>CM077002.1:116601187-117900562 GCA_039090855.1 Macrothele yani | reverse complement strand
AAAAAAAGAAGTATGGATGTTGTGTTTGTCTAACGGCACTGGTTCTCTCCCTTCCCTAGAACAAGCGATATAAAAAAAAAGAATCCCAGATGAGGAGAATGGATAAAATAATCCCGGCATTGGTGTTGTGTTTGTCTTACGGCACTAGCTCGCTCCCTTCCCTAGAACCAGTGAAAAAAAAAAACCCGGCCACCGCTTATTGCCCATTGAGTAGCTCACGGTGGTCGTTAAATCTTGCAATAAAACGAAAAAGAAAAAAAAAGGAAGCATGGATGTTGTGTTTGTCTTACCGCACTGGCTCTCTCCCTTCCCTTGAACCAGTGAATAAAAAAGCCGGCCACCGCTTATTGCTCACTGAGTTGCTCACGGTGGTCGTTAAATCCTCAATCAGAAAAAAAGAAGCATGGATATTGTGTTTGTCTTACCGCACTGGCTCTCTCCCTTCCCTAGAACAAGTGATATGAAAAAAAGAATCCCGGATGAGGCATTGATGTTGTGTTTGTATTACGGCACTAGCTGTCTCCCTTCCCTAGAACCAGTGAAAAAAAACCGGCCACCGCTTATTGTCCATTGAGTTGCTCACGGTGGTCGTTAAATCTTTAATCAAAAAAAAAAAAAAAAAAGAAACATGGAAGTTGTGTTTGTTTTACCGGTCTGGTTCTCTCACTTCCCTAGAACAAGCAAAACAAATCAACAAGTTAGTAATATCATGCAATGCATTGATTGTAATACGCTTTCCAACATACCAAAAATCATTACTCAAGTTATGAGGATAATGGCTCTGGAATAAATCCCAGTCCTGTGCCCTGACCTTTGATCCCATTTCGATGATATTCAACAGAACCGGTTCAGTATACCTCAGAAATAACATGATAAAGTTTTGTCGCAATGGAAGCATTTTTACGCAAGTTATGATGCATAAGGGCTATGGAATGGATCCCGCTCCTGTTTCCTAACTTTTGACCCCATTTCTCCCATTTTCAACAGGATTCGTCCCCAGGCAAGCCCCTACAATATACTAACATTTCACCCAAATCGAAGAAGTTTTAAGTAAGTTATGACGCATAATGGCGATGGAAGTGATTCCGCTCCTATGTCCTGACTTTTGACCCCATTTCGTCCATTTTCAACAGGGTTTGTCCCCAGGTGGTCCCCTAACAGATACTAAAATTAAATCGAAATCGAACCTTTTTTACGTTAGTTATAACGCATAAGAGCAGTGGAATGGATCCCGCTCCTATGTCCTAACATTTGACCCCATTTCGTTCACTTTCAATATGGCTCTTTCCCAGATGTTCCCCTTCCACATACTGAAAGTTCATCGCAATCGAATGATTTTTACAAGAGTTATCGTGCGGACGGACATACGCACACACCGCGTGACGTAATGAGGCAGATGGGAATCCCGACCATCTGCTCGAAAGAGTGTGACGTCATAAAACTTTAATAAGATCCGCACACAACGGGTGACGTAATGAGACAGATGGCGTGACCGCGCCCCGACATCTCAATCGCGCCGCCCCGGTGGCGCAGTGGTCTAAGCGATGGCCTCTGATCATTCGTCCGAAAGGGGTCCGGGTTCGAATCCCGGTGAGGCATGGATGTTGTGTTTGTCTTACGGCACTGACTCTCTCCCTTCCCTGGAACCAGTGACCCTAAATTAGGGATGGGCGACTGCTTATAGCCCATTGAGTTGCTCACGGTGGTCGTTAAACCTCCAATCAAAAAAAAAAAAAATCTCAATCGCGAGATTGTGACGTCATAAGATTTCTAAGCATGGGCAACATTAATGGGACGACGTCATGACACTAAAAACGTGGTATTTCGGGGTCGTTATTTAACGCACTGAAAGAATTCTCCTAATGTCGAGATCAAGCTAAATCAATTTCTAGTACCAGAAAACGGTAGGTTAACGACTTTCATCAAAATCCTTAGAGCCGTTTTCAAAATAAAATTTACATTCATACAAGAATTGCTCCTCTAATAGTATGGGATAAGGGCGATGGAATGGCTCCCGATCCTATGTCCTGACCTTTGAACCTATTTCGTCCATTTTCAACAGGAGTCGTCCCCAGGTGGTCCCCTACCGCATACTAAAAGTTCATCGAAATCGAACCATTTTTACGCACATTATGACGCATAAAGGCAATTGAATACATCCCGCTCCTATGTCCTAACCTTTGACCCCACTTCACCCATTTTCAAGAGGGTTCATTCCCAGGTTGGTCCGTACAATATACTAAAATTTCATCGACATCGAACCATATGTAGCCGCCCCGGTGGCGCAGTGGTCTAAGCGATGGCCTCTGATCATTCGTCCGAACGGGGTCCGGGTTCGAATCCCGGTGAGGCATGGATGTTGTGTTTGTCTTACGGCACTGGCTCTCTCCCTTACCTAGAACCAGTGACCCTAAATTAGGGACGGGCGACTGCTTTTAGCCCATTGAGTTGCTCACGGTGGTCGTTAAACCTCCAATCAAAAAAAAAAAAAAAAAGAAAAAAAGATCCATATGTACGCAAGTTATGACGCATAAGGACAATGGAATGGATCCCGCTCCTATGCCGTGACCTTTTAGCCCATTTCGTCCATTTTCAATAGGTTTCGTCCCCATTTGGTCCCCTACCACATACTAAAGTTAAATCGAAATTGAACAATTTTTACGCGAGTTATCGTGCCGACAGACGGACAGACGGACGGACAAAGCTGGAGCATATACGCTTCTTGAACCTACTGTTTTTTTTTTTTTTTTGATTGGAGGTTTAACGACCACCGTGAGCAACTCAATGGGCTATAAGCAGTCGCCCGTCCCTAATTTAGGGTCACTGGTTCCAAGGAAGGGAGAGAGCCAGTGCCGTAAGACAAACACAACATCCATGCCTCACCGGGATTCGAACCCGGACCCCGTTCGGACGAATAATCAGAGGCCATCGCTTAGACCACTGCGCCACCGGGGCGGCGACCTACGGTTGGAAAGCGTGAAAAAGGAACCCGGTGAGGAATGGATGTTGTGTTTGTTTTACGACACTTCTCTTCTCTAGAACCAGTGAAAGCGGCCGCCCCGGTGGCGCAGTGGTCTAAGGCGCTGGCCTCTGATCATTCGTCCGTAAGGGGTCCGGGTTCAAATCCCGTTCAGGCATGGATGTTGTGTTTGTCTTACGACACTGGCTCTCTCCCTTCCCTGGAACCAGTGACCCTAAATTAGGGACGGGCGACTGCTTATAGCCCATTGAGTTGCTCACGGTGGTCGTTAAACCTCCAATCAAAAAAAAAAAAAAAAAAGTGAAAACGAAACGGGCGACTGCTTGTAGCCCATCGAGTTGCTCATGGTGGTCGCTACTTCAATAAAAAAGAAAAAAAAAAAGAAGCATGGAAGTTGTGTTTGTCTTACGGCTCTGGCTCTCTCCCTTCCCTAGAACAAGTGATATGAAAAAAAAAGAATCCCGGATGAGGCATTGGTGTTGTGTTTGTCTTACGGCACTCTCTCCCTTCCCTAGAACGAAAAAAAAAAAAAAAAAAAAAAAAAGAACCCGGTGAGGAATGGATGTTGTGTTTGTCTTAAGGCACTTCCCTTCTCTAGAACCAGTGAAAAAAAAAACGGGCGACTGCTTATAGCCCATCGAGTTGCTCATGGTGGTCGCTACTTCAATCAAAAAAGAAGAAGCATGGATGTTGTGTTTGTCTTATGCCACTGGCTCTCTCCCTTCCGTGGAACCAGAGGCCCCAAATTAGGGACGGGCAACTGCTTATAGCCCATTGAGTTGCTCACGGTGGTCGTTAAACTTCCAATCAAAAAAAAAAAAAAAAGCTGTGCAGGTAAGTACTGCTTCCTTCTTCCGAAGAGATCTCTTAAACATTTTCACAAGTAATGGGTAAGCAAAAGGGGCAATCACAGGCATCCGCGTGAGCCTGAATACAAGTAACATGCGAAAGAAGGAATTACAAGCAGCCTAATATCTAAAACTCGATGCCGTACTGAGACTGAACGATTGTTGGAGCTGGGTAATTTTGTGATCTAGTAAGTTTTTGAGAAGCAAAACGAAGTATACCGTATTTTACTCTAGCTCATGCTTGTAAATCTCAGGAAAATAAATTTGGTTGGGATTAATGAATTAATTTTCAAGTAAATTTGAGGCTATTTGTTATATTAAAAAAAAATCCCACAAATATAAATCTGACGATTCTCTGCTTTCCGGCCCCAAGCGTAGAAATATATGCTTCGTAACAGATTGAATTACTTCTTAAATTTAGTAACCCAGTCGGGTTGAGTGTTATCTCATTTCAAAGAATTTCATTAATCTGACTACACGCCGTCTGCTTTCTTAGAAGAAGCGTTATATATCATCCCATACAAAGATAAGCTTTCCATCTGTTTTACTTCTGTTGAGAAAAGCAAAGGCTCAAGTGTTTTTCAAAAAGGAGAATCAGATATTTTAAAGCACGGAAATGCGAAAAATGCATTGCTCGTGTTTGTCACAAAAAAAAAAACAAAAAAAACTGGAATATCCGAAACAATGAACATTGCTGTTGTTAGTTTGTTTGGATTTGAAAGGATGCATAGCAGATATGTAGCTCATTCAAAAATAGCACTTATCTATTTTCTATGACATGGTAATCCAGCTATAAGAAATGAAACAATATGGAGGAATTACTTCCTCTTTTCTATATACACATTCATCACCTAATTCTTATGTGTCTTTTACATAACGCGTGTGGTCCCAATTCATATAAATCAAGCACAAATAATAAAATAAATGACACCTCAGTTGCGGAAGAACATTATTTTCAAAATATGTGTCACACCGGCAAAATGTGCCTTGGAATCAATACCTCGTAATCTCTTCGCAGGAAGTAAGAAACTCCGGAGTAATGAGCTCTTACTTTTCTCACGACAGAACGGATTTATTTGTTACATTCTTTCTTGCATTTCCAAAGAATTTTATTTTTTTATGTTGCTATCTGTTTCTCTCAAAGGAGAGTCGATTGTTGGTGTGAAATTGCATAAAATGAATTTTTCGTTTTCGAAAGCTGGATGTCGTCTCCTACAATCATTCTTTCCCACTCCAACTTTACAGGAGCAATCAACTCTTCGCTGCTTTCTAACAATTTGATTTACACGTGCCCTCATTTTTCCCCCATTTATTCTCGATCAATTTTGTTCGTCCAGGGGTTCCACTCAAAAGCTGAAGCTTGTATCCATTTTTTCTCTTCTTTTTTAACTCAGTTTTACTGATGCAAATTCTACGCCAGTGACGCTGTGGCGTTCTTTGGTTTTGAGAATATAAAAATATGTGAAAAATCAATTTAAGTAGAACACGAACATTACGTGTAGCTTGATCAATTATCATAAGTGATTATTGGTAATAATTGATGTCATGGCTGTTCCTAGACTTGATATATTATAAATGTGACTAAATTATGGGATTTACTCAGAAATAAAATCACATAGTTAGTGAAATTTTATAACTTTCGAATTTTCGGGTAGCACCGCTACCAGTCCTCAGGACTACACTATAGCAGGTGTTGCCATTCGTGAGCTAAGCTGCAACCTTTCAAATCATTTAATGCTGTACCCACAGATATCGTATAAGGGACTAGATTGGCTGTCTGCTCTGTTGAGCATGGGCTAGCGCTGTGAGAAGCATGGAGCCACATTGAGCGGGTCAAGATGGCGGCGGAGCATGGCACGTTACGCAGGATAGTTTGGACTTGGTTATTGTATAAATCATGGTGAAAGCTTCCTCAGATAAAAATCTTACGCAGAGAGACAAAAATATAATTGCTGTTACTTATTTGCCTCTTGCCCAATGCTGAAAACAATATATATATTAAAATTTAAAGCTGGTATTGTATGCAAGTATAGAAAATTATTGGAAAACTTTTTTAAGAAAGTAATGCGGCAACGATTTAAAATAATGTAAACGCAAATAATAATTTATTTAAAATCAATAAGTAGCTATTAAATCCAGCAAACTATTGATTTGAACCCGAAAAAAAATAAAAAAAGGCTTCCACATGCTTTACATAGAAAAGCTGAAATAACGTGAATCTTTTTCCTTGTTGGTATTACCTCTGTCATTCTGATTTATTTATTATGTTTGCTCAAAAATTTTGAATTTCACCAAAAATTTTGATATTTCGTCTTGTTATGCACTAAGGAAATTTCAGTTTTTAACATTTCACATTTATTTGGGCAATATAGCAACGAAATGGCGTATTAAATGTAAGCATTCATTAACAAGGAACGTCAAAATCATATCTCTCAACAAATTAAAACCATCGTGATATTTTTTTATATCGCAGATACCGGAATGTCTTCTCTGGAATTTAAGACCTGGCCGAATCTGAAATAATTCAATATTTTGCAAGACCCTTGGCATTCTAGTTAGCACTAAAGAATATTACTGTTTTTTACTTAAATTTTATACACTTCCGCCGCTAAATGGGTACTGACTGCTTTGAATCTCAATATAAATAGAAAATCACAGTACCAAACTCGTATTTCTTTGACTTAATGCAAAGTAGCCTTGCTTAAATGGATCGTGATGACCCGCTGAAAATGGCGCCTACCTTCTCACGCCTCATGGGCTGGGTGTCCAATATAGCTTCTTGTATATGATATCTGTGGCTGTACCTCTTTACCTCGCTACTTCCAGTCTTTCTGAAAAATTTCTCATGAAAAAAGTACTGTTGATGTGTCAGAACTTCTAGTGTCCCAAAGCACCTTATGTCCAGTATTTTGTACATATCTATCCAATTGTTTGTCATATTTTTTATTGCAGTTTTATGTTCTGCTAATTTGGTCTTAAGATGTCTGCCTGTTTCTTCCACATAGCTGAGACCACATTCACATTTTATGTTGTAGATCACACCTTCTTGTAAAAGGATGTTTTGTCCTTTTTGTTTTGATCTTGAAAGATAGTTACTGCTTTTGTTTTGTAATATTGGTGCCAGTCTGATTAGAAATTTCTCACTAATCCTCTGAAGTTTTTCAAACAGTCCTCGATGGTAAGTTACTTTTCTAGTTAACTGAAACTTAGTTTTTGATCTCTGGATCTTTTCATTTTTATTAAAAAAAATGGTTGAATAGTACATAAATGCAATTATTATCTTCCAAAACCTTTCTCATTTCCCCCCTTTGAGAACGTTTTAACAATTCTGACGAACTTAGAACATTAATGTTTTCCAAAAATTGAGTGGCCAAGTTTGTTTTTATGCAATTTGGATGATTTGACTGATAGTTTAACATTTTATTATTGTTTGTAGGTTTTTTGTATAACTTTGTTTTAATTTTTCCTTCTTTAACTATTAAGAGAAGAAAACATTCTTTTACAGGAAGGTGTAGTCTACAATATAAAATGTGAATGTGGTCTCAACTATGTGGGAGAAACAGGCACACAGCTTAAGACTAGATTGGTAGAACATAAAGCTGCAATTAAAATTTGACAAACAAAACAGGTTTGGGCAGACATGTACAAAATACTAGACATAAGGTGCTTTAGGACACCGTAGAAGCAGGTTTTCAAGAGAAAATTTTCAGGAGGATTGGAAATATAGAGAAGAAGAGGTACAACATTAAATGGTTTAGAATTTAGCTCACGAATGGCAACACCTACTGTAGTGTAGTCCTGAGGAAGGGTAGGGGTGCTACCCGAAAATTCGACTATAAGTCGAATAAAAGTCGAAAATTCGACTTTTATTCCTTAGTAAATTTTATAATTTAGTGAAATTTATAACAAATTTGTACTAGCTGAAACCCGGTTAGCTTAACTTAATGACTGGAAATGTCCTTAATTTAAAACAGAAATACCAGTTAAAGAATACGTCAAGAGATGTACTTACAGTTTCAGCCTATTATTCAAGACAGCAAACAGAGTAGTGCCGCCCCGGTGGCGCCGTGGTCTAAGCGACGGCCTCTGATCATTCGTCTGAACGGGGTCCGGGTTTGAATCCCGGTGAAGCATGGATGTTGTGTTTGTCTTACGGCACTGGCTCTCTCCCTTCCCTGGAACCAGTGACCCTAAATTAGGGACGGGCGACTGCTTATAGCCCATTGAGTTGCTCACGGTGGTAGTTAAACCTACAATAAAAAAAACAATAAAAAAAACAAAAAAAAAACAGAGTAATCACTTTAACGATAGGTAATAAATTGACAGTTAACAACACACGATAATATCCACGTCACGTTAGCATAACAAACCTCTTTCCGTGATAATTGTAACAGTCTCTAGCTGAATTGTTACGAGCGCAGAGCTGAGTAGCTAAGCGGAACCAACCAAACGGACAACCAGGAAGCAGCTACGACACATCATAAAACAATCTTCATATCTCAGTTTTACCCACACGACATTCACATTCCGAGCTCACTGGTCGCCATAAAACATTTAGTCGAGAGAGAAAATGTAGGCGTTAAGTTAGAAACCAAAATTTAAATAGGTACAGGAACTAAGAAGGAAAGTTATATTAGAGTTTACGTTACAACTTTCGCAAACGCCAGCTTTGATTGACTAACAGCGTTCGTTAGGAAAATACTGTCCTTAGAAAGTGAACGCGTATGTCAAATGCAATGAAATGAAAGTATTACATTTCATAAACAAGGCTTATATTTAAAACTTTCGACGTAATAACGGAGCTGGATAACTAATGATGTTAACAACTTCGTCAGTTAGCTAAGGGCTACGTTTGTTTGAAAAAATATCTCCTTATTTTATTTTGGCACAAAGAAATCATACAGGAATGCATGAGATCTGTGCATAAGTTTGCTGCGCGCCAGCTGTAATGGCGAAAAGGTTGAAGTTTTGTCAGGATTTCGTGATGTGGGGTGTAATCTGGCAACATTGAGTCAAAAGACACGTGTTAGCGGACAGCCAACAGGTGAAGTTAGTTGAGCTAGAACATAACGATCGAAGAGATGCTTATTCATCACTGTATATTGTTTAATTAAGGTGGAACTCAAGTAATTTTGCTTCCTATACTTCCAATGGAAAAACTTCTGTACACATTTTTTTCACAATTAATGCGTTCCCAAGGATGAAAATTTGAACATCGATTAAAATAGCTTCATTGTATAACTTGGAATACTTAATATTTTCTAAAACATAACCATAAATACATTTAAAATCAATACCTTT
This sequence comes from Macrothele yani, assembly GCA_039090855.1. Taxonomy (NCBI): domain Eukaryota; kingdom Metazoa; phylum Arthropoda; class Arachnida; order Araneae; family Macrothelidae; genus Macrothele; species Macrothele yani. The sequence continues at coordinate 117,891,433 of CM077002.1, read as the reverse complement.
TCCTTTGGTGGTGTTGAAACCAGAAAAAAGATACCGCGACCTGTACTTTGATGACGTCAGTAGACAAACAAATGTTGGATTGCATGATTATGGTTATGTTTTAGAAAATATTAAGTATTCCGAGTTATAAAATGAAGCTATTTTAATCGATGTTCAAATTTGCGTCCTTCGGAGCGCATTAATTGTGAAGAAAATGTGTACAGAAATTTTTCCATTGGAAGTATAGGAAGCAAAATTACTTGACGTCCACCTTAATCTCAGAAAAGCAGCTGCATAAGCACGAAACAAACTGGATTGGTTGACGTATAGCGTGGAAGATCTAAGTGCAAGCACGTACCCTTGGCGATCTGGAAAGCTCCGAAATGGCGATTGCACCGTGGAGGACAAGCAGCGTAGCTGACGGCCGAAGGAGATGCAGAGAGCATATGAGCACATTTGCAAGCTGTTCTTGACAAAGATACCACCTAGTCAACCACAAAATTAGCAATGATGTTAGGCGTGTACCAGTTGACGCTGGTTCGACGGTTACATGTCATGAGAACGAATCAAACAGTAGGAGCCGAGCCGGTGGCGCAGCAGTGGTCTAAGCGATGGCTTCTGATCATTCGTCCGAAAGAGGTCTGGGTTCGAATCCCGGTGAGGCATGGATGTTGAGTTTGTCTTACGGCACTGGCTCTCTCCCTTCACTGGAACTAGTGACCCTAAATTAGGGACGGGCGACTGCTTATAGCCCATTGAGTTGCTCACGGTGGTCGTTAAACCTCCATTAAAAAAAATAGCCCACTGAGTTGCTCACTTTGGTCGTTAAACCTCCAATCAAAAAAAAAAAAAAAAAAAAAAAAAAAGGAGGAATATGAGTCTCACAAGAACAAGTTCTGGGAATTTATGCATAGATCTAATACCTTCAATGCCCCATGAACAACTTTAAACACCGCCCCAGTGACCAAATTTTGAGAGGTGCTGGTTTCTGGTTAGTCGTCCAAGATAGACATAGATGCTTGATCGTCCGGGAGGAGGCACGGCTGATGAGCTTCCTTGCTGGATGTAGTGACCCGAAGTTAGGGAGGAACGACTGCTCATGGCCTTCAGTGTTGCTCATGGTTGTCTAAACACAGGAAAATAGAAACAACAACAGCTTTAAACAATGATCTGCTGATCTACCAGGGAAAGAAAAATGTATGATACTGCGAAATTGCAACATTAAGGAAAAATATAGTATTCCCCTTTGTTCTCAGAAGATGGTTTTCGTTTTTAACAACTTGTTGACCGAAACACCTATATCTTCAGGGAATTTTGTTATTACACTGGCGGAAGGTGAAAAAAGAACACCAAGAATTAATTGGCGGACGATCATGAAATTTACATATGTTAATGGGGTCAAGTTTACGTAGGTATGATGTTAATTTCGGGACCAACCGGTGAGCGCTTACGCCACAGCATGGCATAATATGCAAATTATCGTCGGTGGTATTTAAGGAGTACGGCGAAGTGAATGTAATCAGCTGTCGGCGTACGGACACGTGCGAAGACCCTGAAAAAACTGCAATGCCTGGACATGGAAGACGTGTAGGATTTCAGCAGTTATCGGACTCTGAGCGAGGTCGTCTAGTCGGACTCCGCGAGGCCGGGTAGTCGTATCGTCGTATTGCGGAGTGAATTGGACGGGAAGTATAGTGGTGGTACGATGGTGGCGTAGATGGTCCGAGGAACATTCCCACACGAGAAGACGTGGAACTGGGAGTCACAGACGGACTGATGAGCGGACCGATCGACGCATAAGAAGAGCGGCGTTGTCAAGCAGAACATCTACTGCGACGCAAATCCGAGCTGCCGTTGCCCCTGAGGTGACTGTGCGAACAATCCGCAACCGTCTACTGGATGCAGGACTACGTGCGCGTGTGCCTCTGGCATGTGTATCTCTGACTCCAGCCCACCGTCAGGAACGGCTACAGTGGTGTCGCCAACGTCTGCACTGGAGAACGCAATGGCAATCTGTCGTGTTCAGCGATGAAAGCAGATTTTGCTTGGGAGCCTCCGATGGCCTTATGCGTATTCGCATAGGCACAGGGGAGCGTCTCCACCCTTCTTGCATCCGCCAGCGACACACAGGGCCTACAACCAGTCTCCTGGTGTGGGGAGCGATCAGGTATCACTCCCGTAAACAGCTATTGTTTTTACCGAGTACGTTAAACAGCACCTCCTACATCAACAACATCATTCAGCCCGTTGTTGTGCCATTTGTAAGGTCGGTCCATAGTGATGTTTTCCAGCAAGATAACGCACGCCCACACACGGCACGTGCAACGCAACATGCACATGCACAGGGTGTGAGACAACTTTCATGGCCTGCACGTTCACCGGATTTGTCCCCCATTGAGCACGTGTGGGATTTTATGGGACAACGACTTATCCGGTCTCCACGGCCAGCCACGACCATCCCCGATTTACGCGTCCAGGTTGAGGATGCTTGGAACTCAATACCCCAAACTTACATCCAACATCTGTACGACATACTCCATGCCAGAATTGCATAGTGTGACGCAGTTCATGGCGATTCAACCTCGTACTAACCATGTTACATGGAAATGTTATTTTTCAGTTTACCAGCAAATACAGCTGTATTTTTCCATAATGTTTTGATCACGTTATCCTCTGTATTTCGTTATTCTGCTGTATAAATTTCGTTGGTATCAGACGCCTCCTTCTTGGTGTTCTTTTTTCACTTTCCGCCAGTGTGGTTTGTGTTATTTTAATTCATATCACTTCATTATTTCAATTATTTTCACTCACACGATCACTTTATACGCCCCAAAGAAAACAGGGTTAAATATTAGTTCAGAAAAGTCTGAGGATATGGATTTTTATTCACGTAAAGAGCATTTATTTTATTTATAGCAGTTTGAAGGTAGTTTCTGTGAAATCATGAAACATGGTGAATTTTCAGCAAATGTTTTCGAAATTCGTACGAAAAAAAAGGAATCAGATTTTATATAAGTTCATTTTTTTGAAGCTAAATTATGTTATCAAGCATAAAAATATTATTTAGTTGTACACTATTGAAATTTAAATATGGACAATAAAAGAATAAGAGACTATCACCCAAAATGAAATAAGAATAATTGAGATTAACAAGTAAATGCTCTTGGAGACCTTGGGTTTCAAGAAGAAGTTATCAAAATCGGCATGAAAGATGAGTAATGCTTTCTTATTAAATTAATTAACGTCACTTTAACTATTATTTTAACTTGAACTGCACGCTAACGTCTTGAGCTGTTATATGTATAAACATTAACTTCAACACTAGGTTATTGTTACAATAGCATGATTGTAGAACACATCACATTTTAGCTCGTTAGGCTTATCGTGTTGTAACTTTCGTTGATCCAGATAACTTAAAACTTGAAAGCTTAAAAGTTCTTAATTATAAATGTAATTAAATTCAATAAATGAACAAAAGTAAGCAAGGAAATAGATGACTTAAATTGATATTTCAATCCTTTATTTTAATGGTACGTCATCAAGTACGCACATTATAGAGCCCGCAATTTAACTTCACAGATATACTTGGTTTAATCTACCTTTAAGAACACTGATCGTTTGAATACTTTTGCAGTATTGTGTAAGGATCATGGACTGATGATACATTGGTTGATACCAAACTGTCTGAGTTAAGTTGCTTTTCGATAACTGAAGTAGCATTGCCTCTCGATTGCTCGGCACATTCGCTCTTGTCTCTCGCTTTCAACTACGTAATTGCATTTTGATCTGCAGCGAAACAAAGATTTATAGAGAAAGAAAAATGTGGTGTTCAGAATGAAAATGTTTAACGAGGATAAACTAAATTCACATAATCAGTCAGGAAGTACATAGGAATGTTAACTTAGAATTAAGTCACGGATGTGCTGATGTATTTTTCTCATTTTAGTAAGGCAAGAAGTTTAAAGGAAATGCTGATTTTCTATAGTGAAAAAACAAAACACAACAGAAATGCAGTTTCAAAATAAATGAAGAACAAACAATGAAAATCAGAAGCAGATGTACTGCAACTGGTGCAATCAACCTGAAATAGGAAACCATAGAAGAAATAAGATTCTGAAAGTGGTCCCAGAAAAAGAGAGCAAAAATAGAATAGAAATCAGTAAGTTGGGCATCACTGTTGATTTCGAAACATTTAGCTCCAGAGATTCCCGTCTCACTGATTTTCGTGGACTTCCTTGAAAAGCTTGCATTACATACGCTACAATCTCCTCGTTTACTTTCGAATTTCCAGTTCGTGGCATGTCATTAATGAAACCAGTAGTTTTAAACTTCTTCCTCCAGTTTGTAATTGAATCTCTGTCCGGTGCTTCTTTCCTGTCATGAGTTTTAAATTTTCTTCTTTAACTTAGTTAACTACAGAGCGCAAATGACTTTCTCTTCGACTGAAGCTACTCAGTATTGTGAGAATATATTATCCTGAAAAACAAAAATGAACAATACGACCTCTGCTACATTTTTCTTTTTAAAGAAACCTGAATAAATTACATCTTTAATGCATTTTACAGAAGCCGAAACTGTTTACTTGAAGTCTGCGTGTTCGAGTTGTGTTGGTATACATTTAGTGTTGGAGTTGCTTACTAACTTACGTTAATTCGACTAAGTACCTATTGTCCTATTGCAGCTATGCTTGAGTTAAGTGCGGCTGAAATAAAAGGCGAACCGTAAGTAAGTCATTCTTGAATATTATTTGAGTGAATTTGTTTCACTTCGAGGGAGTAAATATAAGACGAAGAAAATTTTTACGTAGTGTATTCTCAAAGCTACCTACACACGTTTTAAATAGTAAGAAACGCTACAAATGATGTACAGTTATTAAGTCTACGCATAAGTCTTCGGCGTTTTATGATGGAATAGATGTACTTACAAGAGCAAGGAACATTTAGTCATCATCGAAGTACGTACTTCTACGCTCTGCACAGCAGAAGGAAAGGCAAATCTGCGCTTTGCATCTCCTTCGGCAGTCTGCCACGCTGTTTGCCTCCACGGTGCAATTACCACTTCGCCGCCCCGGTGGCGCAGTGGTCTAAGCGATGGCCTCTGATCATTCGTCCGAAAGGGGTCCAGGTTCGAATCCCGGTGAGGCATGGATGTTGTGTTTGTCTTACGGCACTGACTCTCTCCCTTCCCTGGAACAAGTGACCCTAAATTAGGCACGGGCGGCTGCTTATAGCCCATTGAGTTGCTTACGGTGGTTGTTAAACCTCCAATCAAAAAAAAAAAAAAATACCACTTCTGAAATTTGCAAACCACTCAAGACATGTGCTGGCACCTACAGCGTTCTTGCGAACAAACCCAATATCTCGCTTCTGCAGCGGTTTTTCTGATATAACACGAACAACAGACAATGACAAATATACACCATGTAGGTTATCATGCTTTTGCTCAACTAGCCGCTCGTGTAAGCTGTCGACTAGCACGAATCGTTTGAAGTGATGTTGCTACCTCACCACAAAAGCCCGAAATTCTGACGAAAATTCAACCGCTTCACGTTTACAAGTCTGCTTACGAAAACGTATGTATACACTTAATAAATTATATTTTAAAGTTTGTTAACATAATTTTGCTTAAAAGAAATGAACTTACGCGAAATCTAACTCTTTCGTACGGAACTGGACAAAGTTCCCTAAAAACGAAGCAAACGGAAACGCTGGCGGTTGTAGTTCGGAATACGATATACCGCAGCGTTAATAGAAAAGTAACGTGACCTTTGAGCGTGGTGTGATGTGTACGAGAGTGGTGAGGGTATCAGCAAAATTGTGACATTTGAGAGTTGTGAAAGAACGACAATAATAAAAGTACACAGAGATTAAATGACGCAGCATAAAAACCGGAAGTGACAACCTGTATTCCGAAACGGATAGCTGACGCCCGAGATAAACATAACCAATCAGAAACAATTTTAACGGTACCCCAGTGCGCGGTTCCCCGTATGTTGAACTGTCTGCCTTTCAACACGGAAAGCTTGAAAGTCCGCAGTGGCGTGCCGTGAACATTATATGTAGTCATGCAAAAATACCCCCTTCCCCCAAAAAACAACAACACGTCATTTACAGCGGAATTCCATACTGCGACTTTTTTTTTATTCTTCTGTTACTTTGGCTTCGGCATCAAAATCTTCAGCAGAGCTTTTTCAATTGTTATTAATTTGTTTTTTTAGATAATATGTCTTCCCTTTGCGTATATTGTGTAAATAAGTTTCTATTCGCACAATTTAATGACACAAGGCATTAGTTTCCTCAAGCATTTATCCAAACTAAGTTCGTGCGAAGCTTTGAACAATTTGTATATTGTTTTAGTGTTTAATCCAGGGGGAAGAGTAAAACACACTTAATTCACTTTTTAAGCCAATGAAATCAAAATGAGTGAATAATAAACATTTAACTGTGAGAAACGTTGCTATTTTTATTCTATCTCAACGTTACGAGTTTTAAAGTCACATATGAGCTTTCCATTAGTTAATGAAACTGCCTCTTTCGCATTTCGACCAGGCAAATAACAAAGGCCCCAACCCAAGTGGGAATCAGCAGTGTGGACAGAGGAAACGAACTCCGGTTCCCTGATTGGTTGACTGCCCAAGCACTGAATGCAACAGAAATTTCGCATGCAGTGGATTTATTCATTTATGATCGTACTTACCTGGCAAGGATACGCTCACTCCGTCGGTACAATTTCACATGAGTACGAGCATACGGAGTTGATTCGCATTCTCTCTTTCAGTTCCGGCTAAAATGCACATAAATATGTGAATTTGGTTTTAAATAAAACTCTTCTAAAGCCAGACACTTAGCGTAAAATTTTGTGTAAAGAAACTGCAGCACAAAGCTTTTCTTCAGTTACGTAATTAGGGCATGCAATGCATGCGTTGCATACAACGACTTCACGCCACTGCTTATCCGTACATCCCTGTTGGCTGCGCCTACCAAGACAAAACGCCTCCAGTAGGTTCCTAAATGAATGAAAAGGGTTTTTTGGTTCAAAGAATTGCGTTTCTTAATTCTGTCATGCTGACAGAAGCGTGAGAATTTGGAAAGAGGTGCATGAATGTCAGCCGCCCCTAATTCTATTTTTTTTATGTGGAGGCATATGCTTGCAACATATTAATATACAAATACAATTTTCAAGAGCAATATACCATTATGTCTTAAAAGAAAAGTACTTAGTCAATGTATCCTTCCTGTCAAGCTCGTATCCAGGAATTTTGTTTGGTGGGGGGTTCAAGTCAGAGTAAAAACCTAGAATAATATATATAACTTATTTATATATATAACTTTTTTATATAACTTATTTATATATATAACTTATAGGGGCTCTGACGACCGCCAATAGCGGTATAACTATACCATCAGGATCAGAGGAAATGCTATCCCACACTCACCAACCCGCTTGGCCAGCGTGGTGAGTTATGGCCAAACACCTCCAAAATGACTCTACAACTTAAATCTTGGCCCTCAGTCTCCGGCAGCTGGAATGTACCTGGCCAAGGCAGCGGCCAGTGCAACATGAAGGCAGAGGGTGTAACGTATACTCTATATTCACTTTCCTTTTGATTTTACTATCTCTGGTTATTTTATTTTACTATGTAAATTATCTTCCTACTGAACGAAATATTATTTCACCCGCTGAATGAGATCTGGCAATGAGTGTAAGTCATGACGTGGTGGTAGCTAGTATATAGGCGCGTTGTGTTGGAGTTGTGTTGTTGAGGTTGATGTGTTGGCGTTGCGAGGTGTTGTTATGAGAGTGTGTGTACTATAAGAGGAAAGTTTATTCATTATTATGTACAAGATATATGAGTGCCTTAGTTGACCAAGAGTCCTGGAAATAAACAAGTTTGTCAGTAAGTTCAGTCTTTCTCAATTCTTAGTTTTGTCAGACCTCTGTCTGGCTGTTAGGTTTATGACTTTGATTACTTAATATAAATAACCAGCGTTGAGACTTTGTTTAAGCTCATAATTAACGAGTAACAACACCCTTTTGGGAATTCATTATTTTGAAGCTTAGAGCTAGTTATCATTAGCTCGCTGGTAAGAAGAATTATTATCATTCATAATAATTAGCTTAGCAAAAAGATAAACAAAGCTAATTCATTATAAGGGTGCTAAGAATCCCCGGAGGACCGGACTAGGCTGCCATTTGATGCTGACCTTGGCTACCTATAACGGACGCTCCCTATCTTCTGATTCAAGGCTTCTTGAATTGGAAGAGGAACTACAAAGGATCAAGTGGGACATCGTCGGGCTAAGTGAGGTAAGGAGAAAAGGAGAAGATCTCATTGAACTGAAAAGTGGACATCTCTTCTATTATCGTGGGACAGATACTGGCAGAACTAGTGGTGTTGGATTTATAATAAACAAGAAACTGAAGGATAAAGTGGTAGAAGTTGAAAGTTCCTCTGACAGAGCTGCACGACTCGTTATCCAACTATCGAGAAGATACCAGGCTCAGATTATTCAAACTTATGCACCCACCACAAGTCATCCTGAAGAAGAAATTGAAGAATTTTATGAGGAAATTCGTCATCTAAATAATAAAGGTAAGCAGCACTTGAAGATAATTATGGGAGATTTCAATGCAAAAATAGGGCAACGGCAACAGAATGAAACTTCAGTAGGTAAATTCGGTCACGGCAACAGAAACCAGCGTGGAAATACTCTCGTTGAGTTTGCAGAGGCAGAAGGATTTTTCATCTTGAACTCCTTTTTCAAGAAAAAGCCACACAGGAAATGGACATGGAGACATCCAATTGGGACGACAAGTGAAATTGATTTTATTATGTGTAACAAAAAATTCGTCATCGAAGACTGCAGTGTGCTGAACAAGTTCAACACAGGTAGTGACCATAGATTGGTGAGATGTAAGATGCACCTCAACACTAAACTGAAACGTGGCAAGCTCATAAGACAAACAAAATGTATTGACATAACCAACCTTAAAAAACACCATAATACTTTCAATTTGGAACTGAAGAACAGATTCTCTGCTTTAGAAGGCCTAACATCGGAAGAAGTGGATATTTCGGAAGTTAACAGAAAAGTAACCAAAGCTCTTATGGAAACAGCAACAAAATTAGCTGGGTCTAAGAACAAGTTGCATGCGAACAAATTATCAGGAAAAACCAAAATGTTGATGCAAAAAGAAGAGAGATGAGGACAACTAAAGAAGATGTGACTTCCAAAGTGGAATATATAGAGCTATGCAAGACAGCACGAAAAAGTATCACTGAAGACGTAAGGAAATTCAACTGTGAGCTAGTGAGGAAAGCAATTGAAAACAACCAAAGCCTTAAGATAGCAAAGGGACATCTCAGTAAGGGAAGAAAACAGATTATGGCTCTGAGAAAAGAAGATGGTTCTATAACAAGAAATAGAGGCGAAATATTGACAAGAGTAAAAGATTTCTACTCCAAATTATATGAAAGGGATGATACATGTACTCCAGACATCATGAAAGGTACCAGAGTTCTTCCAGTCCTCCCAGCAGAAGTTGCTCATGCAATCAAGAACATGAAGCGGGGAAAGCTCCAGGAAAAGATGGAATTACTATAGACATCATACAAGAAGCAAATGGAGAAATTGAAACAGTACTCGCCCAAATTTTCACTCGATGCCTTAATGAAGGGAAGATTCCTGAGGATTGGAACAATGCTACAATGATCCTGCTACATAAAAAAGGTGACATTGAGGATCTCAGGAACTACAGACCTATCAGCCTCCTATCAGTGGTTTATAAAATCTTCACTAAAGTTCTTTCACACCGCTTGAAGGTATCACTGGACATGGCTCAACCGAGAGAACAAGCTGGATTCAGGAGTGGCTACAGCACAATAGATCATATCCACGTACTGAGAGAACTAATTGAAAGAGCGAGGGAATATGAACTTCCATTGTGCATGGCTTTTATCGATTATGAAAAAGCCTTTGATTCGGTGAAACCATCAGCAGTTACCACGGCTCTGAAATCCTGCGGTATTGAAGATGCATACATTAATATTATTAATAACATCTATGAAAATGCAAGTGCAAAGATTCGGCTGTTTGGAAATACAACACACATAAAAATTTAAAAGGGAGTGAGACAAGGTGACACCATATCTCCGAAGCTCTTTAATGCCACATTGGAAAATGTCTTTCAATCACTGAACTGGGAAAACAAAGGGATAAAGATTAATGGAGATTATCTAACCCACCTTCGTTTTGCTGATGACGTAGTCATTTTTGCAACTACCCCATCAGAGCTGCAGAGTATGATCCAGGAACTTGCTGACAAGAGTAAAGAAGTGGGATTAAAAATGAACTTTCAGAAGACAAAAGTGATGTTCAATGCTTTTACAAGAAATGAAGATTTATCGATTGATGGAGAAAAACTGGAGATAACAGATACGTATGTTTATCTTATACAGCAGATATCAAGTGAGGGTCACAATGATGAAGAAATTAATCGGCGTACAAAACTTGCCTGGAGAGCTTTTGGAAGAAACAGCATAATTTTCAAGAGCAATATGCCATTATGTCTTAAAAGAAAAGTGTTTGATCAATGCATCCTTCCAGTGCTTACGTATGGTGCAGAGACGTGGACCTTAACTAAAAGAGACATACAAAGGCTGCAGACAACTCAAAGAAGCAGTGGAGAGGTGCATGCTTGGTATAACCAGGAGAGATAAGAAGAGGAACTCGTGGATCCGAAAAATGACGAGAGTGGAAGACATCATGATCAGAGTTAAATCCCTGAAATGGCAATGGGCTGGACATACTGCCAGAAGGACAGACCATAGATGGACAGCCGAAATTTTAGATTGGATTCCAAGGGACAGGAAAAGACCCAGAAAAAGACCACATGGGAGATGGGTGGATGAAATTCGTAAATATGTGGGAGTGACATGGAGGAGACTGGCACAAGACAGACCGTTGTGGAGGAAACTTGGGAGACCTTCGTCCAGCAGTGGATTGATAATGGTTGACAATGATGATGATGATGATAACTTATTTATGGGATGTAAGGTCAGGTGATGCGTAACATCACAGCCTCTCCTTGACAAATGTCAACCCCGTCTTCTCGTGGTACATCCTGTTCCCACTAAAGGGGCTCTGACGACCGCCAATAGCGGTATAACTATACCATCGGGATTAGAGGAAATGCTATCCCACACTCACCAACCCGCTTGGCCAGCGTGGTGAGTTATGGCCAAACCCCTCCAACATGACTCCACAACTTAAATCTTGGCCCTCAGTCTCCGGCAGCTGGAATGTACCTGGCCAAGGCAGCGGCCAGTGCGACATGAAGGCAGAGGGTGCTAAGAATCCCCGGAGGAATGGACTAGGCTGCCATCTGATGCTGACCTTGGCTACGTATAATGGACGCTCCCTATGTTCTGATTCAAGGCTTCTTGAATTGGAAGAGGAACTACAAAGGATCAAGTGGGACATCGTCGGGCTAAGTGAGGTAAGGAGAAAAGGAGAAGATCTCATTGAACTGAAAAGTGGACATCTCTTCTACTATCGTGGGACTGATACTGGCAGAACTAGTGGTGTTGGACTGATACTGGCAGAACTAGTGGTGGGACTGATACTGGCAGAACTAGTGGTGTTGGACTGATACTGGCAGAACTAGTGGTGGGACTGATACTGGCAGAACTAGTGGTGTTTATAATAAACAAGAAACTCAAGGATAAAATTGTAGAAGTTGAAAGTTCCTCTGACAGAACTGCACGACTCGTTATCCAACTTTCGAGAAGATACCAGGCTCAGATTATTCAAACTTATGCACCCACCACAAGTCATCCTGAAGAAGAAATTGAAGAATTTTATGAGGAAATTCGTCATCTAAATAATAAAGGTAAGCAGTACTTAAAGGTAATTATGGGATATTTCAAAGCAAAAATAGGGCAACGGCAACAGAATGAAACTTCAGTAGGTAAATTCGGTCACGGCCACAGAAACCAGCGTGGAAATACTCTCGTAGAGTTTGCAGAGGCAGAAGGGTTTTTCATCTTTAACTCCTTTTTCAAGAAAAAGCCAAACAGGAAATGGACATGGAGACATCCAAACGGGACGACAAGTGAAATTGATTTTATTATGTATAACAAAAAATTCGTCATAGAAGACTGCAGTGTGATAAACAAGTTCAACACAGGTAGTGACCATAGATTGGTGAGATGTAAGATACACCTCAACACTAAACTCGAACGTAGCAAGCTCATAAGACAAACAAAATGTATTGACATAACCAACCTTAAAAAACACCATAATACCTTCAAGTTGGAACTGAAGAACAGATTCTCTGCTTTAGAAGGCCTAACATCGGAAGAAGTGGGTATTTCTGAAGTTAACAGAAAAGTAACCAAGGCTCTTATGGAAACAGCAACAAAAAATGCTGGGTCTAAGAGCAAGTTGCATGTGAACAAATTATCATGAAAAACTAAAATGTTGATGCAAAAAAGAAGAGAGACGAGGACAACTAAAGAAGATGCGACTTCCAAAGTGGAATATATGGAACTATGCAAGACAGTATGAAAAAGTATCACTGAAGACATAAGGAAATTCAACTGTGAACTAGTACGGAAAGCAATTGAAAACAACCAAAGCCTAAATATAGCAAAGAGACATCTCAGTAATTGAAGAAAACAGATTATGGCACTGAGAAAAGAAGATGGTTCTGTAACAAGAAATAGAGGCGAAATTTTGACAAGAGTGAACGATTTCTACTACAAATTATATGAAAGGGATGATACATGTACTCCAGACATCATGAAAGGTACCAGTACCAGAGTTCTCCCAGTCCTCCCAGCAGAAGTTGCTCATGCAATCAAGAACATGAAGCTGGGAAAAGTTCCAGGAGAAGATGGAATTACTGTAGATATCCTACAAGAAGCAAGTGGAGAAATCGAAACAGTACTCGCCCAAATTTTCACTCGATGCCTTAATGAAGGGAAGATTCCTGAGGATTGGAACAACGCTACAATGATCTTGCTACATAAAAAAGTGACATTGAGGATCTCAGGAACTACAGACCTATCAGCCTCCTATCAGTGGTTTATAAAATCTTCACTAAAGTTCTTTCACACCGCTTGAAGGTGACACTGGACATGGCTCAACCGAGAGAACAAGCTGAATTCAGGAGTGGCTACAGCACAACAGATCATATCCACGTACTGAGAGAACTAATTGAAAGAGCGAGGGAATATGAACTTCCATTGTGCATGGCTTTTATCGATTATGAAGTAGCCTTCGATTCGGTGAAACCATCAGCAGTTACAATGGCTCTGAAATCCTGCGGTATTGAAGATAAATACATTAATATTATTAATAACATCTATGAAAATGCAAGTGGAAAGATTCGGCTGTTTGAAAATACAACACATAAAAAATTTGGAAAGGGAGTGAGACAAGGGGACACCATATCTCCAAAGCTCTTTAATGCCACATTGGAAAATCTCTTTCAATCACTGAACTGGGAAAACAAAGGGATAAAGATTAATTGAGATTATCTAACCCACCTTCGTTTTGTTGATGACATAGTCATTTTTGCAACTACCACATCAGAGCTGCAGAGTATGATCCAGGAACTTGCTGACAAGAGTAAAAAAGTGGAATTAAAAATGAACTTTCAGAAAACAAAAGTGATGTTCAATGCTTTTACATGAGATAAACGTACGTGTCTGTTATCTCCAGCTGGAGAAAAGCTGGAGATAACAGACACGTACGTTTATCTCGGACAGCAGATATCAAGTGAGGGTCACATTGATAAAGAAATTAATCGGTGTACAAAACTTGCCCGGAGAGCTTTTGGAACAAACGGCATGATTTTTAAGAGCAATATGTCATTATATCTTAAAAGAAAAGTGTTTGATCAATGCATCCTTCCAGTGCTTACGTATGGAGCAGAGACGTGGACCTTAACTAAAAGAGACATACAAAGGCTGTAGACTACTCAAAGGAACATGGAGAGGTGCATGCTTGGTGTAACCAGTATAGATAAGAAGAGGAACTCGTGGATCCGAAAAATGACAAGAGTGGAAGACATCATGATCAGAGTTAAATCCCTGAAATGGCAATGGGCTGGGCATACTGCCAGAAGGACAGACCATCGATGGACAGCCGAAATTTTAGATTGGATTCCAAGGGACAGGAAAAGACCCAGAAGAAGACCACATGGGATATGGGTGGATGAAATTCGAAAGTATGCAGGGGTGACATGGAGGAGACTGGCACAAGACAGACCGTTGTGGAGGAAACTTGGGGAGACCTTCGTCCAGCAGGGGATTGATAATGGTTGACAATGATGATGATGATGATATAAATGCAATTTTTATGCCCCGTCTCTTGGGAGAAAAAGAACTCTGAGGTTGTAGAGACAAATTTTAAAACTGATATAATAGAGATAAAATAATAAATTAGTGTTGCTGCTAGGTATAAATGAAAAGACCAAATTCGAAATTTATAGAAATATATCAAACTGCCAATTTAAATTGCACAGAAACTTGCCTTGATCATCGTTCATAAGCAAACAGTTCTATATTTATCCATTAATTTTAAGAGAGGTATGTTTTGAAATAAAAAAACCCAACGAAGTTCTAGAATATTTGGATTTCTGTTCTTACGAAAAGCGAAAAAACTTAAAATTCTGAATTTATCAATCGCAATAAAATTCGCATGTGACTGAAATAAAACTTCGGCAGTCTGTCACAGAAAACGTACTGTGTCTACTGCTTGAGAAACAAATTGAAAGAATAACACATAAATGTAGGAAATGCTTTCTGGAATTATATTTACTACATTTTCTAACTGTTATTAAGTGGTTGTAATAAAGTTAGAGCATAAATAAGATATTCTTTAAATGGCAAATAAATCAAAACCATATTATTTATTATTAATCGCTGGAGATCTAAAATTCGACATTACAATTTACACGCACACACAGTTAAGGAAAAGTTTGGTGTGATTCTTTAAACATTGAAAAGGAAGATGACCTTAATACGACACAGAGCCAGGCGAGCGACCACCCACTCATCGAAAGAGATGGCTAAAAAGAAGGAGCTCAATGACCTGAGAAAGTTGTCTCCAAGCGTTGGATACGACGCCCTTCAAGTGAACAAAGTTATCCTCCGAGCGCTGGCCAACACAACCAACACCGGCACGCAAAGCCGTAATAATAACTTCAGATTTATTGGATCATGCCCATACGTTCCGGGCTTTTCATACTTCCTGAAAAACTCCCCACGCGAAATTGAGTTCGATATCGATATAAAAGCCGCTAGAACAATCTTCTCATACCTTTCACTGAAGAAACGAGATCCTGCTAACCTCCATGCAGCTAGAGTCTACACCAACCCTATCGCCTACTTCGACGGAAAGTCCAAAATGTATGTTGGCATGAAAAAGCGCTTGTGAAGATTAGACTCCAGGAGCATAAGCGAGACGTATTGTACAAAAGGAATACTACGGCGTTTGCAAGGGCAGCCAAGACTCAAGATGCAGTTCCCAAATGGCAGAGCATTCGATTAATTGCCTCGTACACGACGCCGAGAGCCACAGCCTACAGAGAAACTATTGAAATACTCATGGCTCCTACCTAACGCTTGCAATGAAGAGGTATCTGTGGAGTTACCTAGTGTCTGGTGGTTGATTCTGAACATTGCTCGCAGCTAGCTCGTTACGCACACGCGTGTGACATGCGGTTACCATTGTTATAACTGTTTTATCTTTAAAAATTTGAATTGCTCTCTGTCGTTAAGTCTCCACTGCTTTGTTTATGTTATATATGTAGCCTGAAGATGGTGAAAGCTCGCTTATTCATACTGTATTAGTCTATACAATATTAAACGAATGTTGTACTATCTTTGATATTGAAAAGTGACACCGAAAATATCTTATTGAAATGAATTTCAACTATAAAGTCGAATTAAACGTGACACACTTGCCGTTATTATAAAGTTTTTCATTCAATTTCTTCATTCGTGTGAAAAAAAGGTACGGTATTTTTGGCAACAACTGCATTTCAGTTTTATTTATGCGACTGATAATGTTATCGATGGTGAAATCCTTCCTATTCAGCAGATTTGCTTTTGATGTCACGTCAGAGAAAACGCCCTGCGGGTCCACAGACATGCGCTCTAAATTACAGTTCTCTTCCTCTCAAAGTCAAGATCTCCGACAGATGTTAATCAGCTGACTGCTGACTCGGTCCATGCCACACTTCGCTTCAGAGCAGAAACATCACCCCAACCCTTGGCGTGACACTCAAATTAGAACTCAAAAGTGTGTGCCTGTGGGGGCTTTTAAAGCTACAGATCTGTTTATCACTTCCTCTAGGAGTCTATTCGTAAAAATTATTTTGTGGACAGTTATTAAAAAAAAATCCACATTTTTTGTTGTTGTTGGGTAAACTCTTTCGGGGAAGGGGTCCGGACCCCCCTTGAACCCTCCTCCTTTTGGATACATGCCTGCTTCCAGTTCTTATGGACCACAAACATAGACTTAAACAAAGAAATATATTCAGGAGCTGCAAGCAACTGAAGGAAGCATGGAATGATGTATGCTCGGTATAAGCAGAAAAGACATAAAGATGAATATATGGATGAGGAGAAATCAAGAGTTAATGACAGCAATAACGAAGTGAAGACCCTTAAATGACAATGGGCTGGATATATTGCCAGAAGAACTGACCGCAACTGAGATGTTAGACTGGATACTAAGCGACAGGAAGAGATCCAGAAGAACATGAAGGAAATGGGTGGAAGAAATTGGAAAGACTGCTGGAGTGATTTGCAAGACAGACTCAAGAAAGAAAGTTGTGGAAAAGACTTGGGGAGACTTTAATCCAGCAGTGGATTGATAATGGTTGTTGTTGTTGTTGATGATGATGTTGATGATATAGAAATATATAACTTTTTCATTATCTCTTGAACGAAAATTCTGCTGTTTTATCAAGTAAAAATTTAAATATAATTCACGTGCTTCCTACCAGTATGAAAAGAATGAAGGTATCCTATCTGCATTATACAATACATTCTGTTATTACCATTACAATTATTTTGAAAACTTTCATGATAGAGCACGTTTCTGCTACAAAAGAAAAGTTTTAAAAATAATTTGTTGGGCCTCTGTTTAAGTACATATATACTTACTTAACGCTTTGGCTGTTTTCGTGAATACATTGAATTAAGTACATATACTAAATATGGAACATTACAGAGAACATTAACATGGCCCCTGCGCAAGGATGACAAACTAGTTTTGTTGTTTTCGTGAATACACTGAATTAAGTACATATACTAAATATGGAATATTACAGAGAAAATTAACATGACCCCTTCGCAAAGATGACAAACTAGTTTTTTTGTTTTCGTGAATACATTGAATTAAGTACATATACTAAATATGGAACATTACAGAGAACATTAACATGGCCCCTGCGCAAGGATGACAAATCAGTTTTGTTGTTTTCTTGAATACACTGAATTAAGTACATATAATAAATATGGAATATTACAGAGAAAATCAACATGGCCCCTGCGGCGGATGATAAACTAGTTTTGTTGTTTTCGTGAATACATTGAATTAAGTACATATACTAAATATGGAAGAAAAATTAACATGAACCCTTCGCAAAGAGAAAATTAACATGGCCCCTTCGCAAAGATGACAAACTAGTTTTGTTGTTTTCGTGAATACACTGAATTAAGTACATATACTATATATGGAATATTACAGAGAAAATTAACATGGCCCCTGCGCACGGAGATAAAATTAGTTTTGTTGTTTTTATGAATACATTGAATTAAGTACATATACTAAATATGGAACATTACAGAGAAAATTAACATGACCCCTGCGCAAGGATAACAAACTAGTTTTGTTGTTTTTACGTGAATACATTGAATTAACTACATATACTAAATATGGAATATTACAGAGAAAATTAACATGGCCCCTGCGCACGGAGGACAAGCTAGTTTTGTTGTTTTTGTGAATACATTGAATTAAAGACATACATATACTAAATATGGAATATTACAGAGCAAATTAACATGGCTCCTGCGCAAGGATGACAAACTAGTTTTGTTGTTTTCGCGAATACATTGGATAAAGTGTATGTACTAAATATGGAATATTACAGAGAAAATTAACATGGCCCCTACGCAAGGATGACAAACTAGTTTTGTTGTTTTCATATATACATTGAATTAAGTACATATACTAAATATGGAATATTACAGAGAAAATTAACATGGCCCCTGCTCAAGGATGGCAAACTAGTTTTGTTGTTCTCGCGAATACATTGAATTAAGTGCATATACTAAATATGGATTATTACAGAGAAAATTAACATAGACCCTGCGCAAGGATGACAAACTAGTTTCTGTTGTTTTCAAGAATACATTGAATTAAGTACATTTACTAAGAATGGAGTATTATAGAGAAAATTAACATGACCCCTGCGCAAGGATAACAAACTAGTTTTGTTGTTTACGTGAATACATTGAATTAACTACATATACTAAATATGGAATATTACAGAGAAAATTAACATGGCCCCTGCGCACGGAGGACAAGCTAGTTTTGTTGTTTTTGTGAATACATTGAATTAAAGACATACATATACTAAATATGGAATATTACAGAGCAAATTAACATGGCTCCTGCGCAAGGATGACAAACTAGTTTTGTTGTTTTCGCGAATACATTGGATAAAGTGTATGTACTAAATATGGAATATTACAGAGAAAATTAACATGGCCCCTACGCAAGGATGACAAACTAGTTTTGTTGTTTTCATATATACATTGAATTAAGTACATATACTAAATATGGAATATTACAGAGAAAATTAACATGGCCCCTGCTCAAGGATGGCAAACTAGTTTTGTTGTTCTCGCGAATACATTGAATTAAGTGCATATACTAAATATGGATTATTACAGAGAAAATTAACATAGACCCTGCGCAAGGATGACAAACTAGTTTCTGTTGTTTTCAAGAATACATTGAATTAAGTACATTTACTAAGAATGGAGTATTATAGAGAAAATTAACATGTCCCCTGCGCAAGGATGACAAACTAGTTTTGTTGTTTTTGTGAGTACATTGCTTTAAATTGTTTTACAATCTTTTAATCATTATTTTTTCATACTGATTTATTTTTTGATATCGTCAGAATGGGCGCAGAAAAGTTGTTGCGCAATTTACACATAGGGGTCTTGGGCCTTAATTCGCAATTTACATATAGTTGTTGAGGGCGGTCCGATTTTGGTTCGCAATTTACTTATAGTTGTTGAGGGCGGTCCGATTTTGGTTCGCAATTTACACGCTCCGGAATAATAACTACCACCCAAGTTTGGTGAACTGGAACATATTATTCGATATTCGTGTGTCAATATTTTCCCAAAGGGTTACCGAACGCTGAGTCGAAACAATACCTAGGCGAATCCTTGTTATTCCGAAATCCGAAAGAGGCCCAACAAATTATCTAGTAAGTGATGTAAATTGATCAATCAGTGTATATAAAATAAAACAAAGAGTTAGGAAACACTTTCTGCATGTTATAGTTGAGTGTCACATGGGATTTTGAGTGAAGGGAAGTAATAAACACCGCGAGTGAATTGCAAATGAAGCATATAATCATGTATTATCAGGTGTTTTGTCGGAAATTATGGCCGAAGCCTGTGTAACGTTATTAATCCAAGATGGCCGCCACTGCAGTTCATAAATCAGAATTTGATCTATAACTCCTTTCCGAGTGATCCTATAAAATATTTTCCACAGACCTTTTTTGTTCACCATAAAAACTGAATAAAGAAGTTCCTTAAAAGAATTAGGTATCTCTTATTGTTTAGAAGTTATATCACTACTAGCTGTAAAGCCCGTTGAGATAAGAATACAACGGGTTCTAGATATCACTTATTGCTATTCAAGCGTTTATTAACGATGATGGAAAATATCTTTGTACACGATATTTTTTGTAAATATCTTTCCGAAATCTGAAAGTAGTTTTCTTGTTCTTGCCCATAGAGTACTTTAACTGTGACATCAAACAGTCGAACTCTTGGCAATGCAACATAAAGTTGTCCATGACTAAACACTGGTTCAGGAAGGTAGATACCTACTTTCTCCAGTGTTTGACCTTGAAACTTATCAATGGTCATAGCAAAGGCGAGTTTTACAGGGAATGATCGTCGTCTTAATGTGAATGGGAGGTCTATATCAGTAGGTGCGAGGTCGATTCGCGGAATAAAAGCAGTTTTACCACAAGCCGAGCCTGTGAATACTTCTGCAATGATCAAATTAAGGGTTTAGTTCTTTAATTCCATTGTATAAACCTCGTTATGTATTGAGGTTTCTCAGGAGCATGATAATAGCTCCAATCTTCAACTTGATTCTGTGAAGTGGCATTCCTGACGGACTTTGCTCATTTAAAAACTCTATAGGATAATACTGTTCAGTATTTTCTTCGCCATTGGCATCAATTGAATCAGAGCTTATATATGTGCTTGCTGTGTCCCCTCTAAGAGATTATGAACATTCTCATTTGATCTGTCAACATTAGAGTTTTTGGTATACAGAAATGGCTTTTCTTGCAAATGTTTTAAAAACAGAAATTTTCAAATTCTTATGTGTACAAATTCTTTCCAAAGATGAGACTTATATTTTTCAAACAATTCTTGTGCATTTGGTTGTGAAACAAAGATAAGAATGTATGCAAATAAATCTCGTAGCTGTCGAGGCATGCTGCAAACTGATGCTTTATCTAAGGTTTTCTCCCATATTTCAGCGTTCTTAATTAAACCTTTCTGCAATGCAGCTTCTTGGAAGGTATCATATGGAATTCCATTGACTGTTCTTAAATCTGGAAAACTTTTCGCTCTAGACACATACAGTAGCAGTAGTCTCAAACAATATATTTCTGGATCAGAGCCAAGGTTGCTGAATACATTCTTCCAATCACATTATCTTCAACACGTTTTCGTTGGACCCTTTGTCTTTCTTTTTGATTGAACACATAATGTCTTGGCATGTCGCTAAATGAAACGGATTGCGCATCTTTATTGCCCTCATTTAGTGTGAACCATGCTGTGAGTATTGTATATCTCTGAGCATTATGAACAACGGCATTTCGATCATTGTTTAAACGCTCCGGATTAAAGGTAATGTTCTGTTCTTCAGGTAGGCGAACATGTAATCTAACTATTGTACGAGATTGTTGGTGCATATCATAACCAAGTATGCGCCACATTGTCGTAGGTGCGCTAACGTATCCAGAATCAACATGACGTTTTACTTCGTCGTATTTGGTGTTGTGCTCCGTTATATGCACATTTTCACAGTCACGACCTTTTGGTCATATCATCCATTAATTCTTTCAACTTTAATTGGAAGACTCTTGCAACTAAAGCTGGACGGTTTTCGACACCTTGACCGTTCAAGTTTTCAGTAATTTCTTCCCAATTCGGGGTTTAATTCATAGTAAGGAAAAGATCAAGCTTGACATACTTTCTGACTATCGTCATTGCATCCTGATAATTTTGCAACATATTTCATGGACTACCTTGAAATGAAAATGGCAAAATAAGAGCTATTCCAGGAAAAAACTCGTCATCTCCAGCATTTTGAATTTGGTCCATCAGACCTTTATGCTTTCCGACACTTAACTGACACTGATTTTGTCGTATGCAATTCAGTGTGTTAGCTTCCATTTTTATATACGCATCAACATTGTATTGCTGCGTAAGCTTTCCTTCGCTTAATAATGGATTAAATTCGTCACGGATCGAAAGACGATGCTGATAGTATTGCATTTGCGTAACCCTTGACCGTGGCTTTGTACATTGGTTCACAACACTTAATAAAGACGTTGGTCTATGTTGTAATGGCATCTTAGTTGACCTTGTGACGTAACGCATCTCTGATGTCATGTGAGAAAGATTTGGATCAGATGACGTCACACCAGCAGCTGTGTTCTTTGTTGCTATGACAATATTATGAACAACTGATATACGCGTGAACTGTGCGCGTGTAGGTCATGACGTCACCTTCACGAAAACACGAAAAGCTAATCGTTACGTCACAAACATTTGTTTCTAGGTTGTTGCTATGACGACTTAAAAAGTGATCCAAGTCGTCGGTAACTTAGCCTTTCATATATAACGATTATTGTGGTTTCCGGTGTAGCTTTCTGTTCGCAGTTCGTTTTTCATGATTTCTAACATTTTTGTTCTTCTGTTTTGACGCTGGTTCTGGTAATTGGAAGCATTCTGTGAAGACAATTTGAAAATTATTTAAAAGTATTTGAAGCGCGAAAATTGTTTCTATCTTCCAGTAAAAATCAATTTGTTTCAAAATGTCGATACCTCCAGATATCGAAAGTCATTTAAAAGTAAAACTTCCACCATCAGCAAAAAAAAAAAAAAAAAAAAAAAGAAAAAAAGAGGAAATGGATAACAGACTTTTCCTCATGTATCTTATACCAACAAAGAAAGAAATCTCCCCTGGTTAATCCAAAATGTTACGAAAAGGTTATAGAGTGCATTAAGAAGAAAGTCGAGTAGAACAATAGGAACAATAACGAATAGTTGAACATAAGTATTCGATCAGATAACTTAACATCCGAAGAACTGAAAAATGAAAAAGGATCATGGCATTCGGAATGATACAAGCAATGTACTTATAAAGCAAAGATGGATCGAAACAAAAGATTGTATGAAGAGCTGTTATGTGGGTCAAAGCAGTCTATCTCCAGCTATGAAGAAGACGTAGAACGATGCTACAAGATCAAAAATACCTATGAACGACGGAAATAAATGCTTCTTTTGCAATAAAGAAGGGAAAAAAAAGAAATCAGTTATATTTGATAGCAACTGATTCAGCAGGCATCCGTTTGAAGAGAGCAATAAAACTGTCTAACAATGACACATTGAAGATTCGTATTAGCGATCGTACTGATCCTGGAACCTTACACAAGGGAAAATGCATGTCATAAGCTATGTTGGAACACACAGGCAATGAATGTCTTAGGATGCAAGCATACACTCAGCGGAAAGATACAGCCAAATTCACTGTCTTGTGGAAAAACAAATGTTGAATTTGTATCTTCAATCAGTGATTTTCTTCTTGAAAGCAACGTAATATAACAGCAATGAGGGAAATTGAAAAGCTGTACAGAAAAATTGCAGCTAACACTGCTTTAGAAGAAAGACATATGAAAACAAGAAAAGAAATGAAAATTTTTCAGAAGAAGAGCTTCAATGCATTACCATTGTGCTTAGTAATTCCAAAAGGGTAAATAAACCACAAAGGGTCTCACTGAATGTAACAACAGATGTTGCACTATTTCATACGGAAGAAGAATCTGAGGATATTGAGAAAAATATGAGAACCCTTCTTGAAGCAGCAACGCTTTTATGTAGAGCCGTGCTACACTAGTGTACAAAAATTAAGGACGAATAGGAGAAATTAACATAACAGCGGAACGAGCTGGCAGAACGGACCAAAAGACCACTCAGGAGATAGACTAGGGTTCGGTACGATAGGGCATGCGCATATATGCAGCATGACGTTGGGGGGTGGGGGTGATGTCGGAAGGGTATAAATCACACGGGCGGTGTACGCTCAGCAATTCGGTGAAAGTTATTGCACGGTGTACATAAGTTTGAAGGACGTCGGGTTGCTGCCACAGTGTGATATGGCCAACAAGCAATCCAGTAGACGACATCTGGACGACTTTACCCGAGGTCGCGTCATTGGGAAGTTGGAAAAAGGTCGAAGTGTGACTAGTGTGGCCGAGGAGTTCGGGATCGCTCACAGCATCGTCTCACGAGCTTGGAGAGCATTTCAAACGACAGGAACAGCTGTCCGAGAGTTTAGCAGTGGTCGTCCACGAGCAACCACGGCGGCGAACAACCGGTATATTGTCCTAAGGCGAGAAGAGACAGACGGCAGACAGCGGGAGAAATCGCAAGGCACATGCAACTGACAACTGGACGTCCGTTATCGCGTTTTACCGTGGCCAGGAGGCTGCACAAAGGTGGTCTATTTGCACGACGACCAGTACGGTGTGTGCCATTAACGCCTGCTCATCGGAGACGGTGGTTTCTGTGGTACCAGGAACACAAGAACTGGACACATCAGCAATGGGGTCGAGTTCTCTTTACGGATGAGAGCCGAGTTAGTCTGACGAGCGATTCTGGATGTACACACATCTGGAGAGAGCAGGGGACACGCAATCACACCTCCAACATCATCGAAAGGGACCGGTTTGGAGGTGGCGGAGTTCTCGTTCGGGGCGGTATCATACTTGGTAGGCGTACTGACCTCCACATCTTCCAAGGAGGTTCAGTCACTGGTGTCCGCTATTGTATCGAGGTTCTCCTGCCTCACGTGCGTCTGTTTAGAGGTGCTGTGAGCCCTGAATTCCTCTTCATGAAAGACAACGCTATACCTCATCGTACAGTGGCTGCCGCAGAGCTGTTGGAGAGTGAAGATATTAAGCGCATGGATTGACCCGCAAGGTCCCCGGACCTAAATCCAATCGAGCACGTGTGGGATCTTCTCGGGAGACGCTTGGCAGCACGTCACCAGCCGCCAGCAACGATTCCGCAGCTGCGATTGGCGCTACAAGAGGAATGGGCCGCGATGCCTCAACAACTTCTTGACAACCTCGTCCTCAACATGTACTGACGTTGTAAATCCTGCAACGTAGTCAGGGGTGATCATATCCCCTACTAAAGACTGGAATTTTCTTGGCAGCCGTCTGTCACATGGACGTTTCTGTCTTTTTGTGCTCGAAGCTACCTTTTCAATAAAGTGCCCTTTGTATCCTTTGGATTCCTTGTTTGGACGAGTTTGTCACTTGTCCCATATTCTTACATCTTTGGGATCGTATGGTGTGATTTGAGTCGATGTGGAGTACTTCTGCACGACGTTACATTCGAAAAATTGTCTCGTCCTTAATTTTTGCACGCCAGTGTACTAAAAATGAAAATTCTCCAGGTTTTGGAGAAGTGAATTTCGTAGAGTTGTTCCAAAAGAATTTGATCTTTTCTACCAGTGGTGCTGTCAAGGACAGATTGACACAAACAGTAATTCAAAAAAGTGGGGTACCACTGTAATGAACAGGGCTCATAAATTGGCGCAGATGTTATACTATGTATATAAAATGCTGTCACCATGAGATGCTTCCTAGGCGGTCACTTCTGCCACAGGTTAAACCCGCGAAATCCTTTCGCAAGTGAAAGTTTGACTCACAATGCACACACCTACATTCAGCAAATTAATCGTTCAATTTTTGCCCAACATTGGAGCTTCTATAGATTACCCCAGAGCTCTCCGGTTTGAGACACAGTTAGCCACAGAGGCAATAAAACACATGAATGAGTGTGAAGGATCTTACGTTCTCTCAGAGTTGGTCAAAGACAGATTTGTATATTGTACTGCTGACAAAATGAACTTCCTCGAGGATATTTCGTATGATAAAGGAACTGCGTAGGGTGCAGTTATGGTGGTCTATCAGGAGTAGGGAGTCAGATGTCCAAATCGCAGCTGAATTATCAGGACCATCATTGCTTCATCACTGCAGAAGGTTCCTCAGTCCGTGTCTGAGGTCATGTCTTGCAATGTTCCCGTAGAGTGTAGATCACAGAATTCTGTAAGCAGCAAAATTAATGATACAACTTAGATGCGCAACGAGTTTACCTACAAACAAAAGCAAGCTGATGAAAATACCGGAAGAGGAGAAACATACAGTTGTTTCTAACATTACATACATACACACATAGAGGTCTCTTCATTTGTTACTGGGGACAGATTATCTGTACCAGAGTACACATATTCAGCAACTGTCCTTGACGGAGTAGCAGAATTGCAAGCACTGCATAAATCGTCATGTGTTAGGACATGCCATGACCTTGCAATTGAATTCAACAAGAAAATAGAACCTTTTCTGCTCAAGTATGAAGAAACGCATTTAGTATTTGATATCTACCTAAAAATTCATTCAAGAACTCCATGTGAAGGAAAAGCAATATCTGTTGAGTATAAATCACGATTCTACAAATATTTGAAAATGTATCATGAGAACCCTCCTATTGCATTCTAAAACTGAATTAACAGCTTTCCTCTCAAATAAAACATTTCTGCATGCACAGAGGATAAAAAGAAGCCTGGTAGCTAGCTGGAGAAATGAAGCCAAGATGGCATTGATGTTGAAGATCTTGGAAGCACATATGAGGAGGCAGACAAAAATTTATTCTTCACTCCCTTTATGTATTAAGGGTATGAAAAAGTTTCCGCAGCCCCCGCTAGCGGGCGCTGTATGGGTCTAACCGGCCGGCGACCTAGGCTATAAGTTCGTTCAAGAAGCCAAGCATGGCCGGTGATAAAGTTCATTTGCGGCACTGTTTGTTATTCATGTTTAATTCAGAGAAACGTGCGAGTGAAGCATACGGTTCAATATGTCCGGCGTACGGCGAAACGGTTATAGGTGAGAGGACGTGTCGAGAATGGTTTCCCAGGTTAAAGAAAGGTGATCTGAGCTTGGAAAACAAGCCACGTGCAGGTAGACCGCAGGAACCCGCAGACGAGAAGCTGGAATCGCTGTTGTTAGAGGATGCTACACAACCGGCCACGCAACTGGCGAAACGTTTGAAAGTGGCTCAATCGCCGGTGGTATGGCGTCTACAGGCCTTGGGAAAGATCCAAAAGATTGGTAAGTGTGTTCCGCATATTTTAACGAAGCATAGTATTGGTCAACGATTGGGCACCTGCATGTCGTTGCTCAAGAGGTTTCAAGGGAAGAATTTCTTGTAGCAGGTTGTCACCAGGGATGAAAAATGGGTGTATTACGACAACCCTGTATGCAAACGATCCTGGGTAGACCCAGCCAAGACATCAACATCCATTGCAAAACAGGATATCCACGAGAAAAAGGTTCTGTTGTGTGTGTGTGTGTGTGTGTGTGTGTGTGTGGTGGATATATGCATGGAGTGCTGTACTTCGAATTGTTGAAACCGGACGAAACAATCACTGCACAACGATATAGCGATCAGTTGATGGAGCTGAACGCCGCAATCGAGCAAAAAAGCCCATGAACAGGTAAAGGACGCCGCCCAGTCATCGTGTTAGACGATAATGCCTAACCACATGTCGGTGCCACCACGAAATCAACCCTTGAACGTTGCACTGGGAGGTTGTACCGCGCTAGGCTTACTCCCCAGACATTGCACCCTCAGACCTTTATCTGTTTGGCTCTATGAAACATGCCCTAGTCCAACAGCGGTTCCCCACAGTTCCAGAGGTAGAAACTTCCGTCACTGCGTTCTTCAGCTCAAAACCCGCGTCCTTCTCTAACAGGGGCATTCATTTGTTGCCTGAAAAATGGCAAAAGGTCATTGTTGCTAACAGCCAATATTTCGTTGAATAAATGTGTACTGGTTTCCTGATTGTTCCTGTCTCCTTTCTCCTTAAAACGGCAAAAACTTTAGCATACCCCTAATATCACGTCGTCATGCTATTATCCTCCACAATTTTTTACCTGACACTGTTTTTGTCCTTTCACTGTGGTGGTCAATGTTTTCCGTTTTTCCCATATGATAGCATGTTTGTCACAGGAGTTAGAACTAACAGAAGATATGAAGATCTCAAAAGTGTGTGCTTCTGCTTAAGGCCTACAAAAGTGCATGCATTACTAGTCCTTCACGCTCCTACAGGGTGTGATGTTACCGTTACTTTACGAAGAAAGGAAAACTATCTTTCTGGAAAGTTTTCAAGACTTCAGAAATGAAATCCTTTAAGCTTTGGGGAAACTTGGATATCTAGACAAATTTAAGAAGTAACATGAACGATCGATCGGGCGATTCATTTTTAAATTCTACTCGCCAGGAACAAAGATTTCGGACATTGGCGAGCTGCGTTGGTGGATGTTCACAAAAAAGGAGATGTAAAGTGAAAATCTGACGCCAACGAGATCCTCTCTGATACCATACATCTTAAAGACTCATTACGAGGTGATGGAGTGTCGACGCAGTGATCAACGACAACCGATTCTCCCAGAGACACCACAATTCGGGTGAGAGAAGGCAGATAATCAAGATTGTCCTGATTTATGTGAGATTCCATGTGCACCACACTCAATCACAAAATTGTCCTGATTTATGTGAGCTTCCATGTGCACCACACTCAATCACAAAATTGTCCTGATTTATGTGAGCTTCCATGTGCACCACACTCAATCACAAAATTGTCCTGATTTATGTGAGCTTCCATGTGCACCACACTCAATCACAAAATTGTCCTGATTTATGTGAACTTCCATGTGCACCACACTCAATCATACGACTGGTACGATACGTTTGCGTGAAAGGACAGTATGCTGTGCATTGCAACTGCCAAACTCAGTCACTAAGGTACACAGAACTGTGTGAAAATGTGGTGGCGACGAAGATTTCTGGAAGATTTTGCAGATGATGAAAATGAATTCTGGGACCCTGAAGACGACCTCAAAAACCTTAATTTCTCTCTTCAAATGTAAATAGATGTTGTAGTTTCAATAAATAGCATACATCAACGAGAAAGTTGCAAATTATTTCAAAATTGTAATTTAGTTAACATACAGTCGAAGGTTTGCGATAAAGTAGCAATGGTAAGGCTATATACACTACATTGACAAAAGTCATCGGACACCAAGAAAAAACACGACATAGCATTTGTTGACATACATTAATACGGTGTTAGTCCACCCTTGGCCTTAATGCATGCATTGATCCTTCGAGACATGCTTCCGACAAGGTTTTGGTAAACATCGATAGGTATGCGCTTCCATTCAGCACATAATGCTGCTGCAGCTAACTGTTGCTTAGTAGTAGGCCTTGGTTCCAAACTTCTTATGCAGCACTCTAATTCATCTCATAGGAGTTCTATAGGATTAAGGTCAGGGCTCTGTGTTGGACAGTCCACACACGATACGGAATTATCGTCAAACAACGCCGTAAAAGCCCTTGCTTTATGGCTCTGTGCATTATCCGGCTGGTATCAACAAGGCTCGGTTCCATAGTATTGCCACAGAGTTCGTAGAACATAATTGTCCAGAATATTGAGGTAGACGTGATGGTCAACAGGTTTGTTCCCGATAACTAATGGGCCGGGACCGTACCACGAAAAGAACCCCCACATGAGTACACTGCCAGCTCCAAAATTGACCGTAGGATTAGTACACTGTGGTAAATAACGTTTCCACGGCTGCCGCCATACCCAAACACGGCCATCAGACTGATGGATTATGTGTCTGGATTTATCAGGCCATAGGACCCGTTTCCATTGATATACGGTCCACGATACATGTTCTTTACACCATGTTAAAGGACGAATAGCAGCATTCCGAGTGGAGATGAAAGGCTTATGAGCAGTCTCACGACCACGGTAACCCATGGAATAAAGTTTTCTGCGAATGGTACGTGTAAAAACCGAGGTTCCAGCATTTTTACTCACCTGTACACTGAAGTCTTGTGCAATACTCCGTCGATTAGCTGTAACGACTCTCCTGAGGCTTCGACGTCCTCTATCACTAATTTTCTTTGATCTGCCGGTACGTTTTGCTGCTTCAGGCACGCCATGTGTCTTCCACTTATTCAGTACATCCAAAAGTGTTGACTTGGGTATGTTTAAACGCCTCTCGGTTTCACTTATGCACAACCCACTAATATAACGCCCAACAATCTTTTATTTCTCAAAGTCAGTTCTCTCCAGCCGAGACATTTTCACTGAACCTCACAGTGCGATATGATCGCGGTCAGCTGCAGGCTTGTTGTTATACCGTTTGCAGCTGTACCGACCATCTTAACAACGCAGCGGATGCGTTTATTTGTTTTGATGGGGTGTCCGGTGACTTTTATCGATATAGTGTATGTCGGAAACAGAAAAGATATAAAACATTCTTTATGAACTGTTCTATTCATTTGATCATGTTTAACAGAAAACCTAATTAGCAAATTTTTCATAGAACCAGCCTAAAAGCAGTTACAACTCAAAAACGAAATTAGTATCCGTAGCTGCTGCCATCTTGGATTAATGACGTCACCGAGGCCCTCTGCCATAAATTCAGACAAAACACCTTGTAGTACATGATTGTAAGTTCATTATCAATGCACCCCCAGTAGGCATACCTTCCTTTTATTCAAAATCACACGGACTAGGTTATTGTAACAGATGTCCCTCAACTATAAGGCACAACGGAGTTTAAGTTATTACCACGGCGAGTCAAACGTTCCTTCTGCTTTTATCAACATATAATGTTGGGCCTCCATTTCTGTGCGTTCACGTCAATGTTGACTAGGTACCGCGATGACGTGGAACCCAAGAGGCTGATAATGTGCATTTTGCATAGATAGAATTTACTCTGCATTATTAGATGGGCAGAAGATGGAGGTCGATTAAAGTGGTGTTCGTTTGCTTCCACGTCATCATTGTTAAAAAGGGTTAAACACGGCACCAGCAGCGAGATAAGTTTGTGCAGTTGATAGCGGCGGGGAAATAGTGGACAGCAGAAGTGCACGGAAATGGTTCAGTAGTTTCAGTGTTGGGTAAGCACAGATCCGGACGTCCAATGACCACCAACACTGACCCCAGGACAAAGTTATGATAGCTAACCTCAGTACCGACAATTGGCAGCAGCGGAAGGGTCTCTCACAGTCGGCCATCGTTCCTTACCTGCACCCGATTGGTTTCTCCTCCAGTCACGATTGAATAGTTATCCATGCAGTGACCCTCCAGCAGCCGGAACAACACTTTCTGCTCGGTATCAGATTGCATCAAATCCATAGGACGATAGGTTTCAGATTCGCATCGTCATAAGTGATGGGAAATAAATACCCCTACGTTATCCTGGAAACCAGTGGTTGAGGCCACATCAGGGAGCACAGTCAGTTGTGCTCATGCAAAGTCATGCTGCAACAGAGAAAAGATCGAGGGAAGTCACGCTGTAAATTTGGTGGAATTGTGAGGATCCTGTGCGCTAGGAACTCGTGCTAGATGGTTTGGTCGTGGACCGAAACCTCTATGTCGATGAATTGCAGAGGGTCCATGATGCTTTGCGGAGAAGCTATCCAACTCTCACCAACAGGAAGTGGCGATTTGTGCAAGTACATGTATCATCATCATCATCATCATCATAATTGTCAACCATTATCAATCCACTGCTGGACGAAGGTCACCCCAAGTTTCTTCCACAACGGTCTGTCTTGTGGCAGTCTCCTCCATGTTACTCCCGCATACTTTGGAACTTAATCCACCCATCTCCCATGTGGTCTTCTTTTGGATCTTTTCCTGTCCCTTGGAATCCAGCCTAAAATTTCAGCTGTCCATCTATGGTCTGTCCTTCTGGCAACATGTCCAGCCCTTTGCCATTTCAGGGATTTAACTCTGATCATGATGTCTTCCACTGTTGTCATTTTTCTGATCCACGAGTTTCTTTTCTCATCTCTTCTGGTTACACCAAGCATGCATCTCTCCAGGTTACTTTGAGTTGTCTGCAGTCTTTTTATGTCTCTTTTAGATCCTCCATACAGACCGGGCCTTACCCTTCAGACAACCACCTGGTCCACTCCATGGCTTTTTCTTACAAGAACGGCTGTTCGTTTCAGTCATGGATGTGGAATGTGGCATTAAAGAGTTCCTGTCCTCGAATGCAGTCAAATGGCACCACCGTGGAAACGTTGCTGTTTTGGAACATTGGGGAAGGACTACTGTAGTGTTTTTCAGTGTATAAAAACGTGTGTCAAAACGTGTATATGTAGCTTTTGGAACACTACGTAAGGTTTGCTCTTATTCGATCACTTTAAGTCGAATAGAGCCACTCAAATAAAGTTCGAGAAAGATTTACTTACAGTTCCCCCTTTTCTTCAGCCCTTCATGAATGAAGAAACTTTTAATTATAGCTCCAATGACAACAATAAGCACAAACTCGAATTAATGTGAATTTGTAAACACAATACAAGTTTAAAAAGACTAAGTCGAAATATATATACACTCGTCACGCACCCTGACCACAAGACTGCTGCCAGCATAACATTCAATGAGTGAGAAAATACACGGTCGAATTATATTATTGTGACCACCAGCTAATGTCCAGAGTAACAGCCGTGTGAAGCGCGGACAGCAGCTAGACGGGCTGAGATTGAATCAATAAGGTACTGGAAGATATTTCCAGGAATGTGGAACCATGCTGACTGCAGTGCATCTGACAGCTGCTGGAGGGTGCGCGGTGGAGGATCCATAGAGCAAACAGCACGATCGAGGTGGTCCCACATATATTCAATTGGTTTTAAGTCTGGGGAATTACTAGGCCAGGGAAGTACATTGAAGTCTTTATCGTGCTGTTCCAACCACTCTCGAACACTTCTAGCTGTGTGAAACGTCGCATTTTCGTGCTGGAAGATCCCATCTGCCCCAGGGCAGACAATCAGCATATATGGGTGCATGTAGTCTGCAAGGATGGATTCATAACGAATTCTGTCTATATAGTGCCTTCCACAGGCATGAATGGACCCAGAGAATGCCACGAAAACATTCACCAGACTATAACGCTGCCCCCACCATCTTAGTTGACAAGTGTTTGTTATCGGATGTTTCTCGCCTCATACGCCAACGTCCATACGTTCGATGAAGCAGAAAACGTGACTCATCGGAGAAGACAAACCTTTGCCAATCAGCGAAGGTCCAATTCCGATACTGCCGTGCAAATGTAAGTCTTTTCTGCCGACGCACCTTCGTTAGCATAGGTGAGGTGACCTCCCGTCTGCATCGGAGTCCCATACGCAGTAGGGTTCGCTAAACTGTCATTTTAGACACACTTAAGGTAGCCCCTGGTTCATTCGGCCAGTGAGTTGCTCTACTGTATCGTGTCCTCACACACCTTGAAATCCGGCTTTCACCTCTCACACCAATGGCACACGTGGTGCGCCGCAGTTTCTACGTAGGTTATTCGCAATGTCGCCATTTCTCCAATCACGATACACGTTAACCACAGCAGCACGCGAAGAGCTCACAAACTGCGCTGTCTCAGAAATACTGCCACCCTTGGTCCGAAAGCCGATAATCATCCCTTTTTACAAATCAGATAAATCGCTCCTTTTATCCATGACAGCAACGAGTGATATGCTTTCAGAATGCCTACAGCCCACCTTATATACCCTCCAAGCCAGCTCACGACACGTGCCTTCTTTCATTGGATACGGGCTGTTGACTTCAAAAGTAGGAGGTGGTCACAATAATGTGACTCGACTGTGTATAACGTTAGGGTTGAAACCCAAAAAGAGGACGAGCTCAAACTTTACATAGAAAAAGACAACTAAAAATGAAAGTTAAATTATAGTATACGGCATACTACAGAAAACAACGGCCTGTAGGTAGGAGAATGAGGTGAGCTGTAAGGCTTTCTTGTATCATTGAACGTTTTAGTTACATAGGGGACCAACGTTTGTATCAGCCTGGTGTAACCCTACATGTGAAAGATAACTTGTTCATTTTTAAAGTAATCAGTAAATGCTATTAGACGACGAAATGAGCGTTAAAGTTTAAAGAAAAAGGGATCTTCTTAATTTCAATCGGCAAACTAAAGGTCCGATCAAATGGAACTCTGCTGAAAATTAAATGAAAAAAAGCTGGCTATATAAAGATGTGAATTAACTGTTAAAGAAGTATGAGTTCTACATTTGGTGCTTATGATCACTTAATTGGGGACTTCATTATGTTGAAGGAAGTAAGGAAAAAGAATTGTGTACGGAACAAGTTAATTGAATAAATTAATCCAGTCTCGAAACGTGAACTATACGAACTTCGCACTAAAGACATAATGACAGAGATAAATTAACATACTGATTAAAAAAACGCGTTAAATGGAGTTCTGTTTAAAGTTCAATGGGTCAGGTCAGTTTCGGGAAAGATGAATTCTGAACTTGTACGTCGAATCCCCGAATCATTATTCAGGACTCGAAGACGAGTCTCTTAATTACTCATTGTCGAAACTTCTATTTGGCCCAGATTTTCAAAACCGATAGACTCGATGCAACTCAGATTGTCTGATCGCTAACGAGACAAATAGGAATTTCATTTTTTTCTTTATAACTTTTTTACTTGAAAAATAATTTGTGCAGGTCTCATTAGAAGAGCAATATTGTCTTGAAGCAAACATGGATACGTTACAGAGTACAATGAAAAATTGATATGCATTTTTGAAACCGAAAATAAAGCAAAAAAAAAAAAAAAATTGTGTCTGCAGCAGCAATTTCCAGACTTCTGAACTGGGCGATCACTCTTCTTGGCCATTGTGTTCCTCGACAGGAAATTTTGCGAAACACTTTTTTTAAGGAATATTTCATAAGAGCGCGATTGCGCATACCATGTCAAGAAGATACAGAAACTGACGATGCAAATGAAGACTAAGCAGATGCAGTGTCACACAAGGCTTAGTGCTGATCGATATCTATTGGTTTTGTTTCAGTCCTTGAGTTTCTGTTTAGTTGGTATTCAAGCCTGTTGTCTTTCTGTTTCCTCTGTGTTTGTCCTGGAATCGACTTCCAGGTCATGGAGACTGTGGCACTGGCTTTTCGTGTTCAGATCAGGGTTTTAGAGATTCGCGTAGTATCTAAGGATTGAAGGAGTCACCCATCCCAAATTTGAAGTCCTTGGATCTATGGAACGTGCAGAACCAGCGCGGTAAAACAGACACAACAACCATGCCTCATTTAGGACTTAAACACCTATTTATTATCGTTCCAGAGTTTAGAGACTTCCGCAAGTATCTAAGGCTAGAAAGTGTCATCCATTCTTAATTTGGTGTAGTTAGTTCTACGAAAGAAGCAAACAGAACCAGCTAGTATGTCGTCGGACCCAGTAGTGGTATGGACGGACCTGAGAGGGCTTGTACTTGAAAGTTAAGATTTTGCTTCTAGATTAAGAAAAGAAAAATATTTCCTTTCACAAGACGAAGACTGACTTGTTAATCAGACAGCAAAATTCACTGAGTGAAAGGAAAGACCCCATTCCGCACCGGGTGCTTTGATTAATTACGACTGAAACCGACAAATCGGCCTGTAAGATGAAAGTCTGAAATAGTGCAGTTTTTTCTTTAAATGTTGAAATCAATTTCTATTTTCACTTCGTTGGCTTTAATTACTAAAACACGAAGCCGTTTTCCTTTTCCGAGAAATCTTTACATGAAGAGAGCTGTCAGCTTCAAGAAACCAAAACACGATTCTTGCGGGATTCTTTGTAAAAATTAATTAGCAATTTTTACCAAGACACATTTTGCAAATTTCGCACTCCGACGTGCATTCTATTTGTCTACCAGACATGGTTCTTTTCCCGATTTCTCTACATCGGAAGTAGGCTCATTTTCTTCCATCTATTTTTATTGTTTTATGAATATGAGATGGAGTTGGGGAAAATGAAGTCGATGTATGCCTGCGCAATAAGATCTGATGTGATGTTTGTTGTATTACGTCAAGTTTAAATTTACACAACTTTTTTGTTCTCTTTGGAAGGGGATTGTTGGAAGTTTGTATGAAAAAACCATTGTTTACAGCAGCGT
This sequence comes from Macrothele yani, assembly GCA_039090855.1. Classification (NCBI taxonomy): domain Eukaryota; kingdom Metazoa; phylum Arthropoda; class Arachnida; order Araneae; family Macrothelidae; genus Macrothele; species Macrothele yani. The sequence continues at coordinate 117,855,826 of CM077002.1, read as the reverse complement.
CCAGAAGGAACCAAAACATATACATCCACCATATAGAAGATTTTCTCGCAGCCATATATACCGTTGAACCATTACATTATGACCACCCACCTAATAAGCTGTAGTACCACATTTAGCCCGCAAAACAGCAGCCACTCGGTGAAGAATCGATTCGGTGAGGTGGCGATAGGTATCCTAAGGCATCTGGTACCATAATATTAACAGCCGATCCTCCAGTTCCGTACATTTCCGCGTAGTGTGGGTGATTTAGCGCGAACCCGCTTTTCCAAGGCGAACCACAAATGTACTGCTGGGTTCACGTCAGGTGAATTTGGAGGCCAGGGCATTAACAGAAAGTCCCCAGCATGTTCCTCGAACCCCCCCCCCTTGGCGATTTTGGCAATGTGGCATGACGCATTATCCTGTCAGTAATAGCCATCACCAGCAGGGAACACAGTTGCCATGAATGGGTGAACTTTTTTTGATTGGAGGTTTAACGACCACAGTAAGCAGCAACTCAATGAGCTCTAAGCAGTCGCCCGTCCGTAATTTAGGGCCACTGACTCCAGGGAAGTGAGAGAGCCGGTGCCGTAAGACAAACACAACATCCATGCCTCACCGAGATTCGAACCCGGACCCCTTTTCGGACGAATGATCAGAAGCCATAGCTTAGACCACTGCGCCACCGGGGCAGTTGGGTGAACTCGGTCAGCAACGATGTTCAGATATCTGACAGCTCTCAGGGATTGTGATATTGGGATAATGGGGCTTAAACTCTCCGAAGAAAACATCGCCCACAGATTAACACCGCCGAAGACGGCCTGTTTCCGCCCAACAGTGCATCCAGGTGCCATAGCATCCGTTGGTAATCGGCGTATACGCGCTCGGCCGTCTATGTGATGCACCAGAAATCTTAATACGTCAGACTATACCACTCTCTTCCAATCATCCGCGGTCCAATCTCGATGATCGTAGGCCCATTTAATGCGTTGTAGGCAATCACGTGCAGTTAGCATGTGGGGACCCAGCTGGGTCTTTGTCCACGCAAGCCCATGCGCAGAAGGTTGTGATGAACTGTGTTCTGTGACACATTGCCCTGATCACCATCGTTGACGTTGTAGCTGCGGGGGATTTGTCGCACTGTGACCCTGCAAGGAACACAGTTGCGATGGATGGGTGAACTTTTAGCCATCATAAGCAAGCAACACAGTTGCCATGGATAGGTGAACTTTTTTCTTCTTTTCGATTGGAGGTTCAACGACCACCGTGAGCAATTCAGTGAGCTATAACAGTCTCCGCTCCATCTGCGCGACAGTCTGCACTCTCCTCTGGTATCAGTGAGCTGCGGACGACCCACAGCTGAACGACGGTCCGACATCTGGCCATCTGTGGACCACTTTTGTTACGCACTCAGTACAGCGGCACCTCTACAACCCAGAAGCCGCGCCGTTTCCGAGATCGTAGTTCCTAGGCGCCGTGCCATCACAATTTGTCCTTTATCAAACTCCAATACATCGGCAGCTTTTCCCATTCTGACTCAGAACACTCTACTAACGGAAACCTCGTCTTCGGGTTGCATATATACACTGCTCTGCAAACTTCATCTGGCCCACCGTTGGGTCTCCAGGCACGATCATTTCTCTTGGCTGGGGGTGGCCATAATGTAATGGTTCACCGGTGTAAAACTCGCGACGTTGATTGGTCAAGTCTAGTCCTCCCATGAATTTGTTATATAATGCAAAAACTAGTGGATAAGAGACCTCACGTTTTTCCGAACCTTTTCTCCTACATACTCGGGTGTGTTCATTTGTGACAGCAGTGACCAGAAGGAACCGAAACACATACATCCACCATTTGGAAGATTTTCTCGCAGCCGTATAATAATTGCCACGTTGAACGGCCAAGTCTATCCCTTTCCATGAATTCGTTGTATAATACAAAAGCTAAAGGACGAGAGACCACACTTTTTTCCGAGCCTTTTCTTCCGCTTACTCGGGTGCCTTCACTTTCCGAATTCGTAGAGAGAAGGCAAATTTATCCAATATAAATTTGGAAGGTGTGAATCCGTTTTTTGGTGTAAATATGACATAGATGTTAAGTCAGATAACACCCGAAAACTTGAAAATTCCGTCGTCCTGGAGCGGAAATCGAATCCGCGTCTTCCCGATAGCGCCCGAGTATGCTGACCAGTACACCACCCAGAACAAGCAAGTTTTAAGTTTCCGATAAATTTGAATATAGCCATCACAGGATTCGCTAATCGTAGCAACCGGCGTTCATATATAGTGAATCTGGAGGTTTAGAATTCATTCCCGTGATTGCCCAGGACGACGAACTTTTCAAGCTCCATTCTTCTTCTGAATACTTTATTTGTACATGAACTCCACTCTTCTTTCCTTTTGTGTGAACTTGAGTGTTACGTTTTCATAAAATGTTTCTTCCAAGTACTTTTTCATATTTAAAAAGAATGTTTTTCTCTACTGACAAAACAGCCAAGTTTTGCGAATGTGCATGTCCTTGTGTGACCCTAAGATATATCTTGATTCTTTTTTAATGCAGAAAAACTTCTTTCGGCAGTTGCAGTTGTTGTTGGAAAGCTTAATACGAGGTAAGCTAATTTGTACACCTCACTAAACACTATGTCCAATTTATTCAACTTTATGTAGCACGTAATGTCTCTTACTGATTTGTTTTTGTATTCAAGGGAATAAAACACCTTCAGTTCATTTTGTAGTCGAGCTGTATCAAAATTTAAAGCAGAGAGTTCTTTAAGTTCTGACAGAAGATGTTCAGGGAAGCTTTCACAAAATTTATCAAAACAGTTCGAATCCAACAAAGTGACGAATTTAAGATTTAATATATCTGATTTTAATTCATCGACACTTCACAAAAACTGAAACAACTCTCGCGAAACACTGTTATGGGCGGGAGTATGCGAGTGCCTGAGATAGTCGAAGTCTTCGATATTCTGAGCCAACCGTTTCCCAAAGCAATGGCCCATTCCCCTCTACCAGTTGATTCATGTTGTCATGGAAACGCTAGCAGGCGATGGTACGGAAGGTTTTCGCATCAGAACTGCGAAACCGAGCTGCTTGCGTTATGCCGTTGGTTTTCGCTCGCCAGACTGAGTCAAAAAAGCGACTCCGCACGCCCTCTTTTTTTCGCAGCGAAAGCATCGACATATTTTAATACTGTTGATAATTGACTTTCATTTGTGTATATTTAATTCAATTTTATTTGTGCTTTCTCTGGGCTTCGCAGCTAGCCTCGAATATACGCCACTGGATGGTGTGATCACGTATTTCATTCATTGACAATTTTTTTCATTCATCACACAGTAGCAAGTAAATTTGGCATAATGTTGCATTGTATTATTCTGCTGCCACTCTGACTAGTAAGCTTTAGTTGTTTTATTTCATTGGGCATGCTTTTCCCCTTTGGCATGCCAGTTTCACTGGGTAGGAGGCCTGATCTGTACAAATCTGACATTAAATTTGTGATAGTAAAGAAACAATCGAATTCGAGGTAAATGTGATGACCTAGTGACTTACGTAATCCTAGTGACTTACGCAAATACATTACTACATCGTAGCCATGACCCTTTCCTGATCTTGGAATGCTGTTTTTCTTCCTGCAATACAAATGAGATGTGCACAGTATTCAAATTTTAAGCGCACGTTTGGTAGGTTTTATGGGAATGCATTGTACGATGTCAAGTCATCCTTTGAATTTTTCGTCAATAGTCAACTCTTTGTACTGCCTAAAATGCTTCGCAAAATTTTCTTATAGGGATGAAAGCATTTGTTCCAATCTTTTAGTAAATTTAAAAACACTTTCATTTTTTTCCGGTACATTTTAACTGTCCGAAATATGAAAATAATGGCGTATTTTAAGAAACCTCCGCTGACTCATGATTTTTTTTTTTTACCATTTCCACTAATCTGATATTCTTGGGGCATATAAACCATGCTCATAACTAAAAGGATGGCAACAAATGCCCCCTAAATGATATTTCATCGAATAATATTTCGGTCTCCCTAAATAATATTTCATCTATTTCTTCTTTTACGGAAGACAAAGACTCCCATATTTTATCTCCTGTTCCGAGTTTCTTAGAGCATATTTGTTTGTGTTTTCCATAATTCCTAACACAATTCTTCTGTTAACAATACCTTCAAATATTCTAATGCCAGTGAAGACACAAGCGAATCATGGCATGGTGTTGCATGGCATGTAAATGGCTTTAAATTTATGTCGTCGTTATTAACTGACGTACTCCAGTGTTCACCAGTTACTTCATTAAAAAAGCTAGAATCCGTTTTTCCCTCTTCCACAGGAATGCCATTTTCCAAAAAGCTGTCAGCTCTAAAGACAGGACAATTCTTCGGCGATTTGTTCTTCATTTTCTGTGTCTGACGCTAGGCCATCCATCGTAATTACTGCAGGGGTAATGAGGGGATTAGCGTGAGGAGTGTGTTTTTTGTTAATAACTTTTCAAAGAGTAGTCCCTTCAATATTAATGGGGGCTTTGGTCAACAGACATGGTGTTCTTCTACTCCAGGACAACGGCCTCCCTCATGTCGCCCAAAGAGCGCCAAGTGCCTTGGCATATGAAGCATTGCCTCATCTTGCCTGTTTCCCGGATTTGTCTCCGACAGACTATCATCTGTTTCGTCGCCTGGATCACTTCCTGTCCGGGGAACAGTTCACGACAGACAAAGAGGTTCAACGTGCAGTTGATGACTTCTTCGGGTCCCAGCCACAAGACGTTTCTCGTTCCGGGATCATGGCCTTGCCGGACAGATGGCAACTATGTGTCGATGCCGAGGGGGATTATTTTACCGAGGTAAGTTGTCCTACTTTCCGTTCTCGCCGTCCACGTGCGATGGTACTTTGCCGAATATTTCATACCCACCAACCCAATATTTCATCTATTTCTTCTGTAGTTAGTCCTATTCTACCTCCAGACATACTGAGTAAAAATAACGCAGACAAACCCGGCACTTGTCAACAGATCAAGAGCTCTACTGAGCGATGTCAGAAGGCTGAATGATATAGCCTCGGAGACAAACCAACTCTTGGTATCAGTGGCTTCGGGTCATTATGGACATCCGGGGCTAAGCCTCGCATAAAAATGAAAAAAAAATGTTTTTCCTTTTATTTGGAATAATTCCGAAAGAAATACCATGTTAGCAACTTGCTCCCAGATATATGAGCCACTACAATAGTTGAGTAACTGGGAAACACTGTACAGCCTTCCATATTCGTTCACTAGAGCGCAATGAATACCGCGTGACGGTAGAGGCGAGGCGACACTCGTCAGCTTGTCACCTTCGCTGCCTTGACGAAGCTTCGGAGAACGGGAAATGCTAAGTTCACAAGGCTTGAATACCATGCTGACGTCACAGATTTAGTCAGTTGCGCTGTGCGATAAAAGATATCGAAAAACGATATACAACCATTCGATAAGGTCTTCATCAGATGGTGGAACGGGACTCACATAGAGATTTCGAAGTTTCTCTAAAGGTTATGGAGGTTTCTTTAAATGACGTTTTCCATAAGTGTTTGAGGTAATACAATAGTGATAAAGATGGCTTCATTTCCGGTTATTTAGAATTGGAGGAAAAGCACGAAAAATTGCTGAAAGACTTGAATCTACTGGTTACTCTATCCGTTACAGCACATGCTTCCATTGTCGGAAATGTTTCAGTAAGGAAACAAAGCTTAACATCGCAAATTAATTTTTACTGTGTTATTACGGATTTTATTATACAGTAATTATTAACCACTTCAATAATAATGTTAACAATTACGTTATTTCACGCTAAATCGTGTCAGACAGTTGGAAAAGGTTTTTAGTTTTTAGATCATCTCATGCGGCGGCATCTACCGGTGGTTACAAGTTAAAAATCGAATAACTAAACTTATTTAATCTGGCAGGAGTTTTACGTTCCCAGAATACAGTTTCACATCCAGGGCCTCCAAATTGGGGGCAAAGTTTATTTAATTTATTTCTTTGTGTTTTTTTTATTTTGTAGATTGGAGATTAACATTATGGAGTACATAAGACAGAAGAGTCAGAGCTCGAAATTTTCCAATAAAAGTTTTAGATGAAGAGTACAATGGTATGTTCATGATATGAACATACCGTTGTACACTGCTGGACAATTGCTAAGGACGGATCATAAACGGCTATATAGGGCATAAAAAAGTAAGTGTGGTTGGATGCCAAGTGAAATAAAATAATGTCAGAATGCCAGGACATTACAAGAAAGACAATTTATTGTGCTCTGAAATCCAGAAGGCTTTGGAACGTGTTCAAGGGACAAACAGGCCATTTTGTGCAGAATACGCAAACGTGAAAAAAATGCAATTACCGTCCGCAGGCGTTCCGGCGTAAGATGTCAATACGGGATATGGCCACCATGGAGGGCGATGCAAGATTCCTCACGTCGTGTCATGCTTTGCACAACATTATCAAGCAGCTGTTGGGGTAATTTATCCCATTCCTCTGTCAGTGCACGGATGAGGGTGTCCTTGTTTATTGGAGGGCATTGGCGACCAACAAGACTCCTCCCCAAAGCATCTCACACATTTTCAATGGGATTCAGATCTGGAGAACGTGCTGGCCATACGAGGCGTTGAATATCCTCGCTCTCAAGACACTCCTGGACAGCGACTGTTCAATGACATGTTGCGTTGTCGTCCATGAAAATGAATCTATCACCGACAGCACCACGGAACATGCGAACACGAGGTAGCAGAACATCATTCATGTATCGTTGGCCAGTCATAGTCCCAGTTGGAAGCACATAGAAGGACGTACGGCCATTGATCATGATGCCAGCCCATACCATGACACTACATGTCGGATATCGGTCCCTTTCCTGTATGTTTGCTGGACAATATGCAGTACCACTATAACGCCAGATCAGTTGTCGTCGACAATCAGACGATAGACTGTATCTACTCTCATCTGAGAAGAGGACAGCAGACCAGTCGTTATCAGTCCAATTGCGATGTTGATGGCACCATTGCAAACGGGCGGTACGGTGACGTCTGGACAATGGGATGCACACAACAGGACGGCGGGCGTATAGTCCTCCTTCATGCAAACGTCTGGCGACAGTTTTTCGGGAGATCCGCTTGCCAGTAGCAGCCATAAACTGATTTGCTACCTCATTAGCTGTGCTGCGCCGGTGTCTTTTTGTTGATAGCACTATGTACCGATCTTGTGCAGGTGTCGTACTGCGAACACGACCTCCCCCGTGACGTTTGCTACACTCTCCATTTGTTTGAAATGATTTCCAAAGCCTTGAAACAACACTGTGGCTGACGTCGAACTCCCTGGCAACATCTGTTATTTTTCGCCCTTCTTCAATCTTGCCAATAATACGGCCACGCGTAAAATCATATAGGTGATGTCGGGAAGACATATTGAAAATTGCAAGTTCGTCAATTGATTCTTTCCCTTTCAAGTTTGCGTTTGAACAACAACGGTCAATACGCGTCAAATCCTTTATATCTCTTATCAGCGCTATGACGTCACGAACAAGTTCGGCAATCCAAAATTTGCATACGCAAAACACGTCTTACTGTATCCCGCACTTATGCTAATTTCCACATTTTCCTGCCTTCCATTTTATGGTTGCTATCGGTGCTATTGTCATCCGTCCTTAGCAATTGTCCGGCAGTGTATTATATTTTCATATTCTTAATTTATAGACTTTTATTGATATTTTGATACCATATCACTGAGCACTGACGCTAAGTTTTAGGAAACAAATTTCTCTGTTGATTTGATTTCGATATAGCGCCATTAGTATGTGCGAAAACTGATTATCGTTTGTTAAGGTGGACGTCAAGTAATTTTGCTTCCTATACTTCCAATGGGAAAACTTCTATACACATTTTCTTCACAATTAATGCGTTCCCGAGGATAAAAATTTGAACATCGATTAAAGTAACTTCATATTATAACTTGGAATATTTAATATTTTCTAAAACATAACCACAATTATGCAATCCAACATTCTTTGTCTACTGGCGTCATCAAAGTACAGGTCGCGCCATCTGTTTTCTGGTTTCACCAGCACCAAAGGAAAAGTTGTTGATTTTTAATATAATTATGTTTAAGATTTAGAAAAAACAAAGTATTCCAAGTTATAATAGGAAGCTATTTTAATCGATGTTCAAATTTTCGTCCTTGGAAACGCATTAACTGTGAAGAAAATGTGTACAGAAGTTTTTCCATTGAAAGTATAGGACAGTGGCTGCTCGTGGTTGGAAAAATAGGTGAAGAGGTACGAGAGCAGTATGAAAAGATATATACTGTCTACAATGAAAATCCCTTAATGAGGACTTACTTATTTCTTGTATATTAAATCAATTTTTCTTTTTAAAGCTGCAAATTTGTCGTCATAAGATGGTTAGATGGTTATTTCTTCGTGAGCATCAATAAAATGTCTTCCTGAATAGAAATATTTGCCAGAGAAGCAAGTTTATCTTGGGAACTAGTGTTTGTTGAGCAAGTTTGTATTCTTTTAAGAAAACTTCTTTCCACTGGCACACTTGTAGATGGAATTGTTAAACTGAGGAAAACCAATTTATAATCTTCTGTAAAAATGTCTTTGTCTCGGTGAAACACTCGAAGGAGTTCTTGAGTCAATACATTCCTTAATTTTTCATCGGCATATACAAGACTCAGTTCATTTTTAAGACGCTGGTGTTTAGTAAATATTTTTCCATAAAAATGTAGATTTTCAAGAGCGCGAGTGGGAAAGCATGCATTAAATTATTCGAATTTGGTTGTGTCAGCAAGTCAGACAAATTGAAGTATCTTACAGTCTTGAAATCTTATATCCATTTCCATAAGAATGTGGCCCAAAATTTCAAAAATCAAAATACAATTATTTATAATTTTGAAAAATTGTTTCCTGTGTAAGAGCAGCATACTCGCGTGCTTATTTCTGTGATTTTGCTAGCTTTTCCAAACTGTGTTTCAAATAACTCATCGTTCCTTTTATGGCTCAAAATTTCACGAGTTTTTTTTTTAATTTGAGTTACACAGTAGTTTACGTTTAGTTATCTTTTCTTCAAAAGTTCGAATAATAGATCGGTGGAGCCAAAAATGTTAATTCGAAAGTGTTAATATCATTCAAAAACCCCTTGACAAGATGAATTGATTTTTGTCTGATTATTCGCTATTCGTCAGAAATCCGAACACGTCCTTCAATTTATCCCAATCTTCAACAACTGCACTTCTAATTTCAAAGTGGAGGACCATCGAGCTTCTGTTATGGTTGCTCTGCATCTTGCGGTTGTTGATATAAGTGTATAAGACCGCTTCGCAGAATGGTGAACAAACGAAGCAATTCCACTAAGGCTTGCAGAAAGTATTCGACACTTAGAAATTTTAGAAAAACTCTGGTGTAATACAAGACAACAAAAACAGCTTGAGAAGCTTCATCCTTGACTTTTTTTTCTGTAGCCCATTTAGGTGTCCAGACATTATACTTGCCCCATCGTAATATTGTCCTATTTATTTGTGTTGGTAATCAGACTGTTCCAAAATTTTGTCTAGCATTTTGTATAAAGCTCCTGACGTTCTATCTTCATTCACATCATGGAAACCCAAAAATCCCTCAACCAATACACCTTCCGAATCAACAATCAAAAATTATTTAATTTTTGACGTGATCGTTTATATATTCAGAAATACATTCAATTAATTTATTTTGAATAGTTTTTTATCCTTTCGTATTGATTTTCAATTTCTAAAGAACTTCTTCATATCAACAATGAAAGTAATTCAATGAAATTTCCACGATTTATCGAGCCCATGCTTTCGTCATGGCTATGGAATGCTAGTTCTTTGTTTGCTCAAATACAGTATAGACTAATACTGCATCAATCACTGTCTGCAGGAAAAGTCTATTTAAACGAACGTTTTTGTCAAAATGCGTTTTTAAAAGCCTAGCATTCTTCCTCAGGGCATCGGCAATAGCGTTTTGAATTTTTTCAAAATTCCTTAACATTAATCCGCATTTCAGGAGTTCGCTAGAATCACGATGTTTATGAAGTGACCGTGTTACGCTTAATAAATCTGAGATTCCGTCTTTATTCCACGCCAAATGTTTATTACTAAAAAGTAAGCAGGGCCCAAAAAAAGAAAAAATTAACACAAAAGTGCTGCAAATTCATTTATATTCAGTAAACTAACAATTTTTAAAATTAATATTGTTAGATTTACCGCTCTTCTTGATTTCGTTCTTGGCAACAATTGTCAGTGAATCCGTTGGTCGTCCTTGAAGCCAAATGTCTCTTTATCTTCATCTTTCGGCAGAGTAAATGGAGTTTGCAATAAATTACAATGTCGTCCACAGGATGCATACTAAAAACTATCACTTAAATTGTACACAAACCTAAAACATCAGTTAAAGCTTTCAACAAATAATCACAAAGCACGAAAGAACAAATTCCTTTCGGAAAATAATGTCCCACAGCACCACAAGGAAAAAGCCCGAGCAGATTGCATGGTACCCTGGTAGTTCGCCCACTCCACCGTGATCTCTCACGACTTTACGCTCAAAAACTGAAAGAAGCAGAGGTAAGGCGCGTAAAGCTGAAACACTTCACTTGAGCGAGCAGATTGGGGAGGGTGACGTCACGGTTACCATGGCAACTCGGCGGAAAACTGCAGACTTCTAAGCATTCTCATTTCGGCTCTTCACTTGCACTGTTTTGCGTATAAGGATTTGCTTTCCGTATTGAGCTCGCCATGTGAATAATCTCTATTCAAAATTTTGAGTATTTTGGAACTGAATAAAGACATAAAATATATTATAAAAGAAATACTGAATAAAACTTTGTTTTGAGTAAAATAGGTGAAGATACACTTCACCTACTTCACCTGAAAAGCCGCCACTGGTATAGGAAGCAAAATTACTTGACGTCCACCGTAAAGCAACATATTTTTCTAATTGCAAAACTCTGGAAATTTAAAAATTAGGTTGAAAAGCCCATCCCCCGGAATTATCGGGCCCAGGGACCCCGATTGCGTTAAGGCGTCCTTGTTCACACCTTTTCAATTGGCTCCGGTTCTCATCAACTTTATGAAGAAAAAAATAAAAATTTTTATCTTACTAAAATATTATTTTAAAAATTATTTGCTATAGGTTTAGTGGAATCACCAATATCTACGTAATTTACATTGTCGTTAATTTTATTAATAATAGTGTTCTGCATACAGTAATGTCAATTATCGGATTACTATTCTCATTAACAAAAGCAACGTAACTCAAAAATTTTCCGAAGTTATTTAATTTTCAGTTCACACCCCATTCAAGAGAACGTATGTCGCCATGTATGATATGCACTAGTCATTAGGAAAAAAAGAACTACTTGTAACTTTGTCGCGAATGAGAATCTCTACAAAATATACAAAAAATATTTAGAATCAGAAATTTACAGAAATCCTGCGAATTAAATACTTCAGCTTTCCTTAGAAAGTGATTTGTTTAAAAGATCGCTGCCCAAGCAATGTTGTCTGGTACCAAGGACTGCTCACATATGACTGGTCAATGAATAATGCTATTAGTAAGCATGGTGGGATGAGAAATGGAGCAAGATGCAAACTAGGGAATTTGTATATGCTTTATTAGCGAATTTGTATCTCCTTTATTTGTGTATACCAAACTAGCGAATTTGTATCTGCTTTATTTCCGTATCAGTTACACGAATTTTCTGACTGCTTCGAAAACCACAATGTTTACATCTGCTCTGCCCTTAGTGATATTATATCGGTTTATCGGTAGTCGAGGCATATCATCTGTGACCTCAGCATGGTATCCAAGCCTTGTGAACTTAGCATCTCCCTTCGGAGAACAGTAGTGGATAAGCAGATGAGCGATGAACTGCGCATGCGTAAAACTGCCATTTGGGACTGGTCGCTTTTCCATTTAACTGTAGCAATTTTGCTTCCACGTCGTCAGAGAGTGAGCTGCTGATTTTCGTTTGTGAAGTTAAGTTGTAAAGTTTGTTCGTGTAAATAAAATGAACAAAGGGACATTTTACTGAAACACTCATTTAGCAGATTCCGGGATGAAGAAAAAACCCCGTTAAAGACTTGAGTCCACGTCTACCAAATATTGCTTAGTGCAAAAACATAAGAATCAGTCTACAACTTTTAATGCGACGTTATAGAAAAAAATATCATGGTTAACTGAAAGCAAAAGCAAACATACTTTGTTTTGTTTCTACTGTTTACTAGTGTTTTCTTCCTACTGTTTACTGTTTTGTTTCTACTGTTTACTAATGTTTTCTTCCTACTGTTTACTTTTTTGTTTCTACTGTTTACTACTGTTTTGGTTTACTGTTTACTACTGTTTTGGTTTACTGTTTACTACTGTTTTGTTTTTACTGTTTACTGCTGTTTTATTTCTATTGTTATTTTATGTTATACAGCACTGTGTATAAGAAACAAAATTTCTATTTCATTCTATTTGGTTAAGTGTGATTTCAGCAGGCGGAGTTTGGAAACATAACAATCCACTGAAATAATATTTCACAGTACGGAAGAAGTTTAGAGAATTTAAAAAATATTTAGCCCCATATAAATTTTAGGTCATCCTATGTCACTGCCTGGTACGCTTCTTTGTTAAGCGACAGCAATGACGACTGTGGGTGATTTCTGCTAATCCCTCGAACGGGTGAATACCCGTTTCACCTAATCCGCTTCTCCTAATTCCCGTTTGCCCTAAGCACGTTTACCCAAATCGCTTATATCTGAAATTGCTTTAACCCGAATTCTCATTTCTCCTTAATTTCGTTTACCCTAATCTCGTTTCCCCTAATTCACGTTTGCCCGAATCACGCTTACCCCAATCGCTTTTACCTGAAATCGCTTTTACCCTAATTCTCATTTCCCCAAATTTCGTTTGCCATAATCTCGTTTCCCATAATTCACGTTTGCCCCAATTACGTTTACCCCAATCGCGTTTAGCGGAAACAGCTTTTAGCCTAATTCTCATTTCCCCTAATTTCCTTTGCTCTTATCTCGTTTGCACTAAATCTCATTTGCCCTAAACACGTTTGCCCCTATCAAGTTTACCCTAATTTTGGTTAACCGAAGTAAAACGGTGGGTCTTGATTTTTCAAGAAAACTCTTGTTTCCATTCTTGTTGATGATGTCGGCCACCATGACAGCAAAAATGTAAAGAAGTCATATGTAATGTAAAGGATTTTAAGATGGGAGTGTCTGACCCCAGGTCTTAAACAGCCCTTAGAAATAGGAAGCTAGGAGATTTAGGCTAGAGTGCCAGATAGAAAAGTGACACGGAAACGAGGTAGAAAGGGGAGGAAGACACCCTTATTTATTACCGGGGTTCCAAAGTGTAAAGCAGTGCACGTGGTTACTACCATTATGTGGCTAGTCCTTAACGCAGCCATTATAGCCGTCACATCCAGCTTTTATTAAAGCAAGAAATAGTATTATAATGCATTCGTTGAAATTACCAACGCAGAAGGCCCAATTTAAGAGTTCGTAGTGTACTAGACCTCCCTCCCACCCGTACTTCAGCTGTGAAAATGCCTTTTGTTAATTCAGTTCCACCTTTATATTAATAGTAGACGTCAGTCTATCACGCTTGAATACTTTCCCATTCGCTACCGTCATTGATTATATTTCATGGAAACGGCTGCCTCTGTGTACAAGTGCTTTTTTATTCATCTGGCATATTTTCTGCATCTCGAAAATCAATAAAATTATTAAAAAAACGGCAAATGGAAATTTTTTGGCTTTAGATAAAAGTTTCGAAGACTTTGTTTTAATACAGAAAAGTTTTCTTTCTTTGTTCTACACAGTTATTCTTTTATTTTTATATACTTTTTATTTTTCATCATTGCCACCATTATCAGTCCAGTGCTAGATAAAGGTTTCTTCCACAATTTCCTGTCTTGAGTCTGCCTCCTCCTTGTTACTCCGGTATACTTTCGATTTTTATCCATACATCTCCCATGTGGTTTAGTCTCCTTCTGTCCCTTGGGATCCAGTCTAAAATTTCGCTTGTCCATCAGTGGACGTTCTTTTGGCAACATGGCCAACCCATTGCCATTTCAGGGATTTTCCTTTGATTATGATGTCTTCCATTTAAGTCATTTTCCTTATCCACGAGTTCCTTTTCTTATCTTTCCTGGTTACATCAAGCATGCATATCTCCATGTTTCTTTCAGTTGTCTGCAGCCTTTCTTTGTGTTTTTTTAGTAAAGGCCCATAACTCTGCTCCATATGTAAGAACTGGAAGGATGCATTGATTAAAGACTTTTCTTTTAAGACATAATGGCATGTGCTCTTGAAAATTGTGCCGTTTCTTCCAAAAACTCTACAGCCAAGTTTTATACGCCGATTAATTTCTTCATGAATGTGACCTTTGCTTGATATTTGTTGTCAAAGGTAAAAGTAGGTATCGGTTACCTTGAGCTTTTCCCCATCAATCGCAAATTCTTCATTTTTTGAAAAAGCATTGTACATCAGTTTTGTCTTCCGAAAGTTTATTTTTAATCAGACCTTTTTTCTAAAGTTCATTTTAATCCAGCAAGTTCCTGGATTAAACATTGTAGCTCTAAAGGGGAAATTTCGACGTTTTTATCTAAAGTGAAAAAATTCCATTTGCAGTTTTTTTTAAAAATACATTGTTGATTTTCGAGATACGGAAAATGTGCCAAGTGCCAGATTAATAAAGAAGCACAAGTACAGACAGACGGACATTTCCATGAAATACAAGCCCTAATGGTCGCAAATGGGAAAATATTCGAGCGGGATAGACTAACGTTTACTATTAAGGTGGAACTAAATTAACAAAAGGCATTTTCATAGCTGGAGTACGGGGTGGAAGGGAGGTCTAGTTCACTAAGAACTCTTAAAGTGGGCCTTCTGATTTTCCAATTCTTTTTTTTTTTTTTTTTTTTTTTTTTTTTTTGATTGGAGGTTTAACGACCACCGTGAGCAACTCAATGGGCTATAAGCAGTCGCCCGTCCCTAATTTAGGGTCACTGGTTCCAGGGAAGGGAGAGAGCCAGTGCCGTAAGACAAACACAACATCCATGCCTCACCGGGATTCGAACCCGGACCCCTCACGGACGAATGATCAGAGGCCAGCGCCTTAGACCACTGCGCCACCGGGGCGGCCATTTGCAATTCTAGCGAATGAATTATAAAACTATTTCTTGCTTTAATAAAAACTGAATGTGACGGCTATAATGGCTACGTTAAGGACTAGCCGCATAGTGGTAGTAAAAACCACTTGCACTTCTTTACACTTTTGCTGGCATGGTGGTCGACATCATCCACAAGAAGGGAAAGAATTTTCTTGAAATATCAAGACCCACCATTACATTTCGGTTAACTAAAATTAGGGCAAACATGATACGGGTATTAGGGCAAACGAAATGAGGGGAAATGGGAATTAGGGTAACGGCGCTTTCGGCTGAACGCGATTGGGGTAAACATGATTCTGGCAAACGTGAATTAGGGGAAACGAGATTTAGGGGAAACAGATTAGGGCAAACGAAATTAAGAGAAATGGGAATTAAGGTAACAGCGATTTCTGGCAAAAGCGATTGCGGTAAACGCGATTCGGGCAAACGTTAATTAGGGGAAACGAGTTTAGGGCAAATGAAATTACGAGAAATGGGAATTCGGGTAAAAGCGATTATATTAAACGTGATTAGGGCAAACGGGAATTAAGGGAAACGGATTAGGGAACGTGAGACTAAGCGCTCGGACGCCGTGCAAATTCAAAGAACATGGTGGGTAGGAAATCCTACTCATGCTATCCGGGCGTCTCGAGCGCTTGTGATTGTTTGTATGTATGGGCGTCTTAGGCGCTGTGGTCGTGAAAGGGTTAACTTATATAGAGCTACAGAGGTTGTGAAGCACTGAGAGATGCATGCATGGTGTAACCAGGAAAGATAAGAAGAGGAACACATGGATTATAGAAATTAAAAGAGGTGCTGACATCATAATCAGTGTAAAATCCCGAAATAGAAATGGGGTGGACACATTGCTGGAAGAACTGACAACCGTTGGATGACGGAAAAAAGATTGGGTGCCAAGGAATATCTCTAGACTGAATACCAAGCGACAGAAAAAAGCCGAGAAGGTGAAGGAATCTAATTCAAAAGCATACCGGAGTTACATGGGAGAGAATAGCTTGAGGAAGACAGCTGTGGAGGGAAAATGTGGAGATCTGATGACGGTAATCATCGTCGTCATTCAAACTCCAGGTGTCATGCGTTAGTTATGGAACATCTGGGATTCTGTAACACCGACTTCTTGCATTTTACATAATTTTTTAAAGACTTTTCAACAGATGTCGTTGGAACTAATTTTAATTCTTAATTCCATCTACAGGCAGATGATATTTGCATAACTAAAAAAGGTGATGTTCTCACATGTCTATATACTAGCAGTTCAACTTCATCGGTTCAATTGCGTTCATTTCGAGTTGGTTTCAAAATTGGAGACAATAAGGTACACTTTTGTCATTTTGTGATGTTTTTGCCTATAACAAGGATAACAAGAAAAATGACACTGAATTTTAAGTTGTAATTAGCACGTTTCTTAAATCCGTTCTGACACGAATTAAATATATCAAAGCTATTCAAAGTCAATGGAACCGGTTAGGAAAAAATCAACCCGTTTCAACAATCGATAAAGCATATATATGTTTAGTTCCACCAGCGGCTAAAAAAGATGTTACGGAGATTAACAAATGGCGCGCAAAATTTCTCATAGCACAAGGAAGGCATCAGAGACAAAAAGAATTTCAAATCGAGCAGTTAAAGAAAGAAATATGCGAGAGAAGGAAACGTATAAATCTATGACTTCTTGCGGAACAATTTTGCGTAATGGAAAAGTTGAAAATAGGCGAAAAATATTCTGCATGGAAAAAGCTATGCTAAGGAAAAATATCTTTTTAAATACGTCTCCCGGAAGCAGAAATAGCGAGAAAATGATTTCGAATTTTACACCCTCTAGTGGGAAATATGGGCATTATTTAAAGATGATAATGCTCCACATCTCTATTGTAGCAAATGACATACCATATGATATTTCTCAGTAGTGTTTTTAGAAGTGGCGATACAGCTGCAATTTGAAGTACAAAAACACCACCTACCGACAAAACTGTGAAATACGAAATTCTTCATATACTAGCCTAAAATGTTCTACAAAGTAAATGGCATCCGGTGTTAAAATATTTTTTTAAATCGCACATTTAGAAGCACAGATATTGAGGAGAAAAGATTAAGCGTTTGCACCCCTAGCGACGAAATCGTGCATTATTTTGGGAAGTAAATACGATCACACATTTTGCATAGTAAGTAGTACCTGACCGAAGAAAGTAGTTTTTCAGTCGGGTTTTTAGTACCGCAGATTTTGATGTAAATGGAAATGTGAGCCTTCTGATTAGAGACTTTTGCGAAAAATTTTAAATTATATGGGAAGCATTTTGCAGCGGAAAAGCTCTCCAACAAAGAAAAAAAGTTTCAAATCGGACTCTTAGAAACAGAGATATGGACAAAAATAAGATATGCATCTACGCCGCCTGGCAGAAAAGCCATACATTATTTTAAGAAGAAAGTATTCTCTAAAGGTTTTTCGATGTGAGTGGTATTGGTCCACGGAAGAATGTTTTCAGTTGAGTCTTCAGAAGCTCAGATTTTGCTGGAAATACATCAGAAGCAGAAATAAAGAGTTACGCCCCTTTGGTAGCCAAACTCTTCTTTACCAAATATTAGAAATTACATGCAAAGCATTTTTCATCAGAAGCTGTATGCGATACAGGAAGAACTTTTCAATTAGGAGTTTCAGAAGCAGAGATATCGGGCTGCGCAATTTACTTTAACGCCACCTAGCGGAAAGTCTATAAATTGCTTGAAAATTTTGAAATTATATGAAAAACATCTCGCACTGGAATCTCTATCCAACAAAGAAGGAATTTTTCAAATCGGTCTCTTAGAAGCAGATATATCGACAAAAATAAGATATGCATCAACGCCCCTGGGAGAGAAACCATGCATTATTTTAAGGAGAAAATGCATCAATGCCCCTGGGAGAGAAACCATGCATTATTTTAAGGAGAAAATGCATCAATGCCCCTGGGAGAGAAACCATGCATTATTTTAAGGAGAAAATGCATCAATGCCCCTGGGAGAGAAACCATGCATTATTTTCAGGAGAAAATGTATCAACGCCCATGGGAGAGAAACCATGCATTATTTTAAGGAGAAAATGCATCAACGCCCCTGGGAGAGAAACCATGCATTATTTTAAGGAGAAAATAATCCGGAAAGGTTTATCGATGTGAGTGGTATGGATCCACGAATGAATTCTTTCAATCGATATTGTAGAAGCTCAGACTTATGCCCCCTGGTGGCTAAACCGTTTTTTACCAAAAATTAGAAATTATATTCAAAAGATTTCCCATCAGGAACTGTATCCGCTGCAGGAAGATATTTTCAAATCGGAGTTTTAGAAGTAGGGATATCGAGAGAAAGGCAATTTACTTTTACGCCGCCTAGAAGAAAATCTACGCGTAACTTTAAAAAATTGCTATATTTAAAATAGCTTCCGACATAAATGAAATCGGAAGGTAAGATAATTTTTTCAATCGGACGTTTAGAAGCAAATATATGGAATAAAATATATTTTGAATTCGATATCATCTGCATTTACGCCTTCTAGCGGTAAAATTGTGCATTGTGAAAAAAAAACAACGAAATAAAGGGTCATCATTCGCACATTTCAAGCTTCGCAATGCAAAAATAATTTTTCAATTCGGACTATTAGTTGTGCAGAGATATGTACACAGACGGATGGATGGACGGACAAACCGATAACCTAACCACGATCTTTTTTTAAGAAAGACGTGCTAAAAATGCAACGAAATCACAAATCACGTGTATAGTAAGAACGCTATAGGCGTTCGACTGTATCGAAATTGGTTTGCAATTCGCTGCGTGGTACAAGTATCGTCCAAAGCTTGGTACAATGGGGAGTGAAATTACTCACTCTCCATTGTAATACGCTTTCGACGACAAAGTGAATTTAACCGTGACTAATTCGAAGCATTTATCAAAAGAAACCCGCACAACACGACAGGAGCAATTGCGCAGATACTGCAGACATCCAACAGCAGTCTGGTATTTCATCTGGCAAAGCCTGGCTATGTGAATCGGCTTAATGCTTTAGTATCGCACGAGAAAAAAGTGAGATAAACGAGAAAACAGTGAGAAAAACGTTCTCGACGGCAGATCTGTTTGCGTTTTACTGCTCAAAAGGAATAGAAACGATCAGTTCCCAAAACGAATGGAAATTGATTGTGCACACTAACACTGAGCGGAAAATATCATGGAGCAAGAAATGGGTGTAGCCATTGCAAAGGCTGGTCTTCGTCCCAAGAAGGTAGTACTCTGCCTGCCGTTGGACTGTAATGGACTCATACTACAAACTGCTGCCGAGCAGTCTAACGATCTTTTCCGATAAGTACTCTCCCCTGTTGGATCTGCTGAAGGCCGCACGCACTTGATGTCAAACGTTCAGAAGTCGTCAACAGGAAACACGGTGTCTACCATCAGGCCAATGCCAGACTTCCAATTTCTATCCCCCCCCCGCCCCCGCCCCACACACGCACACAGAAATGCTGGATCTTGGACGGGATGTTTGGCCTCATCCAGCCTAACCATCCGAATTTGCAACATCAGATTTCTATTTATTCAGGTCTCTACAGAACTCGCTCAATGGAAATTACTTCACTTCTTTGGAGCTCTGTTAAAATCATCTTGACTGGTGTTCTGCCCAGAAACCTGCAAAGTCCTGGAGAAGGATTTTTTTGTTTGGAAGTTTAATGACTACCGTGAGCAACGCGATGGGCTATAAGCAGTCGCTCGTCTCTAAGTGAGGGCCACTAGTTCCAGAGAAGGAAGAGAGCCAGTGCCATAAGACAAACACTACATCCGTGCCTCACCAGAATTTAAACCCCGATTCATCCACACCAATGGTCAGAAGCCAGTACGTAGACCACTGCGCCGTGGTAGCTTGGCGGAATGGAATCCTCAAACTACCCAATAGATAGGAAATGTAAAATAATGGTGCCTACATTGCTAAATGAAGTGGCTGTGCCCGGTGGCGCAGTGGTCTAAGCGATAGATTCTGATCATTCGTCGGAGATGGGATAGGGTTCGAATCCTGGTGAGACATGGATGTTGTGTTTAAATTACGGCACTAGCTCTCTCCTTTTACTGGAGCCAGTGGCCCTATACTGGGGACGGGCGACTGCTTATAGCCCACTGTGTTGCTTACGGTGGTCGTTGAACTCCCAGTCCAAAAAACATCCAGAAATATTTTTTACGTTTTCGCAAAGACATTTTACACAATACAATTAAACCTAAGCTACTGGATTCTTAACAGGAATTATTTTATGCTCATAACTTGAGCACTTGTTCGATGAAAACAGTAATGAAAACTAATTTGGCTGGCGAGCTATCTATCTGAAGACGTTCCTTTTTTGTAGTTCAGAGACGAGTTTTGGAAGGAAAATGAAGAGATGTTGTTTTCTTGATGTTCAGCGAGTTGTTCTGTTATTTTATTTGTAAACAAATTCGTCACATAAAAATTATATTTATGTAGGTACTTTATGGCGAAATTTGAGATCACAGCTGAGTCGCAGTAGAACCTTTTTAGTTAATTATACTCGTTTCTTTCAATTCTTGGTAAGAAATTTTCCTACTAAAATCATTCATTTCATTTACTTAAGGCATTTCATGGGGTTGCTACGAAACGTGTCATCGTTGCGGTGCTTTTAGGAGGAATATTTGCAAAGATGCGTGGCTAAGCACCCTTGCTTGTATAAGTCGCGGAACATCTGTTTAAGAAGAGTGAAATACTTTTCCTTCGTCGGTCGTAACAATCCGCGTCGAGCCTCGTGAATATTAGGCATTTTTATAAGCAGGTCGGGAGATTGTATGAAACGCCGCTAAATGGTTTGATCGGGATCATTCTTTTGAAACAGGTGGTGCATTTCGGGCGTTGCTAAGAAAGAGATCGAACTACCACGACAACCAAATTGACTCGTTTATGTCAATACTTTCCTCGGGTCTTAGCAACCACCTACAAACAATTCGCATTGTCTGGAACAACGTTTTGTCTCGGCACGTGTCAGTCAAACTGCGTTACTTTGGAGGATGAAGCCTTTTCAGTTTATTGAAGGAGGCTGTCGCCGCATATTTTCTTTTGATTTTGGCAGCGAGGTATTCAATTTCTGTTCTGAGAATTACACTTATCTTATTGTACCCGAACTATCGGGATTAACTTTTAGGAGATGGTGGCGAAGCCAGTTATATCATTCTTTAAAATGCATGAAAGGAAAAGACTGCATCAGTTTGAAATTGGAAGAAAGACTGCTATTTTTTTATCTAGAAACAATTTATTGTTTTGAAGAATTTACTTGAGGTTCTGGCAAAATATAAAATTTGGTTTTGCTTTAAATCCAAGTCGTTCTGGTGGAACTTCTTTATTTGAACCCTCAGAAACTCTAGGTAAATTAATGTTTATGCCTGGGTCAGTTTCTTGCTCTTCTGAAATTTCTTCAGTGCTTTCCTCTTCTTGAGTCTTCTGTATTTAATTTTCAATATCTGCACTTTCTGAACAATTCAGACTTCCTAATTGTACGATAATCTCCTTGTTCTTCAGTTTCTTCTTTTTCTTTGCTAAATTGATTTGCAAAGAATTTTACCGATCTTGACACGACTACCCGATGAATGTACCTTCATCTGCTTTGTCACCTAACTTCCTCCTTTTCTGTTTATAAATGTAGTAGTAGACTTTGCATCCAAACACTTTTAAATTATTGATATTTGGTCTGACACCATTCCACAACTCATACGAAGTTTTGTTTCTTGCTTTAGTAACTAATCTATTTTGCAAATACGTTGCTGTTAGCACTGCTTCTCCCCAATATGCTTTTGGTAAATTTCCATTAATTAGCATTGCTTGGCACATTTCAAATAACGATTGATTTTTATTTTCGGCTACTCCATTTTGAGCTGGTGAATACACTATAAAAGTTTGATGAACAATACTTTCTTTTGTTAAATACTCTTAAATCTCTTTACTGCAGTATTCAAGGCCATTATCTGTTCTCAAAAGTTTTACTTTTCTATTAAATTTATTTGTAGTAGACCTAACAAATTCTTTCAACTTTGCCAAATACTTCATCTTTTCTACTTATTACATATACTGTTGCATATCTACTGAAGTCATCTTTAAAAGACAGGAAATATCTTTTTCTTTCCAAGCTTTCAACTTCAAAAGCCCCACATACATCAGAGTGTATTAGTTCTAACGGTTCTTTCGCTTTGTAAGATGCTTGTTTTGGGTATGGTTTCACTGTAAGTTTTGCTCTAATGCAGGAATCGCAATAAAAACTATGCTTACAATTATTTATTTTCATACATTTAGCTAAATTTTGATTTGCCATTTCTTTAATTGCTTCAACACTTCTGTGTCCTAGTCTGAGAAGCCATTTATAAATGCAGTTTTCATTTTTACACATATTATTCCCCAATTGTGTTACGCAGTTTGCAACTTGTTGATGTTTATCTTTAACAACGATGAGTTCAAATGAACCATCTGTGGCAATGGCATTTGCAACTATGGTTTGACCTTCGTTTATAGTGCAAGTATGTTTTTCTAATAGTACTATAATGCCTTTACTAGCAAGCATTTTAACTGATAATAGATTTCCAACTAGGTCTGGGACATGCAAAACATTTGATAGACTAAGGCTGTGAACATTTCCCTCTCGAGTTTTCACTAGTACCTTACCTTCTCCAAAAACTTGTGACTTCAACATATGACCATTTGCTATGGTTACATTTTCATTCGATTTTTCTGTAATTCTATAAAAGAAATTTATGTCACTACACATATGGCTAGTTGCTCCTGAATCTACAATGCAAGAGATTGAATTGTTTTGTGATACTAATGCTCTTTGTGCATCATCCTTTGTTGCATCAAGTTTTGCATCTTTGCTTGTAACGCTAGCAGAAACATCGTTCTGCACATTTTCATTTTTGCTACATACACTGGCGGAAAGTAAAAAAAGAACACTAAGAAGGAATTTGCGGACGATCGTGAAATTTACATAAGTTAATGGGGGCGAGTTTACGTAGGTGTGATGTGAATTTCGGGACTAACCGGTGAGCGCTTACGCCACAGCACGGCATAATATGCAAATTATCGTCGGTGGTATTTAAGGAGTACGGCGAAGTGAATGTAATCAGTCTTCGGCGTACGGACACGTGCGAAGACCCTGAAGAAGCTGCAATGCCTGGACATGGAAGACGTGTACGATTTCAGCAGTTATCGGACTTTGAGCGAGGTCGTCTAGTCGGATTCCGCGAGGCCGGGTGGTCGTATCGTCGTATTGCGAAGCGAATTGGATGGGAAGTATCGGTGGTGGTACTATGGTGGCGTAGATGGTCCGAGGAACATTCCCACACGAGAACACGTGGAACCGGGAGTCTCAGACGGACTGATGAGCGGACCGATCGACGCATAAGAAGAGAGGCGTTGTCAAGCAGAAAGTCCACTACGACGCAAATCCGAGCTGCTGTTGCATCTGAGGTAACTGTGCGAACAATCCGCAACCGTCTACTGGATGCAGGACTATGTGCACGTGTGCCTCTGGCATGTGTACCTATGATTCCAGCCCACCGTTAGGAACGGCTGCAGTGGTGTCGCCAACGTCTGCACTGGAGAACGCAATGGCATTCTGTCGTGTTCAGCGATGAAAGCAGATTCTGCTTGGGAGCCTCCGATGGCCGTATGCATGTTCGCAGACGCACATGGGAGCGTGTCCACCCTTCTTGCATCCGCCAGCGACACACAGGGCCTACACCTGGTCTCTGGTGTGGGAAGCGATCAGCGATCACTCCCGTACACAACTAGTGTTTGTACCGGGTACGTTAAACAGCACCTCCTACACCAATAACATCATTCAGTCAGTTGTTGTGCCATTTGTAAGGTCGGTCCATCGTGGTGTTTTCCAGCAATATAAGGCACGCCCACACACAGCACGTGCAAAGCAACATGCACTTCAGGGTGTGAGGCAACTTCCATCGGCTGCACGTTCACCGGATTTTTCACCCATTGAGCACGTGTGGGATTTTATGGGACAACGACTTATCCGGTCTCCACGGCCAGCCACGACCATCCCCGATTTACGCGTCCAGGTTCAGGATGCTTGGGACTCAATATCCCAAACTTACATCTAACACCTGTACGACAGACTCCATGCCAGAATTGCACAGTGTGACGCAGTTTATGTCGGTTCAACCTCGTACTAACCATGTTACATGGAAATGTTATTTTTCAGTTTACCAGCAAATACAGCTGTATTTTGCCATAATGTTTTGATCACGTTATCCTCTGCATTCCGTTATTATGCCGTATAAATTTCGTTGGTATCAGACGTCTCCTTCTTGGTGTTCTTTTTTCACTCTCCGCCAGTGTATGTTCAACTTGTGTGACAGGTTGTTATTACTTTGTACTTTACTGTTATAAATCGGCTGCTTAGGAGTAAACTTTGTTTTACCTTTGTGAATATTACTATGCTTATTATTAGCATTCAGATGCCAACACTCATTTCTAACATGATTTGACTTATGACAATAAGTACAGTATCTTTTGTCTTTAAAATTAGGGACAGCAAAAGTGTTCTTTGTTTTATAAACTGAAAATTGTGTTTCAGAGTGTGTAACTGATTCCTCCTTCATATGAATTCGTTTCTCATACTCGTCAATTAATTTAGATTTCACATAATCCAGTGACAGTTCCTCTTCATTTTTGCTTTCCAGAGCTGTTATCAATGTGCTATAACTTTATGGCATACCACACAACAAAAGTGCTACCATATGGGTTTCTTTTATTTGTTCCCCAATGTTGTTTAACTTCTCTCCCACTTCGCTTACTTCTTTATTGTGTGATTGCATTGGAACCGATTCAGCGTATTTTATACTGTACAATGTTCTTAACAAACACAGTTTACTGGATAAGTTGGTTCTTTCATGTACTCGTCTGAGTTTGTTCCATGTACCCTTTGTACTGATTTCGGGTAACACGTGATACAATTGTGAATCACCTATATACAAACAAATTAATGTTCTGCATTGCCTATCCTTTTTAACCCATGCTTCATTTACAGTTTGTGGTTTGGGTTCAAACACTACATCACTTAGGTTTTCTCTGATTAACAACATTTCCATCCTAAATTTCCACGTAGCATAGTTAGTTTCTGTCAGCTTTCCTATGTGAATATATTCTTTCGACATCGCCGTTTTGCTGACTGTTTTGCTTTGCGCTGAGTGCTTGTGTCTTTTTTTTTCACTTATTTCCGAAGCTGCGATATGAAACTAGTCTTCAGTCTCAAAATCAAAAATAATGATGGTGTAAGTTAAAAACTAAAAAAAAATTTGCAACGGTAACTATGTTCATAATCAACAGACTCTTCATTTAAGTTTATCGTTATTTATTCTTGACTAAACACACAACTAAAACGCTAATGAAAGTTCAGGGATATATAATAAACATAGAATGAATGAGTTATTAATCAACAACGAACTTTGCTTTCTATTTTGTCTGTTTTAAACAGTCTGACGATATAATTAATATTCCTTTGGCTTTTGACACAAAAACAGTTTATTCCAGCGATAGTCTTTTTAGGTCATCATAATACACTGCCGGGCAATTGCTAAGGACGGATGACAATAGCAACGATAACAACCATAAAATGGAAGGCAGGAAAATGTGGAAATTAGCATAAGTGCGGGGTACAGTAAGACGTGTTGTGCGTATGCAAATTTTGGATTGCCGAACTTGTTCGTGACGTCATAGCGCTGATAAGAGATATAAAGGATTTGACGAGTATTGACCGTTGTTGTTCAAACGCAAAGTTGAAAGGGAAAGAATCAATTGACGAACTTGCAATTTTCAGTATGTCTTCCCGACATCACCTAGATGATTTTACGCGTGGCCGTATTATTGGCAAGATTGAAGAAGGGCGAAAAATAACAGATGTTGCCAGGGAGTTTGACGTCAGCCACAGTGTTGTTTCAAGGCTTTGGAAATCATTTCAAACAAATGGAGAGTGTAGCAAACGTCACGGGGGAGGTCGTGTTCGCAGTACGACACCTGCAGAAGATCGGTACATAGTGCTATCAACAAAAAGACACCGGCTCAGCACAGCTAGTGAGGTAGCAAATCAGTTTATGGCTGCTACTGGCAAGCGGATCTCCCGAAAAACTGTCGCCAGACGTTTGCATGAAGGAGGACTATATGCCCGCCGTCCTGTTGTGTGCATCCCATTGTCCAGACGTCACCGTACCGCCCGTTTGCAATGGTGCCACCAACATCGCAATTGGACTGATAACGACTGGTCTGCTGTCCTCTTCTCAGATGAGAGTAGATACAGTCTATCGTCTGATTGTCGACGACAACTGATCTGGCATGATAGTGGTACTGCATATTGTCCAGCAAACATACAGGAAAGGGACCGATGTCCGACATGTAGTGTTATGGTATGGGCTGGCATCATGATCAATGGCCGTACGTCCCTCTATGTGCTTCCAACTGGGACTATGACTGGCCAACGATACATTAATGATGTTCTGCTACCTCATGTTCGCATGTTCCGTGGTGCTGTCTATGATAGATTCATTTTCATGGACGACAACGCAACATGTCATCGAACAGTCGCTGTCCAGGAGTGTCTTGAGAGCGAGGATATTCAACGCCTCGTATGGCCAGCACGTTCTCCAGATCTGAATCCCATTGAAAATGTGTGGGATGCTTTGGGGAGGAGTCTTGCTGGTCGCCAATGCCCTCCAATAAACAAGGACACCCTCATCCGTGCACTGACAGAGGAATGGAATAAATTACCCCAACAGCTGCTTGATAATGTTGTACAAAGCATGACACGACGTGTGGAATCTTGCATAGCCCTCCATGGTGGCCATATCCCGTATTGACATCTTACGCCGGAACGCCTGCGGACGGTAATTGCATTTTTTTCACGTTTACGTATTCTGCACAAAATGGCCTGTTTGTCCCTTCAACACGTTCCAAAGCCTTCTGGATTTCAGAGCACAATAAATTGTCTTTCTTGTAATGTCCTGGCATTCTGACATTATTTTATTTCACTTGGCATCCAAATACACTTACTTTTTTATGCGCTATATAGCCGTTTATGATCCGTTCTTAGCAATTGTCCAGCAGTGTACAAGTACTCGTATAGAGAACTTTTGTAAGAACAACAAATAGCGTGTTCACACACATTGAAGCGACGCCATTATCTCTGTCCAGGGTCGTGATCCCATAATTCCTTGCCATGAACCGCTGGATGTTATTTTCGGCATCAACGCAACTAAAACTCGCAAACGTAAACAAACTTGCAGCAGGTGTTCGATGAAAATAAAGGAAACGAGCAAAGGACGCTAACATCCAACATTTATGCTGATATTCCATCCCCAGCAGCGATGCGTGACATCTGGAGGATGGGAAGTTGAGAAATTAAATTTTAGACAAAGTAGTAGACGTACCGTGTAGTATAGAGGGGGGGGTTGCATATACAATATGTTTTATGTAGCTGGTCCAATTTTAAAATTTTGAAAATTTTAGAAGTTGACCTGCACCAGTTATTTGAACTAGGATTTGTTTTGTTCTTGCTTGCTATTATCTACTTACATACGCAAGACAGAAATGCACAAGCAAAATTCAGTTAATTTTTGATGAAATATATGTGTGTTTTTATATTATCATATAATGCAGAGTCTTCTGAATTAGGTTAGAGGATAAAATTCGGTAACATTTTCGTATTATAATTCTTTCTCAAAGTTTTGATTAATGATACAAAATCAGATCTGTGAAACCGGTTTTTCTGAACTCCCAGATAGCGTCCGAGTACACCAGGAGACGCACGTTCGATTTTCGCTCCAGCACAAAGGAATCTTCAAGTTTTCGGATGTTTTCTGACTTACCATATTTGTCATATTTGCAACAAAAAACGGACTGTCATATTCAAAATTTGTATTGTATGGTGAAATCCCGTATTCCATTCATGATTTATCTGCTCCTCCGGGCAATCACGGTATAAGGATTCTTAACCTCCAGATTCGCTGAACATAAATGCCGGTTGCTTATACTAGCGAATTCTGTGATCGTTATATTCAAATGAATCGGAAACTTGAGACTTGGTCGTTCTGGGTGGTGTAGTGGTTAGCATGACCGGGTGCTATCTGGAAGGCGCTGGTTCGATTCACGCTCTAAAACGACAAAGTTTTCGGATATTATCTGACTAACCATCCTTGTCATATTTGCACCAAAAAACGGACTGTCATTTTCAAAATTTGTATTGTATGGGGTAATCCCGCATTCCATTCGTGATTCTCAGTTCACTTTTACCAAAGTGTTTAAGCATTATAGAACTCATAGAAAAGGCAGATTTCTAATTTTACTGGTTTTACAAAATTTTTGTAAGCATTTTGAAACAGGATAGATGATTTATTTCTGGCGAAAACAACAATCAAGGATAGAAAAACGTTTTTTTAATTTTACTGTATCCACAAAGTCAAGTTGTAACATACAATATTTGGTGAAGTCACGATTAAATTTCCTTTCTTTATCTGATACACTGGCGGAAAGTGAAAAAAGAACACCAAGAAGGAATTGGCAGACGATCATGAAATTTACATATGCTAATGGGGTCGAGTTTACGTAGGTGTGATGTTAATTTCAGGACCAACCGGTGAGCGCTTACGCCACAGCACGGCATAATATGCAAATTATTGTCGGTGGTATTTAAGGAGTACGGCGAAGTGAATGTAATCAGTCGTCGGTGTACGGACACGTGCGAAGACCCTGAAGAAGCTGCAATGCCTGGACATGGAAGACGTGTACGATTTCAGCAGTTATCGGACTTTGAGCGAGGTCGTCTAGTCGGACTCTGCGAGGCCGGATGGTCGTATCGTCGTGCTGCGGTGCGAATTGGACGGGAAGTATCGGTGGTGGTACTATGGTGGCGTAGATGGTCCGAGGAATATTCCCACACGAGAAGACGTGGAACCGGGAGTCACAGACGGACTGATGAGCGGACCGATCGACGCATAAGAAGAGCGGCGTTGTCAAGCAGAACATCTACTGCGACGCAAATCCGAGCTGCCGTTGTCCCTGAGGTGACTGGGCGAACAATCCGCAACCGTCTTCTGGATGCAGGACTACGTGCACGTGTGCCTCTGGCATGTGTACCTCTGACTCCAGCCCACCGTCAGGAACGGCTGCAGTGGTGTCGCCAACGTCTGCACTGGAGAACGCAATGGCAATCTGTCGTGTTCAGCGATGAAAGCAGATTCTGCTTGGGAGCCTCCGATGACCGTATGCGTGTTCGCAGACGCACATGAGAGCGTGTCCACCCTTCTTGAATCCGCCAGCGACACACAGGGCCTACACCTGGTCTCCTGGTGTGGGAAGCGATCAGCCATCACTCCCGTACACAACTAGTGTTTGTACCGGGTACGTTAAACAGCACCTCCTACACCAACAACATCATTCAGCCCGTTGTTGTGCAATTTGGAAGGTCGGTCCATCGTTGTGTTTTCCAGCAAGATGACGCACGCCCACACACGGCATGTGCAGCGCAACATGCACTTCAGGTTGTGAGACAACTTCCATCGGCTTCACGTTCACCGGATTTGTCCCCCATTGAGCACGTGTGGGATTTTATGGGACAACGACTTATCCGGTCTTAACGGCCAGCCACGACCATCCCCGATTTACGCGTCCAGGTTGAGGATGCTTGGAACTCAATGCCCCAAACTGTCATCCAACATCTGTACGACAGACCCCGTGCCAGAATTGCACAGTGTGACGCAGTTCGTGGCGGTTCAACCTCGTACTAACCATGTTACATGGGAATGTTATTTTTCAGTTTACCAGCAAGTACAGCTGTATTTTGTCATAATGTTTTGATCACGTTGTTCTCTGTATTCCGTTGTTATGCTGTATAAATGTCGTTGGTATCAGACGTCTCCTTCTTGGTGTTCTTTTTTCACTTTCCGCCAGTGCATATGAATTGGGTGAGGCTGACCATTTTCACTGATTTCCTGTTTTTCAGTAGGTAAACAGAAGTGACCCGAATGTTATCGAATTTTGCACAATTTTTTCAATGCTGCAATTACAGTTCCAACCACGCAACTGGTTTATCTGAGGCAAAGCATTTGAAGTACAAGGAACGGCTATTTTATCGGGCATAAAAGTATCAGCAGAACAATTACCATCTGGAAAAGCTTATAGCTCAGTAGCTTTCACTCTGCCAGCACACATGGCAATTTCTTCCATGTTTAGGGAAAACGATCGCAAAATCTGATATTTTGCGTAATAAAAAATCAAAATAACTGAATTGTAATTAACGCAGGAATGTGATTTAAATGTGCTGAAATGTTTTTAAAACACTGTTTTTTTCACTAATGAAAACACACCGGCGTTACACGCCGTTAAACAAAGCTATATGGGTTCCTTTATGCTACGCTACGCATGCGCATCAGAGCTGAGTTCGGGCTCAGTTTTAAGAAACCGACCCCGTCCGAGCACGAAGTATGTCAACCCGACCCCACCCGAGACCGAATGTTATTTTCCAAGATGGTACGCGGGCCCGAACGAGCCCGAAACCTAATATGAACCTATATATACCCTGAAGTGCCGGAAAAATTGGTACAAACGAGATTATGCAAAATACATAGCTACGTCACCTATGCGCGTATTGCGTCCGTCAGTGCGTATATAAACCGACAGACATCCTTGCCAGCTATCAGAGCTGTTTTCGGCATCAGAATGACAAGTAAGAACGATTTAAGCGATTTTCAACGCGGAGTCATAGTTGGCGCTCGTGAGATGGACCATAGTATTTCGGAGGTAGAAACGAAGTTCGGATTTTCACGGATGACCATTGCAAGGGTGTACCGTGACTATAAGAATTTCGGCAAAACCTCCAACCTACGATACCAGTGTGGCCGTAAAAAGACACTGGGTGAACGTGACCATCGTCGGCTGTCAAGAATCGTTTCACGCGATAGGCGTGCAGCACTCTCGCAGGTATCATCGGAATTCAATGCTGGAGCTTCAACAAGCATCAGCGTTCTGACTGTGCAACGTACCCTGCACGATATGGGTTTTGGGAGCCTGACACCCAACTCGAGTCCCCTTGATTGGGGCCCGACACAGAGCTATGCGCCTCGCTTGGGACACGGCAACACCGCCACTGGACACTTGAAGACTGGAAACAAGTAGCCTGGTCTGACGAGTCGCGTTTCCAACTGTATTGGGCAGATGCAAGGATTCGTGTGTGGCGCAAACCCCATATAGCCGTGGATCCCGCCTGTCAACAGGGAACTGTGCCAACTGGGGGGGGGGGGTCCGTAATGGTATGAGGCGTGTTTAGCTGGACTTTACGGGGACCCCTGGTACGTCTACAAACGTCTATGACCAGCCAATGCCATGAGCACATCCTTTCTGACGACGTACACCCGTTCATGTCCTGCATTCATGCTGATGTGTTGTGCCTGTAGCAACAGAACAATGCACCTCCACATTATGGTTAGATGAGCATTCATCTGAGTTTCGGATGTTTCCATTCCCACCCTAGTCCACAGATCTAAACGTGATAGAACACATTTGGGATGCCATGGAACGCGGCATCGAACATAGGAATGCGAGACCTCGGAATACACCCGAATTGTGGAACGCTCTGCAGGAAGTATGGTGTGCATTGCTTACAGCATATTTTCAAAAGCTAGTGGAGTCCATGCCCCGTCGTATTTCTGCAGTCCTGCGCTCCCGTGGGGGACCTACCAAGTATTAGACTGCTATACCAGTTTTTCTGACACTTCAGTGTATATATTAAGGTAATACAACGTAGTTTGTAACAATAATTGTAAAAAACTACGTTGTATTACTTTAATATATATATATATATAGACGTCTTTGAGATTAAGAATAATATTAAACCTGTTTAGGCAATAAAAAAAGATCTCCTCTTCCAGACTTCCACTCTTTCCATCCCGTGCAATTAACCGATGTCTTTCTCAACTGCAGAGTGGGGAAGGGATGTCTATCTATTTCTATAGTTTCTTTGACCATGCATTTTTTCCTGAAATGTTTCTGGGGCCAGGTATCAGAAAAAATAGGGAGGCACAACAATCTACGTCATACGTTGCTCAATAGAATTAGCAGGGAGCTGCACCGTTGAGATAGCGAACAAAATTTCGTCAACTTGCGATCTACTATCTACACTGAAGAGCAATTGAATTAGAGACAACTGGCGTTATGCAAATGTAACGCTGTGGGCGGCCCTGTAAACGGAAACGACTTGACGTATGCAGCGATCCGACAATATAAGGAGTGATGCGACGGGAATCAGTAAGAGTCGGACGCAGTATGGGTAAGACGAAGGATCGAAATGCATTTGATCGTGGGCAAATTGTCAGGGCCCGACGAATGGGTCACTCCATCTCGGAATTCGTGCAGGCACTGCGATTTTCACGAGCCACTATGTCACGGGTGCACCATGAGTACATCGAATCCGGTAAAACCATCCCTGTAAGAGCCAACTGCCGTGGAAAACAGGTGTAAATGAGCGGGGTCATGGTCGGCTAGCTCGCATTGTAACAGCGGTTAGACAGGCCACAGTGCAAGAAATCTCTTGGCAATTTAACGCTGGTGCACAAATACGTGTAAGCAGCCACACCATCCAGAACCATCTCCTAACTATGGGGTACAGAAGCCACCGTCCCTACGAGGGTACCGCTGCTGACCACACATCACAGGGTGCAAACACTAGCATGGGCGCGGGAACATCGCCACTGGACCCTAGACACGTGGAAAAATGTTGCCTGGACTGATGAGTCGAGATTCACGTTGGTACATGCGGATGGCAGGATACGAGTACGGCGCAAACCACATGAAGCGATGGATCCTTCTTGCCAGCAGGGTACTCTTCAAGCTAGGGGGGGGGTTGGCATTCTCGTCTGTGGACTGTTTACGTGGACTGAAATGGCACCCTTGGTGCGTGTGACATTTTCCCTCACAGGTCAACGTTACCGGGATATACAGGACGACCATTTGCTCCCATTTGTTTATCTTCAACATCCCACTGGGGACCTCATCCTGCAACAAGACAATGCACCGTGCCATCGCTCCGGAATTTTATCCGAATGGTTGGATGAACACTCCACCGACGTGACCTCGCTTCCTTGGCCAGCTAGGTCACCTGACCTCAAATACCATCGAGCACATCTGGGATGCCATTGAGAGAGATGTTCCAGGCTCTGACCCCCTCCCTCAAATCTTCGTAAACTGTGGGAGGTTATTCCGGGGTCGTGGACTAGTATTGCTTCCCAACGCTTCCGGTGTCTTGTCGAGTCCATGCCGAGACGAATCGCCGCCGTCATCAGGACGAAAGGTGGTGCTACACGTTATTAGACAGGTATCTCTAATTCAATTGCTCTTCAGTGTATAGTTCTTAAAGAAACTTTGCCGCCCCGGTGGCGCAGTGGTCTAAGCAATAGCCTCTGATTACTCGTCCCAAAGGGGTCCGGGTTCGAATCCCGGCGAGAAATGGATGTTGTGTTTGTCTTACGGCACTGGCTCTTTCCCTTCTCCGGAATCAGTAACCCTAAATTAGGGATGGGCCACTGCTTACAGCCCATTGAGGTGTTCACGATGGTCGTTAAACCTCCAATCAAAAATTAAACAAGCTAGTAAATTCATGCAATGCATTGATTATGATATGCTTTCCAGCATACCAGAAATCATTACTCAAGTTATGAGGATAGAATAAATCTTGCTCCTCTGACCCGACTTTTGACCCCATTTCGATGATATAAAAGTGATGCGTAATACACACACAACGCTTGACGTAATAAGGGTGATTGTCGTGAGAGTGTGACGTCACAAAACTTTAGTAGGATCTATAAACAACGCGTGACGTAATAAAGCGATGGTGTGACCGCGCGCGCCGACATCTCAATCGCAAGTCGATCGCGAGAGTGTGACGTCATAAGATTTCTAAGAATGGGAAACATTAATAGGACGATGCCGTGACACTAAATACGTGTTAACTAGGGGTGGTTATTTAACCCACTAAACGAATTTTTCCTAAGTTCAGGTCAAGCTAAATCGATTTAGGTTAACCACTTTCATCAAAATCTTTAGAGCCGTTTTCAGCCGCCCCGGTGGCGCAGTGGTCTAAGGCACTGGCCTCTGATCATTCGTCCGTAAGGGGTCCGGGTTCGAATCCCGGTCAGGCATGGGTGTTGTGTTTGTCTTTCGGTACTGGGTCTCTCCCTTCCCTGGAACCAGTGACCCTAAATTAGGGACGGGCGACTGCTTATAGCCCATTGAGTTGCTCACGGTGGTCGTTAAACCTCCAATCAAAAAAAAAAAAAAAAAAAGAGCCGTTTTCAAAATAAAATTTACATAGATACAAGAATTGCTCCTTTTAATAAGATGTGATGGAATGCATCCCGCTCCTATGTCCTGACCTTTGACCCCAATTCACCCATTTTCAACAAGGTTCGTCCGCCGGTGGCACTCTGCGACACTAAAATTTCATCGAAATCGAACCATACTTACGCAAGTAATGACACACAAGGGCAATGGAATGCATGCCGCTCCTATGTCCTGACCTTTAGCCCCACTTCCCCCATTTTCAACAGGGTTCGTCCCCAGGTGGCCCTCTACCACATACTGAAATTTAATTGAAATCGAACTATATTTACGCAAGTTATGACGCAAAAGGGCAATGGAATGGAACCCGCTCCTGTGTGGTGACCTTTGATCCCATTTCGTCCATTTTCAATAGGGTTCGTCTCCAGTGGTGCCCTACCACATGCTAAAATTTCATTGAAATCGAACCATTTTTACGCGTTATCGTGCGGACAGACAGACAGACGGACAAAGCTGGAGCATTTACGTTTCTTCAACCTGCGTTTGGAAAGCGTAAAAAAGAAACTTTTCCTTCGCAGAAATTCAATAATTCATGGCCTGTGGTATTTAATGTTAGCCAAGCCCGGAATGAATAGATCTGCCGAGTTCCCACTCTTCATTTAGACCCAGGTGCTGAAAAATTCTATTTAACAATTAGAAATTGTGAAAAAATCTCGTGTGCTAAATCATACAAAATCACATTAAAAAAAAAAAAAAAGGGAGAAAGTTCTATCCCTCTCTCAAATCCAGAACTCCAGTAAGTGATATGCAGCCCCGTTCGGGCTAGACTTCGAGCTTTCGGGCTCGGCCCGTCTCAGCACTTATGAGAATTTCTCATCGCTGTGTTACCTGCCTGCTCCCCTCTCGTGAAAGGCTAAAGCGGAAAGTTGCCTCGCAAGACTACTTCGTACTCGGGAGCTTCCAACCAAGTTCCGGCTTATTGTAAATCGCAAAGCAACACTATTTTATACCTACTGTGTTTCATTGACTTTACTATTTCAGCTTACGTTAATTTCCCATTGGTTAAGATAAAGATTTCTTGCTCAACTGCCACTCAATTTTCGATGCTTTCCCTTTTTTATTTACGCTTTCCAACCCTAGGTTGAAGAAGCGTATATGCTCCAGCTTTGTCCGTCTTTCCGCACGATAACTCGCGTAAAAATGATTCGATTTCGATGAAATTTTAGTATGTGGTAGGGGATCATCTGGGGACGAACCCTATTGAAAATGGACGAAATGGGGTCAAAGGTCACGACATAGAAGCGGGATCCATTCCATTGCCCTTATGCGTCATAACTTGCGTAAATATTGTACTATTTCAATGAAATTTTAGTATGTGATAGAAAACCACCTGGGAACGAACCCTATTAAAAATGGGTGAAGTGGGGTCAAAGGTCTGGACACAGGAGCGGGATGCATTCCATTGTCTTATGCGTCATACCTTGCGTAAAAACGGTTCGATTTCGCTGAAATTTTAGTATATGATAGAGAATCACCTGGGGACGAAACCTTTTGAAAACGGGAAAAATGGGGTCAAAGGTCACGACATAGGATCGGGATCCATTCCATCGCCCTTATGCAATATAACCTACGTAAGAATGCTTCGATTGAAACAAAACTTCATCATGTTGTTCCGAAAGTATACTTTACCGATTCTGTTGAATACAATATAAATGGGGTCAAATGTCAGGTCATAGGAGCGAGATTTATTCTACAGCCATTATCCTCATAATTTGAGTAATGATTTCTGGTATGTTGGAAAGCGTATCATAATCAATACATTGCATAATGTTTACTAACTTGTTGTTATACAATACTAAAACTTAAAGTCTCGTGGAGTAAATTAAGGGAAGCGCCGCTTTCACAGCTTCCATGGACGGCTCGTCCCTGTCCATTCTCTCTGTTATCGCAACATTATTCATTTAGATATTCCATCCAGTTATCCTAACGACAACATATGCAGCCCATGATAATGATATTTGTGTTGTATTGATGTTGATATTTCATCTTGTTATCGTTACTACAAAGGAATGGGATGGAATATCAACACTAATTGAAGCAAATGGTAAACCTATTCCAATAATTTAATTGCCTTGCAATCATCAAGTTTGCCGCCCCGGTAGCGTAGTGGTCCAGGTGTTGGCTTATGGCTATTCGTACGAGATAGGTGCGAGTTCGAATCCCAATCCCGGTGAAGCATAGATGTTGTGCTTGTCGTACGGTACTAGCTGTCTCCCTTCTCTGAAACCAGTGGCCCTAAATTCGAGACGGGTGACTTTTTGTAGCCTTTCGAATTGTTCACGGTGGTCGTTAAACCCCTAATATGGAGAACAATAACTAGTATATGAACCCCTGTGCAAATGAAGATGGTCAATATCCTCGCAGCGCAACCGTTTCAAAAGCATGTATTTCTGGTCTTGTGTCCTTGTAGTTTAGCAGCCCTGGTAGCGCAGTGGTCTAAGCGATGGCTTCTGATCATTTGCCCAGGGACGGGTCTGAGTTCGAATCCTGGGTAAGGCATGGATATTTGTGTTTGTCTTTCGGGACTGTCTCTCAATGTGTTACTTGATCAGTACTGACTTTCTCTGTGTTGATTGATCATTTGGCGTACTGTCTACCATGTTCGCTTTGTACATTGTTGATGTAAAATGAATATACTGTGTATGATGGCCTGACAATACTGTATCCTGTCTTGTTTATCCTGTCACTGAATCTGCACCACCACGCCAACTAAATAATTTTTTTAAACCCCAAAATAAACAAAAAAAGTCTTAAAGTTTTTGAATAATTCCAATGAATAGCACACCATTTGGAATAAAACTTTTTCCAAAGTAAAACGTCATATGCAGAGCAGAAATGGATGTGCGAGACACATACTGCAAGGTTCAATGAAAAATTGCTATTCATTTGCATTTTTTAACGTATGAGGCTTAGGCTTAATATTAAGAGCAGAAACTTACACGCATCAATTTTTCGCGAGCATATAAATGTTCTGAACATTTTCGCTTTCCAAGTAGGAAACGTTAATTTGAAAAACGAGGGAATTTTATTTCTTTTAAAGTCCTCGAAGAGTAGTGGAAAACACGTCCGAAATCACAGGCGACTGCTTCTAATTTCTTCTCCGATCCTCATTACTTTAATTGAGTTGTCAGGTTCACGCACCTACATGCAGGCATCCATGAATGGTGATGATATAATACCGGTGGCACGTCACCAGTATTTATGTAACTGAATATTTGCTGACCGTCCTCATTCATCACGTGAAGATGAGTACATTTTGAACGACGACATGTAACAGTTTCGGTTGTTCACTCCCGCAAGCATCTGTCAACCGTTCGTTCATCATATCCTGTAATTCATCGCGTATATCAACCTACATCACATACATCTATGA
Source organism: Macrothele yani (assembly GCA_039090855.1). Taxonomy (NCBI): domain Eukaryota; kingdom Metazoa; phylum Arthropoda; class Arachnida; order Araneae; family Macrothelidae; genus Macrothele; species Macrothele yani. The sequence goes on along the minus strand of CM077002.1, from coordinate 117,817,859 downwards.
TACAACCTTGCTATCACCCTACATCACATACATCTATGATACAACCTTGCTATCACCCTACATCACATACACATGTGTACATCTATGATACAACCTTGCTATCACCCTACATCACATACACATGTGTACATCTATGATACAACCTTGCTATCACCCTACATCACATACACATGTGTACATCTATGATACAAACTTGCTCATGCTTCTGAGTTTCTTAAATATCTCCATATCACGTGTAAATGATATTACTCTTCAATGGTAACTACACGTGTAGGCTACTTCCTCTTTCTTTTTATCTTCACTTACTCTATCTACCTTTACCCAGAGATAATCATAAAAAAATTTTCATCTATTGTAGCATTTTAAATGTAACTAGACCTTCATTTTCCTTTAATTTGCATATAGCAGTGTCCGAGCACTCCTATACTAATTTCAATAAGCGTAGCTCTGTTTCGAGGTTGGGTAAGATTTTAGTCCAGGAGTGCAATTTATGCTTAGCAAATGTCTCGTCTTTTCGATTTCTTCCTTTTTTTACGCTTTCCAACCGTAGGTTGAGGAAGCGTATATGCTCCAGCTTTGTTCGTCCGTCTGCCCGCACGATAACTGGCGTAAAAATGGTTCGATTTCGATTAAATTTTAGTATGTGGTACGGGACCACCTGGGATAGAACCTATTGTAAATTGGCGAAATGGGGGTCAAAGGTCAGGACATAGGAGCGGAATCACTTCCATCGCCATTATGCGTCATAACGTACGTAAAATGTTTCGATTTGGACGAAATGTTAGTATGTTGTAGGGACCTGCCTGGGGACGAATCCTATTGAAATGGGCGAAATGGGGTCAAAGGTTAGAACACAGAAGCGGGATCTATTCCATAGCCCTTATGCATCATAACTTACGTAAAATTGCTTCGATTGCGACAAAACTTTATTATGTTATTTCAGAGGTATACTGAACCAGTTCTGTTGAATATCATCGAAATGGGATCAAAGGTCAGGGCACAGGAGTGAGATTTATTCCACAGCCATTTTCCTCATAACTTGAGTAATGATTTCTAGTATGTTGGAAAGCGTATCACAATCAATGCATTGCATGATTTTACCAACTTGTTATAACTCATAGAGGTTAAGTGATGCTGTGGTATCCCAGTTTGCGTGCGCCGACGGTGATTGTTGTTCACGAACACCACCCAAATTTTGGGTTTCCAACCGTAGGTTGAAGAAGCATATATGCTGCAGCTTTGTCCGTCCGTCCGCACGTAACTGGGGTAAAAATGGTTCGATTAAGATGAAATTTTACTGTGTGGTAGGAAAGCACCTGGGGACGAACCCAATTGAAAACTGGGACAAATGGGGTCAAAGGTCACGACGTAGGAGCGGAATCCATTCCATTGCACTTATGTGTCATAACACGTAAATGTGGTTCGATTTCAATGAAATTTTACTATGTGGTAGGAGACCGCCTGGGGATGAACCCTATTCAAAATTGGTGAATTGGGGTCAAAGGTCAGGACATAAGAGCGGGATGCATTCCACTGCCCTTATGCGTCATAACGTGCGTAAAAATGGTTCGATTTCGATGAAATTTCAGTATGTGGTAGGGGACCACCTAGCGGCGAACCCTAGTGAAAATGGATGAAATGGGGTCAAAGGTCAGGACATAGGATTGCGATCCATTCCATTGCCCTTATCCCATATTATTAAGGTGGACGTCAAGTAATTTTGCTTTTTTTTTTTTTTTTTTTTTTTTTTGATTGGAGGTTTAACGACCACCGTGAGCAACTCAATGGGCTATAAGCAGTCGCCCGTCCCTAATTTAGGGTCACTGGTTCCAGGGAAGGGAGAGAGCCAGTGCCGTAAGACAAACACAACATCCATGCCTCACCGGGATTCGAACCCGGACCCCATTCGGACGAATGATCAGAGGCCAACGCCTTAGACCACTGCGCCACCGGGGCGGCGTAATTTTGCTTCCTCTACTTCCAATGGAAAAACTTTTGTACACATTTCCTTCCCAATTAATGTCTTCCCAAGGAAGAAAATTTGAACATCGATTAAAATAACTTCATATTATAACTTGGAATACTTAATATTTTCTAAAACATAATCATAATTTTATTAAAAATCAATAACTCATCCTTTGGCGGTGCTGAAACCAGAAAAAGCATGGCGCGACCTGTACTTTGATGACGTCAGTAAACAAACAAATATTGGATTGCATAATTATGGTTATGTTTTAGAAAATATTAGGTATTGCAAGTTATAAAATGAAGATATTTTAATCGATGTTCAAATTTTCATCATTGGAAACGCATTAATTGGGAAGAAAATGTGTACAGAAATTTTGCCATTCGAAGTAGAGGAAGCAAAATAACTTGACGTTCACCTTAAAGGAGCAATTCTTGCATGTATCTAAATTTTATTTTGAAAACGGCTCTAAGGATTTGGATGAAAGTCGTTAACCTAACGTTTTCCGGTACTACAAATCGATTTAGCTTGATTGCGACTTTAGGAAAATTCGTTTAGTGGGTTAAATAATCACCCCGAATGACCACGTTTTTAGTGTAGTGTCATGGCGTCGAGCCATTAGATGTTGGCGCGTGGTCACGCCATCTGTTTCATTACGTCACGCGTTGTGCGTGGATCCTATTAAAGTTTTATGATGTCCCACTCTTGCGAGCAGATGGTCGCGATTCCCATATGCTTCATTACGTCACGCGTTTTGTGCGTATGTTCGTCCGCACGATAACTAATCGTTCGATATCGATGAAATTTTAGCATGTGGTAGGGGAACACCTGGGAAGGTACCCTATTGAAAGTGAACGAAATGGGGTCGAAGGTCAGGACATAGGAACGGGATCTGTTCCACTGCTATTATGCGTCATAACTAACGTAAAAAAGGTTCTATTCCGATTAAATTTTAGTATGTGGTAGGGGACGACCTGGGGAAAAACCCTATTGAAAATTGGAGAAATGGTGGTCAAAGGTCAGGACATAGGAGCGGAATCACTTCCATCGCCATTATGCATCATAACTTACGTAAAAATATTTCGATTTGGATGAAATGTTAGTGTTGTAGGGACCTGCCTGGGGACGAATCGTTTTGAAAATGGGCGAAATGGGGTTAAAGGTTAGGACAGAGAAGCGGAATCTATTCCATAACCTTTATGCATCATAACTTATGTAAAATTGCTTCGATTGCGACAAAACTTTATCATGTTATTTCGGAGGTATACTGAACCAGTTCTGTTGAATATTATCGAAATGGGATCAAAGGTCAGGGCAAAGGAGTGAGATTTATTCCATGGCCATTTCAGAACTTGAGCAATGATTTCTAGTATATGGGAAAGCTTATCATAATCAATGCATTGCATGATTTTACTAACTTGTTTGCCTCAGGTGGCGTAGTGGTCTAAGCATTGGCTTGTGACCGTAAGTCTGAGAAAGGATCTTGGTTTGAAACCCGGTGAGACATGGGTAACTGGCTTTCTCCCTTCCCTGGAACCAATGATCCTAAATTAGGGATGTTCATACACTTTGTTCCGATAACGCAAGTCTTGGCGAAAACCAGGCTCCCCGATGGAGCCCAAACTGTTACACTCCTTCCATCTGCCCGTATGACCACAACGTAGGAAGATGGTTCTATCCTCTTGTATAATTTACGCCACGCACGCATCCTCGCATCAGCGGGATGTAGTTGAAACTCTGTTGAAACCATATGACGTGCTTCCACTCCTTTGGATTCCTGTTGAGGTAGTCCTTTGCAAACTGCAGCTTAACCTTTCGTAGCCTTGCAATCAACAAGGGGACGCAAAGTAAATGTCGACTACCATAGCCTATGTTTTCCATGGTATGACAGATAGTCTTTGCACATAAACTTGTGGACGTGCCTTCATTAAATGCCGATGTTATATGCACCACGGTAGCCGTGCGATTCCTGGTAAGGTGAGGGCGTTCTTGCGCTCATCCCGATGTCTGGTCGCTGATCGGCAACCGAGTGGCCCGGCAAGCACCACCCGCGGCTACGCCTGAGGCACTGGGGCAACGCGTGGTAGCAGCCTGGACCGACATACCTCAAGCCCACATCCACAGCTTCTTTTGTTAGATGCCGCAGCGTGTAGCGGCCGTTATTGCCAGCCATGAGGGCCACACGAACTATTGATGTCTGCGTGTTCCGTAAGTCGCACGGACCTGTAAGCACAATCGTTTCATCTATATAACCCAAGCCCACATCCAAAGACATACCCCAAGCCCACATTCAAAGCCTCTTTCGTTCTATGCCGCGGCGTGTAGCGGCCGTTATTGCCAGCCATGAGGGCCACACGAACTATTGATGTCTGCGTGTTCCGCAAATCACACGGGCCTGTAAGCTCAATCGTTTCATCTTTGTATCTGTTGTTATGTGTCCAGTAAATCTGGCTTAGCTATCTCGTGTCCTTCTTATTGTTGCATTTTGGGTGGCCAGCAGTGTAATACCTGGGTCGGAGCTCACTCAGTTGGAATCTCGTTTTGCTTGAACATAAGAAATGCAAAGAATTTATCTGACTTCGACAAATGGCAGATCGTTATGGATAGGCGTCTTGGTAAGAGCATTTCCAAAACAGCGACGCTGGTAGGCTGCTCATGCTATACAGTAGTTAGTACTTGTCAAAGATGGTCCGAAACAGCTGACACTTCGAGCTGTCGACAAGACTTGGTCGGGCGTAGACTCGTCAATGCCCGAGGTCAGCGCAGGCTATCTCGTCTTGTTCGTAGCAACAGGATGTATAACGAAGTAAATTTCTCCGTCATGTTTGGTCTACGCCGGGATTCGAACCCGAGTACGCTTATTCCGGAACAAGTCGCTCTACCAGTTGAGCTACGCGGACATTTTATTCTGATTCCTATCTGCCTTTATGTCGTGTGCGTCCTTCTGGCAGGTACGTTACATCATCTCCCCCTTATTTTTTTTTTTTTTCGAAGTGCTGCTCTTATTTTTCCTATCTCGCGGTGTGGAAATAACATCACACCATTGCGAGATTGTGAACGGTCGGGTCATCCAGATAGTTCGGGCGCCATTATAACGAAGTAAATTTCTCCGTCATGTTTGGTCTACGCCGGGATTCGAACCCGAGTACGCTTATTCCGGAACAAGTTGCTCTACCAGTTGAGCTACACGGACATTTTATTCTGATTCCTATCTGCCTTTATGTCGTGTGCGTCCTTCTGGCAGGTACGTTACAGATGGTTACTGTGGCTGATGTTAAACATAGCCGCCCCGGTGGCGCAGTGGTCTAAGGCACTGGCCTCTGATCATTCGTCCGTAAGGGGTCCGGGTTCGAATCCCGGTCAGGCATGGATGTTGTGTTTGTCTTACGGCACTGGCTCTCTCCCTTCCCTGGAACCAGTGACCCTAAATTAGGGACGGGCGACTGCTTATAGCCCATTGAGTTGCTCACGGTGGTCGTTAAACCCCCAATAAAAAAATGTTAAACATAATTTCAATTGTGGCGAAGGGCCTAATTTGTCCTAACACTCTCGGATAGGATCTGCGCAGCCGCAGTCCCATTCATGGGCCAATGATGGAAACCATTCACAGTTGTCAATGCTTGCAGTGGGCATGTAATCATCAACATTGGACCATAGGTTATCGGAAGAGGATCTCATGGTCAGACGAATTCCATTTTTTCTTACACCATGTCGACGAACGAGCTCGTGTACGACGTTTACTTACGGTATCCTTCTCACCTGGATGCACTGTGGGACGGATCCAGACGGTTGGAGGGAGTGTGATGGTGTGCGCAATATTTTCTTGAGGAACACGTGGACCCATTATCCCTGTAGAGCGAACTCTGACAGCTGTCACGTACCTGAACATAGCCGACCAGGTACAACTCTTTATGGCGACTGTATCCCCTGGCGGAGATGCCGTATTACAATAAGACAATGCTCCATGCCACATTGCGAAGACTATTCGAGAATAGTTCCAGGAACATGAATAGGAATCCCATTTATTGCCATGGCCCCAAATTCGCCGGACATAAATCCAATCGAGCATTTGTGGTTTGAGTTGGAGAAACGGATACGAGCAGCATCAACCCAACCACGTAATTTACGGGAACTTTGGAATCTTCTGTTGAAGTCATGGACGCCTACCAATACCTCGTTGAATCTTCTGTTGAAGTCATGGACTCCTTCCAATACCTCGTGAATCTTCTGTTGAGGTCATGGAAGCGTACCAATATCTCGTCGAATCTTCTGTTGAAATCATGGACGCCTACCAACACCTTGTTGAATCATCTGTTGAAGTCATGGACTCCTTCCAATACCTCGTTGGATCTTCTGTTGCAGTCATGGACGCCTACTAATACCTCGTTGAATCTTCTGTTGAAATCATGGACGCCTACCAATATTTCGTTGAATCTACGCATCATCGGGTTAGAGCTCTTTTGGCGGGAAGAGGAGGATCTACATCACATTAGATAGGTGATTTTAATGTTTTGGTTAATCTGCGTAAATGATAAACCCGTTATTATTAATTTATTTTTCTTTGCGTTATTCAGCCAGCATAGCTCTTACACAGAAAAAAAGAACAAAATACCTTTTAAATAAATCAGTCCAAACAACATTTTATTTGTCTGGGATTCTTTCGTACATCGTTTCAATGTAATCTGAAATCTGTCATCTCCATGCGGCTGACTTTATGAATAATTTCTATTTACAACAAAACTGCTTTATTATTTGAAAGAACGGAAAACGTAATTTTAGAAGATTCCTTGAAACATAATTGTATTTAATAGCAAACTTAATGTTTCATTTTGATTTTATGTTCTGGAAAAGCAGGGAGTTGCTTTCATTCAAAATTCTAAAGCACGGTATCTGTATTGTTCAGATTATTTTTATTAATCCCAAAATACTCAAAGCGGTGGACATGTTTTCTCGAATGCAGAAAATCGAATTCAGAGGTTTTTAGCTCTTGTTATTTCGCCATTATTAAGTCATCATCTGTTTTCAGGAAACGAAAATGCCGCTTTTTTAAACGAATGAAGCTTACTTGTTTTCGCCCATCCTGTGTCAGCTGTTCTAGAAAATATTGCCTTTTTCTTAGCATATGTCTCATCTTTTGTTTCACTGGTTATGCAGAGCAAATAACGTTTTACAACCATTCCGTGGTCTCTCTGAAGTCTCAACAACGTCTGTAGCTATACAACAACAAAAATAACATCACGAAAGCTATTAGAAAAATTGGTTTTCTTTTTTTTGTAAACAACTGGTATTGCCAAGCTTTCACATTCATACGGTTAGTTTTATGGAGGCAGTCTAATACCATTTATAACCTATGCCGAAGAAACGTATGAGAAACGTTAGCATTAGAAAGAAAATTCTTTGGTGCAGTTAACTTCAAACTGTATGCAAATTCGAAATTTTTTCATGAAGAAACAAGCAAACAAAAACATTGAGACTCTACTATAATCATCTAGTGATGATGCAAATCTCTTTAAAACAGAATCGTCGCATGCATTCTGTGTTGAGAGTGTTTCTAAAGTCTCTCTGATGGAAGTCCCAATTTGAATTTTTCCCATCTCGCTCGAATACCTCGATACGTCGCAAAAATGGTACTTAGGAACTCAGAGGTCCACTGGGGACCAAGTAGCGTAACACCAAAGAACTATAAAAAAATGAAACCATGAACACAGATAGCACTTTTAAGATAAGTTCTTGTAAACAATGCGATGCCTCAGTGGGCAGGATATACAGCGTGAGTTAAAATATCGAACCTTTTTCGAGCTACACATAATGTTGGCCTTCTAGTCCTGTGCGAAACACGCATCAGCGTCGGCTGGATAATAACGTGGAAGTGATGATATGCATTTGTCACAGAGTCACGCTGCGTTATCAGGTGATCAGAGAATGGAGGTCACTAAAGGTGCTGTTTGGGTACTCCTACATAATTAGAAAGACGTGTTAAACGTAGACAGCATTAGCAAAAGGAATTTGTGCAGTTGAAGGCGAGGAAACAGTAGACTGAAGCACTAAACAAAAATATGGTTCCGTGTTTTAATGCTGGGAACACCAGTCTCAAAAAACTAACCAAGGTCAGTACATTCAGCGACCACCTACATTGACACCTTAGTCGAAGTTGTGACAGCAAATCTGGGTACTACTACACGACAACTGGGACCTGAGGCGGGGTCCCTCCAATCCACAAATGTTTGTCACCTGCACTTGCTTGGTTTCTTCTTCTGTGGAATTCGAATGGTTCCTGATGAACTGACACCCCAGAAGGCAGGCTGAGCAACGTGTCGCTTTGGAGGTGTGTTATCAAAGGCGATGAAAAGTGGACATTCGTTCGCTACCTTACAACTTAGAACCTGTGGCAGAGGCCACGCCAAGAAGCACCGCTAGTAGAGCAAAGGAGGATGATCGGGAAGTAAGCCATGCCGTCCAGTTGGTGGAATTGTGAGAACTTGTTCACTGGGAACTCATGCTAGGTTGTTGTCAGGATGTGGACGGGAACCTCTATGGCATAAAACTGCATTTAGTTTATGAGGCTTTGCGCCAATGCTACCAAACGCTCATCAATAGAAAGCGGGCTTTGTTTCAAATACATAATGCCCCAAATCATACCAGCAGACTGGTCGGCCCCAAACTACCGGAACTGAAAGTGTCTGCGATTGTAACTCCATGCACTTTGGACCTTGCAATGTCCGAATATCCCCTTTTTCTCTGCATGACCCATCTCCCGTAAGGGCAGAATTTCGCTTCAGTAGTGGATGTGAAATCTGTTGGTACCAAAGATATTTTGTCCTCAAAAGTTATCGTGTGGTTCGGCCGTGGGATCGTGGCTCTGGTGGAACGTCCGCAAAAGACTATAAACAAAAACGGCCTGTTCTTTGCAGAATGAGGTGAGGGTGTATGTATTTCTTGCATCACTAAACCTTCCGAGCGGTAGAGCCGTGAAATCGTGGCTCTGGTGAAATGTTGGAAAAGGACTATAGAAAACAACGGCCTGTAATTTCCAGTATCAGGTGAGCGTGTATGGCTTTCTTGCATCACTAAACCTTCCTAATGATACCACCGTGGGACCGTGGCTGTGGTGAAATGTTGACAAAGGACTGTAGAAAACAACGACCTGTACTTTGCAGAATGAGGGGAGCGTGTATGACTTTCTTGCATCACTAAACATTTCTGGTGGTACCACCGTGGGACCGTGGCTCTGGGGAAATGTTGACAAAGGGCTATAAAAAACAACGGCCTGTACTTTGCAGGATAAGGTGAGAGTGTAAGGCTTTCGTGCATCACTAAACCTTCCTAATGGTATCATCGTGGGACCGTGGCTCAGGTGAAATGTTGCCAAAGAACTATAGAAAACAACGGCTTGTACTTTGCAGAATGAGGTGAGCGTGTATGGCTTTCTTGCATCACTAAACCTTCCTAATGGTACCGCCGTGGGATCATGGCTGTGGAGAAATGTTGACAAAGGAGTATAGAAAACAACAGCCTGTATTTTGCAGGGTAATATGAGCGTGTATGGCTTTCTTGCATCACTAAACATTCCTAATTGAACCGCCGTGGGATCGTGGTTCTGGTGAAATGTTGACAAAGGACTATAGAAAACAACGTCCTGTACTTTGCAGAATGAGGTAAGCGTGTATGGCTTTCTTGCGTCATTAAATCCTTTAGCTGGACGAACTTTTGAGTACATTGGCGAATGTTTGGCACCGTGCACTATCGAAATTGGAGACTTCCCCCATAGAGACTTTAGAAAACCTCACAACACAGAATGTACGAGACGATTCTATTTTACGAGACCTGCATCACCTCTGTGCGAATATCCTGGAGTCTTAAGGTTTTCTGGTTGCTTGTTTTTTCTCATGTAAATTTCGAATTTACCTTATATTATAATAACATGCAGTTAACCTAACTTAACTATTACCTTTCAAATGCTAACGTTTCACTTATGTTTCACTGTAATGGGTATTAGTCTCCCTCGATCAAGCGACTCACAGGTGTGCAAATACTTGGCAACGAGAATTGTTTGGGCCAACGAAAATGTGTTTTTGTAATAGCTTCCATCCGTTTGGTGTATAATTGTGTTTTTTCTTTATTTATTTCAAATAAAAATTTTTTGACAGGACACATTTTCAACAAAAGTATTGTTGAGGTACAAATGCATAGCAAATTCAATAGGTCTTGAATTATTTTTTCTTTTCTTTCGTTATTCTTTTGCTTCTAATACATTGCTTATATTCCTTCCAGAACTTCAGCGCGCAACTTGCTGAGTATTTTATGAAATGAAGCATTTGGAGATTTTGAAAGTTTTCCTTCAAGTCGTTAATCATAGGTGAATTGCATATTCACAATTTTTTTAACTCTTCGACATTTTGCTTTACGTGAAAATTATATTATTCGACCATACTTCGAAAAGCGAATGTCATCTTTGGAAATGATTCAATTTAAAACAAATTCTCCTTTCGTTAAATCGCACTCAAAATATTTCTGGCTTTGTAACACTTCTTAGTGGAAATAATTTAAATTTAAATATTGTACAAGCGAATATTAAAAATCACGCAGATAACATGGCATTTTGAAAGACGCGACTGTCATTTTGTCACATCCAACATTAATAAGAAGCTTCGTAATTTTTATTTAATTGCGCCTTTTAAGGAGCACTTTCGAATATTTATATTTATTTTCCGCACAGTTATGCTTCTGCGCTTTTCAAAAGATATTTATTTACTTTTTTTTCAGGAGACTGATCAGCCAGTGACAGTGTCAAAAGTCTCTTTCTACAATCCCATAAAATAAATAAAATGATCCTTGTGTATTTTAATAAGAACCTAGAGATGATGTTTTCTAAAAAATTGTTTTCTCTGAATTTGTTGGAAGTAAAGAAATATTGTAAGTGTTGTTGACACTTTTCTCCCAAATTTCTTCAAATTTTGTTCTTTATTAGAAAGTCACGGTTGATAGCACGATTCTTTTTTTTTTATTTGTTTTCAATTAATGTTTTGTATATTCTTTCAGTGAAACGCATTTTCATTGTTTTATTATTCTTAAGGAATTCTTTATGCTTTAGAGTGCAAAAGTTTCTGTTAGTTTTGACCCTCATTTTATTACATTCGATGTAATTCTAATGATGTAATATTTATAGTGCTATTGTTCAATTACGTTTTATGATTTGAAGAAAACAGGTAATAAAACATGTAAAACAATAGTTATTTTAAGACACACATTTATGGTTTGCTGTAACTAAGTAACTATTTCGCCAAAGCTATTTACATTAACGCTGGAACACATAATGAGCAAATTAAACTGGTTAGGAAAGAGGATCAAAATAAATGGAGCAAGGTTGAACAATTTACGAGTTGCAGACGACACAGTCCTCATTTCAGAAAAGAAAAAAATAATTAAAAGAAATAATAGAAAAACTAACAGATTTATCAAAAGCAATTGGATTGTAAATCAATATTGATAAAAAAAATGTCAAACCAACTTAATTATATCAAAGCATAAAAACATATTAGAATAAATGATAATGAAAGAGAATATGTGGAAGAACACATATACCGAGGAAAACTAATTACCACAAAGAAATAGGGAATTATGGAAGAAATTGATAGAAGAATGAAAATGGGGTAGACAGCTTTCGGGAGTGTTAAAGAAAATTCTATGTAGTAAAATAAAGCCGGAAAACAGAACAAAACATTTCAATCAATGTATAATACCCATTATGACATACGGCGCTGAAACCTGGCCTATCAAGAAAAACATCTTAGCCAAATTGCATGAAACACAACATAAATTGGAAAGATCTCTACTAAATATAAGACTTCAAGATGAAGCAAAGAATACAGATATAAGATCCAGTACAAATGTTTTAGACATAGGTGAAAGAATGGAGACCATATAAAGTAAAGAGAAGAGCAGAAAGACGAGCGGGAAGATGGATGGATGATATAAATAGAAATGTAATAAACCTGTGGAATAGACAAGCCCAAAATAGGAACATTTGGAAAGAGTTGAGGGAAACCTGTAGCCTCAATTGACTATAAAAAGGGTTGGAAGAAGAAGAAGTAACTAATATCTTAACGTTATATTTGTTTTTGTGTATGACATTAATTATGAGCTTGTTAGGCTTCTGTTCGGTTTAGCTACACTGTAATACCCTTTAAATCCGGATCTGCATTAATATTATGAGAGCTTACTCCCTCAGGTGATTTATTAAGTTTGCTTGATGTACAAAGTAGATATAAAGATTCCATGAGATATAATCATATCTTTGTTCGAAAAGTTTTAAAATCACAAAGACACCAGTCTCTCGCTCTCTCTCTATATATATTTACGTGTCTGCTTTTCTTTCCCTTCATTGTTACACTATAAGCTTTTAAACAGAAACGTCGCTGAAAATTTTGCGGAAGGAGCCTTCTGGGAAATCTTCGTTCAAACTACGGAGAAGGCCGACATTTTCATGAATCATTTAACAGGCGGAAAAAAATAAATAAGTAGAGGAAAAAAGAAGTCATAGTAAGAGTCTTCATTAATATAATTAGCAGCATTGTACATAAAAGTCACCATTAGCATAATTAATGTAAACAAATACTGAATCGCTCATTTTATTTTTCCTTGAGATTTGTTTGAATTTTCGGCGCCAAGTTAGTTTTTTATACCTCTTCTTCCATATTCTCATCCATGCCTTATTCACCATTCTCCTTCTTGTTCTTTGTTTTCGTTGAATCCACGATTTAAGATTGATTCATTTAAAATCTACAGACAATTGTAAGATATATATGTAGGTTCATTGAGAATATGTCTTCTATGAATGCTTAGCCGATGCGGTGGCCGAATGGTCTGAGGCGCTGGCGTCCAGCCGTTTGTTCGACATGGGCCTAGAGTTTAGAACAAAAATTCCCATAAACCTGGGTTAGATCTATTTCATTAATTTGTAATCAGATTGTCCAGGAACGCTGTTAATGCCAGATATTGCAATAACTTACCCAGGTCAATATCTTCACACTTTTATTGAGACGCAAAACTGCACTGCTGTTTAAAACATAAAGACGAGGTACATTTTTACCAATGACAACAGGAAAGAAGGTGATTCAGGGGGGTAAGTATTCTAGTATCGATAGAAGTAGTAAGAGTTTAATGAAAAGTACGGACTGACTCATTCGTCATTGAGATCGAAACGCAACGAAATGTTACGAATTCGTAACGAAATGTTACGAATCACCTGTCGTCCAGTGATACAATTTCATCACCACTGCATAAACAGATTACAGAGCAAAGTCCTCAATAGAGGATATGCCCATCTTGCACTGAAATGCATGCCCAACTCAGGTGTGTCGAGCTTAACACCAATTGGTTTAGGAGCTCTTGGAGAAAATTGGCACAGTCCTACACTGTTTAAAACTCCAGTTCAACGTTGTACCACAGTATCGTGCCGCATTTGACACTTACACCACGATCTGGTGCAATTTTCACACTTGCACCATAAAGTGGTGCATGAAAACATTTGACTTGCACCAAGTTTTCGTGAAAATTACCAAATGCAGTCAGAGCGGTGTTACTTTTGCACCACATTTTAGGGCATTGAAGGAGACGGCGCATAAGTTTTCATAATCAAGACATGGACTGAGACAGATGTGTTGTGCCGCCATGTTGGTTTTGTCATCACAGAGAGTGCGAGTTTGGAAAATTTTAAAGAAGTGTGCACTCAAGTTAATAAAGTAAGTGATGAAATTTTTTTTGTAGCACATATACACTGAGTGGCCACTTTATTATGACCCCCCACTCAGTAATTCATTGGGCCACCTTTTGCCTTTAAAACTGCGTCGATTATTCGTCGCATGGACTCCACGAGATGTTGATAGGTGGTTTGCGGAATCTGAGACCATGCTTGACGAATAGCATTTTCTAGGAGTGTGAGATTACAGGGTTGTGGATCCAGCTGTCTGATGGCTCGTTGAACTTCATCCCACAAATTCTCAATGGGGTTGAGATCTTGAGACTCGGGGGGGGGGCACCTAAGCAAAGTATACTCACCGACATGTTCCTGAAGCCAATCCTGTACAATACGAGCACTATGGCAGGACACATTATCTTGTTGAAAGTAGCCATCACAACTGCGATAAATCATCCACATGACACGATGCACTTGGTCCGCAACGATGTTTAGTTATGACGTGCCAGTCAGACGTTGATCAACACGAGTTAAAGGGCCCAAAGCATGCCAGGAAAACATTCTCCAAACCATTACGTTGCCTCCACCAGCTTGAAGAGCTGTAACAATGCATTTGGGGTCCATGCTTTCGTGATGTTTCTGCCAAATTCTCACTCGGCCATTGGCATGGGGCAACTGAAAACGGGATTTATCGGACTACATAATTTGTTTCCAACTATCGACTGTCCAATCCTTGTGCTCTTGTGCGAACTGGAGACGTTTTCTCTTGTTAACTGCAGACAGCAAAGGTGTTCGAACAGGCCTTCGGATGCCATATTCCATCGGATGTAGTGTACGGCGAACAGTGCGTGCAGAGATCATTTGAGGGGATCGTTGATTAAGATGGTCTGTAATTTGCGGCACTGTTGCCTTTCTGGTGTCTGTTACTAGGCTGGACACTCTCCGTTCCGCCAGAGCAGTCACTAGTCGATGACTACCACACGTTGCGCTTAGAGACCCAGTTTTTTTGGCTGACAGTCGTCTTTAAACATTTTAACAACAGCTGCTCTGGAAGATTTCACGAATGCGGCGGTTCCGGTGATATTCACTCCATGGCTCCGAGCTCCTACAATCATCCCACGTTGAAAGTTCGTCAAATCGCATTTTTTACATATCTCGTCACCCAAAAATCACTTCTACTACTGTCGCAAGTACTAAGCTTTCCCTTTTTATACTAGCTTCGCCCTCTGGCGGCAACAGCGTGCAGCCATAGCTCATTTGCTTAAAACTGTCAGGTGGTCATAATAAAGTGGCACCTCGGTGTATATCTGGTGTTTCTGACATAATTATTTTCACGTTGAACTTTTTGATGTTATATAAGTACTTAGACACGTGTAGGACAAAACAAATTTAGTTTTCTGAGAAGGATGTTCACCTGGATGTAGTTTCTAATGTAGTATAACAAGCTCAAATTGCGGCATTAATTGGCGTAGTATATTAATCTTGAAATTGAGACTATATGTGCTAACACAAGCAATGAGGATTAAAATCTTCCGAATATGCGAGAAAAAAAGAAAAGAAAAAGGAACCTTTTATTCTTAACCTGATGAATTAAGCACAAAGATTTTGGAACTGTACACAGAAAGTGTTTTCAAAGTATTTTATCCATAAAGCAGTGAGGTAAAAAGACTGCACTTAATGTTGGTGATCCGTTGCACCAATAAGTGGAACTACACCAGCTGCAGCACATTTTGGAAAAGTTACACCAACAAGTGGTGCAACTTTGTGCCGTATTATGGAGTATGGTTACCCTAAAAATGGTGCATCCATACATTTGATGTTGTAAGATTGCACCATTTTATAGTGCAACCTTACGCCATCAAGTGGTATATGGTATCACCATATTGTTGTGTTTTGTTTGAACCACATAATGGAGCAACTTTTCTCAGAAAGTGGTGCAGCTGGTGTAGAATCACCTTTTGGTGCAACCTATCCCCAATTTTTTAACAGTGTACTGGATAGCTCTGATAATTGCTGGAATTGTTTCTCGGATATTTATTTGCACAACACGTCTTCCCAGAGTGTCCCATGCATGCTCAATTGGATTGTGATCAGGGGATCCATCTGACGGGTATCCTCACTATCCAGTGCTTTGCCCACAGTTGCAGTGTGTTAAGGACGAGCGTTAGCTTTCAAGAAAATGAGATTCGTGCCCCAGAGGAGAAGAACGCAACTGAGAGTGACGTCATTGCAGTACCACCGCCCCGTGATTATCCTTTGATCCATTACTTGCAGTTCGGTATGTCCACTGACCATGAAAATACCGGCCCACGCTATGACGTCACAACCGCTATACCTATCCAGTTCTAGTGGCATCGTAAGTAGTCCGACGTTTCCTCCAGATCTATTGCAGCTTGTAATCAGACAAAAAACTAAAGCTGCTTTCATCTGTGAACATTACCTGGACCGATTGATCTAAAGACCACTCAACGCAAGACATATACTACTCACATGACGGGCTATACGATGCACACTGGACAAGGTTGGCCGGGTAAATTGCATGATACATATTTTACATAAATTACGCGTAATTTATACGTATTTTACTTAGCGTAGTAAACTAATTTATTTACATGAAAATAATTTAATAAATTAACGAAACTAGAAGTAAGCACTTATTTTTAATTGTTTAGTTATTCTTTTTTTTTTGGATTGGGGGTTTAACGACCACCGTGAGAAACTCATTGGGCAATAAGCAGTCGCCCGTCCCTAATTTAGGGTCACTGGTTCCAGGGAAGGGAGAGCACCAGTGCCGTTATAAAATCACAACATCCATGCCTCACTGTAATTCGAACCCAGACCACTTTTGGGCGAATGATCAGAGGCCATCGCGTAGACCACTGCGCCACCGGTGCGGCATAGTTTAGTTTATAACCACAGAAATGAATATAAGGTAAACAGTGGAAATTTCGTGATAGTTCTAGATATTAACATTTTGACCACAAGAATTTATCGCCCATGTTTATCAAACCCCAGTAACCCATACGTAACACATTTGTATATAATACCGGTAACTTGGAGAACAGTAGGACTGTATGTTTGTGTTCCACAACACACGTTTTCGCATGATGTTTACTAGTGGTTATTCTATGATAACCTTGGTAACTGCATTGCTAAGTTCGTGATAGTGAACAAGTTGTCCATTTGTTCCCGCAACATTGCGTGAATGTGAAGAAAAATAGAAATAATAGTATATACAATATATTGCGCAGTTTAATCTAGTCAAACACTGGAAGAAATACATATTTTTGTGAATAAAATACTCTCTTTTTCCATAAAGTCCTATTTTCGCATTTTAATTTCAGATATTATCAGCAACTTTCGCAGGCGTCGCAGATGAACGGATCTTCATTTTCATCGTAAGAGTTTTGGCATTTCATATGGCACCACATCATACAAAAGCTACGTTGAACCTTCTGAGCTCCACATTTTTTTTGGGGCATACTCGTGACAAATATGCCCACAAAATTCAACATCCCTGTTATCGTCTTCTCTTCGCATGGGCCTGTTGATAGAAACTGTACACATATGAGCTATATCTTGTTACATATCAATTACACGAACTATTACGTATCACATAGTTACGACCTGTAGTTGATAAATTCCTGATACCTTGGTTACTTCGTGACAGGCTAAAATTAGTTCAAACCGGAACTGAAATGTACATTTGTCTAATTATTAAATACCGGAACTGGAGTGTCTATTTGAACTCCAACTATCATTATTACGATTAAAAAATCAGTTATTTTAGTTTAAATTATGAAAAAAGTTAATTTTTAAATCGACATTAATGCCTCCAACACTTAACTCTACAAAGCTAAGGATCATGCGTTCGTAGCTAAGTCTTACAAGCTATAGAATGCGGATAAATGACTTGCAAGTTCATTTTTAAATTAGACAGGAATATAATCAATGACTGGATTAAATATTGTTTGCTTACCTCTATTTTCCACTTTGAATTCCGCTTTTCTACCCTGTATACTAAACACCATCAAAAAACTATTCGATTTCCATCCCACAGTGAATAACTTTCTCAGTGATACGAACAAAAAACTTACTGACTGACGATCTCCTTCCGATTTTAGAAATTGTACATCTAATGCCATTTATGATAAAATGTTGAACCTAATTCAGAAAGCAGTTACTGTACGAAGAGCCGCTTACGCTCTATCACAAATTTAACTTTGCCATGAAATTATCAATGTTTACCCTAATTATAGTGGTGAAATATCAAAAACACACATAGGTAATGCGAATGATAGAACACGTTCTTTTCAATAAGATTAACCTTTCTTTTAATTTGGCAGTTGTTAACGTTCATGATTACCCACCTAAACTAATATCACTCCTAAGTACTTCAGTGCCAGTTATTTTACGCAAAGTAACCAGAAAAATTAAATGTCTCTTACAGTGAAATTAGAATTGCACTTTTTTAACACTAAATATGGCATACAGTAATACACTGCCGGACAATTGCTAAGGACGGATGACAATAGCAACGATAGCAACCATAAAATGGAAGGCAGGAAAATGTGGAAATTAGCATAAGTGCAGGATACAGTAAGACGTGTTGTGCGTATGCAAATTTTGGGTTGCCGAACTTGTTCGTGACGTCATAGCGCTGATAAGAGATATAAAGGATTTGACGCGTATTGACCGTTCTTGTTCAAACGCAAAGTTGAAAGGGAAAGAATCAATTGACGAACTTGCAATTTTCAGTATGTCTTCCCAACATCACCTAGATGATTTTACGCGTGGCCGTATTATTGGCAAGATTGAAGAAAGGCGAAAAATAACAGATGTTGCCAGGGAGTTTGACGTCAGACACAGTGTTGTTTCAAGGCTTTGGAAATCATTTCAAACAAATGGAAAGGGTAGCAAACGTCACGGGGGAGGTCGTGTTCTTAGTACGACACCTGCAGAAGATCGCTACACAGTGCTATCAACAAAAAGACACCGGCGCAGCAGAGCTAGTGAGGTAGCAAATCAGTTTATGGCTGCTACTGGCAAGCGGATCTCCCGAAAAACTGTCGCCAGACGTTTGCATGAAGGAGGACTATACGCCCGCCGTCCTGTTGTGTACATCCCATTGTCCAGACGTCACCGTACCGCCCGTTTGCAATGGTGCCATCAACATCGCAATTAGACTGATAACGACTGGTGTGCTGTCCTTTTCTCAGATGAGAGTAGATACAGTCTATCGTCTGATTGTCGAAGACAACTGATCTGGCGTGATAGTGGTACTGCATATTGTCCAGCAAACATACAGGAAAGGGACCGATATCCGACATGTAGTGTCATGGTATGGGCTGGCATCATGATCAATGGCCGTACGTCCCTCTATGTGCTTCCAACTGGGACTATGACTGGCCACGACGTGTGGAATCTTGCATCGCCCTCTATGGTGGCCATATCCCGTATTGACATCTTACGCCGGAACGCCTGCGGACGGTAATTGCATTTTTTTCACGTTTACGTATTCTGCACAAAATGGCCTGTTTGTCCCTTGAACACGTTCCAAAGCCTTCTGGATTTCAGAGCACAATAAATTGTCTTTCTTGTAATGTCCTGGCATTCTGACACTATTTTATTTCACTTGGCATCCAACCACACTTACTTTTTTATGCGCTATATAGCCGTTTATGATCCGTCCTTAGCAATTGTCCAGCAGTGTATTAATTGCATTCTGAGGAAATCAGACAAGGAACAATACGATACGACAAAAAAGTTTCACACTTTTCACTGTCATTTTTTAAAATTGAAAGATTACTAACCTGTGAATTGCTCATACACTTTTTGATGATTCATAGCATTTATTAATAAATTTTTCACTACACCCAGGTGTCATTGTTGCTTCAATTTGTGTTTTACTTTAATAATGTCATATTTTTAATAATTTTATAAAAACTAAATTAAAAATTAAATAACATTTGGCGTCACATTATCACATATTGCCTACATACAATTTGTATAACACTTGACTAACAGTTTCATTTATTATTATTTTCCTTAACATTTTTTAACAATCATCACATTTTTGATCTTTGATTTTTAGAGTGTCATTATGCACCAGTTTCGTAGAGTTTTCAAAACTTAGTCGGTTTCTTGTTGCTTTATGAATGCACCAGTTGGAGAACAAACTTTCAAGCTGTGGTGATGATGCTAGTATGTTGAGTAGTCTAATAGCTACTTTCGCAAGCTCTTTGTGATGTCTTTAGCAAAATGCCAAAATGTTGCTGGAGTTTGAACTCCCTTTTCAAGTAGTTTAGCAAATATTCCCACACGATATTTTTAGTAGCCTGTGATTCAGGCTGCATCCAAATTCTGCAGTATAACATTTTCTTCACCCCAAGACGTTCTTCATCAAGTTTCTTTCCCTGATATTTAAGATGCAACACGTTGGCAGTGAGGCTGTATTTATTATTATTTTTTTAATTTATTACATCTTGTGCATTCATTACATAAATTACGTATTTTTACGCATATTTTACGCGTCACGTAGAAATTTTTTTTTTACGCGTAACTTCCTAACCCTGGGTTTGGATAAAGGTAAACAGCGTACGAGTTTCCGGGAATGTAGTCCTGCTGCATTGAAACATCCTGACACGGTCTGGCGCAAAATTCGCAAACCTGTGCTTCTTTGAAGACGATGAGCCAAATGGCCCTCAGTATTTTTCCTACAAAATTTTTTGGGTCAAATCGTCGACTACGACAATTCGTCGCGCGTCAATTCGTCGCGCGTCAATTCGTCGACCACGACGATTCGTCGAGCGTCAATTCGTCGAGCGTCAATTCGTCGAGGACAAATTCGTCGACTACGTCAATTCGTCGCGTTTACAGATTTTGGTTACATACAAAACGAATGCAGGAAAACTTACGATTTCGAACGTCTTGCTCCCTGATCAAATTTATAAAGTTTGGACACGCAGACAGGATAGGAATATTACGTTTTTCTTTGGCACTAAAAATATTAGACGGTAAACGGTTTTTGGAACGGGGCAGGGCCCAGTTGGTCAGAGCCCCCATATACAAAATTTTCGTAAAATCTACAGTTTTCAATTCAGAACCACCAAATCTGGTATACTATCTCGTGGTATTCTAACTTAGACTGTAGACGGTGTTTGGAAGCGGTTGGAGAGGGGGGTTAGAGCCCCCCCCCCACAGAATTGCCGTATAATATAGTTTTCAATTCAGAACCACCAAATCAGGTATCCTATCTCATAGTACTGTAACTTAGACGGTTGTCGGTTTTTGGAACGGGTCAATGCCCGGGGAGTCAGAGCCCCCCCCCCTATTCATTCAAAATTTTCGTAAAATCTAGTTTTCATTTCAGAACCATCAAATTTGGTATCATCAAACTCTAACTTAGACGCTAGACGTTTTTGGAAGGGGTTGGAGCCCGCGGGGTCGGAGCCCCCCCCCCTCATAAAAAATTTCGCAAAATCTACAGTTTTCATCTTAGAACCAGCAAATTTGGTATACTATCTTATAGTACTCTAACTTAAACGGCAGACCGTGTTTGGAACGGGTCAAGGCCCGGGGGTCAGAGCCTCCCACATACAAAATTTTCTTAAAAACTACAGTTTTCAATTCAGAACCACCTAATCTGGTATACTATCTCATGGTACTTTAACTTAGACGCTAGACGGTTTTTGGAAGGGGTTGGAGCCGGGGGGGTCAGACCCCCGAATAAAAACTGTTTCGTAAAATCTACAGTTTTCAATTTAGAATCACCAAATTTGGTATAATATATCATGGTACTCTAACTTAGACGCTAGACGGTTTTTGGAAGGGGTTGGAGCCCGCGGGGTCGGACCCCCCCTCATAAAAATTTCGTAAAATCTACAGTTTTCATCTTAGAACCACCAAATTTGGTATACTATCTCATGGTACTCTAACTTAGACGCTAGACGGTTTTTGGAAGGAGTTGGAGCCCGGGGGTCAGACCCGCCCGAATAATTTTTTTTTGTAAAATCTACAGTTTTCATCTTAGAACCACCAAATTTGGTATACTATCTCATGGTACTCTAACTTAGACGGCAGACCGTTTTTGGAACGGGTCAAGGCCCGGAGGGTCAGAGCCCCCACATACAAAATTTTCTTAAAAACTACAGTTTTCAATTCAGAACCACCAAATCTGGTATACTATCGCATGGTACTCTAACTTAGACGCTAGACGGTTTTTGGAAGGAGTTGGAGCCCGGGGGTCAGACCCGCCCGAATAATTTTTTTTTTGTAAAATCTACAGTTTTCAATTTAGAACCACCAAATTTGGTATACTATCTCATGGTACTCTAACTTAGACAGTAGACCGTTTTTGGAAGGGGTCAAGGCCCGGGGGTCAGAGCCCCCACATACAAAATTTTCTTAAAAACTACAGTTTTCAATTCAGGACCACCAAATCTGGTATACTATCGCATGGTACTCTAACTTAGACGCTAGACGATTTTTTGAAGGGGTTGCAGCCCGGGGGGTAAGGGCCCCCTCATAAAAAAATTCGCAAAATCTACATTTCAAATTGCCTTTATTCTTCAGTAAAATAACATTTCTATGTTCATGACAATGGAATTCTGCCAATAAATACAGTGGTATATACATCAGCTGGAAATTTCCAGAGAAACGTAAAACAAAATATTGTTAAAATCATAAAATTATTTCGCACGTAGGGCGAAGGAGAGGCAGACAATAAAGCACGAGCGATACAAACGAAAATGTTTACCCACAGTATTGTAGACAGGGCAAGACATGATTCTATACTATGCACAAATTCCAATTAAGCATTACTACCATACTAAAGATTAAACATGCACAAGGTACTAATTCTCATAAAAGACCATGGGTGAGAAGGAACTAACAGGTGCAACAGTATTTAGAGATATGACAGTAATGGTAGAAACAAATAAGCACAAATACTCATCATATGTACAGAATTATGCAGTGACAAGAGAGAAAAATGCTAAACGAACCCAGGAGGGCAACTTTACAAAAAAACAGAAATTGAACAGTAATGCAATGCACAAGTTTCATATCATATGTACAGAACAATACAGTGACAAGGAAGAAAGCCGCTAAACATACCCAGGAGGGCAGCTTCTCATGAAACAGAAATCCAACAGTGATGCTACATTCAAAATTTACAACATATGTACAGAAGTATTCAGTGACAAGGGGAAATAACGCTAACTGAACTCAGAAGGGCATCTTGTAACAATAAATTATACACACAGTGACTAATATTTTAAAAATATATTCAACATAATGAAGGGGACATTGCGTGGGCAGTAAATTGTGCAGAAGGAAAAATTATATACAACAACATAAAACCCAACATTATCGAAGAGAACATGGAAAACATGGTGAGCTATCTTCAATGGCACATTAAAACAGAATAATCACAAATAGCGAAGCACCAAAATTAATACGTAAAAACATGATTTGTTACAGTGAACGTGGGCGACAACAAAAATCCCACTTATAGGTTGAGATGTAACTGCAAATTGTGGATATAGAACCACCCAGCCGATTGAGCCCAGGTGGATTGAAAAACGCTATCGGTGTTTGTTGAGGCAGCACGAGAGTGCTGCATTTGGAGACGAGTGGTTAACCGTGCAAGGAAGCGTCTCCGAATGATAGCACTTGCCTCCTGAGGAGGTGGAATAAGAGCAGGGAAGCGTTGTTGAAGATGGAAAGCATAGACAGTGAACTTCACAAGAAGAAAAATATAACGGCACACAGGAGGCAAGTGAGTAGGTGGATGCTTTGTTTGGAGCAGCCAAGCATATGCAAGAAATGGTAACGATCGAGCACAAATTCGATCAGCAAGACGAAATGCTGTGTTTAGGACTGGCAGGAGAACGGGTCAGAATAGGTATTGATGTTGGACGTCGCTGACTTCAGGGTAAAAGGAGCACTGCGGAGAGGTGAGAAGGGTCATGCGAAATAGTACTGATGGGGCGGGGAGACGAAAGTGAAGAAATTGCCAATGGACATTGAGTTCAAGAGGGGAGGAAAGGGCAGAGGTAGATGCTGTCCAGATGGCGGGGAGAAGAGAAGGAGGAGCAGAATGAACAGAAAGTGGAAGTGCGGGAGGGGAAAGAAGAAGCCAATAAAGAGAAGAGGAGGAGACAGAAGTAACTAGAACCGGGGAGCTACGAATGAGGAGAAAGAACGGTAGAGAAAGAGGAGCAGAGGGGACCGAGAAGAGACCATCAGGTGAAGCGAGGAGTGGAAAGAGGCTCCAAAGCGCTGTGCGAAGGAGAAGATATTCGTTAGCAAGAGTAATGGTTGGAGATAGAAACAGGGAAGAAAGAGGTCTCCAGGTTAGATCAGAAGTTACGAGAGAACGGACAGTTATCACACCAGAGCGGATCCAATGAGGAAAGTAAAAGTAAGGGAGGTTAGGAGGGTGAATAATAGAAGAGAAGAGAAGAAGAGAGGTTCATCTAGGAGATCAAGAGTTGAAGAAGGAAATGAACGGAGAAGAGGAAGCGAACGAAAGAGAGAAAGGCCCTCTCGCAGGACAGGAGGGAGGTGGGACGGGAGAAGAGAGTATGCATCCATCTTCAGAAACAGTAGGAAGGTGAAACATGGGTCACGGGAAGAAGCTAGAACATTCAAGGTAGTGGTAAGGGACGGAACAGTTGAAGTGGCAAGGCGAATGAAATGAATAATGCGATGTGTTTTATAAAGGACAGCTGGATCAGGAAGCTGGATGCCACCTAAAGAGGCTGGCAGATGAAGCGTGGCAGGTTTAACCCAGTGATGTGGAGACCAGATGACGGAAGTTGAGAGGGGAGTGATGGTCATCATTTGTGACACGGGCACAACCGTCGACATCCAAGAGTATTCGCATAGGGAGATAAGTTGTCGACGAACAACGGCTTCTCGTTGACGGAACGATGTGAAAGGGCGGGCCTTACTCCAGTAGGCAGCAGTCCGTTGTATCCGGGGAAGAAGAGCAGTCCAGGTGGCGGATGCAGAAGCCAAGGGCAATCCGACATACGCACCGAGGATCTTCTGTGTAGTGGCTGTCCACTGCGCACCCCAAGGAGCATCGGTGCGGGCAGCCCATGCCCCGCATCATAAGCCAGTACTTTTAGTGGCATTCAGCGCAGCTCCAGATAATGCTACATACTGTTGATATACAGAATACAGGCGATCGAATTGAGATTCATCCTGGACGCAAAAGGTCACATCATCAGCATAGGCGGTGAAAATTATTCGATGATGACGAGTACTAGCCACTGTCGGCGGTAGGACATCCAGGAGTGATCTTCGGGCTGCTAACAGGAAACGCTCAAAAGCGAGAGCGAATAACTGGCCGGAGAGCGGACATCCTTGCCGGATGCCGCGCTTAAACGGAATTTGAGCGGTTAGAAATGTGGCCGCTCGAACATGGAAACTGGCGCCCTGATAAAGGGCCAAGAGTGCGGAAGAAAAGCTAGGAGGAAAGCCAAATTGTGAAATGACAGCAGAGAGATAAAAATGAGAAACGTTATCAAAAGCGGACTTTTGATCCAGATTGAGAAAGGCAAGAGGTTCAGAAAAAGAGCGAGCGAGGAAGTGAAGATGAAGGAGAAGAGAAACGTTAGTGGAAATAGTCCGACCAGGCACGGTACAGTTTTCAATTCAGAACCACCAAATTTGGTATACTATCTCATGGTACTCTAACTTAGACGACAGACCGTTTTTGGAACGGGTAAAGGCCCGGGGGATCAGAGCCCCCCACATACAAAATTCTCTTAAAAACTACTGTTTTCAATTCAGAACCACCAAATCTGGTATACTATCTCATGGTACTCTAACTTAGACGCTAGACGGGTTTTGGAAGGGGTTGGAGCCCGGGGGTCAGACCACCCCTCCGAATAAAAACTTTTTCTCAAAATCTACAGTTTTCAATTTAGAACCACCAAATTTGGTATACTATCTCATGGTACTCTAACTTAGACGGTAGACCGTTTTTGGAACAGGTCAAGGCCCGGGGGTCAGAGCCCCTCCCCTTAATTTTTTTTGTAAAATCTACAGTTTTCAATTAAGAACCATTAAGTATGGTATCATGAAACTCAAAATCAGACGCTAGACGGTTTTTGGAAGGGGTTGGAGCCCGGGGGTAAGAGCCCCCCTTCCATAAAAATGCCGCGTAAAATCTACAGTTTTCAATTTAGAACCACCAAATTTGGCATACTCTCTCATGGTACTCTAACTTAGACGGTAGACGGTTTTTGGAACGGGTCGGGCACGGGGTCAGAGCCCCCGCCTCCCATAAATTGTTTTCGTAAAAACTAAAGTTTTCAATTTAGAGCTACCAAATTTGGTATACTATATCACGGTACTCTAAATTAAACGGTAGACGTATTTCAAAACGGGTCAGGGCAAGGGTGGTTACCCCCCTACACACAAAACTTTCGTAAAATCTATAGTTTTCAATTGAGAACCACCAAATTCGGTATACTATATCACGGCACTCTAACTTAGACGGTAGACGGTTTTTAGAACGGGTCGGGGCCCGGGGGTTAGAGCCCGCCCCCGTACAAAATTTTCGTAAAATACACCGTTTTCAATTTAGAACCACCAAATTTGGTATACTATCTCATGGTGTTCTAACTTAGACTGTAGACGGTTTTTGTAAAGGGTCGGAGCCCGGGGTTCAGAGCCCCTCCCGCCATTAAAAATTCGTGAAATCTACAGTTTTCAATTTAGAAATACCAAATTTGGTATACTATAACATGGTACTTTAACTTAGACGGTAGACGGTTTTCAGAACACGTCAGGGCACGGGGGGATAGAATCCCCTCCCCGACAAAATTTTCGTAAAATCTACAGTTTTCAATTGAGAACCACCAAATTTGGTATACTATCTCATGGTACTCTAATGGTACTCTAAATTTGGTATACTATAACATGGTACTTTAGACGGTAGACGGTTTTTGGAATAAGTCAAGGCGCTGGGGGTAAGAGCCCCCACATACAAAATTTTTCGTAAAATCTATAGTTTTCACATTAGAACTACCAAATTTGGTATCATGAAACTGTAACTTAGACGGGAGACGGTTTTTGGAACGGATCGGGGCCAGGGCGGGAAGAGCCCCCCCCCTCCCCCCACAGAATTTTCGTAAAATATACCGTTTTCAACTTAGAACCACCAAATTTGGTATTCTATCTTATGGTACTCTAACTTAGACGGTAGACGGTTTTTGGAACGGGTCGTTCACGGGGTAAGAGACCCCCCCCCATAAATTTTTTTTTGTAAAAACTAGAGTTTTCAATTTAGAACCACCAAATTTGGTATACTCTCTCATGGTACTCTAACTTAGACGGTAGATGGTTTTTTTGGAAAGGGTCGGAGCCCGGGGTTCAGAGCCCCCCTACCATACAATTTCTTGAAATCTACAGTTTTCAATTTAGAACCACCAAATTTGGTATACCATATCATGGTACTCTAACTTAGACGGTAGACGATTTTCGGAACGGGTCGGGGCCCGGGGGTTAGATCCTCCCCCCCCCCCTATACAAAATTTTCGTAAAATCTACAGTTTTCAATTTGGAACAACCAAATTTGGTATACTATCTCATGGTACTCTAACTTAGATGGTAGACGGTTTGGGGAACGGGTCAGGCACGGGGTCAGAGCCCTCCCCATAAAAAAATTTCGTAAAATCTACAGTTTTCAATTTAAAACCACCAAATTTGGTATACTATGTCATGGTACTCTAACTGAGAATGCAGACGGTTTTAGGAAACGGTTGGAGCCAGGGGTTCAGAGCCCCCTCCCCATGCCAATTTTTGTAAAACCTACAGTTTCAAATTTAGAACGACCAAATTTAGTACACTACCTCATTGTATTGTAACTTAGACCGCAGACGGAAAGGGTCGGTGCCCGGTGTGAAAGGGGCCCATTCAAAATTTTCGTAAAAATTAAAATTTTTACTCTTAAGAACTGCATCCCAATACAGCACTTCATTACCCCACCTACGGTCTAGGTTAGAGGCCGTAGATAACAATAAAGTGAAAAAATATCCGGTTCATAGTGTACTAAAAACACAAACTGATAAACGTTAGCTTTCACCACCAACGGTTGCCTTATCAGGCAGAAATACAATGTAATGTAAATACTGTAAATTCTTTTTTGCTTCGTATAATTAAATTAACTAAATCAAAAGATTTAAAATAAGTTTCCTGGAAATTTATGGAAATAGCTTTTTCATTCATTAACTTAAACCCGCTGAACTTGGTGATTTTAGAAATAGTAATATTTACCTGGGAAATACCGGGTACCCCTGCTCGTAAGAACTAAAGATAATGTTACACTTTTAGTCAGGTACAAAACAATAATGAGGACTGGGCCTGTTTAGCAATTTTCAGTCTGCCGTGCTAATTTTCATAAGGTTTTCATAGAAGTCCAAGATTTTAGCAATGCGCTTTTCTGAGGTTGGAACTATTAAGCAGACCCTAGGCCTAGAGATTTTTGATAGTTTTGAGTCCTCCGAGCTGATATTTATGTAGTTTTCATAGAAAATAAAATGACTTCTGTTTAAATGTTACTCGAGCACAAAGCATTAATAGATACGCCCGAGACCTAGGCATATGCATTTATAGTAATTTTTATAATGCTGTGATCATATGAGGTTTGCATGACAAATCAATTTAAGAGTGTTACGCTTTTCAAAAATTATTTAAAACGCCTAGGCCTAGCGGCCAATAATTAGTATTTGGTGCCTAAGTGAAAGCGCAACATTATTAACTTGATTTGTTATGCAAACCTTATAAATACGACCACAGCGATTAAAAGTTACTAAAGAGTCCTTGTAAGTAATATTTTTGACCGAGTGCAAGTACAATTTACGAAATGTCAACAGGTCAAAATATCTAAAGTAACAATGAAATTTGGAATATTTCTTTTTTCTTTCTTTTTTTATTTCAGTTTTGACACTTGTATTAAGTTTTAAAAACATGCATTTCTCCTATCGTTTACCTTCATTGTGCTTTCAACAGAATTTCTTACCATGTTTTGGGTATTTTGTTTTGTGTGGTTGCAGTTATTTTAATGTTTTGGGCATTTCATTTTGTGTGGTTACTTCTTTTTATGTTTTGGGCATTTTACTTTGTATGGGTGTTTTTGTTATGTTTTTGTTATTTTCTTTTCTGTGGTGGTTGTAATGTCGACAGGATGGAAAGGGGAAACTGTGGACAGTCACGATGTCTACTTGCTTATAATTTTTTTTTCAAATACAGCACATGATTTTGTATTGAGTTATACCACTTACTCATTAAGCGACTACAGGTTTCTTTAAATATGAACGTTTTCTTAGAGCCTTTTGTTTCCTCTACCTAGCTTTTTCGGTTCCGCAATTTCTTTTTTGGTTTTAGAATATTTTCCTTATTATTAATATATTTTCTCGTGCAAACTCTTTATGTAAGGTATGTTTATTCTATATCGAAGTATTTTGCAATTATACGTGAAGCCCTGTTGCTGAAGT
Source organism: Macrothele yani (assembly GCA_039090855.1). Classification (NCBI taxonomy): domain Eukaryota; kingdom Metazoa; phylum Arthropoda; class Arachnida; order Araneae; family Macrothelidae; genus Macrothele; species Macrothele yani. The sequence goes on along the minus strand of CM077002.1, from coordinate 117,788,683 downwards.
AAAAAAAATATTTTTAACTGAAACAACGCAGTTCAGATATTTTCCCGCTGTTAACTCAAAGAATGAAAACAAAAACAACAAATCGGTGCAATGGTTGAGGCATGAGACAGTACTTACTGGTAACCAGGCAAAGTTTTAAGGAAGAAAGAGCTTAAGAATTTCTAACTGCAACAAAAAAGAGCATCCGCACTGTATCCCTCCCAATCCCCTAGTGCCGGCCTTTAGACGTCTTGAATAGAAGTCTTAAGGACACATCTGTATCGTAATTGCCTGAGCATTCGCGACAATCTTCTGGTGTCGTAGTAGAAAAACACACTTCCTACTTCGCCTAAATTGCTTGGATGTAATGCCAACGAACAAAGTTTTGCTCTCGCATTGGATTTCTGTTGCTTTTGATGGAATACTTTTCCCCTGGGGTTCACCTCTTTCACTACAGTCTTCAGGACAGACGGCAATACACCCCAACGTAAAACACCAATTTCACGGCAATTAACTGCAATTAGCGAAAGAGAGGGGCGGTACAGGAAATAAGTCAAACGAGACAGATCTATACTTAGAAAGTCGGGGTAATTTGTTGCATGAAAAACTGTGTTTGGCTTACATATCATTTGGCACGTAGGGACGTAGGTTTCGTTTAATATATTACGGGGTAAACAAATTGTCTTTTCAGTATAACAATTTTCTTTCATACGCATGGTGCAACACAGAAAACAATTGAATTTATTTTGGAGAATTAGCATGACGCCTACCGGCCCAGAGTACAGCTGCCCAGTCCGCGCCTGCTGCCGCCTCTGGAACCTGGCTCCCGGGTTCTTCGCATCTGTTGATCCCCCGCCTGGAGCGTCTCAGCTGTAAAATACATGTACCTCTGCGTTTTGGAAAAACAAAAGATAAGATGCCGATCCTTAAAATTAACCACTTCTTGTGACCGCAGGTACGAAAATCTTGAACTTCGCTTAAACCCTAACTGGAGGAACAAGCTTCACGTGTTTGTCTGTATTCTGAGTGGTTTATTGAATGGTTGCTCATTAGTTCGTAGTTGGCTGGAGAACAGAGAACGTGCTTGTTGAAACCTGTGTTGTGCGTTGTTAAGTGATAATAGTGGAAATATATGATTCTAAATGTTTTGGAAAGAGAAAGTGCATTGTTTTCCGAAGGCACTATGCAGATGAAGAATGCAACATAAATAGTTAACTCACAAAAAGAAAATGATTTGCTGAAATGGAAAGGGTATTTATTTTGCCATAACAGAGTGCGAGGTGATTTACGGTATTGTCACTGTATTGAAAGAAATTATGGAAATTGTACTGGCTTTGCTAGTACTATTCTTATTGGAGATGAACACAGGATGCGCAATGAGAAACCACATAATCATGCTCCAAGACCGGAGAAAAGTGATGTTGCTGTTGCAAGAGCGCAAATAAAAGAACGAGCGAGATCAGTTGGGAAAGCGACTTATTTCGGAATGAGGGAACCCACGTTCGACGCCCGGCGTGGACAAAAATTGACGGCGAAATTTACTTCGTTATACCTGTACCATCTGCTTTCAGTGCAGTGAATATGGCTTTGATATCTCTTGTATTTCGTGGTGTTGCACTTTTAATGGCCAGCAGTGTTTTACAGCTCCCTGATAGCGGTTTGAAACATAATGTAAAGAAGAAATAAAAGTCGGTTTCGATTCAATGTGATATCAAATTTCACTGTGAGAACGTTTTCTTTTTTCCACCCCGGCGGTCTTTTGTACGTTTGCCCGAGTTGGCAGTCCCTCGTGAGGGAGTAGTTGTGTGTTTGTCTTACTGCGCTGTTTCCCTCCCTTTCCTGGAACCCGTGGCCCTAAATTAAGCATGAACGTATAACACTGAGTTGCCCATGGTGGTCGTTAAATCCCAAACAAATAAAAAATAACCTCCTTCTTGACTTGCAAATCTAATCCGTACTCTAATTCCCCAGTCAAACCCTTTGCAGCTTATTAGGTGTGGCCATCCCAAACGCATACAAGATCCCTTGTGTAATGTAACCAAGTCAGGAACTTTAATTGTGTAAATAAAGCTCTTTACTCGTTTTTTCTTGAACACACGGCAGCCGAAAAGTTGTTATCCGGACACAGCTGGAATCGAACCCCTGATCTCTCGATAACTAGTCGAGTGCGTTCGCCTTACGCCCTGTCTATTCACATTGTGAATGCGTTCGCCTTGACTTTATCTATTCACATTGTCTCCACTATAACGAAGTAAATTTCTCCTTCATTTTCGTCCACGCGGGCATCGAACCCGGGTCCCCTCATTCCGGAATTAGTCTCCCATCGAACTGAACTACGCAAACGTATCCTCTCGCTGCTATCTGCCTTTATCTCATGTGCTTCCTGCGGTGCATGCACGTCACACAAGGCTGAATCGATTACAAATACAGCACGGTGAGACGAGAGGAACACATAACAATCAGTATCTGGTGCAGCCACCATGGCCGTCAATTACAGCTGCTACACAGCTCGGCATCCAGAGGAAGACACGTTGGATTTGTGTTTGGGGAATGTCCGTCCACCCAGCTTCGATACGATGTCACGGTTTGTCCGTTGTAGACGGAGTTGGTAGCTGGAGTGCCAGTCGTCCGGTGATCATGGACAACACGTGTTCAATAGTCGACACATCAAGGGACTGCGCGGGCCAAGGAAGATGTGGCACATGGGGGTGATCCAGGACGTCTTGGACGTTGCGAGCCACATGCGGTCGCGCATTATGCTGACAGACATTCCATGAAGATTTGGCACAACAACATGCCCTTTATGTAACGATGGCTGTTCAACGGACCGGTAGTGCGGACGAGGTGCATGCGGAATTGGAATCCATTGGCACCCCATCCCATAACGCCGCGCTCCGGGACGGTATGGTGCAGTATAACGCAGGCCTCACTCAGCAGTAGCCGCGGAACCTCCAGGCACAGATTCTTCTATTAGATTCTTCTATTAGTCGTCGTAAAACACGATGCCTTGCCATTCGCTCTTCCATGCGTGACGTACTTGCCACCAATGAAGTCTCAGACGCCGGTGTTGTTCAGTCAAAGGTAGCCGTAGCAATGGGGGCCGTGCAAAAAATGCCTTGCTGGGGCAGATGACGTCGAACCATCCATGCGGAGACTGGATGTTGTGCTACACACCCGAACTGCTGAGCTACGGTGGTTGATGTGGCTGTGCGATCCGTCAGAGCCAAGCGTGCCAGATGTCGGTCCTCTCGTCCAGTGGTGTGACGGGGCTATTGGGATCCCGCACGTCGGTGTGTTCGTTCCTGCGCTACCTACTGACGCTATATTCTGCCCACAGTGACTACATGCTGTCTCACACGAGCACCGATATCTCAGGGTGATAATCCGCAATCCCGATGTGCCACAATTCTCCTGCGATCGAAGTCGAAAACTTGCTCTTAGGACTGCGCTTGACCGTGGCTAGGAACGACGAGGAAACACATCGGTTCCTTGTTCTCCCCTCTAATACGACTTCCAGGGGACGTTACTGTCCCATATGATTTACATATGTAATTCCCGGTGAATAACTTACATGTGCGCCGGTGTTCTGCTCTTCTGCTCTTCTGCCAACTTTCGAGCCCCTGGGATGAGATGTTCTTGGTGTTACACTTTTAATAGCCATCAATGTAATTTTTTTCCATGAATCTTTTCAAAATATTTTCACAATTCTGGGTAACCGCGTAGTTAGAAAAACCAGGAAAGCGCAGGTGGTGTAACACCTGCGTTTTCCTGGTTTTTCTAACTTTCTGAAAGAGTAATCAAGGTGGTGTAACACTTTGATTGCTCTTTCAAAGACACGTATTTTTCTTAACGCTAGTTTCAACATAAATTTGTTCTTCACAAAGAAAGCTGAGCTGCTTCTTTTTATTAAAGATAAACTTCTCACTCTTAGTCATGGAATATGTCGGGGGATCTGTTTTTGCACATTAACTACTGCAAAATTTCAGGTTTAGTGTATTACAATATGGTACATACAACAAAACATAAGATTCACGTCATGTGAATTTCTTTCGAAGTTATGGTAATTCGACCAGCTGGAAAAGTTTGAGAGCGGCCGCATCGTCGGTCTCCGGGAAGAGGTATGATCTTATCGCCGTATTGCGTGCTATATCGGTCGTGCGGATATCACCACAACACGCTATTGGCGGCAGTGGATATAACAAGGCACACAGCAGCGACAGGTACGTCTTGGAGATTTAGACGAACCACGGAGAAAGCGAGAGGATCGACGGGTTGTCGGACATGCGCGGAATGACTCAACAGCCATGATTGCGGATCTTCAGCGAACAGTGGTGCCCTCCATGCGTCGTCGAATTAGTGCCAGCACCATTGGCAGACGGCTGCATGACGTAGGACTACACGCACGCAGACCGTTACGACGACTGCCCTTAACGCCTTTGCATTGTCGCCAAGGACTCCAATGGGGTCGTGCCAGAGTGTCAAGGAGCCACTCAGAATGCCTGCGGGTGATCTTCAGTAACGAGTCCCACTTTTGTCTTGGAGGAGACGATCACCGAATCCATGTGTGGAGGCACCATGGCCAGCGTCAAGACGAACGGTTGGTTGTCGAGCGTCACACTTCCAGAAAGCCTGGTGTCATGGTGTGTAGTACAATTGCCTACAATTCCAGATCACCGTTCGCACTCATTACAGACACTTTGACAGCCCTACGTTACGTTAATGAGGTCCTGCAACCAGAGGCCCTACCTTTTCTGAACCCTCACTGTGGTGCGAGTTTCCAAAAGGACAACGCTCGTCCACCTACTTCTGCTGTTTCGAGAGCTTGCTTCCGAGGCACTGACACTCTGTCATGGCCAGCCGCTACGCCTGACCTAGCGCCGATTGAAAATGTGTGGGATGCTATTGGACGCGCTACCCACACTCCACCCCTACCACACAATCTGCGGGAATTGCGTGCGAAGATTCAAGCTGCATGGGATGGCTTGTCGTAGGGCACTATTATGAACCTGTACAACTTCCTGCCGAGACGTCTGGCATGCTGTGTGAGCAAACATACTGAGAGGCACTACTTATTGGCGCGTAGCTCAATAAATATTACCTATATCTGTCTCAATGTTTAATCATATATTATTTCTGGTAACCTTTACCTTCCTCCCGAATAGCATTGCAATCCGACACGTCCTTCTGGGTGCAACTATTGTTTTGATGATGAGTGTAGAAGGTGTCTGAGTATTTCGTCCGCAGTATAAAACGACGACCGGCGATTACAGATGCACACATGGAACGGGTTTAGTCAAATGTTAAAGTGAAGCATACATATACACTGACGGCAAAAAAACTCCCAACACCAAGAAGGGGTTGTGTTAGATAGACGACAGTTGGTAGGCGTTGAGAGTACATCTGTAAGATGACGTCTATGAAAATTTCGCGCTCGGCGCATATGTGTGGCGCTAGTAGCGCCCCTCGGAACATGCAAAGCAGGTTTGCTGTAAATACGCACTGTAACGTTCGTGAGCGTTAGTTATCGTTGAGATTCGACGTAGCGTGTTGATGTTAGTCAAGAATGCCTTTAAGAAGCCGAAGAAGCCATTATCAACAGCTCACGGAGTTTGAACGAGGTCGTGTAATAGGGCTACGAGAAGGTGGATTTTCTTTCCGTAATATTACAGAACAACTTGGCAGGAATGTAGCCACTGTGCACGATTGTTGGCAGCGGTGGTCCAGGGAAGGTACTGCCTCAAAAAAACCGGGTTCCGGCCTGCCACGTTGCACTACTGAGAAGGAAGACCGCCGTGTACGGCGTATGGCCGTGGTGCATCGTACCGCGTCTACGGCAGCAATTTGAGCTGCAGTTGCCACCACAGTGACACAACGAACTGTTACAAATCGGTTACTTGAAGGACAGCTCCGAGCCAGACGCCCTGTAGCGTGCATTCCACTTACTCCAAACCATTGCCGTTTGCGACGTCAGTGGTGTCAAGCTAGAGCTCATTGGAGGACGGAGTGGAGATCTGTTGTGTTTTCTGATGAAAGCCGGTTCTGCCTGGGTGCCAGTGATGGCCGTGTGTTGGTTAGAAGGAGGCCAGGTGAGCGCCTGCAACCAACCTGTCTGCGGCCGAGACACACTGGACCTACACCTGGAGTTATGGTCTGGGGAGCAGTTTCCTATGACAGCAGGATCACTCTCGTGGTTATCACACGCACCCTGACGGCACAGTTGTACGTCGGTCTGGTGATTCAACCTGTTGTGCTGCCATTCATGAACAGCATTCCAGGGGGTGTTTTGCAACAGGATAACGCTCGCCCGCATACCGCTGTTGTAACCCAACATGCTCTACAGAGTGTCGACATGTTGCGGTGGCCTGCTAGATCACCAGATCTTTCACCAATCGAGCACGCATGGGACATCATTGGACGACAACTCCAGTGTCACCCGCAACCAGCACTAACCGTCCCTGTATTGACCGACCAAGTGCAACAGGCATGGAACTCCATCCCACAAACTGACATCCAGCACCTGTACGACACAATGCATGAACGTTTGCGTGCTTGCATTCAACATTCTGGCGGTTACACCGGTTATTATGTACCAGCATTTCACATTTAAAATGGCTCTTCTCGCGCTTACAATAAGCTGTGATCTTGAAATGTTAATCGATTACATATGTTACCTATACAAATGTATTGCCGCCATTTCATTCCTCTACAGCATTTTTTTCGTGGTGTTGGGATTTTTTTTTCCGTCAGTGTAATTTGATCGCTGCACTCAGTTTTCACAATGGTGGACACATATCCAAAACAACGTCCATTATACTCAACTAGCGTATAGCACGTCCTAGGACTGTTATGTTTAAGCTTTAAATAAATACTAACATATAGGAGATGTTGCCCGTCCTATGACTGAGTGAAATGTTTAATTGTGTCTATTTGATATGAAAACAAATCATTTATTTGAAAAGAATAATTTTTAATTTTTAAGCATCTCTTTGATTTGAAAACAAATCCAATAGACGCCGGATTTCTGTAAGGAAACGCTAGTAAAAACTTACGTAGTAAGAAATCATTCATGCTAGAACTAAAAATTATATGCTATTCATTTCCGTTTTTCAAACGACCTCGGGAGAAATAACATTCTGTGTAAAATATTTGCTCCTTAACAATTGTAGGTTAGAGCGTTTAGATAGATTCATATTTTGCAAAATATGTAATATAATTAGCACTAAACTTGAAAAGTTGTTTTCCTCTAAACTTACCTTAATAACCTCTACTTTGAGTTTTCGCGTTAAATTACTTTTTCTCCGGCACACTTGTTATTCATGGTTTGTTTTAGACTGTCCTATGCGACACTTAGTTTTAAACTTCACACCGAAGCTTTTTCTACAAAATAATGCGACATCTGGTATTACAAATCGGAACAATCTAAATTCTCGACAATGTGCTGTTGATGCGACATCTGCTTTTAGATGCAATTTTGTTCATTTTGACTTCTCAAGATTTCAGTTTTTGCTGTAGGTTAGAGCATTTAGATGGATCGATATTTTGCAAAGTATTTAATATAATCAGCACTGAACTCGGAAAGTTAGTTAAATTAAAAAAGTAAAAAATAATTAAGGCGCACAAATTAATATCTCAATTGTGCTAAATTAAATTAATATACAAACGCAATTTGCCGTGATATTAACATTTTATTTCTAATGTTTTAGATCGGATAAATAGAATTCGAGTCACTGATAACCCAATGTTTTTAAATTAGTACGCGATCACCTTGACATCTGAAAGTGATCTCGTGCTATTATATAGCAGGCAATCATTTGGACATCGCGAGAGCACACACGAATTTATCGATAACAGATGGCGCATCAATGCAGATGTTGCTGTGACGTCAAACGTTTCACAGAGACAGACAGATAGATCGGGTGTTTATATTATTAATTGCACGCACAACACTGCTGAACGTCTTGCTGTCTGCTATCTCATGTGCGCTCGTACATCGTTCGATCATTCTCGTGCTGGCAGAACGTGGCACGTTGTGTGACATCTTGCGCTAGTCGTATTGATCTCTGCGTGTTTCCAACATGGACTTGGTATTAATTCTTTTCCTGGTTCAGGAATTTTGGGTATAGGCAAGTGTCCTGATACTTTTGATCAGACAGTGCATATCACAATGATATATTAAAATCAGGAACCTTCGCTTAATGGATAGTTTCTAGCGAGTAAACACAATTCATGGACTAGTGATATGATGTGGATACATTTTGTTGCAATCCTTTTTAGTTTATATATCAATGACCCCTTCCCTATCCAAGACCGATAGCTACGCAAATGATCTGACAGCCTTCGAGCAAAAAAGTTCCTTTGAAAAACTGAACAACACTCTTATTAAAAATCTGACCTCTCAGACGTATAAGAGATGGGATTTTCCGCAGGATTTTCTGGAGAGCTATTACAAGAGATGTTCGACTAAAAATAAAGTAACAGACCTTGTCTTTCAGAAACATATATGAGTTGAACGGAGTACACAGTGCACATGAGTTTTTTTTTTGAGGTGGGGGGAGGGGGGTGTACCTGACAGCTAGATGTTTCTGCATTGTTTTATGTCTAAGTTCATTTCTAAGCGTTTGATGTGTTTAGATTCGAAAGTATAGTAAAGAGATAAAGTTTGAACGTGTCTAAAAATGTTTCACGTACGCGAATGTATGGGTCTTGTAAGAGACTTCCGAGACCACTCACTTTGGTTACAAAAAACTGTTTTTCACATAATAACAGGTGAAACATCATCCCAAACGGTGAAATGATCATAGCTTTGATCTCAACATCCTCATTCCTGACTACGGTGTTCAATGAGATATCAGCTCAAAGCCTAACTAATAGTTGAACAGACACTTGCTACACTGGTGTGCAAAAATTAAGGACGAAGAGGAGAAATTGGCATAACAGCGGAACAAGCAGGCAGAACGGACAGAAAGACCACTCAGCTGATAGACTAGGGTCCGGTATGATAGGGCATGCGCATATATGCAGCATGACGTGGGGGGGGAGTGTCGGTAGGGTATAAATCACACTGGCGATGTACGCTCAGCAATTCGGTGAAAGTTATTGCACGGTGTACATCGGTTTGAACGACATCGAGTTGCTGCCACCGTGTAATATGGCCAAGAGGCAATTCAGTAGATGACATCTGGATGACTTTAACCAAGGTCGCGTCATTGGGAAGTTGGAAGAAAGTCGAAGTGTGACTAGTGTGGTCAAGCAGTTTGGGATTGCTCACAGCATCGTTTCACGAGCTTGGAGAGCATTTCAAACGACAGGAACAGCTGTCCGAGAGTTTAGCAGTGGTCGTCCACGAGCAGCCACGGCGGCGGACGACCGTTACATTGCCCTACAGGCGAGAAGTGACAGACGGCAGACAGCGGAAGAAATCGCAAGGCACATGCAACAGACAACTACACGTCCGTTATCGCGTTTTACCGTGGCCATGAGGCTGCACAAAGATGGTCTATTTGCATAACGACCAGTACGGTGTGTGCTATTAACGCTTGCTCATCGGAGTCGGCAGTTTCTGTGGTGCCAGGAACACAAGAACTGGACACATCATCAATGGGGTCGAGTTATTTTTACGGATGAGGGCCGATTTAGTCTGACGAGCAATTCTGGACGTATACACAACTGGAGAGAGCGGGGAACACGCAATCACACCTCCAACATCATAAAAAAGGGCCGGTGTGGAGGTAGCGGAGTTCTCGTTTGGGGTGGTATCATGCTTGGTAGCCGTACTGACCTCCACATCTTCCAAGGATGTTCAGTCACTGGTATCTGCTATTGTACCGGAGTTCTCCTGCCTCACGTACATCTGTTTAGAGGTGTTGCAGTTCCTGAGTTCCTCTTCATGGACGACAACGCTCCACCTCATCGTACAGTGACTGTCGCACAGCTGTTGAAGAGTGAAGATATTCAACGCATGGATTGGCCCGCAAGATCCAAGGACCTAAATCCAATCGAACACGCGAGACTTTCTCGGGAGACGCTTGGCAGCACGCACCAGCCGCCAGCAACGATTCCGCCGTTGCGATTGGCGCTACAAGAGGAATAGGCCGCGATGCCTCAACAGCTCCTTGACAACCTCGTCCTCAGCATGGACAGACGTTGTAAATTCTGCAACGTAGTCAGGGGTGATCATATCCTCTACTAAAGACTGGATTTGTCTTGGCAGCCGCTTGTCACATGGACGTTTCTGCCTTCTGTCCAGTTGTGCTCGAAGCTACTTCTTAAATAAAGTGCTTTTGTATCATTTGGATTCCTTGTTTGGACGGGTTTTCTCACTTGTCCCATATTCGTACATCTTGGCGATCTTATGGTATGATTTGAGTCCACGTGGAGCACTCTGCACGACGTTACATTCGAAAAACCGTCTCGTCCTTTTACACGCCAGTATAGTAGCTTGCGCAGGTGGCTCAGTGGTCTACGTTCGTTCCGGTGTGCCCTGATTCTAGTCTTGATGAGGCATGGATGATTGTTTGTCTAACGGAACTGGCTCCCTCCCTTCCCTGGAACCTGTGGCCGTAAATTAAGAACGGGCGACTGTTTATAGCCCATTGAGTTGCTCACGGTGATCTATAAGTAGTCGCCCGTCCCTAATTTAGGGACACTGGTTCCAGGGAAGGGAGAAAGTCAGTGCCGTAAGACAAACACAACACCCATGCCTCACTGGGATACGAACCCGGATCCTTCACGGACGAATGGTCATAAGCCAGCGCTTAGACCACTGCGCTACCGGGGCAGCTTTAAACTTCTCCAGCCCAAAAAAGAAATAAGTGACTAGTATATTGTCAATTAGCGCCACAAACAGTAGAGTTCATCCGAGAATTCGCTTTATGTTATTTTACGATATATCTGGGGAACTCCAACAGTCTCAAATGTAGAAAACTAATATTACAAAATGTATGGATATCACTTTGCCGAATGGTCGGAGCAGAGGGCGTTGGATCAACCTTCCTAGATGTCTGTAATTCGAGTGCAGAATGCGGCATGAGCAGTTTGTTTATAGAATGTCCCTGGATATGTCTCTTTGGTGAAAGCAGTTGGCCGCCGCAGTGGCGCAGTGGTCTAAGCGATGGCTCATAACCATTCGTCCAGGTGGGGTCCGGGTTCGAATCCCGAGGAGGCATGAACGTTGTGCTTGTCTTACGGAACTGGCTCTCTCCCTTCCCTGGAGTTAGGGACCGTAAATTAGGGACGGGAGACTGCTTATAGCCCATTGAATTGCTCATGGTGGTCGTTAAACCTTCAGTTAAAAAAAAAGCAGTGACTCTAAATTAGGGAAGGACGACTGTTTATAGTCATTAGAGTTACTCATGACCGTCTTTTAACCCTAAAACAAATGAAAAATAATTCACACGCTCCTTCGTCCCTATGGTTTTCGTCTAATCCGTCCTTAGTAGAGACAATGGGCGTTAGTGCGCTCTTCCAATGAATATCGATTACTTCAATTTTGTGTGTCTGGATCGTGGGTATAAGAATCATAGTTTAAAGAATTGACAAAATGGGATACACTTCGATCGCTTGTTGGCACAGTCTTCTTGATGTTGTATATGTAAACACATTCTGGTATAGCACACCTTCTATTTAATTTTAATCTGCTGATGAGAGCCCAGATCTTCCAGGGTATAATACCTAACAAACAATCTGTACATTCTGGTTTTTACTTCACTGAATGATCCTGTTGACATCCTGGAAACCATAATTACGAAAGGTTATTCATTTTTAATGCTCTGTGGGTTTGTACATGTAGGCCTATATATGTGTATATGAATGTTGTTAGCAGCGCAGTAATAGTATCTTTGAAAAACACGAATACGACAAATACAGTTAGAAGTTCTTAATACCTCTACATGAAGTACGTTAAGCTTTCCCAGTTGCCGAGGAGTGCGGGATGGGCCTAATTTAGAGTCCCGGATGAGATATGGATGGAGTTTTTGTCTTCTGGCGCTACCTCTCCTTCCCTTACATGGAACCAGTGGCCCTAAATTAGGGACGACTGGTTGCTTATGGCCATTGGAGTTGCTGATAGTGGTTGTTAAACTCAGAAACAAAATAACAAAAATTTTAGCGAATCGTCTTTCCATTAGGTGCTTAACAGTTGCTTTGCATTGCCATTTTGATCCTTCTGTTTTAATGGTTCAAGCTGCAGCCGTAAAGTTACTCTTTCAAAAGGAATGAAATAAAGATGTGCTTGACAAACACTAAATTCTATCAATTCTATATTGTAGGTAAAGTGATTTATTCAACTCAAAACCGGCAGTGAAGCACTGCATTCATCCTGAAAAATTCCTTGACCACTGATAGAACAACAATGCTGTAATGAGGGAAGCTGTTTTGTTTTTTGCCATGCAGACATCATAAGGATATTTTCGAGTGCCAGTTGTGACTCGTTTAAAGTCTAACAGGCGTTCTTAAGTATTGCTCTAGTCCTTATAGAAAAATGTACAACATTGTAAAAACTTTGCTTCTGAAAAATCCTGTTTTGGAATTCGAAACGCACATCGCCAGTACAACTCAAACAACAATTAAAGGTAATCGGCCGAATTTTTAAGTATCTACCGCGATTTCCCGATTAGTTATGGCGGCCAAAGCACACACTGGATATTTAAATTCCCTCTTAAGTATGTAGTACAGAGAGTGTACAAAATCGAAAAATCCAGTCATTTTATATTAACACTGGCAAATTCTTATTGGTTGAAAAGCAAACAAAAACAAGGTAACAGCGTTATCCACATTTTCTCGGTAACTTAATTTAGTTTATCTAAGCCCGAACGATTCCTTGCTGCTACTACGAGATCCAATACATTCTAATGTCAAGGCACGGAGAGAAAAAGAAAGCTTTTTCTTTTACGTTTTCCGAAAAATAACAGAAGCTTGTTACTCCAGGACTAGTGAAGCACTCTATCTAATTATGTGCTTATGTTTTTATGCTGTTTAGAAAATTCCACCCTAAGTAGGGTTCACGTCTGCTAAGTCTCCGGTACATAACAGGTGCTTTTCAAATGATTTAGTGGAAACTACCGGGAGAACAAGATCGGAGAATTTCCGTCGCGAAGGCAACTTGTGATGGACGTATTTTCACAGGAACAGAAAACGAAAAATTATGTTACGTGCATTTTTCTAAGAAACCTTAGCATGGAGCACTGATACAGATAACTATGAACGACGAACAATAAACAATAAACTATCATCAATGCAGCTGCTTCTGGGAAGCAACAGGCACTTTGTCCGAAAAAAGCGATTAATGGGCGTAACAGGGAGACTGGTTTTTCTCTAAGGTATGATGGTAATGTATCATAAAATTATAAGAAGATTCTACAGGAAATAACAAGAAAATAATCTGACATGGGGCGTTTTGTATTGAAAAACGGATAAAATACTAAAAATGTACATAGAGTAGTAAGGAAATAGAAAGACACAGTGGTGTAGCGTAGGTGACTGGTACTTTGGGCATGATGATACAACTATTACAGACATTTGACGTGGACCAGGAACATCAAACAGAGGTTATCGCTCTTTCCACGTTTGTAAGTGAGTCACGGAAATATTCTCATTGGCCGCCACCGGGAATCGAACCCAGGCCTTCCAGTTACCCGCCGGATATGCTTTCACTGCACCACAGCGGCCTCGAATTCCTCCAGACTCACACACACCAACTGCCAAGGCAATTTGTCAGGTTGCTTCTTGGTGCCCCGCACAATGTTGGGGATTCACCAAAGATGGTAAGCAGCAATTGAACAAATAATTAGAAGGCGAATGAATAATTAATACAGACAAAATTAATACAGCGTAACTGGGAGACCCTGGGTTCGATTCCCGGTGATGGCCAATGAGAATTTTTCCGTGACTCACTTATAAACGTGGAAAGAGCAATGACCTCTGTTTGATGATATGCAACTACACCCGAAAAGTTCCATGACTGACGCGTTAAAGGATTTAAAAAAAGCACCATACTCACAATTAATGCTGGTCACCTTTAAAGTACTGCCCTTCTGAATCAACACACAATTTCCAGCGTTTCTGAAGATCACGAAAACAGTTCTGGAAGGCACTTTCCGAGATGTGTGCAAGTGGTTTTATCACGACAGCTTGGATATATGTAATGTCTACATGATACTGTCCTTTTAGTGCCTGTTTTATCCTGGGGAACAGTCCCCAGGTTTGTTGATCATACTGCAGGCATCATCGGCAATAATTCTGGAGCAAAAATCAGTATCCTCAGGTAGAGTGCCCAGTAGATCGGCGCCAATAGATGAACGAGCCTCCGTTTGGTCATCATTCAGAATGCGGGGCACCAATCAGGCATTAAGTTTTTTGTTTTCCCGGATCCTGGCGTAGAATCTCATGAGAGATAGACTTACTGATGTCCACCGACTCAGCCAAAAGTCTCAGTGTAATTCGGCGATCTTTCGTCAATTCATTCCGCACCTCTACGATTTTTTCCGCTGTCCGCACACAGCAGGGTCGCTCAGATCATCATCAAAAGATTCCCGCCCGTCGAGAAACCGTATGTACCATTTGGAAACTCTGCTGCGGGAAAATGCTGTGTCGCCGTACGCTTCTTTTAACATTCTGATTTACCAAGTTTCCAAATAAAGCGGATGTTTACTCTCCGCTCTTCTATGACTTATCGTACCCGAGAATTTGGTTTCACCTTTCTTGGTTTTTTAATACGGTGCTTCTTGGTCTAGAACATAAGAAACGAACGTTCAACTTTTCAATTCTATCGTTGCCAGGGAAATAAGCACTTAGTTCATTATTAAAAATAATAACGAAGAGTTTCTCATACATGAATTAATTAATTTTGTTTTGAGTAGCTGGTGTAAAAATTATGCTTTTTCTTTCATTTTTAAATTTCTTCTCTGACAGTGACTAAGATCTTTATCGCTGGAAATCCATTAGTGCGCACTCGCACTTCAAAATTCATTATGTTCTCAAGATGGACAATTAAAGCGTAAGAATTGAGGGAGAACTTCCTTCAAGATCAAAGATTCATCCGTGTATCAGGAAGGAAACAAAAAATACGACATTTATCAAGCATGTTGACAATTTATTGTTTAATGTCGTAAAAAATGTGCAGCAGGAAAGTTATTTTGTTAGCTGAAAATAATATTAAAGTAGCTTTTACGGATTCTCCTTCACTTTATGGGAAAGTAATGCTAAAACCATTCATTTTTTGAATTTAAGGAAAAAGCATTAGTACCGAAACGCCGCCCCGGTGGCGCAGTGGTCTAAGCGATGGCCTCTGATCACTCGTCCGAAAGGGGTCCGGGTTCGAATCCCGGTGAGGCATGGATGTTCTGTTTGTCTTACGGCACTGGCTCTCTCCCTTCCCTGGAACCAGTAGCCCTAAATTAGGGACGGGCGACTGCTTATAGCCCATTGAGTTGCTCACGGTGGTCGTTAAACCTCCAACTAAAAAAAAAAAAAAAAGTACCGAAACCTATATGCTTGCGTGCGTGCGTCGCGTTTTGGCAACACCTAAGCGTTCAAAGTACTGAGACTATATTACTTGCTGCATATACTGCGCTAACTACCTCAGCTGTGTTCTACACCATATTTTATTCGGGAATGGTAAGGTTGTGCATCTTCTACGCCTCGCGTTACGTTTTTAAACAACAGCATTGCTTCATATTTATAGTAAGCAGCTCGCGACCTACCCGTTTGACATCTAACCAACCAATCACTAACACTTATTTCCCAATGGTAAATTACAACAGTACTTGATATCGGAAGGACTGTTTGAGATCATTCACACATGCGCCAGATCATCAGGATCATTCTAGTCTCAAGGAATGAAAGGTTCTCACAATACGCAATAGTGTCGTGATAGACCGGAGCAAAATACGCACTGCTGTCCAAAGCTACAAGGAATATTTTGAAAACATAAAATCGGAAAAAAATATTTTACACTTGTAAGAACTATCGATGATATTGCCAACAGTAAAATGAAATGTACGATATGGAAAATCATGACTAATATGCAATAGAGATCGAAACAGAACAAAATATTACCAAGGATGTACCGGATCGCCTGTCATTCAGTGGTGCTCTTCCATCAATATTGCATAAACGGATTACAGGGAAAAGTCCCCAGTGGAGGATATGTCTACCCTGTACCGCAATACCCGTTTGGCACTGCTGTCTCAACAAGTTGTTTAGGAGCTCTTGAGGTAATGTGTTCCACGCCTTCTGGACAGCAATGATAAGTGCTGGAATGGCTTGTGGTGGGAGATTCCTTTCTACAACACGTCTCCTCAGAGCTTTCCATACGGAATCGATTGGTTAGAGATCAAGGAGGCGCGCTGATCACTCCACCGGTGTGATATCTGCGATAGAAAATACTTCATCCACAGCAATGCGGCGAGGATTGCCACTTTAGTCAGCAAAAATGAAATCCGTGCTACGGGTACCGCTGATTAGACGATCGACGACCGAATCAGACCACTGTGCTCCTTAATCCATCACCTGCAGTTCGGTACGTCCATTGAATACGATATTGGTCTATTCCATGCCCTTGCCATACTTTCCCATTCAATGATGTTTCAGTTGTCATATGCGGTGTGACGTACCTGCCAGCAGGACGCACATGACATAAAGGCAAATAGGAATCAGAATACATGTCTGCGTAGCTCAGTTGGTAGAGCTGCTTGTTCCGGAATAAGCGTACTCGGGTTCGAATCCCGGCGTAGACCAAAAATGACGGAGAAATTCACTTCGTTATAGCGGTTTCATGTTCAATTCAGATCAGTTGCCCCTTTGAATCCGACAAAACATTAAATATACCTTCATCTGTGAACATTACCTTGTTCCACTCATATAAAGACTGGACAACGTGAGATATTCACCACTAATGTCAGGCTGTAGAATCCTCCCTGGATAATAACACATGGGACGGACAGAAATAATACGGAAACATCTAATAAAAAGTATAGGTAAAACGACCAACGTTTTCCAAGTAAAAATGTAGATGGAAAATCAGCAGGTAGCCACAGTTGCTGTCTAGACATTGATCTACGAAACGTGGCAAACCAGCTGGTAGCCACAGTTGCTGTCTAGATATTGATCTACGAAACGTGGCAAACCAGCTGGTAGCCATAGTTGCTGTCTAGACATTGATCTGCGAAACGTGGCAAACCAGCTGGTAGCCACAGTTGCTGTCTAGACATTGATCTACGAAACGTGGCAAACCAGCTGGTAGCCACAGTTGCTGTCTAGACATTGATCTACGAAACGTGGCAAACCAGCTCGTAGCTACAGTTGCTCTCTGGACATTGATCTACGAAACGCGACAAACCAGCTGGTAGCCACAGTTGCTGTCTAGACATTGATCTACGAAACGTGGCAAACCAGCTGGTATCCACAGTTGCTGTCTAGACATTGATCTACGAAACGGGGCAAACCAGCTGGTAGTCACAGTTGCTGTCTAGACATTGATCTGTGCGTTGCAAGTGAATTGCATCGGAGCTTACAGAGTTTCAAAGAGGGAAAATTGTTGGAGCCCATATGGTGGGTGCTTTCATGACCGAAGTAGCAAAATTATTTGGTGTATCACGAGGTACTGTGTCGAAAGTAATGACCGCATATTGTGCTTCTGGAAAAACATCATCCGATAAACATCAGCGTGGATGAAAGTGTGCGTTGAATGACAGACAGAGAGAAGGACATTGCGGAGGATTGTGACAACAAATAAGAAGACAACAGTTGCAAAAGTTACTGCTGAGCTGAATAACGTGTATTCAAACCCTGTCTGTACAAAAACAGTGCGAAGAGAACTCCATAGGCATGGAACTTATGGTCGAACTGCAATCGCTTAACCATTGGTTAATAACGTGAATGCAGCACGCAGGAGAGAGTGGTGCAACACTCATAAAACGTAGACTGCTGAACAATTGAAGACTATCATCTGGTCCGATGAATCGACCTTTACACTGTGTGCCAGTTTACGTGTGGCGAATACCCGCCCAAACTTACGATCTGGCGTACCTTTTGCCGTCAGTGAAGCCTGGCGGCGAGTGTGCCATGTTTTGGCCAGCCCTATCATGGTATTCTGTCGACCCCATTATTACCTTCCGAGGTCGAGTCACTGCCAAGGACTATTTAAGCATTTTGAGCGACCAAGTTCATCCCATGCTACAAACAGTGTTTCCTGCAGGCGATGCCATTTACCAAGACGATAAGGTCCCAATTCATACAGCTCATATCGTTCAGTCATGGTTTGCTGAGCATGCTGATGAGGTTTCCCTTCTTTCCTGGACCTCTCAATAGACAGACATCAATATAATAGAGCCCCTATGGGCCGTTTTGGAGAACAAGGTTCGAGCGCATTATCCGGCTCCAGCATATTTACAGGAACTTGAACGCGTGTTGCAGGAAGAAAGGCATAACATCCCATTATCCACCATCGAAGACTTATATTTGCCCATTCCCAGGAGAATCCACGCCATCTTGAATGAAAAAGGCGGTCCTTCACCATATTAGGTATGGAATTTCTTCTTTTACCAGGTGTTTTTATATTTTTGTCCATCCCCTGTAGATATCTTACAAGTTTACTGGCATACAACTCTGCTGCACTTAAACGTCTTGAAGCGGTGTGGCATGAAATACGCACACCTGTGCTTGCTTGAAGATAAGCCAACTGGCCCACAGTAGTTTTCCGAATCCGCATTGTAATTTGGCCCAGGTAACGGTCGTCCCGCTTGCTCGTACGGAGGGAATGTCCTTCAACTAAACATCTAGAAGCGATTCGAAAAACACATCGTAATGTTGCGTCTTCGGTCAGAGTGTTTTCCAAACGTTGAGCGAAGACGCGATATTATGATGTGTACGTGTCCAGACTATATGAGGACATCGCACACTGTCCAGCTTTCTTTGAAGTTGCCGATTATTCGGTTTCTGGTAAAATCATCTTTATTATGTCTGCTGGACATCCTTTTGTTACTTCAGAAACGTAAGTTTTCGTACCGTCTCTAAAACACACGGAAAACAATCTAATATAAAAAGTTGAATTTTTTTGTTTGTTTGTTTGTCGGCTATTCAAATCTACAGTTTACAATTTAGAACCACCAAATTTGGTATACTATTTCATGGTACCTTAACGTAGACCGTAGATGTTTTTTGAAAGGGGTCGGAGCCCGGGGTCAAGAGGCCTCCACACAACATTTTTGTAAAACGTTCCATTTTTTACTTTGGATTGGTATACAGTTTCATGGTACTCTAACTTAGACCCTAGACGGTTTTTTGGAAGGAGTCGAAGCCCGGGGTCAAGGGGCCTTCATAAAAAAGCTTCGTAAAAGGATCCATTTTTTACTTTTTTTATTTTGAATTCGAATTCAATACTTTTTGTTGTGATTAGCACAGGAATTGATTTTTTTGTGGCAAGTGCTTTCCAGTGAAGAACTACAACGAAATTTAGCATGGGAAACGTGGGTAAGTATTTCCATCCCTCTTCTTTTCTTTTTTGTTTCCTAAAAGTACATTACCTAAATCATTTTTTTTTTATTTTTTACATTTGCAGCCACCCCGGCTAAATAACCAAAAATGAATTAAAATAAATTTACTGGAAAATTACAGTAATATCTTTTTTAATTCATAAACTTTCACCCGCTGAACTTGGTGATTCCACGAATAGTAATATTTACCCTGGGAATACCTGGTATTCTCTGCTCTATGTATTTAAAAAAATAATAGGGAAAAGCTAAAAACACAGTGTGCCTAAAGACTTTAGAGAGAATAAAATTCAAATTCAAAGGAAGAAATGGAACGGGAAATGATTATGTCGAAGCGAGGAAGGAGGTGATATTATCTCAGTGACCACTGGTACTGATGATGATTCGAAGGCCAAAGGTGAACCTAAACGCAGTCGACATACAAATTTAACGTACCTAAGGTCCTCCCTCGTCACTCTGAAAGATCAACGGTTCACTGCCTCGAGCAGGCAATTCTCAGAAAATCACACCTTCTACCTCTCTTAAATGGTGAATAATTTCATCACGATTTAAAGAACGTTACAACATCATCACCGTTGAACGCAATCTGACTTCGAAATTCTACCTAGGCCTTATTCCGGACCACGTGTTGTTCTACATGGCGACTGGAAATCATCAGTGCATCCGGATTACGTCCAACCATTTTGTGCGCTATCCTGCAATTGAATCCCATGGAAAATTTACGGGACGAAGTGGAACGAAACATCGCCCGAACCAAGCCAGTCCCTTGCTCCATCGTCGAATTCCGGGAATTCATTCCGAGAGCAGAATAGCCGAGGATATCTTCCGCTATCTAATGGAGTCGATGTCATGCAGGGCGTAGTTGATCTCAATATCTTTTTTTATTTCAGTCGTCTGCGTTTTTTTCTTCTTTCTTCAATTGTTCATATCACCATAACAACTTCATTTATGGAAGCTCCAGGTCAGAGATTCTGAACACCAGTATAAGACTTACGGATGTGTAATCTATCCCTATGTTCGTTATAAAAAATGAGGAAGCAAAAGCTAACGAAAAACAGTGCCATCATGGTTCTACATCGACGAGCTATTACATTATCACCACCTACCTGATAATCTGTAGGACCCCCTTTAGGCCGCAAACCAGAGGCCAACCCGGTGAGACATCCATTCGACGAGATGACGATAGTTATCCTGGAGTACCCGGTACCATAATGTCAACAGCAGGTCCTGCAGTTCCCGTACATTCCGAGGTGGTGGTGATTTAGCGCGAACCCTCTTTTCGAAGTCGAACAAGAAATGTACGATTGGGTTCATATCAGGTGAATGTGGAGGCAAGGGTATTAACAGAAAACCACCAGCATGTTCCTCGAACCACTCCTTGCGCTTCTGGAAGTGTGGTATGGCGCATTATCCTGTTGGTAATGACCATCACCAGCAGGGAACACTACTGTCATGAATGGGTGAACTTGGTCAGCAACGATGTTCAGATACGTGAGAGCTGTCAGTGATTGTGTTTTTGGGATAATGCTGCCTAAAGTGTCCCAAGAAAACACCGTCGCCGCCTGCCTGTTTCCGAACAACAGTGCATCCACAGGGGCCACAGCTTCCGTTGGTAATCGGTGTATCCACGCTCGGCCGTCTACGTGATGCACAAGGAATCCTGATTCGTCAGACCAGGCCACTATCTTCCAATCATCCACGGAACAATCTCGATGGATCTTGTGCCCATTTAATGCGTTGTTGGCGATAACGTGCAGTAAGCGTGTGGACCCGGCTGGTTCTTCGGCTACGCAGGCACATGCGCAGAAGGCTGCGATGAACTCCGTGCTGTGACACATTGCCCTGATCACCACTGTTGTAGCTGCGGGTGATATGTCGCACTGTGGCTTGCGGTCGCTGTGAACAATGGGCGACAGTGTCCGCTCCCCTCTGGCATCAATGAGCTGCGGACGACACATGGATGAACGACGGTTCGTCGTTTGGTCATATGTGCACCACTTTTGATACGTACTCATTACAGCGAAACGGGAATAATCCACATTGGCGTGCCGTTTCCGAGATCGAAATTCCGAGGCGCCGTGCGATCACAATGTGTTCTTTGTTAAGCGCCGATGAATCGGCAGCTTTTCCATTCTGACTCCGAACACTCTACTAAACGAAAGCCGATCCCCGGGTGGTATATGTACTGCTCTGTGAACTTCACCTGAGGAACCGTTCTATCTCCAGGCGCGCTCATTTCTCATCGGTGTATCACATTAGTATTATCTACGGGCGCATTGAAAATTTTAAATAAAGAAATGAATTTGTAAATCCAGTAGGAAAAAATCAATTTAGACTGAATCACATGGAGAAGTGTTAAACAATATTTTGTAGAGATTCGTGACGGCAGCATGCACATGTCGTTTATGAAAAGTTTTAAGTTGAGATGTTACTGCTGATATGTTTGAGAAGGTAGTTTGAGTAACGTACATGCAAAGCAGTGGAATTTCCTGATGAAATTTAGGGAGCTTAGAGTTATTAATTAATATCTGTAGAGGCATTCCTAAATTTTGAGAACCACACATCCGAGAGGAATTTGTTTTTACGTATTCCTTACAAATCCTTTGCATTTAAATAGGAGCCTTCGCCGAAAAATTCATAAGAGCAACGCATTTAGAGAAAACTACACTGGCGTACAAAACTTAAGGACGGACATTAGTGCCGTAGATTGCCACCCCGGTGGCGCAGTGGTCTAAGGCGTTGGCCTCTGATCATTCGTCCGAAAGGGGTCCTGGGGTGAATCCCGGTGAGGCATGGATTGTCTTACGGCACTGGCTCTCTCCCTTCTCTAGAACCAGTGACCCTAAATTAGGGACGGGCAACTGCTTATAGCCCATTGAATTGCTCACGGTGGTCGTTACCCCTCCAACCAAAAAAAGTGCCGTAGATTACAGCCGCACAGTCAAACACACAAGCTTGATGCGATTTGTATAACGCAAGAAGATCAGTTGAAAGATAATGCGCATAAAAATTTCCGAAATGTGATGTCGCAGGTAACACGACAGCGCTGAAATGGATATAAAGAGCATCTCGCAATAAGGCAGGAAACGGAAAGTGAAAGTTTGCGGCGTTGTAAAGAGATTCCAGTGCTTTGTTAGTGCGTCGCGGACGAGAAAATGTCCACGCGCAGACATTTAGATGACTTTACACGTGGTCGAATAATCGGAAAGCTGGAGGAGGGGCGAACTGTAACGAATGTCGCCGACGAGTTCGGCGTGACCCACAGCATTGTTTCACGTTCGTGGAAGCCCTTCCAAACGAGAGGAACAGCTGTTAGAAAGGTCGGTGGTGGTCGGCCGCGGAAAACAAAACAGCAAGAGATGACCAATATATGGTCCTACAGGCCAAACATGATCGACGCCAGACAGCGGGAAATATCGCGAAACAACTGCAAATGACCACAGGACGCGACGTATCGCGGTTCACCGTTGTCAGACGTCTACATAAAGGTAGACTATTTCCCCGACGACCTGAACGTTGCATCCCATTAAAGCTTGCCCATCGATGACATCGATTACAATGGTGTAAAGACCACAGAGATTGGACCAAAGAGAAATGGGGAATGGTGCTCTTTACGGATGAGAGTCGTTTCAGTACCACGAGCGATTCTGGACGCCAGCTGATTTGGGGAGAGGTGGGAACACATCGTTTTTATTTTTTTTATTGGAGGTTTAACGACCACCGTGAGCAACTCAATGGGCTATAAGCAGTCGGCCGTCCCCTAATTTAAGGCCACTGGTTCCAGGAAAGGGAGAGAGCTAGTGCCGTAAGACAAACACCACATCCATTGCTCACCGGGATTCGAACCCGGACCCCTTCCGAACAAATAGTCAGTAGCCATCGCTTAGACCACTGCACAACCGGGGCGGCGAATACGTTATCGACCGAATAACATTACCGAAAGAGATCGGTATGGCGGTGTTGGTGTGCTCGTCTATGGAGGCATTACGCTGAATGGTCTTACTGAGCTCCCTATTTTCCAAGGAGGTTCCGTAACCGCAAACCGCTACTGCGATGAGCTGCTCCTTCCCCATGTACGACTATTGCGAGGTGCCATTGGTTCCTAGTTTGTGTTTATGGATGACAACGCGAGATCCCATCATACACGTGCAGTAGATGAGCTGTTGAAAAGTGAGGATATCACTCATATGGATTGGCCTGCGTACTCCCCGGATCTAAATCCCATAGAACATGTATGGGATGCTCTGGGGAGACGTCTTACGTCACGCCCACATCAGTAGGAAAATATCCTTAAAAAGTTTGCCACCGTTACAATATAGGTTTTGGTATACGAACACGTAATGATTTGTCAGCAATAAAAAATGATAGAGACGTTGTTCCTTTAGACAATCGATATGGAGTTTACATCATTCCATTGAAGACTATAGACATTCAGATTGAAGATCGATTTTATGTTGGATCTACACTTCGCTCCTTAAAAACTCGTTTAAAAGAGCATGAATATAACATAAGGACAAGCTTATCAAAAATTTTCTTATCACGGTTATCACACAGCGGATCTCATTACCCATGTTGGAACGAAGCCAACATTCTCATCACACCCTACTCAAAAGCATCAATCCTCCTAATGGAAAGCTTGTTTATTCACAAGTATGGTGAAGTGAGTTGCAACGATGATACTCCTTGTCACATCCCTTTGCTTTGGAAAACGGTGCTTAATACGATTTAACACATAGAGACTTATACCAATTTTTCCTTTATATATAATATTGAAATACATTCCTTGACATGTACTATATATATATATATATATATATATATATATATCGATCTTATGAAATCTTTCATTAGATAAGATGTCCTTCACGCGCATGTGACGCTATCATGAAATCACTTCTCATTATTGTATTTAAATATCATACTCAGTTCCAATTTGCTACTAACATCTGAAGATGGGTCCGTTGCAGACCTGAGAAGTCTAATGCTTACTGTATATATTAATATTAACCTTCATCACATTAAAAAAAATTCAAACTATCAATTGTATTATTAGAATCCAATACGATCGTGTTAAGACGGCCAGAGAACTACATAGAAAGTCTACAGAGATAGCTGGAAAATGTCCATCAGTTGTAAAACGTGCACCACGAGAGGAATGGGCAAAATTGCCCCGAGAAACCTCATCGACAGCTGCGTGTTAAGTATGGCCAGACGCTGCAACGCAGCCATTGCTGTTAGGGGACTTAATATTCCTTACTGACGACAAACGCTTTGCTGTAATCCATCTGCGAAAACGATAGCTCTGTACCATGGTGCGTACTGCTTTACGGTCATTTCTTACCAAGCAGAAACAGTATTACTGGGCCAGCACTGCCAGGAATGGCCCGTCACTATGTTGGCGCTGCCGAACCGTCAATAAAATGTCCGGAAGACCAACAGAAGAGCCAGAAGTTCAGGCCAACAGCTGGCCAACAGTTGGCACTCCATCAGTTGTCATATGCCACAAAAGGACCACCAGTTGTCCATCGCAGGCAGTAGCTGCTATTAGTGGCGCTTCAGCGGCCCTGCAAGCACGTGCCAGAAATGATGGCTAGCCTAATGTGGTCCGCTAGTTTGCCGGTAGTAGCAGCCAGCAACCACTTGACGTAACTGGTGGCTTGCCGAATCTTGTCCGCCAATTTCCCAGTAGTAGCCATAAAAATAAAAATCAAGGATAAGCCGCAGTTTCCCAAAGCTACAACTTTTTTTCTACCCTTACGAAACTTGTGAGTTATAGCACTGCGCTGGGAAAATTTTCTCAACAGACCGGAAAAACGTCGGTTTGGATCTGGGTAGATACGAACCTGGACCGCTGAGCTCTCTACCGACCGGACTAATTTGCCACGCACACGCTTGCGCTTGAAGCTGTCTGTTTCGTGAGAAATGTGTAATCGAATGGTTCCCACTTTCATTCTACAATATTGCGAGGTATTTTTCATAAACGTCAGTTTCATATAATTCATATATTTATTTTTTCAATGTAACGATAGTTTTTTTTTTTTTTACCTTAAGGGAACTTCACTCATTTTCAAGGAGTGTACATACTTATAGTCGTTTTCCAAAGTTTTGTACTGTCCTTGTCGTCTTGAAAAGAGATTGTTGAATTAATAAACGGATATTTACCCGGGATCATGTCACACTCTGTTACATTTTGAACGTTGTATCTTTCCTTTTCGTTGTCCGAAGCTACATTTGTTTTAAAGAGGAAATATATTTTATTCTACTTCTCGTTATTTTTAGAAGCGAATTCCTTCCAGTCTTGTGTATTCAACCCATGGATGAGTACATTATATCCACATAGCGTTGCTTCTTTTTTCTTTCAAATAATTAATAAATTTTGTACGCGTATAATTCTTTTTTTTTTTTCCAACAAACGTTTTTTTAATGGTTTTTAAGGACATTTGTTTCAAGCGGTTTCAAATTTTTTCGTGTTGTTCGCCCACTCCACTCCCATGAACAACAACTCATGGGAATGGAGTGGGTGGGGTGTATTTCATGGCTGTAATCTAGTATTTCACGGCTTAATCTGATATCTTCTTCGATGTGAAATTTCATTAGGAAATGAATTCGCCTCTCTACATATTGATTTTTTCTTAACATTCACTAAAATAACACGATGGCGATAGCGTCGTTGCATGCGCAGTCCCGTTGCTTCCAACTGGTGCTGGGGTTGCATTGGTTGTCAGCAACGGGCCACTAGTGGCACTTGCTTGAAGGCCCACAATTCACGGCAATGCTACAGGGCCATCAATGGCTCGCCAACTGATAGCGATGCCACCAACGGACCGCTACCGGGCTGTGAGCGGCAGATTTCAGCCAGCAGTGACCCATCACTGCCAGCAGTTTCCCAGCACTTGTGCTTTTGCTGGGTAGTAAAGTCGCAGTGTACACTTTTGTATTCATTTTTGTACACGTGTTGATTCCCTTGTTTGGTACGTACCCATGGTCTCTGTGGTATGACATTCATCTATCCAGGATGCTTCATTGCGAAGCTACGGCGAAAAAACCGAACGGTCCTTAAGTTTTGCACGCCAGTTTACTTTATCACTAACGCGATTTCAAAATTTTAATAAAATTTTATTCAAACGAAATCGTTACTTATGATTTTTTCAATTGAAGGTTTAACGAACACACTGAGCAACTTGATGGGCAATAAGTAGTCGCCATTCCTAATTTTGGGCCACTGGTTCCAGGGAAGGGAGAGAGCTAGTGCCGTAAGACAATCACAACCTTCATGCCTCACCAGGGATTCGAACCCGGACCCTTCTCGGAAAATGGTCATAACCCAGAGCTTAGATCACTACCCCACTGGAGTGGCTATGAGTTCTTCAGCAATATACATAATGATTTAGTAATTGAAGTAGTTTTGGTAATTAATTGATCCTTTAGCTAAAGACGTACCTACCTCGGTGGTGACGCACATATCAAGACGACATAGTTGCCTCGACAGACGTCGTCGGTGTAGCTTAATTGGGAAAGCATTTGGCTCCGGAGCAGAAGGATTCCAGTTCCGTCACTGGCAAATCTGTTTTCCTAAATTGGTTCCCGAACATAAAAATGGATTTACTGAGCGTCAGGTTCTTCAAAAAATGTTTGATGTGCCTCCCATACATCGACTGGAATTAATAAAAATTCCTTTTTCGCTTCAAAAAATGTGTGATGCTTCTTCCACACAGCCGTTGGAATAAGTGAGAATTCCCTCTTCTACAGAGAGTTACTTCAACCATGGTTTGCGGCGGACCCGAAACCTGCGATTTCGTGCCCCCGCCTTTCCCAAGGAGGGGATATGTGACGTATTGCACAGCTGACATACATGTCAAGATGGCAAGTAGTAGAGATAAGCACTTGTCGGTGTGGCTTAATTGGGAAAACATTCGGCACCGGAGCAGAGGTATGCTGATTCTAGTCTCGCCACCGGCTAACTTTGTGTTTTCTCAAACTAAATTATTTTTTGAATATATCACGTAATCACTAAATCTGGCTAATTGCAATTAATTGCGAGAGTGAAGACAATGGCAATTTATGTGAGCTTGAACTGCTTTTATTTTCGAAATAGGCGCAGTGGTCTC
Organism: Macrothele yani; assembly: GCA_039090855.1. Classification (NCBI taxonomy): domain Eukaryota; kingdom Metazoa; phylum Arthropoda; class Arachnida; order Araneae; family Macrothelidae; genus Macrothele; species Macrothele yani. The sequence goes on along the minus strand of CM077002.1, from coordinate 117,761,109 downwards.
TGATCATTCGTCTGAAAGTGGTACGGGTTCGAATCCCGGTGAGGCATGGATGTTGTGTTTGTCTTACGGCACTAGCTCTTTCTCTTCCCTGGAACCAGTGACCCTAAATTAGGGACGGGCGACTGCTTATAGCCCATTGAGTTGCTCACGGTGGTCGTTAAACCTCCAATCAAAAAAAAAAAAAATGAAGCAGTAACGAACAGTAGGTTGCAATCACCAATACACTTTGTCAAAATATGTCAATTGCAAATCACCAGGTTTCCGTAACAGCAAAAGTTCATGTATTTTTAACAAACATAAAGATATTTCATATATAGATGTCTTTTCTACACGTTTTTCATCTTTTCACCATTTTACTAGTAAGACGGTTTTCACCTCTCAACACACAAAGCTCTGGCCTTAGCTTTTGATTTCCGTTTAATTCACTGTCAGCGTTAGGCAAATAGTACAAACTGCTAGGGGTGTAACGTGCTGTTCAGTATGAAAATGTTTAACCGAGAAGTTACGAAATTTTCGTAAGAAACAGAAACTCAAAAAAAAAAAATCCGAATTAGAGGCGGCAGCTACGGTGGCGCAGTGGTCCGAACAACGGCTTCTGGTCACTCGTAGGAGATGGATCCGGGTTCGAATCCTGTTGAGGCATGGATGTTATGTTTGCCTTACGGCACTGACTCTCTCCCTTTCCTGGAACCAGTGACCCTAAATTAGGAACGGCCGACTGCTTATAGCCCACTGAGTAGCTCATGGTGGTCGTTAAACCTCCAACGAAAAAAAAAAAATAAAAAAAAAATAGAGGTGAGAGTAGAGTTGAGAGTTGCATAGTAAAAAAAGGAGACTGCAAGCAACCTTTCTTGATATACAGTAAAATAAATAACTTCTTTTAAAAATATATTTTGTGTTTATCTCATTTATTTAATACGGAATTTCCACATTTCTGTGCCGAAAATCATTCTCTAACCAACCAGTATAACCACAGTTTTGTTACAACCAAGTGTGATTACATTTCTTTCCCCAACCGAGAAATTCTTATCGTAAGAAGGTTAACAAAGCAATGCAATAGAATTCTTTTCAAAACTAATAGTATATTTATTTTTCATTTGAGCAGATGCCATTTTAGATTTCTCTACGGAGCATGAGTTTATGGATATCTCTGGTAGCACGCTTGGAACAATCTGTCTGCGACGAAACTGTGGAACTAATGTCACCAGAAAGCGATTATTATCGTTCTTACGAGAACATACTGAAGCATCAGTGGTGAGAGATAGATATCTGAAAGAACCAGCTATTTACGAGTGAAGGGACAATGCCAGGATTTACAGAATCCATAAAGAGCTAAACAAGAAACTTTTGTTTTAAAATAGTTCAGTAAATTCGTTTTTTTGAAAACAGCTTATCGCTTTCACACGCATTACTTTAGAAGACATGTTTTCTTCGATATTTGAGAGAACGAGAGAGCCACGAACTTCCTTTGGGGTTCTCTTAAACTAACTTTGTGTGCTCCATATCGGTTGGAGCTTAAACAAAAACCTTAAACACGGTACAATAATGATGTATTTTCAGTGTTCTTTGTTCAAGAATGCGTTTACCTTCCACCGTACCACAGCGTTAGCCTCAGGGATGTTGCTGCATTATGGAGCAACAGTCGTAAGCGAATATCGCTGCAAATTTCCCAAGAGAAGCGCAAACCAAGAAATGTTCTCGGAGATATGCATTGCAACGAACCTTGCAGTGGTAAAGGAAAAAAATATTCCGGGAAAAGATCAGAGCATTTTGTTGAAGGAAACGCTCGTTCAATTAAATGATATTCTATGGACTGTGTTTCACAAGCGAAATGCTGCATTGATTAAAGAGAAACCGTAATGAAAAGTTACGAAAGGAAAAGAAACTAAAATCAGTAGCTATAAAATGAATGATGTTATACAACTCTAGAAATTTCAACCGAATAAATATATTGATTTCACTAATTGTAAACATTCGTTCCCAACCAATTTAATGGTTCGAAAAAAAAAAAAATTCATAACACCCGACACGCCGCCCAGGTGACTGAGTTATCAGAAGTGCAGGTTTCTGACGAGATGCACAAGTCCAGGCTCGACCTTTGAGTGAGGCATATGACGTACACTCTAATTTAACTTTCATTTTCAGTTGTCTTTATGTAAATTTTGAGTTCGTTCTTTTTTTTTTTTGTTACGTTTTAACCTTAACGTTATATTAACTGACGTTTCAACCTAACGTTATATTTTCTCACACTGACGTTTCAACCTAACGTTATATTTTCTCACACTAAATTTCAATTCAATTCAATTTATTAGTTTAGCTGTTATTATACACATACAAAATGCTCATAAGAAATAACAAATTGATAGATATATAATAGGTAGGGAGATCAGAAAAAAAGCCAAAATGACCTGACAAGTCCCGACCTCCCTTCGTAGAAAGCACAAGTCAAGAAATAAAATACATAACATCAATTGAGCATATTGTTAGTTATATTAGTAGTTAGTAGTAAATGCATGGTAACGATGCCCAGTGTGTTGAGAGCAATATTTATAGGGAACAGTTAGTGGTGTGAAATTATATTAAAAAATCATACATTTGCATTTTATATTTTTTAAATAATGTGGACATCTTTATCAACTTTTAATTCGATAAAACCTTAGCGTACGCAGTCGAAATGGTATGAGCATATTTTATCAATTCTATCTTATGAGTAATTTCTCCCCCATCCCCTCTTACTTCTATTCCCGACTCACTGGTCCAACCGATCCCTTGTTGTTTTTTAATACAATGTTAGTGAGTAAGTAACAAAATAGTGATTCTTTTCTTAAATAAGCTGTAGTTATTAATATTATGAATTTTCGTTGGCAAGTCATTACAAAATTTTGACCCTTGATATCCAATGCTGAGTGCTATTTGTTGACTTTTCGGAAAGCATGGCTGTAACATATGTCTATATCTCGTGTCATATTCATGAATTTCGTTATGAATGTCAATGATGTTCTAATTAAAACCCAATTTAATTCTTTTGAACATATTAGTACCCAGAGAGCGTAAATATAACTGGTTAATGTTCAGAATGTTATGTTTATTCGGATCAAGACTAATTCGAACAGAGTTTTGTGATCCTGTAATACCAAATAAAAGTTGGATTAAATTTCAGTTTTAAAAATCTAATTATTTTATTCTAAAGCACCTGAAGTTTCCCGTGGGTTTGTTTAGTAGTGGATCCCCAACAAGAGAAACAGTAAATTAAAGGAGAGTGTACTAAAGAATAGTATAGTAATTTAATGGTTTTTGTAGTAAGACTATTAAACACACTGCCAATCACTCCTATTTTTCTCAACACCTCACGAGCTATTTTGTTTGTGTGTAAGTATTATTTCAAGGTATTCTGAATAACTACACCATAGTAAGTATAATGATCAACTGTAGATATTGGTATATCATCAAAGAAAATGATTGAATCTAGCTGATTGTTTTGGTTCAAAGTTGGACCAGTAAAAATCATTGCTTTAGTTTTAGATGCATTAATAATCAATTCATTACTAATAAACCAGTCTCGATATTGACGTTTTATTATTTTAAAGTAATCAATTATTTGCGGAATATCTTGTCCTTCAAGAAAAAGTATTGTATCATCTGCATATAAAATTAATTTTGTAACCGAAGAAACTCAGGTGATGTCATTAATATATATATTAAATACATTAATATACATATTAAATTAAATTTTTCTTATGTTGAGTAATGATTTGTAATTTTAGTCAGTTGGAGTCTATCGGTTAGGTGACTTTTGAAAAGGTTCGCAGGTAATCCTCTTATACCAATATTATGGAGTTTTTTTAATGTTATGTTGGCAGCAGTCATGAGGTTAAGATTGATTAACGTGTACATGTTGGACATGATAAGAACGAGATATAATACATGGAGCTAGCAGACAAAGTGTGGCGTGGTATTCGTGGAAGCTGTCTTACGCTGAAGCTGTCTGTTCTTGACGTTTGCATGTTTGAGTGGTGTTATATGGTTAAACCCATGTAAGAGTTCGTTAATCTACTATTGTGTTTACCAAGTCAAGTTAATAAGCTGTTGTTAGAATTATTGCTATTGTTGGAAGTTCTTCGTTAGTGAAGTACCTAGATTGTTTCGGCTGAATAAAAGACGAACTGTAAGTAACTCTTTTATGAACTTTATTTGAGTGTGTCCTGATTCCCTTAAAGTTAGTGAACAAAAAGAGCAAACTTTAAGTAGTATTCCCTAAGCTACGTATACATGTTTTTAACATTGAAGAGCACTACTGGCACTGGAGGGTTCTCTGACCCATACCCCCAAACTAGGGACGGGCAGCTTCTTTTATCCCTGCCTCTAACTTGAGGAGAGGGCAATGAGAAGCTGTCCCATTTTTTGACTGCCGATCGTTAAATTCCCAAGCAAACAAACAAACAAAGATACAGGTAGGCACAGTTTTGATTGAGCTTTCAGTTTGGAACGTAGGACTACGACTTGCAGATCGGGGAGTTGAAATGAGCTGGTCGAGTATGGTTTCAAAGCGTTTATTTAATCTGTTATAGCCTACACAGGTCTATGATATGAAAAGTAGCTTACATAATTTTTTCAAATAATCCTGGATACATTGCGAACACAAAGCAGATCGATACACGAATTACCCAACGTAGTGCTCTGTCGTCTTGGGCTCCTTACGTTCCTTATCACTTGCTCTTACCTCTCGTTTGATTTTCTCCACTTTGCTTGCTTTCATTCTGCGAATTCCGCAACATTGTCGAAAATGTTAACCCGTTCACACAAAAAACAATTTAAATTTTTCTTAATTTAAACCACTGCGATATGTTCTTTATATATTTGAATAGATTTCGTCCAGAGCTTTAAAATGATACCACGCAAAGTGGTTTTGCACTCACGGTTGTCCAGATAAACCGCGATATTTTCAAAAGTGTTCATCGTGTTTACAAGAAAACAATTTTTAAAATGTTCAGTTCAAATCACTGCAAAATGTTCTTTGTATATTTGAATAGATCTCGTCGAGAGGTTTAAAACGATACCACGCGCAGTCGTGTTGCGCACACGATTGCCTAGATAGACTGAGTCAAACAAGGCGGCACACCCAGAAATATTGCATCTCTTCCCCACGCACAGGAAGCGAGAGAATCGTCGCGCGCAAGATGTATTGTGCATACGCGAATCGGACTCCGTGCTGTTTACGAATATGATAACAAGTTTAGCGTGCGGCACGTATTTTTAACGCTATAATTATTTCAATTGGGACCTATTTTTATCGCATGCGGTCGACCCTAATGAAACACGGTTTCCCTAAAACTGAATTCATATTAAAACTTGTGCTAGGAAATAATTAAGCTAAATGTACTGTAAAGAAATATTTCACGAGGTTTTTGATCCACCCCCCCCTACCCACCCACAGTCACGGGTACGTATATACTTCAGTTGAACACCATATATCTGAATAACACAGAGAATGTTCTTAAAAGCAAATCCTGTCACAAAAAAGATTTTAAAAAAATTGAATTTTCCGGGTGTCTAGAAAGTGATCCATCACTTTCGCTTATCTTTAGTTTAAGTCTATATGTTTGAAACGTCTGAAACTTTTACAGAAGATGCCAAAATTATTATTGAGAGGGGTAAAGATTTTATCAATTGATAAGAAAGCATTTTTGAAAGTTTTTTTTTTTTTGATGAATGAAGAAAACTGTGAAGATAATAATTATTATGGGTCAGAATATATTCCCGCTCTTTCATAGATAGCAACAGAAGATACCGTTCCTCCTTTCGCTGAGATCTGATCATTAGATGTCTCAAAAAGTACACGTAATGATTGCCGTTTTGCTTGCAGGCACATTTTGATCAAGATATGTCCAAACTTTTAGCTTATCTAAAAATAAATTACTCACAGTACAATGATATGCTTCATAAGTCTCCCAACTTGTGTATTCTCTGTTTTTTTTGTGCTTCTGGCGTGCGCTTTGTAAAGATCAAATTCCATTTAAAAACGGATTCAGATCATCTTTCGTCAAAACACAAATTTTTTTTTTTTTTTTGGTTGGAGGTTTAACGACCACCGTGAACAACTCAATGGGCTATAAGCAGTCGCCCGTCCCTAATTTAGAGTCACTGGTTCCAGGGAAGGGAGAGAGCCAGTGCCGTAAGACAAACACAACATCCATGCCTCACCGGGATTCGAACCCGGACCCCTTTCGGACGAATGATCAGAGGCCATCGCTTAGACCACTGCGCCACCGGGGCGGCCACAAATTTTTACCTCATCCTAACGGAGAATTTTCTCAATCCAGTGAACACAGAACTTTCCCAGAAATTTATCCTTGCATGTCTCAGAAATTATTGCTGTATGATCATTTCTGGCTGGAAATGTGCATCTTGATAAAAATATTCGGATGAAAGCAACAACCGATAGAACAAAAAATAAACACGTAAAATTATGTTTACTGACATAGGATCGCAAATATATTGTTCAGTTTGCATTTTTAGTGACAAACAGGATGTTTATACACTGGTGTGCAAAAAGTAAGGACGAAGAGGAAAAATGAGCATAACAGCAGAACGAGCAGGCAGAACGGACCGAAAAACCAGTCAGGAGATAGACTAGGGTCCAGTACGGTAGGGAATGCGCATATATGCAGCATGACGTAGGGGGGGGGTCGGAATGGTATAAATCGCACGGGCGTTGTACGCTCAACAATTCGGTGAAAGCTATTGCACGGTGTACATCGGTTTGAACGACGTCGAGTTGCTGCCACCGTGTGATATGGCCACAGGCAATCCAGTAGACGACATCTGGATGACTTTACCTGAGGTCGCGTCGTTGGGAAGTTGAAAGAAGGTCAAAGTGTGACTAGTGTGGCCGAGAAGTTCGAGATCGCTCACAGCATCGTTTCACGAGCTTGGAGAGCATTTCAAACGACAGGAACAGCTGTCCGAGATTTTAAGCAGTGGTCGACCACGAGCAACCACGGCGGCGGAGGACCGGTATATTGTCATGCAGGCGAGATGAGACAGACGGCAGACAGCAGGAGAAATCGCAAGGCACATGCAACAGACAACTAGACGTCCGTTATCACGTTTTACCGTGGCCAGGAGGCTCCACGAAGGTGGCCTATTTGCACGACGACCAGTACGGTGTGTGCCATTAACGCCTGCTCATCGGAGACGGAGGTTTCTGTGGTGCCAGGAACACAAGAACTGGACACATCAGCAATGGGGTCAAGTTCTCTTTACGGATAAGAGCCGATTTAGTCTGACGAGCGATTCTGGACGTATTCACATCTGGAGAGAGCAGAAAACACGCAATAGCACCTCCAACATCATCGAAAGGGAGCGGTTTGGAGGTGGTGGAGTTCTCGTTTGGGGCGGTATCATGCTTGGTAGCCGTACTGACTTCCACATCTTCCAAGAAGGTTCAGTCACGGGTGTCCGCTATTGTACCGGAGTTCTCCTGTCTCACGTACATCTGTTTAGGGGTGTTGTAGTTCCTGAGTTCCTCTTCATGGACAACAGCGCTCCACCTCATCGTACAGTGACTGTCGCACAGCTGTTGAAGAGTGAAGATATTCAACGCATGGATTGGCCCGCAAGATCCCCGGACCTAAATCCAATCGAACACGCGAGACTTTCTCGGGAGACGCTTGGCAGCACGCACCAGCGGCCAGCAACGATTCCGCAGCTGCGATTGGCGCTACAAGAGGAATGGGCCACGATGATCCCTCAACAACTCCTTGACAACCTCGGCCTCAGCATGGACAGACTTTGTAAATCCTGCAACGCAGTCAGCAGTGACCATATCCCCTACTAAAGATTGGATTTTTCTTTGCAGCCGCCTGTCACATGGTCGTTTCTGTCTTCTGTCCAGTTGTGCTCGAAGCTACCTTTTCAATAAAGTGTCTTTGTATCCTTTGGATTCCTTGTTTGGACGGTTTTGCTCACTCGTCCCATATTCTTACAACTTGGGGATCTTATGGTATGATTTGAGTCGATGTGGAGCACTTCTGCACGACGTTACCTTCGAAAAATCGTCTCGTCCCTAATTTTTGCACGCCAGTGTACATGTAAGAGATGGGTACAAAAAGAAAAAAAAGTTCCTTTTAGCTACCGTTATGTGTTTTTTTTGCTAGTAATAAGGTAAGAATAAAAATTTCCTATCAGCAGAGGCATAACTAGGCATTTCTGAATCCAGGGCAAACCACAAAATATTGTGCTTTCCTCCACCGAAATCGAGTTTTTCCGATAATAAAAGTGTCTTGTTATTAGTTACTTAACTAAAGACTTGAGGTTTTTACGCTTTACAACCGTTGGTTAAAGAAACGTATATGATCCATCTTTGTCTGTCCGTCCGTCCACGATAACTCGCATAAAAATGGTTCGATTTCGATGCATTTTTCATTTTAGTATGTGGCAGGGGATCACCTGGGGACGAACCCTGTTGAAAATGGAAGAAATGGGGTCAAAGGTCAGGACACAGGAGCGGGATCCATTCCACTGACCTTATGCATCATAACTTGAGTAAAAATGGTTCGATTTCGATGAAGGTTTAGCATGTGGTAGGGGACCACCAGGGGATAAACCCTGTTGAAAATGGAAGAAATGGGGTCAAAAGTCAGAGCATAGGCGTAGGATCCATTCCATTGCCCTTACACTTCCTAACTTGCGTAAAAATATTTCGATTTCGATGAAATTTTAGTATGTGGTAGAGGCCCACGTTTGAATGAGCTCTATTGAAAATGCAAGAAACGGGGTCAAAGGTCTGGACATAGAAGCGGGATCGATTCCATTGCTCTTATGCGTCATAACCTACATAAAAATGCTTCGATTGCGGCAAAACTTTATCATGTTCTGGAAGTATACTGAACCGGTTCTGCTGAATGTCATCGAAATGGGGTCAAACGTCAGGACACAGGAGCGAGATTTATTCCACAGCTGTTACCTCATAACGTCACTAAAAATGCTTCTATTGAGACAAAACGTTATCATGTTTTTCCTGTAGTACACTTAACCGGTTCTGTTGAATATCATAGAAATGGGGTCAAAAGTCATGGCATATGAGCGAGATTTATTCTACAGCCATATTCCTTATAACTTGTGTAATGATTTCTGGTAGGTTGGAAAGCGTCTCATAATATTGCATGATTTTATTAACTTTTTTCTTATGTAGGTTCGTCGCTCGTTTTGCAGCATCCTTAGCGGAAAAGATAACCACACAAGAAGGATTAATGACAATCATAATCCCCAAAAGACCACTTAGAATTATAAACGTAAGGTAAAAACAATGCTTTCTGATGCGCAGGTTCATTGATTCCTGTCGCGTTTGGCCTACTTCCCAAACAGCGAATATATTCGTTCGAGCTGATTGCAGCCTATTTTTTCTAGCCTCGAGTAAATTCGTTCCAACCGGTTAAAGGGTTAAGACAACGCAACATAGAATTTGAGAGAAAACAACAATACCTTTAAGAATCAAAATATGCGCCGTCATTGAATGTCACCCTCCGCCATCGGTCGGGCAGCCGACGGATTCCAGCCATGAAGAATAATACTTCGTCGTGTGACGCGATGTAGTCGTCAACCCATTTTTGTACTACGTCACATGTCTGGAACCGAACAGCAGACAAACCCTGTTGCCTCGATCGGAACAAATGATAGTCTGAAGGGGTTATGTCGGGACTATACGCCGGGTGCTCCAAAACTTTCCAGCCAAGCGTCAATAACGTTTGCTTGATCAATCCGACATGCGGTCCAGCGTTTTCATGTAGTAATTTTACGGAACGCAATCCTTTGCTTGTGAATTGACGTTTCCAACTGATTTCCTGGTTCAATCGCAGAAATTGTTGCTTGTAGAGATCAGCAGTAACAGTTTGATCCTGTTCCAATAGTTCATAATAGAGCACACCCTTCATATCCCATCAGATGCACAGCCGAAATTTCTTGGAGTGAATATTGCGTTTCGATGTCGAAGTCGTTCCTTTACCGGTGTCTAACCAGTGTTTTTTGAGTTTGAGATTGTCTTAGCATGTCCACTTTTCATCAGCCTTAACAATTTTCCACAGGAAAGATTTTCTGTGTTGTTTATTCGACAGATTCAAACACTTCAGGACACGCTCATCCTTGTTCCTCTCGCTCAGGTGATGTGACACCATTTGCTTCAAAATTTCCTTCTTTCTGAACCTTTCCCATTGCGCGTAAACGGTTGGAAATGGTTTGTTGAGTTACCCTCAGTTGTTCAGCTAGTTTGTTTTGCGTTTGAGACGAATTTTCATCCAGCAATGCTTGCAGTTTCTCATGTGCAACCTTCTGCGGGGCGCCGCTACGTTCTCGATCGCTAACCTCAAAATCACGTGCTTTAAACTGTCTAAACCAAAACTCACACGTGCTTTTCGATACAATATTCTCCCCCAAAACAGAAAAGACAGATGCACATGCTTTTGCAGCACTTTTTCCTTGATGTAATTCGTAACGAATGCAGTGTCGAATAAATGCAGTATCGCTTGCCATCTTTTAGCTACCGATGTGCAAGTGCCTTTGACTGTTGGACAAACTTCTGTGTCACATTTTATACTCTAGACTAGTTGCGGTAACATGACAACAACACGGAGGAATGTCGGATATGTAAATTAGCAGTATACGTCACACAAAAACTCTTTAAAACGTATTTGTACACCTAATAAAAAAGTGAAGAGAACGGTGATATTCCCAGCCGCTTCGGAGTTTGAACTTTTGGTACCACATTAAACGAACCGAATGCATCTTGCAGTACCGGCAGTAATGGTAGAATTTCCCTCAGAGAATCTTCAGAAATATGAATGACATCGTTACATTGTTACTTAAGAATAACAACGGTTTTTTATTTGATTGAGTTCAAATTACATCCCCTGCGCATTTTGAAGAAGGAGTGCGAATTTAGGTACATTCTGTAAATGGACGAACGACAAAGTATAGAGCGATAAAAGTTGTTACAAAATAGTTGCAAAAGTTTCAATTCCGATTTTAATCAGATCGCACGCAGTGGTTTTTGCGTCTACTCTTGAGCTACGCCCTGGTAGAACCCCCGCCTGCCCCGCCCTAGTTACGCCTCTGTCTATCAGTGCTGACAGATAGCACTGAATGTATGAGACGAACGGTAAACTGAAGGAGAATCTGACGGACGTTCATTAAAAATAACACCCCAAATTAGGGAATAGTGACTGCTTACAGTTGCTCATGGACACTCCGGTGGCGCAGTAGTCCGGCTTATGATCATTGGTCCGGGTTCGAATCTGGTGGAGCATGTATGTTGTGTTTGTCTTATAGCCCTGGCCCTCTCCCTTCCCTGCAACCAATGATATCAAATTAGGGAATAGCGACAGCTTATAGCGCTTAGAGTTGCTCATGACGCTCCGGTAGCGCAGTGGTCCGGCTTATGATAATTTGTCCGAGAAGGATCTGGGTTTGAATCTGGTGGAACATAGATGTTGTGTTGGTCCTACAGCCCTGGCTCCCTCGCTTAGCTGGAGCCAATGCCCCAAATTAGGAAATAGAGATTGCTTATAGGCCCTAGAGTTGCTCATAGACGCATCGGTGGCGCAGTGGTCCGGCTTATGACCATTTGTCCGAGAAGCGTCCCGGTTCGAATCTGGTGCGGCATGGATGTTGTGTTGATCCTATGGCCCTGGCTCTCTCCTTTCCCTGGAACGAGTGGCCCTAAATTAGGGACGGGCGACTGCCTATAGCCATTGAGTCGCTCCCGAAAAATAGAGTTGCTCATGGTGGTCTTTATTTAACCTCGAAACGAACAACAGATCTAGAAAAAGGTGGAAACTCTCTCGTCAGAAGCATAGTTTCTATACCAATCAAGGCCGCCCCGGTGGCGCAGTGATCTAAGGCGCTGGCCTCTGAGCATTCGTCCGTAAGGGGTCCGGGTTCGAATCCCGGTGGTTAGGCATGGATGTTGTGTTTGTCTAACGGCACTGGCTCTCTCCTTTCTTTGGAACCAGTGACCCTAAATTAGGGACGGGCGACTGCTTATAACCCATTGAGTTGCTCACGGTGGTCGTTAAACCTCCAATAAAAAAAAAATACCAATCAAAATGATAGCCAGTGCTGCTTACAAAGCACCTACTAGACTATCTCTTTCTTTATGGCTGTGAGATTGAATGCAAGGTAAAGTGAACTTTGCGAAGATAGAAGCTACAGGCATGAGATTGGTAATGGTGATATCAGGAAACAATAGGCGGATCCAGTGGCGAAACAGTATTAGCAATGCAAGTATTCGTACTGAGCTGGTGTTTCATTACTAGGTAGTATGAAAAAAACTGACCATGGAGATATGGTATAAAAGAATGCTCAGTAACTCCTCAACAGGTGTTGAATTGTGGAGTACTAGTCCTCAGACCAAGAGGAAGGGCTTAGAACAGGTCTGAAATCATCCAATGATATATAAGACGAAACGATTTGTTAGACGCAAAAATACTGCAACAGACAGAGTGAGATTGAGAAAGAGTTCATTGACAACAGAAATAAATAGTACTTTTTTTGTAATACTATACTGTAGTTTGTGGTATAAACATCTATGAACGCTGTATATGTGCACATGCGTAGGATAGTATTAAATACAGTACACTGCTGGCCACCCAAAATGCAACACCAAGAAGGAAGCATCCGATTGGCCTGAAATTCGCAGCATGAATCACCCGCGAGAAGACATGAAAGCGATTAGCAATGCAGGGCATATGCAAATCATGTGCGCCCGGCACGCCACCGAGAAGCACTATAAGAAATGTGCACAGAAGGCGGGGTGTAAGTAGTGGAAGTGTGTTGTGCTGCCGGACCTGTGCGTAGGAAGCTTCCTAAAGCCTCGTGGCAGAATACGACAGTCATTCCAGCACGTTTTGGAGTTCGACAGAGGACGAATAGTGGCTTATCGCGATAGCGGTTTATCGTACCGAGACATTGATGCCCGTGTGGGACGACATACAGCCACAGTGAGGCGAGTATGGATTCGATGGGTGCAGGAGGAACGGAAGGACCGACGTGAGCGATTGCCGCAGCCGCGGCACACCACCGAACGAGAGCACAGGCATGTTGTGCGGCTTGGCATTGACGGCTCGCACCGTCACATCACGAACGTTAGCGCAGGAATTAGTATGTGTTGCGCAACAACCTGTGTCAGCACGTACCGTTCGACGTCATCTGCTGGAGCGGAGAATTGTCGCACGGCGCCTATTGCTCCGATTACCATTGAAGTTACACCACCGACGCGTGCGGCGGCAGTGGGCCGTTAAACGCCGCACCTGGACTATGGAATGGCACGACATTGTCTTCTACGACGAAACCCGCTCCTTCCTGAAAAACCAAGATGGCTGCGGCGAGGGTCTGTATGACGCCTACAGTAGGCATCGCCATACCGTTCCATCGCCTGGAGTTATGGTTTGGGGAGCAATTGGATACGACACCCGCACCACTCTGGTACACATCACGGTACACCCAACAGTCACCGTTACATCTCCGACGTTTTGGAGGCTGTAATCTTCCCTTACCAGCAGGACCACCCAACGGCCACGTTTCAACAGGACAATGCGCGCTTGCACGTGACACGCATCATGCAACAATTCTTCACGGCACACCAGGTGTCACTGCTGCCGTGGACCGCCTGTTCTCCCGATATGTTGCCCATCGAACACGTCTGGTCGCTGATCGGCAACCGAGTGTCCCGGCAAGCACCACCCGCGGCTACGCCTGATGAACTGTGGCAACGTGTGGATGCAGCCTGGACCGACATACCCCAAGCCCACATCCAAAGGCTCTTTCATTCGATGCCGCGGCGTGTAGCGGCCGTTATTGCCAGCCTTGGAGGCCACACGAACTATTGATATTTGCGTGTTCCGCAAGTCGCACGGGCCTGTAAGCTCAATCGTTTCATCTTTGTATCTGTTGTTATGTGTCCAGTAAATCTGACTTTGCTATCTCGTGTCCTTCTTGGTGTTGCATTTTGGGTAGCCAGCAGCGTAGATCCTGGATTTTATGCAATTGCATGTCTTAGTCATTTTGAAGTTAGTGTAAATAAATGCATAAAAGGCGCAAATTACCCTGAAAAATGCACATTTGAAGCAAAACTTTTTCACACTTTATTTGATCTTCTAACGTACATTTACTTCAGTCGCGCAGTTTTAAAGATACGACAGATGTTATGTCCTCGAGATTTGCAAACTTAAGCATTAGCCCAAACTCAAAGAACTTCTTGGCGGTAGATCAAACAATCGTCAGTTCATTGAAATAATAAGTATAATAATAATAAGAAAAACAATAGAAAAAACAAACAAATATTAGTACACTTAAACTTGACTTATTCGAACGTATATACACTGCCGGACAATTGCTAAGGACGGATGACAACAGCAACGATAGCAACCATAAAATGGAAGGCAGGAAAATGTGGAAATTCGCATAAGTGCGGGATACAGTAAGAAGTGTTGTGCGTATGCCATTTTTGGAATGCCGAACTTGTTCGTGACGTCATAGCGCTGATAAGAGATATAAAGGATTTGACGCGTATTGACCGTTGTTGTTCAAACGCAAAGTTGAAAGGGAAAGAATCAATTGACGAACTTGCAAGTTACGGTATGTCTTCCCGACATCACCTAGATGATTTTACGCGTGGCCGTATAATTGGCAAGATTGAAGAAAGGCGAAAAATAACAGATGTTGCCAGGGAGTTCGACGTCAGCCACAGTGTTGTTTCAAGACTTTGGAAATCATATCAAACAACTGGAGAGTGTAGCAAACGTCACGGGGGAGGTCGTGTTCGCAGTACGACACCTGCAGAAGATCGGTACATAGTGCTATCAACAAAAAGACACCGGCGCAGCACAGCTAGTGAGGTAACAAATCAGTTTATGGCTGCTACTGGCAAGCGGAATCCCGAAAAACTGTCGCCAGACGTTTGCATGAAGGAAGACTATACGCCCGCCGTCCTGTTGCGTGCATCCCATTGAACACACGTCACCGTACCGCTCGTTTGCAATGGTACCATCAACATCGCAATTGAACTGATAACGACTGGTCTGCTGTCCTCTTCTCAGATGAGAGTAGATACAGTCTATCGTCTGATTGTCGACGACAACTGATCTGGCGTGATAGTGGTACTGCATATTGTCCAGCAAACATACAGGAAAGAGACCGATATCCGACATGTAGTGTCATGGTATGGGCTGGCATCATGATCAATGGCCGTACGTCCCTCTATGTGCTTCCAACTGGGACTATGATTGGCCAACGATACATTAATGATGTTCTGCTACCTCATGTTCGCATGTTCCGTGGTGCTGTCGGTGATAGATTCATTTTCATGGACGACAACGCAACATGTCATCGAACGGTTGCTGTCCAGGAGTGTCTTGAGAGCAAGGATATTCAACGCCTCGTATGGCCAGCACGTTCTCCAGATCTGAATCCCATTGAAAATATGTGGGATGCTTTGGGAAGGAGTCTTGCTGGTCGCCAATGCCTCCAATAAACAAGGATACCCTCATCCGTGCACTGACTGAGGAATAGGATAAATTACCCCAACAGCTGCTTGATAATGTTATGCAAAGCATGACACGACGTGTGGAATCTTGCATCGCCCTCCATGGTGGCCATATCCCGTATTGACATCTTACGCCGGAACGCCTGCGCACGGTAATTGCATTTTTTTCACGTTTACGTATTCTGCACAAAATGGCCTGTTTGTCCCTTGAACACGTTCCAAAGCCTTCTGGATTTCAGAGCACAATAAATTGTCTTTCTTGTAATGTCCTGGCTTTCTGACATTATTTTATTTCACTTGGCATCCAACCACACTTACTTTTTTATGCGCTATATAGCCGTTTATGATCCGTCCTTAGCAATTATCCAGCAGTGTAATTCGAATTTGTGATTAATTCGAACTCGTGTCTAATTCGAACTTTTCGCTTGGTCCCTTGAATTTTCTGTTAAAACAATGTAAAAAAGCTCACCTGCAAATCGAACTTCTGTTGGATAATTCGAAGGAAAAATGCCGCGCAGACAACGGAAAACAACCTCCGGTAACGCGTAGGGAATGAGATGGGTAGGCAAGCAGCGATGGATACTGTCACGTGGCACACACGTGGAGCGGTTGTATCCGCCATTATTCTATGCCACACCTG
The DNA here is from genome assembly GCA_039090855.1 of Macrothele yani. Taxonomy (NCBI): domain Eukaryota; kingdom Metazoa; phylum Arthropoda; class Arachnida; order Araneae; family Macrothelidae; genus Macrothele; species Macrothele yani. The sequence continues at coordinate 117,744,934 of CM077002.1, read as the reverse complement.
TCGGCTACCTGTTGCTTTCAGTTCAGTCTCCTTGCATTCACGAAGGGAACACGCCGCCTCAGTCTTTTGCAACGTAATGTCTCTGTCGTCTTTAGTTTGTAATTCCTATCGTGAAGTGTAACACTGCGTGGGATCAAGTGACACATACACCGATGAGTCATTACATTAAGTCCAGCTACATAGCAAGCTGTAGAACCCCCTTTAGCCCGCCAAACAGCGGCCACTCGACGAGGCATCGATTCAATGAGGTGGCGATAGGTATCCTGGGGTATCTGGTACCATAATGTCAACAGCAGGTCCTCCAGTTCTCGCACATTTTGGGGTGGTGGTGATTTAGCGCGAACCCGCTTTTCCAAGTCGAATCACAAATGTTCGATTGGGTTCATGTCACGTGAATGTGGATGCCAGAGAATTAACAGAAAGGCACCAGCATGTTTCTCCAACCACTCCTTGACGATCCTGGCTGTGTGGATTGGCGAATTATCCTGTTGGTAATGGCCATCACCAGCAGGGAACACAATTACCATGAATGGGTGAACTTGGTCCGCAATGATGTTTAGATACCTGACACCTGTCAGGGATTGTGATACTGGGATAAGGGGGCCTAAAGTGTCCCAAGAAAACACCGCCCACAGCTTAACACCGCCGTCCTGTTTCCGCCCAACAGTACATCCAGGTGCCATAGCCTCCCTTGGTAATCAGCGTATCCGCGATCGGCCGTCTGCGTGATGCACCAGGAATCTTGATTCGCCAGACCAGGCCACTTTCTTGCAATCATCCACGGTCCAATCTTAATCATCTTGGGCAAATTTCATGCGATCTGTTAGCGAGGACGTGCAGTGAGCATGGGGAGCCGGCTCGGTCTTCGGCTACCCAGGCCCATGCGCAGAAGGCTGCGACGAACTCTGTGCTATATGCCCTGATCACCACTTTTGCAGCTGCGGGTGATTTGTCGCAGTATGGCTTTTCGGTCGCTGTAAACGATGCGCGACATTCTCCGCTTCGCTCTCGCATCAATGAGCTGTGGATGACACACGGCTGGACAACGGTTCATTGTTTCACCATCTGTTCACTACGTTTGATACGTACTCAATACAGCGGCACGTGAACAACCCAGAAGCCGCGCCGTTTCCGAGATCGTAGTCCCGAGGTGCCGTGTTATCACAATTTGTCCTTTATCAAACTCCGATAAATCGGCAGATTTCTCCATTCTGACTCCAAACACTGTACGGTCATCGAGCTATGTATATACTGCTCTGTGAACGTCCTCCGCGCCACCGTTCGGTCTCCAGACGCGCTCAATTCTCTAGGATGGAGGCGGTCATAATGTAATGTGTCATAGGTGTTCCTTACGAGGATTTTGTGAACTTGGACAAGATTTTAACAGTTTGCGGCGGACTGACAGATGCCAAAATTCTGGCAGATGTTATGAACAATAGAAACGATAATGCATTTTTTGATAAAGATGGGGAAAAGCTGAAACTTCCAACGAAGCCTATCCCAACATCAGCACAGTAATTGTGCCACATCCAACAGTTGCGACGATTTGTTGATGGACAGCAGAACATAAGTGACTATTTTCCAAGCTCTCAATAAACTACACTGGTGTGCAAAAATTAAGGACGAGACGGTTTTTCGAATGTAACGCCATGCAGAAGTGCTTCACATCGACCCAAATCATACCATAAGATCCCCAAGAGTAAAAATATGGGACATGTGAGCAAAACCATCCAAACAAGGAATCCAAAGGATACAAAGGTACTTTATTGAAAAGGTAGCTACGAGCACAACTGGACAGAAGACAGAAACGTCCATGTGACAGGCGGCTGCCAAGAAAAATCCAGTCTTTAGTAGGGGATATGATCACCCCTGACTGCGTTGCAGGATTTACAACGTCTGTCCATGGTGAGGACGAGGTTGTCAAGGAGTTGTTGAGGGACCATCGCGGCCCATTCCTCTTGTAGCGCCAATCGCAGCGGCGGAATCGTTGCTGGCGGCTGGTGACGTGCTGCCAAGCGTCTCCCGAGAAAGTCCCGCGTGTTCGATTGGATGTAGTTCCGGAGACATTGCGGGTCAATCCATGCGTTGAATATCTTCACTCTCTAACAGCTCTGCGACAGCCACTGTACGATGAGGTGTAGCGTTGTCGTCTATGAAGTGGAACTCAGGACTCGCAGCACCTCTAAACAGACGCACGTGAGGCTGGAGAAACTCGGTAAAATAGCGGTCACCAGTGACTGAACCTCCTTGGAAGATGTGTAGGTCAGTACGGCTACCAAGCATGATACCGCCCCAAACGACAACTCCGTCATCTCCAAACCGGATCTTTCGATGATGTTGGAGGTGTGATTGCGTGTTCCCTACTCTCCCCAGATGTGTCCACGTTCAGAATCGCTCGTCAGACTAAATCGGCTCTCATCCGTAAAGAGAACTCGACCCCATTACTGATGTGTCCAGTTCTTGTGTTCCTGGCACGACAGAAACCGCCGTCATCGATGAGCAGGCGTTAATAGCACACACCGTACTGGTCGTCGTGCAAATAGATCACCTTCGTGCAGCCTCCTAGCCACGGTAAAACGCGATAGCTGACGTCCAGTTGTCTGTTGCATGTGCCTTTCTGATTTCTCCCGCTGTCTTCCGTCTGTCTCTTCTCGCATGTAGGACAATATACCGGTCGTCCGCCGCCGTGGTTGCTCGTGGACGACCACTGCTAAACTCTCAGATAGCTGTTACTGTCGTTTGAAATGCTCTCCAAGCTCGTGAAACGCTGCTGTGAGCGATACCAAACTCCTCGGCCTCAGTAGTCACACTTCGACCTTCTTCCAACTTCCCAATGACGCGACGTTGGGTAAAGTCATCCAGATGTCATCTACTGGATTGCCTGTTGGCCATATCACACGGTGGCAGCAAATCGACGTCGTTCAAACCGATGTACACCGTGCGATAGCTTTCACCGAATTGCTGAGCATACACCGCCCGTGTGCTTTATACCCTTCCGACACTCCCCTCCCCTAACCCCTACGTCATGCTGCATATATGCGCATGGCCTAGTGTGCCGGACTCTAGTCTATCTCCTGAGTGGTCTTTCGGTCCGTTCTGCCTGCTCGTCCCGCTGTTATGCTAATTTCTCCTCTTCGTCCTTACTTTTTGCACACCAGTGTAGAAGAGTTCACGACGACTCAGAGTACTGACTACAAAAAGCAATAAAAAATTTCTTGCTTTTTTTAAAAAAACTGCGAATATTCTGTACTGTACATATCGCCACGAAACATCTTTGAATAAAATGATTTATTATTTTAGAAATCATTTATTGAAAGATAAATTTTGAACTAAAATGAATATTTTACTTCACCGAATTGATGTTTGAAGTTATTTTTCTAGCCCATATTAAAACTTTCCAACTTCGAATTTTTTTAGTGGCTCCTCCAGCTTCGAATTCGACAAGTTTGACTGTACTACGTACAATTATCTCCTTCAATCATCAAGTATAATCCACATAAATAAAATCTTACACCACTTATCGCTTTTCTCTAATGCATACCATATCGCATATGTTAATCAGAAAATTGCATACCATGCTCCTCTCATATAGCTCTGTACGTCAACTCAGATTTTGTTTTCCTTTGACTGAACTAACTCTTTGTCAGGATGCCAACTTTGAAAAGTTTGGCGAGAGAAATAATGTGTCGTCAAGTCAGAAAATATTTAACGAGCAGAAACTAAAATTGTTTAAGAACACAGAAACTGAAATGGAAGGATAAAATAAAGGTATACATCACGTCTATCACGCTCTAGTGTAGGAGAAACCTTCTGAATGAATCGTTTCCTTAAACATGAATAAATCGTTTTATTCCCACTCGATAAGCACAAACCCTGCTTCTTCCTCTCGCCTGTATTCAGTTGATCGATCAGCTTAACGACAAAGCTATCAATTCTGATCACTGCCAAATAAGTTGCTCATAATACAGCCGCGAATATAATGGTGTCTATGAAATGTAAAAATATCGTAGCAGCAGCAAGACTTATCATGCAGTTTTATCCTTACCTAACAGTAAAATATGATCACTGAATGCAAACCAAGTTTCCAATATTTGGTTCACTACACATGAGAAAGGATCTGCTGCAAAAATGGCGAATTACTTTCACTGCACATCAGGCAATTAATTGTCTTGATATTCAACAGAAGTCTCGTGAAGCAGCTATCTGTCGATAAACGTCACGAAGTTGTGGGCGATTTGCGTAACTTTCTAGAACCACGCAAATCGTTCAATGAAACGTTGTTTCCATGATGTGGATGCAGGCAACAGGGACGCCATATCTGAGCTTTAGTATCACCAAGTAATTTCACGCCCGCGTGTGGAAAACAAATAACGGATTCATCAGTCATTTCTCCTTTCAGAAATGTTTATTACAATGGAATAAATAGGAATATTAGTTGAGTGATTTTCATTGCACTTTGTGTTATTGGATAAGCAAGAAAGGATCATGTCTATTACTGTCTACAAATAGATGTCTTTATAAAATCATATACAATAGCGAACAAAAGTATTTGGCGAAACACTTTTTCAACCATAATATTTTTTCTGCTGGACCAAATCGGGTCATTTTGGGATATGCTATGTGTTATCCAGTTGTAAACATGACCCATATGCAGATGGATCGCAAACCCTAACACAGATCAGGTGCCGTGCTTAATCGCAAAGATCATATAAATTGACCAACAAAGTGTATCACATTCATTTAATGCAACGATAACAGAAAACAAGTACGAGAAAACGACAAAACAATAACTAATACTTAGTGGGATAACCACGAGACTTAATAACAGCTGCACAACGGGCCGGCATCGAGTCCACTAGCTTCTCGACGGTGACCTGCGAAATTCGTGCCCATTCTGCAGACAGCTGGTCGAACTTCTGGGACCTGTTCCGGCAGCTTTTCTTCGCACATCGTCTCTCCAGCTCTTCCCACATGTGCTCGATGGGGGTGAGGTCTGGAGATTAGCTTGGGCAGTCTAGAAGTGTGACCTGTTGCTGCTGGAAGGCTGCCTTCGCTACTCTGGAGGTGTGCTTCGGGTCGTTGTCTTGCTGCATGATCCATCCGGGTGGCATGTTCTGGTTTGCCCATGGGAAGACATCGTTACTGAGCATGTTCGTGTAGCTCTGGCCGGTCATTATTCCGCCAGTCTTGAGGATAGGGCCCATTCCATTGCGAGAGAAGGCGTCGTAAACGGTGAGCGATCCTCCTCCGTGCTTGACATTCGGCTGAATGAACTGGGGTTGAATCGCTGGCCACACGGACGTCGTACGTATCGGATGCCATCACTTCCGAACAAGTTGAACTTGCTCTCGTCGGTGAAAAGCACCTTACTCCAGTCCGCCGCGGTCCAGTGTCGATGACGGCGCGCGAACGCGACTCTGGCTCGTCGATTTTTGACTCCGATGAGTGGTTTCTTGGCGGGGCGTCTTCCATTCAATCCACCAGCAATGAGACGACGGGAGATGGTCATTCGGATGACCAGGTCGTCGCTGTCCCGGAATTTGGTGGCGATGTCCACAGCAGTCAAGGTGGGATCAGCACGAGATCGACGGAGGATGCGTCCATCCTGACGCAACGTAGTGGAACGAGGCCTACCACATCGCGGACTGTTCTCGACGGTGCCAGTCTTCTTTTAACGTTGCAGGATATCTGAAATGAACTGGTGTCGTGTCGGATCTTTAGGGCCCTCGCAATGTCGGTGACGCGCATTCCGGACTCCATCATGTTTACGGCCGCCTGGCGATCTCCAACAGAGATCTCCGCCTTTTTACCCATTTCTGAAAACCTACGATTGACTTATTATCACACTACACATCACAAAACCCACAAAAATCATAAGAAAAACATTAATACATGCAGCAAAGAAATGGGTAATAATTGGCGACTCTTGAATATGGCCCATTTCGTACGACAAATTCGCCCTGAGCGAAATACAAACTACGCGGCATTATAACCCACGAATCAACACATATCATATCCCAAAATGACCCAATTTGGTCCAGCAGAACAAAAATTATGGTCGAAAAGGATTTCGTCAAATACTTTTTTCGCTACTGTACACCGAAAAGCCATTACATTGTGACTACCTACCTAATAAGCTGTTTGACCCCCCTTTAGCCCGCAAAACAGTGGCCACTCGGCGAGACATCGATTAGCTTAGATGGCGATAGGTATCTTGGGGTGTCACACGGCGGACTGGTACTGGACGATCCAGATACACCGCCAGCAGACAGCACCGTGGGAGCGTGAGAGCGGCATGTACATATGCAACGACGGCCTGGTCTTATATCCAGAGACATGTGGTGGCTGCACAAGGTGCTCTTGTGTCCGCCAGAACCATTTCCAGACGCCTGTAGGAGGCCAATCTGCACTCTGGACTCCCCTTATGTTTTCTGCCATTAACACCTGATCATCGTCGGCGTCGAGCAGTAATGTCAGCAGCAAATAACGGACTGGCGACCTATAGTATTCAGCGACGAATCCCGCTTCTGTATGGGAACCGACGACCACCGTGTCAGAATGTGGAGGACCGCAGGTGAGCGCTACAATCCCAACCTCACTGTACAGCGGTACGCGTCCCGAACTTCCGGCGTGATGGTTTAGCCATCGCATATGACTGCCGGACTTCCCTCGCAGTGAACCGAGGGAGATTGACAGTCCAGCGCTACGTACGAGGTCTTACGGTCACATGTTCTGCGTTTCCTGGCGGGGCTGCTCGAAGTCATTTTCCAACATGATAACGCCCGTCTGCACACGGCTTGGGTTTTTCAAGACTGTGTACATCATGCTTCGACGCTTCCGTGACCTGCCAGGTTATCTAATCTCTCATCTCGCCCATCGAGCACGTGTGGGACCAGATGGGAAGCCAGCTTTCACCATGTCCCAGTGTTCGTGATTTAGAACGTCAGTTTCAAGAAGCGTGGGCGAATCTGTCCCAGGATAAGATACGGCGCCTGTATGACTTCATTCCGGCCCGACGTGGTACTAACGCTGACCGGAATGCGTACCGTATGTCCCCGGGAAATCGTCCTGCAGCTTTGATATTGTAATAATGTCTGCCCTTGGTATGTACTATCTCACTACTAAAATCTTATTTCAATCTGATTTCTGCTCCTTGGTGAGCACGGATTTTTATGACAATGAGTGTATATACTGTTTTGTGAACTTCACCTGCAGCACCGTTCGGTCTCCAGGCGCGCTCAATTCTTTAGGCTGGTGTTGGTGATAACGTAATGGCTCATCAGTTTAATTTGATAACACCTCGTGCATTTGAATTACGGGTATAAACTGCGAATAAATGTCTTAGGGATAGATTTTAAGGTTCAAAATTCTTGAGTGTACATGATTTATGGCCAGTTTGAATCGCATTAGATCAGAGATCCGATGCTCAGCCAAGAATAGGTAATCTCGCATCCAAGTTAATTCATTCCTTTGTTCCATTCGTCTTGTTCTCATTTCGTGGATTTCTAGAGACTGATTAATTAACAACTGAAATAATATCCCTGTTCATTGTGCTATCATAGCTTTGGACTGAGAGATATTCTATTAATGAATTCCATGAAAGTAACTAGGCACAAATGAAATTACATAAAAGATACTTACATTCTGGCAGAGTAGTGATGATATAGTTTATATTGTTATATAACATCCATTGCCGGTATTTGAATATTTGTTTCATTTATGAGAAGCAGGTACAAGAAAATAGAAGCTGGTGAAAACTTTTATATTAAATCAAGTAAAACTATGAAAAGCAAATGAAAATACTAAAACGTTTTGTGTTTTAGCGAAAACTTTGTGGAAATATAACAGAAGTGTTTTGTACGGAAAAAGAAAAGCCTTTTCCTTCTTTTTTCGCAAAGAAATGCATATGGAAGTATTTCTAACTGTAAATATTTTTCCAGTGAAAAATAAATCTAATGGAAAACTAGACTCTGATTTAATTTTTGGCGCATTTGTGGCGTAGTGGTGTAAGCACAGACGTCTGACCATTCGTCCGAGGTGGGTCCGCGGTTCAAATCCCGGTGAGGAATGGCTGTCGTGTTTGCCTTACGGCCCTGGCTCTTTCTCTTCACTGGAACCAGTGGTCCTAAATTAGGGACGGTCGACTGCTTAATCCGAGATGGGTCCCGGCTCGAATCCCGGTGAGGCATAGCTATTGTGTTTGTCTTACGGCTCTGGCTCTTTCTCGTTACTGGAACCAGTGGCACTAAATTAGGAACGGTTGACTGCTTAATCCGAGATGGGTAGGTGTTTGAATCCCGGTGAGGCACGGCTATCGTGCTTGACTTACGGCCCTGGCTCTCTCCTTTAACTGGAACTAGTGACCCTAAATTAGGGACGGGAGACTGCTTATAGTCCATTCAGTTGCTCACGGTACTCGTTAAACCCTCAAAGAAAAAATATTTCATTTTTACATCACCATCTTACGTATGAGGATTTAAAGTTCAGTATGGGATATAATTTTCCAGTTTATCAGCCTCCGTGTGAGCCAAAAGGCCACGATATACAGTGCGCCAAAGAATTTTTAAGACTAGGTCTGTAAAATGAAATAGAAACAAGACATTATAATTTGTTTTAGTTTGTTATTCAAAATAAGTCCCTCCGGCTTCAATACACTTGTTACAGCGATTTAATAATGATTCGAATGCCTGTTCCAGTTCACTTTGCGGAATTGCCTCCAAAGCACGCGTCGAAGCTGTTTGTATGGTCGAAATATCATCAAAATAACACCCTTTTTACGTCATTTTAAGTTTTGGGAACAAAGAAAAGTCGCAGGGTGCTAAATCAGGCGAATACGGTGGATGACTCAACACGCAGACATTATTTTTCGCCAAAAATCTACAAACAAGAAGTGGGGTGTGGCTGGGTGCATTATTGTGCAACAAACACCAACTGTTTTCATCTCGATATTCTGGACGAATGCGACGAATTCTGCCCATCAAACCCCTCAAAACATTTAAATAAAACTCACCAGTAATTGTTTGTCCACTTGGAACAAATTCTTTGTGGATAATGCCCTTACTATCGAAGAATGTAATGAGCATTGTTTTGATTTTCGATGGAACTTTTCTTGTTTTTTTGGCTTGTGGCGAGTTTTTCTACTTCCATTCCGCACTTTGTCGCTTTGTTTTAGGATCATATTGAAAACACCATGTTTCATCACCAATAACAATCGATTTTAAGAAGTTTGGATCATTTTCAGCGGCTGAAATGATATCTCTGCAATGTGCACTTCTCCTTGATTTTTGTTCATTGGTTAACGTGTGTGGAACAAATTCAGCACAGACTTTTGTTTTGCCCAAATCTTCATGCAGGATGGTTCGAATCGTTTCTTTGTTGATGTTTAAAGACTCTTCCATCATTCTTAGTGACGCACATCGATTGTTTCCCACGAAATCACCCACTTTTTAATAATCTCAGGTGTCCTAGATGAACTTGGTCTTCCGGTATGCTTATCATCTTCTAGCGTCTCTCTTCCGTCCAAAAAACGTTTGTGCCACAGGAAAATATTTGATCTACTTAAACAAAACTCAATGTAAACTTGTTTCATGATTTGGTACGTTTCCGAGGCACGTTTACCAAGTTTTACGTTACATTTAATAAGAGCCCTTTGTTCCATCTTAATAATTCATCATGAAAAAAATTTTACTTCTCTAATGAACGGCCGTTTCGTTTGAGTTACTTTAATAACTGCGCAGTACTTTTGGCAGAAAGCAAGCAGATGGTCACGGTTTATAACGCATTCGCGATTACACTGGTGGCGCCACCGCAGGCTGAAATCTAGCGCCAGTCTTAAAAATTCTTTGACCCACTGTGTATGTCACCACCCCACTCACGATGTGATTTTATCTAGCTTAAGCTTTGAATCTAATTCAAAAAGAAAGCTATTAACCGTAGCTCAGAAAAATATTGATCAATAAACTGATTTTTATGGTTACACCTGTCTCTGAAATTTTCACTTCCGGTTAAATTGCAAACACAGAACTCCAAGTGCAGCAAAACTATTTACAACCAGGGCCCGATTTTGACCGGTAGTTAGTGGGAAATTGCTAGAAAACAAATGCATTTTGCTAGTGATAAAAAGTGGTTCTAGCAAAAGTTGCTAGTGGAAAAAATTTGAATATTTTAGTGTGAACTGTAAATCGCCAATGCATTGCGCGTGTCAAATATTTTAGGCACATACAAAAAAGAACAACTGCTTTCTGGAAGCGAATGTTTCTTGAAAAGTACGAACATTATATTAACATTTTGACACTAGTAGAAATATCCAGTATATTTCCCTTATCTACTTCTGCATGTAAGGTTGGGTTCAGTTTCATGAAGAGAATCCAGGTTAATTGGAGGGGCAGTTTAAATTTACAAACATTGAATGCTCTCATGAGCACTGAGGTTTGTCCGAAGACAAGTTTGACCCAGTCCTGCTGTTTTAAAGTGGTATGATGAAAAGACCTGAAACACAGATCGTAAACCTTACGGAAAATAACTTAAGATTTTGAATAGTGTTCCACAATTCTGTGAATAAAGTTAAGTAAAATTTTTTTTTAAATATTTGCATTCCAAATAAATTGTTAGAATCAATCTATCAGGTCATCAAAAGGCGAGTTATATTTAAATATAGGGTGATTGTAAACTCTTTCAACAAAACAAGGGAGATGATAGTACACAGCAAGACGAACAATACATGCAATGGAACCTAGGGCCGCATTCCACTCCTAGTGCCAGAAAAGAGTAAAGTTACATATCCACGTTGAACCTTCAACAGTAAAAACAAAGACACATATCAAATTTATGAGTTGCACAATTCCAATAGCACTAGAGAAAGACTCAAAGGAGCTACTCAAACTGGCTTCCAAAGGCGTCGTTGCACAGCCCACACCGGCGAATGAAGGACTGTCGCAGCCTCTCGTAGACTCCCATTGTGGTGCTGATAGTGTCCGCAGCAACAGCAATTCGCTCGACGAGATCTTCCAGAGAGTCCACAGGTGTCTCGTACACCAATGTCTCCATGTGCCCCCAGAAGAAGATGTCAACTGGATTAAGGTCCGGGGAGTATGGAAGCCAAGCCACAGGTCCACCGCGTCCAATCCACCGCCCGGGATATGTCACACTTTGGAAGTACCGTACCTCGGGGGCAAAGTGTGGTGGATCCCCATCATGCATAAACCACATGTCCCTCTGTGTGGTGAGCGGAACATCCTGCAGCAGACCGAGAAGCATTTGCTCCAGGAACACAATTTTCATGTGATGTTCGCACGGTAATATCGGCTGCGTTTTTAAATGTTTGCTCCTCATCGTCTACGCACGTACGTGTTTAGCGCACCTGATTTGTCTCTTATGCTTCTCATGCACTGGTTGGAACTCCGTGTGCCTGCTAGACGCTCTTTGAGCATGCTCTTTTCTGGCACTAGGAGTGGAATGCGGCCCTAGGTTCCATTGCAAATATTGTTCGTCTTGATGTGTACTATCACTCTTCTTGTTTTTTTGAAGGAGTTTACAATCAACTTGTATTTTTAATCTTTTCAGAATTACAATGTGACAGTAGCAGGGGCGAAATCAAATTTTTTTATGATTGACTAAGGGAGGGAGACATGTTAAAGCTTATTTTGTATAATGTTAATAAATTTTCCCTAGTAGATAATGAAATTTACTAGTAAAAAATAAGGACACTAGCAAGTGTTGCTACTGCTAAAAAGAAAAAAACAAACGAATACAAATAAAGGCCTGTTTACAACCCAACCAGTGAATGTGTGATTTTGAGTGCTTTGGAATCTCACTTCTGAGTCCTTTTCGCTGTGTAACCCTGAAAGCCAGCAACGAATGTCATCACCGAAATGATAGTAGAGTTATTTAAAACATTTACCCTATGGTCACGGGCCCGATATTTACGACCAAATCTGCATCCACGAATGAAAGCGTCCCACAGTCCGTAGAAATGACGTCATCGACAACATCAGAATATACACTGAAGCAACAAATTATTAGGAACACCTACTTAATAACGAGTTTGAACGTCCTTGGCATTCGAAATAGCCTCGATACGATGTGGCATGGATTCAACGAAGTGGTGATATCGTTCTACAGGTATATTCGTCCATACGACCTTGCATGAATTACCGAACGTTGGCTGGAGAAAGATCTCTGTTGCGAATGGTTCTCTTAATCTCATGCCACATGTGTTCATTTGTGTTAATATCCGGAGAGTGTGGGAGTTCTGCACTTTGAACTCATTGTTGTGCTCCTGGAACAACTGTGTGACAATCTGAGCCTTCTGGCACGGCGTATTATCCTGCTGGAAGTAGCCCTCTTCATAAGAAAATACCATGCACATGTAGGGTTATGCTTGGTCCGCAGTAATGTTTAAGATACCTCGTGCATCTAAATGGCGGTCCCATAGTATTAAGGAATCCAGTGTCTGCCATGAAAACAGCCCTCTGACCATTACACCGCCGACACAGGTTTGTGCAGTTAATCCTACGCATCTGGAATCGATCGATTCGATACGTCGATGTCATATTCCAGTCCGTCGATCACGTAGTATTAACTGAAGTGACCTTTTTTTAGCACGTCTTTTGTAAGAAAAAATCGTTCTTATGTTATAACTTTGTTCGTTCGTCCGTCTGCCTGTGGACACCACATCTCTGCAACTATTTGTCCGATTTGGAAAAATTCTTTTCGCATTGCGAAACTTGAAATACAAATTTTTACGCTGGTCACAAAAAGTTAGGGATATTAAATTTAATGCTGGTCACAAAAGTTAGGGATTTTTAAAAATTTTACGCTGGTCACAAAAATTAGGGATGTTAAAAATTAATTTTAACGCTGGTCACAAACGTTAGGCATATTAGAGTTTTACGCTGGTCACAAAAGTTAGGGACATTAAAAATTTTACGCTGGTCACAAAAATTAGGGATGTTAAAAAAATTTTTGTTAGTCACAAAAGTTAGAATATTAAAATTTTCACGCTGGTCACAAAAGTTAGGGTTATTAAAAATTTTACGCTGGTCACAAAAGTTAGGGTTATTAAAAATTTTACACTGGTCACAAAAGTTAGGGATATTAAAATTTTTACGCTGGTCACCAAAAGTTAGGGATATTCCATGAAATAAGGAATGTATGTATCTGACTCAAGTAGCACGCATTGAAATAAAATCGGTGAGGTTACGTAATACAAATGATAAACAGGGCGTTATAAAAAGCAATTTACTGTGTAATTTCTGTATACAACAAAGTAACATTTCAATATAGACAAAATGGTTAATTCGGAGAGTGTCCATACTTCTGGATTTCAGTACCCCGTAACGCCACCTCTCTGTCGAAGAAAATCTTGACACCGACGAAGCGTACGTGTAACGACATTACTGATGAGTGTTTGGGAAACTCGCCCCACATTACAGGCAACACGTTACGAAGTTCTGCTAGTGTACTGAGGTATGGAAAGTGGTTATGCAGACGTCCCTGTACAGCGTCCCGAATGTTCCCAATAGGATTAAAGTCGGGAGACCTTGGAGGCAGCTCTAACGATTCAGTCCCATCATTTTCTATCGCGTGAAGTACACTCTAGACACGGTGACCAGTTGCATTGTCATCGATAAAAGGGATTGCATGTCCAATAGCAAAGTGAAACACTGTCACAACGAGCAAAATGATCCCGTTTCGGTACACTGAGGCATTTATTTGTTTTTAAATTTTTTTGTTGCCTTGGGATATTAAAATTTTAAAATAAATACAAGAAAGTACGGCCATTAAAACCCACTCCTGCCCAGATCAGAAACGAGTGTCGCTGGTAAGGATGGACGGACTGGACATAGTGTGGATGCATTCCTGTGTCGGATCTCTTCCACACGTGTCCTAGTCGAGTATCGGAATAAAAAGCGAAACGGGATTCGTCTGTGTAAAGCACGTGGTGTCACTCTGTGTTCCATGAAACTGAACAGAGATGTAACTTGGACCAAGGTACCCAGGTACACTTTTGAAGACGGTGAGGCGATGTCAATGCTATACATCTCAGCGGTCGCCCTGCTCTGAGTCGGTATTCGTGGAGACAGTTTCGTACCGTGGGAGTACATACTCTGGCTTCAGAAGAAGCTCGAAATGATTTCCGGAGTTGGGTACTGTGATACTATACCTTTTTCGAGCACTTACTGTCAAGTAGCAATCTTGGCTCCTGCCCGTACAGCACAAAACGTTTCAGATATGTATCAATAATGTTACGATCTCTCATTTTCGTTACACTTCTAGAGATACAGTGCGTCGCATAAATATAGAGACAGAACAAATTCTCGAATAAAAAGGAAACAACAACGAGCTGAAATGTGCACCTCATATTTATAGCAAAAATAGCATAGGACACGCAGCTGCACAATAGTTTGACGGAAACATAACAATTCCAACGCCAAGTACAAGAAAAAAACAGAAATACGCTGTCTCAAAAATATAAAGACTTACTAGCTATAAGCACCTCCAATACGAATAGTGGAGCCGTTGTTCCGAATAACACTGAAGACCCGATTGGGCATGCTGTCCACCAAGCGATGTAAGTGTTCTAGACGGAGTGCTTACCAGCTTCGTTCAATCTGCTCTTTCAATGCCACCGCACTTGAAAACTGCCGTCCATTCGCACACACATCACAAGCTAGGATACCCCAGTGGTTCCCGATAGGGTTTAGATCTGGACTGAGTGCTGGCCAATCCATTATGGTCACATGATGCGTGTTAAACCAGCTTTGCGTTGATGTAGACCGATGGATAGAGGCATTGTCTTCCTGGAACAGATAATCAACACCCGCTAGAGTTTCGGCAAACGGCAGAAGGTGGCTGCTGAGCATATCCTGATACGTTTCGGAGTTTTGCTTGCCTTGCAGAAAAGCGATACTCGTTGTCCCATTGAACGCAAAAGCTCACCAGACCATCACAGATTTCCCTCCTTTCTGTCTGCTGAAAAAAAGTGCGTGGCTCGCGTCGTAAATCATGCCAATAGTAGTTCCAACCGTCAGGGCCGTCCAGGTTGAACTTTTTCTCATCGGAGAAAATAGGTGTGATCCACTTGCCGGTCCAGTGCATGTGGCTGCCTGCCCATAACAATCTAGCTTATTTGTGGCGCCGCGTGAGGTATGGCAGACGGTGCATTTTACGGAGCACAATGTTGCGACTCTCCTTGATTCGTCAATGAACTGTGTCCTGTGAGACGGTGACACCAACAGTCCGAGAAACTTGACGTAGTCATAAACTTTGGATGAAACTAAACGCATGATGGCACGATCATCTCGTTTGGTTGTTATTCGAGAGCTTCCAGGCCGTTTTCTGGCAGTTAACGCGCCACGTTTCTATAAAGTCTTATAAATGACTGCCCTACTACTCCCCATGGCTTTACAAATTTTCGCTACAGGCAATCCATTTGCTCTCAGTCTCCAAATCTTGTGCACCTCCTCACCAGAAAGTTGATTGTTGCATGGCATTTCGGCAAACGAATGTCTGACGGCAGGTCCGCTGTCTTTTGTAGGCTGGACTGAATTACGGCCCATGCGCGTGCGTACAGCATGCTAATTTGTACATCTCATTTGCATGTGGCTACTTCACATAGTTGTCTTTATATTTATGAGACACCTAAAATTACACTATTTCACTTTGTGGTGTTCTTTTCACACAATCCGGTCATCTCGACGGATCGAAACGTTTGTTGTAGGGTTATGTCTAATTAGGTACCACTTCAGCTTCCTACCTATATTCGCATTGCGTACACAGCGCAAAGTCGACTGTCTCTGTATTTATGCGACGCACCTTATCTTACAATTACGTTTCTGCAACATCTATTTTGGAACATACAGTAACCCTTTGCACATTACGGTTACGTTAAAAATAGCATTCACCGACACTACTGTTTTATTGTACATGATTACTACCTTGATGGCGATATTACGCCACCATTGTACATAATTACTACCTTGATGGCGATATTTAAGATTTTTGGTTTGGCAAGAGCGTGGATGCGCATGCGCATTTATGCCATTTCACCGAATCACTCTCGTAGTCGTATTTCCATGCGCTACAGGGATATTCTTTGGTAATACTGTCGTACTAGAGTTGGCTACTTAGTTGATTTTATATTTCACCCTTTTTTTTTGTGATTCAATATCATCTGAAAATAAGTAATTGTTTTGATTATTATAATTTTTAAATTCTAAAAAGCATTTTATAAAATCTAAGTAGATGGTTGTGTTGTTGTATTAGTATACTATACCAGCATGTTTTTTCTTACTTGAAGCTGAGAAATTTCATATTGGTATATATTTAAATAGAGAAATGACGAATTTGATTTTCCTTCTTTTTTTCAGTGAAATATAGTCTAATCCACATTGAAATAGAAATTCGACAGCCTCATTGGACCGATTTTTATTTCTTTTGTTATTAATATATAAACGCCGCCACTGTTCCTAATGGAAAGCGGACTGCGTTGAACCTGTGAAAATGTAAATAACTCGTAATACGACTGCTGTTGCAACAGCTGTGGGTGTAATATTTTTTAATGTGATTTTACAAAGTTTATTAAAACTATAGTGTTCAACGTAGTAAATACGTTACAGTAATATGATGATGTCACAAATATCTTTCAAATACGTAGCAGTAACATGAAGTTGGTATGTTGAAGTTACAAAGACCTTTAACGTAACGTATCTGTTATGTTTCATAGTTATGTGACGTTTGAAGACATTTTGACGTAACCGTAAGGTTTCTGAAACATTATTGTTACATTTGCGCTATATATCTGAAAAGCCTCAATGTTTCAGTGTACTTGTAATATATACGAGATATTCTGTGCTATGTGTTTTTTTTTCTGATTGGATGGAGGTTTAACGAACACCGTGCACAACTCAATGGGCTATAAGCAGTCGCCCGTCCCTGATTTTGGGTCACTGGTTCCAGGGAAGGGAGAGAGCCAGTGCCGTAAGACAAACACAACATCCATGCCTCACCGGGATTAGAACCCGGACCCCTTTCGGACGAAAGATCAGAGGCCATCGTTTAGACCACTGTGCCACCGGGGCGGCTTGTGCTATGTGGTTGGTAGTTATCTTCGGGAGACCACTCCTGGATCGATCTGCAGGTATTCGGTTATTAAAGGTATAACAAAGTACATGGGAAATACTTGGCCTCCCCGGTGGCGCAGTGATCTAAGCGCTGGCTTCTGACCATTCGTCCGAGATAGGTCCGGATTCGAATCCGCGTGAGGCATGGAAGATGTGTTTGTCTAAGGGCTCTGTCTCTATCCCTTCCCTAGAACCAGTGGCACTAAATTAGGAACTGGCCATTGAGTTGATCGTTAAATCCGAAATTAAAAAAAAACGATGAAATGGAGGAAATATATTTCTGAAAATATAATAAAGAGAGTCCGTACATAATGTACACAATTTAAATGAATGGGAACAAGTAATTAAGGACAGGTAGATTATTTCTGCAAAATATCCTGTAACGGGAATAAAATAATGCAATACTTAGTCGATTTGGACAAGCGAACAAAAACTGAATTCTAAAGTTCAGCACATTTTCTTTATTTCATGAATAACTGTTTCTTATACCTAAGATTTCCAAGTTAAGTGTTTTAAGATTAAGAGAAGTCTCTTTCTTCATGCAATTGCTGATAATGCCAAAATTAGGAACAGCGAAACGTGACGGTACAGCGCGAAAACCATTCCTAAACTCAGTAATAACTTTTCTTTCTGCTAGTTCGTGCACTTTTGCAATGCAAACAAAAGATCTTCTTAGGCGTTAAAAAATTGCGTTCATTTCGAAGAAATGCTGGGGAAACTCGGAAAATAATGGAATTTCCCAGAGAGATTTATCGAAGTTTTCCTGAACTCTAGTGAAGAAGCAAGCGCAAATGAAAGAATTCTTTCAACGTTTTTATCAGTCTTTTATAAAAATAATCTTCTTAGGAGGGGAAAAAAGTTTAAATCCCAGTCTTTGCGTTTGCATACAAGGAATTAATTTTGAAAACGTTAGCCTTACACAGAATAATATTTTTCGTTGACCAAATTGCCTAATAGATTTTCTTCCTACGAAAAATTCAAAATTAATTATATTTTTCGTATTCCGCTTCATTTTTACTTGCTTATTTTGCGAAAGCGACTAGATGGAAAAGCTTTATTCAGTTATTTTTATTAAAAATATAAATACTTGATATTTTTTGCAGCTTACGACAACTGACTTAAGAAGCAAATATAATGACACTAATTACTTTGAATCTCCTATCCATTTACAATACTTTCCTTTACTTTCTTATCTTAAATGTTACACCCGATATAATTTGATGAAACAGCGCAATGCCTATTGCTAACCAGAAATTTTGGGCTGAAGACCCAGACGCAGTTGCATAAAGTCTGCAAATTTCGAAAACGTGTATGAATGAAATACGGGATTACACCATTGTACAATACAAATTTTGAAAATGTGAATCCGTTTTTTTGGTGTAAATATGACATGGATGGTGAGTCAGATAATATCCGAAAACTTGAACATTTCGTCGTCCTGGAGAGGGAATCGAACCCACGTCCCCGGATAGCGCCCTAACAAGCTAACCACTACACCCCCACAACAACCAAGTCTCAAGTTACGGTAACTTGAGACTAGGTTGTTCTGGGTGGTGTAGTGGTTAGCATGTTAGGGCGCTATCCGGGGGACGTGGGTTCCTTTCCCGCTCCAGGTAGACGAAATTTTCAAGTTTTTTCTTAACATCCCTGTCATATTTACACCAAAAAACGGATTCATATCTTCCAAATTTGTATACGAAAAAGTCATTGATTTTAATCATGCCTAATTTGCATTTTTCCTAACGGCAATCATATCAATGTTATTTTGTTTTGGATGTTGCTTTACAGATGATTGCTAAACAAAGAAAATCTCATTTCCACATGAAATCGGTTTATTATTATTAGACATCGGATTATATGCACTAATAAAATCAGCAAAATGTATGTATGGAAGTAAGCACTTAAAATACACTAAGTATTATGCACTTAGAATATAAAATATGTATTTATAATTTTTGTTTCTTGTCTTAAAATAATTGCTGGCGACATAGAAACGACTTTTCGAGTATGAACTAATTAACCCCACACAAATTAATGCATTAATTACTCTTAAGTACAGTTGTTAATAATTTACTGATATAAATCTCAGTTGTTATTTAAATTTTCGACATTAGCTTTTTAACATTATTTAAGAATAGATGACAGCCTGTCAATAATGACGGGGAAAAATAAAATTTATGATGCAGAAATTATTGACATTTATTTATTGAGTTTTTGAGTTCCACGTCAATAGGTGGCGACGTTGGCTCACAGCTTTCTGAAAATTTCCCGAGCAGTCGGTTATGGAATTTGATACGACGGGCTGTCTGTTTGTTTGTAAAACATTTAGTCCATATTTCGTCAACACTTCCTTGTACACAACATTTTTCGTATACACTGACTGTGACCCTTTTCCTCTGTTCTTTTCCGTGAACTATTTTTATCTTGACGTCGTCAGATGGTCGTACTCTTGACGTTGCCACATACAGATGGCTAAACACCGGTTCAGGTAGTGAACCAAAATTCCTGATGTAAAGTTTTTCGCAGCCACCCCGGTGGCGCAGTGGTCTAAGCGATGGCCTCTGATCATTCGTCCGAAAGGGGTCAGGGTTCGAATTTTCAGGCATGGATGCTGTGTTTTTCTTACGGCACAGGCTTTCTCCCTTCCCTGGAACCAGTGACCCTAATTTAGGGACGGGCGACTGCTTATAGCCCACTGAGTTGCTCACGGTGGTCGTTAAACCTCCAACCAAGAAATTAAAAAAAAAGTTTTCGTATCTTTAGCGTTGACCGTGTGACGTAACGCATCTCTGATGTCAGGTAAGAATGATTTGGACTAGATGACGTCACACAGTAGCTGTGTTCTTTGTTGCTATGACAACAAAACAAAGTGGTATACGCGTGGAATGTGCGCGTGTAGGTGAGGACTTCACCTACACGAAGAGCTAAGCGTGATGTCACAAACATTTGTTTTTCGGTTGTTGCTATGACGACTTAAAAAGAAGCACAGAGGAGGAGGAGGAGGAGGAGGAGAGCTCCAGCAGATTATATATTAGGATTTATCTGTTAACTTTTTATTTGGTAATTATAATTAATAAACGAAAAGTTCCTTAAATGACATGCAGTGCAATCCCGTTTATTTGTTTTTCAAGGGACCAAATATATAGTATGAACGAAACAAGGCACGTTTTCGTCCCCAGATAACACACCGCCCGTGTGCTTTTTACCCTTCTGATACTCCCGCCCCTTCTATGTCATGCTGCATATATGCGCATGCCCTATCGTACCGGACCCTAGTCTATCTTCTGAGTGGTCTTTCGGTACGTTCTGCCCAGCTCGTTCCGCTGTTTTGCTAATTTCTCCTCTTCGTCTTTAATTTTTGCACACCAGTGTATAAATCATCATCATCATCATTGTCAACCATTATCAATCCACTGCTGGACGAAGGTCTCCCCAAGTTTCCTCCACAACGGTCTGTTTTGTGCCAGTCTCCTCCATGTCACTCCCGCATACTTTCGAATTTCATCCACCACTATCTAATAACATTTGTAGACGTAGAGAGAATATTTTCTGCAATAAAAATGAAATGATATTGGATAACAAACGCCAAAACCTAATATCTGAGCACTAAAAAAAATATACTATGGTATATTGCAGCAACAATTATGGTGAATAAAACCCCAGTAGACTCCAGTTTATAAGTTTCTCACTTATGTGTTTTTCTCATTTATACACAAAATGTTGCGGGTCCAAAAATTCTGAATTGTCCTTAATATTAAATTTTACCTGTTATATGTTGATCGAATTAGCAATCTTCTAATTTAAAGATTAAAAGTGTAGATTTAGAATTTCAAATCAAAGATTAATTTTTTTTTTAAGATTAAAAGTGTGAATTAGAAATGCAAACTACTCAAGTTGCGTTTACTAAACTCTCTTCCCATCCTTCTTGCTCGTCCCAAAATCCGTTTCCCATTTTCCACCTGATTCTTGCCATCCATCTGCTTTACGACATACTATGCGGAATGCGTACTTTGAGCTACCATTGGTCAGCTCAGTTGGAATGTGTAGTCGGCATCTGCTTTTGCTTGACCATGTCATATCAAACCTTCAGGTTCAGACCTTTGTTTTTATTGGATTTCTAGACGAATCTACACCTCAAGATGATTTCGTTACTGGAATGCTATTCTTATATGGAAATATTCAAACTTTATTTAAATTGTAACTTTTGTTATTTTGTGTGCCAACGAGAGAGATAAATTTCCTGCCCAGCCAAAACGGCTCTCAGCACAGATTCATTTCGAAGAAAGGTCATTCTCTCGTCGACCGTGGGACCCTCCCACGAACAAAAGGACACCCTCTCTCCCCCAGCCGTCGTCGGACGTTCTCCCAACTAGTAGCTGGCAACGGCATTTAATCTACTTGAATATCCCTTCACAGATTCCTTTTCTCTGTGGTGGCAGTTTGAAAGAGCTGACAAGTTTAGAGCTGTTGGTTGTTCATCTTCAAATCTGTGTAATAATTTTGTTTTAACGGTTAGGTAATCTGTAGTGCTCCGTAACACGTGGTTTAGGCTGAGAAATTGAGCTGCTGCTCCACGTAACTTTGTACGAGCAATAATTATTTTATCGATATCGCGCCACTGTGCCAAGTTTGCGATGTCTTCCAAACTTTGAAAGAAATGTGCAGCTGCGAAATTTTTATCTGCAGGATCATAGTTCGCTATTAACGGTGAACAACTTGCTAATAATGCGACATGGATCAGGTATTGCTTGTTGGTCTTGTTCAGTGATGTCTTCGTGATCTGACATTTTGATTAGCACATGAAAATAATTGAGCAATAAAGGTGTTCAATATGTAAAGAGAATTGGCAGATTATTTTAGATAAAAGTTCAGACTTTGTGAGTGTTTTTCTGTTTTAGTGTAAATTGGTACGTGTTGTTCTGTTAACCAAAAGGAGTCAAAATAGGTACTTACAGAATAGCTGATGAGGTTTTCTTCGCAGGTAATACTCGTAATTCAGTATTTGCACTAGAGTTCTTGAAGAACACACCCTGGCTCGTTGGATTTCATGAATGAAATTTGCACTGTAAGGTATCCACGGGTTCGGGTCGGTGGGGAAAAGACGGTAATTTTTTTCTTTTTTCAACTACTTTTGCCTTCCCGCTATTGCCCCATTACAGACGCGGAATCAATTTTTTATGTTGGCTTGGTTTATTTTAAGTCTCGTGGTAAACGCCAACTCGTCAGAAGAATCGGTTGCAGGTTCCTGTCATTGGAGCAGTGAAGCAAATAAACAGGTAGTTAGACAAACTGAATGTAATGACAAATGATCTCGACTGCACTTCACTTTATTCTTCAGATTGGGGAAGAAAACGGGAATTATTGGAATAATACACTGGTGTGCAAAAATTAAGGACGAAGAAGAGAAATTAGCATAACAGCTGAACGAGCAAGCTAAACGGACCGAAAGACCACTCAGGAGACAGACTAGGGTCCGGTACGGTAAGGCATGCGCAAATATGCAGCCGGACGTAGGAGGAGGAAGTCTCGGAAGGGTATAAAGCACACGGGCGGTGTACGTTCAGCAATTCGGTGAAAGCTATTTCACGGTGTACATCGATTTCAACCACGTCGAGTTGCTGCCACCGTGTGATATGGCCAACAGGCAATCCAGTAAACGACATCTGAATGAGTTTACCAGAGGTCGCATCATTGTGAAGTTGGAAGAAGGTCGAAGTGTGACTAGTGTGGCCAAGGAGTTCGGGATCGCTCATAGCATCGTTTCACGAGCTTGGAGAGCATTTCAAATGACAGGAACAGCTGTCCGAGAGTTCAGTAGTGGTCGTCCGCGAGCAACCACGGCGGCGGACGACCAGTATATTGTCCTACAGGCGAGATGAGACAGACGGCAGACAGCGGGAGAAATCGCAAGGCACATGCAACAGACAACTGGACGTCTGTTATCGCGTTTCACCGTGACCAGGAGGCTGCACAAAGGTGGTCTATTTGCACGACGACCAGTACGGTGTGTTCCATTAACGCCTGCTCATCGGAGACGGCGGTTTTTGTGGTGCCAGAAACACAAGAACTGGACACATCCGCAATGGGGTCAAGTTATCTTTACGGATGAGAGCCGATTTAGTCTGACGAGCGATTCTGGACGTATACACATCTCGAGAGAGCAGGGAACACGCAATCACACCTCCAACATCATTGAAAGGGACCGGTTTGGAAGTGGCGGAGTTCCCGTTTGGGGCGGTATCATGCTTGGCAGCCGGACTGACCTCCACATCTTTCAAGGAGGTTCAGTCACTATTGTCCGCTAATGTACCGAGGTTCTCCTGCCTCACGTGCGTCTGTTTAGAGGTGCCGTGGGTCCTGAGTTCCTCTTTATGGACGACAACGCTACACCTCATCGTACAGTAGCTGTCGCAGAACTGTTGGATAGTGAAGATATCCAACGCATGGATTGGTCCTCAAGGTCCCCGGACCTAAATCCAATCGAACACGGGTGGCACCTTCTCGGGAGACGATTGGCAACTCGTCACCAGCCGTCAGCAATGATTCCGCCTCTGCGATTGGCGCTTCAAGAGGAATGGGCCGCGATGCCTCAACAGCTCCTTGAAAACCTCGTCCTCAGCATGGACAGATGTTGTAAATCCTGCAACGCAGTCAGGGGTGATCATATCCCCTACTAAAGACTGGAGTTTTTTTTGGCAGTTGCCTGTCACATGGACGTTTCTGTTTTCTGTCCAGTTGTGCTCGAAGCTACCTTTTTAATAAAGTGCCTTTGTATCTCTGGGATTCCTTGTTTGGACGGTTTTGCTCACTTGTCCCATATTCTTACATCTTGGGGATCTTATGGAATGATTTGAGTCGATGTGAAGCACTTCTGCTAGACGTTACATTCGAAAAACCGTCTCATTCTTAATGTTTGCACGCCAGTGTAGCTTTTAGCTCTCATTGTTCGAAATTTTAATGGTAATTCGCAACCATTGCCTTTCATACAGTTTTACTGGTCAACAACAAATTTGCCCTAAGGTTTTTGATGGGCGTTCTAAGTACGCTTTCTCATGCTGAATCCAAATATCAAATCAAAATTTTCCTCTAAGGCTAAGCTTTCTTACAACCCCATTTTAATATTTTCGTAATTCGGGCAATTCCCGTGTGAACCACCTAACCACGGAAGCGTAAATTTACAGCATTAGTAAAAAATGCCTTGAACTTTATTTCTGGTGTAAAGTGAATGATGATAAGAGAAAAAGAGTTGGGCTCCTCACATCCGTTGTGTGACTTTTTTTTCTTTTTTGGAGGTTTAACGACCACCGTGAGCAACTCAAAGGGCTATAAGCAGTCACCTGTCCCTAATTTAGGGTCACTGGTTCCAGGAAAGGGAGAGAGCCAGTGCCGTAAGACAAACACAACATCCATACCTCACCGGGATTCGAACCCGGACCCCATTCGGACGAATGATCAGAGGCCATCGCTTAGACCACTGCGCCACCGGGGCGGCATTGTTGGGTGACATGTGTAAGACTATTCACAGGATGGCTTAACGGTTCACGTCACATGCCATTTGCTGTTTCAATGATTTGTAGGGAACCCAAAGATCACACAACAGACTGTTATTTCTGCATTTTAAGTGCGTGCAAAAGGGATCACTACAAAAACAAAGATTTTAGTGAAATATCCCAAGCTATGATCTACAATGAGACAAATTCCCCACAGTGTTGAGCCTCCAATACCAAATCCTCTAGATCATATTACTTTCAGTGATGAGGCGTCAAACAAAGCAGGAGCATATCATGAGGAAAAACACGAAGATATGTCTAATCAAATATATTAAGATACCTGTTCTTCGAATGAACCGCATTTACTGTCACAAGAAAATCTCAATGACCTTGTTCGTGATTTGGATTTATCTAAGAAATAGGCTGAACCTTTAGGTTCAAGATTAATGGGATGGAATCTACTGCAGCGTGGTATTAAGGTTTGTTTTTTCGGCAGTCGCCATAATGAATTTGACGAATATTTCTCTCGAGGAGATGGACTTGTGTATTTTAAAGGTGTTGAAGCAGTTATTGGCGCTCTCTGCCTTGAACAAAACGTGGACGAGTGGCATTTGTTCAGTGATTGCACAAAAGTGAGCTTGAAAACCGTCTTTCTTAATTATGAAAATAAATTTCCCTCTGTACCTATTGCACATGCTACAAGCAAGAAAAAGTCATACGACAACAGAAGTTGCAAGTAGGTACTACGTCAGTAAAATTCCCAAATTTTATGGGCGTAAAACTAGTGTACAAATGACAAGCGAGCTTTCACCACATACCGTGTGGCTTCGTCAGGCTAGATGTGAATCTAAAGAACAGAATCAAAACGGTAGCACTTAAAAATGCATTTTTGAGAATCGAAACAGTAGCACTTAAAAATGCATTTTTAAGAATCAAAACAGTGGCACTTAAAATTGCATTTTTAACTGCTACTGTTTGGTTCTGTTTTCTAGATTCACATCTAGCCTGACGAAGCCACAGGGTACGTGGTGAAAGCTTTTTCGTCATTTGCACACCTTTTTTACCGCAATAAAATTTGCTCATTTTACTAACGTAGTAGCTACTTGTATCTTGGTGTATTTGCGAACCCTTTTTCCTCATCACCTATTCAACGGAAGTTGCTTTTAAAACAGGTTCAGTATCAGAAATATAAGGAAAATATCTGAGGAACTCTAAAGGTCATTGCACTTTTGCTAGTTTTGCAGCTGGGTTACACCAAGTACTGTTGTTTTTTAGGTGAGTGGGACAGTAGGGACAAGTAAAATGACTACGATAAAAAAACTTGTTTCAGTCGAGAAAAATGTGGTGAACAGTCCACTTGTTGGTCCTCAGAATGTGTTACTTCCTCTTTTGCATGTCCAGCTTGAACTTTGCTATAGCGATGGATAAAACGCGAACTGGATTCACATACACTTTATTGACAAGATTCACCGGACACCTAGAAGAGAAACACAGCATAACATTTATTGACATACATTAGTACGGTGCCGGTCCACCTTTGGCCTTTATGCATGCAGACATGCTTTCTACAAGGTTTTGGAACACAACGATAGGTATGCGCTTCCATTCAGTACATAATGCTGCCGCGAAGTGTTGCTTAGTAGTAGGCCTTGGTTCCAAATTTCTTATGCGGCGCTCTACTTCATCCCATAGGTGCTTTATGGGATTAAGATCAGGGCTCTGTGCTGGCCAGTCCACACACGATACGGAATTATCATCAAACCACGCCGTAATAGTCCTTGCTTTATGGCTTGGTGCATTATCCTGCTGGTACCAACAAGGATCGGTTTCATAGTATTTCCACAGAGTTGGTAGGGCATAATTGTCCAGAATATCGAGGTAGATGTGGTGGTTAAAAGGTTTGCCCACGATAACCAATGCGCAGAGACCATACCACGAAAAAACACCCCCACACAAGTACACTGCCAGCTACAAACTTGACCGTAGGAACAGAACACTGGTAAATAGCGTTCCCCCGGCCGCCGCCATGCCCACACACGGCCGTCAGACTGATGAATCGTGTATCTGGATTCATCAGTCCATAGGACCCGTTATCATTGATCGGTCCACGGTAAATGTTCTTTACACCAATATACGGTCCACGGTAAATGTTCTTTACACCAATATACGGTCCACGGTAAATGTTCTTTACACCATGCTAAACGGCGAGTGGCATTCCTAGTAGCGATGAAAGGCTTATGAGCAACCTCACGACAACGGGAACCCATGGAATGAAGCTCTCTGCGAATGGTACGTGTACATACCGAGGTTCCAGCATTTTTACGCACCTGTACACTGAGATCTTGTGTTGTACTCCGTCGATTAACTGTAACGACTCTCCTGTGGGTTCGACGTCCTCTATAACTGATTTTATGTGGTCTGCGGGGACGTTACGCTGCTTCATACACGTCACGTGTCTTCCAATAATTCAGTACATCCAAAACAATTGACTTCAATATGTTTAAACTCCTATTGGTTTCTCTTATGGACAACCCACTAATAGAACATCCAACAATCTTTCCTTTCTCAAAGTCAGTGTTCTCCCGCTGCGACATTTTCACCCAACCTCACAGTGCGATTTGATCGCGGTCAGCTACATGCTTGTGTTTATACCGTTTGCAGCTGCACCGTGCATCTAAACAACGCAGGGGATCCGTTCACTTGCTTTTGAGGGGATATCCGGTGACTTTTGTCAATATAGTGTACATCACAAATAAATGTCCTTATATCAGTGATGCCAGTATTAGGGAAAGTAATTTTGTAGGCCCTCAGACCAGAGAATTGTTAAGAGATGAGGGATTTCAAAGATAGTTGAATAAAGTTAAGAAAGCTGCTTGGCACAGTTTCAAATGTGTCTGCATAAACGTTTTTGAGAAATCACAAAGACCAAATCTATCATGAATTAGTGAGTGACCTTCTCAAGTCTTACCAATCAATGGGATGCAATATGCTATTAAAGGTTCATTTTTTGGATTCTCGCTTAGACTTTTTCCCAGAAAACCTGGTTGCGTCGGGCGACGAACATGGTCAGAGTTTCCATCAGGAGATTTCCAAATTGAAAAAGCATTACCAAGAGAGCTGGAGCCGCAGTACCCTGCGTGACTAGCGTTGGCTTCTTAAGGCGGACGTCAAGTGAAAATGCGCCGCTATACTTGCAAAAGTCAAAATTCAATTACATAAGTTCATATAAAAGATACTGTTCTTGACTCATAAAAATTGGCATACGAATGAAGAAGATACGGTACTATAGTCAGTGGCTTACAACTTTGAGAAAAAAAATATAGGGAGTATTTTAAAATTAAATTTCCGTGTTTTGGAGAAATGTTGCATATCGTTAATAGGTGGCGCTCTACGCAGTCAATTACTAGAAACGTGGCATTTCCTTACAGTAATAACTGAAATGTTATAGAATCTTATTTATTATAGGATATCAGTAATTATTAAAGAAAATCACATTACACTTTTTTGTCATTTTTACCCGCAATCGTATGTAAATTAGAAATCAGATGCTGGTAATCTAAGATGCTGATAGAACTTTTCCAGAAATCACCATTTGATAAGGGAAAGACCTCACGTAATTCACTCACAAAACTAAGACTCCCACAAGAAGGAGTCGAAAAAAACAGCAGCATTTTCAGAATCATCTATGAGCAGAAGGCTGCATCGGATATGTCTTTATCTCCACCTTAAGAGAGGCATTCCTCAGGCAAATTACGCTAGAGAATCAAACAAATCTAATTTTTGAACCACAACTTTGTTTTTTGGATCACATTTTAATGAGTATACAAATATTTAGGTTTTCAAAAATTAAATTGCATGTCACTGGAAAACATTACCTGAGAGAGAAATTTTACAAACATATTTGGATTCAGATTACTGTTAGAATCTGGGATTTTCTTTTTTGGGACACGGAAAAAGTTTATTTTTTTGTAGCACCGTGTTACTAGCTTTTTCAACTCCTGTTTTTATTTAAAACAGCACATTGAGTTCCCATCTAATTTTTTCTCCTATGTTGGTGGGACGATAAAAATGACATTTCCAACCTAATTTATTTTATTGCATCACTTAATAAAATGCCACGAGATTCTAGCTTTGTAATGCTCGTTGGTATCCAGGAAAAGTGTTTCTCGATCATTAATGGATTTTTGAAGCGAGTTGTCAGAAAGCATATCCTTAGCAGAAAAATTGCCAGAGGCATCAACACTGTGTAAAGAGTTCATAACATTACCTATTGTTCTCAAATTTTGCGCATAAAACACACCAACATTCATCCCTCTTCTCCACCCTATTCAAAAATGTACTGTGGTTGAGGAGGAAGACGAGGATGCATTTCTTCATACATTTTGATCCCAATCGGAGATTTTAACAAAATCTTTTTCACGCACGAAATAAGTTAACCGTTATGAGAATTTTCGAAATAGGCCCTGAAACTCGAAGCAACCTACACATACCGGCAACTGCATTAGAAACTTTTATTCAATATCGAGTTGGACCTTTATGACGTAGAAGTCTTTTCGTACTTCTACGTTATTTTAAAACATCACTATACGAAGAAATAGTTCCTAAAATTAAACCTTAACGGCCAGACGAAACATGTAAACAACAGAAGTCAAACTAACGGAAACGATGCTTTATTAAGGATGTAGCAAACACATTGTAACATAGCATATTGCACTAAACTCTCCACACACACCACACAACTCTTAACACAACGCTCTTTTCACAACGCTATTTTCAATAATCAGTTTACAACACAACGCTAGCCAAGCAACAGATTAGTCGTCGTTTTTATCTCTCGTTCTTATTAAAAATCAGGCATACGTCACGTTCATTCAACCCCAATTATATTGCCAACAGTATTCGTTTGAGAGAAAAGTTATCACGTTAAGAGTGAAATATAACTGAGAATAAACTCAAGATTCACATAGGGAGAGAAACTAAAAAGGAAAGTTAATTTAGAATATACGTCACACCTCCTTTAGCCGGAATTACAGCAAATAGGGTTTTTTTCAACCAGTATGCGCCGGTACGCATACTAGTAAACCTTTTCAAGGAAGACCTAAAACTTCTAAAAATTTAGCAAGGCTAGCTCTAAGCAGCAGAAAGTTAGACAGTTAGGCCGACAAGCAATTCCACGCCTAATGAGCCAATCAAATGAATTCTATTGCAACACCAAAACAGGCATCAATATACCGGAAGACTGTAAGGCATCAATATACCTGAAGACTATTCATTGTTCATTAAGCTGGTCTGTCCTCCTCTACGTGTTTCAACCTTTACCTTACGTAAATTCCTGGTTCCTGAAAAATAATCATCTAGCAATTGATACTAACAACAAGGCACGGACATGTGAAAATGGCAGTAACAATGCATTTACGGCTTTTCTGGAATCTGCTTTGATATAAGGTAAAGTCAAATTTGTCTAATTCGAAGCTGATAGGACCACTAAAAATTCGAATTACCCAAGAATTCGGGATAGAAAAATAACTTCAAATATCATTTCCGTGAAGTAAAATATTCATTTTTGTCTCTCGTACGGCACGAAACGCCAGTACAGTAATGAGAACAGTGACGTCAGTAGACACATGAGGTATCACCTCTGCCTCTCGTACGGGACGATACGCCAGTACAGTAAGGAGAACAGTGACGTCAGTGGGCACATGAGGTAGCACATCTGCCTCTCGTACGGGACGAAACGCCAGTACAGTAATGAGAACAGTGACGTCAGCGGACACATGAGGTATCACCTCTGCCTCTCGTACGGCACGAAACGCCAGTACAGTAATGAGAACAGTGACGTCAGTGGAACATGAGGTATCACCTCTGCCTCTCGTACGGGACGAAACGCCAGTACAGTAATGAGAACAGGGACGTCCGTGGACACATTAGGTAGCACATCTGCCTCTCATACGGCACAAAACGCCAGTACAGTAATGAGAACAGTGACGTCAGCGGACACATGAGGTATCACCTTTGCCTCTCGTACGGGACGAAGCGCCAGCACAGTAATGAGAACAGTGATGTCAGTGGACACATGAGGTATCACCTCTGCCTCTCGTACGGCACGAAACACCAGTACCATAATGAGAACAGTGACGTCAGTGGACACATGAGTTATCACCTCTGCCTCTCGTACGGGACGAAACGCCAGTACAGTAATTAGAACAGTGACGTCAGTGGACACATGAGCTATCACCTCTGCCTCTCGTACGGCACGAAACGCCAGTACAGTAATGAGAACAGTGACGTCAGTGGACACATGAGGTATCACCTCTGCCCCTCGTACGGGACGAAACGCCAGTACAGTAATGAGAACAGTGACGTCAGTGGACACATGAGGTAGTACATCTGCCTCTCGTACGGGAAGAAACGCCAGTACAATAATGAGAACAGGGACGTCCGTGGACACATGAGGTAGCACATCTGCCTCTCGTACGGGACGAAACGCCAGTACAGTAATGAGAACAGTGACGTCAGTGGATAGATGAGGCTCGGACGCACAGAAATCTGGGAAATGGATCTCAAAATCTCACGACTGCAAGGGATGACAGACACCTCTACCACATGGTGGTGATCGATCGCACAGTGACATCCACGGTGTTAGCGCAGCAGTGGAGCACTGTGAATGGTCAGGCTTTTTCCTCCAGCTTAACAGCGGACTGGTCGCTAGCGCTATTTGCTGCTCATTCCTTTGACCCTCAACCACCTTCGCCCCACACTGCAATGGGGTCTCGAACACAGACATTGATTGTGCAACAGGCCGTGTTTTCTGACGAGTCACGATTCAACCTGATGCACCAGGATGGCCGCATACGTGTTCGAAGTCATCATGGTGTACGGCACTTTGCAGCGTCATACCAGTGCAGGCAGCGTCAAGAGTCGTGATTTGGGCAGTCATGGGTTCAATTCGTAATCACTCCTGATACGAACTGAGGGAACCCTCAACATCCAGCGATACATCAGCGATATTTTAGAGGAGGAAGTGATACTCTTCCTTCAGAGATGCCCTGGCGCTGTATTCCAGCAGGGCAATGTTCGACCACATGCCAAGACCTCTGCCATTCACAGCAGATGCCCTGGCGCTGTATTCCAGCAGGGCAATGTTCGACCACATGCCAAGACCTCTGCCATTCACAGCAGATGCCCTGGTCTGCACGTGCACCCCATATGTTACCGATAGAACATGTCTGAGGCACGGTAGATAAGCGACTGGCTCGTGAAGTGCCTCCGGCAGTCACCACAAATGAATGGCAGGCTGTTTCCCTGGGCGATATTAAAAGCTTCTGTCGGTCAATGCCAAGTTTTGTAGAGGCCCTCATTGTTGCTCGAAGTGGCTTCACACGATATTGAGTTTTGAAGCGAAAAATCAGGTACAGCTCTACAGAATAATCAATATATCCCTTATTTTGAAGAAACTGGGATGTAAATTTCGTTTGAATTGTGAGAACACAAGCTTGTGCGCGACGGACATCGAAACCATGCCTCCTGACTCCAGAGTAAGTCGCCCTCCCAAGTGAGCTACGCGGACAGAATGTCTCTCTGCAGATTTGTCGTCTTGACACATGTTTTCAACTCTGTAGTACGGCACAGAATATCGAGATTCTTTCGTGTTGCAATTTTCACACACAGTAGCGTAATTCTGGCATGTTACTGACTTGGGACCCCAACATGAAAACGAGTATTTAAGCTGAAGTAGCATATCATCATCATCATCATAATCATCATTGTCAACCATTATCAATCCACTGCTGGACGAAGGTCTCCCCAAGTTTTCTCCACAACGGTCTGTCTTGTGCCAGTCTCCTCCATGTCACTCCTGCATACTTTCGAATTTCATCCACTGCCTTTTATATAGATTTTGAATCAGTTTTGTATAACAGCTAGCTTCCGTAAAAACAGTTCTTTGATGAGATATAATTTTCCCTGCCAAAGACATTATTTTTGGGTTAATATATTTTCTTCCATAATATCCTGTGAGTAAAGAATGTATCGGAGTTATGAAGAAGAGTTGAATTTCAACCTCATAACTGAGCTGCACATTTGTCTTTTGCTCGCAGATAATAGGGCAAGTGGAGAGTAACATAAGCTCTCACCCGGATTGTTGTTTCATTCATCTGAAGATGGGTCCAAGGTGGAAATGACAGGTCTCATCAATTTTTTAACTTTCGTTTTTAAAATTGTATTTAAAGTATTTAAACGAAGCCTAATACAGTGTAATATGTTTGTCTTTTACCTTTGAAGAATATTATGTCGTGCTATAGGAATTGGCTGTCCTATTATCTACAATTATTTATCTGCACGGAAATTCGGATATTGTGCCATTTGTTGTTTTATGTGCGCATGGAAGGAAGGTCACGTTATGGTAAATATGTTAAGTATTTAACTTATCATATTTTCGTTTTGTACAGAAAATCCGCGCCCTTGCTGTTAAAAGTGTAACACTTTAAAAATTTCATACACAAGCTAGTTTTGTACCTACAAATTATATACTACTCTAAATCTTAGTATCTTAGTATCCAAGGCTTCTACATAATTTTTGACAAACTTTGGTAACCCACTATTTTTTATTTGCTTCATATTTGGTGGGCAAATATTTCATATGCTTGAAGCAACGTGGTTTAGCTTTGATGGCTGCAATTTTTCTGACCCTTCTGCATTGGCAGCAAGAAGAACAGTGATTCTGTCTTTTGATTTCTTTCCTCCATGACAGGTGCCATTTCGAAAACACAGTGTTTCATCTGGATGTAGGTTATAAAACAGTCCAGTTTCATCAGCACTATAGATGTCACACAGTACGTACCCTTCAATAATTTGTGGCAGATGTTCATTTTTCCACGTTTGTGCCGTCACGGGATAAACGCTTTTGCTTTCGCCGGATAGAGCTGTATCATCATCATCATCATCATTGTCAACCATTATCAATCCACTGCTGGACGAAGGTCTCCCCAAGTTTCCTCCACAACGGTCTGTCTTGTGCCAGTCTCCTCCATGTCACCCCTGCATACTTTCGAATTTCATCCACCCATCTCCCATGTGGTCTTCTTCTGGGTCTTTTCCTGTCCCTTGGAATCCAATCTAAAATTTCGGCTGTCCATCGATGATCTGTCCTTCTGGCAGTATGTCCAGCCCATTGCCATTTCAGGGATTTAACTCTGATCATGATGTCTTCCACTCTTGTCATTTTTCGGATCCACGAGTTCCTCTTCTTATCTCTCCTGGTTACACCAAGTATGCACCTCTCCATGCTGCTTTGAGTTGTCTGCAGCCTTTGTATGTCTCTTTTAGTTAAGGTCCACGTCTCTGCACCATACGTAAGCACTGGAAGGATGCATTGATCAAACACTTTTCTTTTAAGACATAATGGCATATTGCTCTTGAAAATTATGCTGTTTCTTCCAAAAGCTCTCCAGGCAAGTTTTGTACGCCGATTAATTTCTTCAGCTGTATACACTGTGTTATGTCTTTGCTTAAAACGAGCAATCCATCTATTTGGTGTGGTGAATTCCTTTATTTGAAGTCGCTGGGCAAGAACAACTGCTTTTTCCTTCAGAAGTGATCCACTAATAGACAAATTACCAGCCCGTGTTAGTTGGAACCAAGTGACAAGATCGTTTTTCAAATCAGGTGCGATGCTTTCATAGATTTCTCCTTATCCGAAAATTGCCCGCATGTGAATGCACAACTTTCAATTTCTTTTCTATTTTTCTCAATGGTACACAACGTTGACTTGGAAATTCTGGGTTTCTCTGCTACAACAGTATCTGATCCTGGGTTTCTCTGCTACAGCAGTCTCTGATCCTGGGTTTCTCTGCTACAGCAGTCTCTGATCCTGGGTTTCTCTGCTACGGCAGTCTCTGATCCTGGGTTTCTCTGCTTCTCTGATCCTGGGTTCGCATAAAGCTGCGAAAAATGCCCATTTTTTCTCTGATTGAAAATCTTTTCCGCTTTTCTTTTTGCTGCAGTCATTCGTTTTTTCTTTGTTTTTTTTAATGCTTTAACAAAATGCACTTTTGCAAACTACAGTGATCATAAATTTAACTTCCAGCTTTTCTAGTTCTATCTAACTTCAACAAAACTCTATCCATAAACGAGTTGTGTTGTTTAATTTGATCTGTAGATTTAACACTGAGAAGAAAAGAAGAAGCGCTATTTCGGAAATAATTCCAGAGGTTTAGGAATGGGTACGTCCAATGTGTGTCTCCCGACTTCAAAGAAAGCTATCGTTCTGTCTGTAGCTGAAAACAAGAATCCCCACGGTACTAGAGATTTTCTTCCCCACACCGCCTTTCTTTTTCCTGATTCCCACCCATGCAAGACACGTTGCGCTCCTTTACAACTTGTTGGTCATTTACTTTCCTCTGTAAGAATCTTACGCTTGATAGTCGGAGGAAAGGCGAAATGATTTATGATTCCCTCAAGTTGTGTCGCAGATGGGGTTCTTTTGAAACGCTGGTTAACTGCATGTTTAAAAATTTCCTGTTACGCAAGGCTCTCTTTCTAGCTCACTTTTAACATGAAAATGCTGGTTACCATAGTTTGGTGGTTTAAAAAAAATGTTCGCTAAATTGAGGAAACGTGTTCGTTAAATCGGGAAAGCGCCAAGCATTAATTTCAATGTGGTTCCGCCCGGACCATAAAAAATGTACGTAAAATCGCGGAATTCGTTAAATCGCAGTCTGTTAAATAGGGGTTCGACTATGTATATATACAGGGTGCATAGGAAAGTCCCTTTAGACTGGAATAACTTGCGAAGGAAGAGAGGTACAGTTATACAAGTAGGATAACGGTATAGTAAAGCGACTACGCCCGATCGAATGCAACCAATAGCAGCGCCCCTAGTGGCGAAATGCGGAAGTTAGCCATTGCAAATCCAAAACTAAAAGAGATAGAGCAAAATTTCCAATTACTAAGTTGTAGAGCATCAATTAATTAGTACAAAACGACATTTGCTTTACACCGATAAGATAAATTGTCGTCTGAATACCCTACAATATCCGAAATCGATGCGTGACGACTCGAATCTACATATTTACATTTCGCAAATGTAGCCGTATGCAAATGAAGATTGTGACGTTGTACCGTACCTACGATATAAAAACCAGTAGCAGGATGTACCCTGATCAGAAGTTTAGGTCTACGTACGCTGTGTGAGAATGGCGAGCTTGGATTTCTGGTGTTACGTAAAAAATCAGGTTTATGCAACAGCGCCTACAAGTCTGCTGGATCTACGTCGTCGTGTTACAGATGATTGCAATAGTGTGACACCTTTTATGCTGAAGAATATGCATGCAGAGTTCCTTTCACGAATACAAATGTGTATCGTGGGAAATACTCGACATTAACTTTTTATCACTGTGCGCCAGTTTGCCTTTTTTGTTTTTGTTTTGTCTGACGTCATCAAACTGTATTGACATAAGTACGCATTTATGCAATAAATTGTGTCTATTTGCTCATACCTATGCCTGTTACCTTCAAACGTTCACACAAAAGGTCGCGCATCGATTTCTGACATTTTAGGATATTCAGGCGAAAATTTATCTTTTCCGTGTAAAACAAATGTCGTTTTGAACTAATTAATTCATGCTCTGCAACTTTGTAATTGAGCAGTTTGCTCTATCTCTTTTCGTTTTTGATTTGCAATGGCTAACTTTCGCATTTCACCACTAGGGGCGCTGCTGTTGGTTGCATTTGATCGGGCGTAGTCGCTTTACTATACCGTTATCTCACTTGCATAATTATACCTCTCTCCGTTTGCAAGTTATTCCAGGCTAAAAGGACTTTCCTATGCACCCTGTATATATAATTATGTATCATTATAAATTGAGTTTCAAATTTATAGTTCAAAGCAGATTTGTCTGGGGTAGGTTCGGTAGCGGTCCGGGTCAGGCCCAATTATGTGACGTCAGGGTCGGGTCCGAGTATAAAATTGTTGACCCGTTTTCAACTCTGCTCGTAGATACTAGCTGGCCACGGTCAAGCTCACTCACGTCGTTGCCTTTACCGATGACTTCTTTTCCGTGACTAGTTTACAATGAGTAGAAACGTGCTCTATTTATAGGCATTGCCTGCCTCAGCGTCCCACGTGACTAGACGCAATACTTCTGATTTTTCATATTTTATTGGGGAGTATATAATAATTTGTCCATTCGATGTAGAAAGAATGAATCAATGCAATTAGCACAATTTTAACAACGTAGTGCATATAATGCATGTGGAATGCTTGTCTGAGAAAATGCTTTGTTCGTTTTGGTAAAGGAATCATTGCCACAAGAAAGAAAGAGAATAAGAGAGAATAAGCAGGAAATAAAGAGAATAACAGAAGTATGCCTGCTTCGAGAACAAATTCTTGAAGGCATTTCATTGCAATTTGCATGATGTGATAAAAAAAAAAAAAAAAAAACAATGTAGAAAAGCAGTAAAATTCAATAGAATGTGGTGAATGCTGCAACAACCGGAACAAATTTTTCGCAATTTTGTATCTCTCTTGAAGAGTTAATGGTACCTACATTATCGTGTGACACCGGAGCTTCGTGTTACCTTTGTTCGTATTTTTTTTTCGTATCAAGCTTTGCTTCCGTAAAAACGTTAGGCGAATCAGAATTGGAATTCATTCGCATCCAACCTAGCATAAATAAGAGCGCCTTAGTGAAATGCATTCAAATGAGACTGGGAGGTCAGAGTAATGGTACCTGCAAAAGAAAGTGCTGTGAGAGGAAGAAGTTACAAAAGGAAATTACATGCAATGGAATCTTGAAGAGGATATAAAATAGATTTATCCTGAATTTGCATTCAGATTCAGCATAGCGTTTTAGTCGATGTTAAACCGGATTCATAGTGGTCTTTTAGAGACGCTTGAACAGTAAATTATTAGTAGTAGTGAGATGCGGGTAAAAGTGCCCCGATAGGAAAGCAGTAGAAGTAAGAGCAATATACGTACAGAGAAAGAGGTACGACTTTATTTACGTCCAATAGTCCATACACCCGGTTTGATTCCTAAGCATGACACCCTACTCACTGTGACTCTTACAGAAAAGAAAGGAAAGCAAGCTCGTAGCTGGAGCTCGAACTGAAAAGAACGCGTTTCTCAGCCGAACGCCTTAGCCAATCGGCCAAAAGTAACTAAACGCTAGATAGAGTCTCTTCTATTATCTTTTGCATTAACTATCCTATACCAAACACAATCTGTAAATACCATATTTATTTCATTGGAAACTTGCAACGTAATTTCTAGTGTGGATAAAGTTATTTTTAAGATAAAATTGCGGTCCAATATATCTAAAAATAGGAAAGTCTTCCAATAACACTTTTCCTACAACGTCCCCCTCCTCCCCCTCCCAAGTAGAGGCAGTTTTTGATGGCGTTTTAATACAATCTTCATTTTTTTTGTTCTTTATTTCTCTCTGCGTGCTTTTAAGTGAGAGAGTGACATATTTTCTTTCCTTTCCTTTGTTTGAATAAATTGTCTTAGGGTCATTCCATATGAACTCACCAGGTGCCTTGTAGTTGTGGGTTTTTTGATTTTCCTCATTTTTTTATATGCTATAATGCAACATAAAAGTACCATGAAAACAAAGTTTGGTATTTATTTTCCCAACCCCTTTGGAGATACGGGTTCTAAAACCTTCCCAAACGAGCTAAAATAAGGGTTATCGTTAATTAATACAAATTGAGTAATTGTGTAGATAATGACATTTAATGGGTGCTTAAATAGAGGTAATAACCTTATTTCCATAGCATAATAATCCGTCAGGGTGTAGGGGTCAAAGTTCAAGGTCACAGCGCCGATTTCGCCACTTTTCGGCAGCATTTTTATACCAGAATGATACTTAAACACAAAGTGAATATTTTCTCAGGAAATCCTCATATCTTGCTAAACATGTTAAAGTATATTTCAACTTGTGTTATGTTTCCCTTTTTTATTCAGAAAATATTTTGTAACTGCAACATTGCCAAAATTTCCGTTTTAGGGATACAATAAATAAAAAGGGGTAGCAGATAAATGCCTTATTTTTTCTGAGGACTATCTCCTATTGCATATCTAAATATTCTCCAAGTTTTGTTTTGTGTTTCACAATAGTTTCCGAAATAATGATAATACAAATTGATCCATTTCAATCTACAAAAATGTACAGTATATGCCCACCATGTAAGTAGTTCACCTGTTTACACAACATAGTACAAATGTAATATGAAAAATAAAATTATGGACAACAAATTAGAACATTCTTTCAGATTTGTTTGAAATGGCCTACTAGCAATTGCGTCAAAGACAATTTTGAGGTAATGTTGTGTCTTCTTCCAGTAGCCGTGGTTAATTGTAGTAGTGTGATGACTTTTAATATGTTGGCCTGTGGAACCCATGCTTGATCATTAGTTGACAAAGAAAATGATGTTCCTGGCCCTGGTGGATGAAAAAACTGAATTTTTGAAATCTCTGTGTTCTTCAGAACATTCTTTGATAATGTCAAGACACCATTTTGATTCATACACACATGCAATGTAATTACCAATTTTTTTTGGATTCCTCAGCAAGTTCTGTATTTGTAAAAACTCTAAATATGTTAAAAACTTCATATTTCTTGCTGCTTGACACAAGTTGAATTCTTAATCTATTGTTCTCCGTTGGAATAAAGCAATGATGAATTCTAGTGTTTGCTATTTCTAAAGCAGAAGCATATCTATCTGCAAGTATGACATTTTCTTCATCAATATATTTTTGTGATACAAAAAGTAATTGCATTTCTTTTATTTTTTCTGTACAATATTTGAACATGTCTTCTGGTTTTAAAATATGTTTGTCAATAAGTTGTAAGGATGCCCTTGTTACATGTCGCTTCACAGTACCCCCTATCCCATATCGCATGGTCCTTTTCCATGAGAAGTAGCAAAGAAATGCCATTCAGCTTCTAGGTTGAAATCTTTCTTATGGTGAACTAGGTTAACAATTTTTGTTTTGTTTTTCTATTGTCTTACAGCACCATCTGTAAAATAAATTACCCTTTTTCACATTGGGAAGATGGTCTTTTAAGATGGGTAAAAGTGTTTTGTAGGTGATGGTTTTATTGTTGTTTCATTGTGTGTCCTAGAATCACTAATTACACAAAAACTTACTTGTAATTTTTCATGAACTTTAAAATAAACAAATGGATGAAGAATAGCTTGGCTATTTACCCAGTGGCACAATTGAATTCCGTCTTGTACTACAAAAGTAAAGTTTTCTGAAAAGTTGCAAAGTAATATACGCTCATCAGGATTTAGGAGTGCTTTCTTGGTCTTAAGGAAAGTGATTGTTCTGTTGCTATGTAATGATGTTTTTTCAAAGTATTAAGTTTCCCGAGTAAATTTTCCTTGAATTCTGCATATTGATCCACAATTGTCACTAAAGTGCACTGATCTGTGGTAACCCACTGTTTGTAGGATATTTGGAATATATAATCTTGGAATGAATCCAAGCATTCTAAAACAAAATCTTGACCAGAGCAAAGTGGATATCCGTGAAGCATACACACTTCATTGTTCATGCCACAAACCATCTGTGAAAGCAATTTCTTGTAAGTATAATTAACGTTTGCCCCATTAATTATCATCTTGACATTCTGGTGTATACAGCACACACACATACTGAATGTGTGTCACACACCATTTTGGACGCAATTCACAGAATTTGGAAAATCCAAATTTTGCCTCTGAATGCAATTCCTTCAACCTTTCATACAGTTCTTTTGAGTTGCAAAGTGATAGTCGCTTTTGCCTTTGTTCTTTTTCTCCCAAGCTGTTTCTTATGGCGACAAAATCTTTTATTCCTGGAGACAGTCTGCTGCATTCATCCTCATAAAAACTGATTACTTGGGAAAAGGTATTAACTGAAATCTTCTTGCCACTTTGTTTTTAGTGAGTGAAACTTGGTAATACACCATGTTTTTGTACAATTCTTCTTGTTGTTCGTACGAGGTATTCACTGACTTCAAATTGCGCACAAAGTTTGAAGATTGACGATGATTGTGGAAGCAAGCTAATAATCCTGACCTTTTCTTCAAAACAAGTAACATTATTTATCTTTGTTTTAAGGTTTGAAATTAATGTTTCATATTCATTCTGTTGTTTTGTCTCCTTTGATTTTGAAGTACAGGGTTCATTATAAACCTCAAACGAATCATGCAGTTTGTGTGATACATTACCAGATATTTGGGTGACTTTTTCTTCTATGGCAGCATATCTCTCCTTTGTGCTGGCAAAGTTTGAGCTTTCACTGGAGAAATTCCTAAAATGCTCCATGCTTGATTAACTGATTCCAGTTTAACACGTTTTGGTTCATGCAAGCTATTCTCATCAGTTTCAGCATCGTGGTCTGAAATCTCAGATGTAGAATATGATTCCTTGTAATTTACTTTCCTTGCATTTTGCTGTTCAATTATGACTCTTGTCACTCTTAGTGGCCATTTTTTGGCATTTAGAACATAGAGATTTCCCAGGTACAAGCTGTAGTTCCAGTTGTGAGTGTTCGCCAGCAAAGCTGACGGTTATCGACGCAATGATTTCTTTATTATTTTTTTGAGGATACTATATAGATCACAACATGTATTTCCATATAAGTGGTGGTATTTATTCAAATATTTAATTTTATGGTGCTCACATGCACTTTGAATATTGTCTCTAATTCTGACTTTTAATAATTTCTGTTACTCAGGTGAATACTCCCAAATTTTAGTCACTTTTCTTAAAAAGCTGTATGATGCATTAGTACAGACTTCCACAGTTAAGACACCAAAACAACATTGCATTACTGAATACACTTATGATACCAATAATTTCTGAATTTGTTGTATTAATCAAAAATTGGATTGGGGGGGGGGGGAGGTTTAACGACCACCATGAGCAAATGGGCTATAAGCAGTCGCCCGTCCCTGATTTACGGTCA
This sequence comes from Macrothele yani, assembly GCA_039090855.1. Lineage (NCBI taxonomy): Eukaryota > Metazoa > Arthropoda > Arachnida > Araneae > Macrothelidae > Macrothele > Macrothele yani. The sequence continues at coordinate 117,703,364 of CM077002.1, read as the reverse complement.
CTGGTTCCAGGGAAGGTAGAGAGCCAATGCCGTAAGACAAACACAACATCCATGCCTCACCGGGATTCGAACCCGGATTCTTTCCGGACGAATGATCAGATGCCATCGCTCAGACCACGCGCCACCGGGGTGTCAAATTGGATTACGCAACTTTAAAACTAATTCAGCAAATCTGATTTGCATAGAAATTATACATATTTACAGCACTGACATTATAAATTTGAAACAAAGCTAAGAGACTTGGATGTTTCACCTCAAAGGTTCTAAGCTGACTGAATTGACAGTCCAATTGAGTTCTGCTATTTGAGGTGGACGATGCGACATCTGATTGTATTGCATCATCCAACACTGAAAGTCCTTCAAATCGACATATCAGACTGCCATGAATGATGACATGTTAGTTTATGATTGCATCACTGTTATAAAACCCTTAAAACTGGGCAAGGAAATTATATTTTAGCAAAAAGACCTACAACATGAATGCAAATAAGCATTTGTTTGGAACATGTTTTGGAAACAAACAGGGGGGGGGGGTATTGCAGTTGCATAGTAACAATGACCGGCCTTATTACTTTACAAAACAATTATATACAGATTTAATGAATTAAAGTAAACATATTTATTAAATGTATGTATTACTAACTATTTCATGTTAGATTAAATGCTGAAAGTATGCCCATATTTGATTCCATGAAGGACAAATTTGCATTATCATTATTTCGGAAACTATTGTGAATCACAAAACAAAACTATGAGAATATTTAGATATGCAATATAAGATAGTCCTTAGAAAAAATTAGGTGTCTATTTGCTATCCGTTTTGATTTATTGTATCCCAAAAACGGAAATTTTGGCAATGTTACAGTCATAAAATATTTTCTGAATAAAAAAGGGAAACATAACACAAGTTAAAATATGCTTTAACATTCTTAGGAACTTATGAGGATTGCCTGAAAAAATATTGACTTTGTGTTTAAGTATCCTTCTGGTATAAAAATGCTGCCGAAAAGTGGTGAAATTGCCGCCGTGACCTTGAAATTTGACCTCCCCTACAACCTGACGAATTTATTATGCTCTGGAAATGAGGCTACTACATATCTAGGTACAGGTTTATTACCTCTACTTAGGCACCCATTAAGTGCCATTATCTCTACAATTACTCAATTTTTATTAATTAACGATAACCCTTATTTTAGCTCATTTTGGGAGGTTTGAGGACCCATATCTCCAAAGGGGTTGGGAAAATAAATCCCAAACTTTGTTTTCATGGTACTTTTATGTTGTACTGTAAAATATAAAACAAGAAAGATGACACCGAATTTTCGGGTATAATAAGCACGTCTTTTGAATCCGTTCTGACGCAAATTAAATTTATCAAAGCTATTCAAAGTCAATGGAACCGGTATGGAACACAATAGATCTGACGAAAGAAAGAAGATTTTCAATCGGGTTTTTAATCCCTCAGATATTGCTGTAAACGGAATCGTGAGCTTACGAACTCTTAGAAACAGAGATATCGACAAACATAAGATGTGACTTTACGTCCACTGGTGGTAAAACCATTCATTATTTTAGGAAGAAAGTATTCTCAAAAGGTTTATCCGTATAAGCGGTATCGGTCGAAGAAAAAAAAAATTAGTCGAGTTTTCCGGAGCCCAGATTTTTCAACAAATACTTCAGAAGCAGAAATTAACACTTATGACGCCTGGTGGCCAAACCATTCTTTACCAAACATTAGAAATTATGTGAAAAATATTTTCTATCAGGTCTTGTATGCGATACAGGAAGAATTTTTCAAATCAGAGCTTTAGGAGCAGAAATAACGCAGAAAACGCAATTTACTGTTATGCCCCCTAGCGGAATGTTTATGATTTACTTGAAAATTTTGAATTTATAAGAAAAACATTTCGCATCGGAAACACTATCCAACAAAGAAATAATTTTTCAAATCGTACTCTTAGAAGTAGAGATATTGACAAAGATACATCTACGCCCCCTGGCGTAGAAACCATGCATTATTTGAAGAAGAAAATGTTTCTAAATGGTTCGTCGACATGAGTAGTAACGGTCAACAAGGATTTTAGAAGCTCATATTTTGCTGCAAATACAACAGAAGCCGAAATTAAGACTTACGCCACCTGGTGGCCAAACCATTTCTTACAAAAATTCGAAAATATGTTCAAACGATTTCCCATCAGGAGCTGTATGCGGTGCAGAAAAAATTTCGAATCGGAGATTTAGAAGCAGAGATATAGGGGAAACGCAATTTACATTTACTCCCCCTAGCGTAAAGTCAATGAAATACTTGAAAATTTTGAAATTGTATTAACCACATGTCACACTAGAAACACTAACAAAGAAGGAATTTTTCAAATCGGACTCCTAGAAGTAGAGATATTGACAAAAATAAAATATACGTCTACGCCCCCTGGCGTAGAAACCATGCACTATTTTAAGAAGAAAATGTTTCTAAAAGGTTTGTCGACATGAGCAGTATCGGTCAACAAACGACGTTTTTCTCAATCGAGAATTTAGAAGCACGTATTTTGCTGCAAATACAACAGAAGCGGATATTAAGATGTACGCCCCCTCGTGGCCAAACTATTTTTTTACAAAAATTAGAAATTATATGCAAAAGATATTCCATCAGGAGATGTATCCGCTGAAGAAAAAAAATTTCAAATCGGAGTTTTAGAAGAAGAGTTATCGTGGAAAATATAATTTACTTTTACGCCCCCTAGCGGAGAATCTATGAGTAATTTGAAAAAGTAACTATGTCTAAAATACTCTTCGACATAAATGGAATCGAAATATAAAGGAATGTTTTCAATCGGATGTTTAGAAGCAAATATGTGGAATAAAACGTATTTTTGTATTCGATATCATGTGCATTTACGCTGTCCAGCTGCAAAATTGTACATCGTAAAAAAAAAAATACGAAATAAAGGATCATCATTTGCATATTTCGAGCTTCCCAATGCAAAAAGAATTTTTCAAATCGGACTGATAGTTGAAGAGATATCGTGGGTACAGACGGACTAACGGACGGACGGACAAACCGATAACAGATGCACGACCTTTTTTTACAAAAAACGTGCTAAAAATGAGGAAAATAAAAAAACCTGCAACTACAATTTTTTTTAAATCCAGTGTTTTCATGTAGAATGGACATATACAGATAAATCCGGAAAAGAGTTTTCCGCTTTTTTCTCTGCGACCTCAGCTTCTCAGGATTTCGGATGCCAAGAAAAAGAAACTACATTCGAATCTGGACATTAGCGGAGGATCGAGTGGACATCGAGTTCACGCGTTTTACATGTGATCAAAGCAGCATACAACTATTGGTAAATTGTGTTTTTACCTGTGAATCATACTGTAGGTAACTTTGTATTAAACGGTTTCTCCTTTTGTGTGTTGTAGGGCTGCAGTTATTTCAGAGTAAGTGTCTCTTAACCTGCAAAGCAGTGATGAGAAACAATTTCGCTGTTTCTCATCACTGGATCAACTTTATGAATGCAAAGACGTATACATATTTTTGCAACATATGGCACCAAGTGTTTCTGATATATTTATCTTATCTTCAGCATTTTCCCTTTACATTCGTATTTTGTTAACAGGAACATTCGGGAACCCGAAAAACTCATTTACGTTAAAAGTAGCTCGTGTTATTTCATATGTAATTCAATGAACAACTGAATACGCATTGAAATGTTAAAATTATATAGTACAGTTAAAGAAAAACAAATACGTCAATATCTTTTGGCTTCTAAAGCATTAATTATACACTGAGTGGCCACTATATTATGACCACCTGACAGTTTTAAGCAAATCAGCTATGGCTGCACGCTGTTGCCGCCAGAGGGCGAGGCTAGTATAAAAAGGGAAAGCTTAGTGCTTGCGACAGTAGTAGAAGTGATTTTTGGGTGACGAGATGGGTAAAAAATGCGATTTGACGGACTTTCAACATGGGATGATTGTAGGAGCTCGGAGCCATGGAGCGTGTAACATCGAAACCGCCGCATTCGTGAACTGTTCCAAAGCAGCTGTTGTTAAAGTGTTTCAAAACTGGACTGTCAGCCAAAAAACTGGGTCTCTACGTGCAACGGTGTGATCGTCATCGACTAGTGGCTGCTCGGGCGTAACGGAGAGTGTCCAGACTGGTAACAGATAACAGAAGGGCAACAGTGCAGCAAATTACAGACCATCTTAATCAAGGATCCCCTCAAATGATCTCTGCATGCACTGTTCGCCGTACAATACATCGGATGGGATATGGCAGCCGAAGGCCTGTTCGAACACCTTTGCTGTCTGCAGTTAACAAGAGAAAACGTCTCCAGTTCGCACAGAAGCACAAGGATTGGACAGTCGATAATTGGAAACAAATTATGTGGTCCGATGAATCACGTTTTTAGTTGCTCTATGCCGATGGCCGAGTGAGAATTTGGCGGAAACAGCACGAAAGCATGGACCCCAAATGCATTGCTACAACCCTTCAAGATAGTGAAGGCAACGTTATGGTTTGGGGAAGGTTTTCCTGGCATGCTTTGGGCCCTTTAATTCGTGTTGATCAACTTCTGACTGGCACATCATTTCTAAACATCGTTGCAGACCAAGTGCATCCTGTCATGTGGATGGTTTATCCCAATGGCGATGGATTCTTTCAACAAGATAATGCGTCCAGCCATAGTGCTCGTACTGTGCAGGATTGGTTTCAGGAACATGCCCGTGAGTTTACTTTGGTTAGGTGGCCCCCACAATTTCCAGATCTCAACCCCATTGAGAATTTGTGGGATGAAGTTGAACGAGCCATCAGACAGCTGGATCCACAACCCTGCAATCTCACACTCCTGGACAGTGCTATTCATCAAGCATGGTCTCAAATTCCACAAACCACCTATCAACATCTCGTGGAGTCCATGCCACGAAGAATCGCCGCAGTATTAAATGCAAAAGGTGGCCCTATGAAGTATTGAGGGGGTGGTCATAACAACGTAGCCACTCAGTGTCTTATCTTTTCAAATGACCTTACACGACGAAGATAAATTATACCTAGTGCTGCAGCACTCTGTACTGTAATGCTCACTCTAAGCTATACTATAATGCATACATATATCTATACTATAATGCATACATATATCTATACTATAATGCATACATATATCTATACTCCGCCTCCTTTCAGTGGTTTATAAAATCTTCACTAAGGTTCTTTCACATCGCTTGAAGGTAACACTAGACATGGCCCAACCAAGATAACAAGCTGGATTCAGGAGTGGCTACAGCACTATAGATCATATCCATGTACTGAGAGAATGAATTGAAAGAATAAGAGAATATGAACTCCCAATATGCCTGGAATTTATTGACTATGAAAAGGCCTTCGATTCCGTGAAACCATCAGCAGCAACAATGGCATTGAAATCCTGCGGCATTGAAAATGCATACATCGGCATTATTAATAACATGAATAAAAATGCAAGTGCAAAGGTTCGGATATTTGAGGATACAACACAAATAAGAATTGGAAAGAGAGTGAGACAAGGTGACACCATATCTCCCAAGCTCATTAACGCCACATTGCAAAATGTCTTTCAATCATTGAACTGGGAAAACAAAGGGATGAAGATTAATGGAGATTATAGGCAGCTGGCTTTTATAGAAGATTTTAAGTTACAACCTAGACATTTGGTATGTGTGAACATGCTATAAAACCTAATGAAAGGCACTCAACGTATAATTTCTCAGGTCTTTAGAAGGCACGTAGGCAGCGGGCCTTTTTAGAAGATTTCAACTTAATTCACCTTCGTTTTGCTGATTACGTAGTCATCTTTGCAACTACCCCTTCAGAGATGCAGAGTATGTTCCAAGAACTTGCTGACAAGAGTAAAAAAGTGGTATTCAAAATGAACTTTCAGAAGTCAAATGTGATGTACAATACTTTTACAAGAAACGAAGATTTCTCAATTGATGGAGAAAAGCTTGAGACAACCGATTCCTACATTTATCTTGGGCAGCAGATATCAAGTGAGGGTCACACTGATGAAGAAATTAATCGGCGTATAAAACTTGGATGGAGAGCTTTTGGAAGAAACAGTAGAATTTTTAAGAGCAGTATGCCATTATGTCTCAAAAGAAAAGTGTTTAATCAGTGCGTCCTGCCAGTGCTTACGTATGGAGCAGAGACATGGATCTTAACTAAAAAAGACATACACAGACTACATATAACTCAAAGAAGCATGCAGAGATGCATGCTTGGTGTGACCAGGAAAGATAAGAAGAGGAACTTGTGGATAAGGAAAATGACAGGAGTGGATAACATCATGACCAGGGTGAAATCACTGAAATAGCAATGGGCTAGACATGTTGCCAGAAGAACGTGTTGAAATCACAGATTCTTGACGATAAAAAAAATCGTCAGACGGGAATCTTAAAAAACGCTCCAAAATGAATTGCCACGTATCAGACACAACTATGTGACGTAACTACACGTGGGCTACCTTGAAACGTCACGACGCGTGTATCTTACTCTCACGAGATCTGTGACGTAGGTGAAGTCGCGACCAGAGCCTTCTTCTGACAGAAAACTGTCGTCTGCCGCCCTTTGCTTGCGTGAGGTTAAGTGTCTATGACGTTCCGTCTAAATGTTCTATAAAATAGAACTACTTTTTTTTATTAGAAAGCAAACTGTTTTTCAAAATGTTTTCCTGTAAATTATAGAACGCTTCATGCTGTTTCTACATAGATCCTGTCTACTTGCAAAAAGTTTTGTGTGTGATCGACTAAAGTGATTTTATGGCCAGTAAACATGGCGTGTGTCCGAATCATCTTCAGTTCCAGTAATAGTGCATCAACTTGCTGATGTACTTTCATCAAATGAATAATCTTCTTGTCATCTTTTATATTATTATTAAATATCATCATTTTTAACTGCCACAACTCAGATCTGGATAAGAGTTTACTATTGCTTGCATGAAGTTATCTGTTCTATTTTTACTGTTAAGCATACATTCCTTTACTACGAATGAAGAATAGCAAATAGTATTTTTCCTACTGCGAACTGAACAAATGGGGAATTAGTGATCTAGTTAATTTAACATTTCCACCCCTCTAAAAATCAAAACAGAACTGACCACCGATGGACAACTGAAATTTTAGACTGGATTCCGAGGGACAGGAAAAGACCCAGAAGAAGACCCCGTGGGAGATGGAGGGATGAAATTCGAAAGTATGCTGGAGTGAAATGGAGGAGACAGCCCAAGACACACAATTGTGGAAGAAATTTGGGGAGACCTTCATCCAGCAGTGGATTGATAATGGTTAATGATGATGATGATGGTCTATACTAAAATGCATACATATATGAAAATATTTTTCAAAATGCATTCAGCGAGAGATGGATTTACAAAGCCATCTGTAATAGCAAGCTGCTATGTATTTTTATTAAAATAATACCTCATTAATTCTTCCACGTTCACTAAAGTTGCTGAAATACATATCTGCCTGTTCCATAAGAAAACGATGCATGGTTAACAGTGCAGGGAGAGCTTATGAAAATTTCACGGTTGTGCCAAGTATTTTCGCATTATTATCTTTATCAGTTTCAGACAAATTCTGTGACCCTACTTTCATGTTGTTAATCACGTTGACCACAATGTCAACATCTGCTTTATGACACTGTCCTCTAAAACTTCTCTTTGTTCAATCCCAAGGCTACTCTTTTTTTAATGGGTATATACCTCATTAATTCTTCCATGTATAACGAAGTGAATTTCTTCGTCATTTTTATCCGCGCCGGGGCTCGAACCCGGATGCCCTCATTCCGGAATAAGTCACCCTACCAATTGAGCTACGCGGACGTTTTATTCTGATTCCTATCTGCCTTTATGTCGTGTGCGTCCTTCTGGCAGGTACGTCACATCTCCTAGTACGTTACATCATCTCCCCCTTATTTTTTTTTTTTTTCTTCGAAGTGCTGGAGAAGGGATTCTCTTATTTTCCCTATCTCGTGGTGTGGAAATAACATCACACCAATGCGAGATTTTGAACGGTCGGGTCATCCGGATAGTTCGGGCGCCATTATAACGAAGTGAATTTCTTCGTCATTTTAATCCGCGCCGGGGCTCGAACCGGGATCCCCTCATTCCGGAATAAGTCACTCTACCAATTGAGCTACGCGGACGTTTTATTCTGATTCCTATCTGCCTTTATGTCGTGGGCGTCCTTCTGGCAGGTACGTTACATCTCCTGGTACGTTACACATGTTCACTGAAGGTGCTGAAATACATATCTGCCTGTTCCATAAGAAAACGATGCTTAGTTCGCAGTGCAGGGAGAGCTTCTGAAAATTTCGCGGTTGTTCCAAGTATTTTCGCATTATTGTCTTTATCAGTTTCAGAAAAATTCTGTGACTCTACTTTCATGCTGTTAATCATGTTGTCCACAATTTCGACATCTGCATCATGACACTGTCATCTAAAACTTCTCTTTCTTCAATCCTAAGGGTCCTCTTTTTTTAATGGGGATATAGCTCGCTAATTCTTCCACTTTCACTGAAGGTGCTGAAATGCCTGTTTCTTAAGAAAACGACGCATAGTTTGCAGTGCAGGGAGAGCTTCTGAAAATTTCATGGGTGTGCCAAATATTTTCGCATTATTGTCTTTATCCGTTTCAGACAAATTCTGTGACTCTACTTTCATGTTGTTAATCACGTTGTCCACAATTTCGACATCGGCATCATGACATTCTTACTTCGCTTCAAAAAAAAAAAATAAATAAAAATGTTAAGATGTAGATGATGTGACGTACTACAGAGGTATACAAACCTGTAGCGGTACATTCCGTCCGTGCAGCTTAGTTGGGAGAGCAACTTACTGTGGAGTGATTGGGCGCGACTAAATTTGTGTTTTCACAGTACAACCGACACTACATTTGGAGACAATAGTTACGTGTTTAAAGCAGACAATATTTGAAATGAGTCTAATAGAGGAATCATCACAGCAAAAAATCAGACCAAATCACAGTGTGTACTAGACACCTTTATTAATGCTTTTCTACACAACAAACAAAAAGTATATGTTATTTCTTCAGTATTTATTGATATGTTTTTCAATTAGATGAATTCGCAGCTCGCTTTAAACACATCACTAGTAGAGCCCCTATTTTACGAGTCATGCTAAAAAGCTCACTGCGATTTTCCAAACTAAATTAAACGACATTTTCTGTACATACAGACACTATATTACTACCAAAATGGAGAACTGTACGTAAGGAATATATTTTTTTGTGATTTTTACATAAATACTTGTGAGGGTGTGTTCGAACTAATCACACACAGTACACAAACACATATCGCTTGTGTAGATATATTTCCACAGTTAGAAGGTGAAACGATACCTATATTAACCGGTAATGAAACAAGTAGTGCTGTTCAAACATCACTACAGTGCCAACATATAATAAGTTATAGTTAGAAAGCAAGGTAATGTGCAGAATAAAAAAATGAATTCAAATGTGATCATAGAATGGAATCAAAGGAGAACTATGATTCTGAAATGCAACGTAATAGGCGTTTACTAGATTTTCAAAAATCCAGCCAGATATAATAAAAATATTATTGATCAATTCCTGTACATGTGTGAAGAAAGGGTTTGCCTTCTACGTTTTGACCATATTGTGTTAAATAGCAGAGATTAATGTGATTTAACATTAATCATAAATCACTAGAAAAACTATAAAAACAACATGATATGACAGTAAATGCAAATCATTTACGTTTGTGTTTGAAGAGAATGATTGAAGTACTGCGTAGAAATACTATTTATTATCAGAATAGCTGCTTTTTTTTGCACTAAACACAATTCATAAATTAGCAGTACCGTCTGTTTTTTTTTCTCTTTAGGAAAACACGCACCGAGTCAAACATTGCGATTTTTTTTGTATAAAATGCTTTGATGATAAATTCAGATATCTCTGAGTATCGATAACATTCTAATATAGGCTGAGCATCTATAATGCGAAAATTTCTAAACCAAAAAAACTCGGAAATCCGTAACTTTTTTTCTAGAGCCAACATGACGTCACGAATAGAAATTTCTAGAAAATTGTGCAGGCGTTTTTCAGGTCTCAGCGCACACAGACGGCTAAGACACGCCACCTCAGATACCCTGTTGTAGTGAAGAGCAATCTGATTCTTTTCGTAAGAATCCATGTTCTCGATTCGACAAACTAAAACAATTTCATCGCTTCGATCCGTTCGTTTCCTTCGCTGCCACTTCCGGTTAACGATTTCAGCAGGAAATGAGTGACGCAGTGGTCCAAGCGATAGCCTCTGATCATTCGTCCGAGATGGGTCCATGTTCGAATCCCGGTGAGGCATGGATGTTGTGTTTGTCTTACTTGCCTGACTCTCTCCCTTCCCTGGAATCAGTGGCCCTAAATTAGGGACGAGCGACTGCTTATAGCCCATTGAGTTGCTCACGGGGTCGTTAAACCTCCAATTAAATAAAAAAAAAGGCAATCAACATTTAAAAATGTAGCACGGGGTGGGTATGCAAATTCGAAGGACGTGGTGGCGGTGGTTGTTAAACCTCCAATCAAAAAAAAAAAAAAAAAAACTCTCGTGAAATCGTTAAGAGTCGAATATGTTTGCGTCGTTTGTACACTCTTCCGGAGAGAGCGATTTCCGCCGGGAATAACACTCGCCAATTGGTCTAGAGTCGAATCTGTTTGCGTCATTCTTTGGCACTGCCGGTAAAATGTCCCGAATCGGTTCTGAGTCGCATCCGTTTGTGTCGTTCGTCGACTCTTCCGGCTTACTGAACAATTTTAAGTTAAAAACTTGTTCAGATGTTACAGAAAATATTCTTCTTAGTTTTTAGATGAATTAGTTTCAAAACGTTCATGCAATTTATTGCAGGTTCGCACTTCTGAATAAAATTATGTTTTCTGACCGGAATGTGAACCTTACAGAGACATTCTGGTGAATATTTGATGTCTAGTGATCCTTTTCGAAAATAATCGTTCGGACACCACTGTGTTTGCTATTTCGTTCTTCTTGAATGCATCGTTTCCCAATGACTTTAATTTCTTGAAATATCGAAATCCTTTTAATGAAATGTAAATTAATTTATATTATTTAATTTTTTAAATATAAATTTGATTGTTGGAATTTAAATATAATTTTTCAGATTTTTGAAATATAAATGGGTTAAGTATTTAGACTTGGTCTCATTCCCAAGTTAAGTCATTTTATGAGTACGCCGCATGCAAATATTTCTACAACCGAAAATATCTAAAATCCGGGACATTTCCAGCCTTTCGAATAAAGTATGTTTGACCTGTCGTCTTCTACAGGCACATTTGAGGTTATTTGTAGAGTAAAATTAAAAAAATTTTGGACATTTCTCATGACATTTTTTTTATTTCTTGCAATTAAATGAGAAAACAACGTAGGATCATAATCTTATTTACACGGTTATTTTAAACTTCGAAGATAAATTACGAGGATGGTCCGAAAAGAAATTCTGCAAAATTCAGTATGTCTCATTTTTTCCACGCTGTATTCTTGTAGGCAGCAAGACTTCCAGTAACTTTGTGTAAGCATTGTATTTTGATCCAGTCTGAAACTTTCGTCATGATCGCTGATTCAAGGACGCTTGTCAACAGGTCTCAGATTTCGACGTTTTTTTTATTTTGATAATTCAGCTTGTGCATCATCTGGTGTTGCCTTATGAAACTTCATTACATAGACACACTCATCAAAATCTAGGAAATTAAATCTGCGTGTATCTAGCATTAGCATGACGCGTTTTGCCCATATTTCGAATGGAGACCTAAAATTTTCAAAAGTCAACAATTGTTTTGGAGATCCGAAGTTTTCGTTAGGTCAACGATCTAAAGTTTCCGTAAATCATGTTTTGGCAAATTTTTATACGAGACCTTTGGGCGGTTTCAAACAGTGAACACCGGTTAGTTTGGGCTAAAGATTTTCTAAGGTACATGTCAACTTTGTTCTTTTAATTTTAGAATTATCTAAAATTTCCGAAATAAGGAATACGTTAGGTACTATTGTGATCCTATTAAACCCAGTAATTCTTGGAAGTATGGAAGAGAGTGATGATTCCTTTGTTTAGTCGGAAATAATTCAAGTAGTTGCGAAAATAATTGATCAAGGCTATAAAGAAGTCGACTTACCAAGTCATAGGAAAATATACTATGATTAACTTCAAAGAAATTCGCTAGGCAAAAACTCTGTAATCCTTCGGTATTAATGTCGATAACAATTTACAAGTCTCCGACAGCTAATAGGTGACACATAACACAGTACAATGATCAATGGTCCAGGTTTTATCAAAGCCACCTTTTCTTGACTGTCTGTCAGTGATGCCAAAGGGAAATAAACTCTCGGTAGTTCCGACGTGACGTTCAGTGCAGGAAAAACATAAAACTGTTAACCAAAATTTACGTAAGAGAAAGTAAGCAACAGCGGCGAGTTAACTGGATAATAGCCGTCACACATTGAAGATGATTTAAATGGAATCAGCAACACTGGAAGGAGCAAATGTTTTATTCCTGCTTTGAGAGACAGAAGCACTAACGTTCCACACTTTCATTTCTGTTCTAAATCAACGTCGGGACCGCATCTGACGAAAACGTCTTAAGTTGCTAGTGGAGAGAATCTTTGCATTTTGCAGTCAGAAGGAAAGTGTTCCATTCGCAGTGCCTCATTGAGTAGGATAGAAACATAGAAATCAGTGGGTGCCAAGTCCGGAGACAAAGGGGACAAGAAGCACCTTAAAACGCATCCTCTGAGTGGATACAAGTCTCAAGAAATCTGAGAGAAATTTATCAGGGGCATTGTTTTTTAGTTTTCAGTATCTCAAGCAGAAAACTGATGTCCCTCCAATACAGAAATTCATTATGGTATAGCGTTTTCTAATGGAAGTTGCTATTTGTGGTGTGTACGTGGATAATTCGTGAGGAGTACGAAGTTCCATTGATTTACAAGAAAATAGAACCACACTCCTGAAGTAGGTATAATCCCCAATGAAGATATTGAAGTGAGAACACTGAGAGCCAATCTTCGTTTACCCAAATATCAGAATGAAATAAAAGGCAATTTTTAACACGTAGAAGTCATGATTCACTCGATGTGAAACCAGCGCCAAGGATTTGTCTTAGGTACGTCTTAGTTTGACGGGCTGGGTACTTGACAAAGAACAACTTATAATTCCGTTTCCTGATAAGCAATACCACCATACGCATGACACTGGCTGCAAATCGGACGGCTTAGCTAATCCAACATACTTCCGGTTATTCAGGTGCTGTTTAGACGATTTCTGTCGTCTCACGTTTTGGATTCTGAAAAGAAACTGTCATGTCTGTTTTTCTATTTTCATTTGAACCATGTGCATATAAATTTTGATTTAATACCATGTAAGGTTTTTGCTTTTAGTTGAACACAATAGTCGTAAATTGAATTTGAATTTATAAAAAATACAAGAGTTGTGTTCCATAAGTATCGGGACTATTTTTTGAATTCAAAATACGAAACACGTACAAGCTCGTCAAAGGTGCATCTTTCAAAATCCGCTTTTTTTGAGCATATCCAGTGGTCTCCGTGTTTTTGCCACTTCATAAAGTGCGTTTAAACGTCCTCGTTTGAGACGATATTCTGGTCCTGCATCGTATTCTCGATGATACTATCTCTAATTTCAAATATTAGGAATTTTGACTTTAATTTGGAAAAAAGTCTCAGGAAGGCAACTCAGGCGAATAAGGTGGGCGTGGTACCATTGAGCATTGAGATTTGGTGTTTGATCAGGAAATCAAATCACGGAACGCCAGTGCTGAAGGTACAATTGAATTAGCATAACATCCAGGATTGGTTAAGTCTGTATCGTCGTAAGCTTGAGATTTTTTTCCCGTTTTGTATCATTTTCAATTTTTGTTTTATCCCTCACAGATATTGTTCACTGAAATTCAACAAACAAATTCTCCGCTTTTCGAATTTCTGTTTTTGATGAAAATTTATATTCTATGCAGACTGGCCAAAAAATACGAACCATTATTTAGGATCGAGTAAGGCCACTTTTGTTGCAATTTACGGCAAGTACGCGACGTGAATGGAAACTATGAGGTTTCTGAGGTCACTTTATTTCAAAGATAGTCGATCCTGCAGCGAAATATCACCCAATTCTGTCAACGTTGACCGAAAGGCACATCAGCGCATAAAAAAAAAACTCCTTTCAGCACGTTCGGCGAATTTTTAATAGGGATCGAATTTCAAGTGAGGCATAGATGCCTTATAGGGCTGGCTAGATCTCTTTTCTTCTCTAGAACCAGTAGCTCCAAATTAAGGACGGGCGACTACCTATAGCTCATTGAGTTGCCCCCGGGGATCCTTAGACCCACAAAAAAAACAATCTAGGAAATCAATAGCCACTTCTTGTTGTTTATCGTGTCTCCTGCTGAACGCGAGCCTACGATTTGAACTTTTTCGAATTACGAGAGATCCTAGGTTTTTCCCCACGTTTACATGATTTGCTGTAGCCGAATAATCTGTACCTCGGCGAAGACATAGAGGTAAATCTCCCAGAGAGGATACAGGAAACATTTTAATTCCGAACATTTCAATACGGCAGTGTGTCAGTGGACGAACAAGGAACTAATGCGTCGTATAAAAGTCTAGCTTTTTTATTTTCAAATTCAAGAGTTACAGCTCTTTTTGCAATACTACTTACTGCATTCTCGACCTTGCATGACAGACATGATACTGCAACGTAGCTGTTGTATCATGTCGTAGTTGTAGTATCATGTCGTAGTAGTAGTATCATGTCGTAGTTGTAGTTGTAGTATGTCGTAGTTGTAGTATCATGTCGTAGTGTGTAGTATCATGTAAAAAAACAAGAATCGAACGACTGCCTTATAATTAAATTTCGTAATTCTTTCGCCAGTGTGTACGCTATTCGTGTAGTAAAATTAATGCAATTCATATCGATTTGGTGATTGTACCATTAACAGGGTGTGACGCACAAGAGACCAGTCAGTTGTATTGACTTGTACAGAAACCAACCATTATCTGTTACTGGACTTAATGGATTTTAGGATAGAAATGCATAAGGCAGTTGGAGTTTGGAGGATTATCTGCTTTAGGAAACCATTATTATTAAGGCTTTATGAGTTTACACTGTATAAAGGAATTATAAATACGCTGAAGTATTCCTTATATTTGTTTATCATCTGCTATAGAATGACAGTTGCAACACAAGAAAGGTCTCATATACACTATATTGACAAAAGTCACCGAACACCCCTTAAAAAGCAAATGAACTGATCCTCTGCGTTGTTAAGAGACGCGGTACAACTGCAAACGGTATAAAAACAAGCCTGCAGCTGACCGCGATCATATCGCACTGTGAGGTTGAGTGAAAATGTAGCGGCGAAAGAGAACTGACTTTGAGAAAGGAAAGATTATTGGATGTTATATTAGTGGGTTGTCCATAAGAGAAACCGAAAGGTGTTTAAACATACCCAAGTCAACTTTTTTGGATGTTCTAAAGAAGTGGAAGACATGTGGCGTGCCTGAAGCAGCAAAACGTACCAGCAGACCAAAGAAAATAATCAGTGATAGAGAATGTCGAAACCTCAGGAGAGTATTTACAGCTAACCGACGGAGTACGGCACAAGACCTCAGTGTACAGGTCAGCAAAAAGGCTAGAACCTCAGTATGTGCCCGCACCATTCGCAGAGAACTTCATTCCTTGGGTTACCGTGGTCGTGCGTCTGCTCATAAACCTTTCATCTCCCCTCGGAATGCTACTCGTCATTTATCGTGGACCGTAGCTCAATGAAAACGGGTCCTATGGACTGATGAATTCAGGTACACGATCCACCAGTCTGGTGGCCGTGTTTGGGTATGGTGGCAGCCGTGGGAACGCTATTTACCACAGTGTACTGTTCCTACGGTCAAGTTTGGAGTTGGCAGTGTACTCGTGTGGTGGTGACTTTTGTGGTATGGTCCCGACCTATTGGATATCGTGGACAAACCTGTTAACTAGCACGTCTACCTTGATATTCTGGACAATTATGCCCTACCAACTCTGCGGCAATACCATGGAACCGAGCCTTGTTGGTACCAGCAGGATAATGCACAGAGACATAAAGCAAGGACTGTTACGGCATGGTTTGACGATAATTCCGTATTGTGTGTGGGCTGGCCAGCACAGAGCCCTGATCTTAATCCCATAGAGCCCATATGGGGTGAATTAGAAAGCCGCATAAGAAATTTGGAACCAAGGTGTATTACTGAGCAACATTTAGCGGCAGCATTACGTACTGAATATAAGCGCATACCTATCGCCGTGTTCCAAAACCTTGTCGAAAGCATGTCTCGAAGGGTCAGTGCATGCATTATAGGCAAAGGTGAACCGACACCGTACTAATGTATGCCAATAAAGGCTATGTTGTGTTTTTCTTCTAGTGACGTTTGTCAATATAGTGTATAATTAATTTATATTATAGAGGAATTTTAGGCGGTACGGTGTTTCAAGATGTTTATTGCGTCATTAAACATAAGCAAGGGTGAAGCTATTGTTTTGTTTTTTTTCATATATAAAGCCTGACAAGAAACGACCAGACATTTTCCATCGGGTTTTAGTCTGGGCAGCGAGACGGCCAGTCTATTAAGTACATCTATGTTTTCGTTTGTAAACCACTATTTTGTGGAATTAGGAACATGGCAGGGCGCATTATCTTTTTTGGAAAATCCAAATGTTTCCACCCAGTAAGGGTCCAAATGGAATTAAATGTTCGTAAAGCACAGCCTAATAATTCCTGAAGGCCATACGGTAATCGATAATTGCAGTGTATGATTAAGTACCATAGCCGAACCCTGCCTGCATCATCACACCTGCCGCCCCGGTGGCGCAGTGATCTAAGCGACGGCCTCTGATCATTCGCCCGAAAGAGGTCCGGGTTCGAATCCCGGTGAGGCATGGATGTTGTGTGTTTGTCTTACGGCATTGGCTCTCTCACTTCCCAGGAACCAGTGACCCTAAATTAGGGAAGGGCGACTGCTTTTAGCCCATTGAGTTGCTCATGGTGGTCGTTAAACCTCCAATAAAAAAAAACAAGAAACAAAAAAAAAAAAAAAAACGTCATCACACCACTGCCTCCCATTTGTCTGCTGAAAAATTAGTTGAGCTTCTTCCGTAAATCATGCCATCAACATTTATTTCCATCGAGGCCACCTAAATTTAATTTTTTCTCATCTGAGAACATAATACTTTAAAATTTTTAAGATCATATCATACCGTTTTTGGCCCAGTTCAATTTTCTGCATTTATGTCCACCAGTGAGTAAAGGTTTTGCCTTCATTTTAATGTATGCAGCATTTTCGTTTTGTTTTACAGTTTTTGTGATGCTCGTATGAAACACTTTGTTAGGTAAAGATCGAGCAATTTGTCTTGTAGACATGTTATCAGCTATTGCTAAATGAAACACAAGTCGTCTCCCTCCTGCGTTTAGTGATGGCTTCCGTCCTGTCCTTTTTGTTTTATTAGATTTGTTCCTTGCAACATTTAGCACGGCTCCTGAAGATATTTTGATTTACTTGGCAATTTCTTCATAAGATATGTTTTGGCTAAGATAAAATAACAGCTTTCTGACTTCTTCCTCAAGTAAATGTGTGCCCCCTCCGAAAGTTAACCCAGAATGAAGGCTGTTTACTTGCAATAAAGGAAAGGAGACCACGTAAGCAAAATTTGCAAATGTCGTTCTTTAGCGCTGTTTTTTGAATTGTATTTAAACACTGAAATGCCCAAAGTTATGGGATAGCAGTATGCAAATTTTTAAACTGACGCTGCCGTCGTATAAAGGCTTCGACGCACATCACGAATTTTATCAGTTGCGAGGAGTCAAGGTTGAACAAGTGAGTCAAGGTTGAACAAGTATCTCGTGAGTCAAGGTTGAACAAGTAGGATTATAGCAAGCCGACGTGAATTATCGGAGTTTGAAAGAGGCATTCTTGTGGGGCCCAGACGGATGGGGCATTCGATTTGCGAAATTGTGCGAACATTCAACATTCCTCGGTCCACGGTGTCACGTGTGTACCGAGAATACCTCATGGAAGGCATTACCACACACTGTGGATAGCACAGTGGCCACCAATGGGTGCTGAATGACTGTGACCTGTGGCGTCTGACCAAGATTATCCATGTAAACAGAGAAGCGAGAGTGGCTCAAATAAAATCCACATTCAATACAGGTTGTACCATGGACATATCCATCAGGTCAGTGCAGCGTAATTTAGCGTCCATGGGGTATGGGAGCAGAAAACCCACCATAGTGCCTTTGTTAACACCACAAAATGGAACACAGCACCTAAACTGCGCTCATGAACATAGTAATTTGAGCCTAGACGACTGGACACATGTGGCGAGTCTGATGAGTCACACTATCAGTTGTTACGAGCTGGTGGTGGGGTTCGGGTGTAGTGCAGACTCCATGAGGCCAAGGACCGAAGCTGTTAAAAAGGCACTGTGCATGCTAGTGGTGGTTCCATACATGTGTGGGGTGTGTTTACGTGGCACGATTTGGGTCCTGTGGTCCTTGTAAACACGTCATTAACCGCTACTTGCTTTGTAGTTCTTCTGGCTGACTTCATGGACTTCGTGTACCCCAACAACGATGAGATTTCCCAGGCGGAAGATACACCATGTCATCGTGCCCAAGATTGGTTCGAGGAGCATTCTGGACAGCTCCAACCGAGGGTGTGGCCACGACATTTGCCCTACATGAACCCAATACAGCACTTATGGAACGTGGTGGAAAGGTCCATTCGCACCCAAGATCCTGCACCTACAAATACTAGGAAACTGTCGGTGGCTGTTCAGACGGCATTGCTCAACATCTCTCCAGAAGTCTTTTTTAATTGGAGGTTTAACGACCACCGTGAGGAACTCAATGGGCTATAAAGCAATCACTCGTCTCTAATTTAGAGCCGCTGGTTCCAGAGAGAGAGAGAGAGAGAGAGAGCCAGTGCAGTAAGACAAACACAATATCCATGCCTCACCGGGATTCGAACCCGGAGCTCTTTCGTACGAATGATCAGAAGCCATCTCTTAGACCACTGCGCCACCGGGGCAGCTACCAGAAGTATTTCGGTCACTTATGGAATTGATGCCAAGTCGAGTTGCTGCAATTTGCCGGGCTAAAGGAGGTCCTACACGAAACTAGGTACGTATCCCACGACTTTTGGCACTTCAGTGTAATTGTTTTACAGTGACTCTGGACTGTGTTTTCTATTTTTAAAAAGTCAGTAATTTTTTCAGCCTTATTTACTTTCAGTTATTGAGCACTCGTTTTTTAATTAAAATAAAGGAAGCCAGCACTGTTATTTTTGTCCTACTAACGACTCTTCTGTTCGCCGATCAAAAAACGTCAGTGTATTTATAATTTCTTTACACATTGAATAACTGAATACCAGAGAAAATCGCATGTTATTATTACCTGGTCCATAGGGAAAGCAGAACTGGAACTACGAGGCCGGATCAAAAAGTTAGTTACGCTTTTGAATAAAAATAAAAACAAATAAAGTGATATACTCAGGGGATGTATGCTGGTTTAAAGGTACAGCATTTATTCATATTTTGACATAGTCGCCAAAGGACAGTAAAAATTTATTGAAACATGTGATTAACTTTTCCATACCTGTACAGAATTAGGCTCCTACACTTTCGTACAACCAGTTAAGGACCGCAGTTTTCACGGCCTCATCGGTTTGGAATCGTTGTCCTGTTTCATTTTGCAGAACAAATGGTAGTCGCACGGGGATAATTCGAGGCTTTACGGTGGATGTTGCCATACCTCCAACTTGAATGACTGCAGCAATTCCTGTGTTTTCCGTGTTGTGTGGGGTATGACGTTGTCATTCAGCAGAATGACACCTTCGCTGAACTTACCCTGGCGTCTGTCCTTAATTGCCTTCCTCAAATTTCTTAGCGTTTCGCAATATGAATCAGCATTGATAGTCGTTCCTTTCGGCAGAAATTCTGTGTAAATAACACCTTCACAGGCAAAGAAAACAGTTGCCATGGCCTTCACAGTAAAAAAAAAAAACAGTCGCCATGACCTTCACAGTCAAAGAAAACAGTCGACATGACCTTCACAGTCAAAGAAAACAGTCGACATGACCTTCACAGTCAAAGAAAACAGTCGCCATGACCTTCACAGTAAAAGAAAACAGTCGCCATGACCTTCACAGTAAAAGAAAACAGTCGCCATGATACCTTTTCTGCAGACTGTTGGATTTGAACTTCTTCCTTGGTGGAAAGGTGACATGCTTCCATTCCATGGACGATCGTTTGGTTTCAGGGGTGAAATGGTGAAACCACATTTCGTCACCTTTGATGATTCAAAGGCAAAAAAAAAAAAAATGTTATCCTCAGCATAATACCATTGCAGAAGAGCCAAAGACGACAGGAAAAGTTGCTTTCTGTGCTGGTCGGTGAGTAAAGGTGGCACCCATCTCGCACACAATTTCAGAAATCACAGCTGCCCGTGAATGATGGAATGCACAGTCCCGTACGAAATGCCGAACGTACTGGCAGTTTCCTTGATTTTGATATGCCTATTATTCCGCATCATGTCGTCAACGGCGGCAACATGCTCCCGAGTGCTGAATATTGTTGGTCTACCTTGGCGGTATTCGTCCGTCAAATTTACGCGACCCTTTTCAAATTGTTGGCACCACTTTATAATGGGCGGCTGAAACATGGCACTTTCCTCAGCAGAGATTTCACGATGGATATCAATGCAATTTAGGCGCTTAGCCCGCAAAAATCAAATGATTCCTCGCAATTCCACTTCGGAGTATAAATTCAGTTGGCGCATTATTACGAACTGGATTCTGAACACGCCTTACGCAGTTACTGAACTAAAACTACTCCCGTCGGCCGCTATGACGTACTGTCTACTTCGCTCTCAAACACACACCGCCTGACTGCAATCCCATTCCATATGGCGCTCAGTATAACTTACTTTTTGATTCAGCTACATACAAAGAAGCGCAATATACAAGTCTTATGTGAGAGACATACTCATAGGTTGGGTAGGAAGTTTTAGCAGTCTCAACTGATATATTACCGAGTGTCGAAGAGATTCTTGTCTAAGTAGCGTGAATGTCAGCTGCCAAATGGTTTCAAATCTTTCACTAGATAGATGCCAGAGCTATTTTTAATCCTTCTCACCGGCAATACACGTTCTCTGGGTAAACTTACTTCTCTATTCATATTGACAGTCATCCTGGTTGTTGCCCTCTGGAATTCTACCGGAAGGAATACGCAAATGCTTTTATTTCCATCCAGCAGTGATTTATCGGATTATATCTGTACAGCAATAATAATTAACAGTATAAATGATCAAAACCAAACACTAATAAGTCATTTGCATGAAAACATGCGCTTCTTAGAGCCGCGGATGGCTTAGTGGTTAGTGTTTCAGACTATCGATGCTGGGTCCCCAGGTTCAAGCCTGGGCTGATCTTTCAGAGATGGTGTGATTTACTAACACTCGCTGAATATCCGCCGTGCATCGGACGAGCACGTAAAGTGACGGCCCCCAGGCTGGACCCACTGGTTAAATGGGTATCCTTTCCTATGTCCTCCCTGAAATTCTCTCACCCATCTATGTGCAATATCGTACTTGTACGGTGACGCCATCTACTGTACTCTAATCTCACTACAAACTGTTCTGTCAAAAAGTCGCTAGACTTGCTCTCATTCCTTCCGTTTCTGTGTCCTGCCCAAAAGGCGATCTCGCTGTAGGTGGCTGGGACCTAAACTCTACTACCTGTGGACGGAAGTCCTACATGAAAAAAATGACAAAACATGCACTTCTTTAATATTCGAGCTTCTGATTGAAAAAATCCTGCTTGTGCATCTTTAGATAAGTTCTTTAACGAATATTCGACTACTTCGGCAAATATTAAAACATTTTCTCACCATAAGAAGCTAAGATGTTTGTGACGTACATCTCGAAATTAACCTACTTTTTGAGTTCTATATTCAATTGTGGTTATTAGTTTTCCTGAATTAACGACACATTATTTTCGCCGATGAGTTTTCAATATTAGCAAAATGCAAATGTGCTGTTCAAATATCGTAACATCTCTGTATGGTTTAACATCTAGAAACGATCAAAAGACTTCTTTGATTGGAACGTAGCCATAGCAAAGGTACCGGAACAAAGATAAGTACGATAAACAGAGATGGCAGTGCTTCGAAACTTTTATCGCAATATTAAAATTTTTAAACGTTTTATCATAAAAATACATACTTTTTATTGTAGAGGTTATCTCTTAATTTTGCCATCCGATTTGCAAATTTGGTCCTCACCGCAGAGATTAATGACAACTTTATATCAGGTAGAGAAATGAAACTTATAATTGGCTTAGACAACCATGTAATACGAGGGTTGTACTGAAAGTAATGCTAAAGTGGGAATAACTTCTTTATTAACTGACAGAGGTCCTTCAAATTGCACATGTTGGTAGAAGAACTCTTTCTCTATAGTAACCATTCTTCTTCATTGCAGGCAAATAATGGATTCCAAACATAAGCAACGGGCCCTCATTGAGTTACTGACGAAGTGTCTGAAGCCAACGAAGATACGTTTTTTTATCTGGTGACAGGGAATAAAACGTGAGCGTATCTTAACGATCCGGAAACGAAGAATCAATCCATAGAATGGCGTCACACCTCTTCACCAAGGCCTAAGAAATTCAAGAGCCAGCGATCAGCACAGAAAGTCATGGTGACTGTCTTTCGGGATGTCAGGGGAATCATTCTCCTTGATTTTCTAAAACGTGGCAGTACCGTGACCAGCGAGCGGTGCGTTGAAACACTCAAAAAGCTTAGAGAAGCCATAAGGAGAAAGCCACCGAACAAGAATCTGAAAAGGATCCACATTCACCATGACAATGCCAGACCACACACATCTTTGGCAACAAATCAGGCGATCAGCAAATTAGGCTGGTCGGTGGCCCCCACCAACCGTACAGCCCAGATCTGGCGCATTCATATTTCCACTTCTTCGGTCCAATGAAGGACAATCTCCGGGGATAAACAAAGATTTGATGACGCAGACGATGTGAAAGTGTCAGAGAGGAATTGCGTACAACTGTCCATATCTGAATTTTTTTAAAGAGGATTCGAGAGTTGTTTTCAACGATGGCGCAAATGCATTGCTTGTAATGGAGACTATGATGAATAATACCTTTGCATAGAGAAAGAGTTGCTCGACCAACATGTGCAATTTGAACGACCTCTGTCAGTTATTAAAAAGCTATGCCCAGTTTTGGATTAGTTTCTGTACAACCCTCGTGTAATAATGAGAAGGTTAGTTCTTCTCATCAAAAAATTGAAAAATGAATCAAGAGTACCGGACTTTTAGCGTACAGAAATAAAAAATATAATGGTTAAAATTGCTTTTTCTATAGTTACTTGGTACTATTTACTTGCAAGGATAAGAAGGAAGGTACCGGGCGTCTCAGAAATATTGAATCAAGCTTTTATCTCTTCAACGGTTGATCTCAGATACGTACTGTGAGTCAAAAAAATACTGAAAATAACGTAGAGACCTACGACATGAAAATTTCACCCCTGTGGGTTCTATTTGCATAAAATATTAAAAAAAATTATACAACCTTCGCATTAAAAAAAGTTCAATTAAAAACGTACCGCAATGTGCTAATTAGGCAATAATTAATTATTTCGTGCAGAATACATACAATAATAAAATATTCCGTCCATGCACGATGTACACTCAAGTCCACCTTGGGGTTATCAGTCAAGATTTAGGAAAACGGAATGATTAAGTTAAAAATTTAAAAGTATGAGACCCTTCGTACTTCTGCACAGGGGTCCATCATCAGATTTGTTAAGACAAGTAAGTAAAATCATGCAATGCATTGATTATGATACGCTTTCCAACATGCCGGAAATCATTACTCAAGTTATGAGGATAATGGCTGTGAAATAAATATCGCTCCTGTGTCCTGACCTTTGACCCCATTTCGATGATATTATACAGAACCTGTTCAGTATGCCTCCGGAATAACATGATAAAGTATTGTTGCAATCAAAGCATTTTCAGTCAAGTTATGAGGATAATGGCTGTGGAATAAATCTCGCTCCTGTGTCCTGACCTTCGATCCCAATTTCGATGATATTCAACAGAAGATGTTGAGTTTACCTCTAGAACATTATGATAAAGTTATGTCGCAATCGAAGCATTTTTACGTAAGTTATGACGCATAAGCGCAATGGAATGGATCCCGCTCCTATGTCCTGATCTTTGATCCCATTTCTTCCATTTTTAATAGGGTTCGTTCCCAGGTGGTCTCCTACCACGTACTAAAATTTCATCGAAATCGAACAATTTTTAAGCGAGTTATCGTGCGGACGGACAAAGCTGGAGTTTATACGCTTTTTCAACCTACGGTTGGAAAGTGCAAAAAAAGAGGTGCTAGACACAAACACATATATAACACCGTATGTGACGCAATACAATATACCATCTGGTGTAGAAAGATTCAAACACATACACTTGATTACGATGATGATTAGTGATGGAACTGTAACTGTTTCATTTGATACATTATGAACAGTATTGCTAGTGAACAGAACCTCGGAATGTGAAAAGTATTACTGCTTATCTTTTTTGGATTTTACCTTAAAAAGAAATCCGTTATCTCAGACTTTGCAATATTCGGTTTACCGTAAGCCCTTGTCCACTGACGATATCATTAAGACACAGTACTTCCACCCAATGACGTATAAACTGTCTGTCATACGGTTTCTCGTACAAGGAGCAATTACTCACCCGTCAAACAATAAAATTCGACGATTAGAACTCTAAATAAATTGTGAAACAGCAAGAAACCATGGCTATTGTGACTCAGTGGTAATAGTATCTTGCGAAAAATTTGGAATGCACATGACATCACCCTGACCACAGAAACCTCACGAATGAAATATGTCGGATCCATCGAATATGTTCCAAAGATAGTTAATATTTTGAAAAATGTGTGCAAACCACATGGACTAGGTTTCGGTATTAAAACACGGAACATTCTTTCAAGTATTAAAAAAGACCGGGATCTAGTGGACATGAGTAATAGATTCGGTATTTATCGCATCTCACTCAAAGCGACTGAACCAGGAGGAGAGAATCAAGAATATATTGGTTCTACTTGCAGCACATTGAATACTAAAATAAAAGAATACATGTATAATGTCTGTGCTGGTGCCACGACAGCCGCACTATCTCGGTTGGTGAACTCAGGATAACGCTACCCTCTTTGGAAACATACGACAATTTTAGTTACTCCAGGTAAGAAAGCTGATCTAACTTTCACTGAATACTTATTTGCTATATGGAAGGGACAATCCTGTTGCAATGGCTATGTTCCACATACACTAAAGAGCTTACACAGTTTTCGCACGATATATTTAATTAAAAAAACGACAGATATTTACATACTTAAAAGATTAAAACCCATTAGTACTTTCGGGTCGACAATCGACCCGTCTTCAGATGGAGCAGAGCCACTGCTGCACGTGTGCTCCCATATATATGTTCGAGTATGATGGCGTATAAGGTATTGACTAGTGTCGCCAGGGTGTCACTGTGTTGCCATTATTTCATTGCTAAATCACAAATCAGACGAGGTCCATATGGGAATATGATAAACAGGGTGCACAATATACGAAATTATGTATTTGTTATAACTCACATATTTAACAAGAAATGTTATGTAAGTTCATAGCTGTAATGAGTCTTTTCCAAATCCTGTGTAATTCAGTTGGGGAATTATCGTTACAGCAGCCGTCCCCAAAGGACTCGATGTATAAACTTTCAGTTATATGCAACGAGTATACAGAAGCGGGTGTATGTAGCAAAAAATAGATTTCTGGATCTAATGCCAAAATGAGTATCATGTTTCATACATGCGCGTGTCAGTACATTAGTAATGCTTGGGTACTGCTCCATTGTATCAACAAAACGCTTTGCTGGTTTTTGTTCTTTGGCCAAACATGTAGATCTGTCATTTAAGATTATTCGATAGATTCGGTTAATTATATATTTGGGATATCCATGTTTGGCGACTAAATCAAAAATGAAATCTATTTCAAGTTTAAGCAAGCTGTTAGCAGATGAGTGCGAGAAGGCTCTTCTGATTAAAAATGTGTGGTAATGCTTATGTGGTAATGGTTGTGAGGAGTTAAAAGGAATTAAACTACGATCGGCAACTATCTGGGAATGAGTGAGCTTTTTTTAATCTGGTAAGTGCTGAACATGTTGCTTTTGTGGAATCCCGCTCTACCACTATGTGCGGATTGGGTGAAATGGCTTCAAGCATCTTATCCTGATATGTTGTTCTATTTAAAAGTACTGTTTAGTGTGATTTATCAGCTGCCAGAATGGAGATTTCATCATTATTTCGAAGCAACTTTAGTTGATGTTTTTCTTCGTGATAAAGTTTTCCCGAGTTGGATTGTTGTTCCCTATCGCTTTTTTGCAGACATTTGTCAATCTGTATTCTGGCATAATCCCTTTCCTTCTCTGGAAAGCTTTTAATGATTGCCTCAGTTTGCCGTATAACATTAAAGACATTAGGGTTATGCTCTGTAACGATAATTACCCAACTGAAAAACACAGGATTTGAAAAAGACTCATTACAGCTATGAACTTGCATAACATTTCTTGTTAAATATGTGAGTTATAACAAATACATAATTTCGTATATTGTGCACCCTGTTTATCACATTCCCATATGGAACTCGTCTGATTTGTGATTTAGAAATGAAATGATGGCAACAGAGTGACACCCTGGCGATGCTAGTCGGCAGGGCACAGAGAATGGAGAGACAGAGCGTGCACAAGCCAGAGTTATGGAAATTGGTGGGCGGGGAAAAAGAACGATAGCAGAGCACCGTCGGCGCTTTATGGAACTAAACCCCACGTGCTCTCTGACGTAACGTCCCTACTGTAACGCTCATAATTCGAAATTGGTTACTTTGCTTGTTATTACTACCGTTACCACTGTGGGATTCTGTGATTATAACAACGCTGTTCGTTATTTCGTAGAAGTTATTTTCGGCGGATAATTATTTCATCTTTTATATGTAGGAAATCTTTGTCTATTTTTTAACTGTTAAAAATCGATATAAGTAAAATTTATATCAGAGTAGAGCCCTTACTGTATTTTGTTTTTCGTAATTCCATTTGATCCTTCGGGCAGATGTTTACAGATGTTTGATTCGTGATACAATTATGTCAGTTTGTTACTTTTTATTTGCCATTGCTTTGATATTTTTCCGTTTATTTTCAAATTCCGGCAGTAGTATGTTGCGTTGACGAATTTCTGCATTTTGAGAACGAAAGCCGCTACAGATTTATTAGTTTTTTTTAAGTCAGAGTTAGTACTTTATTTGTCAGTATAATTCCCGACTGCAAAGTGCTGTTCTTACGATTAAGAATATACGCCTAATTCCGTTGCACCTACCGCAAAATTCCTCGGTCAATCACGCTACAGTGAACCTAACAACTCGGGAAGTAAGGAAAATGGCGGCTCTCGCAGGGAAGGAAAGTCGAGAGAGACATTTGTAAACAAGTGGGAGGAGCGTAGTTGTGACGTCACTTTTAGTTCTCATTAACAGGCCGTGGGGCCGCTAACGTCTATGTGAGTTTAACATTATGCTGTTGCCATCGGACAAAGTGGAGAATTTCCTTTACGATCTTCTAGAGTGCACACTCTGTACCTCTCTTCTCTGTGCGGCAGGGTGTCACTTGTACGTCATCACATTCAGACATATATATATATATATATATCCTTGTACGTCATCACATTCAGACATATATATATATATATATCTATGGGAGCACACGTGCAGCAGTGGCTCTCTTCCATCTGAAGATGGGTCGATTGTCGACGCGAAAGTACTAATGGGATTTAATCTTTTAAATATGTAAATATCTGTCGTTTTTTAAATTAAATATATCGTGCAAAGACGGTGTAAGCTCTTTACTGTATTGCATATGCACAACAGCTTCATTAATACTATGTTCCACATATTATTCCAAGACCTTGGACTTTTCTGTTCACTAGCAACCCTGTTCATAATGTATCAAATGAAACAGTTAGGGTTCCATCACTAATCACTATCGTAATCAAGTGTATGTGTTTGGTACTTTATACACCAGATGACATATTGCAATTGCGTCGCATACGATGATATACACTGACTGGCCACTTTATTATGACTACCTGACAGTTTTAAGCAAATGAGCTATGGCTGCACGCTGTTGCCGCCAGAGGATGAGGCTAGTATAAAAAGAAGGGAAAGCTTAGTGCTTGCGACATTAGTAGAAGTGATTTTTGGGTGACCAAATGGGTAAAAAATGCGATTTGACGGACTTTCAACGTGGGATGATTGTAGGAGCTCGGAGCCATGGAAAGAGTACCACCGAAACCACATCATTTGTGAAATGTTTCAGAGAAGCTGTTGTTAAAGATTTTAAAGACTGGAATGTCAGCCAAAAAACTGGTTCTCTACGTGCAACGTGTGGTCGTCATCGACTAGTGACTGCTTGGGCGGAACGGAGTGTGTCCAGACTGGTAACAGACAACAGAAAAGCAACAGTGCAGCAAATTACAGACCATCTTAATCAAGGATCCCCTCAAATGATCTCTCACGCACTGTTCGCCGTACACTGCATTGGATGGGATATGGCAGCCGAAGGCCTGTTCGAACACCTTTGCTGTCTGCAGTTAACAAGAGAAAACGTCTCCAGTTCGCACAGGAGCACAAGGATTGGACAGTCGATATTTGGAAACAAATTATGTGGTCCGATGAATCACGTTTTTAGTTGCACCATGCCGATGGCCGAGTGATAATTTGGCGGAAACAGCACGAAAGCATAGACCCCAAATGCATTGCTACAACCCTTCAAGCTAGTGGAGGCAACGTTATGGTTTGGGGAATGTTTTCCTGGCATGCTTTAGGCCCTTTAATTCGAGTTGATCAACGTCTGACTGGCACATCATATCTAAACATCGTTTGCGGACCCAGTGCATCCAGTCTTGTGGATGGTTTATCCCAATGTCGATGGCTACTTTCAACAGGATAATGCGTCCTGCCATAGTGCTCGTATTGTACAGGATTGGTTTCAGGAACATGCCGGTGAGTTTACTTTGCTTAGGTGGCCCCCACAATCTCCAGATCTCAACCCCATTGAGAATTCGTGGGATGAAGTTGGACGAGCCATCAGACAGCTGGATCCACAACCCTGCCATCTCACACTCCTGGAAAAAGTTATTCATCAAGCATGGTCTCAGATCTCACAAACCACCTATCAACATCAAGTGGAGTCCATGCCACGAAGAATCGACGCAGTATTAAAGCCAAAAGGTTGCCCAACGAAGTACTGAGGGGGTGGTCATAATAAAGTGGCCACTCAGTGTATATGTGTTTGTGTTTAGCCCACTTTGTCCCTTTTTAACATATCTGATGAAGGACCCCGGTGCGGGAGCCTGAAATGTCTCATACTTTTAACTTAATCATTCCGTTTTAATAAATCTTGACTGATAGCCACGAGGTGGACTTGAGTGTACATCGTGCATGAACGGAATCTTTTATTATTCTAATTAGTCTAAAAATAACACGTTATTCTGCTTGCAAAACACGCAGGGAGATTGTGAAAATTGTAAAACATGTATCGTCTTGGAACCCGTTTACGGCGAACGGTAGTTTAAATGATTCTGAGCTATGAAGCAAAACAAGCCACTGTTTGCTGTAAACGGGCTCTAGAAGATACATTTCTTACAATTTTCATCCGAATATCTCCGCGAGTTTTGCAAGCAGAATGACGTACATGGATTGTTTTTTTTTTTTATCTTAATTAGGATATTGCGTAACTATTTAATAGAACTTTTGACATAGGACTGCGTCTAACTCCGCGGATAGTATGGAGCAAAACTAATGGCCGACCGCCTGTGACAAAAATAAGTCCCAATTGAAATCATTAAAGCGTTAAAAATATGTTCCGTACAATAATTCTGTTTGCATGTTCGTAAACAACATACAGTCCGATTCCAATACAATTGTGAGTGCAAAACGACTGTGCGTGGTATCGTTTTAAAGTTCTCGACGGGATCTATTCAAATATATAAAGAACATATCGCAGTGGCTTGAAATAAAATTAAAATTTTTTTTTTCGTGTGAAAGGGTTAACATTTTCGACAATGGCGCGGAATTCGCAGAATGAAAGCATGCTAAAGTGGAGAAAATCAAAACGAGAGGCAAGAGCAAGTGATGAGGAAGGTAAGAAGCCCAAGAGGAGAGTTCACCACATTGGGAGATTCGTGTATCGATCTGCTTTGTGTTCGCAATGTATCCAGCATTATTTGTAAAAATTATGTAAGCTACTTTTCATATCATAGACCTGTGTTGGCTATAAGAAATTACATAAATGTTTTGAAACCATACTCGACTAGCTCCTTTAACTCTCCGATCGGCAATTCGTAGTACTACGTTCCAAACTGACGGGTCAATCAGAACTGAACCTACATGTATTTTTTTTGGCTGCGAAGGCTATATATATATGTTTTTATTTTTATGAAAATACCACCCGCAGGGGTGCAACTAACATGTCGTAAGTCTTTACGTCATTTTGAGTATATTTCTAATTAAAAAAAATGTATCTGTGATTAGCCATTGAATAGATAAAAGCTTGTTTCGAGCTTTTTTTTTGAGACTCCCGGTATATGTTTACGCATGTATTCTGATTTATTTTAGATTTATCTGATGTAGGGTTCAAGTATGTGAAAATGTTTTTGCGAGTAGTGGGGGAAGCAACTGAGGAAATTGGAGATTTCATTTTGTAAAAATCAAGTTTCCACTCTCTTTCCTACAACAATATCGCACCTCCAGGAGTGCTGCTAAATTTATGGTGAAACAGATGTAATCTAGAAACACAGTATACAAAGTCCACTTTTTAAATAAAAACGAAAACATAATTAAACTCTTTGGATTTAGAACAAAAATGTTCTGATAAGACACGTATTACAGCTAAATATGAACAAGACAAAAAGGTGGTTTTGTGGTATACTATTCAGTTCTTGAATCAAGACTTCTAGTTCTGTAAGAGATGTGACGAAAGAAAGAAATAGAAATAGTGGTCTCGCCCTTTAGAGATATCTCGGGTACATTATTGTTTCAGATGCTTGTCTACCTATGGTTTCTGTGCAATATTTTCAAAAGTTCAAAAAGTGGTGAAATCTTGTTGCTTACCTCATGCTTTCATGATACTTAACCACAAAAGAACACATTATTTTCCAGTATTCTAGTACAGAGAAACACAAGAACTCTTTTTAAATTGACGCAACCGTATTTAGGCTTTAATGTACTCAGTCTGGCCTTTTCAATACTTTCTGCAACAATCAAATGAGAAAGTAAAATGAAAAAAGTGTTGAACCTCTCCGTTTTTTCATTCTCCAGGATTTATGTTTTTCTATATATACAAAACTGTAATACAGAAAAGTTCAAAGTTTCTAACTAAGGCTTTAAAACAAAGCAATTACAAGCTTCAAAACACTTTTTTCCGGAACTATATTAGGTGTTAAATTGCTCATCGGACGTTTATATGAGTGGCGTAACTGCTTGTAGACAGTTCCATGCAGAAAAAAGTTTGTCCCCTCTGCGTTCCTTGAATTTATTTTGCGGTAATAGGTCGGTCGTAAAGATTTTGTGACACAGAAATCTTGAAAAAAGGGGTTAGAGCAGAAATCACTTGAATTTAATGTGCACGAAATCTTGCGATAAGTTTCTTAATATCCTGTGCGTGGTGCAAGTCACTCACATATAGAGTTCCTGTGCAGGAAGATTTATTTAAACAGCAGTTTCACAAAATCACATAAAAGTGATCTTTGTAAACTCGTAAATGGTGCATACCTGCGACTAATGTATGTGAGAATTCGTGCTTGCAACACATTCCTTGTGACCGCGAACACAATGTCTTGTCCTGGACAGAAAGTGATGCATTAGGCACGTAGGTTGCGCACGACTGATGTGTCACATCTGTTTGTACTGGATACATGCCAAGAAATAAAAAGTTTTTCGCATTCAGAAATTTTTTTAGCTATTTTTTAAAGAATGTCATTGGATATTTTGGTCGATTTTGTAGCGCAGGTTCCAACGGTTTCCCTTTCTGTCCTCTCGTAATCACCTCTTCTGGGTCTATTATTTCTGGAATTGCACGCTATAACTTTACTAAAGGCCTTCCTGAAATTCTCTGAAAGAAAGGCGTAGAGTATAGGGTTGACACATGAGTTCATGTAGGCCAAGATGTGTGATGTAATCTGCATGACCAGCGCTGTCTCGGTGAGATGATAGGCTTTTATGCTCTTCAGCACGAGGATGATCTGTATTGGCCCCCAACACACAGCAAATATGACCACTACCACCACCACCATGCGTGTCACCCTCTTCTTGGATCTCACACTCTCGACGCTCACGTGACCACCAGGAGCTACACCGAACCACAACCTCTTCAGCATAAATAAGTACAAACAGAATATAAGTCCAAGGGGGATGACGTACGAAGACAAAAAGAAGCATATTTGAAAAGCTTCCTGATCGTAATCTTCGTTTAAGAACATGCATACCGAGTGCTCGGTGTAGTCGAATATGTATTCGTACTCTCCGTGGCTGGAAAGAGCTGGGGCGCAGCATACCAAGATGACGATCCACATGCATCCGGTGGCCATGTACGCGTTTCTCTCAGTACGGATGGACATTGATGTGATGGGGTGGACCACAGCCAGGAAACGATCCAGAGACATCAACACTAAGGTATAGATGCTAGCGTATGCACACACAATGATCAGGTACTGTACCACACGGCACCAGGCGTCGCCGAACGGCCAGCGCGGCAAAGCGTAGTCCCAAGCTGTGAATGGGACGCAGAATACTATAAATAGCAAATCAGCTATGGCCAAATTGATTATCAATAGATTCGTGGTAGATCGCATCTGGCTGTTGCACGCGACGACAATGACTACCAGGGCGTTTCCAAACAGCCCCAAGACGACGATGAGACCAAAAAGAATGGGTACAATGATCTGCAAAGCGCTTTGCATGGCCAATGCATCGCTATAATCGTGTCTTCCGTAGTCGTAGATCTCCGTCATGTTACAGTCCGTTATGTTGCTAGTGCCGTTGCATCCGAGGAAGGATCTGGCTCCTTGCGTGTGGTTCGGTCTTTCGAAGAAACTCATGACGTCACTCATGTCTGGAAGGAGCGACGCGGATGAATCCTGAATATCTGCCTCAATATCTAAATAATTATTTTCATGCATGGCGGCGATGCTTTTGAGAAGTACAGCTACTCAGATGTAACTTTTTATTTTTTTTACAACCATGGAAGCTGGGTCATCGAAGATTTCATTTCAAAGTCCCGGGAAAGCAAAGAGGCGAATGAAGGACTACTGTTTAGAGTAAGAAGTAACATGAAGTGATGAATTAATACTGTTGACCAATTACTGCAGAGTTTCTTTCTTGAAATCTGGAAAGGAGAGTAAAAAAAAAAGATATTAAATACAGTTCGACTTAGTGTAAAACAAGTTAGTAAAATCATGCAATTCATTGATTATGAAATACTTTCCGACATACCAGAAATCATTACTCAAGTTATGAGGATAATGGCTGTAGAATAAATCTTGCGCTAATGATTTGACCTTTGACCCCATTTCGATGATATTCAACAGAACCGGTAAAGTATATTTCCGGAACAACATGATAAAGCTTTGTCTCAATCGAAGCATTTTACGTACGTTATAACGCATAAGGGTGATGGAATGGATCCCGATCCTATGTCCTGACCTTTGACTTCATCTCGCCCATTTTCAATAGGGTTCGTCCCCAGTTTGTCCCCTACCACATACTAAAATGTCATCGAAAGCGAACCATTTTTACTCAAGTTATGACGCATAAGGGCAATGGAATACATCCCGCTTCTATGTCCTGCCCTTTGACCCCACTTCATCCGTTCTCAATAGGGTTGATCCCCAGGTGGTTCCCCACGATAAAATAAAATTTCATCGAAATCGAACCATATTTACGCAAGTTATGACGCATAAGAGCAATGGAATGGATCCCAATCCTATGTCCTGACCTTTGACTTCATCCCATTTTCAACAGGGTTCGTCCCCAGTTTGTCCCCTACGACATACTAAAATGTCATTGAAATCGAACCATATTTACGCAAGTTATGACGCATAAGGGCAATGGAATACATCCCGCTCCTATGTCGTGACCTTTGACCCCATTTCGCCCATTTTAAATAGGGTCCGTCCCCAGGTGGTCCCCTACCACATGCTGAAAGTTCATCAAAATCGAACCATGTTTACGTGAGTTATCGTGCGGACAGACGGATGGACGGACGGACAAAGCTGGAGCATATACGCTTCTTCATCCTACGGTTGGAAAGGGTAAATGAATCGAATTCACGCACTTAAAAACAATGAACAACGTAGTAAACCACTTTTATCTTCTATTCATAAAAGAAGGCAATTTAAGAAAGTAATGTTAGCTGAATGTAAAAACATCGCTCTATTCAGTATATCGTTTGCTCTAGAATTGCAGTAAAGGATTATATATGCATTTACAGTGAAACCTGCCTAGCAAATGTCCTGTAAAAAATGACCATCTTGAGAAGTGACCGTCAAATAGAGTGATTCAATTTTCTAAAATTTCCCCTATCCCCAATAAAATAAAATAAAAAATACTTACCTTTTATAATGCATACTGCTTCCGTTCTTTCACTAAATCTCTAAAAAAGAGTCAGAAATAAATCTGAGGAATGGAGGTAAGGAGTTTGGAACATGGGTACGTTATCGCCAATCGGGGTCTTTTACTACAGGTTCTTTACGAGGGTATGGAAAGTAAGGCGATGCCCAACGCAATAGCATCACTACTTCGATTGAGCTTTGAACCCACTTACATCCCTTTCCTCCTTTTCTTTCCTTAAAGTGAGCGATGTGTTCTTTTGCTATCTAGAGCGGACCGTCAAGCCTGCCCACACAATACTGCCGGCATGTGAGAAGGCTATGCTCCTTGGGATGAACTGATTCGTGGGCTTCACGCTCTCATTATGACAATCAACCCCTTAGGCTGCTAATGTTCTTGAAACAGATAGTGGGTAAAATTTTTTGCGTCCCCAAAACAGAAATGTTCACATAGCGGAAGCTACGGGAAATGAAGCTACCACAAAATTTGATTTGCACGAAAGCTACGGCAAAACAATTTCTTCCCTCTTCTTATCTCAGCAGTAGGGACCATAAACCTGTCACTCGTAATATTGGGTTGGTGAGAATGAAATGTCCGGCGCGAACGAGCAGTGGAGACAGGCCCGCACCCCAGCGGAATGGAACCACCCACAAGTGTTGCGGGTATTACGTCACGGAGTCATTATAAATAGCTACCAGTGTATGAAGAACAAGGTTCAGGCGTCGTTTGTTTCGACGTTACGTGGCTTGCAACGGAAACATGCAGACGCCGAATTTGAGAGTCATCTTCCTGTATTCATTTAAACTGGGCAATTCCGCTGGAATTGCTACTCGAGACGTTAGCAAAGCGTTTCAAGTTAATACAGCCGACAAAAGAACCATTCAGCGAGGGTTTGTGAAGTTTTGAAGAGGAGATACACACCTGCAAAACGAAGCACTTGGTTACCGACCTGTTGCCGTTTCTGACGATGCTCTGTTACGTGTGGTTGAAGCGGATCCCCTAAAAACGTGTCGTGAGATAGCGGCAGAGTAGATGTCCACCACACGACAGTTGTTCGGCGTCTGGCTGCGCTGGGTAAGGTCAAAACACTGGACATGTGTCTGCCGTATGAATTGATAGCTGTCAACAAGACTAGGCGTTTGGAAATCTGCACGTCGCTGCTTGCCAGGAATAAACAGGAACCTCTACTGCATCGAATCGTCACCTGCGACGAGAAGTGTATCATTAATGTTAATCGGAAACGATCTGCAAGTTGGTTAAGCAAGGCACAGTCTTGTGGACGGCATCCTAAGTCACCCCTACACACCAAGAATATGATGTTCCTTGTCTGGTAATCCACAGCGGAGACAATTCATCGGAGTTTCTTGTCAAGAAGCCAAACCATCACTGCAGAACGTTATTGTGCTGAATTACATCAGATGCACCGGAAATTGCTGCCAAAACAACCGGCTTTGGTCAACAGACATGGTGGTCTCATTTCCTGCTCCAGGACAACGCTCGATCTCATGTCACACAACGAACGATGCTGACACTAAATGCCTTGGGCTATGAAGCACTGCCTCATCCTGCCTAATACCCGAACTTGTCTTCGACAGACTGCCATCTGTTTCGTCGCCTGGAACATTTCCTGTCGGGGAAACAGTTTACGACAGACAACGAGGTTCAACGTGCAGTTGATGACTTCTTCAGGTCTCAACCACAAGACTTTTTCGTTCCGGAATCATGGCCTTGCCAGACAGATGGTAACCATATGTCGATTCCGATGGGGATTATTTTGCCTAGGTAAGCTGCCTTACGTCTCCGTTCTTGCCGTCCACGTGTACTGGTCCTTTGCCGGACATTTCATTCTCACCAACCCAACAGGAGCTTGCTTGTATTCTCGTAGTCTTCTATTCTCTGACACATGAGTTTAGTCCTTTTGACAGAGACATCATGCCACTACGCATAAACAAGTAACACATGCATCATTCCCCTTTTTTAAGTTCGTCGCCATTGTTATATCCCTTTCAAGAAGGTAATCATTCTCATTAACCATGGGTATAATCCCCTTAGATGTCTGTTGCCATTTTAACTATATTGTCCCATTGAAGTCAGTTCAATGCAGAATGGGGCGTAGTTCTAAAAGAGTTCCACCGCACCCGTCTTTAATATCGTGTGACCCCACACTGCGAAGGCGTCCTCTCGCATTTTATTCCGCCGTTAATTAATAAGCAAACACCAATGTTTTTATCTTTCTGTCATTTTCCATTCTGCAGATGTGTCCAAAAAGTCTCAGTTTTCTCTTTATGATTTTTTTAGAACAGGGTCTCTTTTAGTTGTATTCTTGTGTACAGTTCTTCATTTCTTATCCTCTGGGTCCATCCGATTCGTAAGACTTTACGATAGCACTTTCTTTCAAAAGCAAGTATCCTGTTCTCTGATTCCTTTGTCAATGTTCAAGTCTCGCATCCACATAGCATGCTGCTGAAGGTACATGTCACGGTAATGCATAACTTAGTTTTCAGACTAATAGCTCTTCTCTTCCAAATTTTATCCAGGGCTTTTAATAGTGTTATATCTTTTGCAATTCCAATTATATTTTATTTTTATGCTGTTTAGGTCATATGTTATACAGCTTCCGAGATAAGTGAATTTTTCCACATTTTCAAGTTCTTTGCCTTCCAGAATGATCTTTTTCTTGATCTCTTTTGCTCCAAATACCATTATATTTGTCTTCTGTATGTTTATCCTTAGTCTATATCTTTTTACCCTCTCAGTTCAGTTCTTGTACCATTTGATCCAATTTCATTTCATCTTCTTCAATCAGTACAATGTCATCTGCAAAACACAGATGGCTGAATCTTAAAAATTATTAATTTAATCACTCAAAAAATTATTAGTGTCAATCATCTGCCAAAATCAGGGGGAAGAAACGCTTTCTGATGAGCTAGTTCACCAGTTCCAGTCGCGTTCTGCCCTCTCCTTTGCCAACCAACATATTCGTTCTAGCCACTTTCCGCCCATTTTTCTAACACAAAGTAAATTCGTTCCAACCGATTAAAGGATAAAAGATCGGTCGTGACTACCCTAATTAACTAAAAGCCATACCGGCTGCCAACAAAATTCAAAGACAAAAGCGAAGGACCACCCACTATTTGCGATCTCGCGAATGATGGTGACAGCGAGAAAAAAAGGAAGAAGGTGTTTCATATTTTTAAGCTCACAACATTTTCGTTATCTTTCTAGAACTTCCTAAACAAGGTTTCTCATTAAATTTCTCAGGTTGGTGATCCCAAAATTCAGGCATACTCTCTTATGCGTTAAAAAAATGGCTGTTCGTGGTCGCGTCCTGCAAGTGGCAGCCAAACAAAGGTCTGGTATGCATTGCTTCCGTTATTGATTAGATCCGTGCAACACAAAACTGCCCACTTTGGTGGAGCCCATGGAATGCGAGTGACGCAGAACGCAGGTTTTACTGTATATCCATAAATGCATTTGACAGTAATTCATCTCTCGATGAAATGCAGGTTTTACCTGGGTACAGTGTTCACATATTAGTAACAAACGTTACGCAAACGTTACGCAAACTTCTGTTCTCCTCGTTATTAAGGAATTTAATTGTTGAGAAAACGTCAATTATACTGTCATACTAAAATATTATTTTACAAATAAAAAATTAAATAATAAATATTTCAAGAGTTCTGCATGTTCAAAGTTCCTACCTTGATAGTATGTTGTCCTGGAAGATTATATTTCTGGTATCCTTTCACCCAGCGATAATACGGCTCGGCATTAAGTGCACCTACACTAGGTTTTATCCACATACGAATATGTTGGCCATCTCTGCTTGCATGTTAAAATCTTTTCAGAACAGTTTAGAACCTAATGCTGACACAATCTTGAAGGTATGCTTCATTAGACTTTAAGTCATAGGGATTGCTCATTAAATAATAATAAAATATATCAAATTCAAAGTTAGCTGTATGATGAGTACATTATAATGATGGGTCACCAAGTACGGCACCAAAAGATCCACCGGGTGATACTTGAGCACACCCCACTTCCATTCTAGTCCCAAGTCTCGAACTCTCGCGTTTAGTTGGGGAAATACAGCCCGGTATCCTCAGCAGAAGAAATACAACTGAAATGACATCGACGTAATCTCATCTCCGTCGGTGTGCTTGTGCACATTAGGGTTACGTGTGCATGTCATCAGCTTCAGTGTGGCGGCATCTATCGGATAAAATTTCATTCTCTTAAATCAAGTGTTGCTGGATATTTTTTTGTTTTTTTCCTTTTTCGGTTTTTGACAGTATTTTCAATTTTAATCAAGCTCTTCCAAGTTGAGAATAACAAACAACTTCCATTCATATATATACTTTTTACAAATAATCATGAACGCATCTACACTGGCGGAAAGTGAAAAAAGAACACCAAGAAGGAGACGTC
Organism: Macrothele yani; assembly: GCA_039090855.1. Taxonomy (NCBI): domain Eukaryota; kingdom Metazoa; phylum Arthropoda; class Arachnida; order Araneae; family Macrothelidae; genus Macrothele; species Macrothele yani. The sequence continues at coordinate 117,664,086 of CM077002.1, read as the reverse complement.
TGATACCAACGAAATTTATACAGCATAATAACGGAATACAGAGGATGACGTGATCAAAACATTATGGCAAAATACAGTTGTATTTGCTGGTAAACTGAAAGATAACATTTCCATGTAACATGGTTAGTACGAGGTTGAACCGCCATGAACTGCGTCACACTTTGCAATTCTGGCATGGAGTCTGTCGTACAGATGTTGGATGTAAGTTTGCGGTGTTATGTTCCAAGAATCCTCAACCTGGACGCGTAAATCAGGGATAGTCGTGGCTGGCCGTGGAGATCGGATAAGTCGTTGTCCCATAAAATCCCACACGTGCTCAATGGGGGCCAAATCCGATGAACGTGCAGGCCATGGAAGTTGTCTCACACCCTGAAGTGCATGTTGCGATGCACGTGCCGTGTGTGGGCGTGCGTTATCTTGCTGGAAAACACCACGATGGACCGAGCTTACAAATGGCACAACAACGGGCTGAATGATGTTGTTGATGTAGGAGGTGCTGTTTAACGTACCCGGTACAAACACTAGTTGTGTACGGGAGTGATAGCTGATCGCTCCTCACACCAGGAGACCAGGTGTAGGCCCTGTGTGTCGCTGGCAGATGCAAGAAGGGTGGAAACGTTCCCCTGTGCGTCTGCGAACACGCATACGACCATCGGAGGCTCCCAAGCAGAATCTGCTTTCCTCGCTGAACACGACAGATCGCCATTGCGTTCTCCAGTGCAGATGTTGGCGACACCACTGCAGCCGTTCCTGACGGTGGGCTGGAGTCAGAGGTACACATGCCAGAGGCACACGTGCACGTAGTCCTACATCCAGTAGACGGTTGCGGATTGTTCGCACAGTCACCTCAGGTGCAACGGCAGATCGGATTTGCGTTGCACTGGATGTTCTGCTTCACAACGCCGCTCTTCTTATGCGTCGATTGGTCCGCTCATCAGTCCGTCTGTGACTCCCAGTTCCACGTCTTCTCGTGTGGGAATGTTCCTCTGACCATCTACGCCACCATCGTACCACCACCGATACTTCCCGTCCAATTCGCTCCGCAGTACGACGATACGACAAACCGGCCTCGCGGAGTCCAACTAGACGACCTCGCTCAAAGTCCGATAATTGCTGAAATCGTACACGGTTTCCATGGCCAGGCATTGCAGCTTCTTCAGGTTCTTCACACGTGTCCGTACGCCTACGACTGATCACATTCACTTCGCCGTACGCCTTAAGTACCACCGACGATAATTTGCATATTATGCCGTACTGTGGCGTAAGCGCTCACCGGTTGATCCCGAAATTAATATCACACCTACGTAAACTCGACCCCATTAACATATGTAAATTTCATGATCGTCCGCCAATTTCCTTCTTGGTGTTCTTTTTTCACTTTCCGCCAGTATATAATACCAATACCGGCAGACTCTGCACATCCAAATAATTATAAAATATCAGCATTAGTAGCATATACAAGAGTAGCATACACCCATTCTTCAGACGCAGAAGCTTTTCAGAAATAAATAAAATGAATCCGGGACACGGCTAAAGAATTTGGGCACAGACCCAAAACTATTAATAGTATAATCATGCAAGAAAACCCTAATAGAAAGATAACAACACTTAAGTTGACACCTCAAGTTACATATCACGGAAGGTTACCATATATCCCGGAAATATGTAAAATCTTAAAAGAAGTTTGCTTAAAACACTGCATTAACTTTGGTATTAAAATACAGGATATCAGAACTCTGATATCTCATGACAAAGAATACCCAACTACCCTTGCAAAAGTAGGAGTGCATAACATACCCATCAAGAATCAAGAAAATGAGATCATCTCTCGATATATAGGTAGCACAAAAGGAAGCCTTGAAATTAGATTACGGGAACACAACAAGAGAAAACAAGACATCTCAAATTGACTTTTTCCTCAAAAACCAAGCTACCCCAATGCGGTAAGATGCAGTAATAATATTAGTTCAGTAAAAAAATTGGAAGACAATTCTACTGGCTGAAGTAATTATGGTCAAAAAGCGTGCAATATAAACTGTAACAATAACAGCCCAAATATTTTGCCTTTTCCCTGAAAGAGATTGATTAAAATTGAAAGTACTGTCAAAAAGTGAAAAAGGAGAAAACGAAAAAATATCCAGCAACACTTGTCTTCAGAGAATGAAATTACATCCTATAGATACCCCAAGACGGAAGCTGATGGCATGAACACGTAACCCTAATGTGTACAAGCACACCGATGGAGATGCGATTACGTCTATGTCATTTCAGTTGTATTTCTTCTGCTGAGGATGCCAGGCTATTTCTTCGACTAAAACGCGTACAGAGTTTGAGGCCTCGGACTGGAATGGAAGTGGAGCGAGCTCAAGTGTCACCCGGTGGATCTTTTCGTATCATGCTTAGTGACTCATCATTGCAATGTACTCACCATATAGCTAACTATGAGTTTATTTTCTATTATTGTTATTTAATGAGCAATCCTTATAACTTAAAGTCTAATGAAGTATACATTCAAGGTTGTGTCAGCATTACGTTCAAAACTGTTCTGAAAATATTTTAACATACAAGCAGAGATGGCCGAGTTATTCGTATGTGGATAAAATCTAGTGCAGGTGCACTCAAGGCCGAGCAGTAATATTGCTGGGTGAAAAGATAACAGCAGTATAATCTTCCGGATAACATACCAACAAGGTAGGAACTTTGAACATGCAGGAATCTTGAAATAACTCTTCAGTTTTAATTTGTAAAATAATATTTTAATATGACTGTGTAATTGAGATCCTCTCAACAATTAAAGTCCTTAAGGCTCTACGAGACCCCGCCATCTTGTATTACTGCCTTGTCTTGTTAACCGACGGGCAAGAGTATTTCACAAAATTTTCTGACAATTTTGCCCATTTTGGAACACCGTTTGTGGCTAACGCATAATATATGATAAATAAAGAGTTCCCTGGTTTCAGAATTTTTATCGATCTTTCCCTTCATTTTTTTTATCTGCAGCGAAAGTCGTACCAAGGCGTCTTCCATAGTTTTATTAATTAATAAAAAAGAGTCCAAAATGAAAATATGAAACCAGAGAACTCTTTATTTTTCATATATCTTGCGTTAGCCACAAACGGTGTTCCAAAATGTGCAAAATTGCCCGAGCAATTTGTGAAATACGCTTGCCCGTTGGTTAACAAGACAAGGCACAATACAAGATGGCGGGTCTCGTAGAGCCTTAATAACGTGAAGAACAGAAATTTGCGTAACGTTTGTTACTAACAGAGTTTAGTGTATATCGTTTTAGATTTAGTGGAATTTTGAATATTTTAGTTGCTGTGTCAAAACAGCCCGTGACGGTCTATTTTAATCCAACAACTTAGGATACTGTACCTGACGGATGGCTGCTGACCAAGTCAACACATGACAAGAACGCACTAGTGGTTGTATGAATACGGGGATCCGAACAAAAGTTTCGCAAACGTCCATTTTTGAGAAATATGTGAAGTAACAGAGAAGACTTAGCTTATTGCCGTTCAATGTACTCCACTCCTCTGCTAGTGACAGTTTGCCAGTGGAGAGGTAGGTCCTGGATGCCCCATAATACGCCATTTTTGTTCAGATGTGGTATTACTCGGGTCACGTCCAATAGCAGTTCGTCCAGCGATTCGTAACGGATGCCACGGAGCCGATTCTTTATATTTGGAAAAGGTCGAATTAGGGTGGACTAAGATCAGGGCTACAAGGTGGGTGGGATAGTTTTCCCAGCTATATTTCGACAAAACTCCGTGTAACGATGCTGCACCATGACACGGCGCGTTGTCATGCAGCGAGATCGCTTCCTCTTCCAACAAGTTGAGGTCATTTTGACGAATTTTCGATCTCAATTTTGTGCTTAGAAAATCACAATGGTATTGTGCTTTGGCCATTTGGCATTACTGGCACACGATCAGAGATCCCAACACCCTGGGCATCGCACCGAAAAATCATTATTTGCTTCACTTTGCATTGTTGCCGACGACACTATGAGGAAACTTGGGTGCCTCCATTCCCCTGATTGTGACTTCAGTCCCGGTCAATATCACGGGTCGAAGTCTCATCAATTGCGACAGTTCTGTTTAGGGAAGGAGTCGCTCTCCCTTTCGAACCAGTGGAGGTGATCCTGTGCGATGCTCACTCTGGCTGCCTGGTGGTCGGTGGTGAGTTGATGGGGCACCTCGCGCTCGGCGATTCTTCTTTTTCGCAGTGATTCTGTCAAAACTCCGATGAATAGATATGGCGGACAACTTTGCCTGTCGAGCAATCTCCTCGACTGTCAAACTGCAATTCTCTTCGAGAAGCGCTGCAACAATGGTGATAGATATGTTTTTTGTCGGCGTTTGAGGTCTGCCTGAGCAGTGATCATCTTCGATGCCTGCTTTGTCCCTCCTGAAAGCGCGATGCCTAGCGAGAAATTGTGCTCCGGTGAAGAGTTTCTTCCCCACGAGCTCCTTGCAAGGCTGTGTGGATCTGTGTCGGAGTTTGTCCCAGCAGAGGTTCTATTTTCACGTACGAGCGCTGGTCTAACGCCATGACTCGACCTGAGGAGCTGTACGCGTCTATTTTCACCCCCCCCCCACGTCCACACAGGAAATGTTAGTGCGTCGTTCTGAGAGCACTGCGTTTCTGAGAGTCTGACCTTGACATGACGGAATCATTTTCTTTAAATGCATCATCCACTTCCGTTTTAGATTAACGTGTGCAGAAATTTTGCTATGACCCTCGTAAATACTAACGTATTTTTCTATATAAGATCTGATGGCACTTCAGATAATTAGAGAGCTTTATAAGTTCAGCACTTAATTTTTTTCAAAAATCATTATTTCATTTTACGATACAATGAAATAGAAATTAATTATGTGCTTTATGGGAAGAGAAAAGCACAACATACTGCATGAAGAAACACGTGAAAAACAGGATAAACGAAAAACGGAATCCGTCGTTGAAATGCTTGGAAAATAGTAGAATAAATTTGTTACAGGTTGCCGAGCCTGTCCAGCTGAAGACAGCAGCTATAAAGGCTAACATCTTCTGGATGGAGTTAGCACTTTTCATGATAAGCGGCCATGAGCTCGAACAATGGTTGATCAGAATAGATCGCCTCTTTTTCGGAAGAAAGGTAATACACGCAATTCAAAGAATCAAGGAAAGCGAGACGGGAATACAGCACTATACCGACATGCAATGAAAAAAATGCTATTGATTGCTGGAAGTATGTATGAATTATATAGAAATATTGGATGTGTTCAGCAGTTTCTCCGGTTTTATGCCAACAGTTTGTACAGAAAATAACTTCCGTTAAATTTGAAGGCATACTTGAGAACACATCCGTGATCTTCCAGAAACAGTTTCAGAGAGTCTGTCTGTCCTGCATTTCATACGCATAAAACAGAAAAGATACAACTTGCAGTAACTGTTCATTTCGGATGCGTTAAATATAATTTCCATTAGTGGTTATGCACTAGCGATGATACATTTTGGGCCACGTGCGCAAGAAGGTTTTCTTTTCTTTCTTCAGAGGTTTGGACTTTCTGGCTAAATATCAACAACAAAATCGTATAAGACACAACTTGCCTTTCTTTCTATATAAGTTTGTACGTCCGTGGGAGCTGTCACGCCCTGGCAGAAAATTTTTATTCGGGCTACCCGTCATGGAATGCTTTCATATGTCACACCGCACTCGTGTGTGTACGTTAAAAAGTTTTCGTACTGGCTACGCATCATGGAATATCTTCATATGTCACACCGCACTTGTGTGTGTGTATGTTAGAAAGTAAGGTCTTTCAGCTCTATGAGCTCTGTAATCTTCAAACTTCATGTTTTCCCTTAAGTTTTGGACAGCAGTATATACAGTGTGATTCCTAAAGTCCTAAGTCACCTCAATAACTTGGGAACAAAGACAGCAAGAGCTATGGAAGTAAGGTATGGTATAGTAAAACAACCATGCGCTATCGGATGAGACTGACTGCGGTGCCCCTAGTGGCAAAAATGTGGAAGTTAGCACTCTTATCTCGGAAACCATGAGAGATACGAGAAAGAGATCAACTAGAAATTTGTAGAGCATCAACGAATTAGTAGGAAATGACATATGGTAGAAACGGCTGGGGTAAGTAGAAGGCTGGAAACGTGAGGGAAACACAAGGTTTATTATACTCAGGCATGAATACAAATGGAGTACATTGGTGGTATTTAATGCAACAGCGGTACTTACATAACGTTGCGTTTAACGTAAGTTGGGTTCAATATGGCCACCATCTGCCACAATACGCATTTAAATGCGACACAGAATTCCCCGTTGTACGTTCGCCAGCATAACAGTAGTCACGCTCTTACACGCAACGACGATACGCAGTCGGAGATCGTGGAGACTCGTCGGTTCCACCCTGTACACGTGATCCTTTAGGTAAGCCCAGAGGAAGAAATCCATGGGAGTTAGATCCGGGGATCGTGGAGGCCACGCAACGGGACCACCATAACCGATGATCTGTTGCCCGAATGTGTCGGACAGGAAGTGCTGTACCGCTGTTGGTTGATGTGCCGACACTCACAGGCGTGCGGTCGCATACGTCATACATTTCTCTCTGCTAGACTGTTACCGCGACAACGACACGAACCGGTGTCGCACAAGTTCGCGTTTCCAGCCTTCTACTTACCCCAGCCGTTTCTACCATATGCCATTTCCTACTAATTCGTTGATGCTCTACAAGTTTCTAATTGATTTATTTCCCTTATCTCTCATGGTTTCCGATATAGGAGTGCTAACTTATACATTTTGCCACTAGGGGCGCTGCAGACACTCTCATCCGATAGCGCATGGTTGTTTCACTATAACATAACCTTACTTTTATAGCCCGAGCTGCCTTTGTTCCCAAGTTACTGAGGTGAATTAGGACTTTAGGAATCACCCTGTATGTATCTACAATTTGAAGTAGACGAATACTCTTCCTTGAAACAACGTTTCACACCATGCAGACTATTCCAAAATTCGTTTCTAAAGTCTTCAGGGATGATGAGTTGGAAGGAGTCAATTAATCTACACAGAATGTGAAATGTAAGCTCAATGATATAAGAAATGAGAGTAGGAAGAACAAACGTAAAACAGTACCGATATTGTCACCACGTTTTGGAGACAAAAATGCAAATGGTACTATTGCTCACGAGGAAAACATTTGAACATGTTATAAATAATCAGTCCTACTATGGTTTTAAATACAGCTGTGTACGAAAAAGAAAATGAAAAATGTTCAACAAGTAAGCACCAGAGTTGCCGGACGTGGATGCAGGTTTTTATTTTGCAGAACAAAAAGCATGGTAAGTGACTTACGGAATCTGTAGCACAGGGATTTTGGAGAGTTATCCACCCAGATGATTCTTGATATGGTAAGAAAATTAGGTACATGTACTCGAAGTGCCACTTTTCCAAAGTAACAAAATAAACGCTGCCAAAGTTTTGTACTAATTTTGTACTAGTTTTGTACATCCAAAAGAAAATTTTGGACCCTACCTGAAATGGTACTTTTCGGCTCTCTATAAGTGGCACTCCAAGTACATGCCTGAGTGTAAAACTTCCATACAACCGATTTTGATGAGTGACTGAAACATTTTTGCTTCAAATCATGTTCACAAACTACCATTTGTATGCTTGACCTCAAAATGATTCAAAAATGACAGTGTTGTTTAAAACTTGTCCCTGGTGCCATGTCTTTCATCTCTGAGTTGTTACATGCCACAGTTTCATAGAATGATGGGCTTCTCTGGACACGGATTTAGGAACAATCTACTGGTACACTGCTGTATGTTCTGTCGTTTCCGCATTTCCTGTAGTGAGCCAAATCCATCAAAAAAAAAATACAGGTAGAAGGCTTAGTTTTGATCGATCCGTCAGTTTGGAATGTGGGACTACGACTTGCAGATCAGAGAGATGAAATGACCTAGTCTAGTATGGTTTCAAGGCGTTTATTTAATTTGTTATAGCCAACACAGGTCTATGATATTAAAGGTAGCTTACATAGCTTTTACAAATAATGCTGGATACATTGCGATCACAAAGCAGATCGATACACGAATTACACAACGCGGTGTTCTGTCTTCTTGGGCTTCTTACATTCCTCATCACTTGCTCTTACTTCTCGTTTTGATTTCTCCACTTTTGCTTGTGTTCATTCTGCGAATTCCGCAACATGGTCGAAAATGTTAACCCGTTCACACAAAAACAATTTTTTAAAACTTTAATTTAAATCGCTGCGATGTGTTCTTTATATATTTAAGTAGATATCGTCGAGAGCTTTAAAATAATACCATGCACACTCGTTTTGCACTCACAGTTATCCAAATAAACTGAGATATTGTCAAAAGTCTTCGCCGCTTAACAAGAAAACAATTTTTAAAATGTTCAGTTCAAACCACTGCGAACTGTCCTTATATTTCAATAGATCTCGTCAAGAGTTTTTAAAACGATACCACGTACAGTCGTGGTGCGCTCACGGTTGCCGCGATAAAGTGAGTCAAACGCGGCGACACACCCAGAAATATTGCATCACCTCCCCTGAGCACAGAGAGCGAAGGAAGCGTCGCGCGCACGATACATTTCGCAGCACGCAAATCGGACTCTCCGCTGTTTACAAATATGCCAAAACGATCAGTGTGTGGCACGTATTTTTAACGCTATAATAATTTCAATTGGGGCCTACTTTTGCCACAGGCTGTTGGCCGTAAGTCGCCTCATACTATCCGTGGAGTTAGACCTAATCCTACGTCAAAAAGAGAAAAAAAACCCAAAAAAACTTAAAGCTCTGTTAAACAAAGTGTTCGTTTCACTGCTGACCAGGCATTCCCTGATTCTTTTAAATCACTTTCCCACAGTCTGGCAGTGGAGCTTCTTTTTCCAGTTGTTATTTTGTAAAATAATGAACATTACTACTAATGAGTAAAGACAATTGGGTTCGAATACGCCACTCTAAATTAAATATAAACAAAAACTCAAAGATCCGTTATTAGGCGTAGAAACTTTATTTTTATTTTGCAAGCTCTCGCTTCCAACGGGAAGCTTCGTCAGGTAGCGGAAAAATAAATAGATAAAACAGAACAGAATCAGAGGACAAATGCAGTTCAAATATGTCAAACAATCAAACAGGAGCTCGAGTGCTCACGAGCTCATAACGGGCGCGCTCGCGGTATACCTAGAATTCTGCTCCAAATCGGAGAGATTTCCATCGTGATGTCAGTGTTGCAGGATTCATGGTGCGTCAGGATTTAAATAGTTTCGCGTACAGCCGTAGATCTTGGTCAATGGTAAGGGGACAACATGCGCAGATCAGACCAAATGGGTAAGGCTCCCAGGATGGCTCCATCCCGAGCTAGAGCCGTGCTTAGTTTGCTATTCCTCACATCACGCTGGTGTTCTTTTATACGAATCTTGGAAGACCTCTTGATAATAACGATTAGACGTGGTCTGACGCAGAGAAGAAAGTTCGTTGTGTCCATTCCGTACATTCCTGGGCTTACTTATTCCATCAAAAATTCCTTAAAAAAGTTTAACCTTGACGTTGGAATTCAGTCGCCGAAAACTTTCACTGCCCTACTCGCACCAGACTGTCGTAATATGGATGTCGAAAATCAGGCGGCAGTGTACGACGTACATCTCAAATACTCGGACTCATCTAGGAAAGTCTACATCGGTATTACCAAGAGGTCATTCAAGATCCGTATAAAAGAACATCAGCGTGATGTGAGGAATAGCAAACTGAACACGGCTCTAGTCGGGATGGCGCCAGCCTAGGAATCTTACCCATTTGGTCTGATCTGCACATGTTAGCCCCTTACGATGGATCAAGGTCTACAGCCGTACGCGGAACTATCGAAATCCTGGCGCACCATGAATCCTGCAATGCTGACATCACGATGGAACTCTGTCCGATTTGGAGTAGAATTCTAGGTATACAACGAGCGCGTCCATCATGAGCAACATGACCATTATGAGCTCGCGATCACTCGAGCTCCTGTTTGATTGTTTGACATATTTGAATTGCATTTGTTCTCTGATTCTGTTCGGTTTTATCTATTTATCTTTCCTCTGCATGACGAAGCTTCCCGTTGGAAGCGAAAGCTTACAAAACAAAAATAAAACTTCTACGCCTAATCATGAATATTGTTGAACAGCAATCAGTCTTTTCGGTGCAACATGCAAAACAGGGGAAATCCAACATCGATCTTGTGCCCATCTACCAGAGCGGCCATTGTTCATGATGGCGGCACTGATCGCTTTGGGAATTCATTCACTGACCCTTGTTGTTTCAAACAAAATTGGGAATTTGGTAGATGGCTTAATTTTCAAGAAAATTTCGATCTTTAGCTATTTAAGCTCAAACTCACTATTTTTGAACAGTTGAGATTGGTCTGCTGTATCAAAATATTTCTGATCGACCATCTGAAAAAATATATACCGAAGTATTTTTCCTGCCTGAATGTTAAGCAAAATCTCAAAACTAAACTAAAATAGCTGTCCTCATGCTGAAACAAAACAGCTTTGTTCTAGAAAGCCAGATTAATAGAAAGCTCATGAGCTCTACAGAATCTTTCAGATGTTCATAATGCAAGAGCGGCTGCTCGACTTCCAGTAGATCACCCCAGTGGGCTAAGCGTTCGGCCTCAATCCACAGATGGAACAGTCCCAGTGGACCCCAGTTTCGAGCCGCTGATTGAGGCTTGTGGGGTGTGTTTATCGTAGGATGCAGGTCTCTGTACCTTCCCTGGAGCCAGTGTCCCTACTTTAGGAACGGACATTAACCCCTCCCCGACAAAACTTCTGCTAGAGAAAACAAGCCTTCACCACAGAAGAAGACTAAAGAATTTCTTCTCACAGCTTGAAAGCAGATAATCACGTGTCTTTGGTCTCAAATGATTTCTCAAAGCTATTTTAATTTGTTTGGAGGTTTAACGACCATCGTGAGCAACTCGATGGGTTATAAGCATTCGCCCGTCCCTAATTTAGGGAGACTGGTTCCAGAGAAGTGAGAGAGCCTGTGCTAAGACAAACACAACTAAATCCTCACTGGGATTCGAAACCACATTCATCACGGACGAATGGTCAGAAGTCAGCGCTTAAACCACTGCGCCACGGGGGCGGTCTATTTTTTTTTTACAATGAAATACCAAGTTTCTAAGAACATTCAATAACAAGCAGACACGTTCCATCCTCATTTACGTACGCAGCTGAGACGTTGCTCTATAAGCTCTTCACTGTAAAAGATTCAATCGTGTAAGAGGTGTTGATAGCGGCAATATGGGAAAAACCCTTGATTTAAGTGACTTTCAAAGAGGCATGATTGTGCGTGCTAGTGTGGCAGGTGTAAACATATCAGAAACCGCAAATCTTCTCAACTCTACAGAAACAACTCTGTCGAGGGTGTACAATGAGTGGTGCACAAACAAAAAACAAGCAATCAGACATTTTCCTGTTGACGGAAAGGAGTGGTCGATGTTCGAGGGAAACGCCGGATGGGAGGAATTGTACGATTTAACAGGCGAGCTCTAAGAAACCACGAAGTACAACAGCGGTATGGAGGGAATTGTTCGAGGTAACAGGCGAGCTCCGAATAACCACGAAGTACAACAGCGGTATGGAGAGTAGAATTTCAGCATCCGCAGCCTCCCGCGTATTGGCCGGAATAAGTATTCAGCATCCACAGCTGACCGCGTATTGGTCTGAATAAGTATTCAGCATCCACAGCCCATCGCGTATTAGCCGGAATAAGTATTCAGCATCCACATCCCACCGCGTAATGGCTTAGAATTCCAGCATCCACAACCCACCGCATACTGGCCGGAATAAGTATTCAGCATCCACAGCTCACCGCGTATTGGCCGGAATAAGTATTATGCATCCATAGCTCACCGCGTATTGGCTGATAATTCCAGCATCCACAGCCCATCGCTAACTGGCCAAAATAAGTATAACACATCCACGGCCCACAGCGTATTGGCTGAGAATTCCACCATCCACATCCCACAGCGTATTGGCCGGAATAAATATTTAGCATTCACAGCCCACCGCGTATTGGCTGAGAATTCCACCATCCACAGCCCATCGCGTATTAGCCGAAATAAGTATTCAGCATTCACAGCCCACCACGTATTGGCAGGAATAAGTATTCAGCATCAACAGCCCACCGCGTATTGGCCGGAATAAGTATTCAGCATCCACAGCGGACAGCGTATTGGCTGAGAATTCCAGCATCCACAGCTCACCGCGTATTGGCCGGAATAAGTTACAAGGGCAAGACGTGACCTTCATGACAGACACGTCTCTACCAAAACCGACAAATTCTTCAGTAGTGGGCAAGGCAGCACCAAAAATGTAGGACTGGAAAAATGTCGTTCGGCCCGATGTATCAAGTTTTTAAGTAATACACGCTGATCGACGGGCCACAGTATGGCATCAGCAACACAAATCGATGGATTCCAGCTGACCAGCGTTAGCTGTACAAGCTGGTGTAGGTGGTGTAATAGTCTATAGCTTGTTTTCGTACCAGGCATTACATTCCTTAATACAACAGTTTGCCACGAGGTAATGTAACATCATTGTGGACCAGATACACTCTTGCATGGTGTTTCGTGACGGACATCAGGATAATACCCCATGCTACAAAGCTCGGATCGTTACACAGTGGTTTCCGGAGCACGTCCGTAACTTTAAAGTCGTAGGATAGCCTCCACAGTCTCCAGATAGAAATGCTATTTAACACCCATGGGATGAAATCGACAGCCGCCTTCAAATCCGCTTGGGTGAACATAACCTGCATAAGGATATAAATACTTCGTTCAATTCATGGCATATCGAATCCAGATAATTTTGAAGTCCAAAGGTAGGCAAACATTTTACTAGATAGGTGTTCCAAACAGTTTGTCGTTTCATTGTACTTTCGTTCAGTTTGGTATCACTATAACACTACATAATAGTCTGTTTGTTCTCCTTTATCTCGAATAACAGTTTGTACACGCTGAGGCATCATCTCCACCAGTTGCCGGAGAGTTTCTGAAGGTAATGCTCACCTAGCCTGTTGCAACATTGTCCACAACTCCACCCGAGATGTCGGTACAGGATACATACATCTGATGTTCCACACCACGTCATCCCGGAGAGCTTCCACAGGGTTAAAATCCAAGGAACTTGGGACACTGGATGGGTCCAAACTCAGAGGAGTGTTTCCTGAGCCATGCGTGGGAGGTTGCGGCCCAGCGGGCAGGCGCATTGTCTGCTGAGACAGACTATTAGTCGCAGAATGCTCGAAGGCCATGAGAGCGTGTAGGTCATCAGCCAGCACATGCTGGTAGCGCGCAGTGGTTAAGGACCGCTCCAGACACACTTAGGGTCCTAATTTAACCCATGAGGAAGCTCCCTAAACTATCACAGAACCCTACCACCTTGAAGAGAGCAGATATGGAATGACGGAGCTAGAGTTCCAGTGTATCAACGCAACACCCCGTTAGTTAGGTCCAGCTGAAAACGGGATTCATCTGACGACAGGGCGCGGCAGAACTCTACAGAGATGCAGCTTTAACGTTCCCGGCACCAAACGAGTCAACAAGGGCACTCGAGTAGGGCGTTGTCTCCCATATCTCAGGTTATGCGCAGTACTATTCGCTTACTGAAGCAGCTTGGGCCCTCCGATATTTAACGAGGTTGATACTTGCGCCGCCTTTGCCAAGTGGTCGGTCTGTACGAGCCTGGATAATCTGTATCGTTCCCGGTGATCAATGGCGTGTGATCGGCCACTACTTGGTCTCTGGGCTGGTACCTCCGTCGATGGTATACTCACGGTACACCCTTGATACGGTTGCCCTCGGAAACTCTAGGGTTCGTATCATTTGAGAAATAGAATGACCCATCTGTCTCTCACCGAGAAGGAGTCCACGATCAAAGCAAGTCAGATCACCACGCTTACCCATGTTCATCGATTGCAATACACTGTTGAGAAGCCCTGATGTCCACCGATTTATCACCTGCGTTCAGTTTGGATCTGTAGCACTCTACACGGGGGGGGATACCCATGTGAACCTCCCACCACCCCTATCTTTAATGCTTTGTTTATTGTGTATAACAACCTTTTGCCTGCATGAATCACGATTCCTTTCAAATGCTGTTGATAAACATCTTATTAAAATACTGGTTTGGAAAATAATTCTCTGGAAGTTAATTCAGATAGGGAGTAAATCTCTTGAGGGTTTAACTAAAAATCCATCGCCTTCACTGATCTGTGTTGTGGTATACAGAATCAGTGAGATAAGTTCGGAACAAACTCTAAAAACACCCAATTACAACAATTGTGTTTTCAGCATTGAACGGGTATCATTAAGAATATATTTTAGCGCTGAAAACCATTAGGATTCCAGCGAATGAAAAGGAATCCATTTCTACTTTTGGGCCGATGATTTATTAGGAAAGCACAAACATAATTTAATGGACGACTCCTAAGCACACAAGCAACTCAAGTAATCGGTAATTCAAAGAGTTCCGGGCGAGATGTTTCTGCGGAGGTTACGTTTGAAGAGAACAAACACTAAGAGCAGTCACTGCATCGACTAAGTTTGAAAGCGTAAGTCGTGTTTGTGGATATCTCCGTTTATGACGTCTGAATCTGCACGAAATCCTTAGAGAAAATTTCAGAATTCCTTGGAGCATTCAATTAAAACTGCGACAGTTTGGAGCGAGTGCGCTGTGTGTTTGTTTAATTCTTCAGTTTTCCATTCCTTGAGAAGCACTTCGGCACAAAGAATGTACTCTTGCAGAAATGCAATTGATCGATACTTTAAGATAATAACGCTATTCGGAATCAAGTTTCTTTCTGAGACAGGCTTGTGCTTTAAAGGATAGACGATAATGGAAGTTCGAGGTCAAAGCCTAGTGAAATGAAAAATACGATCTAGGTCGTGTTAAGTAGGATTTCAAGCGAGAGTGCAAATACTTAATATCAGGAAACCAGACTTTTGAGTCCCAACCATAAATCGAAAATAAATAGCCTTTGAAATCTCTGAATTTCGCCGGTTGACACAGTGGCAAGGGAAAATATTTTCCTCCTTTTAAGTGGAAACTGATTGAAAGCATTTCTAAAGATGTGCGTAATTTTTAAAACTCTTTGATTTTGATTGAGCTTAACTGTCTGTAGTCTGATCAAAGTAGGTTTTTGTAGAACGAATTACTTTGAAGACTTCACATGTGTGAGATGCGAGTGGGTTACTCATACGCGCCTCGTATTTGCAGAGAAGGTATTTTCTGTAGTAATACACTCGTACTTTAACTTACAATTTCATCTCAGCAAGTGAGATTACATCACCTTTGAAGAATAATCACGTGAGAATTTCAAAAGTCCGTTCAAACCTTTATCGGAACTGGAAAATGCAGCCTGTCACTAACGTATCTTTTATATGAAAGTATTACATCATTTTTAAGTAGAAGGCTCTGATAATGTGATGATTACATAAATTTCTTTGAAAATTAAATAATTTTAAAAGTTGATTGTGTTTACTATCGTTGCATTCCCACATCTAGTGTCACTTTTGACGAAGTAAATTTCGCCATCATTTTTATACCAGGATTCGAACCCACAACGCTCGGCTCCAGAGCTCCGAGTGCTATCAACTATACTACACTAGTATGTGTTTTCACTGCCAAATGCCTTTATATCATGTGCGTCCTACAGGTCAGGCACGTCACATACATCTCCCCCCCCAAGAACGAGCACCGGGGCATGGCCCACGGGTCAGATGGGACCATGTATCGCTGTAAGCAGTCATCCGATGAAGACCGTGCATTTGAGAAATCCGAGACATTTTGGTGTGTGGAACGTGCACTGAAGAACTGATTCTTATACACTCACTGGCCACTTTATAAGGACCACCTGACAATTGTAAGCAAATGAGGTTTGGCTGCACGCTGTTGCCACCAGAGGGCGAGGCTAGTATAAAGGGAAAGCTTCGTGCTTGCGACAGAAGTAGAAGTAATGTTCGGGTGACGAGATGGGTAAAAAATGCGATTTGATGGACTTTCAACGTGGGATGATTGTAGGAGCTCGGAGCCATGGAGCGAGTATCGCCAAAACCGCCGCATTCGTGAAATGTTCCAGAGCAGTTGTTGTTAAAGTGTTTAAAAGCTGAACTGTCAGCCAAAAAAACTGGGTCTCTACGTGCAACGAGTTGTCGTCATCGACTAGTGACTGCTCGGGCGGAACGGAGAGTGTCCAGACTGGTAACAGACAACAGAAGGGCAACAGTGCAGCAAATTACAGATCATCTTAATCAAGGAACCCCTCAAATGATCTCCGTACGCACTGTTTGCCGTACACTGCATCGGATGGGATATGGCAGCCGAATGCCTGTTCGAACACCTTTGCTGTCTGCAGTTAACAAGAGAAATCGTCTCCAATTCGCACAGGAGCTCAAGGATTGGTCAGTCAATAATTGAAAAAACTATGTGGTCTGATGAATCACGTTTTCAGTTGCACCATGCCGATGGCGGAGTGAGAATTTGGCGGAAACAGCACGAAAGCATGGACCCCAAATGCATTGCTACAACCCTTCAAGCTGGTGGAGGCAGTGTTATGGTTTGGGGAATGTTACCTGGCATGCTTTGGGCCCTTTAATTCCTGTTGATCAACGTCTGACTGCCACATCATATCTAAACATCGTTGCGGATTAAGTGCATCCTGTCATGTGGATGGTTTATCCCAGTGGCGAAGGCTACTTTCAACAGGATAATGCGTCCTTGCATAGTGCTCGTATTGTACAGGATTGGTTTCAGGAACATGCCGGTGAGTTTACTTTGCTTAGGTGGCACCCACAATCTCCAGATCTCAACTCCATTGAGAATTTGTGGGATGAAAGTGAACGAGTCATCAGACAGCTGGATCCACAATCCTGTAATCTCGCACTCTTGGAAAGTGCTATTCATCAAGCATGGTCTCAGAATCCACAAACCACCAATCAACATCTCGTGGAGTCCACGCCACGAAGAATCGACGCAGTATTAAAGGCAAAAGGTGGCCCAACGAAGAACTGAGGGGGTGGTCATAATAAAGTGGCCGCTCAGTGTATATGGATTCTTATACTGTGTGCACTGAAGAATGAATTATCATGCGCGTCCTACGGGGCAGGCAAATTTCAAGTAAATTAAATCCATCAAAAGTGCATTTCTCCATCATTGTTATGCCAGGGTTCGAACCCACAACTCGCGGAGCTCCGAGTGCTAACCACTATGCTACATTGGCATGTGCTCTGACTGCTATCTGCCATTATCTTAACTGCGTCCTGCTGGGCAGGCACGCCACACGCTACAATTTACAGCAGTTAGATTTCGCTATGTAGGAGAGTATAAGGTGTGTCGGAAAGCTCTATCTTTGAGTAAAAGATTGACTTACCATGTACGAGACATATATATTAAGTGTTTAATCTTCAATATAATATATATTATTTTGCACCACTATTCTCCAGCTATCCGGAAGCATGTTGACTCCCACCGTGGTAAAACCTCGCGAGCCTTAGGATAAAAAGACTTCCTAGTGTCGTTTGAGTGTCAACATCATTCCGAAATATTTTTTCAGTGAGAAAGTCTGTAGAGAGTGAAACAGATAATAATTTCATGGTCCGATATTCGATGAAAATCGGAGATGCGGCAAAACATAATATCCTAATGTGGTGAGCTTTTGTTATGTCCTTGAAGACAAATGAGGCCTGGCGTTGGCTAGCAAAGTATTCTTCCTTTACCCCTTTCCTTTGGCCAACCGATAAATCTTTTAGTTGATCCTTTTTGTTAGCTAACACATAGCTCTGTTCTTTAAACCTTCCTTTTGGTCTACCCAGGACCCTTGGACTCTTTCCATTGGTCAAACCAGGACTCCATTTATTTAACCCTTTCTGTTGGCCAGCATCGGATTTTTTTACTCTTTCTATTGTCTAACCCATGAATCGTTTTTTTGATCCTTTCTTTCAGTCAAACAAGAACACTTCGAGTATTTCTATTAGTCAATCCAGGATTCATCCCTTTGACTCTTTCTGTTGGCCAACCCAAGACTCTTTAACCCTTTCCGTTGGCACCCCAAGCATGTTTGACACTTTCTGTTGGGCAACACAGGACTCTTTTCCTTTGACTCCTTCTGTTATCCAATCCAGTACTAGTATTTTGTTTAACACTTCTTCTGTTGGCCAACTTAGGACACGTTTCTTTGGTTCTTGGACAACGAAGAAATTCCTTCTTTGACCTCTTTTCTTTGACCCTTCTTGACCCTTCTTGTTAGTCAACGCAGGATACTTGTTTGACTCTGTTGTCCAATCCAATACTATTTTCTTTTACACTTCTGTTGACCAACCTAGGATATGTTTCCTTGACTCTTTCTGTTTGCCAACACAGAGCTCTGTTTTTTGATTGCTGACTCCAAGTACGAGAGCTGCTGAAAGTGTTTCATCGTAGCGATGGTTTCCCCAGGCGATGATACCCCACAACAGATGCAGAACTTCCTGTCCCTCCAGATCCATAACATGTGCTTCTGTTAAGGAATATTCGGTTTCAATGTGGTTGGAGCGGATTTTTTGGCTTGCAGTTGGTTCTTTTCTTTCACTGAGTTATTGAAGACTGAAGGGCATTCACTTATCTAATAACCAACTTACCTAAAACCGGATCTTTTTCATACTGCACTAAAGGAGAGAGCCAACTCGCACACATCCCGATACGTTTGCTTTCGTCAACTCGTATGACACCCATCTTGCGTACTTGAGACAAATCCCTGCTGATGGATTTGTTGCAAAATAGTGAAATGGGAAATGTTATGCTTGACTCCCAATTCTACGTACGTAAGATAAGGGTCTTGTTGCCGTTTTTTGCGTTGAATTTCATCGTTAAGGGGGCGTTGACAACCTTCCTGATTGGCAATCATCTTTCAAGTCGAAATTCTGCTCTTTGAATATCACGAACTGTCTTTACATCGTACATACAGCAACGATGTCGCAACCAAAAACATGACACATATGTTCAAGCGTCTTGCTGTTTTCCTTTTGGAAATAAAAATTGCACAAGGCCTTAAACACACTTTATCTAATGGCATTTTTACTCTTCACTTGCAGACAAACAAATTATTGCTGCAACTGTTCTTTGTGAGGTTCGTACTTCAGGAAGGGATGAATCAACCGAGATAGTACGATGGTTAACTTCATGACACATTCAATAAATTAAAAGAATACTGCAAATCTATGTAGCGCTAGTTTTCTTTGCCTGAAGAACAGCTTTCTGGCGTATATTTACAAAGCGAAATACAGGTATTTCCCTTGCTTGCTTTTGTTTGTTTATCTGATATTACCACGTTTGAAATCGTCTTTTATGTTGCCTATAATGTTTCGAATGTTTTCAAGCATTGTGTGTTGAAAATATACCAAATGCTTAACTCAACACTTTGGCGACCACTAACGATCGCAGTGCTCTGCAATACAAAAAATGAAACTTACGAGCTTGTAATCTTGTTAATACAACTTATTCAGCCTACGTTTCATGAGGATAACAGGCGTAAGAATACAATCAGTGAATCGTTTTCTGTCGTATCACAACCACCTTTCACACACTATGCTTACATTTTTTATTTACCTGCAAAACACTGTCAGTTGTAGCTAAAAATTACAAGGAAATTCGGGGAAGTAACGTAACTTGCGAAAAAGCATTAACTGGAACAGGAAGGTTAAATTAGAGATATAAGTCAAATACCCCCGTTTTCAAAGAGCACAACTATTTACCGAAAAGCTTGGTTTTTGCACATTGTAGACTCTCCTGACTTCCTGAGATCAAGCAAGGTCGAGTCACATTATTGTGACTACCTCCTACTTTTGACATCAACAGTGCGTAGCCAATGAATGAAGGCATGTGCCATGAGCTGGCTTAGAGGTCATGTATAAAAGAAGAGATTTATCAGATTTTCAAAAAGGGATGATTATCAGCTTTTTGAAAATTATCAGCTTTAGGCCAAGGGTGGCAACAGCGCTATAATATTATATGGTTCAGCTCTAGAAATCTATTTGTATTAATGTTTTTTTTTTATTAGTCAATATTAAGCACACGGCGTAAAATAACGATAACGTGCACGTGGTGAACACGTGGGCAAATTTCTTTTGTATTATGCGAACACGGCATGGTTGCCGAGTCAAGCGAACATGTCGCCTGCGGCGATGTTGGCTCATGTTCAACGATGTAGGGCGTCAAGGCCGCCCCCATCCTGGTTTGATAGAATGTCTTCCAAGGCATGGACGGCTCCCAGAGGCGGGGATGGGGGGAGGGGAGAAAAGGGGAGGAGATTTAGGAATACTATACAATGGGGTGAGCGGTTTTGGTCAGGGCTTTTGGGCCGAGGGTGTCTTAGTGGTCAACGTTCGTGACTGCCACGGGAAGGGCCTCAGGTTCGATCCCAGGCAGGTACAAACGCTCGATCCACTAAATACCCGCCGTACGTCGGATGGGCACGTTAAGCCGTCGGACCCCGGGTACTGGCACCCAGGTAATAACTAAGGGCGTCTTCCTCCCCTTTCTACTTCATTTCCGTGTCACTTTCCTATTTGGCACTCTAGCCCATATCTCCTAGCTTCCTATTTCTAAGGGTTGTTTAAGACCTGGGGTCAGACACTCTCTTCCTAAAATCCTCTACATATGATCATGCTCGGGGCTTTTGGGCCGAGGGTGACTTAGTGGTCACCGTTCGTGACTGTCACGGAGAAAACGTAGGGTTCGATCCCAGGTAGGTACGTACGCTCGAACCACTAAATATCTACCGTGCGTCAGATGGGCACGTTAAGCCGTCGGGCCTCGGGTACAGACCCTCTGGTAATAAATAAGGGCGTTTTACTCCCACTTTCTACCTCGCTTCCGTGTAACTTTCCTATCAGGCACTCTAGCCCAAATCTCCCAGCTTCCTATTTCTACGGATTGTTTAAGACCTGGGGTCAGACACTCCCTTCCTAAAATCCTCTACACATGATCTGATCTGCTCGGGGCGTTTTGGAGTTGGCTTGCCTGTCGCCGTGGGCCTCGGATTACGCGGAGTGTAAGGAGAATGCTTCGTTAAGCTCTCCGGGTTACGTGCGTCGCGGCTAGCGAAGGAGCACGTGGGGTGTTCGTTGATTGACCGAAGAATTTTCGGAAAGTTCCCCTAGAGAACTACCTCAGAGCAAGGAAGTGCTATTCCTGCGCCTGGAAACATGTCCACGCCGGAATACAGTTTATCAGCCGGAGATAATTTTGGTATTCCAATAAACTTGTTAAGTTTGCACATGGTTGTTTCCTCCAATGATTGACTGAATCCGAGTGTATGAGCTATTCAACGATCTGCTACGGACATTACAGCTTCCGCGACAGTTCATATTACACAAAGAAAGATCCTGGGTCGGGACAGTTTGAAAGAGAGAAAGTGTTCGACCTCGGTAGCACGGCTAGACCGGCGGTACCTGACAAACGCAATTTGTGAACTGTTCGCGTGCTGTTGTGGTAAAAGTGTATCGTGATTGGAGAAATGGTACCATTGCGAATAAGCGACGTGAAAACTACGGAGCACCACTCCATTGATGTGAAAGGTGAACGTCGGCTTCGAAAGTGCGAGAGGGCCGATCGGCACGCTACAGCGAAACAACTCACTCGCTGAATGAACCAAGGGCTACCGGAAGTGTGTCTAAAACGACAGTTCAACAAACCCTGATGCGTATGGGGCTCCGATGCAGACGGGTGTTTAATGAACCTATGCTAACAAAGGTGCATAGGCAGAAAAGGCTTACTTACATTGGCACGGCAGTATCGGAATTGGACCTCCGCTGATTGGCAAAGTTTTGCCTTCTCCGATGAGTTACGTTTTCTGCTTCATCGAACGAATGGACGTTGGTATGTAAGGCGAGAAACATCGGAGAACAAACAATCTTCATCCATTGCCGGAAAAACACAAACTGGTGGGGGCAGCGTTATGGGCTGGGGAATGTTTTCGTGGTATTTTCTGGGTCCACTCATACTTGTGGAAGGAACTGCGGACCGAATTCGTTATGAATCCTTCCTTGCAGACCACGTACACCCATACATGCTGATTGTCTTCCCTAGTGCGGATGGGATCTTCTTGCACGACAGTGCGACGTGTCACACAGCTAGAAATGTCCGAGAGTGGATGGAAGAGCACGATGAAGACTTCAAAGTACTTCCCTGGCACCCTAATTCCCCAGACATAAACACGATTGAGCATCTGTGGAACCACCTCGATCGTGTTTTTATCTCCATTGATCCTCCACCACGCACCCTGCAGCAGCTGTCAGATACACTGCAGTCAACATGGCTCCACATACCTGCAAACACCTTCCAGCACCTTATTGAGTCACTCCCAGCCCGTCTAGCTGCTGTCCGCGCTGCACACGGCGGTTACTCTGGATATTAGCTGGTGGTCACAATAATGTGACTCGACCACTCGCTGTTTTTAAACGAAAGTGTTCAAACTATGTTACATGAAGGCTGTGATCATTGTGTTTCCGACCGGCGCTCTATCATGAAGTAAAAGCTGCGTAACGTATAAATACTACACTGGCGCGCAACAATTAAGGACGAGACGGTTTTTCGAATGTAGTGCCTTGCAGAAGTGCTCCACATCGACTCAATTCATAACATAACATTCCCAAGATGTAAAAATATGAAACAAGTGAGCAAAACCGTCCAAACAAGGAATCCAAAGGATACAAAGGCACTTTATTGAAAAGGCACCTTCGAACACAACTGGACAGAAGACAGAAACGTCCATGTGACAGGCGGCTGCCAAGAAAAGTCCAGTCTTTATTAGGGGATATGATCACCCCCAGACTGCGTTGCAGGTGTTACAACGTCTGTCCATGCTGAGAACGAGGTTGTCAAGGAGCTGTTGAGGTATTGCGGGTCATTCCTTTTGTAGCGCCAATCGCAGCTGCGGAATCGTTGCTGGCGGCTGGTGACGGGCTATTAAGCGTCTTTCGAGAAGGTCCCACATGTGTTCGATTGAATTTAGGTCCGGGGACCTTGCGGGCTAACCCATGCGTTCAATATCGTCACTCTCCAACAGCTCTGCGACAGCCACTGTACGATGAGGTGTAGCATTGTCGTTCATGAAGAGGAACTCAGGACCCACATCATCTCTAAACAGATGCACATGAGGAAGGAGAACCTCGGTACAATAGCGGACACCAGTGACTGAACCTCCTTGGAAGATGTGGAGGTCAGTACGGCTACCAAGCATGATACCGCCCCAAACGAGAACTCCGCCACCTCTAAACCGGCCACTTTCGATTATGCTGGAGGTGTAATTGCGTGTTCCCTGCTCTCTCCAGATGTGTATACGTCCAGAATCGCTCGTTAGACTAAACCGGCTCTCATCCGTAAAGAGAACTCGACCCCATTGCCGATGTGTCCAGTTCTTGTGTTCCTGGCACCACAGAAACCGCCGTCTTTGATGAGCAGGCGTTAATGACACACACCATACTGGTCGTCGTGCGAATAAACAACCTATGTGCAGCCTCCTGGCTACGGTAAAACGCGATAACGGACGTCCAGTTATCTGTTGTATGTGCCTTGCGATTTCTCCCGCTGGGTGCCGTCTGTCTCTTCTTGCCTGTAGTGATTGCTCATGGACGACCACTGCTAAACTCTAGGACAGCTGCTCCTGTCGTTTGAAATGCTCTCCTAGCTGGTGAAACGATGCTGTGAGCGATCACGAACTCTTCGGCTACACTAGTCTCACTTCGACCTTCTTCCAACTTCCTAATGACGTGACCTCGGGTAAAATCATCCAGATGTCGTCTACTGGATTGCCTCTTGACCATATCACACGGTGGCACCAATTCGACGTCGTTCAAACCGATGTACACCGTGCAATAACTTTTACCGAATTGCTGAGTGTACACCGCCCGTATGCTTAATACCCTTCCGACACTCCCCCCCCACGTCATGTTGCATATATGCGCATGCCTTACCGTACCGGACCCTAGTCTATCTGCTGAGTGGTCTTTCGGTCCGTTCTGCCTGCTCGTTCCGCTGTTATGCTAATTTCTCCTCTTCGTCCTTAATTTTTGCACACCAGTGTATAAGAAACTTTAAATCTTCTTCATCCATAAGGCGAACTTTTTTGGAAACCTATAAAAATATGTCGCCTTTGATTGGGAACCAAAACCTCCTCTACCTTTGTGACTGAAAAGACTTTCAAACCAAATTCTTTCAAATATGCATAAAGATCGTCACATGCTATTGGAAGACGTCGGAATGCAGACGAACTTTTAGCAACAGAACATATCGGAAGAGAAACAAAGTTTGTTCCCATACTAGTTCGGAAAAATACAAACGGAACGGGATTTTGTTTGGAAGACGTCAACCGCACTGGAAGTGATACTGCGCGCACTCTAATTACACGCATTATATCATCTTTTTTACTTAACTGATATACAGCGATTTGCTAAAACGTTAATGTCACCTCAGAAGACCTTCTTCCTCTTATTTAAGGTCCAGTTATGATGTCCACGTGCCCATTGTAGACGCTTTCGACGGTGAACCGAGATTAGCATGGGCCCTCGGAGCGGACTGCCGCTGCGCAGCCTTCTTTTCAGCAGAGGTCGATGTACTATGTGTTGTGACACTCATTACTCCCGTCTCCAGCATTCAAAATACCGGCGAGTTGCGTCACAGTATCACTTCTGTTGGCTCGTACCGAACGGAGTGTCAAATCTAGCATCGATGAGCTGTGGTTGCCCACACCTTTAAGTTCAAAACCAGTGGTAACTTAAAGAAAAACATTACATTCTATTGGCTCGCACCGAACAGGGTGTCAAATCTAGCATCGATGAGCTGTGGTTACCCGCACTTTTAAGTTCAAAACCAGTGGTAACTTAAAGTAAACGTTATATTCTGCTTGTTCGTACCGAACGGGGTGTCAAATCTAGCATCGATGAGCTGTGGTTGCCCACACCTTTAAGTTCAAAACCAGTGGTAACTTAAAGAAAACGTTATATTATGTTGGCTCGTACCGAACGGAGTGTCAAATCTAGCATCGATGAGCTGTGGTTGCCCGCACTTTTAAGTTCAAAACCAGTGGTAACTTAAAGAAAAACATTATATTCTATTGGCTCGCACCGAACAGGGTGTCAAATCTAGCATCGATGAGCTGTGGTTGCCCACACCTTTAAGTTCAAAACCAGTGGTAACTTAAAGTAAACGTTATATTCTGCTTGTTCGTACCGAACGGGGTGTCAAATCTAGCATCGATGAGCTGTGGTTGCCCACACCTTTAAGTTCAAAACCAGTGGTAACTTAAAGAAAACGTTATATTATGTTGGCTCGTACCGAACGGAGTGTCAAATCTAGCATCGATGAGCTGTGGTTGCCCGCACTTTAAAGTTCAAAACCAGTGGTAACTTAAAGAAAAACATTACATTCTATTGGCTCGCACCGAACAGGGTGTCAAATCTAGCATCGATGAGCTGTGGTTGCCCGCACTTTTAAGTTCAAAACCAGTGGTAACTTAAAGAAAACGTTATATTATGTTGGCTCGTACCGAACGGAGTGTCAAATCTAGCATCGATGAGCTGTGGTTGCCCGCACTTTTAAGTTCAAAACCAGTGGTAACTTAAAGAAAACGTTATATTATGTTGGCTCGTACCGAACGGAGTGTCAAATCTAGCATCGATGAGCTGTGGTTGCCCGCACTTTTAAGTTCAAAACCAGTGGTAACTTAAAGAAAACGTTATATTATGTTGGCTCGTACCGAACGGAGTGTAAAATCTAGCATCGATGAGCTGTGGTTGCCCGCACTTTTAAGTTCAAAACCAGTGGTAACTTAAAGAAAAACATTATATTCTATTGGCTCGCACCGAACAGGGTGTCAAATCTAGCATCGATGAGCTGTGGTTGCCCACACCTTTAAGTTCAAAACCAGTGGTAACTTAAAGTAAACGTTATATTCTGCTTGTTCGTACCGAATGGGGTGTCAAATCTAGCATCGATGAGCTGTGGTTGCCCACACCTTTAAGTTCAAAACCAGTGGTAACTTAAAGAAAACGTTATATTATGTTGGCTCGTACCGAACGGAGTGTCAAATCTAGCATCTATGAGCTGTGGTTGCCCGCACTTTAAAGTTCAAAACCAGTGGTAACTTAAAGAAAAACATTACATTCTATTGGCTCGCACCGAACAGGGTGTCAAATCTAGCATCGATGAGCTGTGGTTGCCCGCACTTTTAAGTTCAAAACCAGTGGTAACTTAAAGAAAACGTTATATTCTGCTTGTTCGTACCGAACGGGGTGTCAAATCTAGCATCGATGAGCTGTGGTTGCCCACACCTTTAAGTTCAAAACCAGTGGTAACTTAAAGAAAACGTTATATTATGTTGGCTCGTACCGAACGGAGTGTCAAATCTAGCATCGATGAGCTGTGGTTGCCCGCACTTTAAAGTTCAAAACCAGTGGTAACTTAAAGAAAAACATTACATTCTATTGGCTCGCACCGAACAGGGTGTCAAATCTAGCATCGATGAGCTGTGGTTGCCCGCACTTTTAAGTTCAAAACCAGTGGTAATTTAAAGAAAACGTTATATTATGTTGGCTCGTACTGAACGGAGTGTCAAATCTAGCATCGATGAGCTGTGGTTGCCCGCACTTTTAAGTTCAAAACCAGTGGTAACTTAAAGAAAACGTTATATTATGTTGGCTCGTACCGAACGGAGTGTCAAATCTAGCATCGATGAGCTGTGGTTGCCCGCACTTTTAAGTTCAAAACCAGTGGTAACTTAAAGAAAACGTTATATTATGTTGGCTCGTACCGAACGGAGTGTCAAATCTAGCATCGATGAGCTGTGGTTGCCCACACCTTTAAGTTCAAAACCAGTGGTAACTTAAAGAAAAACATTACATTCTATTGGCTCGCACCGAACAGGGTGTCAAATCTAGCATCGATGAGCTGTGGTTACCCGCACTTTTAAGTTCAAAACCAGTGGTAACTTAAAGTAAACGTTATATTCTGCTTGTTCGTACCGAACGGGGTGTCAAATCTAGCATCGATGAGCTGTGGTTGCCCACACCTTTAAGTTCAAAACCAGTGGTAACTTAAAGAAAACGTTATATTATGTTGGCTCGTACCGAACGGAGTGTCAAATCTAGCATCGATGAGCTGTGGTTGCCCGCACTTTTAAGTTCAAAACCAGTGGTAACTTAAAGAAAAACATTATATTCTATTGGCTCGCACCGAACAGGGTGTCAAATCTAGCATCGATGAGCTGTGGTTGCCCACACCTTTAAGTTCAAAACCAGTGGTAACTTAAAGTAAACGTTATATTCTGCTTGTTCGTACCGAACGGGGTGTCAAATCTAGCATCGATGAGCTGTGGTTGCCCACACCTTTAAGTTCAAAACCAGTGGTAACTTAAAGAAAACGTTATATTATGTTGGCTCGTACCGAACGGAGTGTCAAATCTAGCATCGATGAGCTGTGGTTGCCCGCACTTTAAAGTTCAAAACCAGTGGTAACTTAAAGAAAAACATTACATTCTATTGGCTCGCACCGAACAGGGTGTCAAATCTAGCATCGATGAGCTGTGGTTGCCCGCACTTTTAAGTTCAAAACCAGTGGTAACTTAAAGAAAACGTTATATTATGTTGGCTCGTACCGAACGGAGTGTCAAATCTAGCATCGATGAGCTGTGGTTGCCCACACCTTTAAGTTCAAAACCAGTGGTAACTTAAAGTAAACGTTATATTCTGTTGGCTCGTACCGAACGGAGTGTCAAATCTAGCATCGATGAGCTGTGGTTGCCCGCACTTTTAAGTTCAAAACCAGTGGTAACTTAAAGTAAACGTTATATTCTGCTTGTTCGTACCGAACGGGGTGTCAAATCTAGCATCGATGAGCTGTGGTTGCCCGCACTTTAAAGTTCAAAACCAGTGGTAACTTAAAGAAAAACATTACATTCTATTGGCTCGCACCGAACAGGGTGTCAAATCTAGCATCGATGAGCTGTGGTTGCCCGCACTTTAAAGTTCAAAACCAGTGGTAACTTAAAGAAAAACATTACATTCTATTGGCTCGTACCGAACGGAGTGTCAAATCTAGCATCGATGAGCTGTGGTTGCCCGCACTTTTAAGTTCAAAACCAGTGGTAACTTAAAGAAAAACATTATATTCTATTGGCTCGCACCGAACAGGGTGTCAAATCTAGCATCGATGAGCTGTGGTTGCCCACACCTTTAAGTTCAAAACCAGTGGTAACTTAAAGTAAACGTTATATTCTGTTGGCTCGTACCGAACGGAGTGTCAAATCTAGCATCGATGAGCTGTGGTTGCCCGCACTTTTAAGTTCAAAACCAGTGGTAACTTAAAGAAAACGTTATATTATGTTGGCTCGTACCGAACGGAGTGTCAAATCTAGCATCGATGAGCTGTGGTTGCCCGCACTTTTAAGTTCAAAACCAGTGGTAACTTAAAGAAAACGTTATATTATGTTGGCTCGTACCGAACGGAGTGTCAAATCTAGCATCGATGAGCTGTGGTTGCCCGCACTTTTAAGTTCAAAACCAGTGGTAACTTAAAGAAAAACATTATATTCTATTGGCTCGCACCGAACAGGGTGTCAAATCTAGCATCGATGAGCTGTAGTTGCCCACACCTTTAAGTTCAAAACCAGTGGTAACTTAAAGTAAACGTTATATTCTGCTTGTTCGTACCGAACGGGGTGTCAAATCTAGCATCGATGAGCTGTGGTTGCCCACACCTTTAAGTTCAAAACCAGTGGTAACTTAAAGAAAACGTTATATTATGTTGGCTCGTACCGAACGGAGTGTCAAATCTAGCATCGATGAGCTGTGGTTGCCCGCACTTTAAAGTTCAAAACCAGTGGTAACTTAAAGAAAAACATTACATTCTATTGGCTCGCACCGAACAGGGTGTCAAATCTAGCATCGATGAGCTGTGGTTGCCCGCACTTTTAAGTTCAAAACCAGTGGTAACTTAAAGAAAACGTTATATTATGTTGGCTCGTACCGAACGGAGTGTCAAATCTAGCATCGATGAGCTGTGGTTGCCCGCACTTTTAAGTTCAAAACCAGTGGTAACTTAAAGAAAACGTTATATTATGTTGGCTCGTACCGAACGGAGTGTCAAATCTAGCATCGATGAGCTGTGGTTGCCCGCACTTTTAAGTTCAAAACCAGTGGTAACTTAAAGAAAACGTTATATTATGTTGGCTCGTACTGAACGGAGTGTCAAATCTAGCATCGATGAGCTGTGGTTGCCCGCACTTTTAAGTTCAAAACCAGTGGTAACTTAAAGAAAACGTTATATTATGTTGGCTCGTACCGAACGGAGTGTCAAATCTAGCATCGATGATCTGTGGTTGCCCGCACTTTAAAGTTCAAAACCAGTGGTAACTTAAAGAAAAACATTACATTCTATTGGCTCGCACCGAACAGGGTGTCAAATCTAGCATCGATGAGCTGTGGTTGCCCGCACTTTTAAGTTCAAAACCAGTGGTAACTTAAAGAAAACGTTATATTATGTTGGCTCGTACCGAACGGAGTGTCAAATCTAGCATCGATGAGCTGTGGTTGCCCGCACTTTTAAGTTCAAAACCAGTGGTAACTTAAAGAAAACGTTATATTATGTTGGCTCGTACCGAACGGAGTGTCAAATCTAGCATCGATGAGCTGTGGTTGCCCGCACTTTTAAGTTCAAAACCAGTGGTAACTTAAAGAAAAACATTATATTCTATTGGCTCGCACCGAACAGGGTGTCAAATCTAGCATCGATGAGCTGTAGTTGCCCACACCTTTAAGTTCAAAACCAGTGGTAACTTAAAGTAAACGTTATATTCTGCTTGTTCGTACCGAACGGGGTGTCAAATCTAGCATCGATGAGCTGTGGTTGCCCACACCTTTAAGTTCAAAACCAGTGGTAACTTAAAGAAAACGTTATATTATGTTGGCTCGTACCGAACGGAGTGTCAAATCTAGCATCGATGAGCTGTGGTTGCCCGCACTTTAAAGTTCAAAACCAGTGGTAACTTAAAGAAAAACATTACATTCTATTGGCTCGCACCGAACAGGGTGTCAAATCTAGCATCGATGAGCTGTGGTTGCCCGCACTTTTAAGTTCAAAACCAGTGGTAACTTAAAGAAAACGTTATATTATGTTGGCTCGTACCGAACGGAGTGTCAAATCTAGCATCGATGAGCTGTGGTTGCCCGCACTTTTAAGTTCAAAACCAGTGGTAACTTAAAGAAAACGTTATATTATGTTGGCTCGTACCGAACGGAGTGTCAAATCTAGCATCGATGAGCTGTGGTTGCCCGCACTTTTAAGTTCAAAACCAGTGGTAACTTAAAGAAAACGTTATATTATGTTGGCTCGTACTGAACGGAGTGTCAAATCTAGCATCGATGAGCTGTGGTTGCCCGCACTTTTAAGTTCAAAACCAGTGGTAACTTAAAGAAAACGTTATATTATGTTGGCTCGTACCGAACGGAGTGTCAAATCTAGCATCGATGATCTGTGGTTGCCCGCACTTTAAAGTTCAAAACCAGTGGTAACTTAAAGAAAAACATTACATTCTATTGGCTCGCACCGAACAGGGTGTCAAATCTAGCATCGATGAGCTGTGGTTGCCCGCACTTTTAAGTTCAAAACCAGTGGTAACTTAAAGAAAACGTTATATTATGTTGGCTCGTACCGAACGGAGTGTCAAATCTAGCATCGATGAGCTGTGGTTGCCCGCACTTTTAAGTTCAAAACCAGTGGTAACTTAAAGAAAACGTTATATTATGTTGGCTCGTACCGAACGGAGTGTCAAATCTAGCATCGATGAGCTGTGGTTGCCCGCACTTTTAAGTTCAAAACCAGTGGTAACTTAAAGAAAACGTTATATTATGTTGGCTCGTACCGAACGGAGTGTCAAATCTAGCATCGATGAGCTGTGGTTGCCCGCACTTTTAAGTTCAAAACCAGTGGTAACTTAAAGAAAAACATTATATTCTATTGGCTCGCACCGAACAGGGTGTCAAATCTAGCATCGATGAGCTGTGGTTGCCCACACCTTTAAGTTCAAAACCAGTGGTAACTTAAAGTAAACGTTATATTCTGCTTGTTCGTACCGAACGGGGTGTCAAATCTAGCATCGATGAGCTGTGGTTGCCCGCACTTTAAAGTTCAAAACCAGTGGTAACTTAAAGAAAAACATTACATTCTATTGGCTCGCACCGAACAGTGTGTCAAATCTAGCATCGATGAGCTGTGGTTGCCCGCACTTTTAAGTTCAAAACCAGTGGTAACTTAAAGAAAACGTTATATTATGTTGGCTCGTACCGAACGGAGTGTCAAATCTAGCATCGATGAGCTGTGGTTGCCCGCACTTTTAAGTTCAAAACCCAGTGGTAACTTAAAGAAAAACATTATATTCTATTGGCTCGCACCGAACGGGGTGTCAAATCTAGCAGCGATGAGCTGTGGTTGCCCACAGCTTTAAGTTCAAAACCAGTGGTATTTTAAAGTAAACGTTATATTCTGTTGGTTCGTACCGAACGGGATGTCAAATCTAGCATCGATGAGCTGTGGTTGCCCAAACCTTTAAGTTAAAAACCAGTGGCAACTTAAAGTAAACGTTATATTCTATTGGCTCGTACCGAACGGGGTGTCAAATCTAGCATCGATGAGCTGTAGTTTCGCACACCTTTCCGGCGGTTCGTGGATTTTCCTTCCTCGGACCACCTTTTGAAAGTACTAACCACGGCTGACCGCCAACACCCAACAAGGCTTGCCATCTCGGAAATATTCTGACCCAGCTCCGCTATTAGAATTCGGCCTTTGTCAAACTCGTTTAAGTCTGCTGCCTTTCCCATTTGATGAAGAAGAATAACACTGATTGACAGAGATCAGTATCAGGTGTTGTTTATACGCTTTCATGACCTTTACACGCGCTGTCGTTTACCTGCAGTTGCTTTGATTTGCATAAAAACGCGGTCAAAATGTTTTGGCTTCTCGGTATATGATTTTCATCCTTTGGAAAGCAACGATCCAAACGATTGAGAAAGAGGTATAACGAAGTAAATTTCTCCGTCATTTTGGTCCACGCCGGGAATCAAACCCGAGTCCACTTATTCCGGAACAAGTCGCTCTACCAACTGAGCTACGCAGACGTTCGTTCTTACTGCTATCTGCCTTTATGTCGTGTGCGTTCTGCGGGACAGGCACGTCAGAGGGGTTTCGGGAAGTGACTTGAGCATCGGTAAGAACCTACTCGATTAAAGTTTGTTCTATTTATATGTTGAATATATTCAAATATAATTTCATATTATATACCATTCGGGAGAGGAATTTGTGGAATATTTCCCTGATGACGTCAACTCTTTACCTTTCCGTGGATCAAGTCACCCTAAATTGTGACTGTCCATAAACCTTAGAGTTGTGGTGGTCATATAACTCCGAAAAAAGTGTGATGAAACTTCCATTGCAAATTTTTTTCATGTGAAACGTGTGCACAGTCGTATCACAATAATATGACCATCAACATAATAATGAGAATAACCACACTTGACCTGGATGACAGCTGCGAGACGGCGTCGCATGGACGAAATGAGGCCATGAAAGGTTGCCCGAGGCACACCTGCCCGTTCGCACTTCAATAGAGCACGGAGATCATGGAGATGACGTATTTGTAGGTCGGCAAGTCGAACCTGTCGATCAAAATAGTTCCACAAGTGAGCTACGGCATTGAGGTCGGCCGATTTCGCCGGACAAGGGAGAACGGAGACATCGCTGTTGTGTTCCTGGAACCAGACACGCACCCCGTTAGCAACGTGGCAGGGCGCATTGTTCTGTTGGTAGACACCATCACCACCAGGCTAAACGTCCAACATGAAGGGATGCATGTGGTCAGAGAGGATGGAAAGGTAGCCATTCGCGTTCTGGGACCCATCCAGTGATACCAGCGGTCCCAGGTGATACCAGGAAAACATCCCCCAGACATGCACACTGCTACCACGGCCGGCCTATACGGGACCGACAAACGTGTCCAGGTGTTGGTTCTCGTGTGTCTGACGTCATATCCGCCACAGAAGTCACTTCTGTAGAATAGAAACCTCGATTCGTCAGAGAAGGCAATCTTTTCCCACTCTTCCACTTTCCAATGACGGTAGTCCCATACGAACTGCAGGCGTCGTTGCCAATAGACCTGGGTCAACCTGGGCGCCTTGGCGCATCGTCGACTCCGGAGACCCATGTGTAACAGGGTTCACTCCACTGCTTTTGGGAACAGGTACCTGGGTGCCCCAGCTTTCATTTACCTGGTCAATTGCTGCATTGTTGAGGGTCGATCGCTATATACCAATCGACGAAGGCGACGTTCCCTTCTGGGCTCGATGGCCTTTTGGGCTCCACAGGTATGACGTCAAGACATGCTTTCGGTGTGCCAGCGGTCTGTTCTTAGTTCACCCTTACTATAACACTTCGCGAACAGCCCACGAAGTCTGCTGTTTCTGAGATGCTTCCACCCTTGGGGCGGTAGCCTATGATCATTCCTTTTTCAACGTCGGTCAGATCACTACCTCTGCCCATTGTACTCACATGACGAACTATGGCTCATCTGTCCTGGCCGGCCGCTTATATCTCCGTGTGGTCTACCTTGTCACGTGTACTCTGTGACGCTCCTGGGGCGGAGACACTTTGATCCCGGTGGTGGTTATATTATTCTGATTCCGTGCGTGTTTACATTATGTAAACTTCTTTTCCATGGAGCAATTCCAACTTTAGCAGCAACATCATTGTAACATGTTCGGTGACACTACTCTGAACTGGGACCCGAACCAAGTAACTATCTGCCTTTCTGTCGCTCGCTGCTATGCCTCTGGGTAAGATACGCTTCCTTCTAACCATTTGCTTCAGATAGATCTGAGTTCGAATCGTGGTATGGCATGGATGGTATGGTTGTGTTACGGCACTGGCTATTCCTGTTGCCTGAAAACAGTTGCCCCCACTACTAACGATGGACGTTAACCTCTTCTCCATACTCAACCCGATAAATTAATGTCATCTTTTTTGCATTTGGGATTGTGACGTCACATCATCCATTCGTACGTTTAATTTCCATGTCTATAGAATCAGCAGCTTTGTCGCCTGTTGATCGGATATTTCCGATGAAATTGCGTTTCCTTTTTTGGGGGCTGGGGAAGGTTAACCACAAACTTAAGGTGGTTCCACCTAAAATCTCCGCCTTTTGTTTCTATTGGTAAAACTTTTTTACATAATTTCTTCGCGCAATTAATGTATTCCCAAGGATGAAAATTTGTACATCCATAAAACTAACCTTAAGCTATAGCATGGGTTACTTATTACTTGTTAAGACATAACCATACTTATATTAAAAAGCAATCAGTTTTCTTTAAGAAATGTTCAGACCTGTTAAGAGATGGCGCGACCTGTACATTGATGACGTCAGTAGACAAACAAATGTTGGATTGCTTAATTATGATTATGTTTCAGCAAGTATTAAGCATCACTTGCTATAAAGTAAAGTTAGTTTTTTCGATGTGCAAATTTTCATTCTTGAGAATACATTAATTGCGAAGAAAATATGTAAAGAAGTTGTACCATTGGAAATATAAGGCAGAGATTTTAGGTGTAACTACCTTAAGCATAAAACACCAGAAGCAGTCGCCCGTCCCAAATTTAGGACCACTACTTCCAAGGGCGGGATACAACCAGCGTCTCAGGAGAGACGCACATTACATGCGTATCCTCAATCAAGTCCCAGCTCATCTTTGCACAAAGACCAGCCAAGCTTTCGCACTCTTTTAGGAGGCTTTTTCGAAGCAATGCTAGACATACAACATATTGACCAAAGTCACCGTAAACCTAGCAGCGAAACAAAACATAGCATTTCTTGACATACATTAGTACGGTGTCGGTCCAACTTTGGCCTTGATGCATGCGCTGACCCTTCAAGACATGCTTTCGACAAGATTTTGGAACACAGCGATAGGTATTCGCTTCCATTCAGTACATAATTCTACCACTACCTGTTGCTTAGTAGTAGGCCTTGGTTCCAAACTTCTTATGCGGCGCTCTAATTCATCCCATAGGTGCTCTATGGGATTAAGACCATGACTGCGTGCTGGCCAATCAACACACGGTACGGAATTACCGTCAAACCACGCCATAACAGTCTTTGCTTTATGGCTCGGTGCATTATTTTGCTGGTACCAACAAGGCTCGGTTCCATAGTATTACCACAGAGTTTGTGGAGAGTCCAGAATATCGAGGTAGGGGTGCTGGTAAACAGGTTTGTCAACGATAACGAATGGCCCGGGACCATACCACAAAACACATCCCTATACGAGTACACTGCCAGCTCCAATTCTGACCATTGGAACAGTACACTGTGGTAAATAACGTTTTCCCGGCTGCAGCCATACCCACACACGGCCATCAGACTGATGAATCGTGTATCTGGATTAATCAGTTCATAGGACCCGTTTCCATTGATCTAAGGTCCACGATAAATGTTCTTTATACCATACTAAACGACAAGTAGCATTCCGAGTGAAGATGAAAGGGATATAAGCAACCGCACGACCATGGTAACCGAAGGAATGAACTTCGCTGTGAATGGTACGTGTACATACTGAGGTTCCAGCATCTTTGTTCACCTCTACAGTGTAGAGCAATTGAATTAGAGACAGCTGGCATTATACAAATGTGGCGCTGTGGGCGGTCCTGTAAACCGAAACCACATGACGTATGCAGCCATCCGGCAATATAAGGAGCGATGCGACGGGAATCAGTAAGAGCCGGACGCAGTAAGGGTAAGACGAAGGATCTAAGCGCATCTGATTGTGGGCAAATTGTCAGGGCCCGACGAATTGGTCACTCCATCTCGGAAGTCGTGCAGGCACTGAGATTTTCACGAGCCACTGTGTCACGGGTGCACAGTGAGTTCATCGCATCCAGTAAAAGCATCCGTGCAAGGGCCAACTGCAATGGACAACAGCGTGTGGATGAGCGGGGTCTTCGTCGGCTAGCTCGCATTGTAACAACAGATAGACGGACCACAGTGCAAGAAATCGATCGGCAATTTTACGCTGGTTCACAAAAACGTGCAAGCAGCCACACCATTCAGAACCATCTCTTCGCTATGAGGTACAGAAGCCATCGTCCCACGAGGGTACCGCTGCGGACCGCACACCGCAGGGTGCAAAGATTAGCATGGGCGCGGGAACATCGTCACTGGACCCTAGACATGTGGAAAAATGTTGCCTGGACTGATGAGTGAAATTCACGTTGGTACATGCGGATGGCAGGATATGAGTACGGCGCAAACCACATGAAGCGATGGATCCTTTTGCCAGTAGGGTACTCTTCAAGCTGGTGGGGGTGGCATTCTCGTCTGGGGACTGTTTACGTGGACTGAAATAGGACCCCTGTTACGTGTGATATCGTCCCTCACAGGTCAACGTTACCGGTATATTCTGGACGACCATTTGCTCCCGTTTGTGCGTCTCCAACATCCCACTGGGGACCTCATCCTGCAACAAGACAATGCGCCGTGCCATCGCTCCGGAATTGTATTCGAATGGTTGGATGAACAGTCCACCGACGTGACCTCGCTTCCTTGGCCTGCTAGGTCACCTGACCTCAATCCCATCGAGCACATCTGGGATGCCATCGAGAGATATGTTCGAGGCTCTGACCCCCACTTCATCAAATCTTCGTGAACTGTGGGAGCTTGTTGATGGGTCGTGGATCCGTATGGCTTCCCAACGCTTCCAGTGTCTTGTCGGGTCCATGCCGAGACGAATCGCCGCCGTCGTCAGGGCGAAAAGTGATGCTACACGTTACTAGACAGGTATGTCTAATTCAATTGCTCTTCAATCTATACTGAGGTCTTGTGCAGTACTTCGTCGATTAGCAATAACAACTCTCCTGAGGCTTCGACGTCCTCTATCACTGATTTTCTTTGATCTGTCGGTACGTTTTACTGCTTTAGACACGCCATGTGTCTTCCATTTAATGAGTACATCCAAAACATTTAACTTGGGTATGTTTAAACGCTTCTCAGTTTCTCTTATGGACAACCCACTAATATAATACCCAAGAATATTTCCTTTCTTAAAGTCTGTTCTCTCCTGCCGCGAGATTTTCACTCAACCTCAAAGTGCGATATGATCGCGGTCATCTACAGGCTTGTTTTTATACCGTTTGCAGCTGTACCGCGCATCTTAACAACGCAGCGGATCTATTCATTTGCTTTTGAAGAGGTGTCCGGTGACTTTTCTCAAAATAGTGTAAAAATGCAGAGAATCGGAACACGTAAGGGACAAAGATGATTTTTTGAAAATAACGTGGTTGACATCACGAGAGTCTTAAAAAAAATCAACTTTGTTCCTTACGTATTCTAATTCGCTTCACTTTTATGTCTACCATTTCCTTGAAAAAGCCTCCCAGTGGACTGGGAAAGCTTGGCAAATCTTTGTGCTTATTACACTACAAAAATAAACGGATTTAATAAGCTTTATTCGTATCTTTAGAATTCAGCTTAGATGATTATCCAGGTGTTTGCATCTCAGCATACTCGGCCTCAGGGCGTTCTCATAAATTGTCCAAGCGATGCACGTGGAACTAAAATTTGTGTCATTAATTTCATAGGTTTTACATCAATGGGAGCAAAAATACCTTTGTTAATCTTCTGCAACAAATAATTTTTCCTCTCATTTGCTGTACGACAAAACTAGAGACTTTCTGCAAACTACGTTCCAACTTTTAAAATAACAAAACTTCACGCCAGAGCTCAGATTTCAATAGATATTCAGGTAAAAAGTGGTAATTTTTTTAAAGTGGTTTACCGTAGATAATGTTCGCTTTATAATCAAGTGCATTGTATTTCGCAAGAAGGAAACAGTGATCCTTCCTTTTATGGGCAAGTATAAAATCTTTTCACCAAGGAAATTTGGTTTGACATATTTTCATCTTCTTAATTCATAATACAGCGTGAGCTATGATCCCTAAAAATGCACAGAATTTATATTAAAATAAGAAATTTTAGTAAGTATGCTGAAATCTACACAAGATACCCGTGGATTTATTACTGCTTTTGAAAGGAAGAACAAATTTTCAAATTGAGCAAGTTTTTTTTTTTTTTTTTTTGATTGGAGGTTTAACGACCACCTTGAGCAACTCAATGGGCTATAAGCAGTCGCCCGTCCCTAATTTAGGGTCACTGGTTCCAGGGAAGGGAGAGAGCCAGTGCCGTAAGACAAACACAACATTCATGCCTCACCGGGATTCGAACCCGGACCCCTTCGGACGAATGATCAGAGGCCAACGCCTTAGACCACTGCGCCACCGGGGCGGCCAAATTGAGCAAGTACTTCAGTTCATGCGCTGAACTAAATTTCTTCCTAGATTCAAGAAATCCATCGCGGCATCGCATAGATTTTAATCAAATAAAAGCGAAGTTTTAAGACTTTACATTTAACTTAGAACACAGCTTAATTGTGAAGCCTCAATATCGAAATACAGTGCCTGACAGAGAAAATGCCACACCATGAAGGAATGTTCGAAAGCAGACCAAACTGCGCAAACAGATATCCAAGTAGGTCCTGAACAAAAGATTTAATTGTCACATACATACTTCGCCCCAGTGGCCGAATATACAGGATGATCAATAACGAATGTGGCCCCCATTTCGGGCGATACAGTGTTGACTCCACGTGGTATAGATGTAATGAGATTCCGAATAGAATCCTGGGGTATCGTGGACAATATGGTGTTGATCCGAGTGCACAGTTCAGCATCAGTTTCCGGTGGGTGGGAGGGTACTCAACCGACGTCTAATCGTGTCCCACAACTGCTCGATGAGCGCGAGGTTGGGGAATTGTGCTGGCCACTGAAGAATCCGCACACCGTGTCGAGCATTCAGGCTGATCCCAGAGGTATGCGACCGGGCATTATCTGTTGAAAAAAAACGGCGTTTAGGATTCCCTGCAGGTACGTTAGTGCCACGTGTCGCAGCACCTCGTCAACATAGCAGCGTACCGTTAATGTACCCATATTGCGTACCAGTGGTGAGCGGCTGTTCGGGCTGATAGTACCCCACACCATGAGTCCACGTTGCCGGGCCGTGTGGCAGTCCACAATAGCGGAGGAATCCATCCGTTGGCCACGTCGCCTCCAGACGTTCACACGGCGATCATCCATGGTGAGACAGAACCGCGATTCATCGCTTAACATCTCACCTTTCCATTCGGTTCTCCACGCAGCTCCGAAGGGACACCATGCCAAGCGGGGATGACGATGACTGGCTGTTAAGGGTAGCCTTCGCAACAGACTGCTGGACAGCAAACCAGACGCAGCCGATCAGCAAGACACTGTGCGCATCGATATTGGAGCATCCAAGTCTCCCCGTACACTCCGCAAAATGTCGCCCGTTGAGGCCTGTGGGTCCGCTACGGCATGACGTTTAATGCGGCGATACGTGCCCTCGGATTTCCGTCTCCGCGCTCCGGTCCCCTTATGACGTTGCACAGATCCTTCCTGCGACAACTGTCTCCAAATGCGACAGACGGTTGTGGCATCACGTTGCGTTTCTTCCGTAATACGGCGCAAGGACCACCCGGCGGTACGAAGACCTACAATGACACCTCTCGTGAACTCATCCGTTTGACGAAATCGCGTATGACGGCATCTTAACGGCATTGGCACCCCTTGTTTGTTCTCCAGACACGGTTACAGCAGAACCACTCACTTCTCGGGACCGTGACGTCATCTCTACTGATGACCTCACGGGCTC
This sequence comes from Macrothele yani, assembly GCA_039090855.1. Classification (NCBI taxonomy): domain Eukaryota; kingdom Metazoa; phylum Arthropoda; class Arachnida; order Araneae; family Macrothelidae; genus Macrothele; species Macrothele yani. The sequence goes on along the minus strand of CM077002.1, from coordinate 117,624,235 downwards.
CGCTTATATCCCGCGTGCCGTTCGTGCGATTAGCCTGCAAATGCAATCTTTGCATAACTTGCAAGTGTGCACGAACCCTGCAATTTGCATGACGCTGAGTTCACGTCTTCGTGGTGCGGCATTTTCTCTGTCAGGCAATGTATATCCAGTACTGTTGCGTAAATAAGTACATAGGCATGTAGGCAATATTTTTACTAATGCACTATATGATTAAAAGCATTAGGACACCCATTTTAAGTAGTGGATTTGCCCATTTATGTCATAGCCATGGCCTATGCGGGTAACAAAAAGACGCACCATGGGCAAACATGAACACTAGAATGGGCAGTAAACCCATTCTACTGTTTATGTTTGTCAATGACGGCATGGTCATAGGATGCCAAGAGCTCAGTGACTTTCAACGTGGCACCGTCATTGGAAGTCATCTTAGCAAGAAGTCAGCTCGGGAAATTTCTGCCCTGCTGCAGTTGTCCTGATTAACTATAAGAGATGCTACTGTTAAGTGGAAACGCCTAGGAGCAGCTGCCCTGATCAACTATAAGAGACCCTGATCAACTATAAGATTCCCTGATCAACTATAAGGAAACGCCTAGGAGCAGCTGCCCTGATCAACTATAAGGAAACGCCTAGGAGCAGCTGCCCTGATCAACTGTAAGAAAACGCCTAGGAGCAGCTGCCCTGATCAACTATAAGAGATGCTACTGTTAAGTGGAAACGCCTAGGAGCAGCTGCCCTGATCAACTATAAGAGATGCTACTGTTAAGTGGAAACGCCTAGGAGCAGCTGCCCTGATCAACTATAAGGAAACGCCTAGGAGCAGTTGCCCTGATCAACTATAAGAGATGCTACTGTTAAGTGGAAACGCCTAGGAGCAGCTGCCCTGATCAACCATAAGAGATGCTACTGTTAAGTGGAAACGCCTAGGAGCATCAACAGCACAATCGAAATCTGGCAGGCCAAGTAAAGTGACAGAGCGAAACCTTCGAGTGCTGAAGCAGGTGGTGCGATAAAATCGCTGGTCTTCGGTTGTGAAACTCACCACCGATTTCCAAAATGTGTCTGAAATTACTAAACAAACATAAATATGCCAACGAATAATGTGAGCAGCAGACCGTCTCCAATTTGAGGGCCAGTTGTTCGGGTAATGGAAGTGCAGCTATTACCGTAAGAAAAATTCAATACCTGTGCCTCATCTAGGACCCGAGAACGTGCCCATCTCATAGGAATGGTCAAATGCCAGCGCTTAGACCATTGCGCCACCAGGACGGTTTGGTTTAGATTATCCTTTGAATATGTAAGTGTCTTGGAGACTTGTTTCTTTAACCCTGTAACGACCACAGCCCTGAAATCTTGTGTCGCTCAGAATACGATAAAGATTTGTTCCTTTCAAATTTTCTCCCCTCCTCTTTACAAGTTAACAAAAGGAAGGTTAGTGTTCGGTACCAGCGGAACTTTAGATCCGTAGTGGTGATATGCATTGATCTTCAGACATTTCCCGGGCGCCATCACTGCATTCCACCATAGAGAAGACATGAGATATCATGAGAGCAAATAACATTGCCCCGGGACATACCAACGCTTGTTTTACTGATTTATTTAGCGACAACAATGGTGACTGAGGATGAAGTCTGAAAATCCAGCAGACGACGTGTAAAATGAAAGAATAGGTGGGTGTAGGAAATCGTATTCACACTTGACGAGCGTTTTCGGGAGGTAGTGGTAGTTTGTATGTAAGGGCGCTTCAGGCGGTGGTGGTAGTTTGTATGTAAGGGCGTTTTGGGCGGTGGTGGTTGTTTGTATGTAAGGGCGTTTCGGGCGGTAGTGGTAGTTTGTATGTAAGGGTGTTTCGGGCGGTAGTGGTAGTTTGTATGTAAGGGCGTTTTGGGCGGTAGTGGTAATTTGTATGTAAAAGAGTTTCGGGCGCTATGGTCGTTAAAGGGCTAATGACGTTTTAAATTCTTTGCACCAGATTTTCGAGAATCTTTCAAAATAGAAAGCATTGAAATTCACAAATGGTTATCATTTGTGGGGCACAACATTAACAAGAAGCACACTCTTTCCACTTTTATCATAAATTAAAAATTTCATGGCAACAATCAATAAACAAGGTTTCACTATTTACATTTCGGATGATTCTGGAATATGTATATGGACTTCAAAAGAGCCGCCAACCAATGAGTTTTACAGTGCTAGTTAATATATTTTGTTTCATGATTTGGCGAAATATCCTTCAATTTAAATGGGTAGATTGATATTTCTTCCACTCGTACAGCAGCGGAAGCTCCACTAACACTATCTGGACCCAGTTTCAACGTGAAGAACCACTCAGACCAAGAAAACGAGTGATGGTGTACGTAAGCGAATGAATGCATAAAAACCTTTGGAAGCGCACACCGAGGTAGTAAAGAAAAGTAACACGCCGCATTTTCCAGAACCCGTGAAACGTCCAAATACGTCTTACTTCGCTTTCCTGGGAATGAACTGGAATGGTTCCAACATTCATGGAACTCTTTACTGAAGGAAATAAAAGCCTTAATGGGCTGTGGCTAAATTTGGAAGTTCTGCGGCTGACAAACTGAAACTTTGGGTAGGGAATGCGTGAGCACGCGCCCACGAGCACGCAATCGCTCACTATCAGAAGTAAGAAATTTACTGAAGTCATTCTTTTGCAAATGATAGTCGAAAATGTCTGGAATGAAATTCAAACTTCAAGTTTTGATCAGCACACCGATGATAAATATTTCAGTACGGAAAGTAAAAATAAAAAGAGAACTGCAGCCCTAGCAAGCCACTCTTTTTTAAGCTGTAAACTGAGGAAAAGCTGTAATTTTAAACTCTGAGTGCCTTTTTTTTTTTTTTTTTTGCTATTTTTCCTCTGACGGTTGTTAACAGCTTTACAAAACTGATTGAAATTTCCTTCAACTGTGTAGTATGTTTCATCCATAATTCATTTTGAACAAAAATCCCTACGAAAGCCTTTAACTTCCTTCCTCTCCCAGTTGATTTTATGTGCATTCTGAATGCAATAAATTTCTCTCGAATGGTAGTAGAAGAAAAATAATCATTTAGAAGAAAGAAAAAAATAATTTTGAATAAATCGCAGCGATTACATCAGTAGCTAAATAATATTACTGTTCATATAAAATGGTAAGTACACCGCTGGTCACCCAAAATGCAACACCAAGAAGGAAGCATCCGATTGGCCTGAAATTCGCAGCATGCGTCGCGCGCGAAAGGACATGCAAACGATTAGCATTGCAGGGTATATGCAAATCATGTGCGCCCGGAACGCCACCGAGAAGCACTATAAGATAAGAAGGGTGCACAGGAATGTGTTGTGCTGCCGAACCTGTGCGTGGGAAGCTTCCTGATGCCTCGTCGCAGAATACGGCAGTCATTCCAGCACGTTTCGGTGTTCAACAGAGGACGAATAATGGCTTATCGCGACAGCGGTTTATCGTACCGAGACATCGGCGCCTGTGTGGGACGACATCCAGCCACAGTGAGGCGAGTATGGATTCGGTGGGTGCAGGAGGGACGGACGGACTGACGTGAGCGATTGCCGCAGCCGCGGCACACCACCGAACGAGAGGACTGGCATGTTGTGCGGCGAGCATTTACGGCTCGCACCGCCACATCATGAACGTTGGCGCAGGAATTAGGGTGTGTTGCGCAACAAACTGTGTCAGCACGTACCGTTCGACGTCGTCTGTAGGAGCGGGGACTTGTCGCACGGCGCCCATTGCTCCGATTACCATTGACGTCACACCACCGGCGAGTGCGGCGTCAGTGGGCCGTTGAACGCCGCACCTGGACTACGGAATGGCACGATATTGTCTTCTCCGACGAATCCCGCTTCTGCCTGCAACACCACGATGGTCGGATCCGCGTGTGGCGGAACCGCGGCGAGAGACTGTATGACGCCTGCATTATGCATCGCCATACCGATCCGTCGCCTGACATTATGTTTTGGGGCGCAATTGGATATGACACCCGCACCCCTCTGGTACGTATCGCCGGTACACTCAACAGCCACCGTTACATCTCCGACGTTTTGGAGCCTGTAGTCCTCCCTTACCTGCAGGACCTGCCAGCTGCCGTGTTTCGTCAGGACAATGCGCGCCTGCACGTGGCACGCATCCTGCAACAATTCTTCACGGCTCACCAGGTGTCACTGCTGCCGTGGCCGGCCTTTTCTATCGCACACGAACTATTGATGTCCGCGTGTTACGCAAGTCGCACGGGCCTGTAAGCTCAATCGTTTCATCATTGTATCTGTTGTTATGTGTCCAGTAAATCTGGCTTTGCTATATCGTGTCCTTCTTGGTGTTGCATTTTGGGTGGCCAGCAGTGTATATAGAATTTAAAACTTATAGTAGGTTAAATGAACACACGGAAGTAATACATTAAATACAAAAATATGTAAAAAACGAAGGCAGTAATCTCGGTAGAGCAATATCCAGCATGCCAAAGGAATTAGAAAATATTTTATATAGAATACTGAAAAACTAATAAGGAAGCAGAAGTAATTTCAAAATAGGCTTAAAATACAATAAATCAAAGTACGAAGGTTTTTTAAAAAAAAGTGCAAATAGTGAATTGAAGAACGAAAAAGAAACATAAGAACGAGAATTAGGAAAAGCAAGTTTCTTTCATCAGGAGAGCGTCAACTTGGCGAGTGGATTTTTTAGTATCAGTAAGCGACAAGGGAAAAAATAAACATCGACTGAAGCCACTGAGACCAAATGAATGAAATTAGAAATATCCCCAAATGGCAAAACTACTTTTAAGTAAGGAATCAAGAACTTACCGGATAGCTGCATGAAATACTGTAAGCACAACTGGGAAACTGAAAATTTAACCAGGAGGAATACGAAATAAATAACATGGAATCTGTGTAAGAAAGTTTAAACAAATGAGAAGTGACCTAATTGGCCGAAAGAGGTGAGCGTAGTAAATAGATGTAAATGACCGATGTGCTTTGACAACAGTACTAAACCTCAAAAGCATAAAAAGGAATAGGAAGTTATATGCCAACCCATATGCTCAAAGCCGCATTAAGATATGCATATAGGATACAGTAGGTTGAAAGAACACACGGAAGTAAATACATTAAATACAAAAATATATAAAAAATCTAAAACTTATTTATACATCAGGAAACTTTACGCTCGTAAACTGCTAAGACTGATTAAATTTCTAATACTAGGTTATTACCGTCAAATAAGGAATAGGTTAATACATCTCGGCATTAAGATACAAGGCTCGGTCCAAAGATAATGCACAGTCGGTTATAAAAATACAAATGTGGGATCAGCATAATTTTCGGTCAACATGTTCTTCATCAATATATTTTCAAATATAACTAATGAAAATTTTCGACATGCTGTAGGTCGAAAGGTAGGGAACCTGATGTAAGCTCCAGAGTCATACAAGGGTCGGGCATTTTGTCACATTGTTGTTTTGACTCTTTATATCCTGTACCGTTATAGGATTAAATCAGAAGTTGCAGGGTCCGAAAAGCACAGTAGAGATCATTAAGAAGTCAGTCAACCTATTTGGTGTCTGAGATGAAATCCTTTATTTCGGTGAATTTGTTTAATGCGTGATAAATCCGGGTCACCGGCGATTACAGGGTGATTTCTCTGCTGACCATAAGCTCATGGTCAGATAACTGCCCACTATCTTCATTATTTTCCGCTAGTGCATAGAGACAATGCACCCCTTCCGAAGTCCAGCTCAACTTCCCTTCAAACTCCTTCCTCAAATCTTTTCAACCTCTCTCTCGCTCTCTCCGCCAGAAACCACACTGCAAAACACGCCATTTTCCTTCATCTTCCAAATCCCCTATCTTCCATTGTCTTCTTCCTATCATCTTCACGACATTCTTCCGTCCTCTTCCTCCATCTTCCAAATCCCTTCTCTCCCATTGTCGTAAACGACTAACCTCCAAACTCTCGCCTCCAGCAATGCCGGATGACCGCCACCAGAACACCATCCCAAAACTCTTTTTCACTCTCCAAAGATGTCCACTGCCTAATAGCACCATCCCGAAGAATCCATTTGCTAAAGAACGGAAGTACAAGGTGTCCCACTTCCTACTTTACCCAAGTTTCTATTAATAACATAATGTATAATTAGAGTGATTGAATTATATTTAGGTAGAACATTCCTTCATCCATGAAAAACAGAACAATATCATAAGAGATGTTCAAAGTGTCCGCCTTGTGCATCGAAACAGTCTTAAACCCGATACTCCATATTTCGTAAAGTTCGTGCCAGTTGCTTCATCGTCATCGCTGCCACTGCCTCGCAGATGTTGTTCTTCAATGCCTGTTGCCGCGCTCGTTGTGACCTTGGACGTCTAGCATATCCGGTTCGTGATTCCGCAGGGTTAGTTCAGTTTGTTTGTCGCGAGACTGATTGTGTGCGTTAAAGATGTCCTTCCGGTTAATCATATCCGGGCGTGTTTTTTTGTCGGTATTTATTGGGAGAGTAAGTCGATAAAGAAGTGTCAGCATGAATTTCATAGGAAATTCAGTTTGTCGGACAGAAATTCATAGGAAATTTAGTTTGCCGGACCCATGGGACATAACATGATTTTCATGGAGGAGGATGCAATTATCCGTACCGTTTGTCTACTGTTCACGAACTGAAAGCGCCAGATAAAAAGGAAAGGATGAGGTACTGTCAGTGGATTCAAGCATTTGTTGCCGAACGACCGGACATGCCTTTTTTTCAGAGGAAGCGTGGATTCACTTATCGGAATACATAAATGCACAAAACACACGTATGCGAGGTTGGCCTGTCCATCTTCTTTCAGGGTACAGTCATAACAGCCGTCTACATGGAAATTTTTCAGGCATTCATTAACCAACTGCACCCTGAAGAGTTGACCACTGGATATTTTCAACAAGATGGGGCAACTTGTCATACATCACATGTGAGTGTGACTGAAATTGAGTCATTCTTTGGAGATCGCGTGATTTCTAAAGGAATGTGGCTACCTCGATCTCCTGACTTAACACACCCTGATTTCCTTCTCTGGGAGTATCTGAAATCAGTGGTGTTTCAAAACAAGCCGACAACCCTTAAAGTATTGAACAACAGCATCTGCGATGCAGTGGCAGCGATTACGCCGGAGCAGCTGGCAAGAGCTTTCCGAAATATGGAGTGTCGTGTTCAAGACTGTCTCAATGCCTAGGGCGGACACTTTCAACATCTCTTATGATATGATTCTGATTTCCATGGATGAAAGTATGTTCTTACTAAATATCATTCAATTACAATAATTACTCACGATGCTTTTAATAAAAACTTGGGTAAAGTAGCTAGTGGGATACCCTGTATTTCTTAATGAATTGCCCTAGAAAGTAATCTTGTATTGCAGATATCGGAACACCACGTCTGGGACGTTATCCATCTCAAGGAAGTTAGCCGACATACTAATTATTTTAGGACACTTGTTGGCTCCGCAAATAGAACCAAAAATATATTCTTCGGAAGTTTCCCACGATTTCAACTTTTAAAACATTCTAAAAATGTAGGGTTCTTAAGTATTCAAACATTAACATTAAACCTTAACCACTAAAATTTTCCAAGTATTCACACGCCATTAAAATGCATGAAATTTACTTTATTCTCCACTAGCCTGTTCTATTACAGTTATTATTAAAGGCTATTCACATTTTCCACTATTACAATTTAACGGTAGTTCGTTTTCATGACCATAAAAGTAGTTCCTTATAAAGACTGGTGAAACTTCAGCTACCGTAATTCACGAAAAACTAAAAATTTCTTATAGTAAAGGAACTGTTGATAGAAGCAATGCCCATACATGGATTCAGTGTTACAAAAACGGTGATTTTGATACCTCTGACAAAGCTACATTGGATAGATTAGCAACAACAACATCGGACGCAAATGCTCTTCTTGAACAAATGATCCAAGGTGACAGAGCGATAACATCTTTAACAAATGATCCAAGGTGACAGAGCGATAACATCTTTAACAAATGATCCAAGCTGACAGAGCAATAACATCTTGAACAAATGATCCAAGCTGAGAGAGCAATAACATCTTGAACAAATGATCCAAGCTGACAGAGCAATAACATTTTGAACAAATGATCCAAGCTGAGAGAGCAATAACATCTTGAACAATTGTTCCAAGCTGACAGAGCAATAACACTTTGAACAAATGTTCCAAGCTGACAGAGCAATAACATCTTGAACAAATGATCCAAGGTGACAGAGCAATAACATCTTGAACAAATGATCCAAGCTGAGAGAGCAATAACATCTTGAACAATTGATCCAAGCTGACAGAGCAATAACATCTTGAACAAATGATCCAAGCTGACAGAGCAATAACAAATTAGATAATGAAAAAACTTTCGATGTCTAAAGAAAGTGTTTTGCATTTGCTTTCAACTCGATTGAAATATTTGCTCAAGGTGATATATTTCATACACGTGATATTTCATTAGAATAATGCAAAACCACGCACGACGCATCTGATTCTTTTGACATTTGGAAGATTTGATTGGACTTGAATGTCTCACCCTAGTGGAGAACAACTTGATTCGGTTGAAGATTGATAAAGAGGTCAAACATTGGTTTCAAGAGTGAGATCCCGCATTTTACCAAACTGCTCTTGCGAGCACGCTGGGCGAAATGTGTAGAATGCAAAGACGGATATACTGCGTGGCACTTATTCATAGACGGCCTATTATCGCTATCAAATTTCTTTTTTCTATCCGCTATAGGAAGCGTTTTATGACAGATTGCGCATTACTGTTTGATCGACTTGTAATATATATGTAAGGTGAGATGTTCCTGTATCTTTACATGCAAGCTCAATATAATTGTTCCCATCGCAGAGGATTTTTTTCATTTTTTTTTCGGATTTAACATCCACCATGGGCAGCTTAGTTTATAGCGTAATTGGTCTTAGGGAGGCGTCTAGTCGATCTTTCCATCTAGTGATCGAAAAGTAGTCAACACAAAGTTTGAATTTGTTCAAATCATTGCAAAATCGTTATAATCAATCTTTCCAACACCAGATGTTGCCACCATACTATTGCAAAGTATCGGAGATGCCAAGTTCGCTCTGACGTGTACAGGTTGTCTCAATGTAGCTTTGTTCCTTGTGGAAGTGACGTGTTTTTTCCCCAGCAACAAAACGTTTTCATTTTGAAAAGGTATTTCGCTAAGCGTTCGTACGCATGTATTGCCCAGGAATTTCGCAAGAACTGTCCTAATACAGTAGTCCCTCAGAAGTTGACGGTAGCGAAATTAGTGTAGCATTTTGGGGAAACTGTATACGGTGAATATAAGAAACGCTCCAGGAGACCCTCCATTTTAACTGGCGATAAAGTGGATGAGGTAGAGAAAGCACTGCAGCGGTCCCCAAGAAAAAGCCTCAGGAATCTCACAGCGCAATCATCAAGCTTTTATGGTAGTGCCCAGAAAGCTACGAAAGCGTTACACCTTCGTCCATATCGTGTTCACTCAGTCGATTTAAAGCCAAACGAATAAACCTTTGCAGATGGTTACGATCATTCGTTAAAGAACATGGAATACGAAACCTTGATGCAGTTTTTTTCAGTGATGAGGGCTGGTTTAACCTTGGTGAGTATGTGAACAGTCAGAACAACGCAACCACCAGGACATAGCTGGAGAAACACCCATCTGAGTTTGGAATCATCTAGTGGCCCCTATGTTCAGCGGTGTTAAACCCTGTGAGAAATCTCTGGGATGTCGTACAGCAGAACACCAGATTCATAGATCCTGGACCGACATCCCGGACCAAGTTCGGACAATATTACAATAGTCACGGCTGTCATTACTTCCTGAAACCCTCCAGCGTCTGGTGGAGTCAATGCCTCCTCTTGTACAGGCCGTTATTCGCGCTGGAGGAGGACCGGCACCCAGTTAGGTAGGCATCTTTAATGTATTGTCAATTGTTTTTTTTTGTTTTTTTTTATTGGAGATTTAACGACCACCGTGAGCAACTCAATGGGCTATAAGCAGTCGCCCGTCCCTAATTTAGGGTCACTGGTTCCAGGGAAGGGAGAGAGCCAGTGCCGTAAGACAAACACAACATCCATGCCTCACCTGGATTCGAACCCGGACCCCTTACGGACGAATGATCAGAGGCCATCGCTTAGACCACTGCGCCACCGGGGCGGCATTTTCAATTGAGTGTATTACTAATATTGTGAGTCGGTTGCTATCTGCATTGTGATGCCTTATTACATAATGCAGGTAACATATCCGTAAGTAGTCCATAGGTCAAATTAAGAAAGTTTACTAATAATTGCGTTGTATTTTAAAGTCTAATACAATTTACCCTAGAGTTTGGCTTAAATTAATCATAACAGACATCACTCTAAAAATAAGTTGAATTTAAAAAACAGAAACTGCATTAGCTATCTGATTTTGCACGTTATGTGAACATCAATTTTGTTTACTTTAGTTACTTGCATCATCGAAACTGGTAAAATGGAGCTGAACACGAAGGTTTCATTTTGCAGGGAAATTTTTACAATAGTGATTTTTCTTGTGTTTTGGCTTCCTCGGTCATTTAAAGCTATAAAGAGTCGTATGTCTTTCATTTAAAGCGACTCGTTCCAATGCACCAACCAGCACGGACGGACGGTCTGCAAATGTACACGGTCGAGTCACATTATTGCGACCAACACCTCCTACTTTTGACGTCAACAGCGCGTAGCCAATTAAAGAACGCGCGTGTCGTGAGCTGGCTTGAAGGGTATATAAGGTGTGCTGCAGGCATTCTGAAAACATATTGGGCCGCGGGTGGTCGAGTGGGCAACGTTCGTCACTGCCACGGGAAGGGCCTCAGGTTCGATCCCAGGCAGGTACGAACGCTCGATCCACTAAATACCCGCCGTGCGTCGGATGGGCACGTTAAGCCGTCGGACCCCGGGTACTGGCCCCCCGGTAATAAATAAGGGCGTCTTCCTCCCCCTTGTACTTCGCTTCCGTGTCACCTTCCTATCGGGCGCTCTAGCCCAAAACTCCTAGTTTCCTATTTCTAAGGGTTGTTTAAGACCTGGGGTCAGACACTCCCTTCCTAAAATCCTCTACATATGATTATCTGAAAACGGGTCTGGTTCATTTGCCCGACGTTTACTTCACTGAAGGGTCACTTGACCGAAAATCACTTCACCGAAAAGATTGTTTCACCGAAAGATCACTTGATCGAAACGTTCATTTCACCGAAGGGTCACTTGATCGAAAGGTACATTTCGCCGAAGGGTCACTTGATCGAAAAGTTCATTTCACCGAAAGGCCTCTTTACATAAAAGTTCATTTGATCGAAAGGTCATTTCACCGAAGGGTCAGTTTATCGAAAACTTTGGATTTCATTACAGGATATGTTGAAGCATGGTGCAAGTTTGGTAGACAGACCACCGAAACGTTAGAAAACCACACTCAAATTGCATTTTTGATTTCTCCGTATGAGAAGGCAAAGATTTAGTTTTAAGACAAAAGTAATTAATTTTAAGTTCCTAGGCCTCGGCTTAGGCTGTTTTAGCAAATTTTAATCATGTTCATAAGGTTTACATGAAAGTTATGTTCAGTGCTCATGTTCATTCGGTTTACATAAAAAGTAAAATTAATAATGTTGCACATTTTTTCAGGCAAAAAGAATCAATTTTAGGTCCCTAGGCTTCGGCCTTTTTAGCACATTTTTAACGTGCGTGCTGGTATTCATAAGGTTTACATAAAAGTCAAGTTAATAATGTTGCATATTTATTCAGGCAAAAGGAATCAAGTTTAGGGCCTTAATATTCGGCTTAGGCCTTTTTGCACATTTTAATCGTGTGTGCTCAAAAGGAGCCCTAAGATCGATTTTTCAATCTAGGGCCCTAAAATTGATTCTTTTTGCCTGAAAAAATATGTAAGATTATTAACTTTACTCTCTATCTAAACCTTACGAATATGATCACGCACGTTTAAAAATTGCCAAAAAGGCCTCAGGCGAGGCCTAGAGCATTAAACTTGATTCTTTTTGCCTGAATAAATTTGCAAAATTATTAACTTGACTTTTTATGTAAACCTTATGAACACGAGTTCGCACGATTAAAATTTGCTAAAAAGTCCTAAGCTGAGGCCAAGGGACTAAAATTGATTTTTGTATCTTAGTAAATGTGGAACATTATTCACTTGACTTCATATGTAAACTTTATGAGTATGGCGTGGGGTGATTAAAATTTGCGAAAAAAATGAATATGAGCTCGGAGGATTAAAATTTGACAAAAAGGCACAGATCTAGCTAGGCCTTGTAATAAATGTTAAATTTCGAAAAACCTACTCATGGAGAGGTGTTTCATTGAAATTAAAAGTGTATTTTTTTGTACAATCCCATAATGATTAGGTGGCCAGTTTTTCAAAAAATCCGCACCACACTCCAACAGATCTCCAACAAAGAAATTCTAAGTTTTCGATAAACTGACCATTCGGTGAAATGATCTTTCGATATAATGGACTTTTAGGTAAAGTAATCCTTTGGTGAAATGAACTATTCGATCAAATGTCCTTTCGATGAAATGAACCTTTAGGTGAAGTGACCTTTCGGTGAAATGAACTTTTCGGTCAAGTGACCCTTCGGTGAAATGTACCTTTCGATCAAGTGATTTTCGGCGAAGTGATTTTCGGTCAAGTGACCTTTCGATCAAGTGAACGATACCCTCTGAAAACATATCACTCGTTGCTGTCATGTATAAAAGGAGCGATTTATCAGATTTGAAAAAAGGGATGATTATCGGCTTTCAGGCCAAGGGTGGCAGTAGTTCTGAAACAGCGCAGTTTGGGAACTCTTCGCGTGCTGCTGTGGTTAAAGTGCATCTTGATTGGAGAAATGGCACCATTGCGAATAAACGAGTGGAAACTGCGGGACAACACGTGCCATTGATGTGAGATGTGAACGCCGGCTTCGAAGGTACATGAGGGCCGATCAACACGCTACGGTGGAGCGACTCATTGGCCAAATGAACCAGGGGCTACCGGAAGTGTGTATAAAACGACAGCTCAGCGAACCCTGCTGCGTATGGGGCTCCGATGCAGACGAATAGTCACTGCACCTATTCTAACAAAGGTGCATCGGCAGAAAAGCCTTACATTTGCACGGCAGTATCGGAATTGGACTTCCGCTGATTGGCAAAGGATTGCCTTCTTCGATGAGTCACTTTTTCTGCTTCATTGAACGGATGGCTGCTTCATTGAACGGATGGACGTTGGCGTATAAGGCGAGAAACATCAGACCACAAACACTCTTGAACCATTGATGTAAAAACACAAGCCGGTGGGGGCAGCCTCATTTCCTCGGGAATATTTTCGCGGCATTCCCTGGGTCCACTCATACCTGTGGAAGGCACTATGAACCGAATTCGTTATGAATACATCCTTGCAGACACATACACCCACACATGCTGATTGTCTTCCATGGGGCGAATGGGATCTTCCAGCACGACAATGCGACGTATCACACAGCTAGAAATGTCCAAGGGTGGTTGGAAGAACACGATAAAGACTTGAAAGTACTTCCCTGGCCCCGTAACATCTCAGACTTAAACCCAATTAAGCATCTGTCAGACCACCTCGATCGTGTTGCTCGCTCTATAGATCCTACACTACGCACCCTCCAGCAGCTGTCAGATGCACTGTAGTCAGCATGGCTCCACGTACCTGTGAACACCTTCCAGCACCTTATTGAGTCACACACAGCCCGTCCGCGCTGCACACGTCCCCGTCCGCGCTGCACACGGCGTTTATTCTGGATAGTAGCTGGTGGTCACAATAATGTGACTTGACCGTGTATAATCCGTAGTTGGAGTCCGAGACCAGCTCTGGCAACTTTTCAAAAATTGTGTCATTAGGGCGGCTTTGTGAAAAAGTCTGAAAACTAAGCAAGCGTGAAACAGTTTCATCAAGAAACTTTGAAAAAGAAAATAAACTTGTGACACAGATTTCGACTTTGTTGAGCTTGCCGTTTTTCTGAGCATTAGTCGCTATAGCTTTTGAAATACCTCAATTCCCTTTAATTGTCTAATAGCCCACAATCCAATATAATTTAGGTGCTCCGCCAATCTATAAAACTTAAGAAAAATATACCATGTTCATGTATATTTTTATATGCTTTTCACGTTGTCATACAAACTGGCATTTATGCTTTTGTTTCACCTGAAAAGAATGCAGATGATTAATGCATTTCCGATTTCATGAAGTCCCGCACCATTTTTGTTAATGTCAGATACTGTAAGCATCATCAGTTGTGGAACAGAATGGCCTGCTGCCATTACGAAACGATCGCGTGCAATAAATTCTTTTTTTAATTGTTATTTTCCTTTCTACGGACTGTTTTGTTTCTGGCATGCGCGCATTAAACTTTTATCTTTTGTATTCACACTTGAACTATACAAGCCACACCGAGCGCAGAGAAATTTATGACAGAGAGCCAAATTTGCTAGCGAACGAATACAAAATAACGGCCAAGTATTGCGACATGATTGCTTGCTCCCATGTCAATTTACTCTGCGGAGAGTTTTATCGATTTCCATATGTGACCTTAATGGAAGAGGACCAGTACAATTGAAAATACCATCTACTTCATAATTCACGCTTTGGGTCTGAATTGAAGTCATCGGCCAACACGAACCATCCGAAATTTTTATTGGTTAGAGAATGTCATTTGTTTGACTTTTCCTTCACGTCAATCCTAGCAATGAAGATTTCAGGGAAGAGATTTCTTGTATGCGATATTACGCCTCTCGGTTGAACTTTCAATTTTATTTATTTTACCAATTTACTCGAATTGCAGTTTATTGAAATATAGAGATTTACTAGAAAGAGTTTCAAAAGGGAAATAATAGCGACTTTTAAATTTTAGTCACGATCTGAATTATTTTGCAGTAAAGATGCAAGTCTACAGTAAAACACTTTTGAAAAGATAGTTTATGCAGAGAAAGCACAGAGAAAACTTGAAACAAAGTCTGCTTAAAATCATTCAAAGCGGTAAAAACTAATTAAATTATAGGAATACTGAGCATTGAATATTTTTTCAATATGAAATTACTTATGCAAGATATTTTCCTCCTCATATTTCGAATTAAAATGCCATATTTACGAATCCTGACTGAGTTAATCGTGATAAAATTGTTTTTTTTTTTGGGCCTTTTATGACTTCCAAATGTACTGTAACTTCGAGGTGATTCCATCAAACTGAAATTGGTGCTCAAAAAGTTTGACTACACACTATTCACCATCTTAGGTAAAACGGTTTCTGACAAATGTAACATTCGGTTCGCAGGATTGTTGCAATGTATAAAAATGTCTCCACAAGAACACGTGATGGGAATTTTCAAGCTCTTGATTGGTTCCCCTATGGACGTCAGACCGATTAAGAGCTTGAAATTTCCCACTAGAATTTTAGCACAGTATAAGGTTTAAATTACTGTTTGCTCTTTTGAAACTACTAGCGTGAAAAAATTTGCAAATTTATATCCTCACAGGTACGTACATTGTAATGTGGATGTTATGGAAACTTCATTCCATGAGATAGGGCAAGATTTTTATTTACTGTTTCAACAGTTCTAACTAAAATATTTGTTATTGGTCTAATAGATTGCACCCTACTGAAATTGCACGTTGGTAGTCAAGCATGTATATAATCTGGTTTTTATGTTGACGCGTCTGGAGTTTGAAGTCATTTTAAAATTTATTCCATTTTTTAACGGAAATTAATTATGAAGAAACCGCCATTAAATCAATGTGTCACATTGTTAAAAATAAGTCGCGTGAATTCATGGTGAATTCCTGAAAACAACGTGCAAGAAATTTACCGGTAGGTCTCTGTCCTTTTAATGAAATTTCCGTTCTAATAACGCAAACTTAAGTAATTTAATAGATTTTCCGTTGGCACTAACTCGGATTTTTCCGTTTTGATAAGGAAATTTCTCGAGGACTTTCATTTTGAATTTTTCAATCTCTATACGTATAGAAGAAACTTCAGTTCTAAATTTTTCTGCCTAAATGGACAAGTCGCAGAGTTGCTCGATGTTTTGTTCTTCACTTGTGAGGTCGAGTCCTTTCACCTGATCGGAAATTTGGGGTCGAACCCTTGATGGTTTTCACTCGAGGAAGGAGCGCTGATGAGTGAACTAGCAAAACACACTCCGCAAAATCACATTTAAGGTAGAAACTAGAAGGATAAGAGTCATACGGTGATGAAATGCTTATCATTTTTCTGAAAAGGTATATTAAAATTCATTACTATTTTTTTATATAGAACTTTTCACAAATCACAATTTTTTTCGTAATGCTCTTTCACAGCAACTGAATGTTATGTTTTGGAACTACAGAATTTTAATGTTGTGTATCTTTCTTGATAGTAGTAAAGTAAATCCTAAGTAAAACATTTCAATGTGGCAAAAATGCAGCACCTACTGGCGATACCAAAAAAGTAAAATTGCCTCTCCGGAGTTGTAGTGCTCTGGCTTCTGATCATTCGTCCGAGATATGTCCGGATTCGAATCACCGTGAGGCAGGGATGTTGTGTTGGTCTTACTGTACTGGTTCTCTCTTTTTCCCGGAACTAAATCAGAGATGGCGACTGCTTATAAGCCATCGAGTTGCTCACGGGGGTCGTTAAATCCCCCAAACAAAACAAAAAATAAAATAAAAGAGTGATGCTACTTAAAAAAATATCCAGCCTACTACATGGCAAAAATTCACGCATGCAAGAAAGCCCAAAGCCGCGCACTATTTAGTCTCGGAACCATGCTTTGTCAACCACAGGAAATAAAACGTGCTGTCGAATTCATGTTGATCACAGATAAACACACACAGGTGCTGAAAAACTGCGAGATAAACACACATAGGTGCTGAAAAACTGAGAGACAAACACACATAGCGTCGTGGATTGTTGGCCACCGTAGCTTAAGACGAACGTACTCGGCTAGTTATTGAAGCTCTGGGGTACGATCTCAGCGGTGTCCGGTTAACAATTTTCCGGTTACTGTGTGTTAATTAAAGAAAACGTGGAAAAAGCGATGACTTTGTCTATTCACATTGTCTCCACGTATTTGGAAGATTTTCACTACCACTTTTACATTTTGATCAGACTTTGTAGAAGAAAGTACACACATAAGAACAAAAAGTTCTTTTTATTTAGGGTTTAATGACCTCCGTGAGCAAAAGGAACATCTGATTCAAAACGGACATCCCCATGACTGCAGCTGTCGGTTTTCTTTGCATGTTTTTCTCTTTTCTCCCCATTTCCAGTCCTGACCATCGCGGCTATAATGCTACAAAGACTAACCATGAACTATGATCATAATATGGGATGAGTGGTTTCATTTTGTAACAACAACCCATACAACACTGCTTTAAATTATGTGGGAAAACCTTTCAGTCCAGTTCATTTTGCTATACAATATACACTGAGTGGCCACTTTATTGTGACCACCCCTTTAGTACGTAGTTGGGCCACCTTTTACCTTTAATACTTCGTCGATTCTTCGTGGCATGGACTCCACGAGATGTTGATAGGTGGTTTGTGGAATCTGAGACCATGCTTGATGAATAGCACTTTCCAGGAGTGTGAGATTGCAGGGTTGTGGATCCAGCTGTCTGATGGCTCGTTCAACTTCATCCCACAAATTCTCAATGGGGTTGAAATCTGGAGATTGTGGGGGCCACCTAAGCAAAGTAAACTTCCTGAAATTAATCCTGTACAATACGAGCACTTAGGCAGGACGCATTATCTTGTTGAAAGTAGCCATCGCCAATGGGATAAACCATCCACATGACAGGATGATTAGACCGCAACGATGTTTAGATATGATGTGCCAGTCAGACGTTGATCAACACGAATTAAAGGGCCCAAAGCATGCCAGGAAAACATTTCCCAAACGATAACGTTGTCTCCACCAGCTTGAAGGGTTGTAGCAATGCATTTGGGGTCCATGCTTTCGTGCTGTTTCCGCCAAATTCTCACTCGGCCATCGGCATGGTGCAACTGAAATCGTGATTCATCGGACCACATAATTTGTTACCAATTATCGACCGTTCAATCCTTGTGCTCCTGTGCGAACTGGAGACGTTTTGTCCTGGTAACTGCAGACAGCAAAGGTGTTGGAACAGGCCTTCGGCTGCCATATCCCATCCGATGCAGCGTACGGCGAACATTGCGTGCAGAGATCATTTGAGAGGATCGTTGATTAAGATGGCCTGTAATTTTCTCTACTGTTGCCCTTCTGTTGTCTGTTACCAGTCGGGACACTCTCTGTTCCGCCCGAGCAGTCACTAGTCGATGACGACCGCACGTTGCACGTAGAGACCCAGATTTCTGGCTGACAGTCCAGTCTTTAAACACTTTAACAACAGATGCTCTGAAACCTTTCACGAATGCGGCGGTTTCGGTAACACTCGTTCCACGGCTCCGAGCTCCTACAATCATCCCACGTTGAAAGTCCGTGAAATCACATTTTTTACACATCTCGTCACCCAAAAAGCACTTCTACTACTGTCGCAAGCACTAAGCTTTCCCGCCGCCCCGGTGGCGCAGTGGTCAAAGTGATGGCCTCTGATCATTCGTCCGAACGGGGTCAGAGTTTGAATCCCGGTGAGGCATGGATGTTGTGTTTGTCTTACGGCACTGGCTCTCTCCCTTCACTTCAACAAGTGACCCTAAATTAGGGACGGGTGACTGTTTATAGCCCATTGAGTTGCTCACGGTGGTCGTTAAACCTCCAATCAAAAAAAAAAAAATTTCCCTTTTTATACTAGCCTCGTCCTCTGGCGGCAACAGCATGCAGCCATAGCTCATTTGCTTAAAACTGCCAGGTGGTCATGATAAAGTTGCCACTCAGTGTATAAGACAAGAGATATCAATCTAGCTTAAATTTAGTACGTCTTCTTACGAACATGCACGAAGGCTTATCAAAGAACGTTTTTTTTTTTTTTTATAGCTGCCATTCCGTAGACACTTCCCCTCCGTATAAAATTTAGGAAATACTGTATAATTACCCATCGTTCAATTACAGCTCTAGATGATGATGATATACGTATTTCGTCACAACTGCGAAACACAGATTTCTTATTTTTTTATGTGAAATAAAAGTGCAATTTGTATATTTATATTTACACAATATTTCTACGTTGGAAGTAGAGCTGTAAAATTTAGTTTTGCATCGCATAGAAACAATCTCTACTTTTCTGATTCACTTTGTACATATGAATTACGGGGATCAACAATACATCGCATTGGGTGTTACGTATTAATCAACCTTTATATTAGGTGCCATTAATGCAGCACACGCGCGCGCGCGTTTATATTTGCTAGGTCAATACACATTTGGAGGATGTGAATCCGTTTATTGGTGTAAATATGACATGGGTGTTAAGTCAGATAACATCCGAAAACTTGAAAATTTCGTCGTTCTGGAGCGGGAATCGAATTCGCGTCTCCCGGATAGCGCACGAGTATGTTAACCACTATAAAATCCAGAACGACCAAGTTTTAAGTTTCCGATTAATTTGAATATAACCATCACAGGATTCGCTAGTCGAAGCAACCGGCGTTCATATATAGGGATATCTGAATGCCAGTAACATTATCATATCATCATCATCAAATATTATCAATCCCCTGCTGGGTGAAAGTCTCCCCAAATTTCTTCCACAGTTGTCTGTCTTGGGCATGTCTCCTCCACGTCACTCCAGGAAACTTTCGAATTTCATCCATCCATCTCCCATGGGGTCTTTTTCTGGGTCTTTTCTTGTCCCTCGGAATCCAGTCTAAAATTTTGGTGGTCCATCGGTAATCCGTTCTTCTGGCAACATGTCCAGCCCATTGCCATTTCAGTGACTTCATTCTGGTCAAGATGTCGTCCACTCCTGTCATTTTCCTTATCCACAAGTTTCTCTTCTTATCTTTCTTGGTTACAACAAGCATGCAACTCTCCATGCCTCTTTGAGTTGTCTGCAGTCTTTGTATGTCTTTTTTAGACATACAAAGTATCGGCTCCATACGTAAGCACTGGCAGGATGCATTGATTAAACACTTTTCTTTTGAGACATACTGGCATACTGCTCTTAAAAATTGTACTGTTTCTTCCAAAAGCTCTTCATCCAAGTTTTATACGCAGATTAAATTCTTCATCAATGTGACCCTCACTTGATATCTGCTGCCCAAGATAAATGTAGAAATCGGTTGTCTCAAGCTTTTCTCCATCAATCGATAAATCTTCGTATCTTGTAAAAGTATTGTACATCACATTTGACTTCTGAAAGTTCATTTTGAATCCCACTTCTTTACTCTTGTCAGCAAGTTCTTGGTCATACTCTGCAGCTCTGAAGGGGTAGTTGCAAAGATGACTACGTAATCAGCAAAACGAAGGTGAGTTAATTAATCTCCATTAATCTTTATCCCTTTGTTTTTCCAGTTCAATGATTGAAAGACGTTTTGCAATGTGGCGTTAAAGAGCTTGGGAGATTGGTGTCACCTTGTCTCACTCCCTTTCCATTTCTTATTTGTGCTGCATCCTCAAATATCCGAACCTTTGCACTTGCATTTTCGTAGATGTTATTAATAATGCTAATGTATGCATCTTCAATACCGCAGGATTTCAAAGCCATTGTTACTGCTGATGGTTTCACGGAATCGAAGGCCTTTTCATAGTCAATAAAATCCATGCATAAGGGGAGTTCATGTTCTCTTGTTCTTTCAATTAGTTCTCTCAGTACATGGATGTGATCTATAGTGCTGTAGCCACTCCTGAATTCAGCTTGTTCTCTTGGTTGGGCCATGTCTAGTGTTACCTTCAAGCCATGTGAAAGAATCTGAGTGAAGATTTTATACACCACTTAAAGGAGGCTGATGGGCCTGTAGTTCCTGAGATACTCAATGTCACATTTTTTATGGAGCAAGATCATTGTAGCATTGTTCCAATCCTCACGAATCTTTCCTTCATTAAGACATCTGGTGAAAACTTGGGCGAGTGTGGTTTCAATTTCTCCACTTGCCTTTTGTATAATGTCCACGGTAATTTCATCTTCTCCTGGAGCTTTTCCCCGTTTCATGTTCTTAATTGTATATGTAACTTCTGCAGGGAGGATTGGAAGGACTTTGACACTGGTAACTGTCCTAATGTCTGGAACAGATGTATTATCCCTTTCATATAGTTTTTAATATAAATCTTTCACCCTTGTCAAAATTTCGCCTCTATTTCTTGTTACAATACCATCTTCTTTTCTCAGAGTCATATTCTGTTTTCTTCCTTTACTGAGATAACATTTTGCTTTCTTCAGGCTGTGGTTGTTTTCAATTGCTTTCTTCACTAGTTCACAATTGAATTTCCTTATGTCTTCAGTGATACCTTTTTGCACTGTCTTCAATAGATATATATATATTCCACATTGGAAGTTACGTCTTTATTTGACCTCATCTCCCTTCTCTTTTGCATCAACATTTTTGTTTTTCCTGAAATTTTCTTCAGTAACTTGTTCTTAGTACCACCGATTTTTGTTGCTGTATCCATAAGAGCCTTGGTGAGTTCTATGTTAACTTCAGAAATATCCACTTCCAATGATAGACCTTCTAAAGCAGAGAATCTGTTCCTCAGTTCCAACTTGAAGGTATTACGATGTTTTTTAAGGTTTGTTATGGCAATAGAATTTGTTTGTCTTATGAGCTTGCCACGTTCGAGTTTAGTGTTGAGGTGCATCTTACATCTCACCAATCTATGGTCACTCCCTGTGTTGAACTTATTTAGCACACTGCAGTCTTTGATGACGAATTTTTTGTTACACATAATAAAATCAATTTCACTTGTCGTCCCATTCGGATGTTTCCATGCCCATTTCCTGTGTGGCTTTTTCTTAAAATAGGAGTTCACGATGAAAAACCTTTCTGCTTCTGCAAATTCTACGAGAGTATTACCACATTGATTTCTGTTCCCGTAACCGAATTTACCAACCGAAGTTTCGTTCTGTTGCTGTTGCCCTACGTTTGCATTAAAATCACATATAATGATCTTCAAGTGCTGTTTGTCTTTTTTATTTAGATTCCGAATTTCCTCGTAAAATGCTTCAATTTCTTCTTCAGGGTGACTTGTGGTGAGTTCATAAGCTTGAATAATATAGGCATGGTATGTTCTCGAGAGTTGGATAACGAGTCGTGCAGCGCTGTCAGAGGAACTTTCAACTTCTACAACTTTATCCTTCAGTTTCTTGTTTATTATAAATCCAACACCACTAGTTCGGTTAGTATCTGTCCCACGATAATAGAAGAGATGTCAATTTTTATGTTCAATGAGATCTCCTTTTTTCTTACCTCACTTAGCACGACGATGTCCCACTTGATCCTTTGTAGTTTTTCTTCCAATTCAAGAATCAGAAGATAGGGAGCGTCCGTTGTAAGCAGCCAAGGTCTGCATCAAATGGCAGCCTAGTCCGGTCCTTCGGTGATTCTTAGCACGCTCTGCCTTCATGTCGCTCTGACCGCTGCCTTGGCCAGGTACATTCCAGCTGCCGGAGACTGAGGGCCAAGATTTAAATTGTGGAGTCATTTTGGAGGGGTTTCGCCAGGACTCACCACGGGTTTCGCCAGGACTCACCATGTCCAAGCGGGTTGGTGAGTGTGGGATAGCTTTTCCTCTGATCCCGATGGTATAGTCATACGCTATTGATGGTCGTCAGAGCCCCTTTAGTGGGAACAGGATGCACCACGAGAAGGCGGGGTTGACATTTGTCAAGGAGAGGCGATATCTTGCGCATCACCTGACCTTGCATCCCAACATTATATATATATACTGTATCATCATCATCATCATTGTCAACCATTATCAATCCACTGCTAGACGAAGGTCTCCCCAAGTTTCCTCCACAACGGTCTGTCTTGTGCCAGTCTCCTCCATGTCACCCCTGCATACTTTCGAATCTCATCCACCCATCTCCCATGTGGTCTTCTTCTGGGTCTTTTCCTGTCCCTTGGAATCCAATCTAAAATTTCGGCTGTCCATCGATGATCTGTCCTTCTGGCAGTATGTCCAGCCCATTGCCATTTCAGGGATTTAACTCTGATCATGATGTCTTCCACTCTTGTCATTTTTCGGATCCACGAGTTCCTCTTCTTATCTCTCCTGGTTACACCAAGCATGCACCTCTCCATGCATCTTTGAGTTGTCTGCAGCCTTTGTATGTCTCTTTTAGTTAAGGTCCACGTCTCTGCACCATACGTAAGCACTGGAAGGATGCATTGATCAAACACTTTTCTTTTAAGACATAATGGCATATTGCTCTTGAAAATTATGCTGTTTCTTCCAAAAGCTCTCCAGGCCAGTTTTGTACGCCGATTAATTTCTTCATCAATGTGACCCTCACTTGATATCTGCTGTCCAAGATAAACGTACGTGTCTGTTATCTCCAGCTTTTCTCCATCAATCGATAAATCTTCATTTCTTGTAAAAGCATTGAACATCACTTTTGTCTTCTGAAAGTTCATTTTTAATCCCACTTCTTTACTCTTGTCAGCAAGTTCCTGGATCATACTCTGCAGCTCTGATGGGGTAGTTGCAAAAATGACTACGTCATCAGCAAAGCGAAGGTGGGTTAGATAATCTCCATTAATCTTTATCCCCTTGTTTTCCCAGCTCAGCGACTGAAAAACACCCTCCAATGTGGCATTAAAGAGCTTCGGAGATATGGTGTCACCTTGTCTCACTCCCTTTCCAATTTTTACGTGTGTTGTATTTTCAAACAGCCTAATCTTTGCACTTGCATTTTCATAGATGTTATTAATAATATTAATGTATGCATCTTCAATACCGCAGGTTTTCAGAGCCATTGTAACTGCCGATGGTTTCACCGAATCAAAGGCTTTTTCATAATCGATAAAAGCCATGCACAATGGAAGTTCATATTCCCTCGCTCTTTCAATTAGTTCTCTCAGCACGTGGATATGATCTATTGTGCTGTAGCCACTCCTGAATCCAGCTTGTTCTCTCGGTTGGGCCATGTCCAGTGTTACCTTCAAGCGGTGTGAAAGAACTTTAGTGAAGATTTTATAAACTACTGATAGGAGGCTGATAGGTCTGTAGTTTCCGAGATCTTCAATGTCACCTTTCTTATGTAGCAGGATCATTGTAGCGGTGTTCCAATCCTCAGGAATCTTTCCTTCATTAAGGCATCGAGTGAAAATTTGGGAGAGTACTGTTTCGATTTCTCCACTTGCTTCTTGTATGATGTCTACAGTAATTCCATCTTCTCCTGGAGCTTTTCCTCGCTTCATGTTCTTGATTGCATGTGCAACTTCTGCTGGAAGGACTGGAGGAACTCTGGTACTGGTATCTTTCATGATGTCTGGAGTGCATATATCATCCCGTTCATATAATTTGGAGTAGAAATCTTTCACTTTTGTCAAAATTTCGCCTCTATTTCTTGTTACAGAACCATCTTCTTTTCTCAGTGCCATAATCTGTTTTCTACCCTTACTGAGATGTCCCTTTGCTATCTTTAGGCTTTGGTTGTTTTCAATTGCTTTCCTCACTAGTTCACAGTTGAATTTCCTTACGTCTTCAGTGATACTTTTTCTTACTGTCTTGCATAGCTCTATATATTCCACTTTGGAAGTCACATCTTCTTTAGTTGTCCTCATCTCTCTTCTTTTTTGCATCAACATTTTGGTTTTTCCTGATAATTTGTTCACATGCAACTTGTTCTTAGACCCAGCTAATTTTGTTGCTGTTTCCATAAGAGCTTTGGTTACTTTTCTGTTAACTTCAGAGATGTCCACTTCTTCCGATGTTAGTCCTTCTAAAGCAGAGAACCTGTTCTTCAGTTCTAACTTGAAGGTATTATGGTGTTTTTTAAGGTTGGTTATGTCAATAGATTTTGTTTGTCTTATGAGCTTGCCACGTTCAAGTTTAGTGTTGAGGTGCATCTTACATCTCACCAATCTATGGTCACTACCTGTGTTGAACTTGTTTAGCACACTGCAGTCTTCTATGACGAATTTTTTGTTACACATAATAAAATCAATTTCACTTGTCGTCCCATTTGGATGTCTCCATGTCCATTTCCTGTGTGGCTTTTTCTTGAAGAAGGAGTTCAAGATGAAAAACCCTTCTGCCTCTGCAAACTCAACGAGAGTATTTCCACGCTGGTTTCTGTTGCCATGACCGAATTTACCTACTGAAGTTTCATTCTGTTGCCGTTGCCTTTTTTTTGCATTGAAATCTCCCATAATTATTTTCAAGTGCTGCTTACCTTTATTATTTAGATGACAAATTTCCTCATAAAATTCTTCAATTTCTTCTTCAGGATGACTTGTGGTGGGTGCATAAGTTTGAATAATCTGAGCCTGGTATCTTTTCGAGAGTTGGATAACAAGTCGTGCAGCTCTGTCAGAGGAACTTTCAACTTCTACAACTTTATCCTTCAGTTTCTTGTTTATTATAAATCCAACACCACTAGTTCTGCCAGTATCTGTCCCACGATAGTAGAAGAGATGTCCACTTTTCAGTTCGATGAGATCTTCTCCTTTTCTCCTTACTTCACTTAGCCCCACGATGTCCCACTTGATCCTTTGTAGTTCCTCTTCCAATTCAAGAAGCCTTGAATCAGAAGATAGAGAGCGTCCATTGTAAGTAGCCAAGGTCAGCATCAGATGGCAGCCTAGTCCGGTTCTCCGGGGATTCTTAGCACCCTCTGCCTTCATGTCGCACTGGCCGCTGCCTTGGCCAGGTACATTCCAGCTGCCGGAGACTGAGGGCCAAGATTTAAGTTGTGGAATCATTTTGGAGGGGTTTGGCCATAACTCACCACGCTGGCCAAGCGGGTTGGTGAGTGTGGGATAGAATTTCCTCTAATCCCGATGGTATAGTTATACCGCTATGGGCGGTCGTCAGAGCCCCTTTAGTGGGAACAGGATGCACCACGAGAAGGCGGGGTTGACATTTGTCAAGGAGAGGCTGTGATGTTACGCATCACCTGACCTTACATCCCATATACTGTATATATATATATATATATATACTGTATATCTCAGATTATTAAAACTTATGCACCCACCACAAGTCATCCTAGAAGAGATGTCCATATATATATATATATATATATATATATATATATTGTATATCTCAGATTATTCAAGCTTATGCACCCACCATAAGTCATCTTGAAGAAGAAATTGAAGCATTTTACGAGAAAATTCGGAATCTAAATAAAAAGACAAACAGCACTTGAAGATCATTATGGGTGATTTCAATGCAAAAGTAGGGCAACAGCAACAGAATGAAACATCGGTTATTATATTCGGTTATGGGAACAGAAATCAACGTGGTAATACTGCCGTAGAGTTTGCAGAAGCAGAACGGTTTTTCATCATGAACTTCGTTTTCAACAAAAAGCCACACAAGAAATGGACATGGAGACATCCGAATTGGACGACAAGCGAAATTGATTTTATTATGTGTAACAAAACATTCGTCATCGAAGACTGCAGTGTGATAAACAAGTTCAACACAGGTAGTGACCATAGAATGATGAGATGTAAGATGCACCTTAACACTAAACTTGAACGTGGCAAGCTCATAAGACAAACAAAATCTATTGAACATTTGTCTTGTTTTTCAGGAAAAACAAAACTTTTGATGTAAAAGAGAAGGGAGATAAGGAAAAATAAAGACGTAACCTCCAAAGTGGAATATATAGAGCTATGCAAGACAGTGCGAAAAAGTATCACTGAAGACATAAGGAAACTAAATTGTGAACTACACTGGCGTGCAAAAATTAAGGACGAAACGGTTTTTCAAATGTAACGTCGCGCAGAAGTGCTCCACATCGACCCAAATCATACCATAAGATCCCCAAGATGTAAGCATATGGGACAAGTGAGCAAAACCGTCCAAACAAGTAATCCAAAAGATACAAATGCACTTTATTAAAAAGGTAGCTTCGAGCACAACTGGACAGAAGACAGAAACGTCCATGTGACAGGCGGCTGCCAAGAAAACTCCAGTCTTTAGTAGGGGATATGATCACCCCTGACTGTGTTGCAGGATTTAAAACGTTCGTCCATGCTGAGTACGAGGTTATCAAGGAGTTGTTGAGGCAAAGCGGCCCATTCCTTTTGTAGCGCCAATAGCAGCTGCGGAATCGTTGCTGGCGGGTGGTGACATGCTGCCAAGCGTCTCCCGAGAAGGTCCCACACGTGTTCGATTGGATTTAGGTCCGGTGACCTTCCGAGTCAATCCATGCGTTCAATATCTTTACTCTCCAACAGCTCTGCGACAGCCACTGTACGATGAGTCCATGAAGAGGAACTCAGGACCCACAGCACCTCTAAACAGACGCACGTGAGGCAGGAGAACCTCGGTACAATAGCGGACACCAGTGACTGAACCTCCTTGGAAGATGTGAAGGTCAGTACGCCTACCAAGCATGATAGTGCCCCAAACGAGAGCTCCGCCACCTCCAAACCGGTCCCTTTCGATGATGTTGGAAGTGTGATTGCGTTTTCCCAGCTCTCTCCAGATGTGTATACGTTCAGAATCGCTCGTCAGACTAAATCGGCTCTCCTCCGTAAAGAGAACTCGACCCCATTGCTGATGTGTCCAGTTCTTTTGTTCCTGGCACCACAGAAACTGCTGTCTCCGATGAGCAGGCGTTAATGGCACACACCGTACTGGTCGTCGTGCAAATAGACCACCTTTCTGCAGCCTTCTGGCCACGGTAAAACGCGATAACGGACGTTCAGTTGTCTGTTGCATGTGCCTTGCGATTTCTCCCGCTGTCTGCCGTCTATCTCTTCTCGCCTGTTGGACAATATACCGGTCGTCCGCCGCCTTGGTTGCTCGTGGACGACCACTGCTAAACTCTCGGACAGCTGTTCCTGTCGTTTGAAATGCTCTCCAAGCTCGTGAAACGATGCTGTGAGCGATCCCGAACTCAACGATGCTGTGGGCGATCCCGAACTCAACGATGCTGTGATCCATCCCAAAATCTCATACAACTGGAGATGAACAATAGATAAACGTATGGAAGGGTCTCTCAGTGCCGTGAGGATGTCATCAATCCTAAAATTTCATAAACAACCCATCACCTTCAGATTCATTACAAGTGGTCGTAATTGCTATAATAGCAAAGTCGAAGTGGTACTTTATAAGTATTTGTCAGGAGTTTTGAGCAAACTTGATTCTACTTGGATCATAGGCAGCAGTGCCAGATTTCTCCAAAACTATAAACTTTTTGACATCGGCCACATCGGTAGACACCTTTGATTTTAGGAATCTTTTTACTTCAATCTCGTTGGAGGGATTGCTGCAGATAGCATTAAACTTGCTCGCGAAGTTAGATGGTGCCGTTACCGCACAATATTGGCACCCCTTGTTGACCTCTGCATAAAAAAACAATTTCGTTGCAGTGGGCAAGGGTCTCTTCCTCCATACTCGGGGAATATCCATGGGAATCCGTTTCTCTAGTGCTTTGGGTAACATTTATTTACATTTTTTTGAAGAAAATTTTACAGCTACCACTTCTTTACCTAGCACAGTATTAAGGTATGTTGACGACATCATTGTCTTCAACATACCGAATTTTTTACAGGTGAGCACAGAACTTTACCCTGAAGACCTCACTCTTGAAAAAACCAATGACTCATCCATTTGTGTTAATTAGCTTAATCTGAAGGTTAAGGTGGATGGGTCAGTCGTGTGTATGATAGATCTTTATGATAAAAGAAATGGTTTTAACTTTGATATCATACACTATACGCAGTGGTCTTCCAACATTTCCAGAAAAGTACACCTTAACCTAATCCTCTCTTAATTCCGCAGAATTGCTGCAATTTGTTCCACACAGGATCTTCCAGTTAAAAATTTAAAAGAATCTCAAAAAGATTAACAATAAATAAATTTCCATATTTTTTTCTTAAGCATTATTTTGATCAACTAATTAAGCATTTTAATTCGGTCTCGCCGGGGTTTATTTTGTACATGAACATGTTTTACAAACCCAGAACACTACAAAACTAAATGTATAGGTTTCACAAAGTGTCGCCTGGCGGGTCTCTGGTAGCTGAAGATACATACAAGGCACAGTTTTGCTTGATTACGTCATTTACACTTTTTTGGCCTGGTGGGTTTTATGATTTAACCGTGACCAATACGTTTTCGTTTTAGTATATATTTGCACGCATGTAGTTAGGGTTTTGTGTTTCTTCTTACACTCCATGATGCTCGTGGATGGTAAGTTCTTTTCGTTTTCCTTTTGATTATTTATTGCAGTTAGGCAATTTGGTTTTGTGGCTTAGAGAGCATTACCAGCCGACCTTTGGTTCTTCCTGTTGTCCGCTGGTACCAGAAACTCCCCTCCCACAGGTTGATGCCCCCTTGAAAAAGGCAAACTGTTTTTTTTTGTTTATTTGTTTTTTTTTCTTACAATTCTGATATTTATTTGTATTTCTTTTTGTAGGTTTTCTACTTATATAATTGCTTTCCATGAGGTTTAGCTAACTTAGGCGCTCCCTCCGGAACAAGCTTCGACATTAATTCGCTTTATTTGGTTTGATTTGTTTAGTTAAAACCAAAATCTGTTGGTGTTTCCGTGTATATATATACACTGAAGAGCAATTGAATTTGAGTCAGCTAACGTTATGTAAATGTGGCGCTGTGGGCGGCCCTGTAAACGGAAACAACATAACGTATGCAGCGATCCGACAATATAAAGAGTGATGCGACGAGAATCTGTAAGAGTCGGACGCAGTATGGGTAAGACGAATGAACTCAGCGCATTTGATAGTAGGCAAATTTTGGGGCCCGACAAATGGGTCACTCCATCTCGGAAGTCGTGCAGGCACTGAGAGTTTCACGATCCACTGTGTCACGGGTGCACCGTGAGTACATCGAATCCAGTAAAACCATCCCTGCAAGGGCCAACTGCCGTGGACAACAGCGTGTGGATGAGCGGTGTCATCGTCGGCTACCTCGCATTGTAATAGCGGATAGACGGGCCACAGTGCAAGAAATCACTCAGCAATTTAACGCTGGTGCACAAAAACGTGTAAGCGGCCACACTATCCAGAACCATCTCCTCGCTATGAGGTACAGAAGCCATCGTCCAACGAGGGTATCGCTGCTGACCGCACATCACAGGGTGCAAAGATTAGCATGGGCGCGGGAACATTGCCACTGAACCCTAGACATGTGGAATAATGTTGCTTGGACTCATGAGTCGAGATTCACGTTGGTACATGCGGATGGCAGGATACGAGTACGGCGCAAACCACATGAAGCGATGGATCCTTCTTTCCAGCAGGGTACTCTTCAAGCTGGTGGTGGTGGCATTCTCGTCTGGGGACTGTTTACGTGGACTGAAATGGGACCCCTGGTACGTGTGACATCGGCCCTCACAGGTCAACGTTACCAGGATATCTTGGACGACTATGTGCTCCCGTTTGTGCGTCTTCAACATCCCACTGGGGACCTCATCCTGCAACAAGACAATGCACCGTGCCATCGCTCCCGAATCGTATCCGAATGATTGGATGAACAGTCCACCGACGTGACCTCGCTTCCTTGGCCAGCTAGGTCACCTGACCTCAAACCCATTGAGCACATCTGGGATGCCATCGACAGAGATGTTCGAGGCTCTGACCGTCCTCCATCAAATCTTCGTGAACTGTGGGAGTTTTTTCAGGGTTCGTGGATACGTATGGCTTCCCAACGCTTCCGGTGTCTTGTCGAGTCCATGCAGAGACGAATCGCCGCCGTCTTCAGGAGAAAGGTGGTGCTACACGTTGCTAGACAGGTATCTCCAATTCAATTGCTCTTCAGTGTATATAGTAGTGGCCAAAATTGTGGAAACCTTTTGGGAAAAGTGTATTTTGAGGTTTTGTGGCTCATAACACCACTTGTTTTTTGGAGTAATACCATACAATTATATATCAATGGAAAGGTAATTGTATCAAGAATGTAATGACATAAAGTTTGTTCAATTATCTGTATGCTATGAAAAGTTATAGCCAAATAACTAGAAAAGGGAAGCACAACTTGCTTAGGTTGATATAAAGTTGCTTTCCTTCATTTGAATGTAGCCAATGAACAAGAGTGTTTAGAGAGCCAATCCGGCGTCATCTTGTTTTGTCAATGAGCCAATCAGGTCAACGTAGGATTCAGCAATTGATGTCATGTATTGGTGCTGAGGGGAGGACATTTGTCAGTGTGTTATGTGATTGCTATCAAGTTGATTTTTTTTTTGTGTGTGTGTTCTTTCATTTAGTGAGCTTGTAAAACGTAATAAAATTAAAGAAATGACGCAAAGAGTTGACTGGTCCCCCAGAAAGCGATGTAAAATAGTACTATTAAGTGAAAAAGTCTTCAGTTATGAAAAAGTTTGAAGAACAATTGGTGGAAACTTAACCAATGGTGGCATTTCTAAATTTTTTGAAGAGATATAAGGAGACTCAGTCAGTACAAAACCAGACTCGTAAGGACAGGAAAAGGTACACAACAGCAATAATGATAGTAGAATTAAGAGGCAGTGCTTAGGTGACAGAAGAAAATCGTCTGGGGGTATAAAAGATGAAATGGTGCAATGCAATGTGAAGTTGAATGCAAGGACTGTTCTGCTCAGACTGCAGGAATGTGCTTTAAAAGTTAGAAGTCCACGAAAAAAGCCATTTTTATTTCTCAAACAAAGGTTGAAAAGATTAAACTGGGCTAAAACCCATGTTAACTGGACAGCGGAACAATGGGACAGTGTTATTTGGAGTGATGAGACCAAAATCTCCCTGTTTGGTAGTGATGGCATAAAATACGTAAGGAGAAGAATCGTAGAAGATTAGCATCCTGATTGCATTACACGTACCGTGAAACACCCAGTTAGTGTTATGATCTGGCGTTGTATGACATCAAAAGGTGTGGGCAGAATTTACGTGATTAATGGGAATATAAATGGCCAAAAATACATTAATGAGATACTTAAGTCCAAACTGAAGCCTTCCGCACGTGATCTTTTCCAAGATAATGAAGCATTTATATTTCAACTGAACTCACCTCCATGTCATGTTGCTGCTGTGTGCAAAAAGTGGTTTCGAGATAATCATATTCCATTGCTGGAATGGCCTGGGAATAGCCCAGATCTTAACCCATTAAAAATCTATGGAACCGACTAAAGAAACTTGTTAATCAGGAACAACCCAGCAATAAAACCCAATTAATAGAAGCAATAATTTAATCTTGGTTTCACATTATAACAGCTGCAGAACTGAAAAGCTAGGGTACTTCATGGGAAGGCGTTGTAAGGCCGTATTTAGCGCTAAAGGTTACCCAACTAAGTATTAACTTACATGGTGATAATTTTTGTATATCTCATTTTTTCTATGTGTTTCACTTTTTCTTCTTTATAACTGCTGTTATGATACAAAATCCTTTGTAAAAGTTATTGCATTACAGTCTTGATGAAATTATATTTCTATTAATACATATTTTTATGGTATTACTCCAAAAAAAAAAAAAACTGGTGTTATGTGCCATCAAACCTCAAAAATACACTATTTCCAAAAGGTTTCCCCAATTTCGGCCACTACTGTATATACAGTATAATCCATATCATATTTACACGAATAAACGGATTCACATCTTCTAAATTTGTGTTTTACAATGGTGTAATCCCGTATTTCATGCATTGATTTAGTACGACAATTTCATTTCTACAGGCTGAACTATGGCTTTAAGCAATCTAAAGATTTTCAATCCAGTTGAAAGTTTTTACCATTGAAAAATTGTCCGCTACTGGGTGCAATGTTTATTTGTGTCTGGATCAGTGTTACCAATCTTTGAAGCATTACTGGAAATATTGCCTTCGCGTCAAATAGCTGCCAACTCCGGCCAAGATTATTCATATATCTTTCCGGCTTTTCTAATATGCAATTTTCCTATTAGATGATATAAGAGGGTATGTACGAGCGTTTGGAACGAGAAATAACGTAGGGCTTAGTTCAAGTGCAGCAGAAAGCACCGAGAGATAAGCGTATTTGCTTCGCGAAACCTCGGCACGGTAATTAGATAAATTTCAAACTCGATTAGTAGTTTGTAATTAATCCAGTTAAGACTCACCTTAGGTATAACTAATTGTCCCGTTGAACTCTGTAATCGATGTAGACTACTTCTACTCATAATGCCATCGAAATATCATGCTTTCATTTTCCTCTTACTGCTTTTTCTCTTTCCCAAGTTAAAATAATCGCTGCTGTTATAAGTGAATTCAACAATCACAATTATACATCGATCAGACATTACATTATGCCTATAGAAATGAACACGCCTGGAGACCAAACGGTGGCGCAGGTGAAGTTCACAGAGCTGTATATATGCAACCCGAGGACCGGCTTTCGGTTAGTAGAGTGTTCGCAGTCAGAATGGAAAAAGCTATCGATTTATCGGAGTTTGATAAAGGACAAATTGTGATGGCACTGAGCCTTGGAACTACTATCTTGGAAACGGCCCCGCTTGTGGGTTGTTCACGTGCCGCTGTAGTGAGTACGTATCAAAAGTGGTGCACAGATTGCCAAACGAGCTCATTATTGCCAGAGAGGAGCAGAGACTGTCGCGCATTGTTCGCAGCGACCGTAGAGCCACAGTGCGACAAATCATCCGGAGCTACAACAGTGACGATCAGGGCAATGTCTCACAATAAAACAGTTGATCGCAGCCTTCTGCGCATGGACCTGCGTAGCCGAAGACCTAGAAGGGTCCCCATGCTCACCGCACGTAATCGACAACTGCGCATCGAATCGGCCCAAGATCATCGAGATTGGACAGTCGATGATTGGAAGAAAATGGCCTGGTCTGACGAATCAAGATTCCTGGTGCATCACGTAGACGGCCGAGCGCGGATACGCCGGTTACCAACGGAGGCTATGGCACCTGGATGCACAGTTCGGCGGAAACAGGCCAGCGGCGGTGTTGGGATGTGGGCGATGTTTTCTTGGGACATTTTAGGCCCCATTATCCCAAGAACACAATCTCTGACATCTGTCAGGTATCTGAACATCATTGCGGACCTAGTTCACTCATTCGTGGCAATGTTCCCTGCTGGTGATGGCCATTACCAACAGGAAAATGCGCCATGCCACACTGCCAGAATCGTTAAGTAGTGGTTCAAGGAACATGCTGGGGACTTTCTATTAATGCCCTGGCATCCAGATTCACGTGACATGAACCCAATCGCGCATTTGTGGTTCGACTTGGAAAAGCGGTTTTGCGCTAAATCACTACCCACCCCAGTATACTTATCAGCACCTCATCGAATCGATGTTTTCCGAGTGGCCGCTGTTTTGCGGGCTAAATGGAGTTTTATATCGTATTAGGTAGGTGGTCATAATATAATGCTTCATCGGTGTATCATACGGAAAATTTTTGCCACTCGGGTGGTGAAGTGGTCTGAAACATGCCGAGTGCACTTGCCCTGTGGTTCCGCCCCTGACCCCTTTCCAGAAACGATGGCCCAAAATTAGAGATGGATGACTGCTTATAAGCCACTGAGCTGTTCATGGTTGTTGTTGAACCCCGAAGAAATACAGGGTGTATATAAATAAAGTATACAACTTCAGTATGCTATTAATAAAATACAATAAAAAAAAACTTACGTCAAGGGACGTGGCAAGTGTTAAGGTTTGTTAAGTCAGATAATAGATGGCGCCAGGTGTCTCATGTAATGAAAAATCTCGTCAAATGCAGAACACAACAGACATGGCTTCCCCAGTGGAGAAATCAGCGTGTGTGGTTTGGTTTGCAGAGTCAACATGTCTAACAAGAGTTCAGCGCAAGTTCAGAACGGAGTTCAAGAGCAGCCGCCGACACGAAGAAGCATCAAACAATGT
This sequence comes from Macrothele yani, assembly GCA_039090855.1. Lineage (NCBI taxonomy): Eukaryota > Metazoa > Arthropoda > Arachnida > Araneae > Macrothelidae > Macrothele > Macrothele yani. Next base: position 117,589,324 of record CM077002.1, on the reverse strand, counting down.
GTAAATAAATTCAAAGCAACTGGAAGTGTCTTGAAAGGTAAAACCACTGGGTGACCTTCCATTTTAGATGAAAAGGAGGAAGACGTGCGTAATACTTATCTAAGGAGCCCGAAGAAGTCCGTCCGCGTCGCCAGTCGTGAACTCGAAATACCGCGAGCAACGGTTCACAATGTTCTGTATAAACGTCTACGCCTATATGCAAATAAAATGCAGTTAGTGCAAAAACCTCGACCAAATGATCAACCACGTCGGAAAGCATTTGCGCCAGACACGCTTAATCGCTTTGGCGAAGACCCCACACTCATTTCACGGATCTGTTTCAACGATGAGTCGAAATTCCATGTTTCTGGCAGAGTGAATAAACATAACTGCAGACTCTGGGCATGGGAAATCCCCAAGTGGTCGTAGCACACGAGAGAAACAACCAGAAGGTTAATGTCTGGGCTGGCCTAATGGGAGACAGAGCGATAGCGCCCTTTTTCTTCGCTGAACCAACCGTTACTGGAATAACTTACCTGGATATGTTAGAACAATTCGCAATTCCACAACTCCGGAATATTTAAGACATCATTTTTCAGCAAGATGGAGCGCCTCCGCGCTGGTCTTTGGATGTACGCAGATCTTTAGACCACCATTTTCCAGGGCGTTGGATTGGACGCGGGGGTGCGACGGCATGGCCACCCAGTTCTTCTGATATTACTCCCCATGCGATTTTTTTGGGGGCCTCATTAAGGACACTGTGTACTAGATAAAGGTTACATTTATCACTGAGCTCAAAAAATGCATTACTGCAGCTTTACTCCTTGTTACACCTGATATTCTGCAGCGTACGTGGGTGGAATTGGACTATTGTTTAGACATCCTGCGAGCAACCAACGGAGCACACGTGTAGACACCTGACATTCTGCAGCGTGCGTGGGTGGAACTGGACTATCGTTTAGACATCCTGTGAGCAACCAACGGAGCACACGTGGATACACCTGATATTCTGCAGCGTACGTGGGTGGAATTGGACTATCGTTTAGACATCCTGTGAGCAATCAACGCATCACACGTGGAGACACCTGACATTCTCCAGCGTCCGTGGGCGGAACTGAACTATCGTTTAGACATCCTGCGAACAACCAACGGAGCACACGTGGAAACATTTGACATTCTGCAGCGTCCGTGGGCGGAACTGAACTATCGTTTAGACATCCTGCGAGCAACCAACGGAGCACACGTGGAGACCTACTGACATTTTTAAGAAGAAACTTCGCCGCCCCGGTGGCGCAGTGGTCTAAGGCGCTGGCCTCTGATCATTCGTCCGTAAGGGGTCCGGGTTCGAATCCCGGTCAGGCATGGATGTTGTGTTTGTCTTACGGCACTGGCTCTCTCCCTTCCCTGGAACCAGTGACCCTAAATTAGGGACGGGCGACTGCTTATAGCCCATTGAGTTGCTCACGGTGGTCGTTAAACCTCCAATCAAAAAAAAAAAAAAAAAAAGAAGAAACTTTCACAGTTACCATGTGTTTGGACATTAAAAGTAAGTTGTTATTTATTACAGTTTTTTTCAATAGCATACTGAAGTTGTATACTTCATTTATGGACATCCTGTATATCTACCGGTTTTCAGAAAATATTATGATGAATGTTGTTTTGTAACTAAGCAATCAGTTGTTTTCTTCTGCATACCGGGATATCTCCTAGCATTAATCAGTTTGTTAAAAAGCAGAGCCATAGGATAAAGAAAGAAAATGTATTTGAACAGTAAAGACGTTTTCTTTGGTTAATGTTTCACGGTTTAACTGCAGAAAGTTCTATTAGTCACATGAAAGGAGGTTTTAAACCCTCTGGCTTACAGAATACCACCAGCAACGCAAACATCCTGAAAATGGTACAATGATGTAATGCTAGAGCTCACGGGACACAGCCACTGAGGCTTAGACCGCAGAGCTATCAATCAATGAGTGTTGTCCTCGTGACTCAGGAACCTCCAATATTCCTTTGCTGGACTCCTCACCGGAAAATGGCGGTTACATGCTGAACGAAGATGGATCACAGTATTATGAATATTCAAATTCTGCATCCTATTTTCCGTTATCCTTCGAGAAACAGCGATGCAATCGAGGAAGATGCAATACGACTCGCGTTAGCATTCTGGAACGATAATTCCTTGCAATTTACATCTGCAGGGAACACATAGTCTTTGCTAAAGGTCGCAAATGTGGTTATGTATTTTGGGATTTTAAACAGGAAGCGTTATTCCGCTTACATTGTTAAACAATTGTATGCTCTTTAAAAATCGTTATCGTTACAAGTTCAGTTTGTGTATATGACGCAGAACAAGGTCGATCATCTTCAAACAAAATATAGAGGATCTGCATGCAATTATGTTTCTTTCGCTAAATCACACACACACACACACACACACACATCGAAAATACAAACATTCGTTTGATATCCCTACTTCAGCGGGAGTGAAGCATTAAATCTTTTTCTCTCGCCTTTGGTTGACTGGTGTAAGGTGCGAGCTTTTGACATCCATTTTTTCGTTCGGGAGCCAATGTGAAAACACAAATTTGTCCGTAGCGGAGATCGAACCCCGCCCCCTCACTCCGGAGTAAGTTGCTCTCCCAACTAAGCTACACGGACAGAATGTATCGCTACAGATTTGTCGTCTTGACACGTGTTTTACTTCTGTAGTACGTCACAGCCGTGGCTCCACCGCCACCAAAGTGGTCCCTTTACCTGATGTTGTTGGGATAGTAACGTGTTCACCGTTCTCTCCAGAGAGTGGTACGACGGGAATCAGTCTGTAAATTGAATCTGGACTCATCATTGAAGTGAATTACACATTGCTCTACTGATTCAGTGTCCAAATTCGATGTTCTCGACTGCAGTTTAAACAAGCCCTTCTCTTCGCAGAGGTGAGCGAGACACAAACTACTGGACGCCAGGCATGGAGACTAGTTGCCCTGAGCCTCCTATAAACAGTTTGTTTTGAAACTCTTGAACCTGAGGCGGCCGCAAGCTCTGCAGAGAGTTGCCTGACAGACATCGTCCATTGACGTCTTGCAGTTGATGCAGGATACCGGTGCTGCTGATGGGTTGTGGCTCTTGGACGCCTTGTACTGGTTGGCGACTAACCTCTGCTGTGTCTTGAAACCTTCTCCATAGTCTGGAGACGATACTTTGCGGCACATTTAGGACTCTGCAGACCGCAGTCTGTGACTATCCTGATTCGAGCCTCCCAATAACTCTATCCTACAAAAAGTGGTCAACTTGGCGTCTTTGCTCCATATTACGTTCCTGCTCACCAATGACAAGAACTTTTCTCACAGGAATTGCAAGAAAATGGAATAAAACACTTAGGATAAGGTAAGCTGTTTTTACGGACCTGCGAAATATTTGTATGTTGAACGTCAGCGGACGATATTTGTCCGTTAACTACGATTTGTTCCAAGGTATGGGTAATCTATATACCAATGCCCGTTGTTCTATTTGTTTTAACCCTTAGCTTTGTATTGTGTTGGTGCAAACGAAATGTCCGGCAAAGGACCAGCCCACGTGAACGGAAAGAACGGAAGAGTAGGACAACTTACCTATGCAAACTAATCCCCATTATAGTTGCCATCTGTCCGGCAAGGCCATGATCCCGGAACGAAAAAGGCCTTGTGACTGGGACTCGAAGAAGTGATCAACTGCACGTTGAATCTCGTTGTCTGTCGTGAATTGTTTCCTGGACAGGAAATGATCCAGGCTACGAAACAGATGGTAGTCTGTCAAAGACAAGTCCAGGAAATAGGCAGAATGAAGCAGTGCTTCATTGCCCAAGACACTTAGTGTCAAAATCGCTCGTTGTGCGACATGAGGGCGAGGGTTGTCTTGGAGCAGGAAAACACCATGTCTGTTGACCAAAGCCGGTTGTTTCTGCAAGAATTTCCGGTGCACCTGGTGTAATTCAGCACAAAAACGTTCTGCAGTGATGGTTTGACCTCTTGTCAAGAAACTCCGATGAATTATCCCGGCTGTGGACCACCAGACAAAGAGCATCATCTTAATGTGTACAAGTGATTTAGGCTGCCTTCCAGAAGGCTGTGCCTTGCTTAGCTACTATGCAGATCGTTTTCGATTAATATTAAGGACACACCTCTTGTTGCAGGTGACGGTTCGATGCAGTAGAGGTTCCGGTTTATTCCTGGTAAGCAACGGCGTGCAGACTTCCAAACGCCTAGTCTTGTTGACAGTTGTCAACTCATTCGGCAGCCACATGTCCAGCTTTTTGAATTTACCCAGCGCAGCCAGACACCGAACAACTGTTGTGTGGTGGACACCTACTTCTGCCGCTATCTCACGACACGTTCTTCGGGGTTCCGCTTCAACCACACGTGACAGAACATCGTCAGAAACAGCAAAAGGTCGGTGACCACGTGCTTGGTTTTGCAAGGTCCGTATCTCCGCTTCGAAACTTTACGAACCATCGCCGAATGGTTCGTTCGTTGGCTGAATTCTCCCGAAACGCTTTGTTAACATTTGGAGCGACAATTCCTGCAGAATGGCCTAGCTTAAATTCATACAGGAAGATGACTCTCAAATCCGGAGTCTGCATGTTTCCTTTGCAAGCCACATTACTTCTAAACAAAACACGGCTGAACCTCGTTCTTCACATAGGTGCTAGCTATTTATAGTAACTCTGTGACGCAATTCCCGCAACACCTGTGGGCGGTTCCATTCCGCTGTGATGGGGGCATGTTTCCACTGCTCGTTCGCGCAGGACACTTCATTGGCACCAATCCAATATGTTTTGCCAATTATGTAGTATTGTAATCATTTTTTTGTAATCATCAACAAGCTACCAAAGGTTGGGATAACTTTGGCCCACAATTTGATTCTTTGTCTAACTTAAGAGCAAAATTTGAAAGAACTATTGTATTATTACTGAAGCAATATTTTTTTTCGTATGCAGCATGAACAAGAAATAGGACACCGAATTTTCGGGTGTAATAAGCACGTCTTTTGAATCCGTTCTGACACAAATCAAATTTATCAAAGCTATTCAAAGTCAATGGAACCGATATGGAAAACAATAGATCTGACGAAAGAAAGAAGATTTTCAATCGGGGTTTTAATTCCCCAGATATTTCTGTAAACGGAATCGTGAGCTTACGAACTCTTAGAAACAGAGATATCGACAAAAATAAGATGTGACTTTACGTCCCCTGGTGGGAAAACCATGCATTATTTTAGGAAGAAAGTATTCTCAAGAGTTTTACCATATAAGCGATATCGGTCCAAGACAAAGAAAAAATAGTCGAGTTTTCACGAGCCCAGATTTTGCAACAAATACTTCAGAAGCAGAAAGTAACACTTATGACCCCTGGTGGCTAAACCATTCTTTACCAAACATTAGAAATTATGTGAAAAATATTTTCCATCAGGTCTTGTATGCGATACAGGAAGAATTTTTCAAATCAGAGCTTTAGGAACAGAAATAACGCAGAAAACGCGATTTACCTTTGTGCCCTCTAGCGGAAAGTCTATGATATACTTGAAAATTTTGAATTTATAGGAAAAACATTTCGCATCGGAAACACTATGCAACAAAGAAGGAATTTTTCAAATCGTACTCTTAGAAGTAGAGATATTGACAAATATAAGATATACATCTACGCCCCCTGGCGTAGAAACCATACATTTTTTCAAAAAGAAAATTTTCCTAAAAGGTTTGTCGACATGAATAGTATCGGTCAACAAATGACTTTTTTCAATCGAGATTTTAGAAGCTCATATTTTGCAGAAAATACAACAGAAGCGGAAATTAAGACTTACGCCACCTGGTGGCCAAACTATTTTTTATAAAAATTAGAATTTATGTGCAAACGATTTCCCATCACGAGATGTATGCGGTGCAGAAAGATATTTTCAAATCGGAGATTTAGAAGCAAAGATATAGGGAGAAACGCAATTCACCGCTACGCCCCATAGCGGAAAGTCTATGAATTACTTGAAAATTTTGAAATTATATGAAAAACATGTCACACGGAAAACACCATCCAACAAAGAAGGAATTTTTAAAATCGAACTTCTAGAAGTAGAGATATTGACAAAAATAAGATGTACATCTACGCCCCCTGGCGGAGAAACTGTTGAATATTTTAAGTAGAAAATATTTCGAAAAGGTTTATCGATATGAGTGACATCAGTCCACGAAAGAATTTCTTCAATCGATATTTTAGAAGCTCCCATTTTATGGCAAATACATCAGAAGCAAACATTAACACTTACGCCCCCTGGTGGCCAAAGTATTCTTTACCAAAAATTTGAAAGTATATGCAAAAGATTTTCCATCAGGAGATGTATCCGCTGAAGAAAATATTTTTCAAATCGGAGTTTTAGAAAAAGAGCTATCGGGAAAAATGTAATTTACTTTTACGCCCCTAGCGAAAAATCTATGAGTAATTTGAAAAAGTAACTATATCTAAAATACTCTTCGACGTAAATGGAATCGAAAGATAAAATGCTTTTTTCAGTCAGATGTTTAGAAGCAAATATGTGGAATAAAACGTATTTTTGAATTCGACATCATCTGCATTTACGCCCTCTACCGGCGAAATTTTACATCGTAAAAAAAATGAAATAAAGGTCATCATTTGCATATTTCAAGCACAAAAAATTCAAATCGGACTAATAGTTGCAGAGATATCGTGGGTAAAGGCGGACGGACGGACAAAGCGATAACAGAAGCACGATCTTTTTTTATAAAAGACGTGCTAAAAAAGAGTACATTTAAGTGGGTCGTATAAATTTTTGAGTTTTTAAAGGCCCCATTCCCCAAAAAAAAGTTTTTGAAAATTTGGGACAAAGTTGCCATGGCATGGGGTAACGTTGCCACTGATGTGATGATACATTGATTTGAGAGTAAAATATCATTGGGATATTTATTCACATCATGATATATCATACTATCAGATTCTTCATTTCGGGAACAAAAAATTGATTTCTCTTTGAAATGACTTGTTAGGGATTTATTTTACAAAAAGTCATCTTGCCATTCGTGTGGAATACAATCCTCTTTTTGAGGCCATCTCCAAAATTTGAAGCATTTTTCCATACAATCAACTGTTGGACCTTCTGAGGAGCTGATAATCCTTCCCGGGTAACTTTGACCGTTGAAAAAAAAAAAAAAACAATTACAAAATCATCAACAGAAAAATCCTGAAGCGTAGATTTTGGTGGTATGATAGATGCATCATTTTCATGCTTTTGTAAATCAGAAAATGTTTCACTCTCTGTGTCAGACTCCAAGAGAATATCAAGATTCCTTTCATGTGAATGATCGCTTGAGGAAATATTCGTAGATGGAAACTTTTGTCCTGTAGATGGAGGCTAGGATTTTGGTTTTGAGAGACCAGCATCAGAAAGTACAACATCCGCTAGACAAATGGTTTTGCCAGCTGGTATTTGTAATTTCTTTCTTGTTTTCTTCGGCCCTTCAGTTCCTGTAAGCAATAAAAATGCTCTTGGAAAGAGATTATGTGCAGTATTATGATAAATGCGCAAAGAAGTTTAAAAATTGCGGTTGGGCCAATGTTACCCCAAATATTGGGCCAAAGTAACCCTAAGACATACAAAAGTCAACAAAGAAAAGAATATGAAATAACTTTAGTTTTTAACACTGCTGACTCCTTCTATATGTATATAAGTATAAAAAAATTTACTTACCAAAACGGATTAACTTCGAGGTTGAGTCACACAGATAGAAGTTAAGGAATAATGTATTTACTAATCACACCAGAGACATTGAATGGCGTCCCGGAAGTACGAATTACACTTAACTGTGGGTAATCTGTAACTAGTGCTGCAACCTACTTTTTGCGTCAAAATCACCTGAATCAGGCGAAATGCAAGGTTGCAACGTACAAAATAAACACTTTCTGGTTTTAGGCCAAAGTTGCCCTGTCTGGGCCAAAGTTACCCTGTCTGGGCCGAAGTTACCCTTACTTACGGTAGTCGTCATCGAGCCGGGGAGCGAGTTTTGTGAGTTTGATTGCGATCTTCAGTTCGTTGCGTTTGAGCGTTTAAGAGCACCGCTCATCTTGCGAGAGAGGATTCCTTCCTCCCTCGCAAGAAAAAATTTTTTTTTTTTTTTTTTTCAAACTGAAAGTGTTTCGGTGCAGTCAGTTCGATTAGGGACTTAGAATAAAAACGCCCTTGTGAGGGCGAAGTCCCAACTGACCGCGAGACTCGTTTGTGACGAATAGCGGGTACGTCGACGCCGTGCCGGTTCGGCCAGTGATAGGACTGTTTGATCCGTCACTGGGCTGAAGCCCGCGCGCCCGGGTTTTCTGAGCGTTACCTTGGGTGGGAGAACCCCAGGGTGCCCACTCAAGACTCAGAAAAATCTTTGCATCTCTCTCACAGAGATGCAAACCTCCCAAAAGGGAGCGATGTTGAAGGGGGTTCCCCCAAAAATGCTTTGAAGACAAAGCAAGGCTCAGCCTTACCCACCAGGGTGAAACCCTCGGAGGTCCAGGCGGCGGAGACACCCTCTCCTAAGCCCGGTACCTCCAAGTCACCAACGGCCTCACCGACGGTGACCTCGGAGCCCACTCCGAAGGCCATACGGGGGGATGAGACTCCCCTAACAGAGGCCACCGAAGAGTTTCTATCCCTGGTGGGGGATGGGTCTCAGATATTAAAGTGGTCTTGGGCACCCTTCCCAAGACAAGCAAGGCTACGGTGGGAAAGATTGAGGCGGCCTTGGATAAGATTCAAGGCGCCTGCAATCAGCAAGGGTTGCGGACCTCGAAGCTGGAGGGCAAGCTCGAGGAGAGGGTGGAGCGGCAGGGCCCCCCTCAGTAGGACCGAAGTCCTACGCCGCCGTAGCCAAGATGGGTGCCACGAAGGCGCAAAGGTCTGTGCCGGCACCCAAGATGAAAGCAGGGAAGAAGGTGGTGCCAGATAGGAGACACGTGCTCCTTATCTATCCCACCGATGAGGGCAAAACGTCGGACGACGTAAAGGCTACTCTCCAATCTGCAGTGCAGCCAACGAAACTGCAGATAGGAGTCAAAGGTGTCCGCAAGGTGCGGAACGGAGGGGTGGCGGTAGAGTGCTCGAAAAGCGACGATATCGCCAAGCTTGAAGGCGAGCTGCGGAGCAATCCCCTGACCAAGGATTGCACCCACTCGAAATTGCCCCAAAAGCGACTCCCGCGTCTGATTGTTTACGGCGTCGACGGGGAGGTCTCGCGAGATGACTTCGAGGCCGGGGTTAAAGAGCAAAACCCGGACCTCGAAGGGGAATTTAAGGCGAATTTCGCCATTAAGGCCAAAGGGGGTAAGGTCCACTGGGTGGTGGAAGCCGAACCCCTGGCCTACAGACTATTAATCAAGCGAGGTCGACTAAACTTGGGATGGTCGATCCTTCGCTTGAAAGAGTTTGTGAGAGAAGTCCGATGCTTCCTGGTGCAACGGCTTCGGCCATTTTAGGAATGGTTGCAAGGAAGCAGAGGACAAGTGCGGGCAGTGCGGTGAGACAGGTCACCGGCACAAGGATTGCACTGCTGCTCCGAAGTGCAATAACTGCACTTCCGCGAATAAGCGGTTTAAACTGAAGCTGGAAACCGCCCATTCTAGCTTCAGTAAGACTTGTCCCTCCCTATTGAGGGAGTTGGAGCAGCAGAGAAGCCGAACCAATTATGGTTGATCGGCCAAGGACAAGCACCGGTCTTAGAGTACTCCAGCTCAACGCTCACCACGCGAGAGCCGCGACAGGGCAGATTCTTAAAACTGCCAGCGAAGTTGCAGCTAAAATCCTGTTGATACAGGAACCGTACCACTCCCATGGTAGGGTAGCGGGGTTTCCCAACTCCACACGGAGGTACTACTCTCGATGCGAAAAACCAATGGTAGCCACAGTCGTTCTTGATCCGGACCTGGGAGCTCTGGAGCTGGAATGCACATCCAATGTGGTGGCATTGGGCATCGAGAACAGTAACAGAAAAGTTTTGCTTGTCAACGCATACTGTTCGCCGTCAAGTGCTCTCTCGGACGTGCTAAACACTGTCTCGCTGCTGCTGGATTCCCACCCGCAACACGAGACAATCATTGCAGGCGATTTTAACGCGAAGAGTCCCCTCTGGGGCGACCAAGAAGAAGATGGGCGAGGTAGCGAATTCCTTGACTTCGTCATTTCCTCAGATCTGACGATCAGGAACGACCCCGACAGTGTTCCCACGTTCCAAGCTGCCACTGGGACGTCGTGGGTCGAAATCACCCTCACGAGGACATCAGTCCTCAACCTCCTCCAGAACTGGCAGGTACTGGACGATGTGAGCTGCAGCGACCATCTAGCTATAACCTTCACGATAGGGTTTGAGAAAAGTGGGAAAAAACCCAGGTCCAGGTTCGACGCCCGGAACCTCAAGTGGTCGGAACTCCAAGGCCGACTATCAGATCTGCTAAAAGAACGAAGAGCAGCAGATCTTGATGAGGTAGAAGATCTCAATCAACACCTTGGTAATCTTACCAAAGAGATAATAGAGACCTGTGAAGGTTGCAGGAAAGCAGGAGGAAGGGCAAGACCCCTGCTACCCTGGTGGTCGGAAAATCTGAGTCTTCTGCGAGGGAAGGCCAGACGCAGCAGACGTAGAATGCAACGTGAGAGATTTGACCCAGACAGGAGGGAGCGCCTGAAAAGGGAATATAATCTCCACAATGCAATGTATCGCAAAGCAATGATAACATCGAAGAGAGAGCACTGGAGACAGTTGTGTGAGACCACCCCTGTCGGCAACCCCTTTGGGGTACCGTACAAGGTGGCGAAGGGCTCGATCACCGGCCCACTGTTACTGGCTTCCGTCAGAACAGAGAGTGGCACCAACACCGCCACCCTGGAAGACACAGTGGAGGTACTCTTAAACCACCACTTCCCTTCCGATGAGGAGACGGGAGACTCCCCGGATCAAACATCGATCAGGGAGCACTGCAGAGAACCGCCAGACACGGTTGACGACCCGCCCTTCACGGAGGCGGAGATAGGTGCTGCAATCAATAGCCTGAACAAAGGCAAGGCGCCAGGCATAGATGGGTTGGACCTCTCGATCATCAGAGAGGTGTTTCTATCCAACCCTGGGTACTTCGTTGCCCTGTTTAATAAATGCCTGGAAAGAGGTTGTTTCCCATCAATGTGGAAAACTGCGCTGCTTGTCCTCTTCAGCAAAGAAAACAAGAGCCGAGCAGATCCCGCAGCTTATAGGCCGATTTGCCTGTTGACAGCGTGGAGTAAGGTGCTGGAAAAGGTCCTCGTGACCCGAGCAACCCACTACCTAGTCGGCCTAGGTAAGCTCTCCAGCCGCCAATTCGGTTTCACACCGGAGAAGTGTACCAGCCAAGCGCTGGTCAGCCTTACTCAGCAGGTAAAGCAAAATCGTGTTCAGGGAAAGCACACCTGTCTCGTTTCTTTGGATGTGCGGGGCGCTTTCAACAATGTCTGGTGGCCACTGGTCCTGGACCGTCTGAAAAGACTTGGCATCCCCAGGAATCTGTTCCTGTTAATAAGCGATTTTCTCTCGCATAGAAGAGTAGAGTTCGAGGTCGGAGACAAGACCTTTAGCAGGGAATACACCAAGGGGTGTCCGCAGGGCTCTTGCTCGGGGCCCCTGTGGTGGAATGTGGTTGCAGATACAGCACTTGCGCTTCCTCTGGAAGACGGGGTGCAGCTGCAAGCCTACGCAGATGACCTAATGCTAATAGTGTCAGCATCTGGTAGGCACGTGATTGAGCGGAAGGTACACACCGCTCTCTCACAGCTAAATAGTTGGAGCAAGGAGTGTAAGCTCTGCTTCGCTCCCGAAAAGACGACACTAATGCTAATAGCAAAGAAGGGGAACTGGTCACTCCACCAAAGTGTCGCTTCAATGGGCATACTATTAAAGCGGTGAGAGAGATGCGGTACCTAGGGGTCATCCTTGACACCAGATTGTCAGGGCTACCGCATCTTCGCTTCTTGAAGGACAGATGCACCAGCATTCTAAATAAGATCAACGGAATGCGGCTACCTGGGACAGCCAAAAAGGTGCTCTATAAGCGAGGGGTGGAGCGCATATTAACATATGCGTGTCCCGCCTGGTGGTCAGATACGGTCAGGATGAGAAATGGTATTAACCAAATTCAGCGCAGGGCGCTATTGGGCATGACCAGGTGCTTCCGAACGACCTCCACAGCAGCGCTTCAAGTGCTGGCTGGGTGCGAACCGGCGGACCTGGTCGTAGCGAGGGAAGCAGCAATGCAGACCCTACTCTACGGGGAAGATGTTTCCTTCCTGGGACACCAGTATCGGTCGTCCGAGGTGGAACTGCTGAGAATGGACTGGACTTGCCATCCAGCCAATGAGCTTTGTCTGAGTTGGGATAAAGCCCTCCCCACAGGGCAGGGGAAGGAACTGTACACGGACGGTTCTAAAATAGGAAGTAGTGTCGGCGCAGGTTTCTGCGTGATCTCGGATGGCAACGAGATGCACGCGAAACGAATGAAACTCTCGTCTAATTCCTCTGTGTTTCAAGCAGAGTTATTGGCGATCAGAGAAGCACTGCGTTGGGTGCTTGCTATGAACGGAGAAGGGGCATATAGCATACACTCTGACAGCCAAGCGGCCCTGAAAGCGCTTGGTCAATTCGGGAGTAAGACTCCCCTGGTCAGAGAGATAAAAGTGCTATATAAATCAATGGAGAGAAGGAGGGTCACCTTCCACTGGATCCGAAGTCATGTCGGTACGGTTGGAAATGAACGGGCAGACCAGCTAGCGAAGGAAGCTACTGGTAAAGAGGAGATAGATTTTCAGATGCGAACGCCGCTGCAAAGTGTGCGGACGCAACTGAAATCAGCCACATTGGTGGAGTGGCAGCAGAGATGGGATGGAGGGGATACGGGTAGAAGGACATACCGTATCTTCCCCGAATCTCGATAAGGCGCATTGAGAGTAATGGCTTCCTTAACCAAGTACTAACCGGGCACGGAGTGTCGCCGGAGTACTTCCGCAGATTTGCGGTTAGGGAGCGAGTGTGCATGTGTGGTGCCCAGACTGCAGATGTCGCACACATGATTCTAGAGTGTGCTTCTCTGGCAGGGAAGAGAGCAATGTTAGTGCCAGAATTGGCGAAGACGAGGGACCTCTCGATCCTGCTCGCATACCCAAGAGCGAGACAGGGGCTCATCGAGATGGTCAAGTACCTCAAAGAGGAACAGGCGGTCTACCTAATAGAGGGGTGACCGAAGAAGAACGAAGAAGGAAGAAGAAAGAAGAAAAGAAGAGGAATGAAGAACCGAAGAAGGGAAACAGATGACTCGAGCCCAGAGTCGTCACCACAGAACCTACCCTAGTCCTGTGGTAATGTAAATACTGTAAATATTTCAATGTGAGAGGGCCCATTGAGCAAAGGACTTGTTTCCTAAGCGAAGATGGGTTCCTCAGTGTAAATAACCATGTATGTAACCTGTTGTTTGAATAAAGGGCAGATGCCCCAAAACAGTTCGCGCCAGCAATTGTTCTCCCAGTCAGGGGCAGAGAGAAAAAATTTCTAGCCCCTGCCCAAATGGCACGCACACCCGGGTCATAAAGGAGAGGTGGGAAGTGCCGGCAACGGGGGTAGCAGCGCACTGCAGGTCCACAGACCGATCCTGTCCGGATGGAGAAGTGTCGGATCCAGGCAGGATTACTCGCAACGCCGTCACCAAAAATCTATTGAGAGAGTTCTCCTTACCCTGTGGAGTCCGCATTTGGACGGTACAGGATAATGGTCGTCAGCTAGTCGTTACTTACGGTAGATAATTTATTTTCATTTTGATCCACTGAACAACATTACTCTGAGAGGAAATGGGTTTCCACTTTTCAAATAAATCTTTTGCACTGTCTTTTTTCAAGTTAATATTCTGAGTACACATTATCGTAAGTACAAGAACCAAAATATTTTTTTTAACTTTATACAAGTCAAAATTATAGCAACTTCTGAAGATGAATTGCTTTGTAACACTATGGTAATAATATGGATCAGAAGAAGAAGAAATTAAAGAACCTAAATGTTTAATATCAAGAAAAACAAAAGCCTCGGATGTTTGATTAATATGAAGATGCAGCATGCCACTGCTAAGGACTTTCTTTTTTCTAATTTCACAAAATAAAATGGACAAATTAAAATCCCCACACCAAGATACAATTGCAGATTTCATATTATGGTGTTTTGATGTGCGAAGACTGGGGACCAACATTAACATATGAAAGGAATTTGATTCGTATTTGGTTAAATAAAAACCCGACTGATTCCTAACTGTAAGTGTAAATCTAAAAGATCATGACAAAATCGGAAATATAAATCTTTTTCAAGATACCAGTGGATCGAAATTTAAATTCTGGACATAAGGAAAGACATTTTGCTTGAATGCATTACAGGTCAATATTTGGATCAACATTTTTATTAAATATCAGCATTTCTGTATTCCGTTCATGTGTGCTTTCTTTTATGTATTTTAGCTGTCAAAGCCCAGTGAAACTGCAAAGAGTTCATATTCACAATTATCAATAATACGATTCATTATATGAAATCATTTCCCCACTATACAAACGTATGCTCGTTGTTCGAGTCCCTAAAGAAAACGAAAGGATTCGACTGTGTTATTATTGCTATGAAATCGTGTCACAACTGAGAATGAGATGTACAGATGAAACATCATATTCATAAGTAGACATGTTTACAGCTTGGTCTAGTAACTAAATAGACCATATACCACAAGGTTTGAACAAAAATTATCGGACCACATCTTCCTCCTGTTAAACTAGACAAAGAACTGCATCGAGACTCAGAGACACGCCACCTTGGATCGCATGCGTGAATTTTTGCCAAACTGTAGACGCACGCCACCTTGAGTGCGCATGCGTGAATTTTTGCCAAACTGTCTGCTGGCCTATTTGATGCTTGGCAGTGAAGAAACCAACACCGGAGTGACGGAGCGAGTTGAACAGAATGTCTGCATCAAATTTTGCCACAAACTAGGCCACATATCAGCTGAAGCAATTCATATGACTAGCCGAATCGTCTCAGTGGAAGAGTCCAGGAGGCGCGGAAAGTCTGCAGCAAAGTCGAAGTCATGCTGACGGAATGTTTTAACAATTAAAGTAACGGTTCCACATGAATATGCTCTAGAAGGGCATACTGTAAACAAGGAGTACTCCCAGACAGTTCTGCATCACCTACGAGATGCAGTGAGGACGAATAGACCTGTCCTTTGCCAGAAAGGTGACTGGCAGCTGCACGTTTTGGCCAAACATAGGATCCCACAAGTGAGGCAAGCCTCATACTCCCCAGACATGGATTCTTACGACTTCTGGCTGTTATCGATTGTGGCAGAAAGGTAACTGGCAGCTACATAATAACAATGCCCCCGCCCATTCCACTCACCTCATTCAGGCCTTTTTGTCCAAACACTAGATGCTACAAGAGAGGCAAGCTCCATACCCTCCAGTCATGGCTTGTTGAGACTTCAAGCTGTTCCTGTCTTTGAAGGGGACACGATTTGAAGATCAAGAAGAAAGCGACGCAACACGTATTGGCGTTCCGTAAAAGCGACTTTTAAAGATGCTATGTTCAGTGGACAGACCTCTGAAACAAGCGTGTATTGCCAGAAGCAGCCTACTTTAAAAAGGGAACCAGGACATAAACATGATAGGTTACTTAGGAATGTTTTGCTGCCTCTGTGTCGAATACTATTTTATCAGACCTTGCATAAAATTTCGGAGTTGTGTTGAACTTGTAGTGAAGATCTCCATCGAAGCTACATCGTAATTTTAATATTTGCTATACACTGATGTTACCGAACACACTAAGTATCTGTGATTCAAAAACATACAAACAATATTTTATAAGGGCTTCAAACAATATTGGCATGCAAAAACTCCAACACACCAAACTGAAATACCGGTAACGAAAGTTAGTATAACCAAACAGATTTCCGCTTTCGATTTGATGACTCATTTATTGTCTAGTTCAACCCTGTAAAAGTGCTTCTTTTTGAAAACCTCCTAAAAGTAGAGGTGTACATATAATTTTATTTCGGAAGGAGTTAGGGATCTCTCTTCTGTTTCTCAGTATGGCGCACACTGAGATACTAGATTTTTAAGTACACATGCCCTTGTCCCATACATGCTTATTTCAACACGCAAGATTCAGGCAGGTCAACTCGTTGAGCATCAGCTAGGGTGTCATTGATGGTCAGAATACGATAAAAGATTGATATATTGGGTTGATGCGTAAGTTCATGCCGTTTTATTTCGCGAGTGTTTCCCAGGTCAGTAGTGACGATGCAGATGGCCAGTTGTATATTAAAATGTAGCCAGTAATATAATGTATCCAAATCATGTTGCATTGTGTGATTGTAGCTAATGGTTTTTCGGTTTTCAGGTCCGGAAGTATAGGGTGTCAAGTAGAGAGGAATTAACATTTCCGACATCTGTTCCTCTACGAGTTTAACAAGGGATCCTCAGCCACCGAAGATACTCGACAAATCTGTGCTGTGTATGGAGAGGATGCTATTGCTCCGAGGACAGCCCGCAAATGGTGTGAGCTGTTCCGTGGTGGTAAGTTAGACCTCAACGATTCTCCACTCTCAGGTCGTTCAACTCACTTTAATGAGAATTGTTTGAACCATCTCATCCACTTGGATCCGCGTCAAACCACAAGCAAATTCGCCACTGAGATGGACCGAGATCAGGCCACAGTGGTGCGATACTTGGAACGTATGGGAAAGGTCCAAAAATTGGGGTTTTGGGAGCCTCACACTCTTACCGAGGAAAACAAGGATCAGCGTGTTGCCATATGTAGTTCCTTGCTCGCCAGTTATCACGAATGTTCTCAGCAACACAAACCCTTTCGGTCACGTATTTTTACTGGAAATAAAAAGTGGTGCCTGTACGTGAATTTCAGACATCAGAGGGAGCAAGGTTAAGCCCAAACAAGATGCCCACACCACGCCCAAAACATGACCTTCATCCTGCGAAGATCATGTTGTGTGTCTGATGAGACATGGAAGGCATTATTCTCTGGGAAATGCTGCCGAGGAATTGGACCATCAACGCTTCACTTTACTGAGAGCAACTCCGCCGTGCGGAGGAGCAATTCAGCAGAAACGGCCACATTGGCGCCATGATGTCCTTCTCGAACATCATTACGCACGCACTCACAATGCAAACATGACCATAATGGCCATTCAGGACATGAAATGGGAGATCCTTGCACATCCGGCGTATTCCACAGACATCGCCCCTTTAGACTATCCCCTGTTCTGATCTCTGTCGAATGCACTTCGTGGCAAAACGTTCAACAATGAGGTTGATCTCCAGAATTTCCTTATGATTTCTTCGCAGTAAAACTTGCAAGCTTTTTTAAGAATGGCATTGCAGACCTATCCAGACGTTGGGACACTATCTTAAACAATGGGGGTGGGATACATAGTTGATTGATTCCGTTTTCCCTTCTGATGTAATACATTCCTGAAGTGCGGTGAAAGAAACGGCATGAGCTTATGCATCAACCTAATATAAGCGACTGTGAACGCTGCATGGTAGTTGGTGTCATGCGTTCCAGTTCGACCAAATACCAAACTGCCGTCCTTCAAGAATTTCCTCGCACAACTGTTGTAACGGCTTATTATTGCTCATGAATGGTTCAAAACACAGAAAAAATATTCCAAGAATTAGTGATCCTGTAGACGAAGACAGCGGGTGGATGTGTGGTTCCAAAAGTGTCTGTGAGAATCTCGCAAGCTAACATACCGGTCGCAACGTGGCAAATTACAGCAAAATTAAAATTGGTGTGACGGGGGTCATTTTGTTTTATTCAGGGGTTCAACGACCACCGTGAGCCACTTCACAAGCTATAAGCGGACGCCGGTCCCTAATCTAGGGCCATTGATTCCAGGTAAGAGAGAAAGCCAGTGCGGTAAAACAAGCACAACAGCCTTACCTCCCGGAATTCAAAACCGGACCCCCTTCGGCCAGAAGCCAGCGCCTAGACCGTTTCTCCACCGTGGCGGCGGGTCATTTCCAAACGTACCACGTGTCGGACCATATCACGAATGGACTATAACAGCTGACGACCACGTCGACAGTCTCCTTTGACCCCTATTATCTACCTGCTATTTTTGTCAAGTGGATGGCCGATTACTGGAAGATTTTTGCGGATGCCATCCTTAACTGTAGTCTACGGTTATTTATATAAAACCAAAGATACCCAAACTACCGTGTCATGTTCAAAGTAGCTCAAAGCACTCCTTAGTTCCAAATCCCCACCATTTATTTGCTTCATCTGCATAGACTAGCAATTCCAGTGGGTTATTTTCTGGAAAGGTGGGGAGCGTAGGTTTAACAACTAACTACTGAAAGCAATTCAATGAGTTGTATGCTGGTGTCCGTCCCTAATTTGGGGCCACTGGTTCCAGTGAAGGGAGATAACTAGTGCCGTGAGGCAAGCGTCCGGTATTCATTTGGGACCACTGTTTCCACGGAGGAGAGACAGCCAGTGCCGTAAGGCAAGTGCCCAGTCCTAATTTGGGACAACTGGTCTCACAGGGAGGATACATCCAGTGCCGTGAGGCCAGTGCCCGGTCCTAATTTGGGACCACTGGGTCCTGAGAGGGGATACAATCAGCGTCATAAAGCAAGCACGCCGCTCCGGTGGCGCAGTGGTCTAAGCGATGGCCTCTGATCATTCGTCCGAACGAGGTCCGGGTTCGAATCCCGGTGAGGCATGGATGTTGTGTTTGTCTTACGGCACTGTCTCCCTAACTTCCCTGGAACCAGTGACCCAAAATTAGGGACGGGCGACTGCTTATAGCCCATTGAGTTGCTCACGGTGGTCGTTAAATGTTCAATCAAAAAAAAAAAAAAAAAAAAAGCAAGCACGCCATCCATGTCTCAGTCTGGATTCGAAACCGGACCCATCTTGGACAAATTCTAGGGTCTCGTACCTCTCGCCCACCGGGGAGGCCCAGTGAGTTCCATAAAGAATGGAATAACGGCACATTTCCTATAAAAATACTCATGTTGAATTCAATGTGTACTTTGGACCGAAGACGAAGGACAAACTGTGCTCGCAACGTCGTTTGCATCCTAACGACAAAAATGGGAATCTTTTTGGATTTTTTGTTCGAGGTTTAATGTCCATCATTCGCACGTTTGAGGGTTGTAGGCAGTCGCTCGCCTCTAATTTGGAGCCACCAGGAAAGCAAAGACCTAGAGCCATCGCAAAAACACAATATTTATGACTCAACAGGGATTCGAACCGGGACCCATCTCAGACGAATGGTAAAAAGCCAGTTCTTAGACCATTGCGCAACCGGGCGGCGAGATGATGGCTTCCTAGACCCAATTTATTCAGATCCGTACGCTTGTTTCGGGTCAAAATAGTCTGCTCCTGGCTTCGCCTAAATTCAGCAGTCAGACGTGGTACACTGGAAGAACTGTACTTCTTAACAATGCTCCGCACAGCACTACGATCGCACTCCACCTGAACAACAATCAATCTCCCTTGGAAGGTTGTAGGTAGTTTCGCATCTGTAATTTGGGGCCATCGGCTCCAGGAAGGGAAAATTCCAGCGCCATCGGACAAACACACCATCCATCATTCAATCGGGACTCGAACAAGGATGCATTTCTTATGGATTATCTCAAGGCAGCGCCTCAGGCTTCTTGGTAAACGGGGCAGTTACGAATTTTTATGAAAGATAACAGTATGGTTACCATGTACCTGTGTGAACGCTGACTGTTTTGTTCGAAAATGTTACATTCTCTTTATTTCTACGAGCAAGATGATAAGTCTGAGCCACAGTCTTGTCAGGAAACGGATGCCAGCAAGTGACATTCATAACCACGCATTTTTGCTAAAAATGACGCAGTATGTGTGCCCATGACATACTCAGAATTTTTTACCGGGACCTCCGTGTCTTCTGCAAACGACCATAGATGGCGACATATTCAAAATATAAAGAAGATTATATCCACCCGACGGCGTCTAAGCGCTGGCTTTGGCCATTCGTGCGAGATTGTTAAGGGACCTAGAATCAAAAATATAAACAAGATTATATCCGCCCCGGTGGCGTCTAAGCGCTGGCTTTGACCATTCGTGCGAGATTGTTAAGGGACCTAGAATCAAAAATATAAACAAGATTGTATCCGCCCCGGTGGCGTCTAAGCGCTGGCTTTGACCATTCGTGCGAGATTGTTAAGGGACCTAGAATCAAAAATATAAACAAGATTGTATCCGCCCGGTGGCGTCTAAGCGCTGGCTTTGGCCATTCGTGCGAGATTGTTAAGGGACCTAGAATCAAAAATATAAACAAGATTATATCCGCCCCGGTGGCGTCTAAGCGATGGCTTTGGCCATTCGTGCGAGATTCTTAAGGGACCTAGAATCAACAATATAAACAAGATTATATCCACCCGATGGCGTCTAAGCGCTGGCTTTGGCCATTCGTGCGAGATTGTTAAGGGACCTAGAATCATAAAATATAAACAAGATTATATCCGCCACGATGGCGTCTGAGCGCTGGCTTTGGCCATTCGTGCGAGATTGTTATGGGACCTAGAATCAAAAATATAAACAAAATTATATCCGCCCCGGTGGCGTCTAAGCGCTGGCTTTGGCCATTCGTGCGAGATTGTTAAGGGACCTAGAATCATAAAATATAAACAAGATTATATCCGCCCCGGTGGCGTCTAAGCGCTGGCTTTGGCCATTGGTGCGAGGTTGTTAAGGGTTTGGATCCCGGAGAGGCATGGATGTTGTGTTTGTTTTACGGCACTGGCTATCTCCTTTCTCTACTGCCAGCAACTCAGTGGATATAAGCAATAGCATAAATTAGAGACGGGTGACTGCTTATAGCCCCGTGAGTTGCTCACGGTAATCGTTAAACATCCAATAAAAGATGCTATACCTTAAGTATTTCTCCCTTTTAATAACACTAATAAAAACTTTATGAAGTAATTATTCCCTTAAATATATGCAGGAATGAACATTAAAACACAAAGAATCAAATGTCTCCTACCGCGACGATGCTATCATTACAAGCCTCGCTGCTGGTCAAGATTTCCAAGGTTTCGCGAATCGCAGTAGATTTAGGTGTGAAGTATGAAGCTAATTTCTTTATATCATTACACATAGGATCAGCGGACTTGAGCTTGACCACTCTTGATAGGGCAGTGGTTATTTTACCGTCTTTTATATTCCTTTTATGTTCGTTGATTCTAGTTCCAAACGAACGTTTGGTCATTCCGATGTAGCATCGCCTGGAGCCGTCCGGATATTGTAGTGGGATGTAAACGTTAAAAGGATCTCAATCTTAGCGAAAAGAAAACAAAACACAGACGTCCTCCTGAAGAGATAGCAATATTCTGCTACCATAACGAACTCACCCTCTGAACTCTGAACCATTCTAAGCTCCGTTTCCTTACAACTCCAACCTTGAACAAAAGGCGGCATCTAGTCTCCACAAAAAGCGGCATCTAGTCTCCACAAAAAAGTGCCATATAGTTTCTTAAACGTACACATACGCATTGAGACAACAGAAAACGGGTAGAAAGAATGCGAACGTATAATTATGGCGCTGTGGCTAGACGCAAGGATAGCACAACGTATAAAAGCCAGCAAAACAGTGTTGATGGTCCAGCACTCAAACCAACACTGGCAGATAGCAGTCGCCCAGCACTATGTTGCCGCTGCCCAACAATCAATAAAATGTGCCGGCGGGGACCACATAGACCAGCATTTCAGGCCAGCAGCTGGCAAACAGTTGGCACCCCATCAGTTGTCATATGCCAGAACACGGCCATTAGTTATCCATCACAGGCAATGGCTGCCACAAGAGGCCCTTAACCTGCCCTGCAAGCACGTGCCATAAATGATGGCTAGCCTAATGTGATCCGCTAGTTTCCCCGGCAGTGGATGCGGGAAATCACGTGACGTAACTGATGGTTCCCATTAAAATACCACGATGGCGATGTCTTCAACTAACTGGTACCACGAGAGACACAGGACGTGTTGCGTCCACCTCGTGTTGGAGTTGCTTCGGTTGCCAGCTACCGGTCACTAATGGCACTTGCTTGGAGCCCCGAAATTCACGGCGATGCTACAGGGCCATCAATGACTGCCAACTGATGGCGCTGCTACTAACGGACCGCTCCCGTGCCGTAAAGGGCAGATTTCAGCCAGCAGTGACCCATCACTGCGAGCTGGTGGCCAACAGTTTCCCAACACATGTATTTTAGCTGGGATGCGTCACTGGCGCTTAAAGGGTTAAAGGTCAATGTACAACAAAACAAGTGGTAATTGCTTTCGTAGTGAACCGTCCTGAAAACCCTACCGAGAGTGACCAACATCATGCAGGGCAATTCTTTAATAACCTGAAAAGATAGATAGATACATTTGATAAAGACTATCAGTGATTACCCAGTACTGACACAGAGCAGAGGCTGCAGTTCGGCGACAACAGACAAACTGTCATAAGAACTTTCACTCGGTATCACAGTCCCGCAGACGGTTCACTGTAGTATAAACCTTTCTTTTCAATACAGAACAGGAATTACTAGCATTAAATCACTGCACATTGTACAAGCAACGGTGAAATTCCATTGAAAGGTAAGAGTAGATGCCTTTGATGGAATAATAGAATTAGCGCTTATCATCACGCTGGCAAGGAAAACGATGTCCAGTGAAAGCGGAGAATTGTGTTATAAAAATAGCTAACCCTATTACCATTTATTAAGTGCAGGAAAATTTATCGTAGCCCAAATTGAGCCGTGAAAAATGATCAGAGCTGACAGAGGCCGGGAGGGGTTGGCGAATCTCCGATAAAGCTTTCCACCTGTGATAAGTTGTTTGACAGATACCATACCATGCGTAATCTCTGAGTGAAAATAGAAATACGCCTGATGAGGGGGATGTAAAAACACCGTTCAAAACAAGGGCTCCTCCAGATTAGCTGTATACTTATGAGAAAGGCATGAGATTTGAGGCACACCCACCAGGAGTCGGTGCACTGTCTATTATAATCACCCACGTGATTAATACAGACAGTTCACCGATTTCTGGTTAATTTAACAGCAATCCATCATTTCTCTACTTTTTCAAATTCCGTCGGACGAACTGGAAAAACTACACAAAAATAGCTGAATTAAACCCAATAAATAAGTAGTCGCAAATGCAAATTAAATCAAATATTTTCATTGTGGGTAAGAATCAATTAAGAAATATTAATGACCTTAATCAAATATCTTGTCCACACGCTTTTCGCCTATAGCTGCGGATAAATCCAGAATTCACTGTCGTTTCCATTTTAATATGATAATTTCAGTTTTGTAACGTGTTTCTCTTAAGGGCATGCAAAGCAAAGTGAAACTTTTTCTTTTACTTTCAGACAAATGATTGAAAACATAATGGATTTACTAACTTTTCCTTTCACAACTTGTCCTTTGTTTTACTGAAAATATAATATTATTTTTCAGCTACTCTCTTTCTTTCTCTGGAAAAGGAATCTTAAATTGACGGGAAGCTCTTTACTAAAACGTGGGAGTGAACAATCACAGACATAATTAATAACTGAGCTTGAAGGGATGCAATAATTTGATCAGGCTGATATTGCATCTCATAACATCGTGGCATTATCTCCGACGCTGATGCCCTAGGTAAGTTATGAACATTAAGCCAGAAGATTAAAACTTGTCTTCCCGAGTGTCAGCAGCACGTTTTAACAGTTAGCTTGCAGGGAGTCATAAATTGCAAATGACTCAGCAGTCTCTAACAAAGTGCATTAATTATAATTCGTCTTAACTTCGTATCCATAGTTCCTTTTCTCGTGGGAAATATATCGTTTTAAATTCTATAAAATTATTGATTTATGCATTCTTTTCAGCAAGTCCTTACGTTTAATCCAGGCAGGCTGCTGAATATTTTATTTCGTAAACACAACTGCTAATTATACAAGATCTGGAGACTTCGAAGACATATGCGGAAGTCAGAGGTTGTTAGCGTTTCACTATTAATATTCATAGTTCCTGGTCTAAAGTGGAATTTAAACCCGACCTCTTATCATGAAGTGATGAGTTGCTGTTTGTTCATCGAGGACTCGGTAAACATAGATTTAGGCACTTCCAATGTTGCCAGACAAATCATATAGTCAATTGTTCACGAAACACTTTCTAAAGCCGTGACGAAAGTTTGTGTTCCGCTTAAACGCATATTATTCAATTATGTTTTCGTTTTTTTAATTCATATTGGGGATAACGTGTAGTGCTATAAGTAAATACTTCATTGCTATTTCTAAGTGACATATTGTGAGGGAGTGCTCATTGCTTATTGCAGTTGGTATGCTTTAAGAGTACAAACAAATATGTAAAGATTCTCTCTCTATTGTGTGCTCGGCAAATCAATTTCACTCGTTAGTTTAACAAGAGAGTAGGAAGTTTATTTTTCTGTTTAGGAAATCTTTTCATATAAAGTTTTCTGTGTGATATGTTATAAAATATTCATAACATATCACACAGAAAACTTTAAAACTTCAACTACACAAATATTTTTTATATATATAAAAATATTTGTGTAGTTGGCATTTTAGAAGCTTCTTCCTGATCTTAATTTGATTTATTCAAAATATATGAATTTGACAAAAAACAAAACGTACCAGTGATATAATGAAAATAACACTAAAGAACAAAAAAATATTTTTTATCCATGCCTGCAAACAGAAAGTTGCTGATTTTAGGAAAAAACGGATGTCCTGATTCAAGAAATAGTATGCCAATAGGGTGTGCCTGTCACGTCTCCGTCAAAAGATGTACTCCAAATTTATAAATTAAACCAATGACCAGTTTAATGCTATTACACAAACACCGGTTAGCCATTACATTATGACCACCTACCTAATAATCTGTAGAACCCATTTTAGCCCGCAAAACAGCGGCCACTCGGCTAAGCATCAATTCCATGTGATGGCGATAGATGTCCTCTGGTATCTGGTACCATAATATTAACAGCAGGCCCTCCAGTTCCCGTATACACTGAAAAGCAATTGAATTAGAGACAGCTGGCGTTATGCAAATCTGGCGCTGTGAGCGGCCCTGTAAACGGAGAGATGCGACGGAAATCAGTAAGAGTCGGACGCAGTATGGGTAAGACGAAAGATCTAAGCGCATTTGATCGTGGGAAATATGTCGGGGCCCGACGAATGGGTCACTCCATCTCGAAAGTCTTGCAGGCTCTGGGATTTTCACGAGCCACTGTGTCACCGGTGCACCATGAGTACATCGAATCCGCTAAAACCATCCCTGCAAGGGCCAACTACCGTGGACAACAGCGTTGAGATGAGCGGGGTCATCGTCGGCTAGCTCGCATTGTAACAGCGGATAGACGGGCCACAGTGCAAGCAATCTCTCGGCAATTTAACGCTGGTGCACAAAAACGTGTAAGCAGCCATAGCATCCTGAACCGTCTCGTCGCTATGGGGTACAGAAGCGATCGTCCCACGAGAGTACCTCTGCTGACCGCACATCACAGGGTGCAAAGAATAGCATGGGCGCGGGAACATCGCCACTGGACCCTAGACATGTGGAAAAATGTTGCCTGGACTGATGAGTCGAGATTCACGTTGGTACATGCGGATGGCAGGATACGAGTACGGCGCAAACCACATGAAGCGATGGAACTTACTTGCCAGAAGGGTACTCTTCAAGCTGGTGGGGGTGGCATTCTCGTCTGGGGAATATTTACGTGAACTGAAATGGGACCCCTGGTACGTGTGACATCGGCCCTCACAAGTCAACGTTACCGGAATATTCTGGACGACCATTTGCTCCCGTTTGTGCGTCTTCAACATCCCACTGGGGACCTCATCCTGCAAAAAGACAATGCACCGTGCCATCTCTCCCGAATTGTATCCGAATGGTTGGATGAACACTCCACCGACGTGACCTCGCTTCCTTAACCAGCTAGGTAACCTGACCTCAATCCCATCGAGCACATCTGTGATGCCATCGAGAGAGATGTTCGAGGTTCTGACCCCTCTCGGTCAAATCTTCGTGAACTGTGGGAGCTTGTTCAGGGGTCGTGGATCCGTATGGCTTCCCAACGCTTCCGGTGTCTTGTCGAGTCCAAGCCGAGACGAATCGCCGCCGTCATCAGGGCGAAAGGTGGTGCTACACGCTACTACACATATATCTCTAATTCAATTGTTCTTCAGTGTATTTCGGGGTCGTGGTGATTTAGCGCGAACCCGCTTTTCCAAGTCGAACCACAAATGTTGGATTGGATTCATGCCAGGTAAATTTGGAGGGCAGGGCATTAACAGAAAGTCACCAGCATGTTCCTTGAACCACTACTTAACGATTCTGGCAGTGTGGCATGGCGCATTATGCTGTTGGTAATGGCCATCACCAGCAGGGCACACAGTTACCATGAATGGGTGAACTTGATCCGCAACGATGTTTAGATACATGACAGCTGTCAGAGACTGTACTTTTGGGATACGACACCTAAAGTATCCCAGGAAAACATCGCCCACATCATAACACGGTCGGCCCGGGCCTGTTTCCGCCCAACAGTGCATTCAGGTGTGGTAGCCTCCGTTGGTTAATCGGCGTATCAGCACTAGGTCATCTACGTGATGCACCAAGAACCTTGATTCGTCAGACCAGGCCGCTTTCTTCCAATCATTCACGGTGCAATCTCGATGATCTTGGGCCCATTTCATGCGTTGTTGGCGATGACGTGCAGTAAGCATGAGGACCCGGCTACGTAGGCCCAATCGCAGAAAGATGCGATGATCTGTCTGCTGTGACACATTGTCGTGATCCCCACTGTAGTACCTGCGGGTGATTTGTCGCACTGTGGTCGCTGTGAAAAATGCGCGACAGTCTCCGCTCCCCTCTGGCATCAGTGACCTGCGGACGACACACGGCTGGACGATGGTTCGTCGTTTGGCCATTTGTCCACCACTTTTGATACGTACTTCCTGCAGCGGCCCGTGAACAACCCACAAGCCGCACCGTTTCCGGGATCGTGGTTTCCAGGCGCCGTGCCATCACAATTTGTCTTTTATCAAATTCCGCTAAATCGGCAGCTTTTCCCATTTTGACTCTAAACACTCTACTAACCGAAAGCCGACCCTCGGGTTATGTATATACTGCTCTATGAACTTCACCAGCGCCACCGTTTGGTCTCAGGGAGCGCTCACTTCTCTTGGCTGTGGTCGGTCGTACTGGAATGGTTCATCGGTGTATAACATGCAAATTTAACAGTGAAGTTTTGCATTCTAAAATCTTGAATTTCCTCATTTATATCATCATACAAGGTGCTACGTACATTCTACGCGCTTCTAAATGTTTACCATTTAGAAATCTTTTGTAGTACATTTTGCACTCACTGTTGAAAAACAAACCAACAAACAACAACAACAAGCAAAAGAAAACAAAAAAACAGAAATCTCCCACATTAAAATATTCCAACGCCCGTTTAAGAACAGTACTGCCCTTTTTCAAATGCACTCTTCTGTTTCTATGCACCTATTAATTTCTTCTTTTATGCAGCTCCCAACTGAAATATGTTGTTTAAGGAAGATGCAAGCATGCAAAATGGTGGGTATGTGCCCTTAGTTTGGTTGTTTAAATGATTGCAATTAGGAGCCAATCACGTGATAGGCGAGAGAGATGAAAAGGGCAAAACCGCTCGGTGTAGCTAAATTTTATAGTTATTACTTGGGCAGATGGATAACAAGATCGGAATGATATCCGTGGGCCGCCCCGGTGGCGCAGTGGTCTAAGGCGCAAGCCTCTGATCATTCGTCAGTAAGGGGTCCGGGTTCGAATCCCGGTCAGGCATGGATGTTGTGTTTGTCTTACGGCACTGGCTCTCACCCTTCCCTGGAACCAGTGACCCTAAATTAGGGACGGGCGACTGCTTATAGCCCATTGAGTTGCTCACGGTAATCGTTAAACCAAAAAAAAAAAAAAAGAAATCTCCGTGGCGAAATCACGTGTCAGGAGTGAGAATACCTGGGATACGTCATTGGGGATCCTACCAACATATTGACGCCTTTATCAGAGGCTTCATCATAAGACAGTGTACGGCTGTTTAGTCCGTGCGTTGCATTGCAGCAGATACAACAACTGCAGCGCAAACGTAAAGACAGTGTTTCGAAGAAAGAAAGGAGTTGTCAACTTTGTGGGACTAATACATGAGGAAGATATCCGAACGCCTAGATCCCTGCATTCGACGGAACGCCGTAGCAGCACCACAATTCACAAAGGACGACATTCGATGAGGTGTAAAAGAATCTATGGATATCCCCGTAGTCTGCGAAATGAAGATCGACTCAAAATTGCTATGTGATTGCGATTAGCCTTTGTGCAACCTACCCCTCCCAGAAGTTTGTACACGCTTAGCTGAATCACATTGTATATCATCATCATCATTCATCATTGTCAACCATTATCAATCCACTGCTGGACAAAGGTCTCCACAACGGTCTGTCTTGTGCCAGTCTCTTCCATGTCACTCCCGCATACTTTCGAATTTCATCCACCCATCTTCCATGTGGTCTTCTACTGGGTATTTTCCTGTCATTTGGAATCCAATCTAAAATTTCGGTTGTCCACCGATGGTCTGTTCTTCTGGCAGTATGTCCAGCCCATTGCCATTTCAGGGATTTAACTCGGATCATGATGTCCTCCACTCTTGTCATTTTTCGGATCCACGTGTTCCTCTTCTTATCTCTCCTATTTACACCAAGCATGCACCACTCCATGCTGCTTTGAGTTGTCTGCAGCCTTTGTATGTCTCTTTTAGCTAAGGTCCACGTCTCTGCACCATACCTAAGCACTTGAAGGATGCATTGATCAAACACTTTTCTTTTAAGACATAATGGCATATTGCTCTTGAAAATTATGTTGTTTCTTCCAAAAACTCTCCAGGCAAGTTTTGTACGCCGATTAATTTTTTCACCAATGTGACCCTCACTTGATATCTGCTGTCCAAGATAAACGTACGTGTCTGTTATCTCCAGCTTTTCTCCATCAATCGATAAATCTTCATTTCTTGTAAAAGCATTGTACATCACTTTTGTCTTCTGAAAGTTCATTTTTAATCCCACTTCTTTACTCTTGTCAGCAAGTTCCTGGATCATACTCTGCAGCTCTGATGGGCTAGTTGCAAAAATGACTATGTCATCAGCAAAACGAAGGTGGGTTAGATAATCTCCATTAATTTTTATCCCTTTGTTTTCCCAGCTCAGTGATTGAAAGACATTTTCCAATAGGGCATTAAAGAGCTTCGGAGATATGGTGTCACCTTGTCTCACTCCTTTTCCAATTTTTATGTGTGTTGTATTTTCAAACAGCCGAATCTTTGCACTTGCACTTTCATAGATGTTATTAATAATATTAATGTATGCATCTTCAATACCGCAGGATTTCAGAGCCATTGCAACTGCTGATGGTTTCACCGAATCAAAGGCTTTTTCATAATCGATAAAAGCCATGCACAATGGAAGTGCATATTCCCTCGCTCTTTCAATTAGTTCTCTCAGTACGTGGATATGATCTATTGTGCTGTAGCCACTCCTGAATCCAGCTTGTTCTCTCGGTTGAGCCATGTCCAGTGTCACCTTCAAGTGGTGTGAAAGAACTTTAGTGAAGATTTTATAAACCACTGGTAATAGGCTGATAGGTCTGTAGTTCCTGAGATCTTCAATGTCACTTTTTTTATGTAGCAGGATCATTGTAGCGTTGTTCCAATCCTCAGGAATTTTCCCTTCATTAAGGCATCGAGTGAAAATTTGGGCGAATACTGTTTCGATTTTTCCACTTGCTTCTTGTATGATGTCTACAGTAATTCCATCTTCTCCTGGAGCTTTTCCTCGCTTCATGTTCTTGATTGCATGTTCAACTTCTGCTGGAAGGACTGGAAGAACTCTGGTACTGGTACCTTTCATGATGTCTGGAGTACATGTATAATCCCTTTCATATAATTTGGAGTAGAAATCTTTCACTCTTGTCAAAATTTCGCCTCTGTTTCTTGTTACAGAACCATCTTCTTTTCTCAGTGCCATAATCTGTTTTCTTCCCTTACTGAGATGTCCCTTTGCTATCTTTAGGCTTTGTTTGTTTTCAATTGCTTTCCTTACTAGTTCACAGTTGAATTTCCTTACGTCTTCAGTGATACTTTTTCGTACTGCCTTGCATAGCTCTATATATTCCACTTTGGAAGTCACAGCTTCTTTAGTTGTCCTCATCACTCTTCTTTTTTGCATCAACATTTTGGTTTTTCCTGATAATTTGTTCACATACAATTTGTTCTTAGACCCAGCTAATTTTGTTGCTGTTTCCATAAGAGCTTTGGTTACTTTTCTGTTAACTTCAGAAATATCCACTTCTTCCGATGTTAGGCCTTCTAAAGCAGAGAATCTGTTCTTCAGTTCCAATTTGAAGGTATTATGGTGTATTTTAAGGTTGGTTATGTCAATACATTTTGTTTGTCTTATGAGCTTGCTACGTTCGAGTTTAGTGTTGAGGTGCATCTTACATCTCACCAATCTATGGTCACTGCGTGTGTTGAATTTGTTTAGCACAATGCAGGCTTCTATGACGAATTTTTTGTTACACATAATAAAATCAATTTTACTTGTCGTCCCATTTGGATGTCTCCATGTCCATTTCCTGTGTGGGTTTTTCTTGAAAAAGGAGTTCAAGATGAAAAACCCTTCTGCCTCTGCAAACTCTACGAGAGTATTTCCACGCTGGTTTCTGTTGCCGTGACCGAATTTATCTACTGAAGTTTCATTTTGTTGCCGTTGCCCTATTTTTGCATTGAAATCTCCCATAATTATCTTCAAGTGCTGCTTACCTTTATTATTTAGATCACGAATTTCCTCATAAAATTCTTCAATTTCTTCTTCAGCATGACTTGTGGTGGGTGCATAAGTTTGAATGATCTGAGCCTGGTATCTTCTCGAGAGTTGGATAACGAGTCGTGCAGCTCTGTCAGAGGAACTTTCAACTTCTACAACTTTATCCTTCAGTTTCTTGTTTATTATAAATCCAACACCACTAGTTCTGCCAGTATCTGTCCCACGATAGTAGAAGAGATGTCCACTTTTCAGTTCAATGAGATCTTTTCCTTTTCTCCTTACTTCACTTAGCCCGACGATGTCCCACTTGATCCTTTGTAGTTCCTCTTCCAATTCAAGAAGCCTTGAATCAGAAGATAGGGAGCGTCCGTTATACGTAGCCAAGGTCAGCATCAGATGGCAGCCTAGTCCGGTCCTCCGGGGATTCTTAGCACCCTCTGCCTTCATGTCGCACTGGCCGCTGCCTTGGCCAGGTACATTCCAGCTGCCGGAGACTGAGGGCCAAGATTTAAGTTGTGGAGTCATTTTGGAGGGGTTTGGCCATAACTCACTACGCTGGCCAAGCGGGTTGGTGAGTGTGGGATAGCATTACCTCTAATCCCGATGGTATAGTTATACCGCTATGGGCGGTCGTCAGAGCCCCTTTAGTAGGAACAGGATGCACCACGAGAAGGCGGGGTTGACATTTGTCAAGGAGAGGCTGTGATGTTACGCATCACCTGACCTTACATCCCACATTGTATATATATATCATCATCATCATCATTGTCAACCATTATCAATCCACTGCTGGACGAAGGTCTCCCCAAGTTTCCTCCACTACGGTCTGTCTTGTGCCAGTCTCCTCCATGTCACCCCTGCATACTTTCGAATTTCATCCACCCATCTCCCATGTGGTCTTCTTCTGGGTCGTTTCCTGCCCCTTGGAATTCAATCTAAAATTTCAGCTGCCCATCGATGGTCTGTCCTTCTGGCATTATGTCCAGCCCATTGCCATTTCAGGGATTTAACTCTGATCATGATGTCTTCCACTCTTGTCATTTTTCGGATCCACGAGTTCCTTTTTCTTATCTCTCCTGGTTACACCAAGCATGCACCACTCCATGCTGCTTTGAGTTGTCTGCAGCCTTTGTATGTTTCTTTTAGTTAAGGTCCACGTCTCTGCACTATACATAAGCACTGGAAGGATGCATTGATCAAACACTTTTCTTTTAAGACATAACGGCATATTGCTCTTGAAAATTATGCTGTTTCTTCCAAAAGCTCTCCAGGCAAGTTTTGTACGCCGATTAATTTCTTCATCAATGTGACCCCTACTTGATATCTGCTGTCCAAGATAAACGTACGTGTCTGTTATCTCCAGCTTTTCTCCATCAATCGATAAATCTTCATTTCTTGTAAAAACATTCAACATCACTTTTGTCTTCTGAAAGTTCATCTTTAATCCCACTTCTTTACTCTTGTCAGCAAGTTCCTGGATCATACGCTGAAGCGTAGATGGGGTAGTTGCAAAAACGACTACGCCATCAGCAAAACGAAGGTGGGTTAGATAATCTCTATTAATCTTTATCCCTTTGTTTTCCCAGCTCAGTGATTGAAAGACATTTTCCAATGAGGCATTAAAGAGCTTCGGAGATATGGTGTCACCTTGTCTCACTCCTTTTCCAATTTTTATGTGTGCTGTATTTTCAAACATCCGAATCTTTGCACTTGCATTTTCATAGATGTTATTAATAATATTAATGTATGCATCTTCAATACCGCAGGACTTCAGAGCCATTGCAACTGCTGATGGTTTCACCGAATCAAAGGCTCTTTCATAATCGATAAAAGCCATGCACAATGGAAGTGCATATTCCCTCGCTCTTTCAATTAGTTCTCTCAGTACGTGGATATGATCTATTGTGCTGTAGCCAGTCCTGAATCCAGCATGTTCTCTCGGTTGAGCCATGTCCAGTGTTACCTTCAAACGGTGTGAAAGAACTTTAGTGAAGATTTTGTAAACCACTGATAGCAGGCTGATAGGTCAGTAGTTCCTGAGATCCTCAATGCCACCCTTTTTATGTAGGAGCATCATTGTAGCATTGTTCCAATCCTCAGGAATCTTCCCTTCATTAAGGCATCGAGTGAAAATTTGGGCGAGTAGTATTTCGATTTCTCCACTTGCTTCTTGTATGATGTCTACAGTAATTCCATCTTCTCCTGGAGCTTTTCCCCACTTCATGTTCTTGATTGCATGTGCAACTTCTGCTGGGAGGACTGGAAGAACTCTGGTACTGGTACCTTTCATGTTGTCTGGAGTACATGTATCATCCCTTTCATATAATTTGGAGTAGAAATCTTTCAGTCTTGTCAAGATTTCGCCTCTATTTCTTGTTACAGAACCATCTTCTTTTCTCAGAGCCATAATCTGTTTTCTTCCCTTACTGAGATGTCGCTTTGCTATCTTTAGGCTTTGGTTGTTTTCAATTGCTTTCCTCATTAGTTCACAGTTGAATTTTATTACGTCTTCAGTGATACTTTTTGTACTGTCTTGCATAGCTCTATATATTCCACTTTGGAAATCACATCTTCTTTAGTTGTCCTCATCTCTCTTCTTTTTTGCATCAACATTTTGTTTTTTCCTGATAATTGTTCATATGCAACTTGTCCTTAGACCCAGCTAATTTTGTTGCTGTTTCCATAAGAGCTTTGGTTACTTTTCTGTTAACTACAGAAATATCCACTTCTTCCGATGTACCACGAGAAGACGGGGTTGTACCAGCCTTCAGGATGTACCACGAGAAGGCGGGGTTGACATTTGTCAAGGAGAGGCTGTGATGTTACGCATCACCTGACCTTACATCCCACATTGTATATATATATATCATCATCATCATTGTCAACCATTATCAATCCACTGCTGGACGAAGGTCTCCCCAAGTTTCCTCCACTACGGTCTGTCTTGTGCCAGTCTCCTCCATGTCACCCCTGCATACTTTCGAATTTCATCCACCCATCTCCCATGTGGTCTTCTTCTGGGTCGTTTCCTGCCCCTTGGAATTCAATCTAAAATTTCAGCTGCCCATCGATGGTCTGTCCTTCTGGCATTATGTCCAGCCCATTGCCATTTCAGGGATTTAACTCTGATCATGATGTCTTCCACTCTTGTCATTTTTCGGATCCACGAGTTCCTTTTCTTATCTCTCCTGGTTACACCAAGCATGCACCACTCCATGCTGCTTTGAGTTGTCTGCAGCCTTTGTATGTTTCTTTTAGTTAAGGTCCACGTCTCTGCACTATACATAAGCACTGGAAGGATGCATTGATCAAACACTTTTCTTTTAAGACATAATGGCATATTGCTCTTGAAATTTATGCTGTTTCTTCCAAAAGCTCACCAGGCAAGTTTTGAACGCCGATTAATTTCTTCATCAATGTGACCCCTACTTGATATCTGCTGTCCAAGATAAACGTACGTGTCTGTTATCTCCAGCTTTTCTCCATCAATCGATAAATCTTCATTTCTTGTAAAAACATTCAACATCACTTTTGTCTTCTGAAAGTTCATCTTTAATCCCACTTCTTTACTCTTGTCAGCAAGTTCCTGGATCATACGCTGAAGCGTAGATGGGGTAGTTGCAAAAACGACTACGCCATCAGCAAAACGAAGGTGGGTTAGATAATCTCTATTAATCTTTATCCCTTTGTTTTCCCAGCTCAGTGATTGAAAGACATTTTCCAATGAGGCATTAAAGAGCTTCGGAGATATGGTGTCACCTTGTCTCACTCCTTTTCCAATTTTTATGTGTGCTGTATTTTCAAACATCCGAATCTTTGCACTTGCATTTTCATAGATGTTATTAATAATATTAATGTATGCATCTTCAATACCGCAGGACTTCAGAGCCATTGCAACTGCTGATGGTTTCACCGAATCAAAGGCTCTTTCATAATCGATAAAAGCCATGCACAATGGAAGTGCATATTCCCTCGCTCTTTCAATTAGTTCTCTCAGTACGTGGATATGATCTATTGTGCTGTAGCCAGTCCTGAATCCAGCATGTTCTCTCGGTTGAGCCATGTCCAGTGTTACCTTCAAACGGTGTGAAAGAACTTTAGTGAAGATTTTGTAAACCACTGATAGCAGGCTGATAGGTCAGTAGTTCCTGAGATCCTCAATGCCACCCTTTTTATGTAGGAGCATCATTGTAGCATTGTTCCAATCCTCAGGAATCTTCCCTTCATTAAGGCATCGAGTGAAAATTTGGGCGAGTAGTATTTCGATTTCTCCACTTGCTTCTTGTATGATGTCTACAGTAATTCCATCTTCTCCTGGAGCTTTTCCCCACTTCATGTTCTTGATTGCATGTGCAACTTCTGCTGGGAGGACTGGAAGAACTCTGGTACTGGTACCTTTCATGATGTCTGGAGTACATGTATCATCCCTTTCATATAATTTGGAGTAGAAATCTTTCAGTCTTGTCAAGATTTCGCCTCTATTTCTTGTTACAGAACCATCTTCTTTTCTCAGAGCCATAATCTGTTTTCTTCCCTTACTGAGATGTCGCTTTGCTATCTTTAGGCTTTGGTTGTTTTCAATTGCTTTCCTCATTAGTTCACAGTTGAATTTTATTACGTCTTCAGTGATACTTTTTCGTACTGTCTTGCATAGCTCTATATATTCCACTTTGGAAATCACATCTTCTTTAGTTGTCCTCATCTCTCTTCTTTTTTGCATCAACATTTTGTTTTTTCCTGATAATTGTTCATATGCAACTTGTCCTTAGACCCAGCTAATTTTGTTGCTGTTTCCATAAGAGCTTTGGTTACTTTTCTGTTAACTTCAGAAATATCCACTTCTTCCGATGTTAGGCCTTCTAAAACAGGGAATCTGTCCTTCAGTTCCAACTTGAAGGTATTATGGTGTTTTTTAAGGTTGGTTATGTCAGTACATTTTGTTTGTCTTATGAGCTTGCTACGTTCAAGTTTAGTGTTGAGGTGCATCTTACATCTTACCAATCTATGGTCACTACCCGTGTTGAACTTGTTTAGCACACTGCAGTCTTCTATGACCAATTTTTTGTTACACATAATAAAATCAATTTCACTTGTCGTCCTATTTGGATGTCTCCATGTTCATTTCCTGTGTGGCTTTTTCTTGAAAAAGGAGTTCAAGATGAAAAACCTTTCTGCCTCTGCAAACTCAACGAGAGTATTTCCACGCTGGTTTCTGTTGCCGTGACCGAATTTACCTACTGAAGTTTCATTCTGTTGCCGTTGCCCTATTTTTGCATTGAAATCTCCCATAATTATCTTTTAGGGCTGCTTACCTTTATTATTTAGATGACGAATTTCCTCATAAAATTCTTCAATTTCTTCTTCAGCATGACTTCTGGTGGGTGCATAAGTTTGAATAATCTGAGCCTGGTATGTTCTCGAGAGTTGGATAACGAGTCGTGCAGCTCTGTCAGAGGAACTTTCAACTTCTAGAAATTTATCCTTCAGTTTCTTGTTTATTATGAATCCAACACCACTAGTTCTGCCAGTATCTGTTCCACGATAGTAGAAGAGATGTCCACTTTTCCGTTCAAGAAGATCTTCTCCTTTTCTTCTTATCTCACTTAGCCCGACGATGTCCCACTTGATCCTTTGTAGTTCCTCTTCCTATTCTAGAAGCCTTGAATCAGAAGATAGGTAGCGCTCATTATACGTAGCCAAGGTCAGCATCAGATGGCAGCCTAGTCAGGTCCTCCGGGGATTCTTAGCACCCTCTGCCTTCATGTCGCACTGGCCGCTGCCTTGGCCCGGTACATTCAAGCTGCCGGAGACTGAGGGCCAAGATTTAAGTTGTGGAGTCATTTTGGAGGGGTTTGGCCATAACTCACCACGCTGGCTAAGCGGGTTGGTAAGTGTGGGATAGCATTTCCTCTAATCCCGATGATATAGAGTTATACCGCTATTGGCGATCGTCAGAGCCCCTTTAGTGGGAACAGGATGTACCACGAGAAGGCGGGGTCGACATTTGTCAAGGAGAGGCTGTGATGTTGCGCATCACCTGACCTAACATCGTGATATATACCATCATCATCATCATTGTCAACCATTATCAATCCACTGCTGGACGAAGGTCTCCCCAAGTTTCCTCCACAATGGTCTGTCTTGTGCCAGTCTCCTCCATGTCACCCCTGCATACTTTCGAATTTCATCCACCCATCTCCCATGTGGTCTTCTTCTGGGTCTTTTCCTGTCCCTTGGAATCCAATCTAAAATTTCGGCTGTCCATCGATGATCTGTCTTTCTGGCAGTATATCCAGCCCATTGCCATTTCAGGGATTTAACTCTGATCATGATGTCTTCCACTCTTGTCATTTTTCGGATCCACGAGTTCCTCTTCTTATCTCTCCTGGTTACACCAAGTATGCACCTCTCCATGCTGCTTTGAGTTGTCTGCAGCCTTTGTATGTCTCTTTTAGTTAAGGTCCACGTCTCTGCACCATACGTAAGCACTGGAAGGATGCATTGATCAAACACTTTTCTTTTAAGACATAATGGCATATTGCTCTTGAAAATTATGCTGTTTCTTCCAAAAGCTCTCCAGGCAAGTTTTGTACGCCGATTAATTTCTTCATCAATGTGACCCTCACTTGATATCTGCTGTCCAAGATAAACGTACGTGTCTGTTATCTCCAGCTTTTCTCCATCAATCGATAAATCTTCATTTCTTGTAAAAGCATTGAACATCACTTTTGTCTTCTGAAAGTTCATTTTTAATCGCACTTCTTTACTCTTGTCAGCAAGTTCCTGGATCATACTCTGCAGCTCTGATGGGCTAGTTGCAAAAATGACTACGTCATCAGCAAAACGAAGGTGGGTTAGATAATCTCCATTAATCTTTATCCCCTTGTTTTCCCAGCTCAGTGACTGAAAAACACCCTCCAATGTGGCATTAAAGAGCTTCGGATATATGGTGTCACCTTGTCTCACTCCTTTTCCAATTTTTATGTGTGTTGTATTTTCAAACAGCCTAATCTTTGCACTTGCATTTTCATAGATGTTATTAAATAATATTAATGTATGCATTTTCAATACCGCAGGTTTTCAGAGCCATTGTAACTGCTGATAGTTTCACCGAATCAAAGGCTTTTTCATAATCGATAAAAGCCATGCACAATGGAAGTTCATATTCCCTCGCTCTCTCAATTAGTTCTCTCAGCACATGGATATGATCTATTGTCCTGTAGCCACTCCTGAATCCAGCTTGTTCTCTCGGTTGAGCCATGTCCAGTGTTACCTTCAAGCGGTGTGAAAGAACTTTAGTGAAGATTTTATAAACTACTGATAGGAGGCTGATAGGTCTGTAGTTTCCGAGATCCTCAATGTCACCTTTCTTATGTAGCAGGATCATTGTAGCGGTGTTCCAATCCTCAGGAATCTTTCCTTCATTAAGGCATCGAGTGAAAATTTGGGCGAGTACTGTTTCGATTTCTCCATTTGCTTCTTGTATGATGTCTACAGTAATTCCATCTTCTCCTGGAGCTTTTCCCCGCTTTATGTTCTTGATTGCATGTGCAACTTCTGCTGGAAGGACTGGAGGAACTCTGGTACTGGTATCTTTCATGATGTCTGGAGTGCATGTATCATCCCTTTCATATAATTTGGAGTAGAAATCTTTTACTCTTATCAAAATTTCGCCTCTATTTCTTGTTACAGAACCATCTTCTTTTCTCAGTGCCATAATCTGTTTTCTTCCCTTACTGAGATGTTCCTTTGCTATCTTTAGGCTTTGGTTGTTTTCAATTGCTTTCCTCACTAGTTCACAGTTGACTTTTCTTACGTCTTCAGTGATACTTTTTCGTACTGTCTTGCATAGCTCTATATATTCCACTTTGGAAGTCACATCTTCTTTAGTTGTCCTCATCTCTCTTCTTTTTTGCATCAACATTTTCGTTTTTCCGGATAATTTATTTACATGCAACTTGTTCTTAGATCCAGCTAATTTTGTTGCTGTTTCCATAAGAGCTTTGGTTACTTTTCTGTTAACTTCAGAGATGTCCACTTATTCCGATGTTAGGCCTTCTAAAGCAGATAACCTGTTCTTCAGTTCCAACTTGAAGGTATTATGGTGTTTTTTAAGGTTGGTTATGTCAATAGATTTTGTTTGTCTTATGAGCTTGCCACGTTCAAGTTTAGTGTTGAGGTGCATCTTACATCTCACCAATCTATGGTCACTACCTGTGTTGAACTTGTTTAGCACACTGTAGTCTTCTATGACGAATTTTTTGTTACACATAATAAAATCAATTTCACTTGTCGTCCCATTTGGATGTCTCCATGTCCATTTCCTGTGTGGCTTTTTCTTGAAGAAGGAGTTCAAGATGAAGAACCCTTCTGCCTCTGCAAACTCAACGAGAGTATTTCCACGCTGGTTTCTGTTGCCGTGACCGAATTTACCTACTGAAGTTTCATTCTGTTGCCGTTGCCCTATTTTTGCATTGAAATCTCCCATAATTATTTTCAAGTGCTGCTTACCTTTATTATTTAGATGACAAATTTCCTCATAAAATTCTTCAATTTCTTCTTCAGGATGACTTGTGGTGGGTGCATAAGTTTGAATAATCTGAGCCTGGTATCTTTTCGAGAGTTGGATAACAAGCCCTGCAGCTCTGTCAGAGGA
Organism: Macrothele yani; assembly: GCA_039090855.1. Taxonomy (NCBI): domain Eukaryota; kingdom Metazoa; phylum Arthropoda; class Arachnida; order Araneae; family Macrothelidae; genus Macrothele; species Macrothele yani. Next base: position 117,549,748 of record CM077002.1, on the reverse strand, counting down.
ACTTTCAACTTCTACAACTTTATCCTTCAGTTTCTTGTTTATTATAAATCCAACACCACTAGTTCTGCCAGTATCTGTCCCACGATAGTAGAAGAGATGTCCACTTTTCAGTTCGATGAGATCTTCTCCTTTTCTCCTTACCTCACTTAGCCCCACGATGTCCCACTTGATCCTTTGTAGTTCCTCTTCCAATTCAAGAAGCCTTGAATCAGAAGATAGGGAGCGTCCATTGTACGTTGCCAAGGTCAGCATCAGATGGCAGCCTAGTCCGGTCCTCCGGGGATTCTTAGCACCCTCTGCCTTCATGTCGCACTGGCCGCTGCCTTGGCCAGGTACATTCCAGCTGCCGGAGACTGAGGGCCAAGATTTAAGTTGTGGAGTCATTTTGAAGGGGTTTGGCCATAACTCACCACGCTGGCCAAGTGAGTTGGTGAGTGTGGGATAGAATTTCCTCTAATCCCGATGGTATAGTTATACCGCTATTGGCGGTCGTCAGAGCCCCTTTAGTAGGAACAGGATGCACCACGAGAAGGCGGTGTTGACATTTGTCAAGGAGAGGCTGTGATGTTACGCATCACCTGACCTTACATCCCTGATATATATATATATATATATATATATATATATATATATATATATATATATGTGTGTGTGTGTGTAATCTGAAAACATATCGCTAGTTCCTGTCATGGATAGAAGGAGCGACTTATAAGATTTGCAAAAATGAATGATTATCGGCTTTTGGGCCAAGGAGAGAAGTATTTCTGAAACAGCGCAATTTGTGAACTGTTCGCGTGCTGCTGTATTTAAAGAGGATTGTGATTTGAGAAAGGGCACCGCGGCTAATAAGGGACGTGAAAACTGCGGAGCACCACGTGCAATTGATGTGAGAGGTGAACGTCGGATACAAAGGTGCGTGAGGGCCGATCGACACGCTACAGTGGAGGAACGCACTGGCCGAATGTACCAGGGGGCTACCGGAAGTGTGTCTAAAATGACAGTTCAGTGAACCCTACTGCTTATGGTGCTCCGATGCAGATGGATGGTCACTGCACCTATGCTAACGAAGGTGCATTGGCAGAAAAAGCTTACATTTGCACGGCAGTATCGCAATTGAACCTCCGCTGATTGGCAAAGGAGTGCCTTCTCCGATGAGTCACATTTTCTGCTTCATCTAGCGGATGGACGTTGATGTATAAGGCGAGAAACATCGAAGAACAAACTATCTTCAACTATTGCTGGAGGAACACAAGCTGGTGGGTCAGCGTTATGGTCTGGGTAATGTTTTCGTGGAATTTTCTGAGTCCACTCATACTTGTAGAAGGCACTATGGTCCGAAGTCGTTATGAATCCATCCTTGCAGACCACGTACACTCATACATGCTGATTGTCTTCCCTGGGGAGGATGGGTTCTTTCAGCACGACTGTGGACGTATTACACAGCTAGAAATGTCCGAGAGTGGTTGGAAGAGCACGAGGAAGACTTCAAAGTACTTCCCTGACCCCTGATTCTCCTGACTTAAACACAATTGAGGATCTCTAGGACCACTTCGATCGTGTTGTTCGCCCTATGGATTCTCCACCACGCACCCTACAGCAGCTGTCAGAATCACTGCAGTCAGCATATCTCCACATGCCTGTGAACACCTTCCAGCACCTTACTGAGTCACTCCCAACCCGTCTAGCTGCTGTCTGCGCTGTACACGACGGTGATTCTGGATATTAGCTGGTGACCACAATAATGTGATTCGATGGTGTATATATAAATATAGCAACGTGAGCATTTACACGCACATAAAACCTTACAGCGATAGTTTAACCCTTCAAGCGGCTGATGCTCCTGAACCGACAGATGCCCTTACTTTTCTGCTCACGCCAGACAGAAATGTTCACCTAGGGGCTGGGTATTCCGCAAGCTAAAGAAAACAGTTCTTTTCCGCCTCTGATTTTAGCAGTACCGACCATAAACCTATCACGAGGCTCAGTTCTAGTCCTCTATTCTCTGCTCCGTGTCCCAAGACATGATGAGGAAAGACTAGTCCCTTTGACACGGACATCATGCCACTTTGTAGAAATAATTAACGTAAGTACCTTCTCTCTCTTTTCTTACGTTTGTAACCATTCTTGCAAACCCTTTTAGCAGGTAATCAGTAGAAAAGGTTGATGTCAATGATCACCCTAAACGACCACTTTTAATAAAAACCTTAAAAGAAAAGCAACACTTTCTGATGCGCAGGCTCACTCGTTCCAGCAGCGTTCGGTCCACATTTTAGATAGCGAATATGTACACTCATCGTCAAAAAAATAGTTGCACCCAGAAGGACGTGTCGGATTGCAATTGGGGAGGAAGATCAAAGTTACCAGGAGCAATAAAGGATTAAACATTGAGACTGATATAGGCAATATTTATTGAGCTACATGCCAATGAGTACTGCCCCTCAGTATGGCGTTGGGTCGCCATGTTTGTTCACACAGCATGCCAGACATCTCGGCATAGATTTGTACAGGTTTCTAATGGTGTCCTGCGATAAGCCATCTCACGCAGCTTGAATCTTCTCACGCAGTTCCTCGAGATTGTGCGGTAGGGGTGGAGTGTGCATAGCGCGTCCAATAGCGTCCCACGCATTTTCAATCGGCCATAGGTCTGCCGATGCGGCTGGCCATGGCAGAGTGTCAGTGCCTTGAAGGTAAGCTCTCGAGACAGCAGCAGTATGCGGGCGAGCGTTGTCCTGTTGGAAATTCGCACGGGAGTGAGCTTTCAGAAAAGGTACGGTCACTGGTTGCAGGACCTTATTAACGTAATGTTGGGCTGTCAAAGTGCTTGTAATGAACACCAAACGTGATCTGGCATCGTAGGCAATTGCACCCCACACCATGACACCAGGCTTTCTGGACTTGTGACGCTTGACAACAAACCGTTCACCTTGGCGCTGACCACGGTGCCTCCATACACAGATTCGCTGGTCTCCACACACGGATTCGTTCGTCGTCTCCTCCAAGGCAAAATGGGGATTCGTCACCAAAGATCACCTGCTGCCATCCTGTGTGGCTCCATGACAGTCTGGCACGACACCGTTACAGTCTTTGGCGACGATGCAATGGTGTTAAGAGCAGTCGTCATAACGGTCTGCGTGCGTGTAATGCTACGTCGTGCAGACTTCTGCCAATGGTGCTGACACTATTGCGGATATTCAGTGAGCGGGGTGCATGAAGAGCACTACTGCTCACTAGATATCAGCAATCGTGGCTGTTGAGTCAGTTCGCGTGTGTCGTACCTCTCTCTCTCTCTCTGTGGTTTGTCTAGGTCTCTCAGACCCTTTCTTTCGCTGCTGCTTGCCTTGTTCCATCCACTGACGCCAACAGCGTGCTATAGTGATATCCGCACGACCGGTAAGGCGCACAATACGGCGATAAGACTTACCCTGCTTCCCGGAGCCCGACTATGCGGCCCCTCTCGAACTCCTCCAACTGCTCGAATTGCTTCCGAACTTTTCTCCGAGGCATACTTCACTTGCAAAGGATGCAACCAACACAACAGCATGAGTCAGAATGGCAAGCACGTGCAACGGGACGACTTTATATAGCCGGTCAGACACAGCGCTATGACCCCTCCTTGCTTGCATTACATACGCGGCCGAGCTTGATACTTGAATCATTTGCATGTCTCACGATGTCAAACCTACCCACCGAGTTTCGTTTCTATCGGTTGCTTCCTTCCAGGTACAATTATTTTTCTGACGATTAGTGTATATTTCTTTGAGCTGATTTCAGCCTATTTTGCTCACCCAAAGTTTATTTATTCCAGCCGGTAAAAGAGTTAAACCTTTAATCTACAATTACAGCGATAATTGCAACTTATAGTAGTTACTACTGCAAAACTCGAAACTTAATAAATATTTCATACGTCTTAAATTTATGCGGAAATAAATTGAAGTATTTTGAACTTTGCTGAGAAAAACAAGCCTGAAATTTCGGGCTACTCCTACCGATAATAATGGAATTTATTTATTTCTGGAACTGAAGTTCGTTTCAAAATTTTACAGTACGACTTTCTTTGTCTTTATGTTTCTGGAGACAACAGATATAGTTCTACAAAAACACAGAGATCTGGCGAACATGTTGTAAAGAGCCAGACTTACGTATGGATGTCTGGGCAAAGGATAATTGGCTCATGTTGTATTCATACCTCCTTTCTAGGAGTTTAGTTGCGTGTATGGTAATTAACTGGATGGGATATTCTGAATAACTGGAACCAGTCCCCAGTTAAAAAGCTTAAAACGCACTTAATTTAAATTCTGAGAACGGAACGGAACTACGATGTCAAAAACAGAAGATTAGTGAAAAATTTAAATCGTTAGAGGAAAATTGCGAAGGTACTGTCGTAACACATCTATGTCAAGCATGAAACTTTTATTAACGAATCAAACAATCGCATTTCGAAGGAACATTAAAATACGGTTAGTAAAGTTACATATTTGAAAAAGCAAAAAACTATACCATCACGATCTTTTTTTTTTTTTTTTTTTTTTTGAATGAAGGTTTAACGACCGCCGTGAAGAACTCAATGGGCTATAAGTAGTCGCCTGTCCCTAATTTATGGTCACGGGTTCCAGGGAAATGAGAGAACCAGGGCCGTAAGACAAACACAACATCCATGCCCCACCGGGATTCGAACCTGGACCCTTCTCGGACGAATGGTCACAACCCAGCCCTTAGACCACTGCGCCACCGGGCGGCACCGTACGATCTGAAAAGTGATTCAGCAAAATAAATTGTAAATGAAGCAATGTTTTTAGGCTTCACACAAACATAACCACACACACACACACACACACACACACACACACACACACACACACACCACTATTACGGAAACAGATAAATTATGAATAAAAAGTAATTTATTTACACTAGTTCTGCAAACAGACAACAGAAAGAGGTCGTTTAGGTGGGTCATGAATGATGTGAAATTTATTATTAACCATTTTTGAGCCATATACAAAGGAAAAGAAAAGAAAAGGAAGATAATTCTCGAGAGTTGAGAACTTTGTTAACAGGCATTAGAAGACAATTTATGGAGGACCAGGCAGCATTGATCGTCAGACATCAGCAAAATAACCCCTTCCTACAGAAAAAGGTCCATGCTAAAATTAATGGCATGTCTCAGAAAAAAATGGGTAACACAGCAGTTCCAATCACTTTCTTTCTTTTTTTTTTGTTTGTTTGTTGCGTGGGCTTGTTTTTGTTTTGTTTACACGGTATCTTCTTCTTTGCCTATCCCACAAAACGATTATTTATCAGATAATTGATTCCATACAGAATATTTTTTACGTATAACTATTTTTCTTCAGATCAAATATTTCCCCACAATTTATGTTAAAACTACTGACAAGCACTAAATGCTTGACAGAAACAACCCATAAATGGAGTAGTTAGCCTTTTGATGCTATTTCGTGATCAAAAATTCTTGAAAAAAAAAAAGCATTTTTTCCATTTTAGTGAAATGAAGACGAATGACTTAATTCGCAGAAATTCTTACGTAACTGGAGATTACTTTAAGAACCGGCCATGCAGTATGTGTCTTTTAGATTTTTAAAATTTTATATCTGCAGTTTAAATGAATAGTACTTAGCTAATGTTCGTAAAATATATATTCACACTTCATGAATATCTAACATTTAGGTATAATATACACTGGTGTGCAAAAATTAAGGACGAAGAGGAGAAATTAGCATAACAGCGGAACGAGCACGCAGAACGGACCGAAAGACCACTTAGGAGATAGACTAGGGTCTCGTACGGTAGAGCATGCGCATATATGCAGCATGACGTAGGGAAGAGGGAGTGTCGGAAGGGTATAAAGCACACGGGTGGTGTACGGTCAGCAATTCCGGGCCGCGGGTGGCCTAGTGGGCAACGTTCGTGACTTCCACGGAAACGACCTCAGGTTCGAATATATCCGCCGTGCGTCGGATGAGCACGTTAAGCCGTCTGACCCCGGCTACTGGCCCACCGGTAATAAATAAGGGCGTCTTCCTCCCCCTTTTTACTTCGCTTCCGTGTAACTTTCCTATCGGGCACTCTAGCCCAAATCTCCTAGCTTCCTATTTCTAAGGGTTGTTTAAGACCTGGGGTCAGATACTCCCTTCCTAAAATCCTCTACATATGATCATATGGTCAGCAATTTCGTAAAAGCTATTGCACGGTGTACATCGGTTTGAACGACAACGAGTTGCTGCCACCGTGAGATATGGCCAACAGACAATCCAATAGACGACATTTGGATGACTTTACCCGAGGTCGCGTCATTGTGTAGTTGGAAGAAGGTCGAAGTGTGACTAGTGTGGCCGAGGAGTTCGGGATCGCTCACAACATCGTTTCACGAGCTTGGAGAGCATTTCAAACGACAGGAACAGCTGTCCGAGAGTTTAGCAGTGGTCGTCCACGCGCAACCACGGCAGCGGACGACCGGTATATTGTCCTACAGGCGAGAAGAGACAGACGGCAGACAGCGGGAGAAATTGCAAGGCACATGCAACAGACAACTGGACGTCCGTTACCGCGTTTTATCGTGGCCAGGAGGCTGCACAAAGGTGATCTATTTGCACGACGACCAGTACGGTGTGTGCTATTAACGCCTGCTCATCGAAGTATTATAAAAAGGCCGTCTGCTCCGATGAATTTCGTTTTCACGTTTTTCATATGGACGGATTGGTACGGTTGCGTCGTTTACCTGAGGAAATGTAGGCACGAGGATGCACAATGGGACGACAACAAGCCGATGGAGGAAGCGTAATGCTTTGGTCAACGTTCTGCTGGGAAACTCTGGGTCCAGTCATTCATGTGCAGGAAATTATCATGCTTACCATCTACCTAAGCATCACCAGAGGAAGCGTGATGCTTTGGGCAACGTTCTGCTGGGAAACTCTGGATCCAGTCATTCATGTGCAGGAAACTATCATGCTTACCATCTACCTAAACATCACCGGAGGAAGCATAATGCTTTGGGCAACGTTCTGCTGGGAAACTCTGGGCCCAGTCATTCAGGTGCAGAAAACAATCATGCTTACCATCTACCTAAACATCACCGGAGGAAGCATAATGCTTTGGGCAACGTTCTGCTGGGAAACTCTGGGTCCAGTCATTCAGGTGCAGAAAACAATCATGCTTACCATCTACCTAAACATTACCGGAAGAAGCGTAATGCTTTGGGCAACGTTCTGCTGGGAACCTCTAGGTTCAGTCATTCATGTGCAGGAAACTATCATGCTTACCATCCACCTAAACATCACCGGAGGAAGCGTAATGCTTTGAGCAACGTTCTGCTGGGAACCTCTGGGTTCAGTCATTCATGTGCAGGAAACTATCATGCTTACCATCCACCTAAACATCAACGTTGCTCAAAGCGTAATGCTTTGAGCAACGTTCTGTTGAGAACCTATGGGTCCAGTCATTCATGTGCAGGAAACTATCATGATTTACATCTACCTAAACATCACCTGAGGAAGCGTGATGCTTTGGGCAACGTTCTGCTGGGAAACTCTGTGCCCAGTCATTCATGTGCAGGAAACTATCATGTTTACCATCTACCTAAACATCACCTGAGGAAGCGTGATGCTTTGGGCAACATTCTGCTGGGAAACTCTGGGTTCAGTCATTCATGTGCAGAAAACTATCATGCCTACCATCTACCTAAACATCACCCGAGGCCAGGTTCATCTTTTCAATGCAACGGTACCCCTCTGTAGTAGCACCTTTTTTCAGAAAGATAATGCGCCATGGCACACTGACCGGATTGTTCGAGAATAGTTCACGGAACATGAGAAAGACTTCCAGAAATTGCCATGGCCTCCTTATTCTCCAGACATCAACCCAGTCGTGCGCCTTTGGTTTGTGTTAGAACAGAAAATCTTATCTGCGGCGGCTCAAACATCTAACTTACAAGATTTAAAGCCTCTGCTGGTGACGTGTAGATGCCAAATGCCATATGACACCTTCAAAATCTCGTAGCTTCCAACCGTCGCCAAGTAAGAGCTGTTTCGGCCGCATATGGAGAACCAACATCATATTATGCAGATGGCCATAATGCTGTGGCTCTTTGGGGCGTATCAAACAGGCTTTAATCTCTTTCTTATTATCTGCACCGCAATCTTCTCTTAATTTGTCTACATCCCCACAAAACTCCACACCTCTTTTTGATTCAATGTCGTATTGCTCTGAATTGCTATCGGCTTTGCCAAAACCTACAGGGTGTCCACAAAATAGCTGGGCACTGAAAATAGCACTTACCATGTAGAACTGGTTCCTAGAGGAGTTGTTGGAAATGTTCCCACTCGACGTCCGGACATGCCTGTACATGCTTCTGCATGTTGGTGAAGACCCTCCTCAGGATATGTGGAGTAATTATTTGGATGTGGGTCGTTATTGCAGTCTGTAGCTGTTGAAGTGTACGCGGATTACTTGCGTACACCTTCCCCTTTAAGCTCCCCAGAGAAACAAGTTAGGCCGCGCCAGATCCCGTGACTGGAAAAGCCACAGTCGCCGGGAGATGATGCAATTTCTGAAGAATTCCTCCAGAGGCTGTACTGATACACCAGCAGTGCGAGCAGTTTCATCCTCCGTTGATTTTCCGTTTCGTGCGTTCGGATATGGATGGTTGGATAATCTGGGCACGATACCATTCTGAGTTATGGTTTGAGTGAAGGAAATGGGCCCAATTATGCGCGTAGGAGTCATGACACCCCAAACACCGACCTACTGGTTGTGGAGGGGCACTTCCTTAAATTCGTGGGGATTTTCAGTATCCCACGGACGAGTGTTCTGGCTGTTGATGTACCCGGACAGGTGGAACCATGCCTCATATGTAAGGAAAATCACCTTCAGATGATTCTCACCTTCTTCAGACAGGAACTCTTGGAACCATCTGCATACCGAACACGGGCCTGGTGGTCTGTTTCTTTCAGCTGATGCACGACAGACACTTTGTACGGGTGGAAATGCAAATTGCTTTTCAGAATATCGTGGTCTGTACTCTCTTTGGCAAATTAGCTTGTTGTGACAGCTAGACGTGTGTGGACTCATCTGTATCCTGTCCTGGATATCATGTACGGTCTCGTCTGCGTGGACTCCTCTGTATCCTGTCCTGGATATCCTGTACGGTCAGTCCGACTTGTGTGGAACTCTGTATTCTGACTTGTGTGGACTCCTGTGTGGACTCCTCTGTATCCTGACTTGTGTGGACTCCTTTAGTAACTGCACCCAGAGAATGCCAAGTAAAGATTGTGTGGACTCCTGTGTGGACTCCTCTGTATCCTGACTTGTGTGGACTCCTCTGTATCCGGACTTTGGTGGACTCCTCTAGTAACTGCACCCAGAGAATGCCAAGTAAAGATTGTGTGGACTCCTGTGTGGACTCCTCTGTATCCTGACTTGTGTGGACTCTCGTGTGGACTCCTCTGTATCCTGACTTGTGTGGACTCCTCAAGTAACTGGACCTAGAGAATGCCAAGTAAAGGTTGACGACTCCTCTGTATCCTGACTTGTGTGGACTCCTCAAGTAACTGGACCTAGAGAATGCCAAGTAAAGATTGACGACTCCTCTGTATCCTGACTTGTGTGGACTCCTCTGTATCCTGTCCTGGATATCCTGTACGGTCTCGTCTGCAGTAGATGCCAGTTTCTCGAAAAGTTCGCTATGAGCTTACGTACCGCATTACGGTGGGGGACGTCTCCATCACGAAATTTCCTAGTGAACTATTTTTGCACTTCTTCCGTGTACTGGTCGTCATGGTGAAAGACATGTTCCACCAGAAACACTTTCTGTTCAACCTTCAACACCATTTTCCTTGTGCCGAGACGAGTGATCAATCGACACGACCGCCTCCATCGACCAAGCGTTCGGGAATGACCTTCGCTCGGAATGACAGCTGCGCTCGGTCTCGTGGTGAGGAGACATGAAGGTTGCCATACACAGAGCACTTCCACGTGACGAGTCACTTCTGCTGCAAATCCGTTAAATATTTCTCTATTATTACCGTACTGCAATTCGTACATTCAGTCCACAGTCATTATCCGGACACCTTGCATAAGATGTTTTAAGGGGGAATAATGTGCCGTTCAGATAGAAAATATTTAATGAAGCAGTAACTAAATTTACACAAGAACACCGAAATTTTGAGAACAATGCTTTATAATTCGTTCCAGTGGCGCAGTGATCTAAGCACTAGCTTGGTTCGAGATGAGTCTGGGTTCGAATCCAGGTGGGCCGCTCCGGTGGCGCAGTGGTGTAAGGCGATGGCCTCTGATCATTCTGCCGAAAGGGGTCCGGGTTCGAATCCCGGTGAGGCATGGATGTTGTGTTTGTCTTACGGCACTGGCTCTTTCCCTTCCCTGGAACCAGTGACCCTAAATTAGGGACGGGCGACTGCTTATAGCCCATTGAGTTGTTCACGGTGGTCGTTAAACCTCCAATCAAATAAAAAAAAATCCCAGTGGTGGTGTGTTTGCCATACAGCACCAGCTATATCCCTTACCTGGAACTAATGACTCCAAATTAGGGATTGGTTACTGCTGTTAGCCCATTGATTTGCTCACAGTAGTGGTTAAACCGCCAATAAGAAACAAGGTTATATGTAAATGTATGTCACGATCTTCTATAACATCCTTTATTGCTCAATCCATTTCCGGAAAAATGTTCTTTGTGTAACGGTGAAGTATCTTTCTTGGAAAGAAGCGGTCGTTGTTTGATATGGAAAAGTAAGACGGTCTTGAAAGAATTTATAGAAATAAATAAGCGTTACACTGTTCACGATTAAAGAAACTCCTGAAAGTAATAAATATTCCTAGAAGGGAAAAAAATAAACAAAAAAGTAGGTTTTCTTCGAAGATACGAGAATCCTAGAAATCGTGCGCTTAAAGAATTCTGAAATTCCGAAGAAGTGTATTGTGCGTGGCGTGTATATAAAAAAATCCTCCTCTTTGAAATCTCAGATTCCGATATCAGGAGCGGTACAAGGAGATAGCGTGGATTTTAAAGGAGTACAAAACCCCTTTCTTTGTAAAGCAAAATGAATTGCTGCCCCTACTTCTCAGAATGCTAACTCTACAAAAATTCGTTTGCTGTTTAAACTTGAAAGGCTTCTTACTGCGGAAAACAAAGAGGGTTAAGGACTTTCCGTAGCAACTGAAATGCAAACAAAGTTGTATAGTTCTTCAGGATACGCTATAGACTTCTTTTGTTGAAAGAACTTGAACATCTCAGAATAGTACTAAATGCTCTTCGTCGAGCTCATGTTTCACCAAATGAAAGCTATATCAAGCTGAAGAGCTGAGTAAAGAGTCCTTTCAGTTTTTGGAATGAAGACGAGATGGAGCGGGGCTTTAAGGATGTACCTATTCATTACTTACTCACGAAAGATATTTGGATATTCTAAAAAAACGCTATTAATGTGGCACGAAAATTGATTTCAGGCTACAGATGTGGATTGAATTGATTAGACACATGGAGTTCTTCAAACGGGAAATGTTTGGATAAATCACTTTCTAAATACCTGAAGCATCACAAATGAAGAATAGCAATAGATTACAGAATCATCATGCAAAAAAAAAAAAAAAAAAAAAAAAAAAAAAAAAAAAACGTCCTTTGTTAAACCTAATGAACGCATCACCACACGGAAATCAACTATGAATTTGTTTCATGATTTTAATAAATGTAAACAAAATTACAATCGATTTGGTGAATGATTTTACGTTTCTAACTATATATCACGTGACATACAGGGTTTGCCAAAATAATGGGAACACCGACTGCGTCTGGAATGCAATACGTTGTCGGCTATCACGTAGCGGTACCACCAACCGCGATGTGAGGCGTATGATGTCACGGAGTAGCGCCACAGTCGCAGATGAAATATTGGGTTTGCCAAAAAGTGTTGGCAGCATTGCATCGTGTTGTTGCACTGCGATTTTCTTATGATTTAGGTGTGTTATTGGACTCTTCGTTCCTTAATTGCACGTTCGCCTTCAGTATAAAGGTATCATACTTCGTTTTGCTTCGTTCCTGGGGCGGTGAGTACCTATTTTGTTGTAATTCATCTTGTTTACGTTTGGCCAAGCTCGCTACTGGGCGCCGCCATTAAAGAAGGCGACTTCCGGTGGGGACGGTGATAGCCCTAATCCCTCTTCCTTTTCTGATGCCCCAGATGGGGGTGTTGCCAATCCGCTCGTGGCTGTGCCAATTTGCCCTCCCCAGCTACGTTACATCTCGAGGCTTCCGCTATCGGTGATGACGCAATGGACATCACTGGAAATGCAGCCTCTTCTAGCACTGCCAAGCCCAACGTGTCATTACCTTCGTTTTCTTCTGTTGCAGCCTCAAAAGTCTCTCGTCCAGCATACAAGAATAATTATGTTAGCGCTGAAAAGCTGAAATTTTCATTTCCCAAGCTGTCAATAATATCGTGCTTGATATCCCAGCCAGCTCTCCAGCTGGCACAGCTTTTACTGAGAATCTTGCGAAAGGCGTCCATTTCGAGGCCTTCCGGACACTCCTTTGCGAGTATATGCAGATGCCATTGCACAGCGGTTCCCACCTCAACCTATTCCGCAAATGTATCAAAGAGGATGACTTGTTGTCGTTTATCTGGCTACGACTGAAATGGCGAAATCTGTCCTAACATCTGGCCTCACAATTGGCGATAGACATCTTTCAGCAGAACCGGTGGCCTAAAGACCCATTAATGTTTCTTTCTACCCGGTCCCGTTGGAAGTGACAGATCTCATGCTGTATCCTTTTTTATCTTCGGTTGGTCGGGTAGTTGGAGACATACAAACGCATCTTGCTGCACGAAACGACCCATTATGTGATCCATGACATGCATCGATCTATGGTGCTCGCCGTGTTGCGAGGGTCATATTTCCATCACAAGAAGCAATCGAACGGCTTCCAACACACTTCACTGTTCGGTGCGAGGATCAGGTCAGGCGACTAAACTTCCTGACAAAATTCCATTGTAGACAATGTCACTAGGTTGGTCACTACTATAAGCAGTGTCCAGTTGCACCACCAAAGTCCGTTTAGCGCGTCTCACCGACGCCTTCTCATTAAGATCCTGGTAGCGCTCCGTCACCGACGGTGGATCCTGCGGGCAATCTACCTTAAGTGGCAACTTCTGCGCCAATTGTTGTCCCAACTTCTCTTTCCGAGGAACACTACCCAGTTTTACGATCTTCTACACCTTTTCGTGTTCCTGCGGACCCTGCATCAGTTGCTGAGTCCGTTGCGACTGACCAGGTTGATGCGGAGACCTCGACCGCTGATGACACAGCCTATCAAAGCGTCAGCGACCAAGCAATGAGTGATGGGACGGAGGGCTACCTCCGTACCCGTCTTGACAAAAGGGAAGCCAAACCTCCTCGCGGCACTTCGAAACGACGGAGAAAAATTGGCCACTCTACTCAACCCTCTCCGACTCAGCCTACTGGATCAACTGCTTCGAGTCGCCCTGTCAAGTCTTCCAAGCCAGTCATCTACCTCCTGCCTCTTGAGGATTTTTCTGCACGCCTACACATGAATGTGTTTCCGGACACTCCTCTCCCTTATGACGAATTGTACGACTTTGCTTGTGTCAAGAATCTTCTTCCTAATTTATCCGCCTATGTCAACCGATTTGAAGGTCGCTACCCAGCAGTTGAGAATCAACTGGCACAACTGTTAACTCTTTACAATAATATCAAGGGTCCATCTGCTGATGATGCTGCCACTCAGAAGTGCATCAAACGGCGGTACAACAACTTCCGTTCCCATTTGGACAAGTTTGCCGTTGCCACTAGAGACTTGGCACTTTCACTATGACTTCCTTGAATTGTCGCGGGTTCGCGACACCAGTGTTGAACTCTCTCGTTTATGAGGACATATCTGCCGCTGGTGGAGATGTTCTCCTTCTCCAGGAAACTCACTGCTCTGGTGACACTCCCACTCAACTATGGAGACGCTGGCCGTACACCTTTTACCACTCGTATCGCCTTTCGCGGTATGGTGGTATAGCTATAGGTGTGCGCCAGCGTTTTTTGACTCAGCTTACTTCCATTTCTGTGACAAATTTGCAACTTGATCTCCTTCAGTGCTTTACCTTTTGTGTGCATGATGTCACTTTTCACATCTTTAATGTATTTATCCCCACTGATGAAATACATGTTGCTCCTCTTTTCCGTAATATTTGTGCAGCGATTGCAGCGATTCTTCCCGGGGACTTTTTCGTTCTTGTGAGGGATTTATATTGTACGCTGCAGCTTTCTATTGACCGAAATTCGTTATATGGCGAATACCGCACGAATTTGGTTTCACAGCTGACTCAGCTCCTTGATGATTTTCAACTTGTCGATTCCTTCAGACAGCTAAATCCAGATTCTATTTCATTTACGTGGTGTAATCCTCCGACGTTCGGTTCTTCTGCTGCGCGGTTGGACCGTATATATGTTTCTGTTTCCTTACACTCTGCTATCACTGCTGCTCGACATTCTCTCACTGTTTCGTCCGACCATTCTGCCGTTTCACTATCAATTTGTGTCTCTCCAGCACCTTCATCTACGCGCCGTCATTGGACATTTGATGACACTCTCTTGCACGACCGTTCCTTTTGTGAGGAAGTTGAGACGTTCCTTTCTAATCGGAAGCTGCTGCTCCCAACGACCCCAAGCGCGTTGCGCTTGTGGATTGAATGCAAACAAGATCTTCTCTTGCTTGTTTGTCAACTTTCCTTCACTATTTCCACCATTCGCTCGATAGAGGTGAGTAACCTACGAGGACTCCTCTCCGCAACGGCAATGTCTGACCCGCACTATACCTCCGTCCATGAATATCCTCATGCCTGCCTCGAACCGTTTGCTCAGCAAGCAGTCCGTCGTCTTCGGCTCCTTCGTATTTCACCATTGACGCATTCTTTTGAAGTCCTTTCGAAGATGGAATCCGTGCGACGCACGTCAACTTCCCTCAGACATCTCTGATTGCCTGATGGCACCGTTACTGGCAATACAACTCTCCTCTGCTCTCATGTCCGTCACTTCTTTCAGGAGAAGTTCCGAGCGGTTGCGCAGGGTTCTTCTTTTTCTTCCTCTTCTTCTCTCCCTCAGGTCCCGTCTTCTCTCTGCGCCCCTCTCATTGCTAATTTTTCTTTGCCTGAACTGAGGGAGGCTTTTGCCTCCCTCAATCTTCACTCTTCCCCACGACCTAATGGCCTCCTGCTGTCGTTCTATCGGGACTTTCTTCCGTCGCTACTGCCTTTTCTCTCTGCCGCTTTTCGTGAGCTTTTTCTTCTCCTGCACTTATGCCGGAATTTACAGTTGCACATGTCATCCTCCTGCCGAAGAAGGGTGACTTTCTGGACTTGGCGAATTGGCGCCCCATCACCATTCTCAACCTGGATTACAAATTCTTTACTAAACTCCTTTCTCGCCGCCTAAATTCTGTTCTTCCCTTCCTCGTATCCCCCGACCAGACATATACCGTTCCTGGTCGTTTTATTTCTGACAATATCTCCTTTCTTCATAATCTTTCCTTTCTTGCAATAAAACATTCCAAACCCCTAGCTTTGTTTAATCTTGACCAGAAATCCGCTTTTGATAACGTTTCTCACACTTACCTTTCTGCCGTATTAACTCACTTTGGTTTTTCCCCCGCTTTTGTTTCTCTCATCCTTAGCCTTTACCGGGGCGCCCACTTGCACGTTCGAACGGCCACATTTCTGACGGTCCCGATTTCTTTTCGATCTGGCATCAGACAAGGTTGCCCATTTTCAGGACAAGTCTTTGCTCTCGCTTTTGAGCCCTTTTTGATTGCAAGTCGGGCGTCTGTCTTACCTGCGGTAGGACCGATTGTTTCTAGTACTCGTCACCACCGTTTCCTTGTCTCTGCTTATGCAGATGATGTTACCTTTTGTCTTCGCCGCGATGACCAATTTGAATCTCTTCCTGCCACTTATGAACAGTATGCTGCTCTCTGTGGTGCTACCCTGAATGTTCAGAAGAGTGCTGGTCTGTGGTGTTGTTCTTGGAGGGGCCGCACTGACTCCCCGTGGGGAACAATGTGGTCATCCTCGACCCAAAAATTTCTTGGAGCTAATTTTGAACACTCCTTTACCGCTGGAAATGTCACTTGGCAAGCTCTCCTCCCACGACTTCATCGCAGGGCTATTTTTGGTGCGATTTACGTTTTCCTTTTCCTCTTACTTTCAACGTGCTCAAATTGTTCATCGTTATCTTCTCTCACAATGCTTCAATCCCTGGGATTCCTGTGTGTTTAATTCGCGTCATTTCTCTACCATAAATAGTATTTTCATTTCAGTGATATGGTCATCTAAACATTGGATTTCTGCTACCACGCTTTCTCTGCCAACATCATTTGGTGGTCTTCATTTCCCGGATGTCAGAACATATTATCGAGCTACCAAATCGTCGCCTTCATTCGTCTTCTCCTTTCGCCCTCCCCTACACTTTATTCTACCCTGAATACTCTTATTTCTCTTCACGATCCATCCTTTACTTTCCTCCTTTTTCTTAGGATGGATTCCTCTCCTTTTACTTCTAAACGCCTTCCGCCACTTCTTATCGACGCTCTAGCGGTATTTCATTCTCTCCCGCTACTCCGTGCTCCTCCCTCTACCACACTGGACCTGCTTTCAGAACCTCTTTTCTTTTCCACTCTGGTTCAACCACCCGATCAATCATACTTTCTTTTCCCCCTTTGGTTCCGCTCAGGAATTCTTACAGTCCAAGCTTTAATAACTTCCGATTTGACCTGGAAACCCCTCTCTTCTCTTTTCCCTGACCCTTCTTCTACCTTGGAAGAGGAGTATGACCTTCTTCGCTCCGTTCTTCGTACCCTTTTCCCACTTCTGGTTTCTGACACTGGCCTTGTTTCTGTCTTTGGACCGAGCCTCTCTCTTCCTTTCTTCCTTCCATTTCGGAACTCTGTCGCTCCCATTTCTTCTTTTTCTACTGCTTCTATCTATGCGCTCCTCCATGCGCCCATCACTTCTCCGCACGGTCTTCCTGATGCTTCTCCCTCTCTTCTACTGCCTATCTGGTCTGCCTCTTTCTCTCCCCTTTCTACACCGTTAGAGCGTAACATCCAATGGCGGTTTCTTCACCGCCGACTTCCTGTTCCTTCTTCCCTCTTTCACATGTCGATTTCTTCTACATCTCTCTGCTGCTTTTGTGGTGTTGAAGGTGATGTTCCTCACGTCTATTGTCACTGTCCCGTTCTCCTTCCACTTTTCAATACTGCCTTTCGTCTTGTAGACACCATTTGCTCCGGAGACATTCCTTTTCAAGCGTACGAATGTCTATTGCTCACCAAACATCCCCCGGCTACACTGCCGGATGCCTGTGCCTATCTCTTCGTACTTGTCAAACATGTCATTTTTCTTTATCATCAATCTCTCTGCTCTCATGCCACCACACCAAGCATCCTCTCTGCTGGCGCGGACTTACGGCCGATTTATAGGAATCGCATCGTGTCTCGACTACGCCTGGAGAACTTCGCTGCTTCCACCCCTCAATCTCAAGCCTTTCCCCCGTCTACATGGGCGCAGGGGACCGGATGGTTAAAAATCACTGGATCTTTCATTGATCTTTCCTTCTGATTGGTTTGTTTTTTCCGAGCTTCGACCAACTGAATGCATCAGTTGAGATTTTATGTTCTCTCCTCCTTGTGCTTCGTCACAATGTCTGCTGAGCGTTTGTCATTTAACTGCCTATGATGTGTGTTGTAGGGGTTTTCTGCAATTTTTGTGTAATTCTTGTGCATGTACCGTGCTGTATTTGTTTCTTTGTTGCACCTGTTCTTACTACATGCTCTTCAATCATGTGTCTGCTTTTGCTACCTGTACCTTTCCTAAAATGTTGTGCTTGGTTCGTTTTCTCTGTCTGATACTAGTGCTTCTGGTCTCGTGTTTTTGCATCAAGTTGCTTGTACTTATTGTCGTTCATTGAGTTGTGCTCCGTGTATTTGTTCTCTAGGAGCAATACGAGAGGTATTGCCCTGTGAGATTTTGCTCTTTCTGTTCTTTCTTGCTGTATTGTGTTGTATCTTTTTAATTTCTGCCTTATTACTGTCTTGCATTTTCTCATATTCCTTGATGTCTTGTTTACTGTACCTGACCCATCGCATTGTGCCTTCTGGACTTTTACATTTTGTTTGTGTTCAAGGCTAGTTGACTCATGGACCCTTGATGTGATTTCTTGCTGCCTTTTGCACCGGAGCGTGTGCTATTTGATATCCCTGGGTGTTACTCTTGTACTGCCCCGGACACCCATGTCTCTCTTTGTTTGTGCTGTTTGAATTGTGTTTTGTTTTGCTCGGCAGAGGGTGTTTTGTTCGTACCTCTGAATCTTCTACTACGAGTTCATGTAATTCATGCTCGTCCCAAGTCATTGTTTTTTTGGATCGATGCAATACTGCACGGCTTGTTTGCATTTTTGCGTATTTTTGTGTTTCACTTTAGGGAGTTTACCCAAGTTTTCACCATGCTCTTTATTACTTATATTGTTTCTATGTCACATATCGTGTGGTTTCCTCGCTTGCGGGAACTGTACAGTTCTGTACCTTTACCATAGTACATGCTTTCGTTGTGTTCTACTTGTTCCCTCTTTTTGTGCACTGCGTTGTACAGCCACATTCTTCTAACTATATTTACCTGTCGTTTTGTGCCCTGCTCTCACTGTGAACGTCATTACATGCTGTAATCTCCTGATGTTTAAATGCATCATGTTGCATGCGATTCCCCAGCTCTTTGGCTGGGTACCGGGCCTTCGTGCTCGTGATTTCGTTTTGCATTGTACCTGTTTTGTAGTGTTCTCTTTGGCCTTTGTGACTACTGCTGTGAGTCCTGTGAATACCTCATGATGTTATGCATTGTCTCGGTGAAATGTTTGCTTAGCAGTTATAATTTATCATGTAGAATATTTCTGTTTAACCAAATACTGAATTGTGATGTTAATATTGTTTGCAGTGTGCTCTTCGGGATTTCCCGGAGTGTCGATAGTCTTCTGTGATCAATTTAGCCTACGTATTCACCATATACTTTAATTTTGCTTTGTGTATTCAATGTAGATGCTCCATGACTAATCATTACTATTGCTTGTGCATCTTTTTTTCTTTAAGCATTGTATCGTTCCTTACTACTGATTTTAACATTTTGTCATCTTTAGTTGATTGTCGTATCACATTCACCTGTAATTTTTTATCAGTATCGCTCATTTTTTTTTTGATTGGAGGTTTAACGACCACGTGAGCAACTCAATGGGCTAGAAGCAGTCGCCCGTCCCTAATTTAGGGTCACTGGTTCCAGGAAGGGGAGAGAGCCAGTGCCGTAAGACAAACACAACATCCATGCCTCATCGGGATTCGAACCCGGACCCCTTTCGGACGAATGATCAGAAGCCATCGCTTAGACCACTGCGCCACCAGGGCGGCGTATCGCTCATTGTTTTGTAGTTTATTTTGCCATATGTGGTGCGCATGTGTCCCCTTATGTTTTCGCCAATAAAGTATATTGTTGAAATGGCCAAAAGTCATAGCGTTTTATACACATAGATGGCGAAAAATGTCTTGAAATGTAACGAACGTCATTTGAAATAGCAAGTTCATTATGTAACGTGACAGCTGGCAGTTCAAGCTTGTTTGAGGAACAGAAAATGCACAACTTTGTTAAAAAAATGTTTGTTTGGCGTCGATTTTAAAATGGACAATCAAAAGGAACATTTTCGTCATGTTTTGCTGTACTACTTCCGAAAAGGAAAAAACACTGTACAAGCTCATAAAATGTTATGGGATGTGTATGATGAAGATGCCTTAAAACTACGGGAATGTAAGAATTGTTTTGCGATTTTTTTTATTGGAGGTTTAACGTCCACCTTGAGCAACTCAATTGGCTATAAGCAGCCGCCCGTCCCTAAATTACGGAAGGGAGAGAGCCAGTGCTGTAAGACAAAGACATCATCCATGCCTCACCAAGATTCAAACCAGGACCCGGCAAAATTTCGGTCAAGAGATTTTGACGTGAAAGATGCGTCATGCTCAGGAAGGTCAATCGAAGTTGATGACGAAAAAATAAAGACATTGATCGAATCCAATCGACATTTAACGGCACGAGAGATTACTGAGAATCTGAACATATTGAAATCGAGCGTTGAAATCCACTTAAAGCAAGTGGGATACGTTAGTAAGCTTCGACATTTGGGAACATGAGCTCAAAAAATTCATCTCACTAGGCGTGTTGACATCTGCGATTTGCTCTTGAAACGTGAAGAAAACGATCCAATTTTGAAACGTATGATAACAGGCGATGAAAAATGGATCGTCTACAACAACGTCGAACGAAAAAGATCGTGGAGGAAGCATGATGAACCTGTTCAAAGCACTTCAAAAGCAGATATGCACCAAAGGTAGGCTATGCTATCAGTCTGGTGGCATTTCAAAGGTATTGCGTATTTTGAATTGCTTCCAAGGAACCAAGCCATTAATTTGGACGTGTACTGTCGTCAGCTCGATTAATTAAATGTTGAAGTCAAACAGAAGCGTCCAGAATTGGTGAATCGCAAAGGTGTTGTGTTTCACCATGATAATGCAAGACCACGTAAAAGTTTGGTCACTCGTCAAAAACCACCATATTCGCCAGACCTGGCACCATCAGACTACCAGTTGTTTCGCTCGTTGCAAAACGCTTTGAATGGTAAGATTTTCACTGCTGATGAGGCTATCAAATCCTTCTTGGAACTGTTTCGTACCGTAAAAAACAAAAAATTGTTTTGAGCGCGGAATCATGAACTTCCTTGCAAGATAGTAAATGAAAGGCCAATTTTGAATGTTTCCCATTCAAATTTGCCCTTTCATTTACACAGGAAAGAGTAGAAATTACTTTTTGGACAACCCAATAGTTGTTGTGCAGTAATTGTAGACAATGTCAGATATCAGTGAACATTGGTGTGCGTCTTGAAAGACCTTCAGTAATTTCACTGGTATCCAAAATTTAAGCATAATCAACAAATGTGTTAAATTACAAATATGTCTTAAATTACAAAGATATCTATGAATAGTAAGAGCCAGTGAAATAGGTTCTTTACTATACATAGATACGTATCGTAGTGAGGAGCTAAATGCGCAGTACAAATTATATATTAAGTGTACAAATGAGTTTTAAACCGCTTTTTGTGTGTCGTATACCGCTAAATTGCATATCCGAAATTCCCCCGCGTTGTTGTTATGTGACCGTAATTGGTCCGGAGTATAAAATGTGACACAGAAGTTTTCCCAACAGTCAAACGAACTTGCACATCAGTAGGTGAAAGATGGCAAGCGATACTGCATTTATTCGACACTGCATTCGTTACGAATTTCATCAAGAAAAAAGTGCTGCAAAAGCATGTGCATCGGTATGTTCTGTTCTGTGGAAGAATATTGTATCGAAAAGCACGTGTGAGTTTTGGTTTAGACGGTTTAAAGCAGGTGCTTTTGACGTTAGTGATCGAGAACGTAGCGGCGCCCCTCAGAAGGTGGCACATGAGGAGCTTCAAGCATTGCTGGATAAAGATTCGTCTCAAACGCAAAAAGAACTAGCTGAGCAACTGGGGTTAACTCAACAAACCATTTCCAATCGTTTACGCACAATGGGAAATATTCAAAAGGAAGGAACATGGGTGCCACGCGACCTGAGCCAGAGAAACAAGGATCAGCGTGTCATGAAGTGTTTGAATCTGTTGAATAAACCGCACTGTCTTTTCTGTGGAAAATCGTTACGGGTGATGAAAAGTGGATATGGTACGACAATCCCAAAGGCAAAAAACACTGGGTAGACCCCTGTGAAACAACGACTTCGACATTGGAGCTCAATATTCACTCCAAGAAAGTTCTGCTGTGCGGGATATGAAGGGTGTGCTCTATTATGAACTATTGGAACAGGGTCAACACGTTACTGCTGATCGCCACAAGCAACAATTGCTGCGATTGAACCAGGAAATCTGTGCGGAAACGTCCATTCACAGGGAAAGGGTTGTATCCCGTGAAATTACTGCATGACAACTGTAGGCCTCATGCCGCGAAATCGATAAAGGAAACGTTATTGACACTTCGCTGGGAAGTTTTGGAGCACCCGGCGTATAGTGCCGACATGGCCCCTTAAGACTATCATTTGTTCCGATCGATGCAACATGGTTTATTACGGACATATGACGAAGAAGTGCAAAAATAGGTTGACGATTTCATCGCGTCACACGATGAAGTAGTCTTGATGGCTGGAAGTTGCCCAACCGATGGCGGAAGGCGATAGATAATGACAGCGCATATTTTTTTTGATTCGTAAAGGTATTGTTGGTTTCTCTCAGATTACACGATGCCATGTCTTAAAACGCTTCTTTAAAACTTATTTGTACAGCTAATAAAAAAATGATGAACCAGGAAAGAATACCAACAACCCAAAATGGTGAAAACCGCAGGAATTTTCAGGATACGTATCTAATTTCGTACAACGGTCTAGTAAGGCGTATGGATACCTGTTACAGCGATGCAAGTGTCACTCCTATGTCTCGTCCTGTTCACAAGGGAAACAAAAAGACTCCGGCAGCAAATCCCACTCCTGAACGAGAGCTCTTCTGGAGATCAAGTGAAAGGTTGACGACCTGAAATGTTTCTCTCCACACATGCTCTATAGAGTTGAGGTCTGGGGAATGCGCTGGATATGGTATACAGTGGATATCTTCACTTTCTTAATAATCATCGACAATAGCATCTCTATGACGTCTCGCGTTATCGTAAATAACAGGAAAGGTTGACCAACACCACCCGAAAAAGCAAAACGTAGGGCTCAAGATTTTCACCTCTGTATCTTCGACCTGCTAAAGTTCCACCAGAATAGACATGAAGCTGCGTGCTTCTGTTGGATATAAAGCCACCCCAGACAAAAAAATCCCATGACATCTTCAATAGTGCATTCATCGGATGTTGTAAGGCGGGGGGGGGGGGGGGGGGGGGGGTATTGGGTTCCAGGTTCTCTCCAGAGGAGAACACGACGGCTGTCACTTTCGAAATTGAGCCTGGATTCATCGATGAAGGGGACATTAACCAATTAATTTTCATTCCAGTTTCGATATTATCTGCACTAAAGTTCCCGGCATCACTTGCTGACGGAGTGAGTGGGATTGAAACTGCAGGTCTTTTCGCGTATAGTCCTTGTTTGTTGAGACGTCTGAAGACTGTTTGTCTTTGAACAGCTGGTCCACCAGCCTCTAAAGCAAGCGCTGTCGCTGACATCGACTTGCTACTTCTTGCTGTTAGTGCCGCTTACCTATCATCCTGAATTGATGTAATACGTGGACGACCTGCCAGAAGTTGATGATTTAACATCTCCGGTGTGCTGGTACCTTCTCGAAAGTCTGACTACAGTGGATTGATTCATGCCAGTAGTTGTGGCAACATTGCTCTGTGTCAAGCCGGATTCCAACCTTCCGATAATCCGGCCACGTGTAAACATATGTGACGTGCCTGTCCCGCAGGACGCACAAGGCAGATAGCAGCGAGAACGAACGTCTGCGTAGCTCAGTTGGTAGAGCGACTTGTTCCAGAATAAGTGGACTCGGGTTCGATCCCCGGCGTGGACCAAAAATGGCGGATAAATTTACTTCGTTATAATGGCGCTCAAACTTCCAGGATGACCCGGCCGTAAAAGATCTCGCAATGGTGTGATATTCTTTCCACACCGCGAGATAGGCAAAATAAGAGAATCCCTTCTCCAGCGCTTCGAAAAATAAATGTGTGTGACGTTGCATTCCACACACCAGATTGACTGGGAGTTCTCAAGCGCACGTTCTACAGCGGATGGCTGCCTGCAACGATTCATGGTCACGGCTGACCCGTGGGCCATGCCCCCGGCCCTCTTTCGGGGAAGGAAGGGGGAGATGTGACGTGCCTGCCCCGCAGGACGCACACGACATAAAGGCAGATAGCCGCGATAACGAACGTCCGCGTAGCTCAGTTGGTAGAGCGACTTGTTCCGGAATAAGTGGACTCGGGTTCGATCCCCGGCGTGGACCAAAAATGACGGAGAATTTTACTTCGTTATACATATCCATTTGCCATCGATCTGACATACTGTTTTAATAAAAAATATAAATTCTACTACTAGCAGGGAGTGATGACGACAAGGAATTTCACTCTTTGAAATTTTGTAGTTCTTTGTCAATCAGAGCCGGCTTTAGATGTGTACGATAGGTGCGATTGCACTGGGCCGTGCACTCACACCCTAAGAAAAAAGAAGAGGAAATGAAAGAAAATGAGAGAGAGAGAAAGAAAGCGAAGCAGCGAATTTCTTACTTTCAGTTATTCTAATTTTATTTTTTAAACTCCGTGTCGTTTGATTATTATTTCTTTTTCAATATCGATTGCTGAATTTATATTTATCCAAATATTGGCAGCTTCCCTTAATGCTTTCATCGCCTACAGGATATTACTTACTGCCCCACTGACGGTGGCAAGCGCAGAAAGAAGCTCTGCACGCTTGAAGCTGATTAAATTTTATTTAAGATTTGTCATGTCTGAAGAAAGATTGATGTCTTTGGCAATTTTGTCAGTTGATCAAGATAAAGCAAGCAAAATAAATTTTGATGATTTAATAGCTGACTTTGTTGGGAAAAAGTCCATTTTTAATAAGATGAGTTCTGTAATGTAAATACTGTCCCATAATAGGTAGAGACTGAGACGGTGAATAATTCTGTGTTGTTTGGTCTTGCTTGTTGTTCAAAATGTGGAAAGTGTATAATTACAAAGAAAGATGTCGACGGTGTAATAAGAGATTATGGGACCAAAAATCTAACGGATCATATGAAAATATATGCACTTCCATGAAAGCGTGGAAAGAGTGAACAATCTAAATACGTTTAAAAAAATACATTTCTGTAATCGTAAATACTGATTCCCATTTGTAATATACTCCATGGTCACGGTCATAGTCAGCCATTACTACTGGATTACGCAAAATAGTGGCCCTAAAAATGGCACTAAGATTTAGCAAGTAACAAAATTTTATTATTAAAAAAGGATTTCAGTTATTAAATATCAAGCAACTATTGGGATGAATATATATATTACGTTTATATGTATATATATATATATAAATTCAGTTTCGAATTTATAGTTCAAAGCAGATTTGTCCGGGTCAGCAACGGGTCCGAAGCGGATCGGGTCGGGTCCAAACTTTTTGACCCGTTTTGAACTCTGATCGGAACATCCAGTTTCTCGTACGTGTTCGCAATGGTGGGTAGCTTATCAGAATTTAAATAAAACGATAAGCTCGATATAAAAAAGGACAGAAGTGACAAAAAATATTAACTACGACTCAGTGAGATATTGAGAATCATACGATTACCGTTTGTCTGCTATGATCAGCTACGAAGAGATGAGAAAGTGTAGGAAATAGCGATTCTTCGAGTGAAATTTTTACAGTTATCGGCTATGAATAAAAGAAGCGTTATATCTCTCGTAAGTGCTGTGATGATTCTTAGAGCTACGTTTTCTGTGCCGTTAGGTTTTGTTATTGTTATTATTGATCTTATGCAAGTAGTAGTGTTGAGTTGATAAAAACTGTTTGAGAACTTGGAAAGAAACCTCGTCTGCAAAACAATTGAATCATTATAAACAAAAATTTAATCTCGTTGAAATAAGCAATGCGTTGCATACTTAAGCATTGCTAGTATAATTTCATGCAACAATACCGAATTACAGTGATGTACGTCTCCCCGGTGATCAAATGGCACGCAACGTTGTCGTCCAATCATTCGTCTACGACGGATGCGTGTTGGAATCCCGCCCGGACAAGGCACGAATGGAGCGCTTGACATATGACCCGGACTCTCTCTCTCTCTCTCTCTTTTTCATCGCTTGAACCAGTAGTTCGATATCAGGTACGTGCGATTGCTTATCGCCCACTGAATTGCTCAGGGTGGGCTTTAGCACTTCCCAACCAGACCCTTTCTACCCCAACGGAAAAACAGTGTCGTAAAAGCTGCGGATCTTCTGGATAGCACAAGGACCTTGAAACCTTTCTTGTAACTGAAAAATACACTGGTGCTCAAAATAAAAGGTTTATCTACAAAATCTGTGACGCACTACAGAGATAAAGTACCTGCCAAGACGACAAATCTGCAGCGATACATTCCGTCTGCGTAGCTTAGTCGGAAGAGCAACGTTTTCTGGAGTGGGTGCTTCAGATTCGATCCCCGTCACGGACAAAAGCGTGTTTTCACAAAACGCTTATATTCAAATTCCGCGATGCGGATGATTATGCGACATTTATTTCTGTCGCAGATAAGGCGGAATGTACAAATTACGGTTAGGTTAAAAAGACGCCCGAGCCTACTCGCATCTAGCAGCCGTTCAAGGCAACTATTGAAAGGCAACTGTTGCTGTCACTTTGTGACGTACCCCTGAAGTGACGCATAACTCAAGACGGCAAAGTTGCAGCGATAAGCCAAGGCCGGTGTAGTTCAACCGCAGAATTATGGCTTTCATGCTATATTGGCGCCCAAAAGTAAAAATTAATCTCCTGTCCGTGAGGTTCGAGAAAAATGCGTGATGTTCCTTCCAAACATAGTCTGGAATTAACGAAACATTTCCCCTGAAAGATGTGTGACGCTTCTTCAACGCGTCGTTTAGAATTAATCAGAATTTCTTTTTCTAGAGTGAGCTCTTTCAAGCATGGTTTGCGACAGACCCGAAACCTGCGATTTTCCTGCTCCTGGGATATACAGGGGTTGGACAGAATAATGTAAACATCACGCTCAGAGACGTGACATTTAATGCAGCTGCGTATGTCGCAATACACAAAGATATCCACCATTTTCTAGTTGCAGTAGCTTTTTTAGAACCCTAAAGTCTGGTTTAAGTGTATTTAGAGTGTCTTGTTGCAAAATTTCTTTCAGTGTGACGACGAATTGAGCGACCTAACGGACTTCGAAAGATGGGTAATTGTTGGTGGCCGGCTGGGTGGTGCCTCCGTGACAACAGTCGACAGGGTAGTAAGGGTATCGAAAGCTACTGTATCCAGCGCCATGACAGCATACCGCGTTTGTGGCAAAACCTCGTCTGCGAAACGCAAGAATGGCCGGAAAACGACGCTGACTGATAGAGACAGGAGGGCATTTAAGAGGATTGTTATCCGTAATAAGAAGGCCTCGGTGCCAAACATTAGTGCGGAATTCAATCTGAATTTGCAGACCGCAGTATCATAAACAAAATATTCATAACAGAGCTTCTACTGCGAAACCTCTGGTGACCCGGATGAATGTACAACGGTGACGGCTGTGGTGTCAGGAGCATACAACGTGGACTGCCGATGCATGGAAGAGTGTAATGTGGTCGGATAAATCCAGATTCACACTTTTCTCCACCGCAAGACGTGTTAACGTGTGGAGAGCACCGTCGGAAGCGTACAACCCAGACTGTCTGCTCCCAACAGTGCAGCATGGTGAAGGTTCTTTGGGCTGTCATATCGTGGTTTTCAGCAGGTCCCCTGATCACCTTGAAAGGACGAATGACTGGCAAGCACGACCAAGTCCACATCATACTTGGTCGTCCCTGCCATTCATCCATCTTCTGGGCGACCAAATACTTGGTCGTCCCTGCCAGTCATCCATCCTTTGGACGACCAATTCTAGCCAATAGCTCAGGCCTTTTTTTCCTGCAGGGGATGCCATCTATCAAGATGATAACGTCCCAATTCACAGAGCTCGGAATGTCCAATCATGGTTTTAGGAACATGAGAACGAACTTTCACACCTTCTCTGGCCTTCCCAATCACCAGACATAACTATCATCGAACCACTGTGGTCTGTGTTGGAAAACAGAGTAAGATCCCGTTATCCTTCTCCTGTATCTCTTAAGTACCTGGAGCAATTTCTGCATGAAGAATGGTGTAACATCCCACTAACCACCATCCAGGATTTGTATGCGTCTATTCCAAGGACGATTCAGGCAGTTTTGAAAGCCAAATGCGGTCCCATGCCCTATTAGGTATGTAAAACCCTCTTTTCCTAGGTGTTCACATTATTCCGTCCAACCCTTGAATGTGACGGACCACTAACATGATACAAGACTCAAAACGGCAAAGTTGCAGCGATAAGCCAAGGTCGGTGTAATTCAAACGATAGAACAGTCAGCTCAGGAGAAGGAAACTTACTTCTACCGGCAAAAATGTTTTACGCAATAATTTCAGTATCATGTCAAACTGATTATGTCACGAAGAGATTCAACTGAAGATTTTAAGAAATTTACACGACCGAAACAGGTCAGTCCAAGACTGAAATTTCCTGAGAGTTGAAGGTTCTGCAGAATTTCCTGTCACGACTATAGAGACAGTTTCAAATGACAGGAGATATTCGTCGTAGACTAGGACAAGGCCGTCCCAGAAACACAACTGCTGCATACGATCGCCATATCAGCCTGACTGCCAGACAGAACGGATAAATGTCCGCAAAGAACTCTCTTTGGGATTTGCAGTTGCAACAGGAACGAGGGTTTCAAGGCATGCTGCTTACAGAAGACTTAGAGAATTGTGATTTTTGCAAGGAGATCAGCTATTGAGTCCATCTAACTCCCGCCGTTCTTGCGAACCCGTTTCATGTGGATTTGCCAACATCACACTCGCAGTTCCGATTAATGTGCGAGTATTCAATGATGAATGATCATCACGCTACCGTCCACTGAACAGATGAATCGCAGTTCAGCTTAAGTACTGTTTCGCGACGTATTATCATCTGGAGAGAAACAGGAACCCTGGAATCAGAGAAAGGAACAACTCTGCCTTTCTAGAAGAAGTGGAAGGGACTACTCTGTCTCTCTAGAGTCAGAGAAAGGGACTACTCATTCTCTCTAGAATCAGAGGAAAGGGCTACCCTGTCTCTCGAGAATCAGAGAGAGAGGCTGTTCTATCTCTCTAGAATCAGAGAAATGGACTAATATGTTTCTCTAGAATCCGAGAAAGGGACTACTCTGTCTCTCGAATCCTAGAAAGGGGCTACTCTGTCTCTCTAGAATAAGAGAAAGGGACTACTCTACCTCTTAAAATCAGAGAAAGGGACTACTCTACCTCTTACAATCAGAGAAAGGGACTACTTTGACCTTAGAATCCAAGACAGGGGCTTCTCTGTCTCTTTAGAATCAGAGAAAGGGACTACTCTGTCTCTCTAGAATCAGCGAAAGGGACTCTCTGTCTCTATAGAATCTGTTTCTCTAGAAACAGAGAA
The DNA here is from genome assembly GCA_039090855.1 of Macrothele yani. Taxonomy (NCBI): domain Eukaryota; kingdom Metazoa; phylum Arthropoda; class Arachnida; order Araneae; family Macrothelidae; genus Macrothele; species Macrothele yani. Next base: position 117,520,462 of record CM077002.1, on the reverse strand, counting down.
AGGGACTACTCTGTCTCTCTAGAATCAGCGAAAGGGACTCTCTGTCTCTATAGAATCTGTTTCTCTAGAAACAGAGAAAGGGACTACTCTCTCTTTTAAAATCAGAGAAAGGGACTACTCTGTCTCTCTAGAACCAGAGACAAGGGACTACTCTGTCTCTCTAGAATCAGAGACAGGGACTATTCTGTCTCTCTAGAATCAGAGACAGGGACTACTCTGTCTCTCTAGAATCAGAGAAAGGGACTACTCTGTCTCTCTAGAATCAGCTAAAGGGACTCTCTGTCTCTCTATAATCAGAGAAAGGGACTACTCTGTCTCTCTTGAACCAGAGAAAGGTACTACTACTCTGCAGTAGAACAAAAGAAAGATGCTACTCTATCTCTCTAGAATCAGAGAACGATGCTACTCTGTCTCTCTCATAGAAAGAGACTACTCTTTCTCTCTAGAATCAAAGAAAGGGACTACTCTGGTGGCGGTGGAGTGATGATCTGGGCAAGAATAATTACAAACGGGCGCACCGACCTGCACATCTTTCATAATCTCTCTCTTAATGGCCTAGGGTACAGAAACGAGATCTTGAAACCATATTTCAGGCCATTCAGGTAAGCCGTTATTCTAACTGTTGTTCTTATGCATGATAATACCCAACCTCATCGAGTTTATTTGTTCAACTATTTTTGCGAAGAGGAAGATATTCGCCGAATGTAGTGGCCTCCCTGATCCCCTGACCTCAATCCCACTTAGCATGTATAAGGCGTTCTAAGGAGACGCGTTGGAGCTCATTAGCTCCAAGCCAGAAGATTTCAACAACTCAGAAGAGCTCTTGTTGAAGGGTGTTTATTAATTTGTCAGAATTTCATAAGTACTCTCATAAACATTGTGAGGAGTCATTTCTTGAGTCCGTTTGTGATGATCGTAGTGAATATTAACCCTTTAAGCTGCCGATGTGCCTGAACCAAAATGGTGCTTGAAAATTTCTGAGCTCCCCAAACAGAAATGTTCACATAGCGGCTGGCTTTTGCGAAAGCTACTACAAAACCATTCCTGTCCTTCTATCATCTCAGCAGTACCGACCGTAAACCTGTTATGGGTGTGAAGCGCTACTTTTTGGTATTTTACTCTCTGATCCATAATCCAAGGTATGATGGAAAAGGGCTTGTTCCCCTGATGCGGACATCATGCCACTGGTTAAAAAAAGTTACTTAAACATCTTCTATCTCCTTTCTTAACTTCGTAGGCATTGTTACAGCCCTTTGAGCAGTCAGAAAGAAAGGATTAATTCCCACCATTCCCTTAAATGACCACTTTGAATAACAAAGCTAAGGGCAAAGCATGGCTTTCTGCTGCAAAGGATCACTCCTTTTAGCGGCATTCGACCCACGTCTTTGACAAATAATGTATTCGTTCGAACTGATTTCAACCAATTTTTAAGAAACACTCGTTGATTTGTTCCAGCCGGTTAAAGGATTAAAATACCACATGTCTTGTCATTCCATGGACTTCTCCTTCAATTAATTACAAGATTAGGATGTTAACACATGGGACTTATGAGATTATGATTTTGTTCTTCGTGAATAACATAATTAACACAATAGTAAAGATCTTTCCCACATTTAATTTAATTTCCTTATAAATACGTCTTTCATTGAATTTCCTCATAAATCATAAATGCTCTTTCCCAAATTTCACTGAATTTCCTCATAATACGAGGTCCGATCAAAAAGTTACGAGACTAGGCCATAAAACAAAATGCTTACGTTACTTAAGTCTGGCTATGATCTCCCTCACGGCAGTCTCCTTGGGCACCGCTGCTAGCGTTTTTGCCACTGTTGGAACGCTTCCTGGAAGTCCTGTTCGCGAATCGTGTCAAGCACCGTCTGCGAGTCTCGCTGGATCTCGTCCACGGTTTCAAAACGGCGACCCTCGAGCTTCAGCTTAATCTTCGGGAACAGAAAGAAGTCGTAGGGGGTCAAATAAGGCGAGTAAGCAGGTGAGGAAGGGTAGTCATACTGTTGCGGCTGCAAAACCACCTTCACCACCTGCTAACGAAGATCTTGACATAGTCCGACACGGAGCGCCTTCTGTTCGGAGTTCAGAATCTTCGGTAAAAACTTTGCAGCAATGTGGTGCATGCTCAAAATCGACGTCAGAATTTCATGGACTGTTCCGTTTGACGATTTGACGATGGTAACAATGGCTTTAATGGTTCTCCGACGATTCTCATTCACCAGTTCCCTAATTTTGTCCACATTTTTGGGGGTTTTGCTCGTGAACGGTCGCCCTGACCTCTCGTCGTCTTCCAGTGCAGTTATGGCGCTCTTGAAGCGCGAGTGCCATTGAAAACACCTCGCACGACTCATTGCTTCATTACCATAAGCCTGCAGCAACATTTCATGCGTCTCTGTTCCCGATTTGCCGAGTTTGCGCAGAATTTGATGTTCGCTCTCTGCTCTAGTTTGCAGTCCATACCGAAATCGCAGCTATGTTCTGCACGAGGTCACCAAGTATCGTGTAGCACAGCTCCCAATGTTCACAGAACGACGTAATTCGGCACAATGACTCACGAAGATCACTGCCCTCGACCGCTGCTCGCGCATCCGCGTATTGCCATCTGTTGGCGCGCTACCTACTTAGTCTTGGAACTTTTTGATCGCACTACTATAAATATGTGAGAATTTATAAATTACCCTTTAATTCTGAGCGGTGAAAACTCAAATGTTTCGGTGACATAGATCAAATCCGCATTCTTCTGCTCAGCAGCCTAATGCTTTCCCAATTAAGCTTCACCGACGGAGTTTATTGCTGCAACTTTGGCGTCTTGACATGTACCACAGTTCTATAGTACATCACAGAGCGTCGGTGTATATAGTTATGTTGAAGAAGTTATGATACAGGTATTTAATTTAAATGAGACCGTTTAGATGGAGTGCATGAAACTTTCGAAATATTTCAGCGTATTGTAAATTACTCATGATTGAAGCACAAACCCTAAAGTTTAATTTAAAGATGAAAATTATAAGTGGTCATTCATATTAAACTACAGTAGTATTGGACAACACATTGCTGTTTCGGAGAGGCAAACACAATAATTTTGCCTTCATATTAATTTTCATAAACATTTGCTGAAATGGGGAGAACATGATACGAGGACTACTCCAAAATTTCGAAGCTATACGGAACTGGCGTATACACCTGAAAGAAAACACGATTGAAATTTGATGAATTGACAGTATTTTTGAGGAAATGTGACTCAGGGAAAAACCATTGTGTCCATAAATATTGTTTAGAAACGTAAAGACTGGAAATGTATGTTATGGAAACACCATGTTACGGAATCCTTGCCTTTGCACATTTACTTATCAGAGTATTTTGGAGAGTCTTTCGATATTTTAAATCTTACGAATGGTCTTGCATTATTCTATTCACGGTACTGAAGGTGTTCCAAAAACTATGAATGAAGTTATTTCGCAAAGAAACACTTTATTTTATATTTTTCACTGTTTGCTGACTAAATGAGAAACATATTGGCTGCCGTTCTTCACTTATCCACACACACATCACTGCGTTCAAAGCGCCTGTTCCCAACTGTGAATGAAGGCAAGAATTATCGCATAATAGAAACTTGTGGCTATTGATATCTGTAGTGAGTGCTATCTGACCAAAAGATAATTTTTCTGATTGGGGTTTCAAAAACGTTGATACAGACAAAAATATGATGACAATTAGGGGAAAAATTGTTCAAAAATGAAAAATTGGAAATTACATTCGTAATATTTCTCACGGAGAACTCTGAAAGAAAAGATTTTTCCAAATCGAATGATTAGAAGCACTGATGTCGGTAATATTTACTCCCCCTGGTGGATATCTGTGAATTATTTATAATAGATTACTGCTTCGCCCAATACAGCCTAAAATCCAGCTATTAAAACAAAGCTTGAACTATGCTGGGGCAGATTATTGCAATTCCTTACCTCCAGACTCCAGACAATGATAAACATCTCTTCAAAAAACACTTAAGAAATACTTACTGAGTTAAATAATAAAATATACTTTCTTTAATAAAATCCAAATACTAATACTAATTCTTTACTAAAAATATAAATTTATTGTTAAATATTAAATTTATTTATTAAAGCCAAACTCACTTGTCTTATACTTTTGAGGGAACAAAGGGCTACGTCGGGACTCTTGAGAGGCCTTTTATCTTGTTCCCTTTGCTGTTCAATTAATTGCTTTTGCATGCATAATTGATTGTAATGTAATATTGTTATGTAACATAATACATAAATAAATAAATAAATAAAATTTGAAATAGAAACAATACGAAACTGGTCTTGGCACTAAATGTCATCGGCCGCCACGGTGGCGCCGTGGTCTAAGCGCTCGCTTCTGATCATTCGTCCGGAATGGGTCCGAGTTCGAATCCCGGTAAGGTATGGATGTTGTGTTTGTCTCACGGCATTGGCTCTCTCCCTTCCCTGAAAACAGTGGCCCTAAATTAGGGACGGGCGACTGCTTATAGCCCAGTGAGTTGCTCACGGTGGTCGTTAAACCTCCAATACAAAAAAAAAATGTTATCAAGGAAAAGAATAATTTTTTTAGTAAAATTCTTCAGAGTCTCATTGATAGGAAATATAATACACTTATAATTCAAAAACAGCTGTATTTACGCCCCCCTAGTAACTAGATTATGCTACTAGAAAAGATCAAAAGTTATGAGTCTCACTCTCAGAGTTGATACAAGTTTTCCGACGCAAAAGCAAATTTTAAAATGGGACTAATATGTGCGGATATATTGTACCCACAGACGGATGGACAGATGTAGTGATAACATAATAAGTATGGACTGTTTTCAAAAAGACATACTAAGGAGTTAATGCATTTCAGCGTTATAGCTAGAAATATTTTAAATTTTACTTGTTTTATGACGTAAAACCACTTCACATTTTCTTTGGTTGAGGGTTTAACGACCACCGTGAGTAACTCAGCGGCCTGTAAGCCGTAAGCAATCGCTCGTCCCTAATATAGGGCCCCTGGTTCCACGAAAGGGATAGAGCCTGTGCCGTAAGACAAACACGATATCCATGCCTCAATGAGATTCGAACTCGGGCCAACTTTGACGAATGGTCATATTCCAGCACTTAGATCACTTCACCACCGTTGCGGCCCACTTCATCTTAGTTTGTATTGTTTTTTATTTCTTCAACGTGGTTCATTTTTAGAGAAAAGACGATAAGATAGAAACAATCGTGCTTATTTACAAGCATTACTATTCTGGTTGCTGCCTTGGTGGCGCCGTGGTCTGAGCGCTGGCTTCTGATCACTCGCCCGGGATAGGACCGAATTCGAATCCCGGTGAGGCCGGAATGTTATTTTTGTCTTACTGTACTAGCTCTCTCCTTTTCCTGGAATCAGAATCCAGGTGAATGGATGTTGTGTTTTGTCTTAAGGCACTAGCTCTATCCCTTCCCTGGAACCAGAATCTCGGTTATACCTGAATGTTATGTTTGTCTTACGGCACTGGCTCTCTCTCTTCCCTGGAAACAGAATCCTGGCAAATGGAAGTTGTGTTTTATCTTAAGGCACTGGCTCTTTCCCTTCCCTGGAACGATTGACCCTAAATTAGGGACGGGCGACTGCTTATAGTCCATTGAGTTGCTCATGGTGGTCGTTAAACCTTCAATTAAGAAAAGGAATCCTGCTGAGGCCTGGGTGTCATGTTTGTCTTATGGCACTGGCTCTCTCCCTTCCCTGGAACCAGAACCCCGGTGATCCCGGTGAAGTCTGGATGTCATGTTGTTCTTAAGGCACTGAATCTCTCCTATCTTTGGAACCAGTGACCCTAAATTAGGGACGGCCGACTGCTTACATCCCGTTGAGTTGCTCACGGTGGTCGTTAAACCTTCAATTAAAAAAATCCTGCTGAGGCCTGGATGTCATATTTGTCTTATGGCACTGGCTCTTTCCCTTCCTTGGAACCAGGGACGGGCGACTTCTTGTTGCTCACGGTGGTCGTGAAACTCTTAAACGAAAAAAACATTATTGTCGCTGTTACTTTTTCCTGTTTTTAGCGACCACCTCTGAGGACTAAAGCAATCGCTCCTCCCTAATTTAAGGACAGTTTTTCTAAGAAAGAATGTGCACCTTACTACCCAAGTTTCATCCAAGACTCGGGCCTAGAGCTGTCTCAAACAATAGGTCGGAAGACAGCAACTCAGAACACTTGGCTGTCCGATCGACCATCTCTCTGCTTATGCAGGCGCATCATAATATTGCTTTATCATCCGTGTTTCTATTCATATCAGGGTGTCATTCAGTTTTCGTAAGAAAAGCGTAGTTACGTCATTTTTTTTTCGGAAGTAAATTTTCAGGATTTCTAATTACTATCACAGCGCTACCGATACTTATTTTGCTTGATTTCATTTATGGAATGAACGAGATGGAAAATTTGGTGTTTCAGTGATGCAAAATTCTGAACTTAAACCTCCAGTCAGCTCCGTGGTGAATGCTGACTAAATGAAAAAATGTGTACTGACCATTGGAGGTTGGAACGTTGAGAAAGCTACGAAAGCAGGTAAGTAAAGTGCCTAGCAGATCTTTAGATTCTTAAACCTCTCGATTATTGTAGAGAAATTGTATTAAACCTGGGGTTTGTTGGAAACGATACATACCTTCAAAACATTAAGTTGTGAACAGAATACTTTTCTGTGTAGGACAGTATCTGGATAAATAAATATTAAAAGTAATTCGGATGCCCGCTTTAATCCCGTTTCTACAGAAATTGAGGGTAAACCACTACGTGAAGCATTATGTACGCGTTCTGTATTGAATAAATACCTCCGGGGAAGCAGGGAAGAACAAACGACGTTACTAGCAGCTTATTTCCAAGCTGGTGGCCAAATGTCTGACTGACAATTTGGTCGTTCACTTGAAAATCACGTTTCAAATTGGGTCTTCCAGTAAATGTTTAAAAGCAGAAGCTACGAAATTTATTCCCGGACTATTCGTAAATCGCCAAAGGAAAGGAATAAAGGAAATCTACGTGTCGTTTCTTTTCCCATCACAATTTCGACTTTACGATGCAAAAAAGATTTACTGAATTTCTGCGCACTGTTCTCTCACATTTAGTGTTGTAGCTCCTTTATTTTTCGGAGTTTTGCTGTTTTTATTATTTCCCATTATTTTCTTTCCCCTTTTCCTATGTTCTGGAGTATGTGGATTTATTATTTATTCCCTCAGTGATTCAAAAACATAGAAGAAAGCTTGGTAAATCGATTTCACTTACATAAAGAAATATTTTCTCAATGGTCTTCCATGCAGTTTCAATTTGGTGGACGTAAAAATATTCGCATATTTATATACGCATTTGTGAAAACTCTCACGTCTCTGACTTCACATTATGCAAAACTATCCGCATAGATTTCCAAATGCAGCTCAAAAATAATTTAGACAAGACAAAAAAAAAATGTTTTAGTGTCCCGTGTCTATCCCACCCATGGAATTTCTTTAAAATGACAAGGTAATTATTGGAACTGTGATTTTTTTCTTACATTAACGGTGTAATGTTAAAAAGCGTATGCAGATTTCGGTATATCATAAGCTTTAATAACAAAACAAGGGCAAATGATTAAGTAACGTAATCGATACTTACTGTTTTCTTTTTTGGTGTTTTTTTTTACAGAGGGAGTATCTCCTTCCAGTTATTCGCAGCTGTAAATACAACGGTGCCGCGGACTTTCTCCTGAAAAATAAAGAAGAAAGAGAAATCTGTCAAGAGAATTCACTGTAAGACCGACATATCCATCAACATAATGTAAAATAAATACTGCATAAAATAAATAAAGCTCATTAGAGCATAACCTGCAGCAGAAAAAGCTCATAGAGATGCTTTTTGAATCGGAAAAAACATGAAAAACATTTTCGGCATCAGAAGTCATTTCTTCTAGAGAAAAAATGCAAATACCAGCCCTGGAAATAATTGAATAACTCTCAGGTATTCAACGTTTTCTTTACAGCACATAAAATAAGTATTTAAGGGAATAATTAATATGCAGCATTAATTACCATAGTAGAGCACATTTTAACGATTTTGCAGGAAAACAAGGAATTAAGTGTTCATACTTTCTAATATGATTACTTGAATTAAACAGGCAAACGAATGCAGTTTTTCTTTTTTCTAATTTAACTTTAATTTTTAGTTTCTTTCCCTATGTAAACCTTGAGCTTGTTATCTTTAAGCTTTGAAATGTCTATGCCACTCATAAAGTTGTGTAAGACTCATACAATCCTCCCCAGAGACTTTCTGTAACTTTAAGACTGAGCCTTTGCAGGTTTCGCCAAGTTTTTGGCGAAATATGATGCAAATTGCTTGATCATTTTTTCCGACATGTCAAATGCGAGGAATAGCTTTACACATAGGTGTAGCGTGAACAAAAATTGGGAAAAGGGGGGGGGTACACGAATAAGTGAAATCTAATTTTTTCTTGGTAGGGCGGGATTCTCTGAAATTGTTTCTCCGAAAATGCTCTTGTTCAATTGCCATTAGTGCCACAAATTGGAGTTTTCACGTGCCTAATACATCCAAAACTGCGAGAGGCTTCCGTTGATTCAGCCTAATGAGGATGAAAAAAATATGCTTTTCTAAGCACCTCATACAGTTGTATGATGATGAAAACCATCATCAGATGACTGTTGTAAAACAGTCATAACATTGTTTGCTATTTCGTAGAGTTGTTCCCTTGGCGCTATGTCACACTTTATAACATTTAAAAGGCAAACAAGCAGTTATTACTTTTTCGACTTTTTAAGTTTGGGGGGCCCATGCTCCCTCTGCCCCCTTCCCTTCTGACACTACGCCTATGGCTTCACACAGGTAAGAACAAAGCACCACCTTAAAAAAACCGACGAGCAGGGTAGATACGACTTACGGTACACTCGTAATAGGTTAAAGGTCGCGTAATAGGTTAAAAATCTGCGCCAAACCGCTTGTCTCCCCTCTCCCAAACCAGCACTCTCGTTAAATGGCCTACGCATCCATTTAACGAGATGTCACCCAAAAGCATCATGCTACCTCCACCATATGTGGCCCTTTCACGAATCACAGAGGAATGATAGCGTGTCCCTCTATTTTTCCAGATCACAGTACGACTGAAATCGCTCTACAAATCAAATCTGGACTCATTTCTAGAGAATACTGGCCTCCAATGCTTTTCAGTCTAATTTCGCCCCTGTGACGGGAGAAAAGAGCTGTTTAGCTTTCGCCCCTTACAATGATCAGCGCGGAACCACGTCTCTCAGTTTCTCTCCGACCTCCAAGACTACTTTTGCTATGCGTCTCTACGTTTTGGCCTACCACTCTGCAGCTACTAAACACGTTTGGTACCTAATGCAATCTTGTCTTTCTTGGGGTGTGTTCTATTATTTGAACTATATTTGGTTGGAAGAAATAGCTATCCTTTTTAAGGCACGCTAAATTATGACCATGATGGAGATTTTGGCACCCAAGATAGTGTTTTTATGAAGCTGTAAAATGAGCTAAACCAACGGAGAATTAAGGTTTGGAGTGCGACCAACCCAAATCAAGGCAAATTTATTGCCTTGTTATTCGCTTTCACGAATTTCCCTTCTGGAGGCCCAGCTGAGGGGTAATACATCCGAAGCACCTTACTCTGTTTCAGGAAGCTGATCCTTTTACTCCGCTTATTTTAATTCCAAACATCTTTTTGCCTATTTTAATAAAATGTCTATCGTTGTTATATCATCGTAGGGATAGGATGAGATAAGACTGTGAATAAAAGATCGTTGGGGTATGATAAGACTGTAAATGAAAGATCCTTTGATCGACAGAGTAAATTTATCCTTTTTGCTCTTGGGTTTAACGACCACCGTGAGCAATTCCATGGGCAATACGCACTCGTGTATCCCTAATTTAGGGCCTCTGGTTTAAGGGAGGGAAGTGCCGTTAGACAAACACAATATCTATGCTTTACCGGAGTTCAAATTCGGACCCATTTCGGACGAATGGTCAGAAGGCAGAGCGTGGACCACTGCACCACCGGGGCGGCGCAAACTAATTTCCGACCCTGATTTATGACAACGGGTTGCTACACAAGCAATCAATCAATCCCTACGTGACATTTCAGCGGCATTCAAGATTTCTAGGCCGGCGGCTGGTAATGGGATATGAAAATGAAAGCGGAGAGGAGCTGAATCTGCCTAGAAACAACCCTGTAATCCTCCAAAGCTAACAGAACGTGACACAAGAGATCTGCAAAAGACTATCCGCTCCGAAGGTAAATCAGCATTGTATGAAATCACATAAACTTTATGTGAGGCAATTGAAATTAATGTTAGCACCAGTAGAGTTTGCAGGACGTTGCACGACGTATACAGAGTGTTTCACTAGGTGGACTTTCCAAAGAATCAGCCATATTTTGCAACACACTGTACTTAGAAACATGGCAAGTGGTTTGCAACGTACATTAGGTTGATGGGAATGTAGCACCATTCACAATAAGTGATAGAAGTGTCCTCCACCGACATGCAAACACACTCTACTTAGAAACATGGCATGTGGTTTGCAACGTACATCAGTTCATGGGAATATAGCACCGTTCACAATAAGTGATGGAAGTGTCCTCCACCGACATGCAAACAAACTGGAACGCGTCGCTGCATACTAACGAAGGTTCTCCGTAGCATGTCCTAATCAACAATCCAGAGTGCTGCACTGATTATGCTTTCTAATCTTTTAATGTACGAGTCTTCAAATAGTAGTCACCGCTCTTTCTACGTTTATAAGTGAGTCAAGGAAAAACTCTCATCGGCCGCCACCGGGAATCGAACCCAGGATCTTCCAGTTACGCGCTAGATATGCTTTCACTGCACCACAGCGGCCTCGAAATTCTCCAGACTCACTAACGACAAACGACCAAACCACATGGCAGGTTACTTTTTTGAATCCCAGCCCAATGTTGGGGATTCACCAAAGATGAACAGCAGCAACTGAACAAATAACTAGAAGGCTAATGAATGATAATTTGTTTTTCCGTGACCTACTTATAAACGTGGAAAGAGCGATGACTTCTATTTGATGTTCCTAATCCACGCCAACTGTGTATTTGTTACTCATTCGCCTTCTAGTTATTTGTTCAGTTGCTACTGTTTATCTTTGGTGAATCCCCAGCATTGTGCGGGGCTCCAAAGAAGCAACCTGCCATGTGGTTTGGTAGTTTGTCGTTAGTGAGTCTGGAGAATTTCGAGGCCGCTGTGGTGCAGTGGAAGCATATCCGGCGCATAACTGGAAGAATCTGGGTTCGATTTCCGGTAGCGGCCGATGGTAATTTTTCCGTGACTCACTTATAAACGTGGAAAGAGCGATAACTTCTATTTGATGCTCCTGCTCCACGTCAACGGTGTATTTATCGTACGAGTCTTATTGCTGTAGGCACGACACTTTAAATATCCCCATCAGAAAAATCGGGAGGAGCCAAATCGGGTGAATAAGATGACCGCAGTACTTTAGAGATCACTTGGTCACCGAGGAAAAGGAAAGTTCACTAATGCTCACACGAGATGTGTGGCCTATCGATCTGTCCTGTTGAAACTATCCCGTTCTCAAATCGATGTCGGTTAATTGGTCCACGAATTTGTCTGAAAATGTTCATATACGAAGCCGAGTTCACTACGCTCCTGAAGAAAATGGGTCCAATTATTCTGGTTCGCGACACAGAGCACCAAACACCGACTTTTGCAGGATATAATAAGGTTTCGTAAAATTCCTGTGGATTATCTGGTTTCGTGTAATTATCTGGTTTTTTGTAATTCATGTGGATTATCTGTAGCCCAGAAGTTCAATTTTTAGGAATTGACATATTGGTTCAAATGAAACCAAGCTTCGTCAGTAACCATGTGAAATCCAAAATATTCGGAATTGCGAGTAAAGGGGGAGGAATCAGTGACAATAAGACAAACGCTTTTCAAGATCCGGTTCCTGCTAGTCTTGCACAGCTGTCACATGGTACGGATGAAGCAACGCTATCTTCGCGGGTCTTTGGTAGGTACAAGCAGAATACCCAGTTTCTTATGACAAACGTCGTAATGATTTCTTCGGTGACGCCAGCAGCCTGTACTTTCATTTTCTGATTTTTTCTTCCGCTAAAGGAGGACGTTCACCACTGTATTGGTTCCAAACGTTGCCCATGATTTCAAATTTCTTTGCTAACCTGGTGATGTAACGTTTGTCTGGTGCTTTTCTTTCCCTAAACTTCTTCAGGAATCCTCGCTGTGTTACCTTTTAGACTTTGCTGTACAATAATTTTTCTCAATAAAACCCGCTCCGCAACGGTATGCATTGCCATCCTGAACGACGCTCAACAACACAGTAAGACACACAGATTGCCTGCGGACAGAATTAGCATACCCGGCAATCTGCTGGGGTGACGTCACAATGAATCATCTCCTTATCAGGAAAATCTCTCCCGTGCATTTTTCAAGGATCAAGATCACTTGTAAACCAAACGTCGTGTTTCTATGTAGAGTGGAAAAAAACAACGATAGTTGGTTCTTTGCGGGGAGGGGCTACCCAGTGAAACACCCAGTATTACTTCAGTCGAACTGCCATGCACATACTGCTAATCGATTCTATTGGAGGTTTGTTGACCACCGTGAGCAACTCAATGGGCTATTAGCAATCGGTTCGATCAATACCATACGCCAATCAGCGTGGTGTGAGGAACGTTGATCTTAGACTTTCGACCAATGAAAAACTGTGCTTTGGATTCACGAGTAGCGGTACAGAACCTACCAGTCCGATGGTCGTTCCTGAGTGCGGAGGATTCTGGGAGAAAAGTACCTTCGACACTGTATCGTCCGGACAATGAAACTTGGTGAAAGCAGCGTGTTGGTACGGAGCATTTTTCAGTAGTTCGTCTTAGATTTCTTAGTCGTGTTCGACAAAACTATGAATACTGAGCTCTACGCAGACGTCCTAGACAATTATGCACTACCAACATTCTGGCAGTACTTCGGGAAAGGCCAATACCTCCATCAACAGGACAAAGCATCATGTCGTACTATAAGGACAAAACCATGAATGCTGAGCTCTACGCAGATGTCCTGACTGCGGCCATCTCGTTTAAGCACTTAATAACTTTATAAAAATTATGAGACAAAAATGCAGTTTATGTGTCATACATCCCTTTAATGTTTCTTAAGGAAAATGGTAACGTATCAGCTGTTTACTGATACATTTGAAATTACACAAAAAAGGAACTAAACATGAATACAATGGACTTTCGCATACACTTACTGAAACGTTTTACCTGAACCCTGGAGCAATCTTGTTGGGAAGGACAGCACAATAACAATTGCTTCTGTTAAGTAATTTTCATTGGCTAATTATGCTCTTTTTTTGATTGTCTTGTTATCTGGTATATCATGTGATATTGACATTACCTTTCCCATGATGCATCTACTCCACGTACTTAAGACCAGCATGTAACCACATGGTGAAATCACATCTGATGAAGGTGTCAATGGGACACCGAAAGTGCTCATGTATGTATTTTTTAAACTGTACATAGATTTCGTTTTTTAGCTGAATAAATATCATCGTGCAACAAGACGGATTTCTTTTAATACTAGTATTTATGCACGAATTATAGTGTCTACCGACTTACTGAAACACAAGACATGTCAGTATTTAATGGTACAACCCTTATTCTTTAGTACTAGAGCAAACCTCTTGGGCATCCTATGGATACGTTTTTTCACTAAGTGAAACGAAATTACATGATGCCATCCGTAATTTATGTTTTCAATTAATTCTTGTTTATTTCTTGGATGCTTCTTCGATAATTTCGCACTTAGTTTCCTCCACAAATTCTCGATTGGTTTTAAGTCAGATGATGGCGGAGGCTAGTCAAGATGATGCACACCTCTGATTGCAGGGCAATTTTGTTCAGTCTACTCAATGGCATGGGGCGTTGTCGTCCTGGAACACGAAGTCACCATCTGGGAATAAGTCAGCAGCACTAGAAAGCATTTCATCGGTTAGGACACCAATGCACTTGTTTGCATTCATCATTCCTTCAAAAATACACAGATGCGTCCATACAAGAACAAATCATGACAGATGGTGAATACTTAACGATTCGCTTGGTGCCCTCTGCCTTGAATTCTTTTCCAGGCTACCTCCTTACATATGAGGTACCATTATTTGCTGCAATAGAAAATTTCAACTCATCACTAAGTAACCCTTTTTCCCATTCAACCCTAGACTAAAGTTGATGTTGCTTAGCCGATGAGTAGCCGAGCTTTACGCTGCCATTCTGACAGCAGCAGTTTTTTCCTTGCTTCAGGGCCTCTGAGTCCCAAAGATAGTAGTCGACAATGAACTGCCGAAACAGAACATATTAAACAGAACGGATTACTGAAGTATCAATACCTTGCCAGTTCCGGTGATGTCAACATCTGATTTGCACGACTAAGTCTCTTAAGCACTTTGTTGTCTCTTTCCGTTGAAAATGGTGGTCGTCCACTGCGTTTAAGATGAGCAACGGATCCTGTTTCTTTATGACGCTGGATTATCCTGGACACTGCAGAATGCTGACAATTCACTTTTGAAGTAATTTGGTAGAGAGAAAGACATTCCCGATGCAATGTTATAATAATGTAACGGTTAGCAACACACAAAGTCTTGCGCGCAATCGTAACTTCTGTGTGAATAAAGTTTGTGGCTTTGCACAACCACATAGAGAATTAAAAAGTAACCAATAACAGTTCGGAACAACTCAGATGCGATTGCCTATAAAGTTTCGGCCTCTGGTTGGTTAATACAACTGAGTTCTCGATCCTATCTTTATTTCAACCCGACGTGATGTGTTTGTGTGGTGCCATACAAGTCGTTGCGGAATTCCACCTAAACATAATATTGAGGATCCATTTTTTTATTTGAAATCTACATGAATTTTCCTTTCATTTGGCATATACCCCGATAAGTCATTACATTATGACCACCTACCTAATAAACTGTAAGACGCCCTTTAGCCCGTAAAGCTGTTGCCATTCGGCGAGGCATCGATTCAATGAGGTGGGGATAGGTATCCTGGGGTATCTGGTACCATAATGTCTACAGCAGGTGTTCCAGTTCCCGTACGTTTCGGGGTGGTGGTGATTTAGCGCGAACCTGCTTTTTCAAGTCGAGCAACAAATATTCGGTTAAGTTCATGTCAGGTGAATTTGGAGGTCAGGGCATTAACAGGAAATAACAAGCATGTATCTCGAACCATTCGATCCTTAACTATTCTGGCAGAGTGGCATGGCTCGTTTGTAACGTATACTCTAGATTCAGTTTCTTTTTGATTCTACTATCTCTTGTTATTTTATTTTCCTATGCAAATTATCTTCTCACTTAACGAGAAGTTGTTTCTCCCGCTGAATTATATGTGGCAACGAGTGTAAGTCATGACGTGGTGGTATGCAGTATATATATAGGCGCGCTCAAGTATACCAGAGAGATTCGTTTTATATGTAATAGGTTCTTCCTGATTATTGATATGCGATTTATCTACGTTTCTACGATATTACGATAGTACGAAAGTTCGGGCTATCAGTAGTTGTGTTATTTTGGAGTGTGTATTTGAGTAATACCAGGAGCTCCCCAATAAAAGGTTAAAAGTGAGTACGTTTACTTAGTTCATTTTATTGTCAGACCTCTGTCTGGCCGTTAAGTCTATTTCATTGAGTGTTTACGTTAAGTTCAGGGTATATTGTGTTTACCGCTCTAATAAGGAGCCTGCAAGGTACTAATGTACTAAAACCGAAGTTATATTACTGATATTCAAGATAATGAGGAACGCTGAGCAAAACAATAAATTCCATATTCTTACAATTTATTGCACGTGCGTGTCTTACCTAAACAAACTCTAGCACTTTGAAGATTAAGCACACTTTAGCTACGTCAAGTAACCTTTCAATAACCCTAACGTGACTTAACGTAAGCTTTCCTGCACTACACCTCCAGCCGGAGAATTTTATTCATTATACGTTTTGCTGTAGATAATGACCATCACCAGCAGGGAACACAGTTGCCATGAATGGGTAAACGTGGTCCGCAACGATGTTCAAATACCTGACAGCTGTAAGTGATTGTGCTATTGGGATAATTGTGCATAAAATGGCCCAAGAAAACATAGTCCACAGCATAACACCGTTACCGCGGGCCTGTTTCCGTTCAGCAGTGCATTCAGGTACCATAGCCTCCATTGGTAATCGCGTATCCGCTTTTGGCATTCTACGTGATGCACCAGGAATCTTGATTCGTCAGACCAGGCCACTTTCTTCCAATCATCGACGGTCCAATCTCGATGATCTTGGGCCCATTTCATGTGTTATGGGAGATGACGGGCTGTGAGCATGGGGGCCCGATTGGGTCTTCGTCTACGCAGGGCCGTGCGCAGAAGGCTGCGATGAACTGTGTGCTGTGACACATTGCCCTGATCACCACTGTTATAGCTGCGGGTGTACTTATCCAAGTTAATCTAAGACTGCGGGTGATATGTCGCCCTGTGGCCTTGCGGTCGCTGTGAAGAATGCTCGACAGTCTCCTCTCCCCTCTGGCATCAGTGAGTTGCGGACGACCCACGGCTGGACAACAGTTCATCGTTTGGCCGTTTTGCACCACTTTTGATACGTAATCGCTAGAGCCGCGCATGCCCAACACACAAGCCGCGACGTTTCCGAGATCGTAGTCCCGAGACGCCATGCTATCATAATTTGTCCTTTATCAAACTCCCATAAATCGGTAGTTTTTCCCATTCTGACTCCGAACACTCTACTAACTGAAAGGCGGTCCTCGGGTTGCATATATACTGCTCTGGGAACTTCACCTGCGCCATCGTTCGGTCTCCAGGCGCGCTCGTTTCTCTAGGCTGGGGATGGTCATAATGTAATGGCTAATCGATGTAATACGACGTATAGTTTAGTGACTCATGTTTTATATGTTTTATTGCTATTTAAAGATGTGAACAACCATGCTGAGGCAGGTGTTGCACGTTTTATGCATACGTCTGTAGAATGAATTTCCTTCAGAGATGAATATTATTCCTTGTTACTTTTCCCACCTTTTTTTGCTGTTCTGCGCGGAAGGAAAGTTAAGTCATGCTGAGCACCAGGACGTGGACATCTGAAAAATGCTGGTATACCAATATCGATGCCAAAATGTTACTTGGAACACCATAGCAGTAGAAAGGGGGTAAAATGCAAGAACGTAGCGATACTTATCATATTTTCCTTTAGTTCATCAAGACAACTTCAAAAGTGCGAAAAGTAACAAGGAATAATGTTCATCTCCGAAGAAAATTCTATATAGATGCAAACATTCTCATGATGAACTTCTGCATACGACTGTGTCAAGCCAGAAGTTGAATTAAAGACATGTATGGACTCTTAGGAATTAGGAACTTTAACAAAAGGCACTCAAACGAAAACTTGAAATAAAGTAAATACACGCGAAGAACAGAAAGCTGATATTTTTATATCATTATTATATTTTACTTTTGAAAATTTTTCATGTTGATCGTTATAGAACGGCCGTCCCTCTGCATCAATTATGTCTGTGATGGCACAAATCAGATTTTAAAATCATTGTTTTCCATTAGAAAAGAGATAGATGACTTTCAAATTTTTGTCGTTCACAGTTTTGCATCTTCGTAACTTATCTCTACGCTTGAGATGTTATCTACGCATCAGAAAATTTGACGGAAAAATTATCTTTACTTCTGTTAGCTGGAACTATATGCAAAGATTTCTGTTCGTTTATTGCTTTGCACGGTGCCAAGTTATATAGTAGGTGACATTTATTTATATTTTTGCGACATGAATTAATCTATACTTTTACCACCTGGCATAGTGAGTTCATATTTATGCGATGTGACGTAAATTTTGATTTTTACGATGGACACGGAGTAAATTTATAATTCTGGGAGGTGCAGAGAGTTTATATTTTTCCGACGTGAAATGAATCTTTACTTCTGATACTTCACGTGGAATAATATCATAGTTCTGCGTCGTGCGAAATTTTATATTTTTGCGATGTGGTGTAAATTCATATTGAGGCGACACTGCACCATCCAAAGTGTGCTGTACCCGATATTGGTGCAAAAGAACAAGCAGCCACTGATACCACCCCGTTGCAAAGAGAGTTGCGCCTGATACTGACCAAAAGAAGAGAAGTACGTTGCCCGTTGGTTCCAGACCTGTATTTATGAGGTTGATGGCTCATTTGAGAGAAAAGTTACGGACGTGATGGGTAAACCCAAGGAATTATAGGAGTACACGAAAAACCAAACTGTGGGCGCACGAAGGGTTGTTGTGTCCATTATAGAAACGGCGACACTTGCGTGTTACTTTAGGGCCCCGGCAGTTTAAAGCTGGAACGTGGGCTCGGCGGGATAGCGAATTTTAAATATTTCCGCGGGCTATACCATATGATGTTATTTTAAAATTATTTTAATATTTAAAGATATTGGCATTTATTTCCCAAAACATCATTAGTTTTTGTTAATTTTCTTATTTGATTTCCGTTATGTCATTAGCATAAAGATACGAGTAGATTAACAGTAAAATATACAGAGTGTCCCACTCTCTACTGAACCCGGCATTTCTTTAATAATATTAACACCAATGAAGATATTGCAACGAAACGTGAAGTGGACTTACCTCAGTTAGTGCGAAATGTGATGACATCCCAACATGTGCTGGAAGTGGCCACCATTTGCGTCCAGACAGCATTGGACCCGGCGCTGTCCGCCAGTTAGCCGGAGTGCTTCTTAGTAGTAGACACATTCCTAAGTATGGCACCACTCAGGAGCAGTCCGCCAGCAAGCCGGACGCGTCTCTCTGCTTATTTGTTATGCAATTCTGCTGAGCGTGTCTACACAATACGTTTGTTGATAGTGTGTGCACGTGGCTGTTCGCGTTCGTGTGAAAATGTATCGGTATACTCTCGAGGAGCGAGTGTTTATTGTTCGCATTTATTGGAAAACAAAATCGATAAAGTTTTGTCAACAGCAATTCCTGGAGATTCTTGCAGGCAGACATCCTCCGAGCAAATCCACCATTTGGGCGTTGTCGAAGAAATTGGAAACCATGGGGACTATATTAGACGACCATGCAAAAGGTCGTCCACAAATGTCCCAGGAAACGATCCAGAATGTAAAGGGCCGACTACTTGCGTCTCCCAGGAAGTCACTTCGCCAACAGTCACAGGAAACAGGGTTGTCCAAAAGCCCTTGTCAACGTGCTGTTAAAACAGCGAAGCTTCATGCGTACCGTACGCTCCGTGGTCCACGAACTGACAGAGCCTGACCGTTTGAAACGAGTGACAGACTATCGATGGTCTCAGACATTTCTTCGGAAAAATCCGGGCATTCTGGATTACACGTGGTTCTCGGACGAAGCGTGGTTTCACCTGTCCGGATACGTCAATTATAAAAAATTCTCGTATTTGGGACAGTAAAAATCCCAACGCGATACATGAACAACCCCTTCACTCACAGAAAATTGGTCTTTGGTGTGGGATGACCCGGCGCCGCATAATTGATTCCATCTTCTTCGATACAACCATCACAACAGCTACATATATGGAAATCTTCACATTTGCATATCAATTGGACGACGACTCCATTGGATATTACCAGCATGATGGAGCGACATCACACACATCCTGCACCAGTATGGAAGAAATTCAGTCCTTCTTCGGCGACCGCGTCATTTCGAAGGGTCTATGGCCACCACGCTCCACCGATCTGACGCCTCCTGATTACTTTTTATGGGGATGTCTAAAAGGAAGAGTTTACAAAAAGAAACCGCGACCCATAGATGTCTTGAAAGCAAATATCACCGAAGAAATTCAGGCAATGACAGCGGACGTACTGGCAAGGCCTTTCCACAATATGGTGCGCCGGGTTCAATGCTGTCCGGACGGAAATGGTGGCCACTTCCAGCACATGTTGGGATGTCATCACGTTTTGCAGGAAATTAGGTAAGTCCACTTCAACTTTCGTTGCAATATCTTCATTGGTGTTAATATTATTAAAGAAAAGCCGGGTTTGGTAGCAAATAGGACACCCCGTACGTTTCATGAGAGTTTTAGTCAGCTATTAATTATTTAATATTTATTTTAATGAATACAATCTTTCAAAGTTTGCTTTACAAACAAAATTAAGTTTAGCTTAAGACAGATCAGATGCATTCAATGGGACGCTTGGAACTTCATGTCCCTCATAAGGCGGTCAATGTTCTAAGAAATAACTCACGTTGCAACACGCAAAGTGTTTCCTAGATATCTTGTCCTCATTTTAGATTTAACGATCTTCATTCACGAAAGAAATTGCTTGCAGTTGTAAGTGCTTCCAAAGAAGTGTTATTCTCTTCAGACAAAAGCTGTGAGTTTCGGATGCTTGTCCTTTGAGAAATATTTCTTTTAAAAGTCAGTTAGTAGAACATCTATGATTTTTGAGTTCATATCTGAGTCTTCTTGCAGTGTAATTAGTTCCATTCGCAAAGAAGGCGGAGCTTGTTCAACATCAGCATTAAATGGAGAAGAGGGGATTTTAAAATTTTCTTCTTGTGCTTCAAAATCACAGAACCTGGTGCTGAATTTTTCATTCAAAGACTTCAACTTATCCACAAATGAATTGCAATCAAAATCATTGTTGTGGTTCGTAAGGGTGAGAAAATGATAAGCATTGCCTATCCTTAGTTGACTTTCCCAGTGTCGAAGTGAAATTTGAAATAACTTAATTGTCCATAGAGCTCATGAACCAACTGCTCTTGAGTTTGTAACTTCGCACTGAGTTCACTAAGATGAGTTGTAAAATCTACAAGAAATGTCAGATCACACATCCAGATTTTGTTTTCTAACGCCCGCACAGGTTTTCCTTTCATATCCATGAAAACAGATAGCTCATCTTTCAAATAATAAGAGCGCTTAGCATCTTCTCTTCACGGGTTATGACGCGGTTCCTCGTCCCGCCCCAACAACTTCTCCTGCCCCGGATCTCTCAAGCCCAGGAAGCTGCTTCCCAAACGGCTCCGTCCAGCTCGGATTCCTCTACTTTCAGGAAACCCCGTCTGGCCGCATCAGCGCCTCCCACTCGCCGGTTACGTCCTCGTCCAGAACGTTCTGTTTCTTCATAAGGGGATTCCGTATGTGCAGCTGTTTCTGCATAACCTCCGCCCCCCTCTTCATCATGTTCTTCACTAATATTGCGAATAGCTACTCTTTACCTCACAGGCCTCTCCCTATTGTGGCCGTCTATAATCTCTTCTACGCGCATTTTTGTCAACATGCTACTCGCCACCTCCTTGGACGCAATAGTTCGGCATAATCATAATCATATGTAGATGATTTTAGGAAGGAAGTGTCTGACCCCAGGTCTTAGACAACCCTTAGAAATAGGAAACCAGGAGATTTGGGCTACAGCGCCCGATAGGAAAGTGGCATTGAAGCGAAGTAGAAAGGGGGAGGAAGACGCCCTTATTTATTACCGGGGGGGGACATTACCCGGGGTTCGACTGCTTAACGTGCCCATCCGACGCACAGCGGATATTTAGTGGATCGATCGTTCGTACCTGCTGGGATCGAACCTGAGGCCCTTTCCGCAGCAGTCACGAACGTTGCCCACTAGGCCACCCGCGGCCCCGCAATTGTTCGTCACACCGCCTCCATGCTGTTAGTACTCAGCTCCTTGTGTATTGCAATGCTCTAGCTCACTGTGCCCAGACTGTTTCATCTCTCTCCCCCTGGCTCCGCCGCTTTGATCACCGTTGCCGCAGAATCCGTGCTCTAGCTGTATCATCTTCTCCCTCGAACTCTTCTACTGACTCTGAGGACTCCACCCCCTCATGATCGACGCAGCTGTGCCCAACTTCTCCAATGTTGCGCCTTCTCCATACTCTAATTCTCGATGCTCTACTTTTGATGGACTCTGTGTCTTGTGGTACCTGTTCTTACCCCTTGGACTGTATGTGTTTATATTCTCTCTGTTTCATTTGAACTTGCTCGATTACCTCGCCTGATTCTCATCTCTTAGTGCTGCATTGTACATATAAACATCATCACCTGTCATTTTTGTCCTGCAATTCACTCTTGTTGTAATGTTGCCCTTGTATTTTAGTGTACCACTCCCGTTTCTTGTGCTACCTGTTCTTACCCCTTGGACTGCATGTGTTTATGTTCTCTCTACTTCATGTATACTTGCTCGATTACCTCGCCTGATTCTCGTTTCTTTGTGCTGCATTGTACATATCACCATCATCACTTGTCATTTTTGTCCTGCAATTCACTCTTGTTGCAATGTTGCTCCAGTATTTTAGTGTACCACTCCTTTTGAACAATTAAAGTAAATGTTGAAATCTTTATTTAGCCAACGTACTTCACAGTAAAAAGTGATGTCTTCAGGCTCAGATTGAAAGTCTTCCAGAAATTCTTGAAATCGGCGGTGGTTTATAGCACTCGATTTAATGAAACTTTATGCAGGAAACTACCGTGATTATAAGATGGACGAATTTGATTGATTTTGTACACGAGTTTTGTTGGTGTGAAATGCAGTGAAGCACACACAAATCTTCTGTATTGATATCCACATCAGATAACTCTGATCCGATTTTAGCACCAGCACCTAAGTTTGGCCTAACCATTTTTGTAGCCCCATCGATTGATATCCCGTTTAACTTCTGCTACTTAAAGTCAAATTTATAAAAAATATTTTTAACTTCCTGGAAAATGTCTTCTCCCCTAATGTGTTGCCTTTCATTGGTTCAACAGCAAGCGATTCCTCCGTACAATTGAATTTAGCATCGACCCCCACGGATAAAAATAGCCATCTGAGCGGTGTCGATGGCATCTGTGCCCCCGTCCACAGCAAAAATTGAAAACGCTTCAAATTGTAACGATAGTTCTTTGGGGCTTAACTTTATGTCATCGGCTATTCCGTCGATACGTCTCGTCACATTCCAACTAGAAAGACTTATTTGTTAAATGTGTTCGCTTTTATCAGAAGATAGTACTTCAATGACTTCATGGAGACATTCTTTGACGAAATCTCTTTCGGAATATGGCTTTGAGTGCTTTGCAATTTTTTCATTGACAATAAAGTTTGCCAGAACAATTTGGTCAGCTTAAATTTTCTGTTTATGGAAAAGTATCTGCTAAACAGATGTACTCTTTTTTCAAATTTTGTATCTTATCGTTTCTCAGATTATCTTCAAAACTGTTTTAATTGTCATGCTTGGTATTACTATAATGTCATTTTAGGTTGCATTCTTTTACAAAGAAAATGCTTTCAAACCAAATTAAACAAACAGGGGTTTCCTTCTGGATGACAAAAAAGCAATAATTATTCCGCTCCTCTTAAAATACAAAAATACACGACACCCAATGTCCAGCTTCCTCTTCCTCAATGATGCAATCTTAATAACTTCGAACGAAGACACAATTATAACAAACTAAAACTATTATAAAAAAATTGGAATGTGCTACAAGATTTCAGTATAGTTACGCTGCTGGCCAACCCAAAATGCAACACCAAGAAGGACACGAGATAGCAAAGCCAGATTTACTGGACCCATAACAACAGATCCAAAGATGAAACGATTGAGCTTACAGGCTTATGCGACTTGCGGAACACGCAGAGATCAATAGTCCGTGTGGCCCCCATGGCTGGCAATAACGACCGCTACACGCCGCGGCATCGAACGAAAGAGGCTTTGGATGTGGGTTTGGGTTATGTTGGTCCAGGCTATGCTTGGTCCGTTGCAACAGTTCATCAGGCGTAGCCGCAGGTGTTGTTTTCCGGGCCACTCGGTTGCCGATCAGCGACCAGACGTGTTCGTTGGGCGACATATCGGGAGAACAGGCCGGCCACGGAAGCAGTGACACCTGGTGGGCCGTAAAGAACTGTTGCACGATGCGTGCCACGTGCGAACGCGCATTGTCCTGTTAATACATGGCCGCTGGCAGGTCCTGCAGGTAAAAAAGGACTACAGGCTCCTAAACGACGGAGATATAGCGGTGGCTGTTGAGTGTACCGGCGATGCGTACCAGAGGGATGCGGGTGTCATATCCAATTGCGCCCCAAACCATAACGCCAGGCGTAGGACCGGTGTGGCGATGCATAATGTAGGCGTCACACAGTCTCTCGCCGCTGTACCACCACACGCGGTTTCGACCATCGTGGTGTTGCAGGCAGAAGCGCGATTCATCGGAGAAGACAATGTCGTACCATTTTGTAGTCCAGGTGCGGCGTTCAACGGCCCACTGCCGCCGCACTCGCCGGTGGTGTAACATCAATAGTAATTACCATTGACGTTACACCACCGGCGAGTGCGGCGGCAGTGGGCTATTTAATCGGAGCAATGGCCGCCGTGCAACAAGTCCCCGCTCCTGCAGACGACGTCGAACGGTACGTGCTGACATAGGTGTTGCGCAACACACCCTAATTCTTGCGTTAACGTTCGTGATGAGGCGGAGCGAGTCGTCAATGCCAGCCTCATAACATGCTGGTCCTCTCGTTCAGTGGTGTGCCGTGGCTGCGGCAATCGCTCACGTCGGTCCGTCCGGCCCTCCTGCACCCACCAAATCCATACTCGCCTCACTGTGGCTGGATGTCGTCCTACACGGGCGCCGATGTCTCGGTACGATAAACCGCTGTGGCGATAATCCACTATTCGTCCTCTGTCGAACTCCAAAACGTGCTGGAATGACTGCCGTATTCTGCGACGAGGCATCAGGAAGCTTCTCACGCACAGGTGCGGCAGCACAAACACATTTCCACTATTTACACCCCGCCTGCTGTGCACCCTTCGCATAGTGCTTCTCGGTGGCGTGCCGGGATCACATGATTTGCATATGCCTTGCAATGCTAATCGTTTGGATGTCCTCTCGCGGGCGACGCATGCTGTTAATTTGTGGCCAATCAGATGCTTCCTTCTTGGTGTTGCATTTTGGGAGGCCAGCAGTGTAATTATAATAAACTAGAAAATTACAACTGCATAAGACGCTCAATCAATACTGACAGTTGTGGGCGATGTTACTGCTTGCGTGAACCATGCCCTACGGACAACAACGGCACAATGGGGATTTCCCGCCCGTTCCTTTCAGTTGGTTCGCTGCAGAGAGTCCTCTCGCCTACAATTTCCTTCTCCTCCCGTTAATCAAACAAAATTGCACCTGTCAAGCACAAGGATTTGCTATCAATCGGCGCTTCAGGCATCCCGCCTACATGCTTCTCTTTCCGCTAATCAAACGGAAATGCTGCTATCGACGTGCTGCCATCTGTTGGTGAGATTCTTTTACGATCCGATATCTAAAGTGAACCGTTTCTATGATTATCAAGGAACCTAACAGTTTTCCAAACTTCACTTAATCTGGCTAGAAAGCCAGATTAAGTGAAGTTTGGAAAACTCCTCTCGGGCCGGATAAAATTAGGGCGGGTGCTGGATGCCGACAGCAGGCCATGTGTTGAACTTGCTAGTGTAAAGTGTGCCTGGAGTGGTGCCCAAATGCATAATAAGCAACCTGCGACACAAATAGAAAGAGCGCCGAAAGGTGAATTTCAGAAGTTAACGACGGGCGCGTCAATTTATACAGGGCATTAGGTGAAGCACGGTTTTGTATTTGACGGTCTAATACAATATGGGTCGACCAGATACAATATCTTGAATAACTGTGTGTCGCTGACTCGCACTTATTGGAAACAAGAGTTGACACCCTATGCACTACCATCTCCCGACAACTGTCCATTAACGTAAATGACTCTGCTGGTGCAAACAGACTGCTGATTGGACGACAGAAGATTGGAAGTATCCATTGAATCACTCTATCTTCATCACACCGATGAAGTTCAAATCCGTATTTGGAATGAGCAGCAAAAGGTTATGGAATGGAAATGATTATCCAGGACTGGTGGAACTTATGATGCATGTCTGACTGTCATGAACTGCGATCCCTGGTTCGAATGAGCCAATATATGGACGCCGGCTACTAAGAGGAGCTTGCGGAGACCATGAATACCCCACAATGTTGTACTTCCATCCAGGAGGAAATAGGTTTCTCCCTGATGATAATTCCTAATATACTCAAGCCTGCCTTGTGCAGGAATGACTCAACGAGCAGAGTGCTGATATGAGACGGCTCGAATGACCCCCAAAATCACCTGATCTCAAACCAACTGAATATATGTGTGAGGTTGCGGAATGCCAGGTGATGCAGTTAAGCACATACGACTCCACTCCATACACGAAGTGTGGACCGCAATGCAAACAGCTAGGTTGCAGATCCCTCGACAACTGTACAGCGACCTCGTGGAGTCGATGGCATGCAGGATGACGGCCATTCTTGGAACGTTAGGTGGGTCCATGAAGTGTTATATAGGTGGTGGTAATTCATTGAGTAATCACTGTAAACCTGTACGTCAGAAATTTTATATTCTTCATAGTCGCTTTTGAACTCAATTTCGCCAATGTGATTGAATTTTATGTTTTAATTGTCCCATTTTTTGATATTAAAGTTTCTCACCAGTTTTCGCAAAATTATACAGCAGAATCTGCTTACAATAAGGAGTTCGGGACAGACGGAAATCCTCGTTGAATCCGGGCGCTCGCTAAATCTGATTTAGCATGACAATTCCCACTGTGCAAAAATATGCATACTTGATAATATTCGTATACGTTTATGTTATGCAGTATATTCATAACAAGTTCAATAAGCAGGAACTGTACACCAAATTATACTCAAAATAGTACAACTATACTAAAAATCCAAAATTTCTTGGCGTAGAATAGAAATAAAACTTTCCAAGCTTTTGCACATCAACCGGATGGCTTTTTCAAGGAAGGTAGACAGCTAACTGCAAACTGGATAATAGAACGTTTCAACACTTTGAACGCGGTGACTTGACTAGACAGTAAATTAATAGGAGCAAACGTGATATTTTGAAGAAACGAGGTCACGTTGGTTGGGCACGCCGTACTATGGTAGACAACTCAGCATTATTTGAAGAATTGATTCTAAATACGTGGTAACTGCCATTCGCGAAAACCTTGGAAATCTTGCAAGCCTCGCAGCTGGTCAAGATTTCCAAGGTTTCGCGAATGGCGGTAGATTTGGGTGTGGAGTATGTAGCCAATTTCTTTACGTCACTACATATAGGATCGGCGGACTTGAACTTGACTTCTCTTGATAGGGAAGTGGTTATTTTTCCGTCTCTTGTATCCCTTTTATGCTCACTGATTCTAATTCTAAACGAACGTTTGGAATTAGTGAGATGGCATAAACACCTGCTTCACTGAGAAAAGGGGGCTTCTCAATATTTTATATAAAGATGCCAGAGACCTTATGCCGACACCGAAGTACATCCTCCTGAACGCATTTTTGAATTGATAGGAAACATTTGGTATGTAGGGAATGGAGCCCAGGTAGCGAATTTCTATACCACAACTTTGCTACCTGGGTTTTCTTCCCTACATACCAAATGTTTCTTATCAACTCTAAAACGAGCTCAGGAGGATGTACTTCAGTGTCGGCATAAGTTCTTCGGCATCTTTATACATGATGCTTAAGAGAAATATTGATAAGCCCCCTCTTCTCAATGAGGCAGGTGTTTATGCCATCCCACTAAAATATCCGGACGGCTCCAGGCGATACTAAATCGAAATGACCAAACGTTCGTTTGGAATTAGAATCAGCGAAAATAAAAAGGATACAAGAGACGGAAAAGTAACCACTTCCATATCAAGAGAAGTCAAGTTCAAGTCCGCCGATCCTATATGGAGTGATGTAAAGAAATTAGCTTCATACTCCACACCCAAATCCACTGCCATTCGCGAAACCATGCGAATCTTGACCAGCTACGGTGCTTGCAATGATAGCGTCTCTTTGAAGTTGCCACGAATTTGGAATCAATTCTTCAAATAATGCTGAGTTGTCTATCATAGTACCGCGTGCCCAACCGACGTGATCTCGTTTCTTCGAAATATCACGTTTGGTCCTATTCATTTACTGTCTAGTCAAGTCACTGCGTTTAAAGTGTTGAAACGTTCTATTATCCAGTTTGCAGTTAGCTGTCTACCTTCCTTGGAAAAGCCATCTGGTTGATGTGCGAAAGCTTGGAAAGTTGTATTTGTATTCTTCGCCAAGAAATTTCGGACTTTTAGTATAGTTATACTATTTTGAATATTTATAGCAATTGGATATGTTTGAAATAATTAATGAACTAAATGCATCACTACTCAAGAAACGCATATAGCGTATTAAATCCGTTTATTTTTATGGCGTAATAAGCACAAAAATTCCCCAAGCTTTCGCACTCCACTGAGAGGCTTTTTCAAGGCAATGGTGGAACTAAAAAGACAGGTAATTGGAACACATAAGGAACAAAGAGGATTTTGGAAAATAACGTGGGTGACATCAAGAGAATATCACATGAAAGTTTAGCACGTAATTACACGACGCGTCGCGACGTGTTCCCGTCTTTTAATAACGCATGTCAAACCATTGGTTGTTCAGTAGAGATCACATCATTGCATGCTACTTTGCTGGAGAGGATTTCGACAGTTTCCCTGATGGCAGTCTCTTTAAAGTTCGTATAAGGGGCAATTCTTCTAATATTATTCCATACTGGAGCGGCCGATGAATGCATGACTTCTCTGGAGAGGGCTGTATTCTGCATGTCCTGGTTGACACTTTGCACGCGTTCTTTACATCTAGTGTCCAAGGATTGCTTTGTCATTCCGATATATATCTTTTCCGTGTTGTTAGAATATACCAACGGCATAGCGTACACACCTGCCTTTTCTTTTTCACACTGTCTCTCCTTGCAGATTGATACTATATGTGATAATAGGATCAGGGACATCATTGCTATTAATATGTTGTATTTATGTAATAAATTCTTTAACCAATATGCAAAGCCTTGGACCTATGTGACGGATCCTGCGTATGTCGTTGTCTTACTAGGTGATTTTGTTATTGCTGACACACGATATCTTACAATTCTGTGTATTCTGTCTATTTCATAATTTTTATATTCAGCCTTTAGACTTTTGCTATAATATTGTCATTTGTTATTTAGGTAGTCGGGTTTGCATTCGCTATACGCTCTATAGAACCATGCTCTAAAGGCAGAAAGTTTGTACTCTTTTGGGAAGGGCGAATAAAGAGTTCAAATTTCTGCCTTTAGAACATGGTTTTATAGAGCGTATAACGTATGCAAACCCGACCAACTAAAAAACAAGAAAATTGATAATAGTTATAGGAAAGGTCCCTATAAATATTATCAATATAATATTTATAGGGTTTTTTCCTATAAATACTGTATTATCAATCCATTTCTCTGCATTATGTCTACGATCGCCCTGAAAAAGCCTCCCAGTGGAGTGCGAGAGCTCAGAGAATCTTTGTGCTTATTACGCCATAAAAATAAATGGATTTAATACGCTATATGCGTTTCTTGAGTATTCACATTGCGGTGTAATAAAAATAACGTTACGGATCCATTAGTACTTTAGTTAATTAAATCTTTCAAGTATATTGAACTTGTTTGCCACGTGAGATTGACTTGTGTTTACTACACAACACGCATGAAACAAAAGCAGCCCAGATTCTCCTAATGCAGCGCTCCCTTGGAGGGTAAGATGGGAAATGGAAAAATTTCAGGAACTTTTAACTCCTGTTTTTTATCCGGCGATACCCCTATTCCATTACCCAATGTCACTTTCTGCAATTGTCTCCCAGAAATCCACTTGCACGTGCGTCAGCCCCACCCATCCGCTTTTTGCCTGGGAGTAGGTGGCCTACTTTCAAATCTGTTGATGCAATATACTCGAGGCATAGCGCTTTGTAGAGGGAGGCAGAAAGAGAGTCTCTTGCACAACTCGATTGGTGAGCATTTGATATACTACCTCCCAATTTATTTTCTTTTAATGTCAGGCCTCTAGCACATAAGGATTCACCCGCTTTTTTGCAGTTTCGTCCCGTATGCCACTATTTATATTCCTACATTCCAGGGCAGTGTTTCCTCTGCTTCGTCAAATACGGAATATCATTAAGATTTATTATTCTCCTTGTTAAAAGTGATTCCTTTTTTTCTCCCTTTTTAAATTCGGGGATTTCGTTAAATTCTCTTAGTTAACAACTGTGAAATTATTTTTGAATTAATATTACACCCAACAAAAGTTCCTATTTTGCTCGTTAAATCCGGGATCCTGGTAAATCTCATTATATGCGGGTTCCACTGTATTTAAAAAATACTGAATACACGCACGTAAAATTAAAGTGATTTTATGGCAGCAGTTTCAAGGTTTTTTTAAAAAAGACAACCTCATTTACGCCCATGAACTTCATTGCATTCCTCGAGTTTAGTATTGTAGAAATTATTTTGCAAGTTTTGTCGATGATGCAAAAAAAAAAAAGCAATTAACGTTTTTTCCCGCGGAGAGCTTTTTCTTTTTACTACTAATCAGATGATCGCTAAGAACGATTGAAGCGACGACTAAACTAAATTATTAACTCTCAAAATGGTGTTGGCAGCATATCATGGTAAAGTATTTCGCAGCAGGAAACAAATTACGAAGTTAAGGAAGAACTTGGCTACGCAGACGAATGGGAATTATGAAATACATTTTAGAAAAAGAAATGAAGAAAAACAACTAAAGTAATGAAAGCGCATACGCGGAACGACGCAGCAGTGATTGTAACGAAGAGAAGAAACCATTCGACAGAAATATTAAATTCAGAAAATGAAATATAAATATAAAATTGACGAACGCTGGGAAATTCTTAATTGCGTAAATTTTCTTTCAAAATCACGTGATCGCGCTGTGGTACTGAAGGACCAAAGCATTCATGTTACATCTCCTACCAGTTTGCCTCGTGATTGAGTTCCACACAAGGATTTCCATTATTTTCTTCAATACTTTCACAAAATTGAAAACTGTGGCAGATGAACACAAAATAAGAAGCAGACTCGCTTTTAAAGCGCACGACATAGGGATACTTCACGATATGACGAAGCTTCCTGGCCGTTTTTTTAATGGCAATTTTTTAACGCATTTCATGTTTCGCTTTACTATTAAAGTGGTATTTTTTATACGATGTTCAACACGGAAATCTTAACAGCAAGAAACAGTTGGCATACAGTCATGCAAATAGCATTATACAATTAGCTACCTGAGATATACAAGTAATAAATGCTTTGCAGCGGTCGTTCACGTGGAGGCGGACTGAGAAATATTGAAAGATAGCGCACGTCCGGGCTTGCCTAATTATAAAGCAAACGTTTCTGGGTCGAATGCGTTCCTCGCGATCGACTTTTGTTAGATCAATGTACTCATTTAATGAATCAACCTAGTCATGATGGAATGAGAATCTGTGTACGAATCCACCAGGATCATTCACCACACCTGATTCAACGATCATGTCTCAGAGTTTACACCCTCAGATAAGGTGTAGATGCAGCTACCAAACTTTGCACAGCCTTTTGAGCCGCATATACACTGAGTGGCCACTTTATTAGGACCACACCCTCAGTACTTTGTGGGGCCACCTTTTGCCTTTAATACTGCGTCGATTCTTCGTGGCATGGACTCCACGAGATTTTGATAGGTGGTTTGTGGAATCTGAGATCATGCTTGATGAATAGCACTTTCCAGGAGTGTGAGATTGCAGGGTTGTTGATCCAGCGGTCAGATGGCTCCTTCAACTTCATCCCACAAATTCTCAATGGGGTTGAGATCTGGAGATCGTGGGGGCCACCTAAGCAAAGTAAACTCCCCGGCATGTTCCTGAAACCAATCCTGTACAATACGAGCACTATGACAGGACGCGTTAATTTGTTGAAAGTAGCCATCGCCATTGGGATAAACCATCCACATGACAGGATGCACTTGGTCTGCAACGATGTTTAGATATGATGTGTGGGTCAGACGTTGATCAACGCGAATTAAAGTGCACAAAGCATGCCAGGAAAACATTCCCCAAACCATAACGTTGCCTCCACCAGCTTCATGGGTTGTAGCAATGCATTTGGGGTCCACGATTTCGTGCGGTTTCCACCAAATTCTCACTCTGTCATCGGTATGGTGCAACTGAAAACGTTATTCATCGGACCACATAATTTGTTTCCAATTATCGATTGTCCAATCCTTGTGCTCTTGTACGAACTAGAGATGTTTTCTCTTGTTAACTGCAGACAGCAAAGGTGTTCAAACAGGCCTTCGGCTACCATATTCCATCCGATGCAGTGTACGGCGAACAGTGCGTGCAGAGATCATTTGAGGGGATCCTTGATTAAGATGGTCTGTAATTTGCTGCACTGTTGCCCTTCTGTTGTCTGTTACCAGTCTGGGCACTCTCCATTCCGTCCAAGCAGTCACTAGTCGATGACGACCAGACGTTGCACGTAGAGACCCAGTTTTTTGGCTAACAGTCCAGTCTTTAAACACTTTAACAACAGCTGCTCTGGAACATTTCACGAATGCGGCTGTTTCGGTGATATTTGCTTCATGGCTCCGAGCTCGTACAATCATCCCACGTTGAAAGTCCGTCAAATCGCATTTTTTAGCCATCTTGTCACCCAAAAATCACTTCTACTACTGTCGCAAGCACCAAGCTTTCCCTTTTTATATTAGCCTCGCCGTGTGGCGGCAACAATGTGCA
This sequence comes from Macrothele yani, assembly GCA_039090855.1. Taxonomy (NCBI): domain Eukaryota; kingdom Metazoa; phylum Arthropoda; class Arachnida; order Araneae; family Macrothelidae; genus Macrothele; species Macrothele yani. The sequence goes on along the minus strand of CM077002.1, from coordinate 117,487,743 downwards.
GCCATAGCTCATTTGCTTAAAACTGTCAGGTGGTCTAATAAAGTGGCCACTCAGTGTATATAGAAAGAAAAGTGATTTTACGTGGAACATACAGGCTCACGATTGAAAAGTTGGAAGAGGGAGAAGTTGGAGTGCTAGACTACCAGTGTGAAATTTGTCTATAGGTGTCTATTCCACACGCCCTCACTGGGAGTGGGGAGAGAAAAATTGGCGAGGGAAGGAACAGGAGCCCTAATTTTTAACAGGGGGGCCAGCACCCCGTGCCCGACGGCTTAACGTCCCCATACGAAGCACAGCTGATATTTTGTGGTTAAACACATTTCAACCTACCTGTTATGGAACCCGAGACCTTTAATCGGTAGACGGACGAGCTAAGGCCAAAACCGTCCGCAGCCCGTGAATTTGAGTTTTGGGTTACATTTTCCCTGCAAATCTTTGGTATTTTGCTGTATTGCGTCTCTTCTCTTTATGATACTCGAGGTTCGTGACATTTGTTTCTTTGCTCCTAAGATGTTGTACGACCCGGAGCTCTGCCGCTGGAACCGCTAGTCGTTTACAGATCTCTAAGATTTCTCACAATGGGAAATACTCTTATGTGAACATTTGGAAGACTCTTGAAACATTTCAATAAGGTTGAAAATTTGCATACTATTCAGCGCATTCACTCTTTACTTTGCGCTTTGAAACAGCGGATCAAGTTGAAAACTATCTGGAAAACTCTATACGAACGTACAAAGTTGTATATATCTTAGTGAAACCTGTTGACGAGAATATTCGAACTGTCCATGTTTAACCACATCTCAAATAAAAGAATGCTGCATTGACGGGATACGCTGATAGTGGGCTCGACCCAGAATGAAATACTAAGCCATACCAGGTACAAGTACTGTAAGAATATGGATAACCAAGCAAATCTCTAATTTTCTGCATGCATGCAAATATACCGGCAGTGGTCACCTATTTAAGGATGGCACTCTCTTGCAGCCTGTATGGCAAACTTGGCCACATTGCTCTACATTGCCCACTCGGGTAGCTGCCTAATTGTGGAACTCTCAGGCACCAGGAAATCTCATTAAATCTAGCTTGTACTATCTTCTGTGGAACACATAGCACAAAGTCTCAGTGTCAGAAGTTCGCATTCACCGATATCGTTGCTCCTTCTTCTATTGATTGCTCCCATGTTCTTGAGCACGTCTCTGGAGATATGGTTTGATTTGCTTCACCGAACGAGTTGTCAGTTTTAACAAAGATTTAGCTTAACCTAGATATCAAAGTTTCCATGTTTCGCACATCAACCAGATGGCCCTTAAGGAAAAGTTAGATAGCAAACTACCTTCCTTTGAAAAGTTTACCTTCATTGAAAAAACTATCTGGTTGATGACTTAATATCTATATCACTAACAGAAAACGTCCATCTTGTTGGTCGACCTATTGTTGTGTTTGGACTTCACACTACGGACAGTGAACAAGCTACGGGTAGCATTTGTATTGATATGGTGGGGCATAATCAGTGGACACCATCCGGCTAAATTGTAGAGTCAATGCCTCGTCGCTTGGTCTCAGTGGTGGCTCTCACGGGGGAACTACGCAAACTTGGTAGGTGGTCATAATATTTTATTCCTAAAATGTGTATTTTGGAATTTGTCTTATAAGTTCGCCGGATCATTTTGCAGAGCAAAATTCATGCAAGCGTTTCATTGGCTATATTTTCAATAAATGTTTCTCTCTATTCGAAAAAAAAAGTAACTGCCGCTGCTGCTCCCGCTGTTTTAGAAATTTCGCGACACTCTTGCTTTCCGAGCTCTCAGCGCACAACGTATTGAACACAAAAATATCAAATTTACATCGTTTGTAGAGAAATGTTTGGAAAACACGCTGAATAAACCGGTTCTCGATTCTAACGATGCTTCAAGAGCTATTGCATTTCAAAGTTAAGGTAAGTAAAAAAGTGCTGTCAGGTCGCGTTCCGGACACAGTTAAGCAACAGAACCACGAAACTTTGTAGGCATGTAGTGCCATGACCAAATTTTGCACCTCGTCGCCCTTTTTTTGATTTTCGATTTATTTTATGCGAAGCTAAATTTCACAAAATTATCTATTTCGCGATGGGATCCACTTAAAAAATCGAATATAGGGCTAATTATAAATCATAACGCATTGCAATTTTTACAGCATAAACTTACAGCTATCGTCCCATTTTTACAAAAAAAAAATTAAGAAAAAGTAATTTTCTGATTTTTAAGCATTTTTTAAAGGCACAAAGGAAAGAAACGAATGGCTTGTCTGTCTTCACTATAACCACAGAGGAACGTTTTGGTCCCGTGACCTGCTGCCATGGTGATGCAAAGAACTTGTTATGCATATGATTTGTTGGTAAAGCTATCTCAGTTGTTTATGGTGGACGTCAAGTAATTTTGCTTCCTATGGAAAAACTTCTGTACACATTTTCTTCACAATTAATGCGTTCCCAAGGACGAAAATTTGAACATCGATTAAAATAGCTTCATTTTATAACTTGGAATACTTAATATTTTCTAAACCATAACCATAATTATGCAATCCAACATTTGTTTGTCTACTGACGTCATCAAAGTACAGGTCGCGCCATTTTTTTCTTGTTCCAACACCACGGAAGGAAAAGTTATTGATTTTTTATAAAATTATGGTTATGTTTCAGAAAATATTAAGTATTCCAAGTTATAATATGAAGTTATTTTAATCGATGTTCAAATTTTCATCCTTGGGAACACAATAATTGTGAAGGAAATGTACGCAAAAGTGTTTCCATTGGAAGTATAGGAAGCAAAAGTACTTGACGTCCACCTTAACGGTTTAGAATAACGGTTTACGGAAATGCTTTTGTTTTCCTTAGTGGTAAATTTAGTAAGTGCTATAAGTTCAAACGACAAAAGTCCGACCTTCCAAAAATTAACGACACTAAAATAAACCTCTGAAATTTCGGAATAACAAGCCTTATTTGCTTAGACATGCAATAAAAATTGAAATTTATATGAATTTTCCAATTTTTATTTCATGTGATATACTTGGAGATCGGGCTGCAGTGCCCGAGCGCTACTCTGAAAACCAGCGTAGCGAGCCTAGAGACGCAGCCCCAAGTACCATACAAGAAAGTACGCGAAAAATGTGCCTAACGCAATGCATTGCGTTTTTACATCTTCTTTAAATGTAATCTTTATTTTAAAATGCGGTGCAACTTCTTTACCCATGAGATGACTTTGAACGAAGCCCTGTTTTCAGAATCAGCCTATGGATGTACAAGAGATTATTCTTTCAGTTCTCTATAGTCTTTCTTTTACATAAATCCTGCAAAAAAGTCCTTCCACATCTAAATAATGCAAATTTCTGAGAGGAATTCTCCGCATTTTCTATGATCAGTTTGAAGTGTGAACTACAGTCATGATGCACTTGGAGTCACGAAAATCAATGAAATCCAATTAACTTTATACCACTGAAACGAAAACTTAATCTCATCTCAAATGCGAAAGAAAAGCAAGTTATGAATCTGAAAGAAATTCTACTCCTTGCACGGAAAGCAAGCACACAACATTCTTTTAAATGATAAAGCTGTGATTTCTTTATTCCTCTCAAAGGCTAATTTTTTGTTTAAAGTGTTTCAAAACAACTGAATTGTTTGCATTTTTTTTTTTTTTTTTTGGTAAAGAATTATCGAGAGAAACATTTAAAGCCAAACTAAAGGAATGAAATTTGGACATATGAGAGTAAGCAAGCAATACACTTTACCCAGTTTTTTTACTCTTTAACTAATTTCAAATCCATTTTTTACGCATACTCATCTTGCATTTACACATTTTCCTTTCCAGAAAAAGATATGCCTAGAATGACATCTACATGCTTCTCTCCGAGGCTTTTGGAAAAGAAATCAAAATTTAATTTTTAAATTCACTCCATTCTAACCTAGAAATTTTAACAACTAATGGATTTACTTAATGAAAGTGGATTTACGTCACCGTCTAAGTTGTCTAAGTTACTTCTCCGTTTCTTCTGAAGTACACTGATAACATTCAGGATAAAGAAAGATAGAGATAGGTATTGTTCTGAACAAATTATTAATTTTGCGGTTATATCAGTGCTTTTACTCTGTTTGACGTATACCTCCGTTAAACTTTTATATTGAGTTTCTGTTCCCTTATATAAATTTGGTTTCTTCTCTTTAAGCTTTTTGTCACTGCACGACACGTTACCTCCATGAAAGTCTTTTTTTTTTTTTTTCATTTTGGCATCACTGACAGTAAGTTGGAGAAGCATATAGGGTAAACAGTGAAGCCAAGTCCATTACGAACATTAGCAGAGATTCATTGTTAAGCATATCTGAGCACGCAATCTTTTAAAACTAAAAGCAATTTAAGGCTGTTTTTGAATGAGTGTAAGAGAAATTCTATCCTATATCTGCAATGTAAATTCCTTTGTACACATTTTCTCGAAGACTATTACTTTGCAGCGTTTGAAAATTGGAGCACAAATAAAAATGACCTATGGCTAACATGTGCCACAGTTATTATTCCGAAACAATTGTTAGAATTGTTTTTTAAATTCAATTTATCTGACTCGAAAGTATTCCAATTTGGGCGCTAGATGGCTCGATAAATTAGCTTAGCAGTGTTTCTGTCTGGACAAAACGAAATCTCTCATTTCTGTCTGATTTTTTTTAATTGTCTAGGCTAAATAGAAATAATTGAATGGGGCCAAAAGTGAGACTGGAATCTTGTCTCCCATAAATCATCTTAAATCCTACTGGACGTTCATTATTTGAGGAGAAAATGTGTACATTAGCAGAGAACCTCTGAATCTGAGCTATAGAAACTCTACCTACCTGCTGAGCCCCACCCCCAAATAACGTCATTGGTTAAAACGTAACAGCGCATATTTTGTCTGTTTATTGTGGAGCCAACGAGAGACCGCTTCCGTTTTGAATATCTGCAATGAATCGGTCACGCCAACTTCTGTGACAGTCCCTCAAGACATAAAAGCCACGCACAAGGAGTGATTTTTTGCGCCATCTATCGCAGAAGAGGAACCCTAACACTCATTCGAAGACAGCCTTAAACGTATTCCTCATATCTGCTGCAATGCAATTTTCTTTAAACTCTCTGGGAAACCACTTTTAAACTCGAGCAAATAAGCATTTAAGAGTATGCAAGATTAAGAAAACACATGAGATTCACGTGGTCGTATGCATATTATCTGGTTGAATTTTCCCAGTCTTGCTTTAGTTTAACTTTTACACTGATGCTTTAGGAGTAACTAATGTCTGTGTAAAGACACGTTTATAAATCATTTGTATTTTTAAACATAGTTTCAAACAACAACTGAGCCGAGAAACCTTTAGCATCGTAAAATATGCCGAATGACAAGAATTAATTTATTAATATACAACAATTTTGAAATTTAAAGGGAAATACATACGTTCTTTGTGTTGCACGTAATGTTAGTCGCTGTCTACCAGCGCACAGTGTAATGTTTTAATTGTAATGAATGCTTTCACTTATAATATTACTTGTTGTGCTAGCCATGGTTCTAGCAACACTGGAGCTCCTTAACGTAACACTCCAATTAAGCGGCACAAAGTCCTTAATTATTCAATGAGTAATATTAGTCTTTCTAAATACAAGAAGAGAACAGCCTTCAATTACTCACATTAATCGTTCTTATTAGGTCTTCCAAGCTCAACAGAACTACGCTTCAAATCACATGAAGAGTCTCAACAGAGTGAACCTTTCTATCTCTCTCTCTCTCTCTATGTATACACTGCTTAACGAAGGTCTCCCCAAGTTTACTCCACAACGGTCTGTCTTGTGCCAGTCTCCTCCATGTCACTCCTGCATACTTTCGAATTTCATCCACCCATCTTCCATGTGATCTTCTTCTGGGTCTTTTCCTGTCTCTTGGAATCCAATCTAAAATTTCGGCTGTCCACCGATGATCTTTCTTTCTGGCAGTATGTCCAGCCCATTGCCATTTCAGGGATTTAACTCTGATCATGATGTCTTCCACTCTTGACATTTTTCGGATCCACGAGTTCCTCTTCTTATCTCTCCTGGTTACACCAAGCATGCACCTCTCCATGCTACTTTGAGTTGTCTGCAGCCTTTGTATGTCTCTTTTAGTTAAGGTCCAAGTCTCTGCACCATACGCAAGCACTGGAAGGATGCATTGATCAAACACTATTCTTTTAAGACATAATGGCCTATTGCTCTTGAAAATTATGCTGTTTCTTCCAAAAGCTCTCCAGGCAAGTTTTGTACACCGATTAATTTCTTCATCAATGTGACCCTCACTTGATATCTGCTGTCCAAGATAAATGTAGGTGTCGGTTATCTCCAGCTTTTCTCCATCAATCTATAAATCTTCATTTCTTGTAAAAGCATTGAACATCACTTTTGTCTTCAGAAAGTTCATTTTTAATCCCACTTCTTTACTCTTGTCAGCAAGTTCCTGGATCATACTCTGCAGCTCTGATGGGGTAGTTGCAAAAATGACTACGTCATCAGCAAAACGAAGGTTGGTTAGATAATCTCCATTAAACTTTATCCCCTTGTTTTCCCAGCTCAGCTACTGAAAGACACCCTCCAATGTGGCATTAAAGGGCTTTGGAGATATTGTGTCACCTCGTCTCACTCCCTTTCCAATCTTTATGTGTGTTGTATTTTCAAACAGCCGAATCTTTGCACTTGCATTTTCATAAATGTTATTCATAATATTAATGTATGCATCTTCAATACCGCAGGATTTCAGAGCCATTGTAACTGCTGATGGTTTCACCGATTCAAAGGCTTTTTCATAATCGATAAAAGCTATGCACAATGGAAGTTCATATTCCCTCGCTCTTTCAATTAGTTCTCTCAGTACATGGATATGATCTATTGTGCTGTAGCCACTCCTAAATCCAGCTTGTTCTCTCGGTTGAGCCATGTCCAGTGTTACTTTCAAGCGGTGTGAAAGAACTTTAGTGAAGATTTTATAAACCACTGATAGGAGGCTGATAGGTCTGTATTCCCGAGATCCTCAAAGTCACCTTTTTTATGTAGCAAGATCATTGTAGCGGTATTCCAATCCTCAGGAATCTTCCCTTCATTAAGGCATCGAGTAAAAATTTGGGCGAGTACTGTTTCGATATCTCCACTTGCTTCCTGTATGATATCTACAGTAATTCCATCTTCTGCTGGAGCTTTCCCCCGATTCATGTTCTTTATTGCATGTGAAACTTCTGCTGGGAGGACTGGAGGAACTCTGGTACTGGTACCTTTCATGATGTCTGGAGTACATGTATCATCCCTTTCATATAATTTGGAGTAGACATCTTTCACTCTTGTAAAAATTTCATCTCTATTTCTTGTTACAGAACCTACTTCTTTTCTCAGTGTCATCATCTGTTTTCGTCCCTTACTGAGATGTCTCTTTGCTATCTTTAGGCTTTGGTTGTTTTCAATTGCTTTCCTCACTAGTTCACAGTTAAATTTCCTTACGTCTTCAGTGATACTTTTTCGTACTGTCTTGCATAACTCTATATATTCCACTTTGGAAGTCACATCTTCTTTAGTTGTCTTCATCTCTCTTCTTTTTTGCATCAACATTTTGTTTTTTGCTGATAATTTGTTCACATGCAACTTGTTCTTAGACCCAGCTAATTTTGTTGCTGTTTCCATAAGAGCTTTGATTAGTTTTCTGTTAACTTCAGAAGTATCCACTTCTTCTGATGATAGGCCTTCTAAAGCAGAGAATCTGTTCTTCAGTTCCAACTTGAAGGTATTATGGTATTTGTTAAGGTTGGTTATGTCAATAGATTTTGTTTGTCTTATGAGCTTGCCACGTTCAAGTTTACTGTTGAGGTGCATCTTACATCTCACCAATCTATGGTCACTGCCTGTGTTGAACTTGTTTAGCACACTGCAGTCTTCTATGACGAATTTTTTGTTACACATAATAATAAATATATATATATATAAAATACATAAATAAGACAGACACTACAAGCACAATAGAACTCTATTAGATATGTGACAACCCTGCAGACATTGACCCCTTAGCAGAGCGCGAGGTCATGGCATTATATTTTTGCAATTTTATGTTTATTACGTTTTTGTGTATATATATATATATATATATATATATATCATCATCATCATTGTCAACCATTATCAATCCACTGCTGGACGAAGGTCTCCCCAAGTTTCATCCACAACGGTCTGTCTTGTGCCAGTCTCCTCTAGGTCACTCCCGCATACTTTCGAATTTCTTCCACCTAGCTCTCATGTGATCTTCTTCTGGGTCTTTTCCTGTCCCTTGGAATCCAATCTAAAATTTCGGCTGTCCAACGATGTTCTGTCCTCTGGCAGTATGTCCAGCCCTTTGCCATTTCAGGGATTTAACTCTGATCATGATGTCTTCCACTCTTGTCATTTCTCTGATCCAAGAGTTCCTCTTCTTATCTGTCCTGGTTACACCGAGCATGCACCTCTCCATGCTACTTTGAGTTGTCTGCAGCCTTTGTATGTCTCTTTTAGTTAAGGTCCACGTCTCTGCACCATACGTAAGCACTGGAAGGATGCATTGATGAAACACTTTTCTTTTAAGATATAATGGCATATTGAAAATTATGCTGTTTCTTCCAAAAGCTCTCCAGGCAAGTTTTGTACGCCGATTAATTTCTTCATCAATGTGACGCTCACTTTATATCTGCTGTCCAAGATAAACGTACGTGTCTGTTATCTCCAGCTTTTCTCCATCAATCGATAAATCTTCATTTCTTGTAAAAGCATTGAACATCACTTTTGTCTTCTGAAAGTTCATTTTTAATCCCACTTCTTTACTCTTGTCAGCAAGTTCCTGGATCATACTCTGCAGCTCTGATGGGGTAGTTGCAAAAATGACTACGTCATCAGCAAAACGAAGGTTGGTTAGATAATCTCCATTAATCTTTATTCCTTTGTTTTCCCAGTTCAGTGATTGAAAGACATTTTCCAATGTGGCATTAAAGAGCTTGGGAGATATGGTATCACCTTGTCTCACTCCCTTTCCAATCTTTATGTGTGTTGTATTTTCAAACAGCCGAATCTTTGCCCTTGCATTTTCATAGATGTTATTAATAATATTAATGTATGTATCTTCAATACCGCAGGATTTAAGAGCCATTGTAACTGCTGATGGTTTCACCGATTCAAAGGCTTTTTCATAATCGATAAAAGCCATGCACAATTTAAGTTCATATTCCCCAGCTCTTTCAATTAGTTCTCTCAGTACGTGGATATGATCTATTGTGCTTTAGCCACTCCTGAATCCAACTTGTTCTCTCAGTTGAGCCATGTCCAGTGTTACCTTCAAGCGGTGTGAAAGAACTTTAGTGAAGATTTTATAAACCACTGATAGGAGGCTGATAGGTCTGTAGTTCCTGAGATTCTCAATGTCACCTTTTTTATGTAGCAGGATCATTGTAGCGGTGTTCCAATCCTCAGGAATCTTCCTCATAAAGGCATCGAGTGAAAATTTGGGCGAGTACTGTTTCGATTTCTCCACTCGCTTCTTGTATGATGTCTACAGTAATTCCATCTTCTCCTGGAGCTTTTCCCCGCTTCATGTTCTTGATTGCATGTGCAACTTCTGCTGGGAGGACTGGAAGAACTCTGGTACTGGTACCTTTCATGATGTCTGGAGTACATGTATCATCCCTTTTATATAATTTGGAGTAGAAATCTTTCACTCTTGGCAAAATTTCGCATCTATTTCGTGTTACATATATATATATATCATCATCATCATCATCATTGTCAACCATTATCAATCCACTGCTGGACGAAGGTCTCCCCAAGTTTCCTCCACAACGGTCTGTCTTGTGCCAGTCTCCTCCATGTCACCCCTGCATACCTTCGAATTTCATCCACCCATCTCCCATGTGGTCTTCTTCTGGATCTTTTCCTGTCCCTTGGAATCCAATTTAAAATTTCGGCTGTCCATCGATGATCTGTCCTTCGGGCAGTATGTCCAGCCCATTGCCATTTCAGGGATTTAACTCTGATCATGATGTCTTCCACTCTTGTCATTTTTCGGATCCACGAGTTCCTCTTCTTATCTCTCCTGGTTACACGAAGCATGCACCTCTCCATGCTTCTTTGAGTTGTCTGCAGTCTTTGTATATCTCTTTTAGTTAAGGTCCATATACAAATATATATATATATATATACAGTATATATATATATATGTACTATGGAGCACTGGCACTGCCTTTTGACCAGTCAGACTATTGTTCTACTCCACAGATCACTTGGTGAGCAGGTGCTTCCGTGAAAAGAACTGTGCAGATTCAACCGCTTCAGTATATTTGTAATTTGGGATTGAGTTATACATTCTGTTAATATGAAGAGTGCCGCCTTTTATGTAATTACCTGCCTCTACCGGGGTGAGTTTTATTATATACTTTCCATTCTTTCGGATTTTATGATCTATTCAGGAGTTTTCACCACATTTCTGCGCTATACTGTATGTATTTCAGTGTTTTAAGTTTCTTTATTCAGATTCTGTTTTTTGGTGTTGGTGAGTTACAAGTGAAATATATATATATATATATATATATATGTTCTGGTGTGCTGCAATTGCGTAGCTGGGCGTTGGTCTCCTATTTCGCAGTCTCACCGTGTCAATCATTCTAGTAGATGTATCCTGAAGAGCAATTGAATTAGAGACAACTGCTGTTATGCAAATATGGCACTGTGGACGGCCCTGTAAACGGAAACGACATGACGTATGCAGCGATCCGACAATATAAGGACTGATGAGACGGGAATCAGTAAGAGTCGGAAGCAGTATGAGTAAGACGAAGGAACTAAGCGCATTTGATCGTGGGCAAATTGTCTGTGCCTAACGAATGGGTCATTCCATCTCGGAAGTCATGCAGGCACTGGGATTTCCACGAGCCACTGTGTCACGGGTGCACCGTGAGTACATCGAATCCGGTAAAACCATCCCTGCAAGGGCCAACTGCCGTGGACAACAGCGTGTTGTTGAGTGGTGTCATCTTCAGCTAGCTCGCATTGTAACAGCGGATAGACGGGCCACAGTGCAAGAAATCATTTGGCAATTTAATGCTGGTGCAAAAAAATTGGGAAAGCAGCCACACCATCCAGAACCATCTCCTTGTTATGTGGTACAGAAGCCATCGTCCCATGAGGGTACCGCTGCTGACCGCACATCACAGGGTGCAAAGATTAGCATGGGCACAGGAACATCGCCATTGGACCCTAGACATGTGGAAAAATGTTGCCTGGACTGATGAGTAGAGATTCACGTTGGTACATGCGGATGGCAGGATACGAGTACGGTGCAAGCCACATGAAGCGATGGATCCTTCTTGCCAACAGGGTACTCTTCAAGCTGGTGGGGGTGGCATTCTCGTCTGGGGACTGTTTACGTAGACTTAAATGGGACCCCTGGTACGCGTGACATCGCCCCTCACAGGTCAACGTTACTGGGGTATCCTGGACGACAGTTTGGACCCGTTTGTGAGTCTTCAACATTCCACTGGGGACCTCATCCTGCAACAAGACAATGCACCGTGCCATCGCTCCCGATATGTATCCAAATGGTTGGATGAACACTCCACCGACGGGACCTGGCTTCCTTGGAGAGCCAGGTCGCCTGAACTCAATCCCATCGAGCACATCTGGGATGCCATCGAGAGAGATGTTCTAGGCTCTATAGTGTATATATATATATATACAGTATATATATATATATGGGATGTAAGGTCAGGTAATGCGTAACATCACAGCCTCTCCTTGACAAATGTCAACCCCGCCTTCTCGTGGTACATCCTGTTCCCACTAAAGGGGCTCTGACGACCGCCAATAGCGGTGTAACTATACCATCGGGATTAGAGGAAATTCTATCCCACACTCACCAACCCGCTTGGCCAGCGTGGTGAGTTATGGCCAACCCCCCCCCCCCCCCAAAATGACTCCACAATTTAAATCTTGGCCCTCAGTCTCCGGTAGCTGGAATGTACCTGGCCAAGGCAGCGGCCAGTGCGACATGAAGGCAGAGGGTGCTAAGAATCCCCGGAGGACCGGACTAGGCTGCCATCTGATGCTGACCTTGGCTACGTACAACGGACGCTCCCTATCTTCTGATTCAAGGCTTCTTGAATTGGAAGAGGAACTACAAAGGATCAAGTGGGACATCGTCGGGCTAAGTGAGGTAAGGAGAAAAGGAGAAGATCTCATTGAACTGAAAAGTGGACATCTCTTCTACTATCGTGGGACACATACTGGCATAACTAGTGGTGTTGGATTTATAATAAACAAGAAACTGAAGGATAAAGTTGTAGACGTTGAAAGTTCCTCTGACAGAGCTGCACGACTCGTTATCCAACTCTCGAGAAGATACCAGGCTCAGATTATTCAAACTTATGCACCCACCACAAGTCATGCTGAAGAAGAAATTGAAGAATTTTATGAGGAAATTCGTGATCTAAATAATGAAGGTAAGCAGCACTTGAAGATAATTATGGGAGATTTCAATGCAAAAATAGGGCAACGGCAACAGAATGAAACTTCAGTAGGTAAATTCGGTCACGGCAACAGAAACCAGCGTGGAAATACTCTCGTAGAGTTTGCAGAGGCAGAAGGGTTTTTCATCTTGAACTCCTTTTTCAAGAAAAAGCCACACAGGAAATGAACATGGAGACATCCAAATGGGAAGACAAGTGAAATTGATTTTATTATGTGTAACAAAAAATTCGTCATAGAAGACTGCAGTGTGCTAAACAAGTTCAACACAGGCAGTGACCATAGATTGGTGAGATGTAAGATGCACCTCAACACTAAACTCAAACGTAGCAAGCTCATAAGACAAACAAAATGTATTGACATAACAAACCTTAAAAAACGCCATAATACCTTCAAATTGGAACTGAAGAACAGATTCTCTGCTTTAGAAGGCCTAACATCGAAAGAAGTGGATATTTCTGAAGTTAACAGAAAAGTAACCAAAGCTCTTATGGAAACAGCAACAAAATTAGCTGGGTCTAAGAACAAATTGCATGTGAACAAATTATCAGGAAAAACCAAAATGTTGATGCAAAAAAGAAGAGTGATGAGGATAACTAAAGAAGATGTGACTTCCAAAGTGGAATATATAGAGCTATGCAAGACAGTACGAAAAAGTATCACTGAAGACTTAACGAAATTCAACTGTGAACTAGTAAGGAAAGCAATTAAAAACAACCAAAGCCTAAAGATAGCAAAGGGACATCTCAGTAATGGGAAAAACAGATTATGGCACTGAGAAAAGAAGATGGTTCTGTAACAAGAAAAAGAGGCGAAATTTTGACAAGAGTGAAAGATTTCTACTCCAAATTATATGAAAGGGATGATACATGTACCCCAGACATCATGAAAGCTACCAGTACCAGAGTTCTTCCAGTCCTTCCAGCAGAAGTTGCACATGCAATCAAGAACATGAAGCGGGGAAAAGCTCCAGGAGAAGATGGAATTACTGTAGACATCATACAAGAAACAAGTGGAGAAATCGAAACAATACTCGCCCAAATTTTCACTCGATGCCTTAATGAAGGGAAAATTCCTGAGGATTGGAACAACGCTACAATGATCTTGCTACATAAAAAAGGTGACATCAGGAACTACAGACCTATCAGCCTCCTATCAGTGGTTTATAAAATCTTCACTAAAGTTCTTTCACACCGCTTGAAGGTGGCAATGAACATGGCTCAACCGAGAGAACAAGCTGGATTCAGGAGTGGCTACAGCACAATAGATCATATCCACGTACTGAGAGAACTAATTAAAAGAGCGAGGGAATATGAGTTTCCATTGTGCATGGCTTTTATCGATTATGAAAAAGCCTTTGATTTGGTGAAACCATCAGCAGTTGCAGTGGCTCTGAAATCCTGCGGTATTGAAGATGCATACATTAGTATTATTAATAGCATCTATGAAAATGCAAGTGCAAAGATTCGGCTGTTTGAAAATACAACACACATAAAAATTGGAAAAGGAGTGAGACAAGGTGACACCATATCTCCGAAGCTCTTTAATGCCACATTGGAAAATGTCTTTCAATCACTGAGCTGGGAAAACAAAGGGATAAAGATTAATGGCGATTTTCTAACCCACCTTCGTTTTGCTAATGATATAGACATTTTTGCAACTACCCCATCAGAGCTACAGAGTATGATCCAGGAACTTGCTGACAAGAGTAAAGAAGTGGGATTAAAAATGAACTTTCAGAAGACAAAAGTGATGTACAATGCTTTTACAAGAAATGAAGATTCATCGATTGATGGAGAAAAGCTGGAGATAACAGACACGTACGTTTATCTTGGACAGCAGATATCAAGTGAGGGTTACATTGGTGAAGAAATTAATCGGCGTACAAAACTTGCCTGGAGAGCTTTTGGAAGAAACAGCATAATTTTCAAGAGCAATATGCCATTATGTCTTAAAAGAAAAGTGTTTGATCAATGCATCCTTCTAGTGCTTACGTATGGTGCAGAGACGTGGACCTTAGCTAAAAGAGACATACAAAGGCTGCAGACAACTCAAAGAAGCATGGAGAGGTGCATGCTTGGTGTAACCAGGAGAGATAAGAAGAGGAACCCGTGGATCCGAAAAATGACAAAAGTGGAAGACATCATGATCAGAGTTAAATCCCTGAAATGGCAATGGGCTGGACATACTGCCAGAAGAACAGACCATCGATGGACAGCCGAAATTTTAGATTGGATTCCAAGGGACAGGAAAAGACCCAGAAGAAGACCACATGGAAGATGATTGGATGAAATTCGAAAGTATGCGGGAGTGACATGGAGGAGACTGGCACAAGACAGACCGTTGTGGAGGAAACTTGGGGAGACCTTCGTCCAGCAGTGGATTGATAATGGTTGACAATGATGAAGATGATGATATATATATATATATATATATATACTTAAGAGCAAAACTGAAGACTAAGGAAAAAATTTTAGAATTTAAAACGAAGGGTGCAAAATAACCTGAAAATCAAAACGCGCAACGCAGCAGTTTTGAAAATTCAGAATTCACATACTATAAAGATACCTAAGCAAAAAAAAACACATATATAATTTTGACTCACACCTAGTACAACATAGAAAAGGTTATGTATCTACCTGCGTGAGTAAAAGGAGAAAAGAAAAAAAGAAAATAAAACAACTGAATGTAGAAGGTGTCGAGAATACTGAGCCTTGGCTTTATCAAGGACCAGCAAAAACTCTGCATTTTCTCACTTCCACAAAGACCTAGTTGGAAATGGGTTTCTGCAAGGCCATAGATGTAAGTAACATTCCCACCTAAAATAGTTTAAAAAATATATATATAAGTCATGTCCTCCGTAGAGTAGCATGACCTAGCACTAGTTAACAATTTCGCTTGCATCCATTAACCTTCATGCCCGACCCATGCTCTTCATCTGTTACTATTAAACAGAGAGAAGAAGATTAAAGAGAACTCAAGCTGTGAGAGTGACATAATAAATAGAAATGATTTTCAGCTATAACGAAATTCCAAGTTCGTTTGAGAGAGAATTTAAACCTGAAAAACAAATTTTACATTGCAATTAAAAAAGGAAATGTTAATTTATAACGAACAGATTTTTGAAAGAAAACTTGAGTCTAAAACCCCCTACTCTACAACTTATGACAGCACGAAAACGAGAATAAGTTAAAGATAATAATTAACTAAAGAAAACTTTGTGAAAGTTATATACCTTAAACAGTTAGTTGCAATATGTACAAAGTATTTCAGCAGTGCTTTAAGTGCATAATTAATTAGTTATTAAGAACTTAACTACTTTGAAAAAACAGCGCATAGACAGCGCATAGAAAAGGAACAAGCTTAGCCATCTTCTGTTCCTAGGTACCACAAAAGACGCTCAAAGTTACAAAGAAAAGTAAGAGTTAAAACCCGCATAAATGTTAACAGACAAACCAATGCTTAAAAGCTGAAAAGCTAAAAAACGACAGAGAAAGGTACATGAAGTACAAACATTGAACTTATAAAACCTAGAACCCAAAAACAAGGAAGAGAGCTTACCTCTTGAGTTACAAAAACTTTTCTCCTCACAAGAGGAGAACATGGCTGACCTCTTCCGCCACTCCCTAGACGCTGGGGGGCAGTGAGGGTGGGGCTGATGGCCTCCTCATACAGCAAGAAACCAACGCGCGGAGATTTTAACCAGAGAAAAAAATATATAAACTTAAGACTGTGGATCTGTATGATCAGAATGAGCAGAATTAACTCTCCAGAATACATGAGAAATATTATAAAATACACGAGCAGTTTATTTAATAATCTTTGCATGTATTAAATCACCTTAGTGAGCTTCTATAGATTAATCAGAATCTTATTAATTTTAATGTTGGTTTTACTATTTTTAGTATAGCTATCCTAGTGATGAATAACTGGTTTTCTTTTTTTATTTGTTTTTATTTTCTTTTATAAACAGATTTTTAAGCTTTTTTGTGATTTTGTTTATATTATTTAATTTTTTTTGTTTTAATAGGACCGTCATATCCATAGCACTAAGGTTCCTTTAGGTAGTTAATAGGCATCCTCTAGCCAACTTCCTTACGGCTTTGATTGGTCAGAATCATATTATTAACTGTGTAGAAAATTAAAGCAGATCTGCCAACCTTACTCTATTATTCAGAATAATTTTTCTTAAAGTTCTTTTGATGAAAGAAGAAGGAATTTCGTTCTCTAGAAAACTTTCTAATAGTATATTAATGTGGTAATTGAAGTCCAAATTGTTGCTGCAAATTCTTGAAATTCTTAGGACCTGAGAAATTAGTACATTCTCAATTACTTTGGTTGAAATGTTATTATTCCAGTGTAGATATTTAATTACTTTGAAAGGAAAATTAACTCTTTTATCAAAGAGGCTAATAGATGGGTTACCTCTGTTGAGCTTAATGCTTAAGTCTAGGAACTCAAGTTCCTGATTACTGTGGTTGGTTTTACATAAGTTAAGAGAGCTAGGATAGATATTATCAAAATCACTCTCTATAACTTCGGAATTATTGATACACAGCAGATCATCAATATATCTAAAAGTGTAAAGGTAGTTATCTGAGCAGGTGGGGTGATTTTTAATGAATTTATATTCCTTAAAGAACAGGAATAGATTAGCGATATTCGTGGACGTTGATGTTCCCATTGGAATACCGTTCACTTGCTTATAGAGAGTATTATTATATAAGATATGGTTATTTTTTATGCAGCAATTGAGATAAGAGTTCCAAGTTCCTACATCAACAAATTGGTTAAGTTTAAATTCTGCATACAGCTCTTTAAAGGTAGTGATTATATCTGATAGAGGCAGATTAGTATATAGGTTTTCAAAATCATAACTATTAATATCTAGGGGGACACACTTTGAGTATAGTAGAAATTACTTCTGCATTATTATTAATTATCCAAAAATCTCTGTACATCAAGTTAGAACAGTTTCTAATGTGTTTCAAAACCTTCTTTAAGACATCTTCAAAAGCAAGATCTATTTTCTTTTTATGACTCCTTACTCCACTAGCTATGAACCTGAACTTCACAGGATCCTTATGAAACTTAACCGTTGCAAAAGAAATGGAAATTCAGGCCCATATCTTCTAGTTTGCGGAATTTTAAGTTTCTTGAAGAATGCCTTAAACCGATTTTCTAACTGCTTGGTAGAATAACTTACGGGCTCGTATGTTACTCTATTATTGAGTTCCATAGTTAACAATTCAAAATAGAACTTCTTACAGATAATTGCAAAATTATTGCTAGCTTTATCCGTAGTGGTAAAAATAAATTGGTCTTGTAGTTTGGAGAGTGACCTTTTAGCTTCTCCAGAGAAAAAGAGATTTCTGTCGAAACAAAAGTCCAGACCTGCCAACTCACCGGTGAAGCTATTGATTATATTATATTTCCATTCTGCGAAGGCCTCAATAGGCTGATTGTACGTTAAACTGGTTTTTACGATGTACTTATTTACATCTTGAGTGAAGCTCTCAAGAATCCTTTCTTTGGAAATTGTGAAGGAAGGTCTGAAATTAGAGCCATACTCTAATAAATTCCTAAGCTTTTCATTTTCAACAAAACTCAAGTTTCCGGTGATAATATGGTTGTAATTCTTATCATAGTGAACTGTTTCTTTATGTTCATCACAAGAACAAGTAGTAATTACAGGAATGTAGCTCGAAGAGTTAAGTTTGTAGTTTTTAACTATTGACCCTAAGGTCTTAACATATTTAAAACTTACAATAGACTGGTGCCTGTGGATGGGAAAAAAAAAATTGCATTATTGTAGAACAGCTTCCTTACATTGAGATTATCGTAGGCTTTATTTAGGAACCTGATGGTAACAAAATTACTGGAAAATTCTTTAAGAGAAATTTTATCTTTAAGAATATGTTTATCTGTCCTTGCCGGCAGCTTATATCTCCATCTCGTTTACCTTGTCACGTGCACTCTGTGACGCGCCTGGGCGGGTTAACTGTGATTCGGTGAGTTGCCATATTATTCTGATATGACCGTGCAATTGTTGTTTCATTGAATGAGTTTAGATTCCCAGATATTACCCTAACATAAAACTTCACTGTGAAGCAGTGTAAAGATCACAGAAAAAAGTTTTGCATATCAGTGAGCAAACTGCTGTGCAATAAGAAATTTATTTTACCTAGACATTTTTCACCTATTGTAATATCTAGAGAACAGATATCAAGTAAGGGTCTCATAAAGATAGTTAACAAGCGTAGAAAACTTTGGTGATATATACAGGATGATCAGCTTCGTAACTTTTGAACGCCGACAGCTATAGCCATAAAAACGGTGTCTAGGTATAGTAAAGTGGCTATGCGCTATTCGATGAGACCGCTTACAGCGCCTCCTAGCGGTAAAGTCAGGAGTTAGCTTGCCGATCTCAAAAAACTATACAAGATACGGGAAAATAGTCAAATACAAAGTTGTAGAGCAGCCTTAATTTAGTACGAAAAAACACCTTGCGCACTTGAATGCTGAGAATAGATCGCATACAACGCTCGTTTGTTTATTCGCGATGTCGAAAACTGTTACGTCACGAAACGCGTCAGAAAGGAGATAATATCGCCTTCCGCAAAGCACTAGCCCGACTGAACTGAGGAATGTTTGGTTTCAACATAACGGCGCCCCTCCGCACCAGCCAGGAAACGTAAGAAGGTACCTGGTCGAGACATTCCAGCAAGAAATCATCGGCTATGGCGATTGTGACCTGCACGCTCGCCGGACCTCACCCCATCGGACTTCTTCCTGTGGGGCTACCTCAAAGGGCAGGTGTATCAGACCCCTCCGACAACGCTGCAGGACCTTCGACGCCGTATAAATGATGCTTGTTCCAGCGTGTCACCTGACATGCTGCAAAATGTGCAGCGTGAGATTCAATCTAGAGTCCAAATGTGTATTGTAGCTGACGGAGAGCACATTGAGCACCGACGGTAAATGTGCCTAGTGAAAACTAATTGCTCCTTTATGACGCGTTTCGTGACGTAACAGTTTTCGACATCGCGAACAAACAAACGAGCGCTGTACGCGTTCTATTCCTAGCATTCATGTGCGCAAGGTGTCTTTTCGTACTAAATCAATGCTGCTCTACAACTTTTTAAATGACTATTTTCCCGTATATGGTATAGTTTTCGAGATCGGCACGCTAACTCCTGACTTTGTCGCTAGGAGGTGCTGTAAGCGGTCTCAGCAAATAGCGCATAGCCACTTTACTATACCTAGACACCGTTCTTAGCTGTCGGCGTTCGAAAGTTACAGGGCTGAGAAAGGACTTTACTGGGCACCCTGTGTATCACCTCGTCTTGAAGAAAGAGCGTTTAATCACTGCGTTCTTCCAGTTCTAAATTAAGAATCAGAGACATGGACATTAACTAAAATGGTACACAGTCGCTGTGTACAATTCAAAGAGGCTGTGAGATATCTCGTTATTTCTAACATTACCTTTTAGTTTCTTTTTCTTATAAAAATGTTGTTACCTCTCTCCGAGTTTTTCGCAACAGCTGGCAGCAAGTAGAGAATAAATTAAGAGACAAGCTGGGTGTAGAAGCATGCGAATCTGCCAAACAAATGTTATCTTCAACTCAAAGATACACTGCCGAAAAGTGAAAAAAGAACACCATTAAAAATTGCAGCCGCATCTATGAGATTTACGTCGTAGCAAAAACTTGTTAAGAAAGGAAAGTGATCACACGTGTGAAGTGATTCAATGTTTCACCTTGTAATGCGTATTACAGTGTACAGAAGGCACATTTTAATAAAGTGCTCGTACGAATGATGGATATCGTGCTTGGAGACAGCATTTCAAGCGCTTTCAAATTAGACGTGTAATTCAGAGACGGCCGTTGCCTGCCGGGGTCCGCGGAAGAGTCTTTGTACGATCCAGTCACATACATGCTCGATGGAGACAATTCCGGTGAGCGAGCTGCCCAAGGGAATTAATGCACAGCCTGAATAGCATGTTGAGTTACCCGGGCGGAGTGTTAGCGGGCGTTATCTTGCTGAAATATCGCATCGTGAATCGCAATAACAAATGGCAGGACGACCGGCTGCACGATATCGCTTACGTACGTATAGCTATTCGGTGTACCCCGTACACACACCAGACGCGTACGACGAGAGTGATAGCTAATCGTTTCCCAAACAATGAAGCCCGGCGTGTGGCCTGGATGTCGTTTGCGTATGCACGATGGCAGAAGCCGCTCACCTTGTCACTTTTGGACGCGTACATGACCGTCAGACGCTCCCAAGCAGAATCGGCTTTCATCACTTAACACGACAGACCGCCATTCTTCCCTCGAATGAACTCGTTCTTGACACAACCACAAACGTGGTCGACGGTGACCAGGGGTCAGTCAGTGGCAACGGTGTCAGCGTCACGCGTACTCGTAGTCCTGCTTCCAACGAAAGATTCCGTATCGTTCTGGTAGACACCCTTGGTATGACAGAAGATTGAATTTATGACGCAGTGGCCGCTTCATCTGTCAACGCCGCCCTCTTTACACACCGAACCTCTCTTGCGTCCCTAACTCTGTGTTGCCCGTAATCACGTCTGCGAGTGTGTGAATGCTCGTCTGACCACCGACGGCACCATCTTACCACGGCCGATACCTCTCGTCACACTTGGTCCGTAATTCGGCGGAAGGACGAACCTCCTTCCCGCAGACACACTATACTGCCTCGCTCGAACTCCGACAACTGAACAAATGTCGCGCTCACGCGTCCCCCAGACATGGCAGCTTCTTCGACGAGCACTGAACAACACTGACACCAGATGAATGACTGCAATCTGCACTGCCTAGTCCTTAAATACGCTCTGCGTACATTTCCATGTTGTCTTGCACAATGACGTCATTATTTCATTCGATGACATTTCAACTTGAATCCCAGTTTCTGTTGCCCTCATCAATTAACATATTATAATATGACGTTCCTACCGGAATTCCTTCTGGGTGTTCTTTTTTCACTTTCCGGGAATGTGTGTAAGGTCAGTTACAAGTGGTCTGCTGTTATACGTACGGCAAGTTGGGAAATGATGTAAGTAACACGAAGTTGTGACTCTTTGGGTGGTGTTGTACATCCGCAACTATATACTAGAAAGACAATTTGGATTTTCAGTAAGTACTCTTTCTCAGAGTTACAATCTGTGTGTGTTTTTTTTTTTGTTTTTGTTCATTGGAGGTTTAGCGACCACCGTGAGCAACTCAATAGGCTATAAGCAGTCGCCCGTCCCTTATTTAGGGTCACTGGTTCCAGGAAAGGGAAAGAGCCAGTGCCGTAAGACAAACACAACATCCATGCCTCACCGGGATTCTAACTCGGACCCCGTTCTGACGAATGATCAGAGGCCATCGCTTAGACCAATGCGCCACCGGGGCGGCGTTACAATCTCTGTGTTCGTCGGATATTTTTAGTACTGTTATTATCCTTATTCTAGTTGTGACGTACTACAGAGAGGAAAACATGTGTCAATACGACAAATCGGCAGCGCGGGATTCTGTTTGCGTAGCTTTGTTGGGAGAGCGACTTACTCCGGAGTGAGGGGACACGGTTTCGATGACCGTCGCGGACAAACTTGTGTTTTCACAAAGTGCTACTGTTAACTAATTACTAATTATTTGAAAACAGTAAAACAATCTGCAAATCATTTTAAACTCAAGTGACAGTGGGTTAATCAAAAACTATTCAGACTGGATTTATCATTAAAAAAGCACAAGATTTACAGATTTGAAACTTAATCGGCTTCCTAAGACACACACTTATCCCAGCGCTGTTTCCAGGGCTTGAGGCATTTTTTGAAGTTATCTTTTGAAATAGCGAACAGCTGCTTCATCGCATTCTGTTGCATTTCCTTAATATCTTAAAATTACTTTTCCTTTCAAGTGGAATTTGGTTTTGAGGAAGAGAAAAAAGTTATAGCGAGCGAGATCTGGTGAATGTGTGGCTGTCGGATACGATGCTTCGCATGTAACTGCTTCACAAGTTTCGATGTACGGGTAGGCGCGTTGTCATGATATAGTTGCCATTCGCCACTCTCATGCAATGCCGGCCTTTAGTGATGAACTACATCCCTCAAGCGCTGCAAAACTTGACAGTAGTACTCCTTTTTGATTGTCTGGCTTGCTGGAGCGTATTCATGACGCACAATTCCCTCATAATTAAAAAAACTGTCACCGTCTTCTTGATATTGCTCCGGTTCTGTGGTGCTTTTTGTGTGTGTGTGTGTGTGCCTCGGAGTGCTTGGCGTCTTCGACTTCGAAGTCTGCGCCTTCATTTCGGAAATCATACCCATAAGCCCATGATTCACCACCAGTTATAATAGTTTTTAAATAGTTTTCATCGTTTTCGACTCACTCAAGGAGGCCACTAGCAGCTGAAACACGGGTTTGTTTTTGGTCAGCTATTTCGGCCCAAATTTCCCTGCGACCCGTGTCATACCCAAATCATCTGAAAGAATCGACTGAAATGAACCGAAACTAACGTTTAAGTCTTCAGATAACTAATGAATAGTGATTCGGCGATTTTCCCGCACAGGTGTGCGCACAACGCCGACATTGTTCGACGTTTCAGATGAAGAAGCTGACAGTGATGAACTGTGTGAAAACTGTGTTTTCACACAGTTCATCACTGTCAGCCCCTTCATCTGATCTGATCACATGTAGAGGGTTTTAGGAAGCGAGTGTCTGACCCCAGGTCTTAAACAACCCTTAGATATAAGAAGCTAGGAAATTTGGGCAAGAGTGCCCGATAGGAAAGTCACACGGAAGCGAGGTAGAAAGGGGAAGGATGACGCCCTTATTTATTACCGGTGGGCCACTACCCGGGGTCCGACGGCTTTACGTGCCCATCCGACGCACGGCGGGTATTTAGTGGTTCGAACGTCGTACCTGCCCATGATCGAACCTCAGGTTATCTCCATGGCAGCCACGAACGCTGACCATTAGGCCACCAGAGGCCCTGTCAGCCCCTTCATGGCACTCTTTAAAGCATTTATACCACTCATAAACTTGTGCGCGACTCAAAGAATCCTCCCCATAGACTTTCTGTAACGTGTATTTGCAAGTTTCGCCAAATTTGTGGCAAAATCTGATGCAAATTCGTTGATCAATTTTTTTTCCGAAGAGACAAATGCAACGAACAGATTCACACGCATAAGAACAAAGCACTACCGTAAAAAAAACCTTTCTGAGCAGAGGTGACGTGACTCACGGCACATGCGTAATAGGGTTCAAGGTCAACCTGTGCCAAACCGCTTTCCCGTTGTGTCACGCGATTCCAAACTTATGCAACCAATCTGGATACTTTGTGATCACACCTCGTATTGCTACAAGAACTGACCGTTGCTGAATAACTGAATTATTCGACTGGGTACCAATACCCCGAAGAATACCACGTGGTACATGTGTGGATGAAATTCGAAAACCCTGACTGAGTGGCATGGAAGAGACTTTGGGAGACCTTCCTCCAATAGTATATTGATAACGGTTTGTAATGATGATGATAATTATGACGATTATATGGCACAAATATAACGTAAAAGAGAAAAAAAAGGAAGATATACTAAAACGAATTTTCAACAAAAAAAAAAATAAATAAATAAAGGGAATAAAAAAGAAGAGGAGATTATTAGTCTTAATATTTGCCGCAGTCTTTATTTTAAAACATCATATTAATCCTACTCTCATAAAATTATGGGATCACAGGAAAGCCTAGTAGTAAATACCAAACATATACCAGTATTTCTAACATCTTAGTTTAGGACGTCTGTGTACTAAATAACTTGACGTACGCGATGTTGAGATAGTGGTGATTTTATGAGGAAATAATTTTAAAAAGATACTACTGTTTAGTACATGATGCATGGGATAAAATGTTGTTGGGAAGTATTCATGAAGATACTGAATTATCTGCTTGAATATGCTGTGCATCTTTACTTCCCTGTTAGAGCTGATAATGATAATTCCGAACAAATCGATTTGCGTTTTGTACAACAGTTGTACAGGAAGTTTAAATTTCACGATCACCGAGAATATCGAAAAGGAAATCAGATGCATTTGTCATTTCCCAAGGAACTGGAATATTTCATTATAATAATAATTATTATTATTTCACTTGATATTTATTCTGTTTTGGAGAAATCACATTTAGAAATACCTGAAAAGCAGATTTTGTTCCTGTGCTGATACTTAGTCTTTAAGTGAAATACTTTTACACTTTTTTGATGATTCATTTCGATGCTAAGTTTAACAGAACCATTGTTGTAGAAGTTAATTCTCTTTGAAATTGCTTTCCGAAAAGATTAACGGGAGGATTCAGTCAGCCATGTTATGAAACAGCGTATTACACTGATTGAATTACAATGCCATATTTTTATTGGTCTTCGGAAAAGACTGACCTTTAGGTAAAGTGTTGGAGCTTTCTCAACGTGAACATATTTCATGAATCCTAGTCTCAGCAGTGTTATCTGTGGGATTAAAGTGTTTGAAGAGAGCAGCATTAATCTAAAAATTCACTGCTGCGTAATTCAAAACTTTATTTGGAAGGAAAGCCCGAAATCTCATATCACGGCACAGGAACTCAATTTTACTTGCGAGGCGGAATGAATTTCGTTTCTCTGACTTTTACACACACACACTCACACTTACGAGCACACATCCGTAAAGATTTTACGCCGTTCCGTAATCACAAGGACAGCTTTCTGAATTTCCCCTGCCTTCCTCATTTTTCGAGAAATATTTGATCACTCCATTAGCTGATTATGTGATTAAGCTGATGACAGGAAGTTCGTTGCGGTTACTAATGCAAGTCCGACGGATTTGATTCCATTAACCGATGCTGGGATAACAGGCCTGGTCAAATTTCCCTTCATTTAATTAATAGACGAAAGGAGATCCAGAATAAATACTTAGCCATTTGTAGTTGTGCAAACTATCACTGTAACATTACTCTCTTAAAAATAGTACCATGAAAAGGGAAAACGAAATTAAATAATGATGAGCCAGATAAAGAGTACACATGGATATGCACGTAGCTACTGTGACGGTTCTTTTAGCAAAGAAAAAAACCCAAATGGTTTAATATCAATTCAAAGAGAGACGATTCGCACGGCGAAATTTATGTATAACCAAAGTTTCTTTACTAAAGAGACGCATATAGCGTATTAAATCCGGTTATTTTTGTGGTGTAGTAAGCACAAAGACATTTTTATGTCTACCATTACCTTCAAAAATCCTCCCAGTGGAGTGAGAAAGCTTGGCGAATCTTTAATGTCTACCATTGCCTTGAAAAAGCCTCCCGGTGGAGAGCAAAAGCTTGGCAATCTTTCTACTTAATACACCACAAAAAAAAATCTGATTTAATAAGCTATATGCGTCTTTTCAGTATTCACTGTCTGGTGTATTAATAATAACAAAGTTTCTTTGTTTTACCTTTTGGAGGTTAAACAATCACTGTTATCAACTCCTAGGGATATAAACAGCCGCCCGTCTTTGGTTTGGGATCAGTGGTTTGGGAAATGGCTAAAGCAGTCCATTTTTAGACCCCTTCTCTATGCCTCATTTATTTTCGGGAGACTGGTCACATACCAGCGCCTCTTATCACTCGGCCATCTCGGCGCCTCTAAAGTTTTGATGTAGTGAGAATGAATGTCTGAGAACAGCAACACTTGATGGGTCCGTCCAACTAAAGAAAACCCACGGCCACTAATATCCCTCCTGAAATCTAACGAATGCCACCTCCACGCTCTCCTAAGATTCCTTAAGGTGGGCAGAAACAGCCATTTGACCTGATGAGTGCCTAGGGATGTCACCAGAATAGAAAGGAAACTTCGATTGTCTTCATTCCTCAGGCGCTATTTTGTTTCTGCACCTCACATTATCTTTGTTTGGGGGTTAAATGGCATCATGAGCAACTCAACTGGTTATAAGCAGTCGTCCGCCCCTAATTTGGGTCATCTTGTTCCAGGGATGGGACAGAGCCAGTATCATAAGACAGACGCACCATCTATCTAGAGAGATTTCTGCCCGAACTGATTTCGTACCAGTGGCTAGACGATAGCGTTACATACCACTGAGCTACCAGGTCGACACCCACCCATTTCAGCAAATGATATTTGGTAGGGAGGAAGGGATGATCTCAAGCTCAGAACTCTGATCGTAAAAAATTGTGTGGCAGCACAGTCTAGTGAAACACGGAAAGCAGTCCAGGCAGCCTAGTGGTACGAGGCATTGAATTCTAATAACTCGTCTGGCGTGGGTCTAGGTTCAAATTCCTGGTGCGGCATGAAGGTTGTGCTTATTTTACGGCCATGGTTCACTCTCTTCCCTGGAACCCAGGATGGAAATTGAGGAAAGGAGGTTGCTTACAGCCCATTGAGTTTCTCACGGAAGTCTTTAAAACATCCATTCTCCTAAAACGTTGTGGAAACCCTCCGGAAAGGAAAACCCTCCCATCTATTAAGTACTCTTCTTTCTGCTTACGGGAAGAGAAAGGGTTTTTGATCCGGAAAACTACCGTACCCATCAGAACGGAAAAAAAGAACGAGGCGCGTGGTTATCGGTTACGTTTAACAGGATATAAGGGATTCCATTCGACGAAGCACAGCTGGGAGGGATAAACTTCGCCGAATGGAACGCGGTTTTAGAGTTTCGTATACTGCAGTTACTGCGAAAATTCTTCACATTCGGTACAATTGTTTCGGGGTCGAAAACAACCCGATTGGACAATTAATAATTTTTTAACCATTTATCATAATTTGTGATCTCCTTTTTTAGGAATCATCTATCACGTATTCACGGTAAAATTTTACTTTTAAGTTAATCTATTATGCCACTTTTCTTCGTTTCCCGTCGTGATACTCGATAGAATATATGAAAAACAGAGAGAGGGCCAGGTGGTTGAAAACTTCTTGAACCACGAGTTTGAGGAAATTTCCAAGACAGGCATTTTAAAGGTACTTTGATAGAATAAGAAGAACGGAGAGAAGCCCGGGCGGGTGAAAAATTTTTAAGGATATTTCCAAGACATGCATTTAAAAGGCACTTTGAGAGAATAAGAACGGAGAGAAGGCCGGTCGAGTGAAAACTTCTTGAACCATGAGTTTCAGAATATTTCCAAGAGAGGAACTTTGAAGGCACTTTGATAGAATAAGAAGAACGAAGAGAAAGCTGGGTGTGTGAAACTTCTTGAACCATGAGTTTAAGAATATTTCCAAGACAGGTACTTTAAAGGCACTTTGCTAGAATAAAAAGAACGGAGAGAAAGCTGAGCAGGTGAAAACCTCTTGAACCATGAGTTTAAGAATATTTCCAAGAGAGAAACTTTGAAGGCACTTTGATGGAATAAGAAGAACGAAGAGAAAGCTGGGTGTGTGAAAACATTTTGAACAATGAGTTTAAGAATATTTCCAAGACAGGTATTTTAAAGGCACTTTGACAGAATAAGAACCAAGAGAAATCTGGGCGGGATAAAACTTCTTGAACCATGAGTTTAAAGATATTTCCAAGACAGGCACTTTGTTAGAATAAGAAGAACGGAGAGAAGGCTGAGCAGGTTAAAAATTCTTGAACCATGAGTTCAGGGATATTTCCAAAACAGTTTTAAAGGCACTTTGATAGAATAAGAAGAACGGAGAGAAGGCTGGGCCAGTGAATGCGTCTTGAACCATGAGTTTAAGGATATTTCCAAGACAGACATTTCAAAGGCACTTTGAACCTGGGAAAAGAGTTTAAAAATAGGAAACGAAGTGCACGAGGACAACTGGAACGTACAGTTTATGCTTACACATTCCTTGCCGCAGCGGTTTCACTAGGAAATAATAAACATCAGCTGAAGCAACGCCCATATGGGCCAGCTTTAGCACCGAATATTTCCTTTTCTTAAACCTTCTCACTGCATCTCTATGTCGAATGATACAGTCTCAGGGGAAAAACGTGAGAATCGGTGAAATCCAGGGATGAAAGAATATTCTGCGATGCCACAGATAGCTAGGCTGGATACATAAATAACTGAAACCCGAACCGAGCTGACAGTTATAAAGGAATAAATTTTAAAGTTCCCTTAAACCTGCAGATGTTAAGCCACGGTTGAGATCAGCCACCATCAACTGATCACTAGGCATTCAATGCAAAAGGAAGAATACAGTACTGCCAAGAAAGAAAAGAGCCAATAAGGCTTCAGTGAACACCCTCGTGAGGTGATGATGTCCAACCATCCTTAGCAGCCCCGGTGGCTCAGTGGTCTAAGCGAAGGCTTCTGATCCCTCATCCGCGATAGGTCCGGGTCCAAATCCCGGTTCGGCATGCATGTTTTGTTTGTCTTATCGCCATGGGTTTTTCTTCTCTTTCCTCGAATCAGTGGCCCTAAATTAGGGGCGGACGGCTGCTTATAGCCCATTGAGTTGCTCAGGGTAGTGGGTAAACTTCCAATGCAATCCATCCCACCACGCTTCAAACCTGCAATAGGAAAATATGAATAGAAAGTTCTAAAAGTGTTGATGTTGTGGTTTTATCTCAAACTTAGATGAGTAGCTTAAGGAAGGATGGAAATGAAATGGTTGGGCGAGTGTGCAGGAAAGCAAGTTCAGTAAAGGCCGTGGGGGATTCTTCCGCAACTTTTTTGGATACCGACATTCGGACCATCGCCGGAATTGCACACCAAATTACAGAAGATGACCGAGGGTAGGATATTTTCAAGTTTTTCAGTGCCTGATTTAAATGCATTATAGGGTAGATAGACATAAAGTCTTTTCCCCATTAAGAAATTTTTTATTTATAAATCTATGATAGGTAGAAAAAAGCGGTTTGTGGCATGATGCATATCAATTAATAGAGTGTTTTCCCCTATATGTTTAAAACACCTTTACATGAGCACCCTTCTTGGCCTGGGGAGCATTTAGTCAGTACTCAATTTCTCGCTATGTTTTGCCTAACATATTTTTAGAAACTGTGACAATAGTTTCTAAAAAGATACAATATTTTATCCTTCCTTGCAGAGTTCTAATATCAGATACTGTTGTTGCATAGACTTTATCCTTGGCATAACCCCACAGGAAAAAGTACAGGAGCCTTATATCGGGTGATTATAGTCCTGCCAATCAATCTATTGAGAAATGTGGTATTGAGGTATTTCAGAACCATTAATCCCAATGTAGTGGGGCACCATTCTGCTGGAAAACTATCCGTGATTGCTATTCATGCAACTGAAATGGAACAAAAAGCTCCATCATGTCCAGGACCACATTACTGTGCGTTCACAAAAAGGAAACGTCCGGTGGCCGTGTTGTCCATCAGACCACACCAAACGTTCACTTTCGGGCTGTCCCGCTGTTTTTCAAAGACTGCATGGAAATTTACGGACCCCTATATGCACACATTGTGTGCGTTTACTTCATTCGAGGTGTAAAAGGTAGCCTCATCAGAAAAACACACACGATACAGGTAGTTGTTTTTGTCATCGATACGTTATAAAATCTCAGTTGCAAAAGCACCACGACGTGGCGGTCTTCCACCTGCAAGGCTTGAAAAATCTGCACTTTGTACCCACACAAACGCAACTTTTTTTGTAAAATTTTCTTCAGCGTATTGCAGGGGTTTTCGAGCTCAGATGAATCTCTGCGGGTGGATTTCAGGGGACTGCTTACGAAAGCTGTCTTCACTGCATCAACAGCTTGTTCACTAACACCCAGTTAGCCCGTTCGCTTTCGCTCATCAACACTTCCTGTCTCCTTAAACTTTGCACACCGAACTGCTATGCTTTTATGATCAAGTGCTGGACGTCTCAAGACTTTTCTGAAATTACGCTGAACAGTTATCAGTGATTTGGTCTCGTGGTACCACAGAATACATTGTGCCTTTTCCTTCACAGACGCCATTTTGACTTCTTGCGCTGGCAGCGCCACCTAGTTGTTATTCAGTAAGCACCTACAATAATAAAAAACTCTATTAGTTTATATTTATCATACCACAAACCACTTGTTTCTAACTATCATAGTTTTCTTAAATAAAACATTTCTCACTAAGAGGAGGACTTTATGTCCATCCCGTGTTATTATTGATAGGATGCCACTGTAACGTTGCTCACGCACTATCGCGCAATTTGGACAAAATTAAAAGAATCGTCTGCAGAAAATGAATTATTTAGGTATGGAAGTTTACTTTAGCGTGTAAAGTTTTTCCGGTCTAGCTATTCCCATGTAATTATAGTAAGGAATCTACACAGGAATATTTTAACCTGCTTGTTTGTTTTTGCCTAGCGGCTCAGCGTATCAATGCTAATTGACTTATGCAAGTTAAGCTTCATGTGAATTTGTTTCAGCATGGATGAAACAAGCAATGGTCTTGCTTAAAAGGACACTAGGTTTGCAATTTTATTTCACAGCCGTATATGATTTCTTATGTAGCCTCCTAAGGGCTCGTAGGAAACAAAAGCTTTCTATGGCATAACCATAAAACTGTGCCGCAGAATCAAGAAAGCGCTGTGTCATTAATGCCGCATTTTAAAGAGCTAAATTTACTGGAGCATTATGTCTCAATATCCTACACCGAACTTGCTTGCAACTGTGCTGTGGAATTACAAGTCTAGAGAGATGCCCTAGAGGGTAAACAACGGAGATGAGAGCGATAATGCACGATAGTGCTTAGTATGTTGATACGAACTATACATACAAATATGTGAAAAAAACTGGAGATAAATACTATTGGTATATAAAAAATAACACAAAATCTTTAAAATATCTCATTTGGGAGCTTTTGCAAACATCATGATCTTATTTCTAGACTGGGGGATACCGAAATTTCACAAGGTCAGTATCTATCATGAGAGAAAATCCCCAGAACAAAAATAAATAAGTGAATAAAGGATTCTTAGCTTCGTGGAAATAGATTTTTCAAAGTGAGCACTGAAGCATACCATAACAAGAAATACACTGCCTGAGAGAGAAAATGCCACATCATGAAGGAATGATCGAAAGCAGACCAAACTGCACACACAGATAGCCAAGTAGGCCCTCAACAAATGATTTAATTGTCACATGCAGACTAGGTAGGCTTCAGTTGCCGAAAATATAGGATGATCCATAAAGGAGTGTGGCCCCCATTTTGGGCGATACAGCGTTAAATTAGACATGACAACGAGCCAGTAAGAGTCCAAATAGCCAAATAGACTCCTGGGGTATCGTGGAACATCTAGTGTTGATCCGAGTTCATAATTCATCTTCATTTTGCTGCGGTGGGATGGTACTCAACCGACGTCCAATCGTGTCCCACAGATGATCGGGAGAGAGGTCTGGGGATCGTGCTGGCCACGGAAGCATCCAAACACCGTGTAAAGCATTCAGGGTGATCCGAGCGATATGCTGCCGGGTGTTACACTGTTGAGAAACGGCGTTTGGGATGCCCTGTAGATACCAGAATGCCACGGGCCGCAGAACTTCGTCAACATAGCGGCGTGCCGTCAATGTGCCCGTAATGCGTACCAGCGGTGAGCGGTTGTTGGCGCTGATAATACACCCCGTTCGATGATTCCACGTTGCCAGGCCGTGTGGTGCTCCACAATGACGGAGGAATCATCCCGTTGGCCACGTCGCCTCCAGACTCTCACACGGATATCATCCGCGGTAGGACACAACCGGGATTCGTCGCTGAACAAAACAGTGTTCCATTCGGCACACCACGCAGCTCTAGAGCGACACAAAACCAAGCGGTGACGATGATGGCTTGCTGTTAATGGTAGACTTCGCAACGGAAGACTGGATAGCAAACCAGACGCTGCCGATCGGCCCGACACTGTCCGCGTCGATATTGGAGCAGCTAAGTCTCCCCGTACAATCCGCAAAATATTGACCGTTGTGGCCTGTGGGTCCGCCGCTTCGGCATGAAGTCGGATGCGAAGATCAGTGCGCTCGGACGTCCGTCTTCGTGCTCCGGTCTTCCTACGATGCTGCATAAATCCTTCCTGGGACCAATGTCTCCAAATTCGACCGACGGTTGCTATATTACGTGTCGTTTCTTCCGCAGTATGAAGCACGGAACATTCAGCGGTACGAAGGCCTACGATAAACACCTCTCGTGAACTCATCCGTTTGACGGCGTCTTAACGGCATTGGCACCTCTTGTTCGTTCTCCAGACACGGTTACAGCAGAACCACTAACTTCTCGCGGCCGTGACGACGTCTCGACTGATGGCCTCACGGGCTGTTTGTCCGATTGGCCTGCAAATGGAATAATTTGCAAGACTTGTACGTATGCACCCACTCTGCAATTTGCATGGCGCTGCGTTCATGTCTTCGTGGTGGTGTATTTACTCTATCAATCAGCGTAATTTTTAAACAGCACAGAGACAATGGAAGATAATATTAAAAAAAAGGAAAGGAAAGTATTTTGATTCAAAACTAAGGGACTACTACGCCTCTACGAAAAAGTAGCCGAAAGCGAAACATCGTCATCCAAATGTGCCTGAAGTAGGAAGCTGCCGATTGATTGATGTAGCGAAATTTATTGATTCAAATCTGCATTATCTGTGTCCAGCGAATGCGTACATTTAAATGAGCATAGGCAAATGCAGTACGGTAATGATCATTGAAGCCACTGGCAACAACTGTGGAAATATGTATGTGATTCTATGCGATGCTCTTTTACAGTTTTGGCGTTCTTTGTTGCGGAATATCTGCAGGGACTTATGTGGTTCATGAGCAATGAGTCTTGAGGATGTAAACATATGAACATGATCATTTGTAAACGTGATGATGCCTACCATACTTTTCTGTTAGAGAGTCTTGAAAGTGGATAGAGCTGAGGAACATGACTGGGTCGTCAGCGTTAGAGAGAAAGAGAAAGGGAAAGAGAGCAATTTAATATATACATTATAACGAAGTAAATTTCTCCGTCATTTTTATCCGCGCCAGGATTCGAACCCGGGTCCCCTCATTCCGCAATAAGTTGCTCTACCAATTGAGCTACGCGGACGTTTTATTCTGATTTCTATTTGCCTTTATGTCGTGTGCGTCTTTCTGGCAGGTACGTCACATCTCTTGGTACGTTACATCATCTAACCCTTACTTTTTTTTTTTTTTTTATTCGAAGTGCTGGAGAAGGGATTTTCTGATTTTTCCTATCTCGCGGTGTGGAAATAATATCACACCATTACGAGATTTTGAACGGTCGGGTCATCCGGATAGTTCGGGCGCCATTATAACGAAGTAAATTTCTCCGTCCTTTCTGTCCACGCCAGGATTCGAACCCGGGTCCCCTCATTCCGGAGTAAGTTGCTCTACCAATTGAGCTACGCGGACGTTTTATTCTGATTCCTATTTGCCTTTATGTCGTGTGCGTCCTTCTGGCAGGTACGTCACATCTCCTGGTACGTTACAACATATATTTATTCTTCTTCTTCTTCTTAGCCTGTTGGTAACCACTGAAGGATCTAGGCTTCCCCGAGTCTTTTCGAACTTCCTCGATTCTCAGCTTCAGTCCACCATTTAGCACCTCTAAATTTCTGAAGATTATCTCTACATTTCACCTGGGTGGTAATTCGGTCTAATATCCCTATATTGCCTAATCCCCATATATTGATTTCTCCTTGACAAATTCCGCGGTTCAAAACGATATCCTGCACATATAAAAGTAAAGACTTTTCCACACACTCGATTCGTCTCATTCGTAACTTTAAAACGCAAACAAACAATGGGGAGCATATGATTTTTGTTACGTCCATATCTTCCTTTCTTCTCCTTCCACAAGACCGATATAACAGCTTCAAAATGACGCATTGCTGAAATTATTTCTTTAATCAATAGAGAAAAACATATTGATACAATTTCTGATATCTGGCCATCTTCTCATTCATCGTCCACTAACTCCATCTGTCTGTCCGTCTGAATAAAACGATATCTTCTATTGTAAAGTTCAGATTCAAGAAACCATTGGTGTCTCACAAAAAAAAGGCATATTTGAAAAAAATCCTTGATATATCTTTCCTTTCTTCTCTTCATCAGCCACTCTGTCTCCTTGTCAGTCTGAAGAAATAATATTTCCGCTTCAAAATTTCATACTGTTTTTAAATATTTCCATGTACGATAGAACAGAAGGATGAACAAACTTGATGTGATATTTTTTTAATGTAATTTGTGCATAACTAAGAGTTGTAACGCGACAGATGTGTTGATGACTAACTGATGTTGGGAACGAATTGAAAGAATTGATGCTAGGAACAGACTGATTTTACTTGTCAGAAGTACTCTGAGTGTATCAAATGCCATCAGCTATTACACCGAAATGGCTGCTTTTCAGAACTCGATGGTTTATGTATCTTGAGTTGCCAAACCGATGGTTAATTGATGCTTTCAACATTGTTAAAAATGCTGTGGTATATTGCACCAAAAAGTGATACTACTCTAGTTGCACCACTTTCTGAGAAATGATTCACCTTTCTGTGGTGCAAACAAAACCAACAACATGGTACAACTGTGCAACATAATGTAGTGTAACAATGCGCCATAACGTGATGCAAAGTTGCACCTTGTTTTGGGTTTGGGTTGCACCAAACAATGGTGCATCTTTTCTCAGAAAGTGGTGCAACTAGGGTAGTATCATTTGTTGGTGCAATCTTCCACAAAATCTTTAATAGTGTGTGACATGCCTGCCCCGCAGGACGAACACGACATAAAGGCAGATAGCAGCGATAATGACCGACTGCGTAGCTTAGTTGGTAGAGCGACTTGTTCCGGAATAAGTGGACTCGGATTCGATACCCGGCGTGGACCAAAAATGACGGAGAAATTTACTTCGTTATAATGGCGCCCGAACTTCCCGGATGACCCGGCCGTTAAAGATCTCGCAATGGTGTGATGTTCTTTCCACACCGCGAGATAGGAAAAATAAGAGAATCCCTTCTTCAGCGCTTCGAAAAATAAATATTCCACACACCAGATTGACTGGGAGTTCTTAAGTGCACGTTCTACAGCGGATGGCCGCCTGCAACGATTCATGGTCACTGCTGACTAGGCCATGACCCCGGCCCTCTTTCGGGGGTTGGGGGAAGATGTGACGTGCCTGCCCCGCATGACGCACACGACATAAAGGCAGATAGCAGCGATAATGAACAACTGCGTAGCTCAGTTGGTAGAGCGACTTGTTCCGGAATAAGTGGACTCGGGTTCGATCCCCGGCGTGGACAAAAATGACGGAGAAATTTACTTTGTTATGAGTGACATAAATCTTTAATTGTGACATAAATGCTCTTCTGAATGAAACTTTAATATTATACTACCTCTCTATATCCCTATATGAAGCTTCATTTATGCAACAAGAGAAAAGAACGCTGAAAAAAAAGGAACACAGCATGGCACTGATTTTGCCGTATGACTGGTGAGATGCGTTTTATAATGAGAGTGTTATATCTTACAAGCCATCACTGAAAGTAAACATTAAAAACTTAGCACACATTTCATTTTGCAGTTCCGAATTCGTATTCACATTCTCCTCAAATATGCGTTTACCACGAAGCAGTTTTGTTTGAGTCCTATTTCTAGTGGTTCTTTTCCATAATGTCAAGTCGATTTTCCATTTTTTCCCGTTTCTGTGCCGATCAGTTTACCTTAAAATCTCGAAGCAATTTGTTCAACTGTCATATAAGAAATTCCACTTTGATACGTTTTAAAGCAATACGTTTTAAAGCAATAGTAACCCACATTTATTGGTATAAAATGGTATTTAAAGTTTTCAATCTGGTTGATGTGCGAATTTAAGCTTTCACAGAGAATGCTTCAACAATTTGAAACGTTCTATTATTCAGGTAGAGAGAAATGTTGAAACGTTATAGTATTCAGTTTGCTGTCTACCTTCCTTGAAAAAGCCATCTGATTGTCGTGCGGAAAGCTTGGAATCTTTGAATTTTATTTTACGCCAACACATTTGGATCACTAATGTAGTTTTTCTATTTTAAGTCTAGTTGGTGTACAGTCCCTCGTTATTAATTCATATTTCTTATTAAAAATATCGTGAAACTGAGGGACGAATTTATAAGGAAAATTACAGAATAAACATCATCATTCTTGACATGAAAATTTTACAATAGTTTAAAGTTATTCAACCTGTCATAACTTTTAGAGATCAACAATAAATAAACGAAATGTCTTCAGCTTAGAATCTGCAAATTGCATTTCCGGAGAACTTGGACGAAACAAGTGTCCCAATCAGGTGAAAGCTACGATCGCAAAAGCGTAAAGAATTGCATTACGATGAAAGAATAAAACATACCTCTGGGCTGTTAAGTAATTAACTTACCCAGAAGAACTGAACGCAAAGCTTTTAGCATGGCGTGAGTTATTTCTTTTTTTTCCTTTCCCGAAGAATGATTCTTAGTACAATCAACTCATCCACATCTCTTTTCGTACTAAACTTGCTTTCTCGCACACATAATTAACAGAATGCGCACGTGATTTAAAAATGGTTCAATGAATAATTAAGCTCAACCTTGAAGCTTCTAAATGATCTCTACAAGAGCCAGTAAGTTGCTCTCTACTTTATTTCATCATCCGAAGTGTGCGTTGCCTAAGCTACCATCCTTTTTGTTTATAAATAGCGAAGCAAAGAAGATACCTGTTCACCGATTGTGAAACCTGGTAAACATCATTCACTTCATAAAAGGAGCTAATGCATATCAAGTTTTATGTCAGTTATCGAACCCGAAACAATTTACAGCGTTCCTAAATACGTTCTTAAGTTACCAACATGTTTTTACACGAGTTCGGCACCTCCATTTGGAAAAGAAATCAGTACTGATTTTCAGTCCCTCGAGAAATGTGCAGGGAACGCTTCTAAAATTGTTCCTCTGATAAACTTAGTTCCTCCAAAAAGGTATATATTTTGACAACTAAAGTCGAAAATATGGTGTTCATACTTACTTTGACACTGAGAGAAAATGTTTAACGTAACTGTAAAACCTAGGAGATGTGAAATTAACATTTTCAGGAGTCAAAATGTAATCCTACATTCCATGTTAAAGAACTTTTTCACGATACACATTCTAATTAGTGTTAGCACTTTTTTACAACGAATGCCAATACAACTGACTCTCGATAATTCGAACTTCAAAAAGACGAAATTCTTGATGGTACGAAAAAATAGTAAAATTCCTTAGACACTGTTCTATGAGCATAACGCTTTCTCGATAACTCAAATTTTGGATATTTCGAATTTCTTTCTCATTCCCTTCAGATTATCGAGATTGAACAAAAAATTTTGTTCTTTAAAATGAGAAACCCCCAGTTTTGCTAGAGATTATAAAGATCCACATGGGAAGCATTAATTCTTTGGTGTGGCCAAACAATGTCAAAATTTTAACTCTGGTGTTTACAAGCAATTCTTGACTGTGAAGATTACAAATGAATATCTGACCGCTCTATACCTGCTTCTGAAAAAGATTATAGCATTATAATATATTTTGAAATAATACAGTTTCTGCCATTAATATCAATAACTTATTCGCCAGCTGGCAGTGTAGTTGATCAGAACGTAGCCATCATTTGTCCAACAGATTCTTTTAATTCTTTCCGTCTGCGTCGGTGTCCGAGTAGTCCGAATTGCGGGATTCTGCCAAATCGCCACAGTTGGACCGGGGATCGGGCCCCTACAAGGCATGGTTGGTGCGATCGTCTTATGGTTTTGGTTCTGCTTCTTTCTTGGAACCAGAGGCCCGGAATTAGGGATCGTTGATACTTTATATTATCAGATACTCAAAACTCCCGAAAGAAAGATATAAAGCTTCATTGGAACACCTGCTAACAGTATGGTATTGAATTCTGAGTTTTTGCGCGTGCATTTTATGAACTTGTATTCCCAAAAGTACAAAGTGGAATATTGTTTTGCATTAAAAAAGAGGGAAGAAGGACAATTACAGCAATAATTCTGACGTGAGGTGCTTAGGGTAAATATTTTGTTTTCATTTCGTGGCGTAACTACCTTCATAAGCATCTAAGTCTACATTATGTCGCCCGTCCATAATGTGGAGCTACTGGGCTCAGAAAAGAAGTAGAACTACCACCGCAACTATAAGTTCAAACTAGCAAAACAATCTTCTGATCAGTCGGCCGACATTTGAATATTTATTGATTTTCATTATGAATAAGTGTTACGCCATTTTAATTGAAGATACACAAGTATTGTGTTTCAATTTATATAAAGCCTTAGAAAAACATTTAAACTTTCCCAAGTAGAACTCTATCACGATTTCATCAGCGATAGTTAGCTGTATCACAACAGTTTGAGGTTTTGTGTAAGAAAGAATTACTTGTACTCCCTTAGCCACAAATGAAATAAAACCCAAGAATATTATTTACAGAAAAGTACTTGTAGAAACGTAAATGTTTGGGCTGACAAACCCCACGGCACGGTTATGTTTTTAATGTGCGAAGACTATAACTAATTCATTAATATAGTTAGAAATGGAGTTCGCGAAACTCTTGAAGATAATTGCAGAACAAAGCATCCAGTTAGTTTATCTCTTCCCCCATAGGATCCTAAGACAACGAAGAATTGCTGAAAGCCTAAATATCTTTCTTCCTTTATTATTTTGGCGAACGGAAATATTTTCATGATTTTGGATAAAGCTGGAACACCTCTGAGCAGATCAAGTGCGAAACAAAACACCGTCCTCGCCACTTTTCATAATTCAGCGGTTTTCTCAAATACGGCAGTACAACCTTTCCTCTTTCAGCACACCCGTTAGAAAAGCGAACGTGAATCAAGCAAAAGTCAAAGCATCAAAAAGTCTGTGTTTCCGAACAACTCTTGAGAGTATTACTCGATGCGAAGATTCGAGATCGAGAAACCTCTGCGTGTCTGTAGCAACCGATTTTAAGTGGTTAAAATTCTCACGTTGTAATCTACTGTATTACGACGAATCTGATTGATTAAGTTTTTCGTTCCTGGAAGAAAATAGTTGTCCATCACTAAAAGAACTATGTAACATATCATTATGCTTTAAACACTCTTCTCACAAAACAAAAGCACAGGCTCCAAAATTACTGCTGAAGTAAACACTTCCTAAGCATTATAATATCATCACACAAAATGAGTGATTCCATTTCAACTTCTCATTCAGCCGAATGGAAGATGAAAACAAAACTTCCCTGTTATACAGTATACTCACGTGGATATAAACCTTACAATACATATCAGCCAAAGTATTAGCATTACGAATAAAATACAATTCTAATAAATATTTGTAAAACATTTCCAACTATTTATTGATCAAACGACATGTGAAAACATTTCAGGGTAGGTATAGCTGAGAAATTTATGCACAAATTGGTAGGATCATTTCACTAATCATTATTTTAGTCAAGCAATACATCAGAATTACCATTTATGAAGTATAGTCCATTTTGATTCTTCCAGTAATATTTTTTACGCAGTTTGTTATGTCAACCTCCTTTTTAGAACAATTCAATGTCTTACAGTAAGACTCAATTTCGTGAAATGGACTTCGCTTTAGTAAGAACACCATAAAGAACAAAAAATGGCGTGGTATTTGATTCAAAATGTAAAAGTTAACAATTACAACAAATTCTTAACTTAAAATCAATGAAAAGTAAAAGGCATTTCATTTATCATGATATACTTACTATATATTAATGCTTATTTGTTTCTTGGGGAGGATTAACGACCATCGTGAGCAACTCAATGGGCTATAGGTAGTCTCTACCAAAGAATATCTAACTGAGAAGAAGTTAAGGCTCAGTGAGACGTAACTAGCGCCTCCGACATATCCTGGGGTACAAGATGCAGTGCACAGAAACCAACATACAGGCTGATGCCGGAGCAGAATGCGCATGGCTGTTTGTGTTGTTTTGTTGACTTCAATTCTAGCAAAGAACCGTCAGCCTAGCTACTCACAACACGTGATTGTTACCTCCTCGGTAGCATAATAACTTCGCAAATCTGATATGCTAGTTTTGTTGCGCCAATTGTTTTAGTTAAGGCTTTTGTTTGCTCTTCGGTTTTTCAGAAACATTTTCAGAAATGCCAAATATTACAGACTGTCCGCATTTTGTACGGATTCTTAGGCTTAACTATAATATCTGCTAAAATTTAATTTAAATAGTAATATTAATTGTTATTGATTATTTGTTTCACCAAAATAAGGGACGGGCGGGATACCAGAAAACAACAACAAGAAAAAAAAAAAAAACAAGAAGATGACACCGAATTTTCGGGTGTAAAAGCACGTCTTTTGAATATATATGACCGAATTTACCTACTGAAGTGGGTGCATACGCTTGAATAATCTGAGCCTGGTATCTTCTCGAGAGTTTGGTGTCGAATATTGGAGAATAAATATAACCCCAAAAAGAGGCTCGTCATCAACTGCCCTTTCAAGAACATGCCTCCGAGGTACCCATCAACCACTTTGGACCGAGGCGACGATACTTAACACTCCACAAATACGATCCTCGTACGTACTTTAACCAGTGTGATTTTAACATTAAATCTATTTTAATCGTGTATGAGACGGCATTAATTTTACTGTTAGATATTTTAGCACGACTATATCGCTCTAACCTGATTCCCACTTGAACTTTAAAAGCCATATCCATAGAATTGTATGTTCAGCGTATAGAAATCTTGGAATCATCATGCGACCTCCTAAGTATTTTCCAACTCTCAGACACTTATTCACATTTTTAAGACTACGGTCAGATCTTTCACTAGAGTACGCTGCCATCATTTGAAGCCCTAGCTTCGTAACACTAAAAACGAAAATTCAGAAAGTACAAAAAAAAGTTTCTACGACATTTTTTGCACAAATCTACTGGTGTTTATATCGCGGATATCCCGATCGCTGACCTGACATTCTTCAATAAGACTTCCCCTACAATCGAGAGGAAGGCTCTTCAACATAGGTTTCTGTACGGTCTCATCAATGGAGACATAGGGTAAACATTGGTGATTTCATGGCATAGGTAGATTCGTGATTGAGCGTAAGCTGCTATTCGTAAAGGAACTACTGTCTTAATTATTTTCAACTTTTTATCATAAATGGTAGCAGATGTCCAGTTTCGAAAATCGGACGGAGATCGTCAGTAAGTTGTTTTGTTCGTATCACAGAGAAAGTTATTCAACGTGTGGCGGGAATCAAATAGTCTTTTGTGATGGTGTTTAGTATACAAGGTAGAAGAGCGCAATTCAAGAAGAAAAACAGAGGTAAGGAAACAACAGTTAACTCTGTTATTGATTAGATTACTGTCTAATTTAAAAGAGGCGCTTGCCACTTATTTAGCAGCAATATAGCGAGTAGAGGCTTAGACACGGACGCATGATCCTTAGCTTTGGGAAGTTAATTTTTTCAGGCATTAGTGTTGCTTAAAAATATAACCTTTTTTCCATAATTTAAACTAAAATATCTGAATCGTAAACATGATACACTGGTGTGCAAAAATTAAGGACGAAGAGGAGAAATTGGCATAACAGCGGAACGAGCAGGCAGAACGGGCCGAAAGACCACTCAGGAGATAGACTAGGACCCGGTACGGTAGTACATGCGCATATATGCAGCATGACGCGTACGGGGAGTGTCGGAAGCGTATAAAGCACACGGGTGGTGTACGCTCAGCAACTCGGTGAAAGCTATTGCACGGTGTACATCGGTTTGAACAACGTCGAGTTGCTGCCAACGTGTGATATAGCCAACAGGCAATCAAGTAGACGATATTTGGATGACTTTACCCGAGGTCGTGTCATTGGGAAGTTGGAAGAATGTCGAAGTGTGACTAGTGTGGACGAGGAGTTCGGGATCGCTCACAGCATCGTTTCACGAGCTTGGAGTGCATTTCAAACGACAGGAACAACTGTCCGAGAGTTTAGCAGGGGTCGTCAACGAGGAACCACGGCGGCGGACGACCGGTATATTGTCCTACAGGCGAGAGGAATTACAGAAACCCGACAGCGGGAGAAATCGCAAGGCACATGCAACAGACAACTGGACATTCGTTATCGCGTTTTACCGTGGCCAGGAGGCTGCACAAAGTGGTCTAATTGCAGGACAACCAGTACGATGTGTGCTATTAACGCCTGCTCATCGGAGACGGCGGTTTCTGTACACAAGAACTGGACACATCAACAATGGGGTCGAGTTCTCTTTACGGATGAGAGCCGATTTAGTCTGCCGAGGGATTCTGGTCGTATGCACATCTAGAAAGAGCAGGAAACACGCAATCACACCTCCAACATCATCTAAAGGGACCGGTTTGGAGGTGGCGGAGTTCTTGTTTGTGGCGGTATCATGCTTGGTAGCAGTACTGACCTCCACATCTTCCAAGGAGGTTCAATCACTGGTGTCCGCTATTGTACCGAGGTTTTCCTGCCTCACGTGCGTCTGTGTAGATGTGCTGTGGGTCCTGAGTTCCTCTTCATGGACGACAACGCTACACCTCATCGTACAGTGGCTGTCGCAGGTCTGTTGAAGAGTGAAGATATTCAACGTATGGATTGGCCCGCAAGGTCCCCAGACCTAAATCCAATCGATCACGTGTGGGACCTTCTCGGCAGACGCTTGGCAGCACGTCACCAGCCGCCAGCAACGATTCTGCAGCTGCGATTGGCGCTACAAGAGGAATGGGCCGCGATGCCTCAACAGCTTCTTGACAACCTCGTCCTCATCACGGACAGACGTTGTAAATCCTGCAACGCCGTCAGGGGTGATCATATGCCCTACTAAAGACTGGATTTTTCTTGGCAGCCGCCTGTCACATGGACGTTTCTGTCTTCTGTCCAGTTGTGCTCGAAGCTACCTTTTCAATAAAGTGCCTTTGTATCCTTTGGATTCCTTGTTTGGACGGTTTTGCTCACTTGTCCCATATTCTTACATCTTGGGGATCTTATGGTATGATTTGAGTCGATGTGGAGCACTTCTGCACGACGTTACATTCGATAAATGGTCTCGTCCTTAATGTTTGCACGTCAGTGTAGTTGGGGTTCAAATAGGCACTTCAGTTCCGGATTTTAATTTATTTTACGCTGTCACGAAGTAACCAAGGCATCACGAATTTATCACCTACAGGTAGCAAATATATGATGCTTAATAGTTTATGTAATTGAAAGTAAAAAGAAATTGCTCATATATACAGTTTTTATGAACAGGCCAATTCAGGGAAAAAACGATAACTGGAATGGCGAATTAAAGAGGATGCCAAAAAAAATGGAGTTCAGTAGGTTCAATGCTGCTTTTGCATGATATGGTACCACATGAAGTGCCCAAACTCTTACGATGGAAATGAAGCTGCGTTCGTGCGCAACGCCTGTGAAAGATGTTGATAATATTTTAAATCAAAGTGAGAAAATGGCACTTCATGGGAAAAAAAGAGAGCATTTTACTGATAGAATTGTATTTCTTCCATGTTTGACTAGAGTGAACTATGCAATATATCATGTATACCATTATTTCTATATTTCTCTACATTTAGGCAATGAATGGAGAACTTGTTCACTATCATGAACTTAGCAAGGTATTATCACAAAGTTGCCAAGGTTATCATAAAATAACCACTCGTAAAAATTATGCGAAAACATCTATTGTGAAACACAAGCATACAGTCCTATACTATTCTCCAAGTTACGGGTATTATGTACAAATGTGTTGCGTATGGGATGCCGGGATTTCATAAACATGGGCGATACATTTTTGTGGTCAAAATGGAAATTTCTAAA
This sequence comes from Macrothele yani, assembly GCA_039090855.1. NCBI lineage: Eukaryota > Metazoa > Arthropoda > Arachnida > Araneae > Macrothelidae > Macrothele > Macrothele yani. Next base: position 117,443,465 of record CM077002.1, on the reverse strand, counting down.
ATTATCACGAAATTGCCGCTGTTTACCCTAAATGATATTTAGTGTGTAAACCCATTTAGTTTCCATCTGCCACGTTCACTAAGGACAAAATGTGAAGTATTTGCAGCGCCATTCTGCAGGATTAATACTGGGAAAAAGTTTCCGTTATGCAAAATGTATAATAGACTTCACAACTCACTTGAAGAATATCCGAGTATTTTTAATGTCAATGATAATTTTTTTCGTATAACATGTTTTGCAGGATTCTAATTATCACGTTTAATGCACGATGATGTCAAGGCTCAAGGATGTTACAGCAATTCCTGAAACTAATCCACCGTCTGTAGTGATGTGCTTCCAAATAAATAAATAAATAAATAAATAAATATTTAGCTATAAATAAATAAATAAATAAATAAATAAATAAATAAATAAATAAATAAATAAATAAATAAATAAACATTTAGCTATAAATAAATAAATAAATAAATAAATAAACATTTAGCTATAAATAAATAAATAAATAAATATTTAGCTTCCCATCTGCTGGTCAAAATTTTCTGCTATATTAACAGTGCTGCGGAAGGCACATTGTGGGGGAAAAGGTTAGTTAAATTTGCTGTGTTTTCGATCTTCGCGACAGAGTTCTGACAATGTTAATAACTTCCGAAGCAATTAGATTATTCCGAATTATGCAAAACGTTTTGTTTTGTTAATTTTTTTGTGTTACTAGATACGACAGGCAAAAGGGGCACTGAAGGGACGACACTGTTTAACCCTTTAAGCGGCCGATGTATCTGAACTACATGTTGCCCAACACTCTGTACGCTTACCAAATAGAAGTATTCACATAGCGTTCGGGTTTTACGAAAGCTGCCCCACAACAATTTCTTTTCCCCTCTCACCTGATCAACACTGGCCATGAACCTGTTACTGTTGGTAAGCATTCCACTAGGCTACAATGATATTCATCCCACTATTACTTGGTGATAGTCTTTAATTTTTGGTATCCCACTAGTTCTTTCTTGACGGCAGGCGTTTAAAGCTCTTTATTCTCTGCTCCATAAAGCGAGACATGACCGGGGCATCATACCACTGGATAGTATAGTAGCTGCCTACTCTACTCTTAAATCCACTGCCATTCGGGAAACATTGGAGATCATTACCAACGATGAGGCCTGCAATGATAGCATCTCACTAGAATTACCACGAGTTTGGAACCAATTCTTCAAATAATGAATAATGCCTTTTGTTTTCCTCCAAGGATTCCGCGTGCGATACGAACATGATGTCTCGTGTTATTATTGAATAATTACGTTCGCATCTCTTCGTTTATTGTCAAGTCAACTCACCGCGTTCAAATTGTTGAAACGTTCTGTTATCCAGTTTGCAGTTTGCTGTCTACCTTCCTTTTGGCAATCTCAGCGGTCCGCTCTCCCTCTAGCGGCAAAAGGAAGAATTACTGTAGTACGGGGAACGTTTTTGCCTCAATGCTTGGCTGTTAGTAGATCGCTCATTACGTTCAGTTGTCGTAGTTTGGTGTATTTTTGCATTCATTCTGGAATTAGAGAGTTGTATAATGGAGAATTCCGTGAAGAAGAACAAATTATATTGTTGTGTCCCGCAATGTCGTTCCCAAGGTTTCGGCTATGTTTTTCACAAGTTAGTATAAACGTTTGTGCCTTGCGTTTGAAATCCTTCCAGTGAAATGCTACTAACCTAGTAACGTCTTTGAATGAATAATAAACAAGGCAGCATGTTTTTATTGCATAGTAGTGATTAAAAAATCAGCATTTCTACATAATCTTGAAAACAAATAATTGCTGTTGTCCATCATATAAATTTAAACTTCATTATGGAACAAGATTTGCAATGTTCTGTCAACAGTCATTGGTTCAAAAACGCAGAACCCAATGATGATCAACAATTACTAATTCACAAACACTTTTAGGAACAGAATGTTCAAAAATTACAAATGTTATTGTTGACAGTATTGAAAATGGGTCCTGGGAAACGTCAAGTGAAACGAAATGTCAGATTTTAATAGTAATCCGGATTAGAACACCCCTGTCGGTATTACTATATCACTTGCCTGAAAATGTAAAAATAAAAATTACCTGTTACAGTAAAGCATTACTGCTACACAGTGCTTACACGTTCCACTTCTGCCCGCTTTACAAGAGCACTCAAATGACTTTAAAGAAATTTCACTGTTACTTGTACCTAAAACACCGTTGATGGAGTGATGCGACGACGTTATTGCCGTGGACTGAATGCAGTGCGAAACTATGAGAATTTCTCTTCCATCTTCCTTCTTAATTCCACAAGAAATTATATGGCCTACATTAACAATCACTTCCCCTTCTTTCATGCATCTTGAATTTTTGCAAGCGTCCACAAATTTCATTATTTCAAGGATTGAAAGCGACAACCAGCCATTCTAACATTCGACTTTATGGAAACACGTGCGACGTTACCCGTACTAGAGAAGTTTGTTTACGTTTGCGCAGCGCCCCCTATAGTTCGTTGAGGTTCCCATTAGAAAGCCATCTGGTTGATGTGCGAAAGCTTGGAAACCTTGATTTTATATACGCCAATAAATTCGGATAACTAGTATAGTTGTACTATCTTATATATAGTTGGTGTACAGTTCCTTGCGTTATTATCTTCTCTCTGCTTTCTTAAGTTGAAATGTTTAGTATCAATCATCTCCCTAAATGACCACTTTGAGTGACATAGCTAAAAGGGAAGCAAATTTTCTCATGAGCAAGTTGACTCGTTCCAACTGCTTTCTGTTCAATTCTTAGATGTTGAATATATCCGTGCGACCTATTTCAACCCATTTTCCTAAACCCGAGTTAATTCGTTCTAGCCGGTAAAAGGGTTAATTACACTTACTTGATGAAGCTTAATATTATTGCGCATATGACTTGATAGTAAAGAGGTTTTTTAATTTAGATAGTAAAGAGGTTTTCTAATTTAGATAGTAAAGAGGTTTTTTAATTTAGATAGTAAAGAGGTTTTCTAATTTAGATAGTAAAGAGGTTTTCTAATTTAAGCTAATACACTGCCGGACAATTGCTAAGGAGGGATGACAATAGCAACGATAGCAACCATAAAATGGAAGGCAGGAAAATGTGGAAATTAGCATAAGTGCGGGATACAGTAAGACGTGTTGTGCGTATGCAAATTTTGGATTGCCGAACTTGTTCGTGACGTCATAGCGCTGATAAGAGATATAAAGGATTTGACGTGTATTGACCGTTGTTGTTCAAACGCAACGTTGAAAGGGAAAGAATCAATTGACGAACTTGCAATTTTCAGTATGTCTTTCCGACATCACCTAGATGATTTTACGCGTGACCGTATTATTGGCAAGATTAAAGAAGGGCGAAAAATAACAGATGTTGCCAGGGAGTTCGACGTCAGCCACAGTGTTGTTTCAAGGCTTTGGAAATCATTTCAAACAAATGGAGAGTGCAGCAAACGTCACTGGGGAGGTCGTGTTCGCAGTACGACACCTGCAGAAGATCGGTACATCGTGCTATCAACAAAAAGACACCGGCGCAGCACAGCTAGTGAGGTAGCAAATCAGTTTATGGCTGCTACTGGCAAGCGGATCTCCCGAAAATCTGTCGCCAGACGTTTGCATGAAGGAGGACTATACGCCCGCCGTCCTGTTGTGTGCATCCCATTGTCCAGACGTCACCGTACCGCCCGTTTGCAATGGTGCCATCAACATCGCAATTGGACTGATAACGACTGGTCTGCTGTCCTCTTCTCAGATGAGAGTAGATACAGTCTATCGTCTGATTGTCGACGACAACTGATCTGGCGTGATAGTGGTACTGCATATTGTCCAGCAAACATACAGGAAAGGGACCGATATCCGACATGTAGTGCCATGGTATGGGCTGGCATCATGATCAATGGCCGTACGTCCCTCTATGTGATTCCAACTGGGACTATGACTGGCCAACGATACATTAATGATGTTCTGCTACCTCATGTTCGCACGTTCCGTGGTGCTGTCGGTGATATATTCATTTTCATGGACGACAACGCAACATGTCATCCAACAGTCGCCGCCCAGGAGTGTCTTGAGAGCGAGGATATTCAACGGCTCTTATGGCCAGCACGTTCTCCAGATCTGAATCCCATTGAAAATGTGTGGGATGCTTTGGGGAGGAGTCTTGCTGCTCGCCAATGCCCTCCAATAAACAAAGACACCCTCATCCGTGCACTGACAGAGGAATGGGATAAATTACCCCAACAGCTGCTTGATAATATTGTGCAAAGCATGACACGACGTGTGGAATCTTGCATCGCCCTCCATGGTGGCCATATCCCGTATTGACATCTTACGCCGGAACGCCTGCGGACGGTAATTGCATTTTTTTCACGTTTACGTATTCTGCACAAAATGGCCTGTTTGTCCCTTGAACACGTTCCAAAGCCTTCTGGATTTCAGAGCACAATAAATTGTCTTTCTTGTAATGTCCTGGCATTCTGACATTATTTTATTTCACTTGGCATCCAACCACACTTACTTTTTTATGCGCTATATAGCCGTTTATGATCCGTCTTTAGCAGTTGTCCAGCAGTGTAGTAAAGAGGCTTGTTTATTAGATCTGTAAGTCTAGGTTTTGAACACTTTTGCTTAGTTTACAGTTCCGGAAAACGTTTTCTCACCACTAATAGTGACATTCAGGGAGACAAGTTAAAAATCACATCCACAAAATACCCAGGCTTTTGAGTTGGAGCTGTTTCATTTTTTTTTGTTTGAATTTGCAGCTGCACGTCAACATTTAAGACAACTGAAAACAAGGAAAAGGCTAGGGATTAATCCAAGAATTTAGCTTATAAACTGAATAAAAGAAATTAATATCAACTTCAAAGCTGATGTGATGCTCATTTTATTTACTCCCTGGGCTGTGTTTTAAGCTCAAGATTATGCCTTTTATGAAATTCTGTAACCCAGTTGTCTAACTTGTGCATTGAACCCCCTAAGGGCGAGAAAAATAAAGACTATTGACACCCAGTTGTCGAGTGTAGTAACCACGTCCTTTGAATCAAAAGAATGTATATTAGTCATCGAAACTTTACTGACTTTACGCTAACAGCTTACGGTAAATTAAAATCTGTTCGTCATAGGAAATCCATTCCGATGCAGAAATAACTTAGCACCGTCTTTCGTAAAAAAATAAAACATAAATCCTGTTTATGTTATCACTTTGTCTGTCCGTCTGCCTGTGCACACCATACCTCTGCAATTATTTGTCTGATTTGAAAAATTATTTTTGCATTGAGAAGCGTGAAATGTGAGAATGATGATCCTTGAATTCCAGTTTTTCCAATGAAAAATTTCGCTGCTAGAGGGCGTAAATCTAGCTGATATCGAATTCGAAATACATTTTATTCCATATATTTGCTTTAAAATATCCGATAAAAAAAAAATTCAGTGCCGCTCATATCGAAGATTATTTTAGGTAGTCTCTTTTTCAAGTAATGTATAGATTTTCCGCTAGGGGCGTAAAGTTAAACTGCGTTTTTCCCGATATCTCTGCTTTTAAAAGTTTGATTAGAAAAATTGTCCCTGCATCGAATACAACTCTGATGAGAAATGTTTTTCTTATGATTTCTAATTTTTGGAAAATAATTGTTCGGCCACCAGGGGAAGTAAGGGTTTGTTTCTGCTTCTCATGTGTTTGCAGCAAAATCTGAGCTTCTGAAAACTCGAGTGAAAAAATTATTCCGTGGACCCATACTACTCACATTGGAAAATGTTTTAGGAATACCTAATGCTTAAAATAGTGCGCAGGGTTCATTTTGAATTTAGGATCTAAAGCCCATGGCACTTCATGTGGTAAATAAAATTAGTTCTCGATTCATTATCAGTTATAACTAATCCATCGTTCAAAACAGCACTAGTTTCTTTAAGTTGATCTCGACCAAAGTCTGCCCGCATGTTTACATATGATACAAACAAAATCTTCTTTTCCCTTTTTCTTCACAGGTGAACGTCCCAATCCCACAGACTGCATTTTAAAATCTTGTAAATGACCCGGTTTGGATATGTAATAAAACATTACTTTATTGCAATAAATCGCATGTTTTACACTTATTTTGTACAGAATATGGAGTTCTACTGATCCCAGTTCATTTTTTATGTCTTTTTTAAATTCAACGCACCTGAAAACATATAAAAACCACATATCAGACGCCAATGTTATATTATTAACTCAAAACATAATTATATTCATAAAAATTCAAGATGGCGGCCATTTTTAAAAAATGATCAATGGTCAGACCAGGTGACCAATTTTTTCCCATCACTGAGGGTAGAGAACGCATCGGAAAAAACAAATTCTCTGCACCTGAATATCCTTACAGGACCGCACCCCCTCCCAGCTGCAGCCGTAGCTCTCTTTGAAGCTTGCCGCAGCTACAGGAACTAAGATTTCTTCAAGGAGTACTGTTTATAGAAGATTTTAATTTCAACGCCTTTACGCAAGGAGACTAGTTATTTGTCTCCCTCTAAATTTCTCCGCCCGTCGAGTCCGTTTAAAGTGGAACCGCCAAAATCACACTTCAGGTCCACGCCAGTGGACAAGTGTTCTTCTTACAGATGAATCGCGATTCAACTTAAATATTGATTTCCGATATATTCATACGTGGAGAGAACCAGGGACCCGCAACAGTCCCTTTAACATCAAAGAAAGAGAATACTCAAGAGGCGGAGCCGTGGTAGCCTGGGCAGGAATCATGACGCACAGGCTCGCACTCTAGCACATTTTTCAGAGTAGCTTTGTTACTGTCCTGATGCAGTAGCGTAACTAGCACAACGTGCGCCCCACCCCCTCCCGCAAGATTTGCTTCATCACACCTAAGTACAGTAATTTTCCCAGGATTTCGAACACGAAGGAGGATGTGTTTTCCGCGGCGCGCGCGCGCGCGCGCGTGTGTGTGTGTGTGTGTGTGTGTGTGTTGTGGTTGTGGTAGCTATCCTCCTTGGGTAGTGGTGGGAATGGGGTGACATCCCACTCCCACCACACAACCAAAAAGAGTGTCCGGAAAAGTAAGGGGGTACCTAGAGTCCTTTAGTTTGAACTTCCTAAGCAATTTTTGGAACAGAAATACGTAAGGTTATCAATCCGCCAACCAGGATTTTTTTCCTTTTGATTCGAGGTTTAACGACCACCGTGAGAAACTCAGTGGGCTACAAGCAGTCGCACATCCAGAATTTAGAGCCACTGGTTCCAGGGAAGGGAGAGAGTCCGCGCCGTAAGACAAACTCAGCATCCATGCCTCATAGGGATTCGAACCCGGACCCATCTCGGACGAATGATCAGAAGCCATCGCTTAGACCATTGCGCCACCGGGGCTACCCAACTAGGATTAATACTATTAACAACGTGTGTGGACCGATGCATGAACATGAATATACATTTTATCGCAGGCAAAGAATTCGTTAAAATATATTTAAATGGTTAAGGTTAATAATTATTAGATTTTATAATCACCCATTTTACTTTCACTTGTTTCTGAAGTGCTCGGATTTTGTAAAGTGACTGCTTTTAAACATCAAACAGTTGGCGTGATAAACAAATTAGCATTCTTATCACCAGAAGCGGCACCTGAGCTTAATTGACTCTGAGCAAAAAAATTGGTCAAGTTTTGATAACTTCTTCGCACGCTTTCCTTCTTCTTTTTTCTTTCGCCGATACTGTGCTCCACTTGGACGCTTTTGTGACATTTTGCAAATAGATGTCGTTCGCTTATACACAATATTGACAAAAGTCACCAGACACCCCTTCAAAAACAAATGAACGGATCCTCTGCGTTGTTCAGATGCGCGGTACAGCTGCAAATGGTATGAAAACAAGCCTGCAACTGACCGAGATCACATTGCACTATGAGGTTGAGTGAATCTGGGAGAGAACTGACTTTGAGAAAGGAAAGATTGTTGGGTGTTATATTAGTGGGTTGTCCACAAGAGAAACCAAGAGGCGTTTAAACACACCCAAGTCAACTGTTTTAAATGTACTGAATAAGTGGAAGACACATGGTGTGCCTGAAGTAGCAAAACGTACCGGCAGACCAAAGAAAATCAGCGATACAGGACGTCGAAGCCTCAGGAGAGTCGTTACAGCTAATCAACGGAGTACTACTACACAAGACCTCAGTGTACAAGTGAGTAAAAATGCTGGAACCACAGTAGGTACGCGTACCATTCGCAGAGAACTTCAACCCATGAGTAACCGTGCTTGTGCGGCTGCTCATAAGCTTTCCATCTCCACTCGGAATGCTACTCATCGTTTAACATGGTGTAAAGAACATTTATCGTGGACCGTATATCAATGGAAACGGGCCCTACGGGCTGGTGAATCCAGATACACGATCCATCCGTCTGATGGCCGTGTGTGGGTATGGCGGCAGCCGGGGGAACGCTACTTACCACAGTGTACTTTTCCGACGGTCAAGGTTGGAGTTGGCAGTGTACTCGTGTGTGTCTGTGTGCGGGAGGGGGAGGGGTGGTGGTGCCGTGGTATGGTCCCGGCCCATTGGTTATTGTGGACAAACCTGTTAACCAGCACGACTACCTCGGTATTCTGCACAATTATGCCCCGCAATTCTGTGGTAATAGTATGGAATCGAGCATTGTTGGTACCAGCCGGATAATGCACCGAGCCATAAAGCAAGGATTGTTACGGTGTGGTTAGACGACAATTCCGTATCGTGTGTGGACTGGCCAGCACAGAGATCTGATCTTCATCCCATAGAGCACTTATAGGATGAATTAGAGCTCCGCATAAGAAATTTGGAACCGAGGCGTACTACTAAGCAACAGTTAGCGGCAGCAATATGTACTGAGTGGAAGCGCATTCCTATCGCTGGGTTCCAAAATCTTGTCGACAGCATGTCTCGAAAGTCAGTGCATGCATGAAAGCCAAAAGTGGACCGACGCCGTACTGATATAGGTCAATAAATGCTATGTTGTGTTTCTCTTCTAGGTGTCCGGTGGCTTTTGTCAATATGGTGTATATTAAAGTTTACACACATTGAAAGATATACTAATGCTTGCTATAAGGAAAAACTAAAATCAATAGTACCGCTTAACTGTTTTGTCCATAACTATCAATAAAATAAAGAACTTGAACAAATTACCCTCTTACACTTGCCAGATCTGCGGCTGCTGTGAATAAGTGTTGGCGCTTGTCGTGTATGTAATCCAGATGACTGACTGTTTTCCCACATCCTCTAGTGAGAATCCCCATGTGGCCTGGCATTTTCCTTCAGCAGCGTAGAGAGAAGGCGATTGGGGACCGATCGCATTATTTATAACCCGTTGCTGAGCGATCGTATAATAATCTGGAGCCAAACGGCCGAATAACTTTAATCTGTAGGGCAGCCAGTGTTTTAAAAGTGAAGCTTGACATTTATTTAAGTAGAGTAAGGTAAAACAAAATATGAAGCTTTGGGTTAATTGCTTATTTGTTTGTTTTAGTGCGTGTTCGGATTTTTCAAAAAAAAACTGTAACTGTCAGCTGTTACGCTCCTTTGTTACGTGTGCCCCACGCAGCTGCGGCGACTGCGAGGATGGTAGTTACGCCACTGCCCTGATGGACAAAGGTGAACTCATTTGGTCTATAATTTTCTTGAAGGGAAAATTTGTTGTTGATTTGAGATGCCACTTAAGTCCCCTGACCTCATTTCTATTGAGCATGTGTGTGATGCTCCAGGGATATGCATTGGAACGCATAATTTTCTCCGCCAGAACACTTCAGGAACTCAGAACAGCTTGTTGAGGAGTCGATATTCGTTCCTCGAAACCTCATCAATGCCCTCATAAACCAAATGAGAAGTCACTGCTTAAGCTACATGACTGTCAAAGGTGACACTACTCCATAATAAAATTCCCCATGTCTTAATTAAAAACATTTTAATTTTGTTCTATGGACTGTTTTTTCATATTGCTCTTGCAAGATTATGATATTAAACATAGAAATTATTTGATAGTGATTTTCTTTCTTCTTGAGTTACATAAGTAATGTAGTATTACACCTCTTCACCAAATGTCGTTTAATTTCCTTCATAAATACCTCGAGTTATGTACGATTTATAAATTATCTTTTAATTTTGAGCACGAGTGTTCATGTTTTAAACAACTGAGCCATCAAGTGCTGGCGTTTTTAGATACGTCATCATAACCTTTTCTGGGTCCATGGGAAATTTCAATTTTCAAGACAATTTTATTATTAATATTTCATTGGCCTAGCTTCGTGTTTCTTCCTTGCTTAGATCTTCAAAAGATTTTAACTTAGCTTGCCTTTCTTCGCTAAGTGCAAATTAACACATCACACACACCCGGTTTAAGTAATTTTCTCCCAACAGAGGTAATTTCGGGGAAAGAGAGAGAGGCAGGGAGATGTTATAGTAAAGTATTCGCAGGTGCTTTGAATTTTCTGGTAAACGCTTTTGTTCAAAAATCGAGATGACCAAACCTGCTACTGAATAGATTTAATGACTGGAAGTTTAGGTAGCCAAAAGTTTAAGTAGTCCTATGTCTTATGTATATGACTACCCGTATAATTATTTTATACTTTTTATTTACTTCTCTATAATAATATTAATAATAATAATAATAATAATAATAATAATAATAATAATAACAATAATAATAATAAATTGGAGGCAGAGGGCTACTACAAGTACAACAGGTAGTAGAGGAAGAAAAAAGAAGCCTGAATGATTACGTCAACAGAAGCAGAGAAAAGCTACTTTAGGCAGTGAATAACGAAAATATCTTAAAAACAACAGAAAACAAGACTGAATACAAGAGGAAACAGTTTGAAAGCAGATTAGATGGCTGGAAGAACAAGCCACTGCATTGACAATTTCTAAAGAATACTGATGGGAAAAGTGATAAGAACTTGACTTGGGCATGGCTGAAATCCGGTTCATCAAGAAAGAAACAGAAGGTCTGATTTTTGCTGCACAAGAACAGGCATTGCAAACAAATGTTATGAAGGCTAAAATCCAGAAAGTCAGTGATAATCCAAAGTGCCGACTTTGTCAAGAAAAAGATGAAACTGTGTCTCATCTAATATGTGAATGTAGCAAAATTGCACATACAGATTACAAAGTTAGACATGACAGGATTGCTCAATTGATTCATTGGTCATTATGCAGAAATCACAATCTGCCAGCATCGAAAAACTCGTGGGAACACAAGGCTGAGAAAGTAATAGAAAATAATGGTCAAGATCATGTGGGATTTCAGAATGCAAACCGATCGACACATAGAACATAACACACCAGACATAACAGTCATAGAAAATCAGAAAGTCTGGCTAATTGATATAGCGATCACTGGAGATGCCAGAGTCAATGAAAAAGAATTGGAAAAAAATGACTAAATTATAGAGACCTGGCAATAGAAGTTACCCGGTTATGTACTAAACACACAACGGTAGTCCCCATTGTCATCGGGGCACTTGGAACAATGTCAAAACATTTTATGTATCATTTTGAAAAATTGCAGCTTTCTGATATGCCACCTACAGAACTGCAGAAGACAGCTTTACTCGGGACATCATATAGTTTACGCAGACTCTTGACTGATACCTAAGTCTCCGATGGAAACTCGTATCAGTTCAACAACACCAGTCAATGATAATTTGCTGTTTATTTTCTTTGTCAGAGGCTGTGATTTGTTTATTTCGAATAAAGAAAATAATAATAATAATAATATAATTTCCTTTGTGTGAACACTTTTCCCTCTTTGGCAGGGCAATGGAAACAGCGCTTACCTGTTTTAATTGTAGATTCCCTGCCTCGACCAATATAATTTCTTTTATTTTTGTAATGTCCATTGTTGTAATGCTCCTGAAACACTTTCACATTTGGACATATAAAAGAAAGAATACCTGGTTATTAAAAAAATAATCTACATAACTTATTTTTCTCCGTCATTGTTGATGGGCTGTCACTTAGTAGTAATAATAATCTTCTTCAATTTAACTGTTTTTCAGTTTTTGATAAAAACTGAAGGACAAATCTGGTGCTAAATGAAACGAAAACTGAAGATATTGCCACCAGACGTGGCATTTTTCAAGAAGATACACTAAGCGTATTGTGATTTCTTCTCTTTAAACCCTCTCTCCAATGCGCAGAATCAAAATCCAGGTGGGTACCATTTTAATGTTTAAATGCATCAGAGTGAAATTACCAAATTGTTATATACAGGTGACCTGAGGCAATACGCCAACAGCAGAAAGCACTAAAGGTCGAGTGTAATTTGCTGTCTGAAGCACGATAGTTAAAGTCTTTAATGAATAAAATATTTACAAGTTAAAAAATACAAACACGAGGTCTTTCACAAGGGCGACCCTTGCATCATCAAGTGAAGACTACATTTGAACATACTTAGTGTGAAGTTATAAAGTGTCAGTGTCTTGACGACACGATGTACAATGATGTTCATTAGTTGATGACGATTGGTCCCTAATATCTAACTTCTGATGCGACGTAGTTCCGTCTTTGAAAGGTGGTATTAGATTAAGTTAACTAATTGTGTAGTAGGGGTTTCAAATCTTGAATTTTTTCTTCAATATAAACTGTATTAAACAGTTATTTCCAAACATATGACAAAGTAGTGGAAATGTCATTGTTACAGCACCTTCCACGATAGTGATGGATGAACAATGCTTCCGCAAACAATGTTGATCTTTTTTCTGTGGTGCATAGAATAACATATGCATCATTCCATGAGGGTGTGTGTGTGGGTTCCTTCCTGGACTGTGCGGGCCAAAGCAGTGTTAGAGGCACCTGTTCGGGTTGAATATCGGTGTTCGGCTGTACGAATACCTAGGCTCCGAAGGGTCGAGCCTATATACCAGCTATCGTTGAACGCTGAGCTCAGACTCTCTAATGGTATGCAATACACACCATATTTTTCATTCTCAGGCTTGACGTCCCGATATCTGCGCATCAGCTGGAAAAGATTACTGGAGGACTCGTCAAATGAAACGCTGTGTTTTTTGCAGATGTTGTGCAAAATGTGCGAGATCTGCGGCTGATATTCAATAGTACCAACGTACTTAATAGTCTTATGATTGCTGGTTAAAGTTGTGCAGACCTTTTTCTTGTGTTGAGCAATCAGAGCATTCACAAAGCTCCTATTGTATCCATTCTGGGTCAGGATTTGCATTATTTTCTCTAGTTCGGTTCTCCGCAATCTGGCATTCGACATGTAAGAAAATGCTCGGGTTATAAGAAATCTGAAAATCGAAGATTTATATTTGTGTGAATAATAAGAGTTATGTGGGATGATCACAATAGAGCTGGTGGGCTTACGATACACAGAAAACTGAATTGAGCTGGTGATCATGTTCCGTCTGATGCTCAAGTCAAGGTAGGGGAGAAATCCTTCATTCTCTAATTCGATGGTAAATTGTATGGCGGGGTATACCGACGACAAACTTAATCTGAATTCTTCCAGATCGTCAAGGGAATGCGGCCAAAGTACTAATACATCGTCGATATACCTCATATATAGTAATGGGGCGTGGGTACAATTGGTTAAGACATTATTTTCTATTGATTGCATAACAATTTCAGCCATCAAAGCAGATAGTGGTGATCCCATATCTGTACCACCGTCTTGTCTATAAATTGTGTCTTCAAAACGAAAGAAAGAACGTTTAGCAACTAGCACCAAGACATCTAAAACGCTCTGTACCTCAACCTGAGATAGGCGACTCTGGGTGGTGAATAAGGTTATGTGCTTCTTTCACTGGCACGCTAGGGTAAAGGGAGGTAACGTCGAGAGATGCAAGGATCATGGGCACTGTAGGTTGTCCGAAGTATTTTAGCCGTCAAACTGCTTCAAGTGAATTTAGGATAGAAAATTCCGAGGTTGAGGTAAGTGGCGCCAACAACAATGATAAATACTTTTCTAAGGGCCGTGTTGGGTTCGATTGACCAGGCACCAAACAGCGAAGTGGGTAATTCTGTTTGTGGGTTTTCACTTTAACGAAGAGAGAAGGAACGCTTGCCCCACTTGGAGGTGTCATATTAGTAGAAATGGAAGGAGGCAAGAAGTTATTCTTTTTCAATTTTCCAAGTGCCCTAATGGTGGCTAGGGTGGGGTCAAAATTCACAATAGTATGAGGGATAGTCAAAATCTGATGTAAAATTTTTTCAACGTAATCCGAATGATTTAATATTACACTCTGTTTAGCCTTGTCAGCAGAGGTTATCGTAAGGTCTGAGTTATTACGGATTGCCTGGAGTTGTAACCTTTCTTCATGGTACGCAGAGTTTGTAAGTAAGGGCTGTTTGGTGTGTATCCTTTTAATGGCAGTAGCCACAATATGACGGGCTATTTCCTGATCGTCTTCTGGGAGGTTTCGAATAATGTTCTTGGTCTCAGTAACAGTTTTAAATATGTTAGTACGCCTTGATGGGTAATTAAATTTATATCCATGTTCCAAGGCTTGGATTTGGGTTTGATTAAGTTGAAAATTGCTTAAGTTTAGGAAGGATGGCTGGACAATTAAGTCCACAGTAGGGGTCTGCTGTTGTTGAGATGCATTAACATTATATGTTTTTGCCATGAGTATACGCAGTTTATGAATGAGCTTCTGACGGACATTTCGTAGTTCAGTGTCCAAAGTAGCAACCCGAACGATGAATAGTCGATCCAGTGCATAAGGGTGCAAGTAGTGAGACAGGTGACCATACGTTACGTAAGTTCGGCGATTCAAAATGTCTAGTAGACCACGCGTCTGGCGGATTTCTGTGGTCAGACGCCCATGCTCAGAATGACGAAGAACTTGTGAATCCCGCATTGAAATGGCGAGGCTTTGCAATGATAAGTGACGAGAGGTGACTCCTAAGTCCCGGCAATTTAGCAAGAATTCCAGGTGGCTGAAAGCAACTTGACAGTCTAATCGAAACGCCTAAAGTTTTCAGTGATAACTTAGTTATGAAATCTGGCCACAGCAAATGCGCGATTCTGAATATTAAGAGAGAAAAATCGCTAAAAATTACATCCTCGGAGAATCAATTGATTGAAAAGTTTTGAAGGTGATAAAACTCATATCTAGAAATAGAGCAAAATAGAATGTCAAATCACAACACCCTTAAAAAGAAATTAAAAATACAACACGCCAATCGACTACAAAATTCTGAACACTAAATTTTATTCCAAAAATAAAATTTTTGCTATCAACTCCTGAGCAATTCTTATACAAACGTAGTTTTTTCGGATTTTTAAATGGACCAATAGTGAATCTTGACCGACTCATTAGAAGACATTTAAACAAATATAAATGTCACTGTCCAAAATCGTCAATTGAAAGAATATACCTGAAATTAAAAGAAGGAGGAATGTGGCTAATAAGCCGAAAGCAAGAGAAATAACTCAAACAATGCTTCTCAGTGGGAAAAACATGCCATCACTTCAGTTGCGGCTGCAGCTGACGAAAGCTTTACCTCACTGAACTTGAATACTTCTCAGTGCCTTCCTCAATCAGAAAACGCTTAAGATCCACTGCAAAGTTGGAACAGCAAAATTATGCTGGCAAAGATCCGAATTACTTAGATGCAAAAAATATTGACAAAAACTCCTCATTACTGTGATTAAAAAAAGGTGAGCTTTATTTAGAAACCGATGGATTCTTAACTGGGATTAAAGACCCCTTTATCGCAACTAAGATCTGAAAAAAGTACACATGAAAGTTGCAAATGATGACACCTGCAAAATGCGGGAAAAAGTTAATGAAACCAGAAAAATACATTTTAGAAAGCTGCTCTGTGCTTGCTTCAAAACAATATCTTAACTGACCCAACCAAGCAGATATGATCTTACATCAAGAGATTGACGTTAAATATCGCTATCCAACGCTATGACTCCAACTTATTACGGGTACTAACCACAATCTATTCTTGAAAATCCGGTTCACGTGGGACAAACCTATCATCGCAGGCAAGATCATTGAAACAAATCGGTATAATATGGTAATTATAGATAAAAAAAAGAACAGATGAGCGGTTCCACTTACAGAAAATATCCAAAGACCAATGTCCAAGAAAATATAGAAATATGAGAACTTGTGAATTGAAACCTCACTGTCAAGTTAAATGAATACAAAGCATAACGCAGATCGTATCAGTCGTCATTTCAGCAAACGTAGTGGTACCAAATAATACGTTTCTAATACATTTTAAGGAATTTCGGATTGCCAGAGAGATTGCTTCACCCAATACAAAAGACAGTCATTCTACAAACCTGCCGTATCACTAGAAAATTCCTGAACTTTCAGACGTGAGAATCTATGCTTTTGATCGCCGGAATCTCTGCTCTTTGATCGCCGATCCTGGAAGACAAAGTCGACGACAACAGCAGCAGCAACAACAACATCAACAAGAACAAGAAGATAATAATAATAATACAAATTCGATACAATGTTGCATTGAGGTATGTACAAAAAATATTATTTACCATCTGCAAGAAATCGGCAGCAAAATAACCCTGAAAACAATATGGAAAGTTCGGAAGTTTAGATTTCATGGTATATTAAACTTCAGAAGGACATAAAATTAGACTATAAAAAAGACATTGATTAGATATTATGTTTGAAAAAAATAAAGTAACAAAAATTAGATATGTCAAACTCAGGAAACGTGAGACTTAAAGATAAAGAGCAAGAAAAGACTGAAAAACTATGGATTTTGGTAATATAAATTCAGTTCCTCTGACAGAAAAGAGAAACAATTGTTCCAGTAATGTTTGTTACATTAGAAGCAGTGTCAAAGAAAAGTTGAAGAGACACCTCGAAGAGTTTGTAATTGACACAATAACATAAAATTCCTTTAGAAATTGTCACATTCTTCAAAGATTCCTCGCTGATTATTGGGCATAATTGGAATAACCCAAAACCAAAGTCAGAAGTATTGTGAATAAGACTTAATAACGATGATGCCATACAGAGTCTTGCAATTGATGGAATAGCATGATAATCTTTAGAAATTGCCTTACACTTGAAATATTCCTCGTTGGTTCTTGGGCGTAACCGGAATAAACCAAAACCACAGTCACGAAACACAATGAATTATGAACAAGATAAAATAATAACGATTATCGTAATTTGAGTTTGCAATTAACTGAATAACATTACAATTTTTAGAAATCCCCACATCCTTTAAAGATCTTTTCCTGATTCTTGAGCATAATCGGAATAAACCAAAAACCCCAGTCACGAAACATAATGAATTATGAACAAGATTTAATATTAATGATGATAATTTGAGAAGACAGGTGACGGAATAACATGACATTCTTAAGAAATTGCCACAGCGTTTAAAGTTTCCTCGTTGATTCTTGGGTATGCCCAAGAATCGGAATAAACCAAAACTCCAATCACAAAACATAACGAATTAGGAACAAGACATGATAATGATGATGGTAATTTATGTTTGCAGTTAATGGAATAACATGACACTCTTTAGAAATTGCCACAGCCTTCAAAGATTCCTTCCTGATTCTTGGGTGTTCCCAAGAATCGGAATAAACCAAAACCCCAATCACAAAACATAATGAATCATGAACAAGACATAATAACAATGATGGTAATGTGAGTTTACAATTGACGGAATAACATGACACTCTTTAGAAATTGCCACATACTTTAAAGATTCCTCGCTGATTCTTGGGCATAATCGGAATAAACCAGAACCCCAGTCACAGAACATAATGAATTATAAGCAAGACACAATAAGTATTATGGTAATTTTCGTTTGCAATTGACAAAATAATATGACTGTCAAGTAATTAATAAGTAGGAACTGTACACCAATTATACTCAAAATAGTATTACTGTACTAATGATCCGAATTTCTCGGCGTAGAATAGAAATTCGGATGATTAGTATAGTTATACTATTTTGAACATGACACTCTTTAGAATTTGCAGCATCCTTCAAATATTCCTCGCTGACTCTTGGGCATAATCGGAATAAACCAAAACCCTAGTCACAAAACATAATGAATTATGAATAAGACATAATAACGATGATGGTAATTTGAATTTACAATTGACGGAATAACATGACACTCTTTAGAAATTGCCACATCCTTCAAAGATTCCACGCTGATTTTTGGGTATGCCCAAGAATCGGAAAAAACCAAAACTCCAGTCAAAAAACATAATGAATTATGAACAAGACATGATAATGATGATGGTAATTTTTGTTTGGAATTGACGAAAAGCGTTGCACTCCTTAGAAATTGCCACATCCTTCAAAGATTCCTTGCTAATTCTTGGGTGTGCCCAAGAATCGGAATAAACCAAAACTCCAGTCACAAAACATAACGAATTATGAACAAGACATAACGATGATGGCAATTTGAGTTTACAATTGACGGAATAACATCACACTCTTTAGAAACTGCCACATCCTTCAAAGATTTCTCGCTGATTCATGGGCATTATCGGTTTAAACCAAAACCCCAGTGACAAAACGTAATGAATTGTGAACAAGGCATAACAACCATGTGGTGAATTGCTGGATGAGCAGGTGTGAGTTCTCTCATCTGGATTTGCCGGGAAAGTACAGAATATTGTTGATTTGAAATAAGCATATCAAAGGTGTACATTTTTCTTTTGTTTTTTGTGTTCACTTTTTTTTTCGATATGTTATGCAAACATACTTTGCACTTCTCAAAATTCCCATTTTTTAAAATTAGTGTTATGATTGTACCAAGGTTAGTCAAAAGTTCGTCCTGTTTGCAACTGAAACTTTTAGTCATGCAAGAAAACCATACACGCTCACCTCATTCCAAAAAGAACAGGCGATTGTTTTCTGTAATCTTCTGCAAACGTTCGAACACAGCCACGATCCCAGGGCAGTAGCACCCGATACTTTTTGAAGACAGAAATTCTCTAATAGCAGATTCCACGTCTACCACCGAAACGAAGTGCCATCCTTGTAGGAAATGGGACATTGATGGAAGGAAACAAGTGTTCGTCGTCTGGGAAAAGTTCCGGACTATGTGGAGGATGGGGATTGTGTGTCTCCACCCCTTGCGATTCTTGTAGTTCTCAGAGGACCTCTTTGGAGATGTCTCTTCGGCCATTTTCCTCTAGTAGTAACGGCCGCTACCAATAGATGAGCCTCGCGTAACGATGGCAATTAACATCATGGAAGGGCAGTAGCTTTTCGGCATAGATGTTCCCGTCCACAGCCTGACCAGCTTACACGAGTTACCAGTGTAAGGGATTCTCACAATTCCACCAAAAGCACAGCATGTCCTCCCCCCCCATCCCCACTGGCTGTGCATTATCGTTCATAAGAATAAAATCTGTCATTCGGTCTAAATTCTATTCTTATGGATGGCAATGCCCAATCTCATCGCGCTCATTTGGTCGACGATTTTCTCGAACAGGAAGATATTCGCTGAATGGAGTGGCCACCCAAAATACCCTGACCTCAATCCCATTGAGCATGTATGAGATGCTCTAGGGAGACGCATTGGAAATCACTAGTCCCCGTTCAAAACAGTTCAAGAACTCAGAATGGCTATTCTTGAGGCGTTGTCATTAAATTCCTAAGACCTCATCAATGTCCCCGTAAATAGAATGAGGAGTTGTTGCTTGAGCTTAATGGCTATCAGGATTTATCATACTTCACCTTAAAATACGACATGTCTTTAGCAAAAAAACATTTTAATACTGCTCCATGGACTGCTGTTTCATATAGGTTACGGAATTATGATTTTAACACAGGCAACTTATAATATTACGTTTACCTTCTGCTTGAGTTACCTATGCAATGTAATAAAAATCATCTGACCAAATTTTTAAGAATCTGCTAATAAATATTTCGAGTTATGTATGAATATATAAAATACATTTTAATTTGTAGAACCGGTGTAATTAACGAGCTATGAATTGTTTTGGAACACGCGAAATGCTTCCAAAGATTAGAGCTTAAATTTAGTTTTCTTCAAATAGAAGATTCTGGATTTTTCTTGGTGACTCATAAAAGTTTTTTTCAGTTCCACAAACAATTGGCCAAGCTTTTAATCAGGTATTCTTTTTCGTTCTTTCAATCGGAAATTCAGGACACTGCGTTTATCGCTACATAGGGTTACATATTTTCGAAAACAATAATTAGGTAAATTTCCCATCAATAAATGTATTCAGCTGAATATTACAGTAAAAAGGAACTTCTTCCTGCAAATGGGTGCGAAAATTACTTTCGGGCTTCAGATATTAAAAAATGTATGTAAGAAAGAATTAGAAGGACAGCAAATTTCTCTGGGTAACGGATATTCTATAGGAATGAGGAAGCAGTTTGGACTCGGTTTTCTGAACTTTTTGTGGTCACTGTAAATTACGGAAGCACCGTAACTACTGTGTATCTTCGCATACATACATACAATTACATATCACTGAGCTGTTCTCTGAGATTCAGAGGTTAGCTCCACAAAGAAATACAAACTACCAGATATATTTTTAACTGATTTTTTACTTGCTGTTGCGGTAAAAAATATTTTCGAAAACAATAATTAGGTAAATTTCCCATCAATAAATGTATTCAGCTGAATATTACAGTAAAAAGGAACTTCTTCCTGCAAATGGGTGCGAAAATTACTTTCGGGCTTCAGATATTAAAAAATGTATGTAAGAAAGAATTAGAAGGACAGCAAATTTCTCTGGGTAACGGATATTCTATAGGAATGAGGAAGCAGTTTGGACTCGGTTTTCTGAACTTTTTGTGGTCACTGTAAATTACGGAAGCACCGTAACTACTGTGTATCTTCGCATACATACATACAATTACATATCACTGAGCTGTTCTCTGAGATTCAGAGGTTAGCTCCACAAAGAAATACAAACTACCAGATATATTTTTAACTGATTTTTTACTTGCTGTTGCGGTATCAAACTTCTGGCATCTGTGAATCTCGGAGAGATGCCAGCTAGTTCTGTGTGACATTGGCAAAAATACCCCAACTCACTGGGTTTTGTTCCAGAATCCTTAGGTTGAATGACCAACTGGAACCGTCAGATGTTGGCTAATCCCCCACACTGATGTACTTATCTGATTAAAAACACACAAAGTGTGTCTTCGCACTTTTAGCAAAAACGTTTTTAGAGATAAACGATCCCACGAGCAGCATCTAATTATTACGTCATTCGGCAAGTAACTGAACCCTTTCAAATTACTATAAATCCTGTAACAGTAAAGCAATGATCATAATATTTGAGGGTAATTATTAATGGTTCCCCTTATTATCAATAATACGTTGCGAAACTGTAGGCATTTCATGAACATCATTAAACTTACCCGTTTCATTAAGTATGTGCAAATGTCCGTATTTCGGAGATACAAGTCTTGTTTGTTGTTGTAATGAATACAAGACATTTCTCTTTTGAACTGGATAAAGCAGCTGAAATTACTGGGGTTCAGGAGGGACGTTCAATAGATTATAAGCCTGACATTGAAAGTAATTGTCGGAGGCTGATGTAAGTATTGCAAAGTATTTCATTATCCTTCAGTTATACAAGAGCCATGCCATGTCGCTATGTCAGCATTTGGGGGCGACGCCACGGTGCATTAAATTCTACAAGATGACAATAGATAAGCAACAAATGAAATTGCGGAACCGAGCGGTGCATGAATTTTTTGACGAAGGAGGATGTAACACCACGCAGTATTCATGAACTGATGGTCCGTGTGTTAGAGGACTGTGCGTGCCGGGCTGGCCCGCCAAGCCCGAACCTTGCCAGCCCCGGGTGACGGGTCTGGCTTTTTTCCTGACACTTACGACCGGGCCGGTACAGGGCCGTCCAAGTCGACCCAATCTTTTTTATCGCAATGGCAAAGAAAGAAAAAAAGTCGCGTTTCCCGATTTCCTGGTCTGTTTAAATGTTCTGTATGACATAGCCCAGGACGTAATAACAGAAGGAGAGACACTCAAAGTGTTTTTACCATCTGTAGGTATTAAAATGGTAAAACAACTTTGGGGCTTGTTGGCAACAAAAAGATTCGACCCTGAGTGAGTGAGTGTGTGTTCTGTGGAGCGGGGCATAGGGTGTGTCTGTAATGGTGTGGGGTGCGATGTCTGTGTGTGTTTATATGTGTGTGTGGGATTTTTACGCTTTCAACCGTAGGTTGAAGAAGCGTATGTGCTTTAGCTTTGTCCGTCTGTTCGTCCGCGCGATAACTCACGTTAAAATGACTCGATTTCGATGAAATTTTAGTTTGTGGTAGGGGACCACCTGGGGACGAACCCTATTGAAAATGGACGAAATGGAGTCAAAGGTCACGACATAGGAGCGGAATCCATTCCATTGCCCTTATGCATCATAACTTGCGTAAAAATGGTTCGATTTCGATGAAATTTTAGTATGTAGTAAGGGACTACCTGAGGACGAACCCGATTGAAAATGGGAGAAATGAGGTCAAAGGTCACGACATAGGAAGGATATCCATTCCATTGCCCTTATGCGTCACAACTTGCGTAAAAATGTTTTGCTATCGATGAAATTTTTGTACGTGGTAGGGGACCACCTGGCGACAAAACCTATTTAAAATGGGCGAAATGGGGTCAAAGATCATGTCATAGGAGCGGGATCCATTCCATTTCCCTTATACGTCATAACTTACGTAAAATGCTTCTATTGCGACAAAACTTTAGTATGTTGTTTTGGAGGTGCACTGAACCGGTTCTGTTGAATATCATCGAAATGGGGTCAAAGGTTAGGACACACGAGCCAGATTTATTCCAAAGCCATTATCCTTATAACTTGACTAAAATGCTTCTATTGCGACAAAACTTTAGTATGTTGTTTCGGAGGTATACTGAACCAATTCTGTTTAATATCATCGAAATGGGGTCAAAGGTCAGACACAGGAGCGAGATTTATTCCACAGCCATTATCCTCATAACGTGAACTAATAACTTGATTAATGATTTCTGGTCTGTTGAAAAGCGTATCATAATCAATGCATTGCATGGTTTCACTAACTTTTTTCTCCTATCCCTAATCTCTATAAGGATTGACTTCTGTTGTGTACCGCTTACTGGTTCAGAGAAAGGGAGATTTCGAACGCGCTTAGTCTTCCTTTTTCTCTCTTTTTAAAGGTTATATTTTTCGTTAATTGTCAAAGTTTAGTTAATATTTTTGAGGCCTACATTCAACTAAATATTTTCAATAATATTTCATTTTCATTATTTAATTTTCACAATTTAGTAAAATACAATAGAAAAACGAAATAATACCAAATGGCACAGCATGGACAGGGCCGGCACATCTGTCTAATATTTGAAACGTGCGGGCCGGACTGGGCCTTACATTCACGGGCTTGGGCTGGGCTGGGCTCACCAAATAAGCCCCGTGCATACCTCCACCTTGTGTACGTTGATGGTGCACCTTCATATGCATGCCACAGTCAAAAGATGGGCTGTTCACTTTAAAAGGGGAAGAGACTGGTTGGAAGACGACATTTGATAGGGACACAGTGGAGGTGATCAGAGATGAAATGTTCCAGAAAGTGGAGGACATAATGATGTCGTACAGATTCCTGAAGAACTGAAGCTACAGTCGTGGAGAAACGTCCTGCACCAGTAGACCGAAAGTCAATTTTTGATGCTTGAAGTCAAGTTATACAGCGTAGTGGTAAAGTCTGGAATACATATTATATATCATTTTAAAGGAAATGTTATGCTGAATTCAAATATTTTTAGAGAATGTTATTACCAGTAACAGAAGTGAAGATAGAAGCAAAAATGTGAAAGTGAGGAAACACAAATTCAGTTCTGAAAAATCCCTTCGCGCCCCTCTAATCCACTATAGCTTTCTCCGACGTCCGCTAGTGAAATATAAAAGGATGTAGAATCGTCTACCGACTTAGAACGCAGCTGCTTGTAGTCAGTTCACGGAAGTTTATGCGGAATTCCTTGTGATATTTGAATTTCTGAATGTCAAAGACCCAAAAATTGGTCCACCCTCTTCAAACCAGGGCAAAAATTATTATTACTTTGCATGAACGTGGATTCAGTAGTCGTAAAATTGCTATCAAATGTGGCTGTGATCATTCCACTGTCTTGCGTACCATTAAAAGAGTTGCAGAAACTGGAAAACAGAAAAAGAACAGGTCGACCAAGGCTGTATATTGAACATCATAATGATCGCATGTTGATTCGTCGTTCCTCAAAATCAAGGTTTAAAAACAGCCATTGATTTAAGAAATGAGTGGGAGAATGAAGTAGGCATTATTGCATCTGCACGTACAGTTCGTCGTAGGCTACAAGAAAAGTGGACTGACTGCAGGAAAAGCTGCACGAAAACCTTTCCTTACTTAACAACAACGACTCAAAAGAATTGCTTGGGCCAAGGCACACAAGAATTGGACTGTTGATGAATGGGAAGAAATGTTATTTTCAGTAATGAAAACAGCTGTTACTATTTCCGCTAATAATGGAAATAATTATGTACGTCGTCGGGCTGGTGAAAGATGTAAGAGATGCTGCACTTTGCCAACAATCAAGCACTTCCATTCGGTGATGTTATGGTCCTGTATTTCAGCCAATGGTGTTGGCCGTCTGCCCATTGTTGATGGCATATTGAATGGGTCGACATATGAGGATATTTTGGAGTCCAAACTGCTACCATCTGCACAAGACATGGGTTCGTGGAATTTTATCTTTCAGGACGATAACGCACCATGTCATCGGTCAAAGTTGGTTGACGAGTGGTTTCATCGAAAAGTTATAAGAAAACTTCAGTGGCCGGCACAGTCACCGGATCTTAATCCCATAGAAATATGTGGGTGAGGTTGAAGCAAAAGATCCGTCAACAAAGACCCACATCTAAAACGGCATTAATTAAGTCTATAAGGGCTGTATGGTACCGTCTTATCACCAATGGACAACTAGAAAAGCTCATTAGTTCCGTGCCAAGAAGGTGCACTTTGTTACTAATAAACCGTGGTTTTCCAATTAAATAATAAATCGAATTTTTGCTTGTTGGTAAGTTATTTCAAGTGTCCTGCAAGTTTCAATAATGCGCTGTACAGTAATTTCACGTTAAATGCATTGTACCCTAATTTCACAAATTCCACTATTTTTTGCTTTTTATGACTAGACGCTGTACTTTTGCTTGTGACTTCACTTCTGTTACTGGAAATAACATTTTGTAACAATATTTGAATTCAGCACAAAATTTCCTTTAAAATGATGTATAATATATATTCCTGACTTTACCATTACGCTGTATAGTTTGACTTCAAACGTCAAAAATTAACTTTCGGTCTACTGGTGCAGGACTTATTGGCCACGCCTGTACGTACCGGCAGTGTTTGGACCATTTTGGACGAGAGGCTAGTGATGTCAAAGGCTTGT
This sequence comes from Macrothele yani, assembly GCA_039090855.1. Lineage (NCBI taxonomy): Eukaryota > Metazoa > Arthropoda > Arachnida > Araneae > Macrothelidae > Macrothele > Macrothele yani. The sequence continues at coordinate 117,418,067 of CM077002.1, read as the reverse complement.
TCCAGATCGGTTCCTCGAATGGGCTCCTAAAATTCTACAAACACTTGAGATGAAGAATGGTCGTGTTGAAGCAAGTCCGGTTCAAGTTGACCGCAAGATTCGCAATCCAGATGACTTCTATTCCTTCATTGTGACTGGTGATGAGACCTAGCTTCAGCATTGGGACACTGCTACGAAACAACAGAGCATACAGTGGAAACCTCATGGATCACCACTACCAAAAAAGTTCAAAACACAACAATCTGCGGGAAAGACTATAGTCATAATTGTTTGCTATTCAGAAGAGCTGCTGTTAATTGATTATCTACGGCATAAAAGAGCTATGAATGCTGCCTATTATGCCGCGCTATTGCGACAATTTGCGTGAAGCAATCAAGAGTAAACGGCGAGGATATTTGCAACGGGTTATACTGCTTATTCAGGACAATGCTCCATTCAACGCAGCCGGTGTTTCCATGCAAACTACTATACAAATTAATTGGGACAAGCTATTTTATTCTCAGAATTGTAATGTGATCGCCAGTTGATGTTGGAAACCCACGTAAATCGGTTTTATCAGCTGTGAGGTGGTGTGACTGTTAGAACTTGATAGTAAGAATATGGTTTGACCGGTTATAAACAAGAAATAGGCACTTCAGCTTCAGTTGTGAGCTTTCGTGTGTGACAGGTGGATGTTAGTTATTGCTCTCTGTGAGTACGTGTTGCTTTCGTGTATTGGAAAATGCACATTTACCCAAGGAAGCGTGCAAAAATAATTGCTCTGAAGGATCACACGTCTATGACAGAGATATCGCTCCTGCAGTTGGTGCAGGCAAATCAAGTGTATAAAGCCTGCTTACGCGATACAATGCATCTGGATCATCGTCTCCAAAAAGGAGAGGTAAATGTGGAAGAAAACGAAAAACAACTCCACGAACCGATAAATATCTAATCAGAAATAGTAAAATAAAAAAAAAATAAAAAAAATAAAAACAAGCACCGACTTTCAAAGAGATTTATTGGCTAGTGGTTGTGATGTTAGTGATTCAACTGTACGCCGTAGGCTTCTGGAAGTTGGCCAGAAGGCAAGAAGACCAACGAAAAAACAATATTTGAATGCGAAAATGAAGATAAAACGGTTAGCATGGGCCAAAAAATATAAATCATGGACTGCTGACGACTGGAAAAAGGGTAATTTTCAGTGATGAAACTCATTTATTTGTGCAGGGTTACCAAGCAAATGTCGGTAGATGAAGCAATTGTGAACACTTAAAACCTGAGCATGTCAAACAAACTGTACCTTCTGAAACAGATGTTTTGGGGTTTTTTCTCATCAAATGGCACTGGAAGCTTAGTTTCCTGTTCAAGGTATGATAACTTCAGCCAATTATGTAGAAATATTACAACGTAGGATTGTTCCATTGTTGCAAACTTTTGACGAGACATTTGAACATGACTTGGCCCCATGTCACAATTCGAAATTGGTCAAGAATTTCATGCTGGAAAATCAAATTCATTTGCTTGATTGGCCTGGAAATTCACCAGACTTAAATCCCATAGAAAACTTGTGAAATATTTTGAAGAGACGTTTAGGTAAAATGGACTGTACAACCAAAGAACGCATGATAACGAATGCTATAAAAGTGTGGTTTCACGATTATGAAGTAAAACGTATGTGCACTCAATTAGTGGAGTCAATGCCAAAACGAATTCAAGAGGTCATTTCTGCTAAAGGAGGACGGACATACTTCATACTAATACAGGTATTTATCAGTGTATATCAAAACATAGAAAGATATAAAGGCATAGTTTTGGAAAAAAAAGTGATGTTTTACTTTGTCCTAATTAATTTGCACACTATAGTATATTAGAATGTAGCGTCCAACTGCTTCTTTACCCACCGTACTCACCTGACCTTGCCCTTATAGATTTCTTCCTCTTAAAAAAGCTGGGAAAAGTTTTGCGTGTTAGGCATTTTGCTGATGATTCTGAACTAAACTATGCAACGAAGGTTGGTTTGAGGAGAAAGATAAACCGTTTTTCACTGTGGGGATTTGTCGCCAACTCGATGATCGTGTGGAAAACGCGTTTTTGAAAAAAAAAATTTCTTTGTATTTACGCTTGAACTTACTGAACGACCTACGTACCATCTGAATACAGAACCGTTCTCTTGAATAGGCAAACATTTTTTTGATTGGAGGTTTAACAACCAACGAGAGCAACTCAATGGGTCATAAGCAGTCGCCCGTAATTAATTTAGTGTCACTGGTTCCAGGGAAGGGAGAGAACCAGTGCCGTAAGGCAAACACAGGATCCAGGCCTCACCGGGATTCGAGCCTCTCTGATCAACGGGATTCGAACCTCACCGGGATTCGGAATGCTTCTGATCGTTCGCCCTTTCGCTGAGCCACCGGGGCGGCTCAGGCAAATAACCCGTGCCTAGTGCAGTCGTGCACTAGAACCGGTCGCTGTACATGATATCACAATGCCCATACCGGTATACGCTCCTCTACAAATGACTTATAGCGCTCCGATGTCAAGGTGATGCTCCCATCTTCCAAAAATACCTACAGAGAGCATCCATGCCAACGACCAGTATGATTTTGCGCACGTGCAACTCTGCAAGGGGTTAAAAACACTGTGGAAGAACCGGGTTCAACTGAGGACCTCCACTGATATCGTTGCCTGGGCGCGTAAAATTCTACCCAACTTTCATCTACACAGAGAAAATTCGTGAGAATCCAACAACTTACTCGGAACAATTTCGTAGCAAAATTCTTTCTGTGTTTTGGTTAGTGTGTGAGTTAATCGTTCCTAATATACTCATTAGAACTAAATCTTACGTCAACACGAAATAAACCTTTGTGTGAAGGATACCCAGTTATGGTGAAAGGTGATTGACACTCGCCCTAGAAGACAACTGTAGGGCGCCTTAGAAACGTCGTTTGACTTCTTGTCTAGAAGTCGAAATCGATCGTTTTCATCTTGAAGCATCTTTGAGTGATGTCCTGCCTTTCACATAGTCTCTCACTCAATCGTTCACGGCCGTTTTCTTAAGGCACTTTTACCTACTGCTGTCCCTAGAAAACTATGTGGAATACTTCAGTACTGTTTTGAATATCTCAGTAAAACACAAAATGAAAGAAAAAAAACAAGACACTTTTCTTTTCGATTGTCACTGATCGTCACAACTGTTTCCATTGCTATTACAACTTTCACTAGTCGATAGGCAGGACAAATTGAGCAGGAGGTACGTAATACGTCATCTCCATACATTATCTGTGCTGCCACTAAAGGTTTCGGAAACGTATGTCAATGAAAGTGTTCGTGTACTTCCCGAACGATCTAATATATGAGCAATCGCCAGTCCCTAATGTAGGGCCCTTAATTCCCCAGAAGAGACAGACTCAAATTGTAAAGCATGCACAACGCCCTTACCTCACTTAGGACTAGGTCACGGGCCCATATTAACAAAACACCGCGCATTTGAATACTCGTCAAAGGTGACAAGAAAGGTCATGGAACTTCTACGGATCACCACTTTAACACAACGTGTAGCGAAATACTTCAACTAGGAATTAAAACTTTTTCATCAATTACAATATTTTTCCCCCAGTAATACGTTAAAGACATTAACTTTTAAATGGCATCCTGATTTTCCGTACGCATGTTGAATCTTTTAATCTCGGAATGCCTATCAGTTTTCACTTGAAGCCGTATTTGCATGTCATCAGGTTTCAAACACGCTGGAACTAACTTATGACAGTTTAAGGAGATGATATAAAGTATGTATTAATTCAGCAGCTCGAGCTTTCAGTAACATACATAGGATTTACTCACAACCGGACATTTATTAGTCTCTTGGGATTGTAAAATCCGACGAGCGTTTTAGCAGTGGGAAATGACTCAGTGAATTGAACGAGCAGCTGCTTTGCATTGTTGGAGCAATATAGCAATCTAATATGCTTACGGTAGACACTATGTTGAAATAAATTACGTTGTTCTCGCTGAAAAAATTATAAAAGCATAGATCTCAGGTTAGACTTTCAGTGGACAAGAAGGTTTATCAAACTGAATATCCGAATATCTTTAGACAGTATCTAGCTTTTGGTAAATTGTTGTACATGTCACTGTGGTGTTATTTAGTAGTTCAACGATGTCAGTTAATTGATGAATGAATTAACTAATATCCTTAATTCATAGCTACCTTGGTAAATATAGAATACTCTAGGACACTGATTAAATATAAACTGACAGGATGAAAAGCATCAGCACTAACATAAATATAGAAACTGGTCTTTATTTTCCACGACGTAGTGAAGCAGTGAAAGTTTCAATCACCAATATACTTTAATTTCATAATCGTCAAGTCGTAATTTATCAGGTTACACTTAACAGATAGTTCACATACAAGTCAAACCCAGGCCCATAGACAGACAGGGAAGTTGGGAAGGGCTGATGAAGATTGAGGTCCGGCAAAGGATGTATACAAAGTCCGGCAAAAGATAAAAGAGGTCGGGCAAAAGATACACACTGAAATGTAGTTTCAGTCGCTAAGGCGATCGGAAGAAAAAATGCGCTAATTTTTTTTCTTGTTAAGTCGTAACTGATAGGAAAATAATTACATCAATAACATTTTGAGGTGAGTAAAAGTTCTGCAAACACATTGGCACGAATTCTATCCGATGCAGAAAGTATTTTTAAAATTACACTCTTAGAATCCCAGATGTTGGGGAAAACGCAACTCACATTCGCTTCCCCTAGCGGGAAAACTGTGCATTATTTGAAAAAGAAACTGTACCCAGGTAGTCCTCATTGTATATGGCATTACAGAAAAGAGTTTTTAAAATCGGATATATCGAACAAATTATATGGAATAAAGCATATCTGTTGGATTCGATAGCGCCTGCATTTATGCCCTCTAGCGGAAACTCTATGCCCTCGGAAAAAGACCAATTCGCATAGGTCACCGTTCTTACATTTCAGGCTTTCCAATGCTACAAGAAATATTTTTAATCGGACTAGCAGGCTCAAAGACATAGTGCCCAAAATCAGATGGCCGGCTGGACATAGTCATTCTGTGAGCACGTACTTTTTATTTTTCAAGAGACGGACTAACAATAAATAAATACCGTGACTAAGATAGGGCCCAAGATATTAAATAGTTTCTCAAAAAAATATATTTTTCTGCTCCTGCACTTCTTGTACACTACGCAAACAGCAGTATAAAACTCTTAAAATCACCCAATTCTGTATTTTCTTTTTAATTCCAACTCTTCCTTGAACAAGCAATTCGAAATCTCTCAACACTTTATGTCATTCTCCAAGGCATACAAGACCAAACTGATAATTTATGACAAAAACAGCGGTGTCTTAATATACTTTGCCACCGTTTTCCAAAGAGATATGTTCATTTCACTGAATGGCAATTTCCAATTTGCATTTCTGTAACGCCTCTGAAGATTTAGAGCAATACATGCTTCCCAACAGAGTAATATTCTTGTCGAAATTCCTTATTGGTGTTCGTTCCACATGTAGCACTTTCATTCCCTTAATTGACAAAAGTTTTGCCAAGTTCCAAATTTTGGGATATTTTTAATTGCGAAAAAAATCTGTTAAAAGCCATTTTGATCATCATACTCGTATTTCTTCCACTCGGTTAGATGGAACTTAAACTTTTATTAAGAGCTTTCAAACTGTTTTTGGATGTCTGAAAATGTGTTTTATAGTTGTTGTATCTGTAATTCCTAAGAGTGTAAGTGATTTGCTTTTTTTATGAGAGGAACGAGTTCAGAACAGATAAAGTAAGTTTGCGTTAAACAGAAAAAAAAAAAACTGTCCCTTGAGATCTTTAAAATGGCTGCAAATTTCGTGTCGCCTTATTGATTACCTCTCAACTTTCCCGGCTAGTTGTGGCGAATCCAGAAGTAAGTGAAGTTTCAACGATGGCGAAGGGCGTTGAAATGGAATTTCATTTGTATTTTTATTTTGGTGTTCAGGTTTATTGAAATATTAGGTAAAATGAATTGTGTTGATGGTTTTTCCACCCGGTGGCCATATGTCATTACAGTTAACGAGCACAAAGACGCTACTTTATTACACCTGCTCACCTCACATAAATTGCTCATTCCAATGCGTAAGACGTCACGTGAGCATGATATGCGCAGAGCACATTTAAGAGGGGCGGAGGCTGCAGTTCCGGCCCTCGCATTTTCAAGGAGTCCCGGAATTATGCAAGATGCTTGAAGAATTGACAGAATTCTACAGGCTTTTTTTTCTGCAGGTATCACAGCAAAAACTGTAAGAAACTGCGTTGTGAAAAAAAATTAGGAGTCCGAAAAAAATATACTCGTCCTCAGTCCATCCTTAAATCTTTTGAAGGCGTTACAGAAGATTTTTTTACACATCTGTAATTGGGGAAAATTTTCATACATTAAGAAATCCTTTGATTCATGATATTGGTATCATATTATTTTACCCACTACTTCGATATCTTTTCAACAAGCTGAACCCAACCCTGAGGGGAAGGGGGGAGGGATTAAGGCAGAACTGAACTGATGTCAATTTTTCAACAATACGATTTTACATTTTCCTGCTACTACTGATTCGTGCATGCATCATGCGATACACACTTCAATACAACTGAGATACTTTTAAGACTTCCTTATCACATTTTGGGAATGTTTCTCCTGGGTATTTTTATTCATCCATCTATGGTGAAATCTTAGATGTGCTACTAATACTGGAGCCCCAAAACGCTATCCAGTCTCCGGGACCCCCTGTCTCCTTAAATGTGCTCTGGGTATGAGGTATAAACAAGGTGCAGCAGCTCGTCAAGCATAAGTGAGCTTCTGATTAAGGGTCTGAATGGGAAAGACCATTGATCTGAGAAGCTTATAATTATGCATGATACAGAGGACGTTCAGAAAGTAATGCCTCCATGTTTATACACAAGCCCAATGGCAAGAATGCAAATTGAAATAAAACAAGAACAAGACTCATAACTTCTACTGTCACTCGCATATGGTTTATATGAAAGGAACTGGTATTACTGAATGCAATACACACTATATTCACAAAAGTCACCAGACACCCCTTCAAAAGCAAATTAACGGATCCGCTGCGTTGTTAAGATGCGCGGTACAGCTGCAAACGATATAAAAACAAGCCTGTAACTGACCGCGATCCTATCGCACTGTGACGTTGAGTGAAAAATGTGGCGGGAGGGAACTGACTTTGAGAAAGGAAAGATTGTTGGGTGTTATATTAGTGGGTTGTCCATAGGAGAAACCTAGAGGCGTTTAAACATACCCAAGTCAACAGATTTGGATGTCCTGAATAAGTGGAAAAAACATGGCGTGCCTGAAGCAGGAAAACGTACCAGCAGTCCAAATAAAATTAGTGATAGAGGACGTCGAAGCTTCAATTGAGTCGTTACAGCTAATCGACGGAGTACTTACTGCACAAAACCTCAGTGTTCATGTGAATAAAAATGCTGGAATCTCGGTAGGTACACGTGCCATTCGCACAGAACTTCATTCCATGGGTTACGGTGGTCGTGCTGCTGCTCATAAGGCTTTCAGCTCCACTCGGAAAACTACTCGTCGTTTAGCATGGTGTAAAGAACATTTATCGTGAACCGTAGATCAATGGAAACGGGTCCTATGTACTGAAGAATCTAGGTACTCGATCCATCAGTCTGATAGCCGTGTGTGGGTATGGCGGCAGCCGGGAGAACGCTATTTACCACAGTGTACTATTCCTACGGTTAAGTTTGGAACTGGCAGTGTACACGTGTGGGGGTGTTTTCCGTGGTATGATCCCGGCCCATTTGTTATCGTGGACAAACCTGTTTATCAGTACGTCTACCTCGATATTCTGGACAGTCATGCCCTACCAACTATGTAGCAATACTATGGAACCTATGCCTTGTTAGTACCAGCAGGATAATGCACCCAGCCGCAAAGCAAGGACTGTCACGGCGTGATTTGATGATAATTCCGTATCGTGTGTATACTGCCCAGCACAGAACCCTGATCTCAATCCCATAGAGCCCCTATGGAATGAATTAGAGCGCCGCATAACAAGTTTGGAACCAAGGCCTGCTACTAAGCAACAGTTAGCGGCAGCATTATATACTGAATGGAAGCGCACACCTATCGCTGTGTTCAAAACCTTGTCAAAAGCATATCTGTTAGACGGAGAGAACAAATTGGATGATGAAATTAGTAAGCGAGTAAATTCTTCATTGAAAGTCATGGCTGCTTTGGGAGGTTTTCACAGGAATCATGGGTTCTCAAGAAAGTCCCGAATAGCTGTGTATGAAACTGTAATTGTTCCTACTCTGATATATGGCAGCGAAACCTGGGTACTACAGAAGAAATATAAGAGTCGTTTGTGTGCTGGAAAAATGCGTTACTTACAGGGGGTTTGTGGCAAGACACGGACTGATAGTGTGAGGAATGAAGGTGTGTTGCAGTTGTGTAATGTGAAGCAAAATTTTGTTAGCAAAGTGGAGACTAATATGCTTCTGTGGTTTGGTCATGTTGAAAGAATGAGTTGTGAGGTGCTTACTAAGAAAATCTTTTCAGCCCAAGTGGCGAGAAGGAAAGGAAGAGGAAGGCGAAGGAACTCAAGGAAGGATCAGATTCAGGAGTGTCTGCATGCGAAAAAGATTATGATTATGAAGTATAGAAGATCTTGTGTCGGGCGTGATCGATGTCAGTGAAGCCCTGAGTTGTATGTCAATATCGCTGTAAATGAAGATGTTTGGTACGGCAGCAGTAAGTAAAAATTATCTGATAGTTTGTATTTCTTTGTGCAGCTAACCTCTGAATATTAGAGAACAGCTTAGTGATATGTATGTATGTTTCCCTCTCGCTCAATAGAGATACGCCAACGTTTAGGAGGTTTTTTAAAGGGGTGTCTGATAAAACTCTTCAAGTTGTTCGAGAAGCCATTTCCTTCTAGTGGTTGGAACATCTTCATCACAGATGAAGTGAATTCATTTCAGATGTTTCTCGAGAGCAGAAAAGATCCAAAAGTCTGACGACGCCAAATCTGTTAGGGTGTTCAAGAACTTCAGATCTGATTTTCTGTATGGCGTCTGAAGTGAAAGCACTGGCGTGGGGCTCGGCGTTGTAGTTTGCAGAATCTTTGGCTTTTTCCCCAAGCACGTATTTTATTCTTTGCTCTAACTTTTTAAAAGTATGCACGTAGATCTCAGAGTCGTGCTATGGCCACATAGTCCTGATGAATGATGGCTGTGTAGTCTCAGAACACAATGAGCATGCAGGTACCAATAGAAATTTAAGTTTTGAAATTTTTCCGCTGAAGGAAAAGATGAGTGTCGGTATTCCAGCGATTGATTTTTTCATTTCTTGGTCCCAATGTTGAACCTAACTCTCATAATCATCATCATCATCATCATCATCATCATCAATCACAATGCTACAACGCTTTGGAAAAAATCACCTTCATATTTTTCAAAGCAAGAAAGTAAGCTTTGTCATGTTTCAAGTCTTGATTTCTTCATTTCAGTCGTTCGGTGATGTGTTACACAAGGAGCACACACTTTGTTGTGCCCTAAAACACGTTAACAATGCATTCACACTACCTAAATTAATGTTCAGCTTCCCTGAAACGATTCTCTGAGTTATTCTTCGATTCTCCCCTGTGAGCTCATCGACTTTCTACCTGTTCAAATCGCAAGTTGCAATTACGGGCCTCCCACTTTGCGGCTGATATTTTACGGCCAACATTCCTCCACTGTCCTGTCATTTGCTTACCCAACGACGAACCGTGTCTATGTCCGTAATTCCAGAGCCATACACTGCCACTAATATAGTGGAATGTCTTTGGGAGGTACATTTTCATGAGTTAAAAACTCTACAACTGATCGTTATTTGACACCCGTCTACACAGTTGAAGAAAAATCATCCATTTTAAACAAAATGAAATACGTACAAAAAGATGTGCGATGTTTTATTACGCAGTAGAACGAAGCTAACGGAACAATGAACCGTTTGCCGTTTGACTGGTTGCTAGGCAACAAGTAATGCGCGAGGCACTTGCGCGGAGGCATTACTTATTGTACATGCCTTGTAGTTGGCGTCTGGCGGAAAGGTTCGAGAATCTCCTAAACGCCCGTCCACCTGCGATATTCAAACACACATAGTATATCAGGGTTTATCGTGAATGGTGCGACGCTCAAAAACCTTCTAGCAATTGGCGATCCTTTGAAAGGTAAATGGTGGAAATTGTGCAGAGACATGAAAGAAACAGATAGACAAACGTATATCATACGGATTTCTATTCTGTCTGAAAACTCATGGTCAATCCAGGGTGACTTATAAACCGATCCCTTTTATTGCATCTATCAAAAAGTAAAATATATAACTATCCTTTCTGTGCGAAATCCAAACCCCCAATTGTAATACTTTATAACCGTTTTTCGAGAAGCTGGTCGATTTCTCTTCTGTACCATGCGTCCTATTTGAGAAAGACACAGCTGGCATTCATTTTTCCTCCGCAACGTTCTATGCAGCCTACAGCAAAGAAAATTGGCCATAAAGCGAAAGCGATTGTGGTCGGAAGAAGCTACTGTAGATTCGGACGATGCTTTAGATTAAGAAATAGCTAGAATTCGAAATCGTTAAGCATTTTGTGAAAAGCGGGGTGTGAATTTTTGCCATGTCTTGTTGCTGTCTGCTTGCCAATTTTGGGTAGCGCTGAAGCATCACAGCAGAGTTCAGCATGGATGGAAGTTCATTAAGATTCAGTTTAATGCATACTACACTCTCAAAGGTTTCACCAAACATACATCATGTCCATTTGTCCTGTCTTTGAGATATGAAATATGGGCTGAACTGGGTCAAGAGACTGCCTTTGGCAGTTCGTATTGTTGAAAAGCATCCATTTTTCATCTCATACGCAATTTCACATTTTCAGCAGTTAGTATCTAGCTAGTTGTGTTGAAGATGACGAAATATTGTTGCTTATGTGGAAACGGGGCCCAGAATAAGTTATCCAGAGCTTGACGATAGATCATGGAACAAAGTGTTGCGATTTACTTAACTGCGTCTTACTTTCAAGATGGAGTCAACATTTTTTAAACCTCCTCAACCAAGCTTGAGCGACATTAATGGAGTCTTGAACCATCGCCTTGAGCTTCGCATTTCTCTGAGCCGCTTTCAATCTCTTTTGCGATAAATGACATAGAACTGTAGTAAATTCAAAACAACTTTCTGATTTTAAAATGTTTGTAAAGCCTCCCTGGTAGCGCAGTGGTCTTTGCGCTGGCTTCTGACCATTCGTCAAGGATGGGTCTGATTTCGAATCCTGGTGAGGCATGGATGTCGTGTTCGTATTAAGGCACTGACTTAGTCCCGCATCCGGAACCCGTGGCTCAAAATTATGGACGGGCAACCACTTATTGCCAGTCGAGTTCCTCACGGTGATCGCTAAACTCCCAAAGATAAAAATTCTTTACTTCCGTTAATAGCGCAGCAGAATCAAGATTTAGTCAAACTTCGTGCCAATTTTGTACAAGGCGATAAACGCACCACATGTGCCATACAAGTGGAGGTTCTCCAGAAATGAGCTTTTATATCTGACAACCAATCCCACTGAGACATTAGCGACATAAAAGAACAAATACAAAAACCCTATTTTTTTCCCTGGACCACCAAGTTACCCTTTCATCAACCTGAATGAGAGAAGACAGTGCCCATCAGAGTGTTAATGACCTCTCCATGTTGTCTACAGGAAACGATGTTAATTCCATGATGAACGATCTCAATATACACTGAAGAGCAATTGAAGTAGAGATACCTGTCTAGTAACGTGTAGCCCACCTTTCGCCTGATGACGGCGGCGATTCGTCTTGGCATGGACTCGACAGGACACCGGAAGCGTTGGGAAGCCATACGGATCCACGACCCCTGAACAAGCTCCCACAGTTCACGAAGATTTGATGAAGGGGGGGGATCGTCTCTCTCGATGGCATCCCAGATGTGCCCGATTGAGGTCAGGTGACCTAGCTGGCCAAGGAAGCGAGGTCACGTCGGTGGAGTGTTCATCCAACCATTCGGATACAATTCGGGAGCTGCATTGTCTTGTTGCAGGACGAGGTCCCCAGTGGGATGTTGAAGACGCACAAACGGGAGCAAATGGTCGTACAGGATATCCCGGTAACGTTGACCTGTGAGGGACGATGTCACACGTGCCAGGAGTCCCATTTCAGTCCACGTAAACAGTCCCCAGACGAGAATGCCACCCCCACCAGCTTGAAGTGTACCCTGCTGGCAAGAAGAATCCATCATTTCATGTGGTTTGCACCGTACTCGTATCCTGCCATCCGCATGTACCAACGTGGATCTCGACTCATCAGTCCAGGCAACATTTTCCCCCATGTCCAGGGTCCAGTGGCGATGTTCCCGCGCCCATGCTAATCTTTGCACCCTGTGATGTGCGTTCAGCAGCGGTACCCTCGAGGGACAATCGCTTCTGAACCCCATAGCGAGGAGAGGATTCTGGATGGTGTGACTGCTTGCACGGTTTTGTGCACCAGCGTTAAATTGCCGAGTGATGTCTAGCTCTATGTCCCGTCTATCCGCTGTTACAATGCGAGCTAGCCGTCGATAACCCCGCTCATCCATACGCTGTTGTCCACGGCAGTTGACCCTTGCAGGATTCGTTTTACCGGATTCAGTTAACTCACGGTGCACCTGTGACACAGTGGCTCGTGAAAATCCCAGTGCTTGCACGACTTCCGAGATAGAGTAATCCATTCATCTGTCCCTGACAATTATCCTACGATGAAATGCGCTTAGATCTTTCGTCTTACCCATACTGCGTCCGACTCTTACTGATTCTCGTCGCATCACTCATTATATTGTCGGATCGCTGCATACGTCATGTCATTTCCGTTTACAGGGCCGCCCACAGCGCCACATTTGCATAACGCCAGCTGTCTCTAATTCAATTGCTCGTCAGTGTATTTCTTATTTATACGAAAAATAAACCCTTTAAGAAGTTAGAACGAATTAACTACGAGTTTCAAAAATTATCTGAAATCAGCTCTAACGAATATATTAGCTGTTTATGAGGTTGATAGGACGAGGATGGAACGAGTGAATCTGCGCATCAGAAAACGTTACTTTTACCTCTTAGCTTTATTATTCAAGATGGTCACTTAAAAGAATGGTTGACACTAATCTTTTTTGAGAGATTACCTGCCAAAAGAACTATTATGTGTACAAATAAGTTTTACAGCGTTTTAAGACAAAGCAACAAGTAATTTGAGAGAAAACACCAATACCTTTACGAATAAAAATATGTGCCGCCATTACCTATCACCTTCCGCCATCGGTTGGGCAATGAAGAATACTTCGGATTCCAGCCATGAAGAATACTTCGTCGTGTAACGCGATGAAGTCGTCAACCCATTTTTGCACATTGTCACATGTCCGGAACCGTACAGCAGACAAACCATGTTGCATCGATCTGTACAAATGGTGGTCTCAAGCGGCAATGTCGGTAATATACGCCGGATTCTCCTAAACTTCCCAGCCAAAGGTCAATAACGTTTCCTTGACCGATTTCGCGACATGCGGCTCAGCGTTGTCATGGAGTAATTTCATGGGACACAATCCTTTGCCTGTAAATGGACGTTTTCGACAGATTTCCCGGTCCGATCGCAGCAATTGTTCCTTGTATTGATCAGCAGTAACAGCTTGACCCTGCTCCAATAGTTCATGATAGAATATCCCTTCATATCCCACCAGATGCACCTCAGAACTTTCTTGGAGTGAATATTGCATTTTGGTGTCGAAGTCGATGCTTTACCGGGGTCTACACAGTATTTTTTGCGTTTGGGATTGTCGTATCCACTTTTCATAACGCTTTTTACACAGGAAAGATTTTGTTTTGTTTATTCAACAGATTCAAACACTTCATGACACGCTCATCATTGTTCCTCTGGCTCAGGTCATGTAGCACCCATTTTCCTTCCTTCTGAATTTTTCCCATTGCGCGTGAAAGATTGGAAATAGTTTCTTGAGTTACTCATAGTTGTTCAGCTAGCTTTTTTTGCGTTTGAGACGAATCTTCATCGAGCAATGCTTGCAGTTCCTCGTGTGCAACATTCTGTTCTGCATGGCGCCGCTACGTCCTCGATCGCTAACATCAAAGTCACCTGCTTTTAACCGTCTAAATCGAAACTCACACGTGCTTTTCGATATAATATTCTATCCCAGAATATAGCAGATCGATGCACATGCATTTGCAGCACTTTTTCCTAGATGAAATTCGTAACGAATGCAGTGTCGAATAAATGCAGTATCGCTTGCCACATTTCAACTACCGATGTGCAAGTGCGTTTGACTGTTGAGCAAACGTCTGTGTCACAGTTTATACTCTGGACCAGTTACGGTCACATGACAACAACGCGGGGGAATGTCGGATATGTAAATTAACGGTATACGTCACACAAAAAACGCTTTAAAACTTATTTGTACACCTAATGCAACAATGGCGATAACTAAGAAAAGAGAAAGAAAATGTTTGAATTATTTGTTTCCGTTCAGTAACATGATGTCCATCTCATCATGAAATTTTGTTTCTGCTCAGTAGCATGTACTAATCCTTCCCAGCATATCTTGTTTTGAGCAAAGAATATAGGACTAGAATGGAGCATTTATCACCTGTGATAGGTTTATTGTTAGTATTGCTGAGATGAAAGTGGAAAAGGGATTGCTTTGTCGGCTTTTGCAAAACCAGGCTGCTAAGTAAACATTTATGTTTGGGTACCGCTGAAAATTTTGGGCACCATCTGGTACATGTACATCGGTAGTTTAAAGGATTAAATATCTAAAATAATTGATTTTGGAGAAGTGTCACTAACAGATTAAGAAAGAGCTATCTGCTACTCTTTGTTCATTCTTGTAGATGAAAAAGCAAAAAAAAAATGATACCATAAGGACTATATCGATGAAAAGGCAGATAAGATGTAACGTTGGGCATAGAATTATAGTGAGAATCAATATCCAAAAATCACGAGTTTTGAACTAGAAGCACATAAATGTGAGTGGTCAAGAGTTCAAAATATTCTGCGCAATATGATGTGATACCAAAACACAGCGCCATGGAAGAGCAGGCTTACGGAACAACGCAGTAATACTAATAACTTCCATACATGTCATCGCAGCATGTAAACTTGTCTCAGAAAATGCGAATCAGTGCAATCAAACTTACGGAGTAAAGCGGCTCTCAGGTAGTGAATGAGAATCGAAATTAGAGGAGCAGTACGTTTGAATGCTATTGGCAGAGTAGTGCCGAGAGAAAATACCGTGAATTAGTGAGACTGGGTAGGAAAGCTTATTATGCGGCGCTAGAGATTCCGTTCTCTTCTGCCATCAATATATAAAAGGATTCTCTCAAACTCACATCTGTGGAACAATCCTTTCCTTTTAACGTAACTCAAATACCTCTCGCACGTTCCCTCATTATGTTAGGAAATCTCAAACCATATATTTCGATCAGGAACATATCTGTGAACATTAAATTTACATCGCAAAGTATAATTTGTTGAAAATTATCGCCTATTGCTTGCAATCGACAGCTAAACAGGAAGAAACCCAGAAAGATAGGTAAACTTTTGGAATTTCTTTTTCATTAAAGATTGTTTCTTTACATAAAAGAAAAGTGTTTTCTATGTGATTGTTGTACAGCGGAACAGCTACAATTCACAGAAACTTAAAAGTTTACTATTATAGCAATGTGCTCACAAGTGATTCATGTTCACTAGTACATTACTGCAGGGCGACAAATATTAGGGAATTTAAATTGAGTTAATGATCATGAAGTGTAATAAAATGTGTTCCTAATTTCATCACTTGGGTCATCCATACACGATTATTTCTGTTTGCAAAATTGGCGTAAACATTCCCAGCTATATCCTGGTAGATGAGAAATCACGCATGTAATCATGAGAAGTTCTCGATCATCTAAATAAGGCATCGATAAAACCAAAGTGTTTTATATAATACAGGTAGGACTCGGTCCACGCAGGGGTTAGGTTCGTGAGGTTTCCGACGTAACTTGAAGCAAAAATATATTGGGGACATATATAATTACATTACGTTCTGTTCCAAGATTTTCAGAAATCAACAAAAAATTTACGTACTGAAAATTGTATAATGTTCAAGAAAGAAAACTTACTACTTTAAAAACGATAGAATAGATGATAGAGACATATTTAAATACATTACGTTCCGTTCCAAGATTTTCAGCAATGAACACAAAGTTTACGTATTGAAAATTGTATAATGTTTAACAAAGAAGCCTTACTACTTTAAAAAAGATAGAATAGACGCCTGGTTTTCTCTTTTTCTGATAATAAATTATAATATACACTATATTGAGAAAAGTCACCGGACACCTAGAAGAGAAACACAACATCGCATTATTGACATATATTAGTACGGTGTCGGTCCATCTTTGGCCTTAATGCATGCACTAAACCTTCCAGACATGTTTTCCACAAGGTTCTGGAACACAGCGATAGGTATGCGCATCCATTCAGTACATAATGCTGCCGCTAACTATTGCTTAGTAGTAGGCCTTGGTACCAAACTTCTTATGCGGCGCTTTAATTCATCCCATAGGTGCTCTGTGGGATTAAGATCAGGGCTCTGTGCTGGCCAGTCCACACACGATACGCAATTATTTTTAAACCACGCCGTAACAGTCCTTGCTTCATGGCTCGGTGCATTATCCACCTGGTACAAACAATGCTCGGTTCCATAGTACTGCCTCAAAGTTGTTAGGACATAATTGTTCAGAATATCGAGGTAGACGTGCTGGTTAACAGGTTTGTCTAGGATAACCAATGGGCCGGGACGATACCACGAAAAACACCCTCACACGAGGACACTGCCAGCTCCAAATTTGATCGTAGGAACAGTACAATGTGGTAAATAGCGTTCCCCGGCTGTCGCCATACCCACACACGGCCATCAGATTGATGGATCGTATATCTAGATTCTTCAGTCCCTACCCAGCAAAAACAGTATTGCTGGGCCAACAGTGGGCCATTGCTGGCAGCCAGCACTGCCAGCAATGGCCCAGCACTATGTTGCCGCTGCCGAACCGTCAATAAAATGTCCGGGCGGCCAACAGAAAGGCCAGCAGTTCAGGCCAACAGCTGGCCAACAGTTGGCACCTCATCAGTTGTCATATGCCACAACAGGGCCATCAGTGGTCCATCACAGGCAGTAGCTGCCACAAGTGGCCCTTCAGTGGCCCTGCAAGTACTTGCCAGAAATGATGGCTAGCCTAATGTGGTCCGCTAGTGGGCCGTTAGTGGCAGCCAGCAACCACGTGGCGTAACTGGTGGCTTGCCGAATCTTGTCCGCCAATTTCCGAGTAGTAGCAATAATTAAAAAAAAAAAAAGCAAGGATAACCGCAGTTTCCTAAAGCTACAATTTTTTTTTCTACCCTTACGAAGCTTGTGAATTAACGCACTGCGCTGGGGAACTTTTCTCGACAGACCGGAAAAACGACGTTTGCATTTGACTAGATTCGATCCTGGGCCGTCTACGTGGAAGCCGCGCTCGCTACTGACCGGACTAACTCACGACTCTCAGGTGCGTGCTGGAAGCTATGTGTTTGGTATGCATATTGTAATCGAATGCTTCCCTCTTTCATTTTATAATATTGCAAGGTATTTTTCATAAAAGTCAGTTTCATATAATTGATAAATTAATTTTTTCAACGTAACGATAGTTTTTTTTTTTTTTTTACCTTAAGGGGACTTCACTCATTTTCAAGGCGTGTACATACTTAGAGTCTCATTCCAAAGTTTTGTACTGTCCTTGCCGTCTTGAAAAAGATTGTTGAATAAATATATATTTACCCGGGTTCATGTCACATTCTGTTACATTTTTAACGTTGTGTCTTTCCTTTCCGTTGTCCGAAGCTACATTTGTTTTAAAGAGTAAAAGATACTTTATTTTACTTCTCATTATTTTTAGAAGCGAATTCCTCCCACTCTTGTGTATTCAACCCATGGATGAGTACACCACATACCGTTGCTTTTTTTTTTTTTTTCAAATAATTAATAAATTTTGTACGCGTATAATTCTTTTTTTCCCCAACAAACGCTATTTTAATGGTTTTCCAGGATATGTGTTTCAAGCGGTTTCAAATTTTTTCTTGTTATTTATCCACTCCATTCCATGAATTGTTATTCATGGGAATGGAGTGGGTGTATTTCATGGCTGTAATCTAGTATTTCACGGCTTATTAATCTGATATCTTCGTCGACGTAAAATTTCATTAGGAAATTAATTCGCCTCTCCACATATGGATTTTTTTCTTAAGATCCACTAAAATAACACGATGGCGATAGCGTCGTCTTCAACTAACT
Source organism: Macrothele yani (assembly GCA_039090855.1). Classification (NCBI taxonomy): domain Eukaryota; kingdom Metazoa; phylum Arthropoda; class Arachnida; order Araneae; family Macrothelidae; genus Macrothele; species Macrothele yani. The sequence goes on along the minus strand of CM077002.1, from coordinate 117,399,657 downwards.
GGTACCATGAGAGACACAGCAAGTGTTGCTTCCGCGCATGCGCAGTCCCGATGCTTCCACCTGCTGTTGGGGGTTGCATTGGTTACCAGCAACTGGCCACTAGTGGCACTTGCTTGGAGGCCCACAATTCACGGCGATGCTGCAGGGCCATCAATGGCTCGCCAACTGATAGCGCTGCCACCAACGGACCACTACCGGGCCGTGAGCGGCAGATTTCAGCCAGCAGTGACCCATAACTGCCAACTGGTGGCCAGCAGTTTCCCAGCAGTTGTGTTTTTGCTGGGTAGGACCCGTTTCCATTGATCTACGGTCCACGATAAGTGCTCTTTACAGCATGCGAGACGACGAGTGTCATTCCGAGTGCAGATGAAAGGCTTATGAGCAGCCGCACGACCACGGTAACTCATGGAACGAAGTTCTCTGCAAATCGTACGTGTATATACCGAAGTTCCAGCATTTTTATTCACCTATACACTGAGGTATTGTGTAGTACTGCGTCGATTAGCTGTAACGACTCTTCTGAGGCTTCGACGTCCTGTATCACTGATTTTCTTTGGTCTGCCGGTACATTTTGCTGCTTCACGCACATCTTGTATCTTTCACTTATTCAGTACATCCAAAACAGTTGAGTTGGGCATGTTTAAACGCCTCTTGGTTTCTCTTATGGACAATCCACTAATATAGCACTCAACAATCTTTCCTTTCTCAAAGTCAGTTCCCTCCCGCTGCGACATTTTCACTCAACTTACGATCGCGGTAAGCTGCAGGCTTGTTTTCATATTGTTTGCAGCTGTACCACGCTCCTTAACAACGCACTGGATCCGTTCATTTGCTTTAGAAGTGGTGTCCGGTAACTTTTGTCAATATAGTTTTTCAGAAGAACTGTCACAATTTCTTAGCGGTTCAGATTTGCTTCCAGTTGGGGACGTTGATAAAGATCTCACATCCAGTAGAGTCAACTGAAATCCTTAAATAATTTTTTCTCACACTTTATTGAATAAAAGTGGTACACTGTATCATTTCCCAATGTAATCTCAATTTTGTACAATACTAGTACTCCAGCTCTTACAAAGTGCATAGATTCTTGTAGAAAAAGTTCTTTCGGTCACGTGTGCAGACGCTCATGCACCACCTGCAGCACCTCTTCATTGGGCATAAAAGTCTTTCCTCCCATCGCATCTTTGAGTGGTCTAAAGAAGTGCTAATTACTTGCCAAAAGGTCTAACGAATATGGCGGATGTGTAAGACGCTCGAAGTGCAGGTCTTGTATGGTTCCAACCGCTGCACGTGGATTATGAGGCCGAGCGTTCCGATGTTGAAACAAGGCACCAGTACTCAGAAATCAACGTTGTTTGGATTTAATGGCAGGTCGAAGATGATTCCTGATAAGATCTGCATACGTGCCACTGGTTACAATGTTCCCCCTGGGGATGTAGTGCTCAAAAATTACGCCTTGTTCATCCCAAAAGAGAGTCAGCATAACCTTTCTTGCTGTTGGGTGCGTGCGGAATTTCTTCGGTTTTGGTGAGAAGAGATGGCACCATTCCTTGCTGGATTTCTTGGTTTCTAGTTGGTGATAGCGAACGTAGGTTTCATCTCCAGTAACAATTATATGTAGGATAGCCATCACTTTCTGCTTCAAAGTGCCGCAAAGGTTTTTGACAGGCGTCACCACTTCGTTGTTTCAATTCTGGAGTCAGCTTGTAAACACTTTGTTGAACTGGAGCTCATCATGGATGATGTGGTGCTTTGAACCATGACTGATGTTCAAAAGGGCGGCGATTTCATCCATCATCAAAACTCGGCGATTTCATATCGCAATGCAATGCCTTCAACTGCTGTAATGGACTCTAGTGTCACTAGTCTGTGCCCCTGATCTGGTCGACAAGAATAAGTCACAGAACGCATGCCGTTTATGAACTTCCTGGTCCATTCTTAAATTTTTTGGAGTGAGAGTATGCCTCACTATACTGCATCTTCATTCAACGATGAATTTCAATCGGTTTCACGCCTGCAGTACTACAACAAGTTAGTAAAATCCTGCAATGTATTGATTATAATAGGCTTTCCAACATTACAGAAATCATTACTCAAGTTATCAATCAAGTTATAAGAATAATGTCTGTGGAATAAATTTCGGTCCTGTCCCCTGACCTTTGATCCCATTTCGATGATATTCAACAGAACCAGCTTGGTATACCTCCGAAAAAACATGATAAAGTTTTGTTGCAATCGAAGCATTTTTACGTAAGTTATAATGCATAAGGGCTATAGAATAGATCCCGCTCTTGTGTCCTAACCTTTCACCCCATTTCGCCCATTTTCAATAAGGTTTGTAGCCAGCTGGTCCCCTACCACATATTAAAATTTCATCGAAATCGAACCGTTTTTACGTTAGTTATGGCGCATAAAAGCAGTGGAATGGATCCCTTTCCTATGAACTGACCTTTGACCCCATTTCGTTCACTTTAAATAGGGTTCCTTCCCAGGTGATTCCCTACCAGATACTAAAATTTCATCAAAATCCAACGGTTGTTACGCGAGTTATCGTGCTGACGGACATACGCACGCAACGCGTGACGTAATGAGGCAGATGGGAATCGCGACCATCTGCTAGCAAGGTGTGACGTCATACATCTTTAATAGGATCCACAAACAACGCGTGACGTAATGAGATAGATGGCATGACCGTGCGCCAACATTCTCAAACTTGAGTTGTGACGTCATAATATTTCTAAGCATTGCTAACATTAATGGAACGACACCATGACATTAAAAACGTTATAACTCAGGGTGGTTATTTAACCCACTAAACGAATTCTTCTAAAGTCGAGATCAAGCTAAATCGATTTCTAGTACCAGAAAACGGTAGGATAACGACTTTCATCAAAATTCTTAGAGCCGTTTTCAAAATAAAATGTACATACATACATACAAGAATTGCTACTTTAAGGTGGACGTCAAGTAACTTTGCTTCCTATGCTTCCAATGGAAAAACTTTTGTACACATTTTCTTCACAATTAATGCATTCCCAAGGATGAAAATTTGAACATCGATTAAAATACCTTCATTTTATAACTTGCAATACTTAATATTTTCTAAAACATAACCATAATTATGCAATTCAACATTTGTTTGTCTACTGACGTCATGAAAATACAGGTCGCGCCATCTTTTTTCTGGGCAATTAATGCGTTCACAAGGATGAAAATTTGAACATCGATTAAAATAGCTTCATTTCATAACTTGGAGTACTTAATATTTTCTAAACCATAACCGTAATTATGCAATCCAACATTTTTTTGTCCACGGACGTCATCAAAGTACAGGTCGCGCCGTCTTTTCTCTGGTTTCAACACCACCAAAGGAAAAGTTATTGATTTTTAATATAATTATGGTTATGTTTTAGAAAATATTAAGTTTTCCAAGTTATAATATGAAGTTATTATAATCGATGTTCAAATTTTCATCCTTGGGAACACATTAATTGTGAAGGAAATGTGTACAAAAGTTTATCCACTGGAAGTATAGGAAGCAAAATAACTTGACGTCTACCTTAATAATATGGGATAAGGACAATGGAATGGATCGCAATCCTATGTCCTGAGCTTTGAGCCCATTTCGTCCACATTCAATAGGGTTCGTCTCCAGTGGTCCCCTACTACATACTGAAATTTCACCGAAATCGAACCATTTTTACGCACGTTATGACGCATAAAAGCAATGGAATGCATCCCGATTTTATGTCCTGACCTTTGACCCCACTTCACCCATTTTGAATAGGGCTTGTCCCCAGGCGGTCTCCTACCACATAGTAAACCTTCAGTGAAGTCGAACCATATTTACGCAAATTATGACTCATAAGGGTAATGGAATGATCCCGTTCCTACGTTGTGTCCCTTGACCCCATTTGTCCCATTTTCAATAGGGTTCGTCCCCGGGTGGTCCCCTACCACATACTAAAATTTCATCAAAATTGACCCATTTTTACGCCAGTTATCGAACGGACAGACGGACGGACAAAGCTGGAGCATATACGCTTCTTCAGTTCAACACGATTTTATTAACAAGGTTGGGTTAAGGAGGCGAACATGGGCGTCCTGATACATATATTGTACGGTAAAATATACAAACTCTAAAATTCTATGTACATTATATACAGCACGATGTATTGATTCACAAAGGAGCCTCGTGGTAAGAGGTGCAGGCATTTTGCACAAGAAAAATAAGAGAGATTGTCGAAACATTTCGTCTCGAAGCATAAGTACATTATAGTGCTGACAAATAACAGAACGAGAATATTATAATGAAGCACTGTACAAAAGGAGAACTGTAGATGGCAAAGTAGACAATGTGAAACCTAAGGCAAACAGAATAACGATGTCTTAGCACTGGTAGAAAAAATGATAATCAAAGAGAAAAAAAAGAAAGACTATATACATTTGTACAGTATGGTGTATATTATATTCACATTTGTTAGAAGATATAAGCTTTATGTTGAAGTTTGATTCCGAAAACCAATGGTGAGCATGCACGTTGAACTGACGTTCAACAGAGCTAGGAACAACGAGGTTATAAACTACCGACAGTCAGTTCCAACGTCGCTGGCATGCCAGCGAACCAGGAAGCGGCCGTAGACCAGGTGGAATGGAAAAGTGGTTCTCTCTGTTGGGCAACGGCCACAAGGTTCTCTAGACGAAATCTTGAGAGGAGACGCTCCCGAAAGTGGCACAGTAGTTCCACAGAAGCTTGGTGGATGGTATAAGAAGATGAGATATCTCAGCAGCGCTGATGAAATACGTAGATGACGTGTTTCACCAGGATGAAAATATATGAGCAGATGGGTGGAAGCTTGACTGGCGGAGAGACCTACAGGAGGAGTGTCTTATAGGCATCGAATAGAAGATCAGTTGGGGCTGAACGTTGAGCAATGGAAAATGCAAGATGGAGTAGTGGAAGGAGAATGACACAATGTAGATAAACGTGAGAGACATTAGCTTTTTTAGCACAAAAGGGGCAAAGAGTTGGGTGAGTCAAGAATGGTCATGCGGTGGAGGATGGATGGAACGGGAAAACGGCGGTGGAGAAAAAGCCAGTGAGTGTTTATTTCAAGAGGAGCTGAAAGGGGAGAAAGGGTGGCAGACCAGACAGCGGTGAGAGAGGATTGGGAGACATCAGGGATGTGAAGGAGAGAAGGAGAGTGGGATTTTAAAAGTAACCGATAGAGAACTGAGGTTGAAAGAGAGGAGAGTGGAAGTGTAGATCTGCCGACTGAAAGAAAGAAAAGAAGGAGGAGGGAGGCGGAAGGAACAAAGGTCAGGCCGGTGGTGGTTGCGAGATGAGGAAACTTAGCAATGATGGTAGAGAGTAGGGAGTCATAGACAGAGCGAGAGGAGGGTGAAAGTAGAATGGTGGGTGGGAGGCTGGCGTAGGGTCGCCAGGACAGATCTGAGTTCACAAGGTCTTTGACGGTTACAACTCCGACTCGGAGCCAAGAAGGATAGGCGAAGCATGAAAGATGAGGGGTGAAGAAGAGAGGAGAAGAACAGGGGTTCGACAAGGAGTTCAGTGGTGGAATCGGGTGGGGATCGAGTGAGCAGGAGAGAGCGGAGAAAAGTAAGAGTCTCCCGTAAGGCAGGAGGAAGGCGAGAGGGAGTGGTAGTTCGGAGGTCCATTAGAATGAAGGAAGTGAAAGTGAAATTAGTGTTGTTCGAAGAGGTGATGACATTCCTTGCGGTAACGGCGTCGGCAACAGGTGAAGTATGAAGACCAAGGAACGAAGTAATCCGGAGAGCTTGATAGTACAGTCATGTATCAATTAGGCCAATGCCACCTTGGTCAGGAGGAAGGCTGAGCTTGGGGGCACTGAGCCAGTAGTGTCCGGTCCAGATAACTGAGGTGAAGCAGCGAGTGATATCATTGAGACGAAGAAGTGGGGATTTAGTAGCAAGCCAGGAATGTGCGCAGATGGAGAGAAGATAGGTTTGCGCAAGACGTGCACGTTGAAAATATAAAGTACAGAACTGCGCTTTTCGCCAAAACGCAGTAGACCGACGAAGACGTGGATGGATGGTATCCCTCGTTGTGCTAGAGGCTTCACCTGGGACGCCAAGATGTACGTCAAGGAAATGTTGAGAGGCTGAAGACCAGTGCGCTCCCCATGGGGAATCAAAGCGGTCAACCTATGAGCCGCACCACAGGCCTGTGCTTTTGGTTGTATTAATCGCAGCTCCGGAGCAGGAGGCGTAATCGGCGAAAAGACTTTGGAGCAAAGAGAACTGTGAATCCAGGCGTATACAGAAGGTAACGTCATCTGCATACGCCACGGAAGTGGTGACATGGTGTCTTATGCGGGCGATAAGTGGCGGAAGGGTGGCTTGAAAGGAGCGTTGAACGGAGCGGAGGAAAGGTTCTAAGGCTATAGCGGAAAGTTGACCGGAGAATGGGCAGCCTTGCCTCACTCCATGGCGGAAGAGAATTGGTGCTGTAAGAAAGGTGGGCAACTTGACCTGGAAACTGGCGCCCTGGTAGAGGGAGGTGAGGAGAGAAATAAACGGAGATGGAAATCCAAATCGGAGAAATGTGGCGGAGAGATAAGTGTGGGAGATATTATCAAAGGCGGACTGTTGGTCTAAAGAGAGGAGGGCGAGGGGTTCAGAGCGGGAGCGCGCAAGGTGAATTAGATCAGTCAGGAGATGGATGTTGTGAGATAGGGAACGGCCGGGAACTGTGTAAGTCTGGTTAGGGAAGAGGATGTAAGTGAGGATGAGATTTAGTCGTTGTGAAAGAAGCTTGGTATAAAGTTTGTAGTCGAGATTCAGTAGGGAAATTGGGCGCCAGTTCACCAAGTCAAGGAGATCACCTTTCTTGGGGAAAAGGACAACGTATGCATTTGTGAATCCCCTCGGGAGAGGAGAGTAAGTAAAGGCAGCAGAGAAAGCGGATAGGAGAAACGGAAGAAGAAGAGCAGAAAAGTTTTATAAAAGCTAAAGGTTAGGCCGTCCGGACCCGGAGCGGCACTAGAATTCAGAGAAAAGAATGTAGTGTTTAGTTCAAAGGGCGTGGGGGGAAAGGAGAAGAGAAGAAGCGAAATGGGGGGAACCTGAGGTTGATTAGAAAGGAGATAATCCATTGATGCAGAGGATGGTTGAGGAGGTTCACTGAACTTCGTGGAAAAGTACTGACGGGCATGGGAACAAAGCGCAATCGGCTCATCTGATACCTCTCCAGAAGAAAGGCGTAGATGATGAAGTATGGACGAAGCTCGTCGGGGGTTTTCCACCGACGTCAGGAACTCATAGTTGTGAGCATCCGGCATCAGGTGTTGCAAATGAAGTCGGCGGAGAGCTTGTTGCGCCAGAGGAGTGAGAAGAGATCGAAGCTCTTCTTGAAAGGAGGAGAAGAGAGGATAACTGAGACTGAGCATGGATAGCATTGAACGAACATAGTCTAGGCGCATGTTCTGGAGTGTCTTTAATTGGAAAGAGTAGTTTCGGACATGCAGAACGAGCTTTTGTTTAATCTCCAACCAAGAATTTAATCCGCAGAGTGCAGATTGAAGCTGCGGTCTTCTGTCAATCAGGAATGACCGGACCGAAGAGCAGAATGCCGGGTCGGAGAGAAGTGCATCATCAAATGTCCACGGGCGTATTATCCTGGGTTTGAATGGTGCAGTATGGACTATAATGGCAATGGCGCAATGGTCAGATGAGGCCGTGGGACGCACACTCGATTCTGTCACGGCAGGAAGTAGAGTACTGGAGGCATAAAACCTGTCAAGGCTGGCTAAGAAAGGATTTTGCGCATGAGAGGAGCGCCAAGTGTAATTAGTCGACCATGGATGAATATGCCGATGCACATCATGAAGAGCGTTGTTGGTGACAACTGTCTGAAGCAGGTTCGCCAGAGCATGGCGGCGCTCTCTATTTGTAGAAGACCTATCCAGAAGAGGATCCAGGGTACAGTTAAAATCCGCACCAACGAGAACATGGTCTGACGGTGGGATACGGTCGAGTGCTCTGCGAAGACGCGTAAAGAGAATTGATAAATGAGTTGTAGTGCTTGGAATATAGATATTGAATAAATGGTATCTGGAAGACGCGATGGTAAAGGGTGCATGCTGCAAGAGATCACGACAAATATTTCGCACAGAGAGGGATGTGATAATAGAATTGAGAGTATGACTAATGCCGATCGCAAGACCGCTATGAGATATTAGTCCATAGGCGTGATGAAACACAAAGTTCCACTGGCGCCATCGAGAATAGACGGTAGTTGGTTTGCAATTTGTCTCTTGAAGGAGGAGAATCTCAGCACCCAACGGGTTGAGGTCTTCATATGCCAGAGAGTTGCTGAGGGGGAAGCGCAGCCGCGGATGGCTTAGTGGTTAGTGTTTCAGACTGTCGATGCTGGGTCCCCAGGTTCAAGCCTGGGCTGATCTTTTAGAGATGGTGTGATTTACTAACAGTCGCTGAATATCCGCCGTGCATCGGACGAGCACGTAAAGTGACGGCCCCCAGGCTGGACCCACTGGTAAAATGGGTATCCTTTCCTATGTCCCCCCTGAAATTCTCTCACCCATCTATGTGCAATATCGTACTTGTACGGTGGCGCCATCTACTGTACTCTAATCTCACTGCAAACTGTTCTGTCAAAGTCGCTAGACTTGCTCTCATTCCTTCCGTTTCTGTGTCCTGCCCAAAAGGCGATCTCGCTGTAGGTGGCTGGGACCTAAACTCTACTCCCTGTGGACGGAAGTCCTACATAAAAATGACAAATCCTGCATCCAGGGGGAAAGCGAATCCCCTGCAATTAAGTGACACGAGCTTGAATTGTTGGGTTCCTTGCCTCTAGCTGAAGATCTTTCAGAGCTGGAAGAAAAGACTTAAAACGATTATAGAAGATTTGTGCCCACGGATGGGTGGGAACATTCTGGCGGCAGAAATGCGACACATTGAAGATCTGCTCCGGCACAAGTTGGCGAAGCGATGGATTCTTGACTGCTAAGGCACGTGCTATTGCGTAGCTTGTCGGATTCGTTAAGTATGTATAGAGATCAATGTATGAGAGTGGTACGGGAGGTATATTGGCTGTCTGGAGAAATGCAGCGAACTCTTCGACCGTGGGAAAGGAGACTAGGGCTGGCGAGGTGTGTCGAGGAGAACTGCTGGAGAGGGAGGTTGAACGAGGTGAAGTAGATTTTTGCTTCTTCGCTACTCGCCTGCTGCGGCCAGAGCCGCGGCGCTTCAGTGGAGGCTCGGTCGTCTCATCCTCACACTGCGTCTCTAGACCAATGGACTCCACATCAGCTGTTTCGGAGGTTCCAGTGGTAATAGCTGGTTGTGAACCTTCTGAGAGGGACTCAGTGGTGGAGCGACGACGTTGCGGGAGTGATGAGGCAATTGTAGGAAAGTCCTCTAGTGAAAAAGAGGAAGCGGCTCTGGGAGCGTTGCGTTGACCAACGTCTGTAAGCGAACTTTTTTCATCATATCTTGGTTCCGAGGCCTGCTGTGCTGAAGTAGATGGTGTGGTACGCTTCGAGGTAGGAACAGTACCTGTAGGAGCGCCAGTCGGAGTCAGTGGAACTTGATGTGGGCAGTGCACGCGAAGATGGTTTTCGCCATGGCAAAGCGTACAGTGCAAGGAGGTAATGACGTCGATTCTCCGACGTTGCTGGCCACACCGTACTGTTAGGATCTTCGGGCACACAAGCAGATGATCGTCCGACGGAAATATGACACGGGCACTTCGACGAAACCCTGCAATGGATTTGTCATCGGGATCTCTGGGCGCCGCCGAAAGAGTCGTTATTGGTCCAATCATTCGGCCAAATTTGCTGAGTAAAGTGCATAGAGCGACATCTGAGACTTCAGGCGGGACTGGGTGGAAAGTGACCTGGATAGGTCGCTGTGCCACAGGTTCAGCCAGAAGATGCACATCTTTGATGGATAAGCCATCAGTCATCACAAGGTCTGCATGTTCTTTACGGGCAAAATACACTAATACGGCCCGTGGCTTTCGAGCCATATGAGTGATATAAGCTCCTGTAGGAAGCATCTTCTTTAGGGCAAACTATATTCCTTGAGTTTCGGGCAAACTATATTCCTTGAGTTTCGGGCAAACTATATTCCTTGAGTTTCGTGTCTGGTAATGCATCAAAACAGACACCGAAATCCATTGTGGAGAAAAATTGTTTCCCGGCTGGGGAATCCTCTGGGATATCGATGGTGGCAGAACTACCCTCAACACTGACGTAAGAGTCAGGAAAAACGGGAGCAATAAACTTGGAAGGAACTCTCGCTCCGGAGGTCACTTTGGAGTAAGTGAGAGACGTAGAGTTGGCAGCGGAAGGATGCGACACAGTGCTGATTGCTGGTAGTGGCTTGGTAAACTGAGTTGAGCCAGTTGAAGGCAACGCAACCATGCAATCGGTCACATCCATAGCTTCGGCAAATGAACCAGGGACGTGCGTCAAGGTGACGTCACTCTCCTGGGCAGGAATATCAGCTTGAGCCTTTGCAGAGGAATCGCGCGTCACATCTGGTATGCGTATGACGTCTCTGACGTGCATAAATGCTGATTGGTCTCCTGAGAGTGAGGACGAGGAGGAGGTTGAATGAGCATCACTGATGTGGGCGTGGACATCACCCTTCTCAGTGCCCGCCATTGTAAATGACGAGGATTAACTTAAGGATCGATCAACTTGATCGAAAATAATAAAACGCTGAATGCAAACAAAATATGCAACTCACCGACTTGGGAGCTGAGCTAAAAGAATGTACAGATCTTCTTCTTGAAGGGGAACACAAAAATAGGAACAAACACTCGCTATACACTTCCAAAACTGGGCACAAACACAGAGCTCGAAAGGAACGTGACTATATCGGTTATACGCTTCTTCAATACTACGGTTGGAAAGCGTAAAAAACGGATGACAGAACGTTGCTCTTCTTTGGAGCATGTCTTAAGCGGCGCGGCCATTTTTACACTACTACTGTGACGTCACTAAGCTTGTCTGCACCATACTGCCACCTATAAGGAAATCGTTTAGTCATAATACGGCCAAGTTACAGGACAATGACACTATGTTCTGAATTTTTTATCGCACTTTTAAGGTTTTCATTTCACTTACGTAATGACAAGAACAATAGCCTATTACATTGGTGATAACAAGAACAATAGCCATTATTGTTAGTGTCCTGACCGGTATTGTAGATTCAGCTTCGTTTTCCTCTGTTTCTTCTTTAAACAGTTGCTCAGCTAGCTTTTTTAGGTCTTTCGTTGAAAGCTCTTCACCATGGCTCTCAAAAAGCTCATTTATATCACCAACTTCTAAATCATCTAGTCCTATTTCCTTTGCTATCTCTGTGACATTCTCTGTTATTGACGCGAGGGTTATGCCATGCTCTTGCGAATCCAGAATTTAGTTAAATTTTAGGCAGTAATTTAATTATTTTGTATTATACTTTTATAACAATGTAGGTTTCATCACAATGCCGGGCCCATTTGCATCTAGGAAGTAGGACAGAGTCATGACTCATTCACTCCTTTCAATTCTGATCAATGAGATGCGCAATTATGAAGCGGGCGTACGTTGAAACATTCACCGGTCATGACTCATTCACCCTTTCAATCCTGATCAATGAGATGCGCGAAAGTGAAGCGGGCGTACGTTGAAAAATTCACCGGTCATGACTCATTCACCCCTTTCAATCCTGATCAATGAGATGCGCAAAAATAAAGCGGGAGTAAATTGAAACATTCACCGGTCATGACTCATTCACCTCTTTTAATCCTGATCAATGAGATGCGCAAAAGTGAATCGAGCGTAAGTTTAAACAGCGTATACCGAGTCCTACTTGTAAAGTAATTTCGAAACATGCGAGTATCAAAACATAAGGAATCATCTCATTGTTATTTTTTTTTTACTTTGTTGTGAAGCGTCGGCAAATTCCGGCGAGGCAGATACAGGCAAAATATTTGGATGCTTCCTCCATTTTTTTTATTTTTTTTTATTGTAAATTAACCGGAAGTAAAAATTCAACGGAAAGAAAGGGAACAGTATTAAAACAAGTTAGTAAAATTATGAAATGCATTGATTATGATACGCTTTCTAACATACCAGAAATCATTACTCAAGTTATGAGGATAATGGCTGTGAAATAAATCTCGCTCCTTTGTCCTGACCTTTGACTCATTTTCTATGATATTAAACAGAATTGGTTCAGTATATCTCAGGAACAACATACTAAATGTTTGTCGCAATAGAAACATTTTTAGTCAATTTATGAGGATAATGGTTGTGGAATAAATCTCACCCCCTGTGCCCTGCCCTTTGACCCCATTTCGATTATATTAAACAGAATTGGTTCAGTATACCTCCGGAAGAACATACTAAAGTTTTGTCGCAATAAAAACATTTTTAGTCAAGTTATGAGGATAATGGTTGTGAAATAAATCTCGTTTTTTGTGTCCTGACCTTTTGACCCCATTTCGATGATATTCCACAGAACCGATTCAACATACCTCCAGAACAACATGATAAAGGTTTGTCACAATGGAAGCATATTTTTACTTAAGTTATGACACATAAGTGCAATGCAATGGATCCCGCTCCTATGACCTGACCTTTGACCGCATTTCGCCCATTTTCAACAGGATTCGTCCCCAGCGGTCCCTTACCACATACTAAAATTTCATCGAAATCGCACCATTTTTGCGCAAGTTATGACGCGTAAAGGCAATGGAATGGATCCCGCTCCTATGTCCTGACCTTTGACCCAATTTCTTCCATTTTCAACAGGGTTCGTCCCCAGGTGGTCCACTACCAGATACTAAAATTTGATCGAAATCAAACCATTTTTAAACGAGTTATCGTGCGGACGGGCAGACAGGTGGACAAAGCTGGAGCATTTACTCTTCTTCAACCTACGGTTGGAAAGCGTAAACAAGCGGGTGAATTTACCTCCCTCTTTCCCACCACTAGGACTCATTTCATCAGCGTCAGTGCGTTGACGAATGACATCTCTTCCTGCTCGGAGAAACGAAACCAGAATTTCACCAGCACCAACAAAAGCCTAGGAGCACGCGGATAAGTCTCAAAACCCAATAAGGAGTGTACATATACTGTCAGTGTTGTTGATGCTGTTTTGTTGAATTTCAGTGGTCAGCATATTCTTTTTTCTGCTCTTATGTTACGTGCTGAAATGTAATTGTAAATGCACAGGGTCAATTATTTATAGGAGCTGTCACAAAAGTTTTTTAAAGGAAATTATTCAGTTACTTCTGTGCAAGAATTCATACGAGAGTTAGTAATTACTGATGTTGGACCAATTTGGAATTACACATGCACACGAGGATCTTCCTCCTGGGACGTCTGGAATGTGAAGACTCTCTTTGTTTTACGCTTTCCAACCGTAGGTTGAGGAAGCGTATATGCTCCAGCTTTGTCCGTCCGTCCGTCGGCACGATAACTCGCGTAAAAATCATTCGATTTCTATGAAATTTTAGTATGTGGTAGGGAAACACCTGGGGACGAACCCTATTGAAAATGGGGTTAATGGGGTCAAAGCTAACGACTTAGGAGCGGGATCCATTCCATTGCCCTTATGCGTCATAACTTGCGTAAATATGGTTCGATTTCGGTGAAATTTCAGTATATGATAGGGGATCGCATGGGAACGAACCCTGTTGAAAATGGATGAAACGGGGTCAAAGCTAAGGACATCGGAGCGGGATCCATTCCGTTGCCCTTATGCGCCATAACTTGTAAAAATTGTTCGATTTTGATGAAATTTCAGTATGTGATAGGGGATCACCTGGGGACGAACCCTGTTGAAAATGGGTGAAATAGGGTCAAAGGTCGGGACAACGGAGCGGGATCCATTCCGTTTGCCCTTATGCGTCATAACTTGTAAAAACGGTTCGATTTTGATGAAATTTCAGTATATGATAGATCACCTGGGAACGAACCCTATTGAAAATGGGTGAAATAGGGTCAAAGGTCAGGACATCGGTGCGGGATCCATTCCTTTGCCCTTATGCGCCATAACTTGTAAAAATGGTTCGATTTCGATGAAATTTCAGTATATGATAGGGGATCACCTGGGGACGAACCGTATTGAAAATGGGTGAAATAAGGTCAAAGGTCAGGACTTCGGAGCGGGATCCCTTCCTATGCCCTTATGCGACATAACTTGTGAAAATGGTTCGATGTCGATGAAATTTCAGTTTATGACAAGGGATCACTGGGGACGAACCCTTTTGAAAATGGGTGAAATAGGGTCAAAGGTCGTTCAGGACAGCGGAGCGGGATCCATTCCATGCCCTGCGCCATAACTTGAGTAAAAATGTTTCGATTTCGATGAAATGTCAGTATATGATAGGGGATCAACTGGGGACGAACCCTATTGAAAATGAGTGAAATGGGGTAAAAGGTCAGGACATTGGAAAGGGACCCATTCCGTTGCTCCTATGCGTAATAACTTTAATAAAAAAGAGTTCGATTTCGATGAAATTTTAGTATGTGTTAGGGGGCCTCCCAGGGACGATCCCTACTGAAAATGGGTGAACTGGGTTCAAAGGTCTGGACATAGGAGCGGGATTCATTCCATTGTCCTTGTGCGTCATAACTTATGTAAAGATGCTTCGATTACGACAAAACGTTTTCGTGTTGTTCCGGAGTTATACTGAACCAATTCTGTTTAATATCATCGAAATGGGGTCAAAGGTCAGGGCACAGGAGCGAGATTTACTCCACAGCCATTATCCTCATAAATTGAGTAATGGTTTCTGGTATGTTGGAAAGCGTATCATAATCAATGCATTGCATGATTTTACTAACTTGTGTAATGCAAAGCATGACATTTGCTGTGCTGCCTGATGAAATGGCATGAATTCCTCGTTCCCATGTTCAAGTCTAACCAATCTGTGAAGCTGGGTGTGCCGTTGCTCCCCCCCAAAATGTGGGCAAACAGAAATGTGTTGCACAACAAACATACTGCTTCTCCACTTCACAAACTTCATCACCATATGTGGCTCTGTTTTCCACATAATTTCTATGTTTATTGGGATATTGTTGTGTGAAACCTGATGTTTTCAAGCAGAAATGCGTTTTTCCCCTATCTGTCGCTTAAAAATAGTGACAATTTACATTGCTCTTTTTTTCAATATTTTAGGCATTGCCTCTTTAGATTATTGATGATGATGTTTGTGGAATGATGTCAAAACTCCATGTGCAAAGTGAGTCTAATACAATTAGTGTCATTTTACTGGAACACACATGCACACATGGACTCAAATTTTAAAATTTATTTTGTCAGCACTAGTACATCTTTCTTTTTCCATGTCTTTTGAAAAAGGTATGCGATTCCGTTAAGCCTACTTTGTTCATCTGTAACATCTCTGTTGCTGCACCTATTAGTACAATTCGAAAAAAAGAACTCTTACATTATTGAGAATGCTGAACTAGGTGCAAATTCATGTATTTTGTTTGTCATTGTGATGCAAAACTTTGACCCTAGGGGGCATAAATACAAGATGCTATCAAATTTGAAATACATTTTATTCCATTTGTTTCTAAAAATTCAAAAGCTTTTTTTTTCTATTTCACATGTGTACATACCATTTACTATGAAGACCGCTATGCATGTACACAACTACAGCTAGAGCTAATAAATGCAGATGTAGCAAAAATCATAGTGAGAGGGAAAAGTATTTATACGGAAATATTTTGGGATAATGAAGAATAAAGGCTGCCTCCTGGCTTGTGCATTTATATTCCGCAAAGTCAAGGTTTTTGCTCTCAGGAATTCATTTCCTTCAATGCAATGGCCTCCCATATGAAGAGGTTTTAGTTTAGCTCCATGCAACTTAGAAATGGAGAACACCATTGGATCGTTCCATGGAAAATTGCCCATTTTACAAAAGTCGACACCGTTTTTATTTATTTATTTATTTCTATTTGGAAAGTCATATTTTGAGAGTTGAAATCTGAATTCTTTTTTTTAAGTTCCCCGTTATTTTGGCATTACAGGCCAAAATTACCAACGCCGCATGGGACAATCGACGTGTTAGTCTTACAACATTGGTTCTGTCCCTTCCCCGGAACTAATGGCCCTAAATTACGGACGGTGGCTGCTTATTTATTGTCCATTGAGTTGCTCATAGTGGTCGTTAAACTCCCAAATCAAGAATATTTTTTTCCTTCTCGTGTTATTAATTTTTATTAAATATTTATACAGGGTGCATAGGAAAATCCATTTAGCCTGAAATAACTTGCAAACGGAGAGAGGTACAGCTATGCAAGTGAGGTAGCGGTATAGCAAAGCGACTACACCCGACCGGAAGCAACCAATAGCAGCGCCCCTAGTGGCGAAATGCGGAAGTTAGCCATTGCAAATCGAAAACGTAAAGAGACAGAGCACAATTTTCAATTACAAAGTTGTAGAGCATCAATTAATTAGTACAAAACGACATTAGTTTCACACAGATAAGATAAATTGTCGCCTGAATACCCTAAAATGTCCGAAATGCATGAGCGACGATTCGAATCCGCATATTCACATTTCGCAGATGTAGCCGTATGCAAATGTAGATTGTGACGTTTTACAGTACTTACGACATAAAAACCAGTAGCAGGATGTACTCTGATCAGAAGTTTAGGTCTAAATACGCTGTGTGATAATGGCGAGCTTCACTCCAAAACTCAGGTGTACGCAACAGCCCCTACAAGTCTGATGGATCTACGTCGTCGTTATACAGATGCTTGCAATAGTGTGACACCTTCCATGCTGAGGATTGTGCATGCACAGTTACTTTCACTTATACAAATGTGTATCGTGTGCAATGGCGAACTCTTCGAACATACTCGACATTAACTTTTTATCACTGTGCGCCAGTTTGCCTTTTTTTGTTTTTGTTTTGTCTGACGTCATCAAACTGTATTGACATAAGTACGCATTTATGCAATAAATTGTGTGTATTTGCTCATACCTATGCATGTTCCCTTCAAACGTTCACACAAAAGGTCCCGCATCGATTTCGGACATTTTAGGATACTCGGGAGACAATTTATCTTATCCGTGTAAAACAAATGTCGTTTTGTACTACCTAAATAATGCTCTACTACTTTGTAATTGGGAATTTTGTTCTATCTCTTTTCGTTTCCGATTTGCAATGGCTAACTTCCACATTTTGCCACTAGGGCCCATGTCATTGGTTGCATTCAATCGGGCGTAGTCGCTTTACTGTACCGTTATCTCACTTGCATAACTATACGTCTCTCCATTCGCAAGTTATTTCAGGCTAAAGGGACTTTCCTATGCACCCTGTACACTGAAGAGCAGTAGAATTAGAGATACCTGTCTAGTAACGTGCAGCACCACCTTTCGCCCAGATGACGGCGGTGATTCGTCTCGGCATGGACTCGACAAGACACAGAAAGCGTTGGGAAGCCATACGGATCCACGACCCCTGAACAAGCTTCCACAGTTCACGATGATTTAATGGGAGGGGGTCAGAGCCTCGAACATCTCTCTCGATGACATCCCAGATGTGCTAGATGGGATTGAGGTCAGGTGACCTAGCTGGTTAAGGAAGCGAGGTCACGTAGGTGGAGTGTTCATCCAACCATTCGGATACAATTCAGGAGCGATGGCACGGTGCATTTTCTTGTTGCAGGATGAGGTCCCCACTGGGATGTTGAAGATGCACAAACGGGAGCAAATGGTCGTGCAGGATATCCCGGTAACGTGGACCTGTGAGGGACGATGTCACACGTACCAGGGGTCCCATTTCAGTCCACGTAAACAGTCCTCAAACGAGAATGCTACCCCCACCAGCTTGGAGAATACCCTGCTGGCAAGAAGAATCCATCGCTTCATGTGGTTTGCTCCGTACTCGTATCGTGCCATCCGTATGTACCAACATGAATTTCGACTCATCAGTCCAGTCAACATTTTTCCACATGTCTAGGGTCCAGTGGTGATATTTCCGCTACCATGCCAATCTTTGCACCCTGTGATGTGCGGTCAGCAGCGGTACCCTCGTGGGACGATGGCTTCTGTACACAATAGCGAGGAGAGGGATCTACATCTTGTGGCTGCTTACACGTTTTTGTGCACTAGCTTTAAATTGCAGAGTGATTTCTTGCAGTGTGGCCCTTCTATCCGCTGTTTCAATGCGAGCTTGCCGACGATGATCCCGCAAATCCACACGCTGTTGTCCACGGCAGTTGGCCCTTGCAGGGATGGTTTAACTGGATTCGATGTACTCACAGGGCACCCGTGACACAGTGGCTCGTGAAAATCCCAGTGCCTGCACAACTTCCGAGATGGAGTGACCCATTCGTCGGGCCCCGACAATTTGCCCACGAACAAATGCGCTTAGATACTTCGTATTACCCATACTGCGTCCGACTCTTACGGATTCCCGTCGCATCACTCATTATTTTGTCGGATCGCTGCATACGTCATGTCGTTTCCGTTTATACGGCCGCCCACAGCGCCACATTTGTATAACGCCAGCTGTCTCTAATTCCATTGCTCTTCAGTGTATATTCCCTTTATGTTGGGTTGCCCCAAAAGTAATTGCGTTGTTTTCCCGTGTAAATGAAAGGCGAATTTTGAATGGGAAGCAAAAACGTTAGTCAACAATATACTGTCCATTTTGTTCGATGACCTTTTGTCAACTCACAGGCAAGTTCATAATTCCGCGCTCAAAGGAGTCGTTGTTTTTTTTTTTTCGGCAAAAAACAGTTCCAAGAACAATTGGACAGCCTCATCAGTAGCGAAGATTTTACCATTCAAGGCGTTTTGCAACGGAAGAAACAAATGGTAGTCTTATGGTGCCACATCTGGCGAATATGTTGGATGTGAGAACACATCCCATCCAAGCTGCAACAATTTTTGGCGTTGCGTGACAAAACTTGTATGTGAATTTTTGACGAGTGATCAAACTTTCAGGGGAGGCAGGTACAGGCAAATACATTTGGATGTGAAAAACAACAAGAGTGGAAGAGATCACGATCAGAGTAAAATCCATGAAATGGCAATGGGCTAGACTTAATGGCCGGCAAATAGGCCACCGATGAACAACCCAAATTTTAGACTGCATTCCAAGGGACACGAACATTCCCAGAAGACCACGTAGGAGATGTGGGGATGGAGGAGACTGAACCAAGACAGTCCGTTGTGGAAGAAACTTGGGGTGGCCTTCATACAACAGTGGATTAATAATGATTGACAATGACGATGATGGTAATGATGATGATATAGTCGAGTTTATAGCTGAAAGTAGATTTGTCCGGGTCAGTCCCGGGTCGTGTACATTTATGTGACGGCAGGGTCAAGGTTTTTTGACCCGTTTCTGCTTTGAGCTAAAAACTCAAAAATTTTAACCCGTTTCTCACTATGCTAGAATAATCTTTTTATCACAGAAAATAACTAGCTACATTATCGTTGAAAAAAATATATTTTTAATACACTGCTGGCCACCCAAAATGCAACACCAAGAAGGACACGAGATAGCAAAGCCATATTTACTGGACACATGACAACAGATACAAAGATGAAACGATTGAGCTTACAGGCCCGTACGACTTGCGGAACACGCATACATCAATAGTTCGTGTGGCCCCCATGGCTGGCAATAACGGCCGCTACACGCCGCGGCATCGAACGAAAGAGTCTTTGAATGTAGGCTTGGGGTATGTCGGTCCAGGCTGCTTCCACACGTTGTCACACTTCATCAGGTGTAGCCACGGGTAGTGCTTGCCGGGCCACTCGGTTGCCGATCAGCTACCAGACGTGTTCGATGGGCGACATATCGGGAGAACAGGCGGGCCACGGCAGCAGTGACACCTGGTGGGCCGTGAAGAATTGTTACACGATGCGTGCCACGTGCGGGCGCCAATTGTCCTTTTGAAAGGTGGCCGCTGGCAGGTCCTGAAAGTAAGGGAGGACTACAGGGTCCAAAACGTCGGAGATGGTGCGGTGGCTGTTGAGTGTACCGGCGATGCGTACCAGAGGGGTACGGGTGTCATATCCAATTGCGCCCCAAACCATAACGCCAGGCGACGGACCGGTATGGCGATGCATAATGTAGGCGTCATACAGTCTCTCGCCGTGGTGCCGCCACACGCGCATCCGACCCTCATGGTGTTGCAGGCAGAAGCGGGATTCGTCGGACAAGACAATGTCGTGCCATTCCGTAGTCCAGGTGCGGCGTTCAACTGCCCACTACCGCCGCGTTCGCCGTTGGTGTAACGTCAATGGTAATCAGAGCAATGGGCGCCATACAAGTCCCTGCTCCTGCAGACGACGTCGAACGGTAAGTGCTTACACAGGTTGTTGAGCAACACACCCTAATTCCTGCGCTAACGTTCGTGATGTGGTGGTGCGAGCCGACAATGCCCCCCGCATAACATGCCGGTCCTCTCGTTCGGTGGTGTGCCGCGGCTGCGGCAATCGCTCACGTCGGTCCGTCCGTCCCTCCTGCACCAACAGAATCCACACTCGCCTAACTGTGGCTGGATGTCGTACCACACAGGCGCCGATGTCTCGGTACGATAAACCGTTGTCACGATAAGCCTCTATTCGTCCTCTGTCGAACTCTAAAACGTGCTGGAATGACTGCCGTATTCTGCGATGAGGCATCAGGAAGCTTCCCACGTGCAGGTCCGGCAGCACAACACACTTCAACTACTTACACCCCGCCTTCTGTGCCCTTCTTATAGTGCTTCTCGATGGCGTGCCGGGCGCAAATGATTTGCATATGCCCTGCAATGGTAATCGTTTGCATGTTCTCTCCCGCGGGCGACGCATGCTGCGGATTTTAGGCCAATCGGATGCTTTCTTTTTGGTGTTGCATTTTGGCTGGCCAGCAGTGTAAATTTTTTTGTTTTTTGTTTTTAACAAATATTTTTCTATTTTTTAACATCTTTTTTTATTTTTTGCAAATATTTTCCCACTTTCAGCCGTTTTTTTGGAAATTATTAATAATATAAACACCCAGATTCGTCTCTCTGGAACGCTTGACGTCCCACCAACGTCTGCGCTTTTGCGTCATCACTTATCGAACAATTCGTGTATGCTCTCGCGATTTCAAAATGACTGCCTGTTATATAACAGCACGAGATCACTTTCAGATGTAAAGGTGATCGCGTGCTAAATTAAAAACATTGGATTATTAACGACTCAAATTCTGTTTTTCCGATCTACAAAATTCGAATTGAATTCTTAATATCACAGCAAGTTGATTTTGCACGCGATCACATTGCGATGTCCAGGTAATCGCGTGCTAATTTAAAAAACATTGTATTATCAATGACTCGAGTTCTATTTACCCGATCTACAAAATTCTAATTTAAATATTAATATCACGGCAAATTGAGTTTGTATATTAATTTAATTAAGCACAATTGGAATATTAATTTGTACGCTTCAATTATTTTTTGCTTTTTAAATTTAACTAACTTTCCGAGTTTAATGCTGAGTGTATTGCACATTTTGCAAAATATCGGTCCATCTAAACGCTCTGACCTGTTATAAAAACTGAAATCTTGAGATGTCGAAGTGAGAAAAATTGCATCTAAAAACAGATGTCGCCCCAACCGCATATTCTCGATAATTTAGATAGTTCCGATTTGTAATATCAGATGTCGCATTATTTTGTAGAAAAAGCTTCTGTATAAAGTTTCAAACTGAACTTCGAATAGGACAGTCAAAAATAAGCCGTGAACGGAAAATAACATGTGTGCAGGAGAAAAAAGTAATTTAACGCGAAAAAATTAAAGCAAAAGTTATTAAGGTAAGTTTATACGAAAACAACTGGACTACAAGGAAAATTGTGAAACAACAACAAATATCGCGCACAAAATGGTTATTTATCGCGAGGTCTTTTGAAAAACGGAAATAAATAGCATATAATTTTTAGTTCTAACATGAATGAGTTCTTACTATATAAGTTTTTACTATATTTCCTTACAAAAAAGCCGGCGTCCATTTGATTCGTTTTCAACCTACTTCATTTAAGAATTTCACCATCTTAGAAGAGGAAACATTCCCTATATATATTAATATTTATTTAAAACTTAAAAGCAACTGTCCTAAAAAGGGGGCTATAGGCTAGTTAGCACATAATTAAAAAAAAATCTGTTTTTAGGTCCTGAAAATCCGTTCCCATGTAATTGTCGAAATGATGAATAAGTACTTATTTGAGAAAGTTCAATCTTCTGCAGTCTTCAAAATCTCTTATGAAAGGTGTTAGACAATATCCTAATATGTGAAGAATAAACAGCCCATTGTGACTGGTGCATATCTGATTAAAAGGAGCTGAAGAACAAAACACGCAATAGAGCGAACCTTTCCCAATCACAGTTTTCCTGTTTCTAGGATCTCGGGGCTGAAAGTTCCACGTCTCTTCCCGCTGTCTTAACAAACCTTCGCAATGCTTGTTCTGCCACTCCCCAAGGTACTATATAGAGCGGGAGATGTTGATCTCCCTAGCTCGCTTCAGGTCTTTTTCTGCTTCCTATCTTCACACTCACCACTCTGAGAAAAAGAGATTCCAAAGTAAAAAAGAAGAAGAAAGGAAAACATTCTCGGGTTTCCTATTCATCACTGTTTTCCTTCTGTACACTGCGATATTTTCACAAGAAATAGTATAGCAGCTTTCCGCGCCGATAAATAACAGCGCAGAATATTGCGAGGTGAGACCTCCGGCGCTTTTCCTATGCAAACTGAACTTTATTCCGAAAGGAGCTAGGACCAAATCGGTCCGTGAGAATCACGAACTTTCTAGGGATATGAAATGTAGTTTTAAGTTATACTAGGACAAGCCACCAACGGTAACCGATAACTCGGGTACATTTGGCAAATTTTGAGCGAAACTATTGCAAAATCTAAGCTCATTGAGGCGTCTATTATAACAAATTCTAAAAAACGAACGCGTAAAATTTATGACTTCCAGAACAAAAGTACGAAAACTTCTAAAAAAAAATACCTCAAATTTATCATGAATTAGTTTCCTTCACGCCTTCACGTTGGTTGTGATTAGGTTTCATGTAAACAAAGCGGCAAGATACACTCAGATCGGGCGACTGCTTATAGCCCATTGAGTTGCTCACGGTGGTCGTTAAACCTCCGATCAAAAAAAAAAAAAAAAAAGAAACGCTCAGATCGGAAACCACGTCTTTTATTTTGTATAGCGAAAGACAGACACACACACATATACAAACTTCATTTTATTATTATAGATTAAGCAAATGTTCACCTAACAGGCGAAGCATTTCCATTTCTTCGTTTTTCAATTTAAACACTTTTTTGAAATTAATGTTAGTGAGCCGACTTTCGTGAAACGGTTCAAGTAAAAGGCAATCTAGTTTTAATTGAAATTCCTCAATGACACGGAATTTCGGGAATCGGAAGGCGTCAAAACCTGACCATGGACTATTTCCAATCGCATGCCAAAAATCACGGTGATCGGATGTGTCATGTCGTAGCTATGCCCGAACAGCTAATTGTCCCGAATCTCGTACAGAGAGAGGATTTTCTAAATTTTTTTTCTAAATTGGTCAGTTTTTTAATGGTCATTATTTTTATACGACACAGCCAATCACCATGATATCAACCCCATGTCATTCACCATGTCCTTCCCTTTCTCTACGGCAAGTGTCACCGCGATCGGCTGAAGCTCTTTGGAGGAGATAGGTAACAAACGATCCCTTTTCAAAACACGGAAAACCCCCAAAAATGCAAGTTTTTGGACAAGAATTCCTCAATGACACAGAATTTCAGGAATCGGAAGGCGTCAAAACCTGACCATGGACGATGTTCAATTCCATGCAAAAATCTCGGTGGTCGGATGCGTCATCTCGTACCTATGCCCGTTAGGAAAGGCCATGAAGGTTAGACATGTCAGCATGTTGCTTTCTATGCCTCAGTTCGCTGCTTTAAAAAATTGCCTTCATGGATATTAGTTGTTTACACGTCATAGTGTATGCTACTATGTACCCTATTTAGCTGCATGGAATACTCTATGAGACAAAAGTCTTTAACAAGAAAGATGACACCGAACTTTCGGGTGAAATAAGCACGTCTTTTGAATCCGTTCTGACGCAAATTAAATTTATCAAAGCTATTCAAAGTCAATGGAACCAGTATGGAAAAAAATAGTATCTAACGGAAGAAAGAAGTTTTTCAATCGGGGTTTTAATCTCTCAGATATTGCTGTAAACAGAATAGTGAGCTTACGCCCTCTGGTTGCAGACTTGTGCGTTAAGAAAAATATGAATTTATATGAGAAACATTTTGCCCCAGAAACGCACTCCAACACAGAATTTTTTTTCAATTCGGACTGTCAGAAACAAAGATATCGACAAAAATAAGATGTGACTTTACGTCCCCTGGTAGGAAAACCATGCATTATTTTAGGAAGAAAGTATTCTCAGAATGATTTTCAATATGAACGGTATCGGTCCAAGGAAAAAAAATTTTGTCGAATTTTCAGGAGCCCAGATGTTGCTACAAATACATCAGAAGCAGAAATTAATACTTTTGCCCCCTGGTGGCCAAAGCATTCTTTACCAAACATTACAAATTATATGAAAAATATATTCCATCAGGTGTTGTATGCGATACAAGAAGAATTTTTCAAATCAGAGTTTTAGAAGCAGAAATAACTCAGAAAACGCAATTTACCATTGTGCCCCCTAGCGGAAAGTCTATGATTTACTTGAAAATTTTGGAATTTATATGAAAAACATTTCGCATCGGAAACACTATCCAACAAAGAAGGAATTTTTCAAATCAGACTCCTGGAAGTAGCGATATTGACAAAAATAAGATATACATCTACGCCCCCTAGCGTAAAAACCATGCATTATTTTAAGAAGAAAATGTTCCCAAAAGGTTTGTCGACATGAGTAGTATCGGTCTACAAAACGACTTTTTTTTCTAATCAAGATTTTTGAAGCTCATATTTTACTGCAAACACATCAGAAGCGGATATTAAGGCTTACGCCACCTGGTGGCCAAACCATTTTTTACAAAAATTAGAATATATGTGCAAAGGATTTCCCATCAGGAGCTGTATCCGGTGCTGAAAGAATTTTCAAATCGGAGATTTAGAAGCAGAGATATAGGGGGAAACGCAATTTACTATTACGCCCCCTGGCGGAAAGTCTATGAATTCCTTGAAAATTTTGAAATTATATGAAACAAATGTCACACTGAAAACACTATCCAACAAAGAAGGAATATTTCAAATCGCACTCCTAGAAGTAGAGATATTGACAAAAAAAGATATACATCTACACCTCCTGGCGGAGAAACCACGGAACATTTTAAGAAGAAAATATTTTGAAATAGTTTATCGACGTGAGTGGCATCGGTCCACGAAAGATATTTTTTCATTCGTGATTTTAGAAGCTTAGATTTTACGGCAAATACATCAGAAGCAAAAATTAACACTTACGCTCCCTGGTGGCCAAATTATTCTTTACCAAAAATTAGAAATTACATGCAAAATATTTTCGATCAGGAGCTGTATTCGCTGGAGGAAAAAAATTAAAATTGGAGTTTTAGAAAAAGAGTTATCGGGGAAAGTGTAATTTAGGTTTACGCCCCCTAGTGGAAAATCTATGCATAATTTCAAAAAAGTAACTGCGTCTAAAATACTCTTCGACACAAGTGGAATCGAAAGATAAAATAATTTTTTCAATCGGATGTTTAGAAGCAAATATGTGGAATAAAACGTATATTTGAATTCGACATCAACTGCTTTAACGCCCTCTAGCGGCGAAATTTTACATCGTAAAAAAACAAAACGAAATAAAGGATCATCATTCGCATATTTCAAGCTTCTTAATACAAAAATAATTTTGCCGCCCCGGTGGCGCAGTGATCTAAGCGATGGCCTCTGATCATTCGTGCGAACGGGGTCCGGGATCGAATCCCGGTGAGGCATGGATGTAGTGTTTATCTTACGACACTGGCTCTCTCCTTTCCCTGGAACCAGTGACCCTAAATTAGGGACGGGCGACTGCTTATAGCCCATTGAGTTGCTCACGGTGGTCGTCAAACCTCCAACCAAAGCAAAAAAAAGCAAAAAGCAAAAATAATTTTTCAAATCGGACTAATAGTTGCCGAGATATCGTATCAACAGACAGACGGACAAACCGATAACATAAGCACGATCTTTTTTTACAAAAGACGTGCTAAAAAGAAAATACTGAAGGGTGTAACTTTCTTTTTCCGTTACAATTTGTATTTTTTACGTCCCGCAGAGCATGAATTTACGCCCACGAAATGGCCATTCTGAGAGGGCAATCGCCCTCCCTATCCTTCCGGTAGTTACGGCCCTCGTGTCCGCCATTTTGTTATTTCCTTTAGCTGATGCTGGAATTCTCTCAATCTTCCCAACAGCCGATGTTCCCTCACTAGCTTGCCCTTCCAGTCTTTGACCAGCATCAAGGAGAAACAACACATTAACAGAAACTGCATGTATTACTTACCAAACATAAGCCGCACTCGAACTCCGCGTTCTCACCCTCAGGTAAACATTTGCGGCAAAAAGATTCAACTTATGCTGGAAAGAAATCACAAAATCTGCTTAATTAAAGTTACGGTTACAACCAATTTCTTTCTTTTGAACGAAAATTTCGTTTTTTTTCCCTGAAGAGGCCCGCTTTTTAATGAATTTTTTTCTAAAAAGGAGATATTTTCCCTGAAAGTGGAAGCTCTGCTCCCTTGACACCAGGCTGAGGACTAGCGTGATGCTCATCGGCGACAGCAAGAGCAGCCCAGTCACCACGTCGTTTCCAGATTCTCAGTTGGATTAGGAATAATAAAACTGAAAGCAGATCCTTCGCTTTGGCCGTAAGCGCCAGGGGAGAGATTCATGAAGGCGCTCCCCACACCCCCTAGAGAAAGACAATCTTATAAGTTTTAAGTTCATGATAGAATGTAACAAAGGAACATAAAATAACAAACATTTAAAGGGGTTATGCAGCACTAAACGGAATGAACAAAATTCAGCTGCTCTCATTCTCCTTCAGCGGCATTTTGCAACTAGGGTGAAGCCAATCATGGCGATTAATATAGTATTACAAATTAGGTTTAATTGAATGAAGTTCCAGCGATTCACTTTGATTATTTTTGTGAAAGTTTCAGTTTGATACGTTTGTAACGCTAATAAAACGCATATGTCTTATATTTAAAGACATTAATATTATTATAACTTGGTTATTTTCAAGTCCGGTTAGTCAAAAAATACTTGTACTTTTCTATATGTAAAAATTACATAAGTACAAATTACGTTCAAACCAGGAAATCTGAAAATAAGAAATTTTTTACGCTCTCAGCTCGACTCGCAATAACGTAATAGAAAATAAAGAAATTCAGAATAGTAAAACTGAACGCCTCTCTATTGTTTAAAAAAAAACATTCTGTGTTTTTGAATCATGGAAAATCAAAAACACAGAATTATTTTTTTAAAATATCGCTAGGCGTTGGTGTTTTCATGTAAGATATTACATTTACATATGGCAGTTATTTGAAATGCGATAGCAGAAACTAGTTGTCATGATCTTTCCCGTTAAATATGAAGTACAAATTGGATAATTTCACTGAACACGTGAGACTCATTTCTGTAGTAATGATGGTTAGGAAGAGATCCCATGGTGTCTTCAATCACCTTTCGGAAAGCAAACGAGAAAAACAGGAAAAAGAACATCACAGCTTGGAGAGAGGCTCAGGTTAAGGTGACAACATTTCCTTCTTCGTCGTGTCATGTCGCCTGTTCTCCGTTTCCTTGACTACGAGGCGACCTCCTTCCAGTGAAGGAGTGTTAGTTCAGTCTGGTATCCGATCTGGCCTATTACGTCCGTAATAACGATGCTTATTATTGTCGTCAAGGAAAAAGCATGTAGGACACACCTTTGAATCTTAGCTCAGTTGCTGGTTCTCGTTTTTCACTTTCACAAGTCATTCGGTGTACACCCGATGTTTGATTGCCGATTAAAGAAACACGTGAACTTGCATTCGATAATTCCCTTTTCTAAAAGTTTCAGTCTTTTCAAAGGAACAATCGTCACTCAGAACTTTTCCGCGTTTTAAATTCATTGGTTCACAGTTTTCTCTTTGTATATCGTTCTGAAGTATAAAAAAAAGGATACTCATCTACGTAAGAAATGTTATAACCTGTTGTAATCCCAACGCCACTGAGGTTCAACCCTCTAGATGTAGAGCCCGGAATGTCCAATAATACGCCTTTGGTGTGTTATTTGGGATCCAAGGAGAGCCCTCCGAGTCAGTGGCGTAACCAGCGCCACGTGTGCCCCCCGCAAGATTTGCTTCAGCGCCCCTAAGCATAGTAATTTCCCTGGATTTCGAACACGAGGGAGGATGCCTTTTTAGCGGTGTGTGTGTGTGTGTGTTCGTGTTGTTGGGGGGGGGGGCGTTGAAAGTCGGAGAGAGTGTCTGCAAAAGTAATGGTGGTACCTACAGCCCTGTGGTTTTACATTTTTAAGTAATAGATTTGACAATACGTGTAATTCCGTCGTCCAAAACTAAAATAAATTGAGTGTAACTATGTTTTACCGTTTCTTGATATTTGTATTAGTCGTAACTCCACCACCCATGAGCTATCATTTTCTGTTTATCGAAAACCATCTTATGTTTCTTCTATCATTCCGTATAACTCATGTCATCCTTTTAAGCAAAAAAATTCCGCGATTGATTTTTACTTCAGAAGAGCTTACTCACATTCATCTACAGACCGAGCTTTAAACAGAGAGATCAATGGAATTTTTAAGATGACTAACATGTTTGGGTTCCCGGATTATATTACCCGCAGGATTCATGAAAGGGTTATACCACGTTGTTCTACTACGTTGGTCAGAGATAATGAACGTAGTCAAAAGTTCATTGGATCACTAGAATACTTACCTGGTGTTACAAATTTGTTGTTACATGTGTGTTCCAAATATAAATTACAACTAGGCATTAGGTGTAACAATTTGTTTGCACAACTCAGACGAGACCGAGAAAAACCTGATATTTTGCGAAGTTGGGGTGTTTACAACATTCCGCTTTTAGACCCGGTTACAAAGCAGCATGTCAGTAATTACGTAGGTTCTACAAGGAGGAATTTGGAGTTACGAGTGAATGAACACAAATATAGCATTAAAGCGCACCTCTATAATGCAGCACTTGCACGTAATATAAATAATAACATATTTATCCCTGATTGGTGCAATGTTCTTCCTCTGTTCATACTCTGTTGATAGCAGAAAGTGTTTTTGTCACGGCATTAGATACGAAATGTTGTAATGACTATTACCCTGTCGATTTACCTGAATTTTGGAAACACTTAGTGAAATCATTGAATTATAACATACACTGTTAAAACATTTGCAGTTGGCTGCACCTAAAAATGGTGCTATACCAGCTGCACCACTCTTGGGTAAAAGGTAAACTATTGAGGGATGCGTGTAATACACAAAAACGTGATGCAATTATGCACAACGGTATGGCATTCAACCTGCATGGTGCGAGGTTGCACCTATTGCACCAGGTTTATGTATGTTTCATGCATCACACAGTGGTTTTTCTTTACCCCAAAAGGTGGTGCAGCTGGTGTAACGCCATTTTTAGGTGCAACCTGCTACAAAATTTTTGCAGTGTATGTGTATAGTTTTTCACTAATTTTTATGGCAACAGATGTATGCGATATATCGCCGTGTAAATCATGAATGGCAATTAGTTAAGCTACGTAATGTCCCACGTGACTCTGTATATACATATATATATAGCTGCATAATTCAGCAACATAGATCAACTGAAGATGGAGTAAACAGCACTCCGAAAGTGCTAATGGCTTTTAATTGTACATATATGTTCGTTTTTTAAAATAAAATAAATCGTGTTAAGACGGAGCTCTTATATTGTATTTCAATAGCACGACTTACTCTTCGTATTTGACGTATTTAAAATAAATCACTTGAAGAAATCCTCCTCTTACACATTGCAGATCTGCTGCTGCTGTGAATAAATAACGCCTATCGTTCACGTAATCCTCGGTAACTGACTGCTTTCCCACATCCTCCTTGGGGAATCCCACTGTGACCTCGCGCTTTTCCTCAGCAGCGCAGAGAGAAAGAGAGCGCGATTGGAGAGCGATCGTATTACTTACAACCCATTGCAGAGCAATCGTATTACAACCCGAAGTCAAAGAGCCAAACATTTTCAATCTGTAGGACATTCAGTGTTTTAAAAGTGAAACTACGCATTTATTTAGGCAAAGCTAAATATATCTTAAAACAAAATATGAATCTTTGGGTGTATTATTGTGCGTGTTCGAATTTTTTCATAAAACTGTAACTGGCAACAGCAGTACGCCCCTTCGTTATCTTCGTGCCCCGCCACTGCTGCGAGTCCATCCATTGCAGTGACATTTTTTAATTGTGAATTTTGTTCTAGGAGGAGCGTAATCAAAATTAAACAAAAAAGATGACACCGAATTCCCAGGTGTAATGAGCATGTCTTTTGAATTCTTTCCGGCACAGGAAAAAATCAAAGCAGATTTTTGTTTTAAACGAAAATATTCAGAAACAAGAAATCTGGCTGGCCCTGTGGCGGTCTGCTCTAAGCACTGGCTTATGACCCCGAGATGGATCCGTATTTGAACCCCGGACCCATCAATGCTAAAAAATATCCGAGATGGGTGCCATTCGAATCCCAGTGAGGCATGGATGTTGAAAAAAGCGTTGCAAATGTCCGAGATGGGTCCGAATTTGAATTCCGGTGCGGCATGGATGTTGTGTTTGTCTTACGACACTGGCTCTCTCCCTCCCCTGGTACCAGTGAACATAAATTAGCGATGGACGACTGCTTGTAGGGCATCTAATTGCTAACGGTGTTCGTTAAGCAAACGAATAAAATGTGGCTTTCTCACGCAGACACAAATGAAGAAAAACGTAAACAAACGTTTGCATTTATAGGTAAAATCAATCTGTAAGTTCTGGCCCTAAGATTTTATAGGTAAAGAAATTCACAAGAGGACGCATTTAAAAGTGTCAGACTCATTACAGAAATGTTTTTTGCAAGAATATCACGTTAAACAATTTTTGTTGAAAGTAATGTAATTTCTTTTTTTTTTGTTTCGTGTTTCCACTCAAAGGTGTAAAACTTTGTTGCTGTTGGGAACTGGAGTTTCCAAATTAATAACTGCAACAGCTGAGAAAAAAGGACAGGAAAATCGATATTGGTTGGGAGTTAAATGTTACTTCCTGAGAAATAGCCTTATCGAAAATCAATTGGAGTAAATTCCATGTCTTCGACACTAGGTGAGTGGCATTTGGCCTCCAATGAGTTGGTATCACTACTGGGAATTGCTTTTACGACACTTTCTGGAATTAAATCGGGGTTTATTTCTTAGGTAATGAGGAAATGTCCGAGCGAACAATACTTCAGCAGTCTCGTTGCACATGGCACTAATACTTGAGGCGCTCTCAATGTACACAAAATTAAACTTGAATTTTACTAAAGAAATGCTGCACATAAAATTGTCCAATCTCATCTTTCGTGTGAGCAAGAATACCAACCGGTACTATTTTTTATATTCGTGTTCTGTTTTCTACATTTGAAGCAATTTTTGTTTTTATTTTGCTAAAAGAAGGAGTTTTGTTTTTATTCATACAATCGCCTGTTCGTTTTGTTTTTCATTTTAGAATTTAGTTCAAAATATTTAATTAGTGAATAGAATCGAGCCTATGTTCATAGAAAAATCGACGAGTTATCCGCCAAACAATCAATATATATATATATACAGTCAGACCTCCATATATGGAAATCTATATATATAAAAGGGAAAGTTGGTATATTTGTTTGTCCGCTATACAAATTTACAGTTTCGATCGTAGAAGGGTTCTGGAAAAGATCGGAGCGGGGGTGTGTGTCAAAGGTGGCCCCCATACAAAATTTTCGTTATTTTAGTTAAAATTTCTACAGTTTTCAATTTAGAACCACCAAATTTGGTATACTATCTCATAGTACTCTGACTTAGGCCGTAGAAGGGTATTGGAAGGGATCGGAGCCCGGGGTTCAAGAGGGCGCCCACACAAACTTTTTGTTGCTTTAGTTAAAATTCCTACAGTTTTAAATTTAGAAACATCAAATTTAGATGATCAAATGATCGGAGATCAAAGGGCCCCCATACACAATTTTCGTAAAAAGTTCTACAGTTTTCAATTTTCAACCACCAAATTTGGTATATTATCTCAAGATACTCTGCCTTAGACCGTAGACAGTTTTGGGGTCGGAGCGGCGGGTCAAGGGGCCCCCATACAAAATTTTCGTTAAAAGTTCCATTTTTACTTTTAAGAACTACAACACAATTCAGCACTC
This sequence comes from Macrothele yani, assembly GCA_039090855.1. Classification (NCBI taxonomy): domain Eukaryota; kingdom Metazoa; phylum Arthropoda; class Arachnida; order Araneae; family Macrothelidae; genus Macrothele; species Macrothele yani. The sequence continues at coordinate 117,367,251 of CM077002.1, read as the reverse complement.
CAATACACAATCTACGGTCTAAATTAGAGACCCGCAATAAAGTGCAAAAATGTTTGTTTAATAGTGTATTAAAAACACAAATGCATAAACCTTAGCTTTCACCACCAAAGTGCGGCTTCATTAGGTAGAAATACCATGTAATGTAAATAGAGAGTTCTAGATATTCAGAATTCAAAGCGGTAAACAAAAAGGTGATCAATGCTAATGTCAAGTCGCATGCACACGACATGACATAGGTACATTGCATTTCAGAGTCGCGGGATTCTCAGAAGCGCACGCCAGATATACGGCAGTTCTAGCTGTCTCCTCAAAGGTAAGTATTTCCATTCTTCTTCCTTTCTATTTTAGTTTCGTAAAAGTAAATTAACTAAATCATTTTTTTTTACTTTTCACATTTGCAGCCATCCCGGCTCTTTTTTGTTTGATTTTGTTGCTTTGGCAGACATATTACTGCATCAGACAGTCATTGGCAGTGACTGGCATTAATATGGAGGAACCCTAATTTTTACACGGAACACTCTACGTCGCCTGCTCAAGGGCTGGCAATCCTAAAAAATACATTTTTGCTCCCAATGGAAAAACCAAAAGTATTGTTTACCAAAAAGCAATAACCTAAATGAATTAAAATAAATTTACTGCAAAATTAAAGAAATATCTTTTTCATCCATTAACTTTCACCCGCTGAACTTGGTGATTCCACGAATAGTAATATTCACCCAGGAAATACCGGGTACCCCTGCTAGGTTTCTATACATCGAAGTCTTGTGAGTTCCGTGATCATTACATAGAAAAACTGTTTCTATGTATCGAAAAAAAGTCCATATATCGAATTTTTTTTAAGAAAAGATGACTACACAGTACACTCACTTCAGACAGAACAGACTGATATCGAATAGGCTGAAGAGAATGACGCAGATTAACCTCCTAAGCTTTCCTAATAATGGCCGTGTGTGATGTCCTACCGCATGGTTTTCAATTCGCCGAAAAACATCTGACAATGTATTTCATAGATTTAATAAGTGTGTACACTTTCGTGGTGAATCATCATCAAAATTTGTTGTTTAGCAAGACATTAGGAAGTTTTTACCCAAACGCCAATGCATATAAATACTACATAAATAAAAATGATGTTTTTTCCAGGTACGTTCAACACAGTTTTTCTTGTTAATTCGTGTTTTTAATTATCTATATAAGCAAAACTTGTGCATAACGTGATTCATATTCACTTAAGTTAGTTATTTATAAGAAAGAGTGCATTGATTAGGAAATGTGTTTCGAAATACATTATACTACACAATACATATGTAAACAAATTAGTAAAATCATGCAATGCATTGATTATGATACGCTTTCCAACATACCAGAAATCATTACTCAAGTTTTGAGGATATAAGCTGTGGAACAAACCTCGCTCCTGTGCCCTGACCCTTGACCCCATTTCGATTATATTAAACAGAATTGGTTCACTATATTTCCGGAACAACATATTAAAGTTTTGTCTCTATAGAAGCATTTTAGACAAGTTATGAGAATTATGACTGTGGAATAAATCTCGCTCCTGTGTCCTGACCTTTGACCCCATTCCCATGATATTCAACACAACCGGTTTAGTTTATTTCCAGAAAAACATACTAAAGTTTTGTCGCAATAGAAGCAATTGTACGCAAGTTATGACGCAAAAGAGCAACAGAATGGATCCCTCTCCTATGTCCTGACCTTTGACCCCATTTCGCCAATTTTCAACAGTGTTCGTCCCCAGGTGGTCCCCTATCACATACTAAAATTTCATCGAAATCGAACCATTTTTACGCGAGTTATCGTGCGGACAGGCAGACGGACAAAGCTGGAGCATATACGCTTCTTCAACATACGGCTGGAAAGCTTAAAAAAGATCGTTTCCATATATCGAAGTTTCTATATATCGATTTGTGGAACCATCGACTTCGATATATGGGAGTCCGACTGTATTGACTGAAGTGAGCAGTACAGCGATCACGGATGACAGCAAGGTCATCCCGGTGACCAGTTCGTCTCCAGACTCTCAGTGGGCGATCGTCGGCGCTGGGACTGAAGCGAAACTCGTCACTGAATACGTGGTTCCATTTGCTCCACCCCACATGTGTGGTATGGAACCATTGCAGCCTTTCTCGAGGATGTGCTGCAGAGAGTGGCAGTCGTCTCAATTGGCCTGCTAGAGCGCAAACTTGCCTCAGCCAATCTGCGATTCACAGTCCGTGACGATATGGGGATATGCATAGCTGCGTGTATACATCATCGAATGTGGTTCGCTGTGGATTATGACGTTGCTACGGCTTGCCGTTTAATTCTGCTATGGAGGGGCTCGTACGTCCGCCTACGTGCACCCTTCTTGATACTGCGACGCAGGGACCACCCAGCCATGCGTAGTCGTATGATGAAGCCTTTGGGAACGATGACCATGTTATAGTAGGATCCCCGGTGATGTCACCTAATCATTTTCACTTCTTACACGTGCTTTCACCACCGAGATCACTGTGATTCTGATTTTATCTTTATAAGAACTGTTATGGATCATAAACTAAAAAAAGAAAATTAATTCCAATCTTGAATTGCAAAAGTATATAAAATGTTACAATAGGATCCCCGGTGATGTTACTTAGGCATTTTCATTTCTTACGCGTGCTTTCGCCAACGAGATCACTCTGATTCTGATTTTTTTTCTTTATAAAAACTGTTATGGAGCAAAAACTAAAAAAATAAACTTAATTCCAATCTTGAATTGGAAAAGTATATAAAATGCTATAGTAGGATCCCCGGTGATGTTACTTAGGCATTTTCACTTCTTACACATGCTTTCGCAACTGAGATCACTCTGATTCTGAGGCGAAGGCCCACACACTCAGATAAGGACCACCAAACATAGCAAACGCTAACCCGGTTTGGCCTTTTATCTCCCTCGCCTATCACGTGATTTGTTGGCAACTGCAATAATTAAAATAACCCATTTGTCGACACATATCCACCAGTTTGCATGGGGCTCCCACAAATATTTAAATATTTCTAAAATTAAATACACACTATCTACCAACAAGTAATTGGACACCTGTGATAGCAAAGGAAAACGAAGTTTATTCACCTTCAATAGTTGGTGGAGCCTCCACGAGCGGCGATTACAGCTGCGACTCTCCGGGGCATACTCCCAACCAGGCGTTGTACGACGGCTAGCGGTATTTTCTTCCACTCGGCTTGGAAAAGACAGGTCAGTTCCTTCACCGATTTCGGACGGTGGGGGCACCCCTTAAGTCGACGCTCCAACTCGTAACAGAGGTGCTCGATAGGGTTAAGGTCCGGGCTCTGCGCAGGACAGTCCATTCGATTAACCCCATTGTCACCATACCAATCCATGGTGGACCTCGCAACATGACAGGTGGCATTGTCATCCTGAAAGTAACATGGATCCACCCCGTAAAATTGCCACAACGTAGGAAGCGCATGGGCATCCAAAATGGTGCAGTAGGTCCCGGCGTTGAGTCTACCAGGAATTGCGACCAAGGGTACCGTGCCATACCAGGAGAAACACCCCCATAGCATAATTCCACCGCCGCCGAACTTCACAGTTGACACAATACATTCCGGCAGGCGGCGTTCTCCAAGCAGACGCCAAACCCAGACCTTGTCATCCGAACGGTAGAAGGTGAACCTTGATTCGTCGCTCCAGAGAACCTGCTTCCACTGTTCAACGGTCCACTGTCGACGTTCTTTGCACCGCGTTAGCCGAGTAGCGCTATTGGACTTGGTGATCAAAGGCTTGTGGGCAGCAGCACGTCCATGATAACCGAGCTGATGGGCTTCCTTAAGGATGGTATTAATCGAAAGAACACTCCCGGATTCCTGCTGAAATTCCTCGTGGATGTGGCCCATCAATTTGGTGCGGTTCTTCCGAATTTCTCTAGCCAGCACCCGTCGGTCTCTAACTCCCAGTTTTGTGGGTCTGCCGGTTTGGGACACATTCCGACAGTCAGCTCTCATCTTCCTCTTGCCAATCACGTAGGTCACTGTCGATTTTGGGTACTTCAACTAGCAGGATATGTAACGTATGAATCGGCCATTTCTGTGATACCCGACGATTACACCTTTTTCGAAATCAGAGAGCTCCAAACTGCGTGGCATCTTGCATGCGACTGGTTGCGTTGTTGTTTCCTACACGATATTTAATGGAGGCGGCAGTGACGTGTATCAGGACCGTAGATATCGCCGATTGCAGGGATGTCCAAGTACTTGTTGGTAGATAGGGTAGCTATGTATATAAATAGGAACTCAAGTACAGGTTTCCCACGCTATCCAAATGTAGAACGTTCCTGTGAAACCTTTCGTAAGCCGAAATGGTGTAAAGCGAAAAAAACAACTACCGTTCATTTAGATGAAAAATATATTTGAGCGCTGCCAAACCCAACAAGAAAGGTGACACCGAATTTTCGGGTGTAATAAGCACGTCTTTTGAATCCGTTCTGACGCAAATTAAATTTATCAAAACAATTCAAAGTCATTTCAACCTGTATGAAAAACAATAGATCTGACGAAAGAAAGAAGATTTTGAATCGGGTTTTTAATCCCTGAGATATTGCTGTAAAAAAATCGTGAGCTTACGAACTCTTAGAAACAGAGATATCGACAAAAATAAGATGTGACTTTACGTCCCCTGGTGGGAAAACCATGCATTATTTTAGGAAGAAAGTATTCTCAAAAGGTTTATCCATATAAGCGGTATCGGTCCAAGAAAAAAAAATTTAGTCGAGTTTTCAGATTTTGCTACAAATACATCAGAGGCAGAAATTAACACTTATGACCCATGGTGGCCAAACCGTTCTGTACCAAACATTAGAAATTATGAGAAAGATATTTTCCATCAGGTCTTGTATGCGATGCTGGAAGAATTTTTCAAATCGGAGTTTTAGGAACAGAAATAACGCAGAAAACGCAATTTACCTTTGTGCCCCCTACGGGACAGTCTATGACTTACTTGTAAATTTTGAATTTATAGGAAAAGCATTTCGCATCGGAAACACTGTCCAACAAAGAAGGAATATTTTCAAATCGGACTCTTAGAAGTAGAGTTATTGACAAAAATAAGGTATATATCTACGCCCCTGGCGTAGAAACCATGCATTATTTCAAGAACAAAATTTTCCTAAAAGGTTTGTCGATATGAGTAGTATCGGTCAACGGCTTTTTTTTCAATCGATATTTTAGAAGCTTATATTTTGCTGCAAATACATGAGAAGCGGAAATTAAGACTTACGCCACCTGGTGGCCAAACCATTTCTTACAAAAATTAGAAATTATGTGCAAAGTATTTCCCATCAGGAGCTGTATGCGGTGCAGAAAGAATTTTTCAAATCGGAGATTTAGAAGCAGAGATTAGAGGGAAACGCAATTTACATTTACGCCCCCTAGCAGAAAGTCTACGAATTGCTTGCGAACTTTGAAATTATATGAACCACATGTCATACTAGAAAAACTATCCAATAAAGAAGGAATTTTTCAAATCGGACAGTTACAAGTAGAGATATTGACAAAAATAAGATATACATCTACGCCTCCTGGCGGAGAAACTGTGTAATATTTTAGGAAGAAAATATTCCAAAAAGTTTTATCGATGTAAGGGGCATCAGTCCTTGAAATAAATTTTTCAATCGATATTTTAGAAGCTCAGATTTTATGGCAAATACATCAGTAGCAAAAATTAACGCTTACGCCCCCTGGTGGCCAAAGTATACTTTACCAAAAATTAAAAATTATATGCAAAAAATTTTCCATCAGGAGACGTATCCGCTAAAAAAAAAATTTCCAAATCGGAGTTTTAGGAGAAGAGTTATCGGGAAAAATGTAATTTACTTTTACGCCCCTTAGCGGAAAATCTGTACGTAATTTGAAAAAGTAACTAAATGTAAAATACTCTTAGACATAAGTAGAATCGAAAGATAAAATAATTTTTTCAATCGGATGTTTAGAAGCAAATATGTGGAATAAAACGTAGTTTTGAATTCGTCATCATTTATGCCCTCTAGCGGCGAAATTGTACATCGTAGAAAAAAAAAGAAATGAAGGATCATCATTCGCATATTTCATGCTTCCCAAAGCAAAAAGAATTTTTCAAATCGGACTAATAGTTGCAGAGTAATAGTGGGTACAGGCTGACGGACGGACGGACAAACCGATAACATAAGCACGATGTTTTTTTACAAAAGACGTGCTAAAAAACGGCATACTACATCACACCAAATAACACATAAAACCTAAAATAACACTAACATATAATAAAAGCAGGAGTAATATGATAAATACACAGCCTACATAAAGTTTAAATTACACTTTTATCGCCAACGTACAGTGCTTTCTGTTGCAGTTTATGAAAAAAACTGACTGACTTCTCCTTAAGTGGAAGATAACTTAAAATTAATGGAATACCACGCTTTGTGCTCCCATCAATCCACTAAAGTAATAGACTTTCCATTTTATGTATTACTGGATGTCGATATTGTAGAAGAACCAATAGTAATTTCGGCAGATTTCAAGATTTTTTCTCTCTGCGTGTAAGTGGTATGAGAGCCGGACGCAGGCAAGTTCAATTCACGCACTTGTCTTTATTTCGCTCACCACGATCAAAACGCTTAATTACGCGCAGGTTTATGCTAAACGTAACACCTATATACGGGTTCTCTTAGGATTTCCTGATACCTTAGGACACCTCTTGCTAACGGATGCACAAAATAAATCGGGATAAGGCATAGATGCTGACAGACACAGTTCAAAGCTATGGCGGCTTGATGACGAGTGTAGTTCCAGAGAAAGAAGTTTGGCGACGCCACTCTCGCTGCTTGGGGTGCGCGCTGCCCTCTATAATGGTTCGATGAAAAACAAACACTGAACGCTATTTTCGCTCTTCACCTTTTTTTCGTATAAGCTAAAATTTTCCGATTTCTTTCAGTTACTGAAAACAGGTTATGACGAAGTAAATTTCTCCATCATCTTTGTCCACGCCGTCCAAAGATACAACACGCCGCCGGGTCCCCTCCCTCCGGAGTATGTCGCTCCCCCAACTGAGGCACGCGGACGTATAGTTTGGATGGTATCTGCCTTTATCTTATGTGCGTCCTGCGGTGCAGGCACGCCACATCTCCTCCCCCCCCACACACACACACCTAAAGGGGCCGAGGGTATGGTCCACTGCTGTGCCGGAACCATGTGTTGCTGTAGGCAGTCATCCCATGAAGAACGCGCATTTTAGAAATCCCAGATGTATGCTCTCGCTGCTTTCTGCCTTTATCTCGTGCGCGACCTGCGGTGTAGGCACGCCACACGGTACTGTTTTTCTTTTTTTTTTTTTTTTTTTTTTTTTTGTTGTAAAAGCAAAGGAGCGTAAAGCGAACTTTCGAAAAGCGGGGTATACCTGTATGCCTATGTGAAAAAGAGTCAAATCTGATAAACACTCAAGAGGTGATTACCGTCAAGTGGATATATTTTCACGCTTGTTCTCTCTTAAAATCTCAGTTCTGGGACTACATATTTATTTGTTATGATCGTAATGGTAGTTTATTAAGTGGTATGCAGTAACGAATAACTCCTGCAAATGAAGAGTTTACGACACAGTTAAAAAAATCCTCGATTAGGAGGCCAGCTCTACGCTAAGGTTTCGCTGACTTTACTGCGGACACTGCATGATGTGCATTTGAAAAGACAGACGGAACCTTCATGTTGAAGTCAAGTTCATTGGATTTTCTAGGCGGTTAGCTAGAGAATTTCCTGTTCTGAACCTGAAAGATGAATTTGGCTTCACCACCAGAACAATTTGTGCATTTGAATGTTTTTGTGTGTTCTAGTCTGGTCGATATTTCGTGGGTTTCGCCGATGTAGAATATGTTGTAACGTATACTACAATATAATTTAACTTTCCTTTTTAGTCACTTCCTCTATGTAAATTTGAGTTCATACTCCTTTACCGGGATGTAAGGTCAGGTGATGCGTAACATCACAGCCTCTCCTTGACAAATGTCAACCCCGCCTTCTCGTGGTGCATCCTGTTCCCACTAAAGGGGCTCTGACGACCGCCAATAGCGGTATAACTATACCATCGGGATTAGAGGAAATTCTATCCCACACTTACCAACCCGCTTGGCCAGCGTGGTGAGTTATGGCCAAACCCTCCAAAATGACTCCACAACTTAAATCTTGGCCCTCAGTCTCCTGCAGCTGGAATGTACCTGGCCAAGGCAGCGGCCAGTGCGACATGAAGGCAGAGGGTGCTAAGAATCCCCGGAGGACCGGACTAGGCTGCCATCTGATGCTGACCTTGGCAACGTACAATGGACGCTCCCTATCTTCTGATTCAAGGCTTCTTGAATTGGAAGAGGAACTACAAAGGATCAAGTGGGACATCGTGGGGCTAAGTGAGGTAAGGAGAAAAGGAGAAGATCTCATCGAACTGAAAAGTGGACATCTCTTCTACTATCGTGGGACAGATACTGGCAGAACTAGTGGTGTTGGATTTATAATAAACAAGAAGCTGAAGGATAATGTTGTAGAAGTTGAAAGTTCCTCTGACAGAGCTGCACGACTCGTTATCCAACTATCTAGAAGACACCAGGCTCAGATTATTCAAACTTATGCACCCACCACAAGTCATCCTGAAGAAGAAATTGAAGAATTTTATGAGGAAATTTGTCATCTAAATAATAAAAAATAATTATGGGAGATTTCAATGCAAAAAAAGGGCAACGGCAACAGAATGAAACTTCAGTAGGTAAATTCGGTCACGGCAACAGAAACCAGCGTGTAAATACTCTCGTTGAGTTTGCAGAGGCAGAAGGGTTTTTCATCTTGAACTCCTTCTTCAAGAAAAAGCCACACAGGAAATGGACATGGAGACATCCAAATGGGACGACAAGTGAAATTGATTTTATTATGTGTAACAAAAAATTCGTCACAGAAGACTGCAGTGTGCTAAACAAGTTCAACACAGGTAGTGACCATAGATTGGTGAGATGTAAGATGCACCTCAACACTAAACTTGAACGTGGCAAGCTCATAAGACAAACAAAATCTATTGACATAACCAACCTTAAAAAACACCATAATACCTTCAAGTTGGAACTGAAGAACAGGTTCTCTGCTTTAGAAGGCCTAACATCGGAAGAAGTGGACTTCTCTGAAGTTAACAGAAAAATAACCAAAGCTTTTATGGAAACAGCAACAAAATTAGCTGGGTCTAAGAACAAGTTGCATGTAAATAAATTATCAGGAAAAACGAAAATGTTGATGCAAAAAAGAAGAGAGATGAGGACAACTAAAGAAGATGTGACTTCCAAAGTGGAATATATAGAGCTATGCAAGACAGTACGAAAAAGTATCACTGAAGACGTAAGAAACTTCAACTGTGAACTAGTGAGGAAAGCAATTGAAAACAACCAAAGCCTAAAGATAGCAAAGGGACATCTCAGTAAGGGAAGAAAACAGATTATGGCACTGAGAAAAGAAGATGGTTCTGTAACAAGAAATAGAGGCGAAATTTTGACAAGAGTGAAAGATTTCTACTCCAAATTATATGAAAGGGATGATACATGCACTCCAGACATCATGAAAGATACCAGTACCAGAGTTCCTCCAGTCCTTCCAGCCGAAGTTGCACATGCAATCAAGAACATGAAGCGGGAAAAAACTCCAGGAGAAGATGGAATTACTGTAGACATCATACAAGAAGCAAGTGGAGAAATCGAAACAGTACTCGCCCAAATTTTCACTCGATGCCTTAATGAAAAAAAGATTCCTGAGGATTGGAACACCGCTACAATGATCCTGCTACATAAGAAAGATGACATTGAGGATCTCGGAAACTACAGACCTATCAGCCTCCCATCAGTAGTTTATAAAATCTTCACTAAAGTTCTTTCACACTGCTTGAAGGTAACACTGGACATGGCTCAACCGAGAGAACAAGCTGGATTCAGGAGTGGCTACAGCACAATAGATCATATCCATGTGCTGAGAGAACTAATTGAAAGAGCGAGGGAATATAAACTTCCATTGTGCATGGCTTTTATCGATTATGAAAAAGCCTTTGATTCGGTGAAACCATCAGCAGTTACAATGGCTCTGAAAACCTGTGGTATTGAAGATGCATACATTAATATTATTAATAACATCTATGAAAATGCAAGTGCAAAGATTAGGCTGTTTGAAAATACAACACACATAAAAATTGGAAAGGGAGTAAGACAAGGTGACACCATATCTCCGAAGCTCTTTAATGCCACATTGGAGGGTGTTTTTCAGTCACTGAGCTGGGAAAACAAGGGGATAAAGATTAATGGAGATTATCTAACCCACCTTCGTTTTGCTGATGACGTATTCATTTTTGCAACTAGCCCATCAGAGCTGCAGAGTATGATCCAGGAACTTGCTGACAAGAGTAAAGAAGTGGGATTAAAAATGAACTTTCAGAAAACAAAAGTGATGTTCAATGCTTTTACAAGAAATGAAGATTTATCGATTGATTGAGAAAAGCTGGAGATAACAGATACGTACGTTTATCTTGGACAGCAGATATCAAGTGAGGGTCACATTGATGAAGAAATTAATCGGCGTACAAAACTTGCCTGGAGAGCTTTTGGAAGAAACAGCATAATTTTCAAGAGCAATATGCCATTATGTCTTAAAAGAAAAGTGTTTGATCAATGCATCCTTCCAGTGCTTACGTATGGTGCAGAGACGTGGACCTTAACTAAAAGAGACATACAAAGGCTGCAGACAACTCAAAGTAGCATGGAGAGGTGCATACTTCGTGTAACCAGGAGAGATAAGAAGAGGAACTCGTGGATCCGAAAAATGACAAGAGTGGAAGACATCATGATCAGAGTTAAATCCCTGAAATGGCAATGGGCTGGACATACTGCCAGAAGGATAGATCATCGATGGACAGCCGAAATTTTAGATTGGATTCCAAGGGACAGGAAAAGACCCAGAAGAAGACCACATGGGAGATGGGTGGATGAAATTCGAAAGTATGCAGGGGTGACATGGAGGAGACTGGCACAAGACAGACCGTTGTGGAGGAAACTTGGGGAGACCTTCGTCCAGCAGTGGATTGATAATGGTTGACAATGATGATGATGATGATGATGATGACTCCTTTACCGTTTTTCATAAATTAACGTTACATTTTCTCTCTCGCAGGTGTATGATTGACAACATCTTGAGGTCGGAAAGTGAGACGTGTGTTAACTGTGCATGTGTCCGATGAGAAGTGGAAGATATGCACTGCTGGAAAATTGCTAAGGACGGATCATAAACGGCTATATAGCGCATAAAAAAGTAAGTGTGGTTGGATGCCAAGTGAAATAAAATAATGTCAGAATGCCAGGACATTACAAGAAAGACAATTTATTGTGCTCTGAAATCCAGAAGGCTTTGGCACGTGTTCAACGGACAAACAGGCCATTTTGTGCAAGATACGTAAACGTGAAAAAAATAATGCAATTACAGTCCGCAGGCGTTCCGGCGTAAGATGTCAATACGGGATATGGCCACCATGGAGGGCGATGCAAGATTCCACACGTCGTGTCATGCTTTGCACAACATTATCAAGCAGCTGTTGGGGTAATTTATCCCATTCCTCTCTCAGTGCACGGATGAGGATGTTCTTGTTTATTGGAGGGCATTGGCGACCAGCAAGACTCCTTCCCAAAGCATCCCACACAGTTTCAATGGGATTCAGACCTGGAGAACGTGCTGGCTATACGAGGCGTTGAATATCCTCGCTCTCAAGACACTCCTGGACAGCGACTGTTCGATGACATGTTGCGTTGTCGTCCCTGAAAATGAATCTATCACCGACAGCACCACGGAACATGCGAACATGAGTTAGCAGAACATCATTAATGTATCGTTGGTTAGTCATAGTCCCAGTTGGAAGCACATAGAGGGACGTACGGCCATTGATCATGATGCCAGCCCATACCATGACACTACATGTCGGATATCGGTCCCTTTCCTGTATGTTGGCTGGACAATATGCAGTACCACTATCACGCCAGATCAGTTGTCGTCGACAATCAGACGATAGACTGTATCTACTCTCATCTGAGAAGAGGACAGCAGACCAGTCGTTATCAGTCCAATTGCGATGTTGAAGGCACCATTGCAAACGGGCGGTACGGTGACGTCTGGACAATGGGATGCACACAACAGGACGGTGGGCGTATAGTCCTCCTTCATGCAAACGTCTGGCGACAGTTTTTCGGGAGATCCGCTTGCCAGTAGCAGCCATAAACTGATTTGCTACCTCACTAGCTGTGCTGCGCCGGTGTCTTTTTGTTGATAGCACTATGTACCGATCTTCTGCAGGTGTCGTACTGCGAACACGACCTCCCCCGTGACGTTTGCTACACTCCCCATTTGTTTGAAATGATTTCCAAAGCCTTGAAACAACACTGTGGCTGACGTCGAACTCCCTGGCAAAATCTGTTATTTTTCGCCCTTCTTCAATCTTGCCAATAATACGGCCACGCGTAAAATCATCTAGGTGATGTCGGGAAGACATACTGAAAATTGCAAGTTCGTCAATTGATTCTTTCCCTTTCAAGTTTGCGTTTGAACAACAACGGTCAATACGCGTCAAATCCTTTATATCTCTTATCAGCGCTATGACGTCACGAACAAGTTCGGCAATCCAAAATTTGCATACGCACAACCCGTCTTACTGCATCCTGCACTTATGCTAATTTCCACATTTTTCTGCCTTCCATTTTATGGTTGCTATCCTTGCTATTGTGATCCGTCCTTAGCAATTGTCCGGTAGTGTATAATGTTTGAGCAGCAGCAAAGGGGTGGTGGATATTAAAATGCTGTAATCGTGGAATCCGTGTTGTTTAATTGAAGTTTGATCTATTTGAAGGCGGCGTGTTATATCTTTAGTGTTGGTGTTTTCTCTTAACCCTTTAACGACCATGACTCCAAAATCTTGTATCACTGTAAATACCATAACGTCCGAAACTTTCTGTTGTTTCACTTCCTTGTTTAATAACAAAAACAGTGACGGAGGGTGACTCCTGGTGATCCGTCATAGGTCGAGAAAATTTGAAGAACAAATAGGAGTAGGAAATCTGACTTACCCTAGACAGTCGTTTCGGGCGGCTATGGCCTTTTGTACGTACGGTCGTTTTGGGCGTTGTGGTCGTTAAATGTTTAATCAAGTTTTCTGATTGTTAACTCACATTAGTTGGATTGAGTTAATACTTTTGAGAAGTGAGTTGTAGTAGTGCCTTGATGAAGTGTCAACAGAGTTTTGGCTGAATAAAAACTAGCCGTAAGTAACGTTTCTTTTATGTTCTTGTAGACTCCTGTTTTGCTGTAGCTGAAGTAAGTTATTTCAAAACTGATTTATGTATTATTGTTCAATCAGCCATATACAATACTAACTAAATACCCGTTCTCTCATTCCAACATTTTAGCTGAAGTAAGTTATTTAAAAACTGATTTATGTATTAGTGGTCAGTCAGCCATATACAGTACTAACCAAATACCCGTTCTCTCATTCCGACATTTTAGCTAAAGTAAGTTATTTAAAAACTGATTTATGTATTAGTCAGCCATATGCAGTACTAACTAAATACCCGTTCTCTCATTCCGACATTTTAGCTGAAGTAAGTTATTTAAAAACTGATTTATGTATTAGTGTTCAGTCAGCCATATACAGTACTAACTAAATACCCGTTCTCTCATTTCGACATTTTAGCTAAAGTAAGTTATTTAAAAACTGATTTATGTATTAGTATTCAGTCAGCCGTATACAGTAATAACTAAATACCCGTTCTTCGAACGTGATGATATTGAAATACAGTTGAAATACAGATGATATATATGATAAACAGTTGAAATGGCCATACACTGCATATTTCTTCGCTCTTTTAGGAAATCTGAATTATTCTGCCAGACGACACATAAGCAATTATGTTCATGACTGTAAATTTAAAACTTCAAGCATACACGAAACAAATCAAAATACGTCGTTACTCTTCACTTTCATCGTTAAAATATTAAGAGACAATAGGACAAATACTAATAGAAAATGGAACAAAATATGTTGTTATTTTCAGCATAAATGTAAAAAGAACCTTGCTTATAAGCAATTTCGTAAACAATTTCGTTCGAAACTGTGCATTTAAAAGCTAGCAAGTCAGATGTTTTTGGAAGCGTGAGCAAAATTGTGTTGCCATCGCTAATATCTCAACGGGGAGACTTTTTTTCAAATTTCAATTACTACAAAAATCTACCAGCATACTTATATTTATTGCTGTCACCTCACCACTTATATGACGCCATCGTTGCTTCGGTGAAAACGAATGTTAGAAATTTGATTTTGACTAAAAAAAAATCACTTATATGACGTCACTGTTGCTTCGATGAGAACGTTTGCTGGTAATTTGATTTTGACTCAAAGAACCTTGACATTCGTTATGTCAAACGATAATAAATGTTTAAATGCAAAGCATATTATGATATAGAGCTTTTTACGTGATTTTTAAGGTTTTTTGTTAAACAAATTGAGAACAAATAAATTTAGAACAAAATATATACTGAGCAGGTCAACTCAAGTCATTCAAAACTTAGGGCGGGTCTTCAGTTGCTGGTCAACTGAAGGCCCGCCCTAAGTTTATCAAAGCTGGGTTATTTAAAAAACCCATTTCGACCCACTTAAATTTATCGTAGGGAAAAAATTCTTTCTTAGTGCGTCTCTATGTTGTAAAAGGAACATTCCTGCCAAATATGAAAGTTTAAAGTTCAGTAGTTTCTGAGATACGGTGATGAGTCCGTGAGTCAGTGAGGGCTTTCAGTTTTATATGTGCAGATACACGAACTTACAATGTGTTCTGAAAAACATCAAAAATGTTATCTTTTTAAATTTACAGCATAAAATGTTTCGTCAAAACGTATAATCAGAATAATTGTAATATCTATGGCATAATAATGTTGATATTTTTCTTATATGAAAATCAAATGACTTTGTTATATATATATACACTGTCATTTTAAGTTCTCTTGAGCAGAAGTCTTGGATAAACAAATGCCGAAAAACTCTGCACTGCCGAAATAGACTAACACATTTGTGTTTTTCTGTAAATTCCAAACAAGAATACCAGAACTGGTGCATTACTTATGGAGTTCTTCGAAAAATAATTCCATTTCTTACCTTTTTTTGCAGATTCTGTGAAATTCAATGCAGTGCTTTCACTTTCGGCTTTGCTTTTATTAGATCGATTCTCGATGCAGAAGCAAACAGAAATTCCAGAAAGAGTTGGACCACTAAAATAAAAATAATGACATAAATCAATATAACGTTCGTTGATCAATGATTCCAAAATAATTGGGGAAAATAAGGGAAAAGAACACGTCACTTAAAACCATACACAAGCACGCATAAATAAAAAAATAGAAGAGAAATGTGATAGAATACTGTATAAATATATCTATATCGTTTATGGTACTTGCTTTTAAGAACGCTGAATTCGTTACCTGGAAGCTGATGTCATGTTTGTTTCGATGTAGTGTCTGTTGCCTGAATATTTGAAGACTGAAGATCACGTGGACGCAAAAAATCGAAGATTGCAGGTTCTCTATCTAATTACTGCAGGGAAGAAAAAATTAGTTTAAATAGCGCGTAAATATTTTATTTCTCCTGATTAGTAGAGAGTATTTATATTTATTAATATTTCCAGCTAAGAATGGCATATTCAGGATTTTGTTTGCATCCGCATACTTAACTTACATTGTTAGTATCTTTCTCTATGTAACTTTTGAGCTCATTCTCTTTAAACGTTTCAAACTTAATGTTATATTTTTCTCACTCATGGAATGTTATGTGGCAACAGGTTTGAAGGCAGGTTAAATGAGTTGTGTATGTTCTTTCAAGATAAAAACGATGTACACTCAGTGGGAAAAACATCAGAGATACCTACCTACCCAGCAAAAACAGTCTTGTTGGGCCAGCACTGCCAGCTGTGGCCCAGCACTATGTTGCAGCCGCCCAACCGTCCATAAAATATCCGTGTGGCCACCACATGGGACAGAAGTTCGGGCCAGCAGCGGGCCAACAGGTGCAACCCATCAGTTGTCATATGCTAGAACAGGGCCATTAGTTATCAATCACAGACAGAAGCTGCCGGAAGTGGCCCTTCAGCGGCCCTGCAAGCACGTGCCATAAATGATGGCTAGCGTAATGTGGTATGCTAGTTTCCCGGCAGTGGCAGACGGCAATCACGGGACGTAACTGATGGGTCGACGAATCTTGTCCGCCAATTCCTCAGTAGTATCCATAAAAAAAATAAATAAAGGATAACCGCAGTTTCCCGAAGCTACAACTACTTTTTTTTCCACCTTACGAAACTTCTGCATTACAGCACTGCTCTGTGGAAATTTTTGCAACATGTCCTGAGTAATGTCCATTTGGATCTGGATGGAAACAAGCCAAGGGCTGTCTGCGTCGAAAGCTGGCGCTCTACCGAAGGGACTGATTTGCCACGCAATAGCGTTTGTTTGAAGCTGAGACTCTTTCTTGCCGGATGTGTAACGAATGGTTACCTTCTTAATTTTACAATGTTGCGAGGTATTTTTCATAAATGTCAGTTTCATATAATTCATAAATTTATTTTTTCAATGTAACGATTGTATTTTTGTTTTTTGTTTTTTTTTTACCGTAAGGGAACTTTACTCATTTTTAAGGAGTCTACGAACTTAAAGGCGCTTTCCAAAGTTTCGTGCTATCCTTGTCGTCTTGAAAGGCATTTGTTCAAATAATATATTTACCCGTTCATGCCACATTCTGTTACATTTTTAACGTTGTATCTTTCCTTTCCGCTGTCCGAGCTACATTTGTTTTAAAGAGAAAATATATTTTATTTTACTTCTCGTTATTTTTAGAAGTGAATTTCTCCAGTCTTGTGTATTCAACCCATGGATGAGTACATTATATCCACATAGCGTTTCTTTTCTTTTTCTTCAAATAGTTGATAAATTTCGTACGCGTATGTATATTTTTCTTTTTTTCAGCATAACGTTTTCTTAATGTTTTTCCAGGACTTTTGTTTCAAGCGGTTTAGTGCATGTTAAATCGAAAGATTACACAGAAATTATATCTTGTTATTCGTGGGAATAGAGTGGGTGTATTTCATGGCTTAGTCTGATATCTTCGTCGACGTGGTATTTCATTATAGAAAATTAATTCGCATCTCTACATATGCTTTTTTTTTCTTCTTAACATCCGCGAAAATAACGCAATGGCGATAGCGTTTCCTTCAACTAACTGGTACCACGAGAGACACAGCACGTGTTGCTTCTGCGCATGCGCAGGTCCGTTACTTCCACCTGGTGTGGGATTGCATCGTTTGCCCGCTACGGGCCACTAGTGGCACTTGTTTGGAGGCTCGCAATTCACGGCAATACTGTAGTGCCATCAATGGCGGCCAACTGATGGCGCTGCCACCAACGGACCGCTACCGGCCTGTGAGCGGCAGATTTCAGCCAGCAGTGACCCATCACTGCCAGCTGGTGGCCAGCAGTTTCCCAACACTTGTGTTTTTGCTGGGTAATAGTGTGTTGGTCCTCCTCTAGCGCAAACAACAGCCTGTACACGCCGACGCATCGAAACCACCAGATGCCGGAGCGTTTCCGGAAGTAATGCTAGCCAAACCTGTTGCCACATTGTCCACAACTCTGCCCGATTCGTCGGTCCAGGATCCATGAATCTGATATTCCGTTGCACGGCATACCGGAGAACTTCAACAGGGTTTATACTCGAGGATACTGGGGGCTAATGGATGGTTCCAAACTCAGATGAGTGTTCTTCTGGACATGCCTTGGTCGTTGCAGCTGTATGCCACATACTATTTGTGTATGCCACCGTTATAATTTGTCGTTTGGCTCCCGAACTTGGAACATCCTCACTAGAGTTAAAAAAGATCAAGATGAAGTTGATGTGCTTGAACGATATAGGGTATACTGTATTCCCTATAAGGCGAGAGAATGGGCTGGTAATGACTGTATATACACTATACTGATAAAAGTCACCGGGCACCTAGAAGAGTAACACAACATAGCATTTATTGAAATACATTAGTACGGTGTCCTAATGCATGCATGCACTCACTCTTCGAGACATGCTTTCGACAAGGTTTTGGAACACAGCGATAGGTATGTGCTTCCATTCAGTACATGACGGTGCCGCTAACTGTTGCGTAGTAGTAAACCTTGGTTCCAAACTTCTTATTTGGTGCTCTAATACATCCCATAGGTGCTCCATGGGATGGCCAGTCTACACGCGATACAGAATTATTGTCAAACCACGCAGTAATAATCCTTGCTTTATGACCTGGTGCATTATTCTGCTGGTACCAACAAGGCTCGGCTCCGTAGTATTGCCACAGAGTTGGTAGGGCATAATTGTCCAAAATATCGAGATAGACGTGCTGGTTAACAGGTTCGTCCATGATAATCAATGGGAAGGGACCATACCACAAAAACACCCCCACACGAGTACACTGCCAGCTCCAAACTTGACCGTAGGAACAGTCTATTCTGGTAAATAACGTTCCCTTGGTTCCCGCTATACCCACACATGGCCATCACACTGATGGATGGTGTACCTGGATTCATCAGTCCATACGACCCGTTTCCATTGATCTATGGTCTACGATAAATGTTCTTTACACCATGCTAAACGACGTGTAGCATTCCGAGTGGAGATGAAAAGCTTATGAGCAGCCGCACGACTACGGTAACCCATGGAATGAAGTTCTCTGCGAATGGCACGTGTACAAACCGAGGTTCTAGCATTTTACTCACCGGTGTACTAAGGTCTTGTGCAGTACTCCGTCGATTAGGTGTAACGACTCTCCTGAACCTTCGATGTCCTTTATCACAGATTTTCTTTGGTATGTCGGTACGTTTTGCTGCTTCAGGGTCGTCATGTGTCTTCCATTTATTCACTACATCGAAAACAGTTGACTTGGGTATGTTTAAACGCCTCTCAGTTTCTCTTATGAAAAACTCACTGACATAACACCGAACAATCTTTAATTTCTCAAAGTCAGTCTTCTCCCGCCGCTACATATTCACTCAACCTCACGGTGCAATATGATCGCGGTCAGCTGCAGGCTTGTTTTTATACCATTTGCAGCTGTACCGCGCATCTTAACAACGCAGAGGATTTATTCATTTGCTATTGAAGGGATGGCCGGTGACCTTTGTCTATATAGTGTAATATAGTGTATATTGGCTCGACATCAAAAAGATTAATAACTAGGCTCTCTTCACATAAGTACAATACTCTCACATAAGGGTTCATACTCTCACATTTGGAGCGAGACTACTATACTTGCTGTTCCTGCTTCCAGGACTTCATTGCTACTTACCGAAAGTATGTACATTTTTCATAACTGCAATATTAGTTGTAATGAAAAAATTACTACGCTCTTAAACCAACCATGGAGATTATTATTTAACAACGTATGTCATTAAATTTTAAGTTACGTATCATACTTCATGCTTGTCACCTTACTGTGGTGGCGTCATTCTATTTGTAATTGAGGTATTTTGTTTAGATTGAATGGCAACGACCTGTTATGTATTTTGTGTTTAACTGCCAGATTTCCAGCAGTCGGATCTTTCCATGCGACGATGTGGCTGTTGCAGCCACTAAAGTTCTCATGGTGTTTTTAACTTCTGTTTAACTAGGGATTTTTATTAAATATCTTACTTTCTCCTGCAACCTTGAACCTTTTTTATCGTGCACCTACGACAGAATACTTGTACTTCATGTGGTTGCAGCGCTGTGGGGTGGCCCACTGAATTTCTGATAAAGACCATTGGCCATAGGGCTCGCGAAGGCTATGAAAGCTTGTAGGGGATCAGCCAGAACATGCTGGTAGTACGCAGCAGTTAAACGCCTCTCCTGAAATACTAACCCCGGTAGCACAGTAATGTCGAATCGACGTCGAATTTTGGTTATACGGTTGATATTACGTCGAGGCATAGTTTTCGACGTAAAATCGATGAGACGGAACGTTAAGAAAAATCAGTACATTGAATTTCAATATACATGCAAACGGTTTACGCAGTTTATCCCTTTAGTTCAATTAGATCGAATAATAGATGTTTTATGCAGTATGCAAGCATCGTGCGCATGCGCCTTTGCAAACAGTACGCCAAACAAACTTTTTGGATGCTGGAGCGTTCGTCGGTTGCATCATTTCTGTTGTAAGAAGAGATTCTTACCTGTCTTCTTCGATAAGTTAAAAGTTGATGTTTTTTTTTTTTGCTGAAGTATGTGTTAAAGAAGCTGAGTCTCGTTTCGTTAAGTAGAATTACTTTTTAAGATATATAATTTTTTTTTTTTTTTTTTGATTGGAGGTTTAACGACCACCGTGAGCAACTCAATGGGCTATAAGCAGTCGCCCGTCCCTAATTTAGGGTCACTGGTTCCAGGGAAGGGAGAGAGCCAGTGCCGTAAGACAAACACAACATCCATGCCCGACCGGGATTCGAACCCGGACCCCTTACGGACGAATGATCAGAGGCCAGTGCCTTAGACCACTGCGCCACCGGGGCGGCGATATATAATTTGTACGTACCCAATTAGGGATAGGTCTAGCGCGATGCTGACAGATCACCAAAAATTCTGTGAAATTTTTCAGAATTACGTGTCTTTTTGAGTGCGTCCGAAAAGACTTGGATGTTGAAACAATAAAGAAAAATATTATATGATCTTTTGATCGCAGACAGCGTCGTAGAATCGCAAAGCAAATACAAATACACTGGCGTGCAAAAATTAAGAACGAGACGGATTTTCGAATGTAACGTCGTGCCGAAGTGCTCCACATCGACTCAAATCATATCATAAGATCCCCACGATGCAAGAATATGGGACAAGTGAGCAAAACCGTCCAAACAAGGAATCCAAAGGATACAAAGGCACTTTATTGAAAAGGTAGCTTCGAGCACAACTGGACAGAAAACAGAAACGTCCATGTGACAGGCGGCTGCCAAGAAAAATCGAGTCTTTAATAGAGGATATGATCACCCCTGACTGTGTTGCAGGATTTACAATGTCTGCCCATGCTGAGGACAAGGTTGTCAAGGAGCTGTTGAGGCATCGTGGCCCATTCCTCTTGTAGCGCCAATCGCAGCTGCCGGCTGATGACGTGCTGCCAAGCATCCCCCGAGAAGGTCCCACACGTGTTCGATTGGACTTAGGTCAGGGGGACTTTGCGGGCCAATCCATGTGTTGAATATCTTCACTCTCCCACAGCTCTGCGACAGCCACTGTACGATGAGGTGTAGCGTTGTCGTTCATGAAGAGAAATTCAGGACCCACAGCACCTCGAAACAAATGCACGTGAGGCAGGAGAACCTCGGTACAATAGCGGACACCAGTGACTGAACCTCCTTGGGAGCTGTGGAGGTCAGTACGGCTACCAAGCATGATACCTCCCCAAACGAGAACTCCGCCGCCTCCAAACCAGTCCCTTTTGATGATGTTGGAGGTGTGATTGCGTGTTCCCTGCACTCTCGAGATGTATATATGTCCAGAATCGCTCGTCAGACTAAATCGGCTCTCATCCGTAAAGAGAACTCTACCCCATTGCTGATGTGTCCAGTTCTTGTGTTCCTGACAATACACAAACCGCCGTCTTTGATGAGCAGGCGTTAATGGCACACACCGTACTGGTCGTCGTGCAAATAGACCACCTTTATGCAGCCTCCTGGCCACGGTAAAACGTGATAACGGATGTCCAGTTGTTTGTTGCACGTTCCTTGCGATTTCTCCCGCTGTCTGCCGTCTGCCCCTTCTCGCCTGCAGGACAATATACCGGTCGTCCGCCGCCGTGGTTGCTCGTGGACTACCACTGCTAAACTCTCGGACAGCTGTTCCTGTCGTTTGAAATGCTCTCCAAGCTCGTGAAGCGAGGCTGTGAGTGATCCCGAACTCCTCGGCCACACTAGTCACACTTCGTCCTTCTTCTAACTTCCCAATGACGCGACCTCGGGTAAAGTCATCCAGATGTCGTCTACTAGATTGCCTGTTGGCGATATCACACGGTGGCTGCAACTCGACGTCGTTCAAACCGATGTCCACCGTGCAATAGCTTTCACCGAATTGCTGAGCGTACACCGCCCTTGCGCTTTAACCCTTCCGACACTCCCTCCCCCTCTACGTCATGCTGCATATATGCGCATGCTCTACCGTACCGGACCCTAGTCTATCTCCTGAATGGTCTTTTGTTCCGTTCTGCCTGCTCGTTCCGCTGTTATGCTAATTTCTCCTTTTCGTCTTTAATTTTTGCACAACAGTGTACATTCTACGTTTTATTCCACTATTAAAAGTTTAGAATTTCATGTTTCAACATCTTAATTGTAGAGTAAACGTCGATTGGACATTACAACAGTACTAGAATCGATGAGTAAACTGCGTAATATCAACGTAGAATCGACCTCTACGCTACTTTGCAACGGTGTTTATGTTTCTCTCGAAAGGTAGAAACTTCGTCTACTGTTGACTTCAAATCGACTTAATAGGTTTAAAATTCGACGTCGAAAAAACGTCATAAAAGTGGATATGGATATCTATATTCGACGTTCCATATCGACTAAAAATCGATCAAACATTCGACGTCGAATCGATGTAATGTGCTACCTGGGAAAGGACTTAATGTGTTCCATATGAAGGTTCCCAAAACCATCGCAGGGCCACCACCGCCTTGAAAATATACGATGGGGCCATGGCCTCAATGCAGTCGACGCCACATCTACGACCTCACGTCTGCTCGGCACAGCTGGAAACGGGACTCATCTGACCACACGACGTGGCTCCACACTGCAGAGGTTCAGCTTTGATGTTTCCGAAAGCAGGCGAGGCGTAATATCCGACGACAGGAAGTCAACAGTGGCACATGAGCTGGGCGTTGGCTCCCGTAGCCCAGAGTATGCAAAGTGCGTCGTGCCGTTCGCTCGCTAACGCTGCCTGGACCTCCGACATTTAACCTGGGTGTGATTTGCCCCGCCGTTTCTAAGCGGCCAGTCTGTAAGAGCCTGGATAGGCAACACCGAGCTCGATTATCAATGGCATGTGGTCGGCCACCGCTTGATCTTTGACCGCTTATACGTCCGTCGATGGTATAATCGCGACACACCCATGATATGATTGCCCTCGGGAATCATAGAGTTTTACCATTTGGGTGATAGAATGGCCCATCTCTCTTGCATCGACAATGCATCCACGATCAAAGGCGCTCAGATTACCACATTTACCCATGTCCGCCGATTGCGATACACTGTTGGAAAGCACTGCTGTCAGCCTATTTATCGCCTGCGTTAGGTTTGGGTGTGTTCCACTCTGCGTGGGGGTTGGCCATGTCAACTATCACCCCTGTCTCTAATGTTTTGTTTACTGAGTATCTATCTATCAGTAAAAAAAAACCCTTTAAAAGCGCATTTTGCCGCCCCGTTGGCGCAGTTGTCTAAGCGATGGCTTCAGATCATTCGTTCGAGACGGGTCCGGGTTTAAATCCCTGGTGAGGCATGGATGTTGTGTTTGTCTTACGGCGCTGGTTCTCTCCCTTCCCTGGAACCAGTAGTTTTACATTAGGGCCGGTCTACTAATTATAGCCCACTGAGTTGCTCACGGTGGTCGTTAAACCTCCAATAAAAAAAAGCGCGTTTGTCATTTCTATCTAAATTGTTTTTCAAGATGAAAGCCTATGTGTCAGGTCAAACTGTACACAGCTGAAATAGTAGTTATGTTTGATGAGACCAGCGTTACAAGCACCTTCACGAGAGTTTAATCTGATCGCATAAAACTGCAACTTTTCCAAATCAATAAGTGTTCGGAAACTGCTATAAGTACATCTTCGGCAATAATTGCGCTATATTACATTAATTGTTCCCTAAAAATATGTTTCGTACAAATTTTGAAGATAACAGTCCGATTTTTGATGTAAATGTGACAAGGATGGTAAGTCAGATAATATCTGAAAACTTGAAAATTTAATCGGCCTGGAGCGGGACCCGAACCTGCGTATGCTAACCACTACACCACCCAGAGCGAGCAAGTATCAAGTTTCAGATTAATTTAAATATAGGCATTCCCGGGCGCTATCTGGGAGACGCAGGTTCGGGTCCCCCTCTGGGACGATGAAATTTTCAAGTTTTCGGATATTATCTGACTTACTATCCTTGTCACATATACACCAAAAAATCGGATTGTCATCATCATGAATGTGTTTCGTGTTTTAGCATAGCAGAAGTTGGTGACACAAGACTTATTAGATCCGCGTAAAATTTTCCCTTTTAATGGCGTGAACACAAATACTTAATGTTCGCCCAGCTTTCCAGTCTCCTCTGGGAGACTTCGTCTAGGCTTATTTTTCAGAGCACACAATAGTCGTAGACAACTAACTCTGAAGCAATTTGAAATTTCCATGCAAATGCAAGGTTGATCAACAAGCGAATTCCGATAGCCTTGGAGACGGATTATAGATAAATAAGACCTGATGTTTTTAGAATCCTTTCAGCGCTACTGTTCCATGCTCTGAAACATAAATCTAGACGAAGCCTCCCTGTGGAGTGCGAGAGTTCGGCGAATATTAAGTATTTACTTCGTTAAAGGAAGAATTTAGACGTCTTGTGTTATGATGTGCTGATGATGTAGAGTGAATTTGGTGATAACAGAAGTTTCCTCTTTTTTTCGGGTAAATTTTAAGCAACGAAACAGTGTTTCGTGTGTCACAATTGTAGACTGCTGTGAGGAACATAAAATTAAAGAAAACAACGTTTAAATTAGAATAATTTTATTTGTCTTGTCGACCGAGGTTTCGCTGTGCTTTGGCTCATCGTCTTCGGGACGAAAATATGAAAAAGCTGTGCCAAAGCACTGCAAAAACTGTGTCCAGATAAGAAAAATAAAATAATTTTGATCAAACGTTGTTTTATTTCTTAATCAACGTTTCGGCTTTTGGTTATTTTGAATTTCACTAAACACACTATTTCTATTTTTAATTTCATCAGCTTAGTGACGAGCATCAAGGATATCGCACGTCAAGTTTAGGTACTGCTTATATTTTTGTTATTTTTACGGTTTATACATATCAAACATTCGCGCAGTGTGTTGCGAGATTCAGCGTTGTTATGGAACACTACTCATCAGCGAAGGAGAATAAAAAGATGCAGAAGTACTTTGCTGACTTCAACAATGATACATTTGCAAAAACTAGTCCCAACAAAAAAGGAGAAGAGAGAAAAGCTATTGAACTCAAGTGCAGCAGAGTAATGGTCGAAATTCACAATGGCACATCATCCATGAAAGCCACTGACGTCCGTCTCGATGAAAATCCATTTGAAATGGTAAACATTTCAGGTGGAATATTCAGTTACGGCGCAAACAATTTCGAGAACTACAAAGAAACATGTACTTGAAAAAGGTACTTCAAATATCGGGCACAGACTGTTGATCTTTGTCGCTAACTGTTAAAAAAGAAGAAATATCTTTTTATTGGCTTAATAAACCTGTCATTAAATTTGCAGCTTTTTTTAAGAATCTTGGTTCCCTTGCTTCGATAGCCGTTAATGGAGTAGGATAGTAAATGCGTGCGTAGGCGCGTACGCGAAACTTTCAATGAACTTCAAGGTTTAGAAAGATGACAGTAAGATAATAATGTGAAGGCGTATATTTATTTGCCTTTAATTTTAAGGAAATTGTCCACTTATTCCTTTCGAAACTACCGGTATGAAGAAAATTACTTGGAAGACACCATTTACCATATGTCTTTTTCTGTAGAGGTATTTTCTCTTCAAAAAATAAATTAGAGCACTTAGCCAAACACAAAATAAATAAGGTTTTATTATATTTAATTTTTGGTGATGAGAAATAGTAGCAGTAGATACATATGACTTATCTCTAATACCGCATTTCTAGCAAGTGACTAACGTGTTACAACTTTCAGAGGTGGATTAGGAATACTTAAATCGATGTCTCTCAACGCCACAACACTCTCCTAACTAGAGGAAATTGTTTGGCACAGCAGTCGGATTACAAAATGCAAGGTAGATCAATCATTGATTTCAGATGACCGTCGCTGGCTGATAGCGGATATGTAAATTAATATTTACAACGTCATAACACTCTCCTCACTAGAGGCCTTTGATTAGCACAGGAGTTGGAATGAGAAAGCAAGGCAGATCAATCTGTGACGTCCGATTACCTTCAGCGGAGGAACAGGGATATGTAAATCGATGTTTTTCAGCGCCATAACACTCTCATAATTAGAGGGCGTTGTTTGGCACAGCAGCTGGAATAAGAAGGGAAGAAAAACAATCAGTAACTTCCGATCACATTTGGCGGAGGATCAGGATATGTAAAGTGATGTTATAAATGTATGGGCCAAAGAAAGTTTGCGTATATGAAGAAACGTTTAACTCTAGCGGAGCAAGAGTGGCGGACGAAGCTCAATCAGGGAGCATGTCAACGTCTCGAATTCAAGATCATGTCGATCGTGTGAATTCCTTCATTTAAAAAAAAACCCCCAAAAAACAAACGCATTTTTGTGGTAAATATGTTAAGCTTAAGTTATGGATCAGACTGTACAATGATGCATGCCCATTGAGAATGCCGGAAAGCGTGAGTCAAGTGGGTTCCGAAACAGCTGACCAATCAACAAAAACAACAGGCTATGGAGATTTTAATCCATTTTTGCAACATTATGATCTAGTTTTACTGGAAGAAAGCGTCACTGGGTCACTGGGGACAAGATTTGGGAACGCCGTTTTAACTATGAAAGTAAGAGGCAAATTATAGAGCGGAAACGCTTTTCTTCTTCGGTAGGAAGGGAGATCAACAGCTTCTCCTCTGTCAAAAATATGCCTTACTACTTTTGTTCTGGAGTATGTACGGACCTATTTTGGAATAAAATCAAAAACTTGAAAAAATTATTAAAAGCAAAACATTACGGAAATGCTTAATTAACCCTTTAATTAATTACCATACCTCTACTAACGCCTGTACATGCAGGCGACTATGGACTCCTGAATCGCCCGTCTACAGCAAGCAGAAATTTCTACCCCGACTTACTTTTAAATTTGCACGTCCCCTTGGGGATTAACAGAAAACACTCACAGTCTTCAATTTTTTGTCACTATCCGAGGAACCAGGAGTTTGTTTCTCCCAGGACGATACCATTCACTTTCATGACATCTCCTCTCTTGTTCATCGAATAATTCAATGATTGCCCGCGGCAAACGTCTGCAGGCCAATGCGTATAGACACTACAGATGGGAAATTTCATGTGGTTGTAGCGAAACACAAATTTTCCTGTGGCGGAACGGATCGAACGCCCATCTTTCTTCTCCGTAGCCCAATGCTTCCCAATTAAATTACATCGATGGAATTTATCGCTGTTACTTTACTGTCTTGACATGTGCTTCACGTCTATGTAATACGTCACATGTACCTCCATTTTAATTGCGTGCACAAAATGGCAGGTTTCGGGCCCACCGCAAACCATGCCTGAAGTAGCTCTCTGTAGAAGAAGGGATTCTCACTAACTCCAGGCGATGTGTGGGAGAAGCATGATACGTTTTTGTTTGAAAGGAAGATGAATTCTGATTATTTGAAGACGAAATGTGGAAGGAACATCACACATTTTTTGAAGAACCTACCAACCAGTAGATCCATTTCCACAATCGGGTGCCTATATAGCGAAGCACAAGTTTAGCAGTGGCAAGGATCGAATCCGCATTCTTCTGCTCCGGAGCCGAATGCTTTTCCTATTAAGTTACACTGACGGAATTTATCGCTGCAACTTTGCCGTCTTGACATGTGCTTTACTTCTACAATACGTCACGCGCTGACCCAACGCTAACCTTTCCTTACGTAACCTGTACAGGGGTTAGGGGTTATTCAGAAAATTACCACAGATACTTTCGGACGTTTTATATTCTAGGAGACACACGATTATATGTTTTTTTTTTTGTCGTTTAATGGTTAATGACATTTAATTTGCACCAGAACAAGAGTAATATTGTCGCACACTTTTCTTTTGCACTACGACAATGCTCGCCCTTTTACAGAGCTGCAGGCATGATGACAATTCAGAATATCAAGATTAAGGTTATTTCACTTTCGCCTTTACACACTGGAATTCGCTTCAAGATATTTTCATCATTTCGATACTTTTAAAGATACATTACGTTATCAGTTGTTTGAAAGTGATGAAGAAGGAAAGGAAGCTGTTAATGCATTACTTCAAAAACAGTCGAAAAGCTTGTGGACAAAAAAAAAAAAAGGTAAAGAAAGAAAAAGTGTGTGGAAGTGCAGGGGAAATGCCTTGAAAAATAATTCTAAATTTATGTGAGTTTCATTACGTTTTAAGTAAATACAGTCAAACCTCGATTTAACGAACTTCAAGGGACCAACAGTCTTGTACGTAAAATCGCGGAATTCGCTAAATTGAGGAAACCTTTCGAATGAAACATTCAAATTAAGCTAGTGTTCATAACGCAATACGTAAGCAGCTAAGTTATCTTTGTTTCAGTGAAATTTAAATTATGTACAGTACTTTTAATTACGAATTTGTTATCAAAAATGTTATAATACGTACACATTTACTTTGCATATTAAATACATAATTCGTAGATATTACACTTAAATATGTAGCATCAAAATTAAAGCGTGCTTTAAAATTGCAAGAAAAATACGATTGTTGATTTTTTTCCCGAGCATTTAGCTTCTTAAATAATGATTTCAGTATCTTAAACTGCATGAAACAGAACATCAATTAGTACTAATTAATTTGTAAAAACAGAATGTGTGTTGATTAACGTTTTACACTGTAGAAAGAGAAATGCTCTAGAGAAGATTGCTTATGTTTTTTCTGAACGTTCAGCTTTATAAATCGCAGCTTCAATTTTATGAAGTGCATGAAAAAAATCGTCATTAATATCGAAGGGCATTAAGTACTTTTTATAAATTCTACACTGCTGGCCACCCAAAATGCAACACCAAGAAGGACACGAGATAGCAAAGCCAGATTTACTGGACACATAACAACTGATACAAAGATGAAACAATTGAGCTTACAGCCCCGTGCGACTTGCGGAACACCCAGTCATCAATAGTTCGCGTGGCCCCCATGGCTGGCAATAACGGCCGCTACACGCCGCGGCATCGAACGAAAGAGGCTTTGGATGTAGGCTTAGGGTATGTCGGTCCAGGCTGCTTCCACACGTTTCCACAGTTCATCAGGCGTAGCCTTGGATCGTGCTTGCCGGGCCACTCGGTTGCTGATCAGCGACGAGACGTGTTCGATGGGCGACATATCGGGAGAACAGGTGTGCCACGGCAGCAGTGACACCTGGTGGGCCGTGAAGAATTGTTGCACGATGCGTGCCACGCGCGGGCGCGCATCGTCCTGTTGAAACGTGGCCGCTGGCAGGTCCTGCAGGTAAGGGAGGACTACAGGCTCCAAAACGTCGGAGATGTAGCGGTGGCTGTTGAGTGTACCGGCGATGCGTACCAGAGGGGTGCGGATGTCATATCCAATTACGCCCCAAACCATAACGCCAGGCGACGGACCGGTATGGCGATGCATAATGAAGATAATGCAGGCGTCATTCAGTCTCTCGCCGCGGTGCCGCCACACGTGGATCCGGCCATCGTGGTGTTGCAGGCATAAGCGGGATTCGTCGGAGACGACAATGTCGTGCCATTCCGTAGTCCAGGTGTGGCGTTAAACGGCCCACTGCCGCCGCACTCGCCGATGGTGTAACGTCAAAGGTAATCGGAGCAAGGGGCGCCGTGAGACAAGTCCCCTCTCCTGCAGACGACGTCGAACGGTACGTGCTGACACAATTTTTTGCGCAACACACCCTAATTTCTGCG
This sequence comes from Macrothele yani, assembly GCA_039090855.1. Lineage (NCBI taxonomy): Eukaryota > Metazoa > Arthropoda > Arachnida > Araneae > Macrothelidae > Macrothele > Macrothele yani. Next base: position 117,337,295 of record CM077002.1, on the reverse strand, counting down.
CTAACGTTCGTGATGTGGCGGTGCGAGCCGTCAATGCCTGCAGCACCACATGCCGGTCTTCTCGTGCTCCTGCACCCACGAAATCCATACTGGCCTCACTGTGGGTGGATGTCGTCCCACACGGCAGCCGATGTCTCGGTATGATAAACCGCTGTCGCGATAAGCCACTATTCGTCCTCTGTCGAACTTCGAAACGTACTGTAATGAGTGTTGTATTCTGCGACGAGGCATCAGGAAGATTCCCACGCACTGGTCCGGCAGCACAGCACACTTCCACTGCTTACACCCCGCGTTCTGTGTACCCTTCTTATAGTGCTTCTCGGTGGCGTGCCGGGCGCACATGATATGGATATGCCCTGCAATCCTAATCGTTTGCATGTCCTCTCGCGGGCGACGCATGCTGCGAATTTCAGGCCAATCGGATGCTTCCTTCTTGGTGTTGCATTTTGGGTGGCCAGCAGTGTATACTGTGACCAGCATCACTAAAGCAGCTAACGTTAAGTTTTGCTTCATCTTCTTCATCAGAATCGGATGCATTTAGTCCGATCTGTTCATCGAAAACATCATCAAGGGATTGCATTTGGGCTAACTTTTAACGTGAAAATGCTGGTTAACATAGTTTTGTGGTTTAAAAAAATAATAAATATTCGCTAAATTGAGGAAATGTGTGCTTTATATCGGGAAACGTAAAGCAATAATTTCAATGTGGTTCCGTTGGGACCATAAAAAAATTTACGTAAAATCGAGGAATTCGTTTAATCGCAGTCCGTTAAATAGGGGTTTGTCTGTATAACAAAAGTTGTCTTTACGTTTCATTTATCATAGAATGCCTATTATACATCAAAATATTTTCATTTGATTCTTTTCTAATATGTCCATTTGTTCGTTGCTATCAGCATTATTTGACTTTTTTCTAATATGTTCAATTAGGAACGTTGCTGCTATCAGCATGACTGGAATGCTTCTTCTTTTGTTGTTGTTGTTGTTGTTGTTTTAGAGTTTATTGACCACCGTGAGCAACTCGATGGACTATGAGCAGTCTCCCGTCCCATATTTAGGGCTACTGGTTCCAGGTAAGGGTAAGAGCTAGTGCCGTAAGACAAAAACAACATCCATGCCTCACCGAGATTCGAACCCGGACACTTTTCGGACGAATAGTGGAAGACATTCAGATGGCCCTTTGACAAAACGTTGTCATAAGGAACGCAAGGTTAATGAGAAGCAATTCAGCACTTCCACAATTTATGGACATATGATTATAGAAGGTCGAAATAATTTCGGAAACTTTCTGTGACTAATTGTCTACCGCGGAATTAGAAGGTTTTAATTCCGTTGCAGACGAAATGGAGTCTCCACGCGATCCCTCTTACCGCAATTAAAACAAAGTGTGGTAACTTAACTTTTCATGGAGGAAAGAGTGGCTTCGATCAATATTCATCGGTAAATGGAGGGTACTCATGTTAATAAGCGTGCTGACGTGAACACTCTGCGTCGCTGTGCTGGTCTCGAGATAGGGATCTAAGCAAATTGGATTTGCATGACCAACAGCGAAGTCTAATATCTATGAAGGGGAATGACAACGAGTATCAAGCAAAGACCTCTAATTTCGCATTTCTGAAGAATGTGTGGGCCACATTTCTCTCTTTTTTTATGTAGGAAGAGTTTCATTTCCTCTGCTGAACAGTGAAATTGTATTTAGAACCCAAATTCTTTCAGGAACCTACCCTACTCAACGTGCAGTTACCATGTAGCTGGTGCCCAGCAAAAAATATTCAATTATGTCAGCATCATCATTGATCAGTATCACTCCACTTATCTCCCGAATTCTCCTTTTGAATTTAATCCATAAATCTTCTACGTGATCTTCTTCTACGTATTTTCCTGCCTAGTGGTATCCAATCTAGTATTTAGTTATCCAACGCCGTTCAATTCTTCTAGCAATATATTCAGCACATTGTCACTTGAGGGTCTTCATTTTAATCACGATGCCATCATCTCCTTTCGTTTTTGTAATCCATTTCCATGTGTTCCTCTACCCGTACTTTCTGGTTAAAACAAGAATGCCTCTCTCAATAGTTCTTTCAATTATTCGTATCCTAGGTATGTCTTTCTCAGTTAACGTGCATGTCTATGATCCATAAGTAAGAACTCGAAGTATGAAACGATTAAACACTTTTCTTTTGAGACATAATGGTAAAATGCTCTTAAAAACTGTACTGTTTATTTAAAAAACTCTCCGGCCAAGTTTTGCACGCGTATATATTTCTTCTTTGATGTTGCTCTTACTGTATATTTGTTGTCTAAGATAAATGTAGGCATCGATTACTGCTAGGTGTGCCCCATCCACTTCCAAATAATCAGTTTTTGTAAAAGCATTGAAAATAAATTTTGTCCTCTCTAAGTTTATTTTCAATTCCACTTCTTTGATTTTGTCATCAAGTTCCTGGGTAATATTCTGTTGCGTAGGTTATACGCTTTTGTGAAGCAAAGCAAAATGAGGATAAAAATCACCACTACTAATGAGAAACAGTGTAACTAAAATTACTTTAAAAATTCAAAATACGAACAAAATGCTTATTGCAAAAGTTTAATTCCCTATAACGTGTAGATAATATCTAATTCACAGTAATGGTTGTGCTGTGCTATCAGTTTGAAAAGTCACGCATGCTTTCGAAGCATTAGATAAAATATCAAGATATTTTATCTAATGCTTCGAAAGCATGTTAAATGCTGTTTGTCCATTAACGTAAAATGCGTTCATAGCAATACGTTTGTATGAACAATTTATACTTTACTTTTGTCGCACTTTTTTGTCCGAAAGTATACACTTTCTGCTCAAGGTTTTTCATGTGGTATCAGTTGATGGACGAAGGTCTCCACACGTCTCTTCCATACATCTGGGCTATGAGAAAACTATCTGTTCGGCATGCTTTCGAACTTCGCCCATTCATTTTCCAAGTGGCCTTTTTCATGTTCTTTTCCTGTCTCTTGAAGTCCAGTCTAGTACAGTATTTTAGTTGACCAACATCGGACAGATCTTCTAGCAATATGTCCAGCCCCACGACCACTTGAGGAGTTTTACTTTGATCATGATATCATCAACTCTGGTCGATTATCTGATTCATGAAACTTATCCTATCTTTCTTGGTTACGATAAGCATGCGTCTTCCTAAGCTTCTTTGAATTGACTGCAGTCTCTATGTGTCGTTTCAGTTAAGGTGTTCGTGTACCCGATGCATTAATAGGAACCGACAAAATGCGCTAATCAAACGTTTTTCTTTTAAGATAAAATGACAAATTCATCTTTAAAAGTGTACTGTTTGTACCACAAAATCGAAGCTTATTTTCTCAAATGATATTGTTGCTTATACGATCGAATATGCTTTTGATGTGAAAATGATGTAATTTTATTATCATGAGTGTCATCTATCTGTCTGGATTGATTACCAATTGGATTTATTCAAAAAGTTATGATAAGTGTGTTTCTGTGTGATAGTTACTTGTAACATGTAAAGATGATGTTTGCCTCTTGAGCAATACGTATTAGTATGACACATAAAAAGAGTCTCACGAGTTTCTTTTCGTATTTACCTTCCCTGGAGGTTCTAATTCAGTTTTTAAGTTTCCTATGGTGTACATTGAGGTTCCCTTGAGCAGCATGTTCTGATGCTTAGGAGGATAAACGAAGATTCGTGTAGCCTAAATGGACTTTTAAAGATAAACAACCGGTTTAAGACTGCCACGTAGCATGAGGATAGTTGATGTATTTTGTCGACGTAAGAAAGAAATAAAAGATGCTTTTAGCTCGTCTATTTCTGCCGGATCTGAAAAAAAAAAAGGAAAACAGAGGGAGCAAACATGTGAAGGATTTACAGTCTTCTTGAAAAGGAAAAGCAGACTATTGGGGGATAAAATTTGGTGCCACATTCAAAGTTAACTCTAAACGCATGCTCTTAAATAGATCAGAAAATCTTCGAAGTATTATACTGTGCAAATTAATTGGGGCAAAGTAAAATACCACTCTTTTTCCAAAACTATGGCTTTATATCATTCTATGCCTTGATATACACTGATAAATACCTGTATTAGTATGAAGTTTGTCCTCCTTTAGCAGAAATGGCCTCTTGAATTCCTTTTGGCATTGACTACACTAATTGAGTGGACATATTTTTGACTTCATAATCGTGGAACCACACTTTTATAGTATTCGTTATCATGCGTTCTTTGGTTGTACAGTCCATTTTACCTAAACGTCTCTTCAAAATATTCCACAAGTTTTCTATGGGATTTAAGTCTGGTGAATTTCCAGGCCAATCAAGCAAATGAATTTGATTTTTTCTTGACCAATTTCGAATTGTGACATGTGGCCAAGTCATGTTGAAATGTCCCGTCAAAAGTTTGCAAGAATGGAACAACCCTACGTTGTAATATTTCTGCGTACTTGGCTGAATTCATCACACCCTGAACAGCAACTAAGTTTTGCAGTGCCATTTGATATGAAAAAAACCCAAAATATCTGTTTCAGAGGATGATTTACAGTTTGTTTGACATGCTCAGGTCTTAAGGGTTAACATTTGCTTCGTCTAACGACCTTTGCTTGGTAACCCTTCACAAATAAATAAGTTTCATCACTGAAAATTACCTTTTTCCAGTCGTCAGCAGTCCATGATTTATATTTTTGTGCCCATGCTAAACGTTTTATCTTCATTTTCGCATTCAAATATTGTTTTTTCTTTGGTCTTCTTGCCTTCCGGCCAACTTCCAGAAGCCTACGGCGTACAGGTGAATCAGTAACATCACAAAGACTAGCCAATAAATCTCTTTGAAGGTCGGTGCTTGATTTTTTTTTTGGATTCATTTTACTATTTCTGATTAGATATTTATCGGATCGTGGAGTTGTTTTTCGTTTTCTTCCACATTTACCTCTCCTTTTTGGAAACGATGATCCAGATGCATTGTATCGCGTATGCAGTCTTGACACACTTGATTTGCCTACACAAACTGCAGGAGCGATATCTCTCACTGTCATAGAAGTGTGATCCTTCAGAGAAATTATTTTTGCACGCTTTCTTGGAGAAATATCCATTTTTCAATACACGAAAGCAACACGTACTCACAGAGAGCAAAAACTAACATCCACCTGTCACACACAAAAGCTCACAACTGAAGCTGAAGTGTCTATTTCTTGTTTAAAACCGGTCAAACCACATTCTTACTATCAAGTTCTAACAGTCACACCACCTCACAGCTGATAAAACCGGTTTACGTGGGTTTCCGACATCAACTGGCGATCACATTACAATTCTGAGAATAAAATAGCTTATCACAATTAATTTGCACGGTATACTAGATATAAAACAAGCTGTGAGATATTGTATGCTATTGTAATAGTGTAGTATGGTTATCTTCTGCAATTAAAGTCAATTTGGTTTTCTTCTTTTCTTTAAACGATATTCTGTCCCATATCTTCCTATCAGTTTGTTTTATCGTCACATCACTGGATAATAAGACAGCAGCAACCTAAGTTGCGACGACACCTATAGACACACGTAATCATATTCACTCTAACATCTCAAAATATACCGGGTGATTCAAAAGTTCGGTGCAAGAGTAAAATGCGATTAAAGAAGATCTGTGGGTCGTAGGGACATGCGGTTTGCAGATTAATATTCACCGAGGTACGGAATTTCCTATGGCATCAATAATTTTTTTTTCAAAATCTCGACAATAGAGGGCGCTGCTGCAGAGAAAACAATGAGAGGTGAGAACTGGGAAATGAGATCTACGCTAAATTCGTGAAACTTACTTTATTTCAGCATGATCTACAGATGCAAGTGATCAATGTTTTCCACCACCACATCCCAGTATTGCATGCAGTCGTGGTACTACGCCTGATACAGCACTGAACAACATGTCAACGGGAATGACTGATACCTCTAGCCGTATGGTGTTTTTCAGCTATGATGAGGTCTGGGATTACCTATAGGCACGGGATTTTAAGTAGCCCAACAACCAGAAATCAGCGGGTGTGCGATCTGGAGATCTAGAAGGGCATTTGTGAGCACTATGCCTGCACAATAGACGATCGGCGCTAAACGTCTCACCCGAACGCCTCACCGTAACGTTGTTTTGTGAGAGTAATTCGCAAACGTAACTTATGTGGCATTCCCTACAGCAGCGCCCTCTATTGTCGAGAATCTGAACTATTTTTCTTTTTGATGCCATACAAAATCCCGTACCTCGGAGAATATTAATCTGCAAACCGCATATCTCTCCGACGCATAGATCTTTTTTAATCGCATTTTACTTTTACGCCGAACTTTTGAACCACCCGGTATAGAGGGAGTTCAGAAAGTGGTGCCTCTATATTTATATACAGGGTGTCCCACTCGCTACCGAACGCGGCATTTCTTTAATACTATTAACACCAATGAAAATATTGCAACGAAACTTAAAGTGGACTTACCTCCTTTCGTACGAAATGTGATGAGATAACAAAATGAGATGGAAATGGCCACCATTTGCGTCAATGCAGCATTGAACCCAGCGCTGTCTGCCAGCCAGCCGGAGTGCTCCTTAGTGACAGACACACTCCTAAGTGTGGCGCCACTGAGGATAGTCCTTCAGCCAGCCAGAGTGCTCCTTAGCGACAGACACACTCCTAAGTGTGGCACCACTGAGGAGCAGTCCGCCAGCCAGCCGGACGCGCCTCTCTGCTGCTTCGTTATGCCATTTCTCTGAGCGTGTATACACAATGCGGTTGTTGACAGCGAGAGCGCGTGTTCGTGGCTGTTCGCGTACGTGTGAAAATGTATAGGCATACTCTGGAGGAGCGATTTTTTATTGTTCGCATTTATTGGAAAACAGAATCGATAAAGTCTTGCCAACAGCAATTCCTGGATTGGTTTGCAGGCAGACACCATTTGGGCATTGGTTGAAGAAATTGGAAACCAAGGGGACTTTATCAGACGACCATGCAGAAGGTCGTCTACAAATGTCGGAGGAAAAAATCTAGAATATAAAGAGCCGATTATTTGCGTCTCCCAGGAAGTCACATTGCCGACTGTCACAGGAAACAGGGTTGTCCAAAAGCAATTGTCAACGTGCTGTGAAAGAAGCGAAGCTTCATGCGTTCCGTATCTCCGTGGTTTGAAAATGCATACTGTCGATGGTTTCAGATATTTCTTCAGGAAAAGAATTCGGGCTCTCCGAATCACACGTAGTTCTCGGGTGAAGCGTGGTTTCAACTGTCCGGATACGTCAATTCTCAAAATTCCCGTATTTGGGCCAGGGAAAATTCCAACAAGATACATGAAGAACTCCTTCATTCACAGAAAATTGGTGTTTGGTGTGACATGACTTGGCGCCGCATGATTCATCCCATTTTCTTCTATACAACCATCACAGCAGCTGCATATATGGAAATCTTCAACACCTTTGTAAATCAATTGGACGACGAAGAATTTTCCATTGGATATTACCAGCAGGATGGAGCAACATCACACACATCATATACAAGTACGGTCAAAATTCAGTCCTTTTTCGGCGACCGCGTTACTTCGAAGGGTCTATGGCCACCCCGCTCGTCCGATCTAAAGCCTCCTGATTACTTTTTATGGGGATATCTAAAAGGGGGAGTTTATCAAAAGAAACCGCGAGCCATAGATGCCTTGAAAGCAAACTTCACCGAAAAAATTCAGGAAGTGACGGCGGACGTACTGTTAAGGACCTTCCACAATATGGTGCGCCCGGTTCAATGCTGTCTGGATGCAAATGGTGGCCAGTTCCAGCACATGTTGCGATATCAACACATTTCACAACAAATGAGGTAAGTCCACTCCAAATTCCGTTGCAATATCCTTATTGGTGTTAATATTATTAAAAAAATGCTGGGTTCGGTAGCGAGTGGGACACCCTGGACAAGCCCAGTGGTAAGGTGAGCTTGTATTTGACTGTAATTAAAAGGAAACAAGAACAAAACTCTGAATTTCCCCTTTGTTTCACACACTTTATATTTCCATATAGTCTCCCTCACGGTCGATACAGATACGCCAACTATTAACAAGAGTTTTAAACCCGTCTCTGTAAAAACTTTCAGGTTGTTCTCCGAACCGTTTCCTTGTATCGGCATGAACACCCTTGACACAAGTAAACTAAATTCCTTTCAGATGTCTCTTAAGAGAAGAAAACAACCAGAAGTTGGACGGACCAAAACTGTTAAGGGGCTCAGGAACTTCAAACACAAAATTCTGTATGGCGTCTGAAGTGAAAGCACTGGCATGGGGTTTAGCATCGTCGTGTTACAGAATCATTGGGTGTTTTTCCCAACGCACGCTGTTTATTCTTTGCTTTAACTTTTTTTTAAGGTGCGCACATACCTTTCAAAGGTAATAGTCGTACCTTTGACAATGTACTCCTAATAAATGAAGCCTCATGTAGTCTCAGAACACAGCAAACATGCAATTACCGGCTGAAATTTGGGTTTTGTATTTTTTTCGTTCGAGTAGAAGCTGGGTGTCGGTATTCCAGCTATTAATTTTTCATTTCTGGGTCATGATGGTGAACCCATCTCTCATCACCAGTCAAAATGCTTTGAAGAAAATCACTTCCATATTTTTCACAGCGAGCAAGCAACTTTTGGCATGTTTCAAATCTTGATTTCTTCATTTTAGTCGTTAGGTGACGCGGTACCCAACTACCCCCTGGCGTAGAAACAATGCAGTATTTTAAGAAGAAAAACTTTCTAAAAGGTTTGTTGACATGAGTACCATCGGTCTACAAACGACGTTTTTTTCAATCTAAAATTTAAAAGCTCATATTTTGCTGCAAATACATCAGAAGCAGAAATTAAGGTCTACGCCCCCTGGCGGCCAAACTATTTTTTTTTTTTTTTTACAAAAATTAGAAAAATTTTGTGCAAACGATTTCCCATCAGGAGCTGTATCCGGTGCAGAAAGAATTTTTCAAATCGAAGACTTAGAAGCAGAGATATAGGGGGAAACCCAATTTACCACTACGCCTCCTAACGAAAAGTCTATGAATCACTTGGAAATTTTGAAATTATATGAAAAACGTATCACACTGAAAACACTATCCAGCAAAGAAGGAATTTTTTAAATCGGACTTTTAGAAGTAGAGATATTTGTAAAAATAAAATATACATCTCCGCCCCCTGGCAGAGAAACTGTGAAATATTTTACGAAGAAAATATTGCAAAAAGGTTTACCGATGTGAGTGGCATCGGTCCACGAAATAATTTTTTCAATCGATATTTTAGAAGCTCAGATTTTATGGCAAATACATCAGGATCAAAAATTAACACTTATGTCCCCTGGTGGCTAAAGTATTCTTTACCAAAAGTTTGATATTTTATGCAAAAGAGTTTCCATCACGAGGTGCATCCGCTGAAGCAAAAATGTTTCAAATCGGAGTTTTAGAAGAAGAGTTATCGGGAAAACTGTAATTTACTTTTACGCCCCCTAGTGGAAAGTCTATGCGTAATTTGTAAAAGTAACTATATCTAAAATACTCTTCGACGTAAATAGACTCGAAGATAAAAGAATTTTTTCAATCGGATGTTTAGAAGCAAATATGTGGAATAAAACGTATTTTTGAATTCGACATCATCTGCATTTACGCCCTCTAGCGGCGAAATTGTACATCGTAAAAAACAAACAAAATAGAGGATCATCATTTGCATATTTCAAGCTTCCCAATGCAAAAAGAATTTTTGAAATCGGACTAATAGTCGCAGAGATAGCGTGGGTACGGACGGACGGACGGACCGGTAACATAAGCACGATCTTTTTTTACAAAAGACGTGCTAAACAAACATGCTTTAATTTTTTCTTCCGTTTTCATTAATTTCGTTCTGGTGGATTTCAAAAACTTCCGTTTTTCATCGGCCTCCCACGAAAAAAAATTTTGCATGTGCTATTGCATTGAAGTGTGAAACGTAGACTAATTTAACTTTCCTTTTTAGCACGTCTTTTATAAAAAAAGATCGTGTTTATGTTATCGGTTTGTCCGTCCGTCAGTCTGTACCCACGATATCTCTGCAACTATTAGTCCGATTTGAAAAATTCTTCCTGAATTGGGAAGCTCGAAATATGCGAATGATGATCGTTTGTTTCGGCTTTTTTTACGATGTACAATATCGCCGCTAGAGGGCGTAAATGCAGATGATGTCGAATTCAAAAATACGTTTTATTCCACATATTTGCTTCTAAACATCCGATTGAAACAATTATTTTATCTTTCGATTTCAGATGTACTTACTTTTTCAAATTACGCATGGATTTTCCGCTAGGAGGCGTAAAAGTAAATTACATTTTCCGCGATAACTCTTCTTCTAAAACTCCGATTTGAAAACTTTTTTATTCCGCGGATACACCTCCTGATGGAAAATATTTTGCATATAATTTCAAATTTTTGGTATAGAATACTTTGGCCACCAGGGGGCGTGAAGCGTTAATTTTTGCTTCTGATGTATTTGCCATAAAATCTGAGCTTCTAAAATATCGATTGAAAATATTATTTCGTGGACTAATGCCATTCGCACCGATAAACGTTTTCGAAATATTTTATTCTTAAAATATTCTACAGTTTCAACGCCAGGGGGCGTAGATGTATATCTTATTTTTGTCAATATCTCTACTTCTAGTAGAGTGATTTGAAAAATTCCTTCTTTGTTTGATAGTGTTTTCAGTGTGACATGCTTTTCATATAATTTCAAAATTTTAAAGTAATTCATAGACTTTCCGCAAGGGGCGTAAAGGTAAATTGCTTTCCCCTTATATCTCTGCTTCTAAATCTCCGATTAAAAAAATTATTTCAGCTCCTAATGGTAAATCCTTTGCACATAATTTCTAATTTTTGTAAAAAAGGTTTGGCTACCAGGTGGCGTAAGATTTAATTTCCGCTTCTGATGTATTTGCAGCAAAATATGTGTTAGAAATTATTATTAGAAATATGACTGTCAGAGTTCTTCGAACCAGACGCCTCAGAGAACATTTAACAGAATTGCAGGTGGCGCTGCTCGAAACATTTTTAGTTGTTTACTCTAGCGAGCGTTCCTGAGAAAAAAAAAGAAGATCCCCTTCTGCTGCTCACGTCGGTTAGTAATCTAAGTGGTTTATCTTTGACTGAACAACAACAATGTCGGTGATATGTAGAGGGTGTGCGTGTTGGAATAGTGAGTTATTACCGTTTTTGTGGAGATGTACAATAAATATTAGTGTGTTGCCATGAAGCGTTTTTATGTGTGGAATCCCTTTTTTCTCTGTGTGATTACTAAGGATAGATCTTCCTGCAGCTGGTAAGTGGCTTACTGCGTTACTTAAAGGAATTATAGATTTTAATTGTTTAGAAATATTTAACAATCTGAGCTTCTAAAATCTGGACTGAAAAAAAAGTCGTTTGTTGACCGATTCTACTCATGTTGACAAACCTCTTAGGAACATTTTCTTCTTGAAATAATGCATGGTTTCTACGCCAGGGGCGTAGATGTATATCTTATTTTTGTCAATATCTCTACTTCTAAGAGTCCGATTTGAAAAATTCCTTCTTTGTTGGATAGTGTTTCCGATGCGCAATGTTTTTTCTATATATTCAAAATTGTCAAGTAAATCATAGACTTTCCGCTAGGGGGCACAAAGGTAAATTGCGTTTTCTGCGTTATTTCTGCTCCTAAAACTCCGATTTAAAAATTTCTTCCTGTATCGCATACAAGACCTGATGGGAAATATTTTTCTCCTAATTTCTAATGTTTGGTAAATAATGGTTTGGCCACCAGGGTGCATAAGTGTTCATTTCTGCCTCTGATGTATTTGTAGCAAAATCTGGCCTACTGAAAACTCGGAATTTTTTTTTTCTTGGACCGATACCGTTCATATGGATAAACCTTTTGAGAATACTTTCTTCCTAAAATAATGCATGGTTTTCCCACCAGGGGACGTAAAGTCACATCTTATTTTTGTCGATATCTCTGTTTCTAAGAGACCGATTTGAAAAATTATTTCTGTGTTGGAGAGCGTTGTCGGTGCGAAATGTTTCTGATATAAATTCATGTTTTTCTTAACGCACAAGTCTACAACCAGAGGGCGTAAGATAACGATTCCGTTTACAGCAATATCTGCGAGATTAAAAACCTGATTGAAAAGCTTCTTGTTTCCGTCACGTACAATACCATACCAGTTCCACTGACTTTGAATAGCTTTGATAAACTTAATTTGCGTCAGAACGGATTCAAAAGACGATCTTATTACACCAGAAAATTTGGTGTCATCTTTCTTATTAGTTCCTGTATCTAAGCACATTGTAGTTCATACTCTTTAAGCATTTTCCAAACTTAACATTTACCTTTTCTCTCTCGACTGAATGTTCTATGGTAACTGAATTGAAGTCTGAGGTTGAATTACGTATATATGAAAAAAAGACATAAGAACGAGGTTTACGGTCTATGTTGAAGCTGACTCTCGTTAAATGTATGCTGCTTCGTTTTGTTAGAGGAGGTATACTTCTGTCTTTCGTTAGATGCACTGCTTAACTCAAGTTTGTTAAAATTCACGTTCTCGTTAGATTTTCGGCTAGAGCATATTAGCTTTATTTTTGCTGAAGCGATCATTGTACTTGCTGAACTGAATAAAAATTTGAGAATGCAAGTACATCTGTTGAAGTATTATTGAAGTGAGATTTATGGGCTTAATAAAGGGCATTGCATCTTAAGCTATCCATGGTTTTCAGCCAAAACGAACCAGTTAATCAAGCTTTGCGTAATGTTAGTGTTCTAGGTAAACTGACTTTTCACGTATATATTTATATTCTCAAAACCGAAGAGCACCACAAGCGACACTTGAGGACAAAGAAAAATCATGGGCTTCACATGAGGCCAGTGCCCTTTGTGTTAAAAAACTGTGGCAATAGCCAAAAGGTAAGAAAAAAAAACGTTCGTTTTGATACACTAATGATCTCAAGGGAACCAAATGTGTCCCAGTGTTTATTGCAAACTCTTTTGATCGAAGATTCCGCCCAATCGACCATAGAACTGGTAATATATTTAAGCGTGAATTTGTCGATTTAATGGTTGCATGCCATGAGAAATATTCAAAAAGTGGGAGAAAGTATTCCACACGAACCCACCGAGCGAAAAATCGTTCAGAAGCTGGAAGCATGTGTTTCGTAGCTTGTTAGACACCGTAAGAAACACTTCCTCAGGAAAATAAAAAATCGGTTCACTATTTCAACTAGCAATGCAAAAGATAGACTCCAGACAAGCAACGGTATCAGTACCAAATCCCAAAATTTTGGGTAAGAAAGTTCTTCTTTGTACACTCATTGTCACAAAAAATCCGCGCACCAAGAAGGAGGCATTGGATTGAAATGAGATTTTAGTCGCGATATGGTACATACCAAGGACAGAAGTGATTACAATATCACAGCAGCAGGCTGATTTCCCGCTGATATATGGTACACATTCCGGTCAGCGTCAGTACCGCGTCGGACCGTCTCGTGCTCGGATACATGCCGTGATACGGATGGAGTCAAAGAGACGCCGTATGTTATCCTGCGACAGATTAACCCACACTTCTTGCAACTGACGCTCTAAATCACGAACATTGGGACATGGAGAAAGCTGGCTTCCCATCTAGTCCCACACGAGCTCGATGGGCGAGAGATCAGGCTCCAGTAGCATAGAAGCATGACGTACGCTGTCCTGGAAAGCCCAAGCCGAGTGCGGACGGGCGTTATCTTGTTGGAAAATGACCCCGGACTGCTCCTCCAGGAAAGGCAAGACCAGAAGCTGTAGGATCTCCTGTGCGTAGAAGCTGTAGGATCTCCCCTCGGATCATTGCGAGGGTAGTACGGCTGTCATACGCGAAGGATCCCCAGACAACCACGCTTGCATTTCGGGACGTGTGCTGCTGTATAGTGAAGTTGGGATTACAGCGCTCACCTTCGGTCCTCCACACTCTGACATGGTGGTCGTCCGTTTCCATACAGAAGCGGGATTCGTCGCTGAACTCTATACGTTGCCATTCCGTTGCATTCCACGTTGCTCGCTGCTGCAACCACTGCAATCGACTCCGACGATGGTCAGGTGTTAATGGAAGAAACCGTAAGGTCCGTCGAGAGTGCTGATTCGCCTCTTCCAGGGGTCTGGAAATGGTTCTGGTGGACACAAGTGTCCTTTGTACAGCAGCCACACGTCTCTGGATATTGGTAAAGGACGTCGTTGCATCTTTGCGTGCCGCTCTTATGATCCCACGGTCCTCTCTGCTGGTAGTGTGTCTGGGTGGTCCAGAGACAGTCCGCCGTGTCTGGATGCCTTCGTGTGTCCATTGTTCCCAACACGATCGCACCGTACTTTCCGACCGGCCCAAATGGCGGCCGATTCGGCGCGCTGGCCACCCTGCCTCTCTTGTCCCGACGATACGGCCTCTTTCAGACTCCTCCAGTTGCCCGTACGCACATCTACGGCGGCTCCACAGCATGTCTATCGCTCAGCATCTCACCTGACTCTTACCGTGCACGTTGGCACGAACGTGGAGTTCCCTGCGCTGCACTGTACAAGCCCCAAGGATTGCGATTGCGCATGTCCGGTCTTGGACGAACGGGCATGCGGAATAACACGAAATTTTGCTCATTTGCGTGTCTGACCTCCCCGTAGCCATTCGCCGAGTTTCGCGTTAATCGCACAGGTTTTTCTTGGTGCGCAGGGTTTTATGGCAATGTGTGTATTTACTTTTCTTTTGAATCGTAATGTAGCCAAAGTAAGAGGAAATCTAGAACTAAGTTTTTTGAACTCCTGTCCCGGAAGATTAAAAGAAGCTTGGATCGCTAATCTCTTCACAGAAGATGACAACTGCTACATGCTAACCCACCAGGAAAAAGAAAGTTTTGTTGAACTTCCTCCTGATGCCAATCTGGTATTGATATTCAGATCCAAATCTATGACTCAGTTTTAGGGTATTATTAAGAAAGAATATCTCGGCGATAAATCTTTAAAATTATTGGTAACTATTTCGACCACATATTTATTGAGAAAAGACCTTTTCCGTCGTTTCGGAAAAACAAAGCACATCCATACAGCACAAAAAGTTTCAGATACGTATCAATAATGTTACAATCTCTCATTTTCATTACACTTTCAGATATATCTTAAAATTACGTTTAAGCAACATCTATTTTGGAACAGTACATTACGGTTACGTTAAAAATAGTATTCCCCGATACTACTGTTTTATAGTTTCCATTGTACATAATTGCTTACTTGATGTTACATTACGGCGATATTTAGAATTTTTTGTTTGGCAACGGCATGCGGATTTATGTCATTTCACCGAAGCACTCTCGTAGTCGTATTTCCACGTGCTACTGGGATATTCTTAGGTGATACTGTCGTACTCGAGTTAGCTAGTTAGTTGATTTAATATTTCCTCTTTTTTTTTTTTTTTTTCTTTTTTTCGTGATTCAAGATCATCTGAAAGTAAGTAATTGTTTTGATTATTATAATTTTTAAATTCTAAAAAGCATTTTATAAAATCTAAGTAGATGGCTGTGTTGTTGTATTATACCAGCATGTTTTTTTTTTTACTAGAAGCTGAGAAATTTCATATTGGTAGGCATTTAGAGAAATGACGAATTTGATGTTCGTTCTTTTTTTCGCTGAAATATAGTCTATTTTACATGCATAATAGAAAATCGACACCCTCATTTGGGACCGATTTTTAGTTCTTTTTTTATTAATATATAAATTACAGCGGACTGCGTTGAACCTGCGAAAACGTAAACAACTCGTAATACGACTGTTGTTGCTTTTAAGACAGCTGTCGAGTGTAATACTTTTTATTGTGATTTTATTAAGTTTATTAAATCTGTAATGTTCAACGTAGTAAACATGTAACAGTAATATGATGATGTCACAAATATCTTTCAAATACGTAACAGTAATGTAACGAAGTTACAAATATCTTTCAAATACGTAACAATAACATGAAGTTGGTATGTTTCAAAGTTATTTGAGGACATTTGGACGTAACCGTAAGGTTTCTGAAACATTACTGTTACATTGCGCAACGTATTTGAAAAGTCTCAAGGTTTCAGTGCTGCGGACTTGTAACATATACGAAATATTATGTGCTGTGTGGACAGGAACATAACGAACATTAACAGCAACACTGCACCTTAAAGAAGCTACGCTGGAACTACGGTTCGAGAAGATTGTCGCGCAGCAGCGGCAACAGATGTCTTATTGACCCCAGAAAAAAGTGATATTAAAGGAAAGGAGAATATTGTAGTATATTGATTACTAGTTTTACTAACTGGCTTTCCCCGGGATTTTTTTTTTTTTGGAGGTTTAACGACCACCGTGAGCAACTCAATGGGCTATAAGCAGTCGCCCGTCCCAAATTTAGGGTCACTGGTTCCAGTGAAGGGAGAGAGCCAGTGCCGTAAGACAAACACAACATCCATGCCTCACCGGGATTCGAACCCGGGCCCCTTACGGACGAATGATCAGAGGCCATCGCTTAGACCACTGCGCCACCGGGGCGGCCCCCGGGATTTAGGCTCATTAATTTCATATTCCTTTATAAGTCACTGAAAAAATCGGGGGGGGGGGGGATGATGCTTGCAAGAAAGAAAAAAGCTGATTTCACAAATTCGGTCATTACAAATTATGTATTCATATGGTGTGATTATTTCAGCTTTTGGCCGTACACAACTTTTTTGGTTTCTCCTTCATCGGCGACAATATATAATTTTGTTGGATCCTTTGCTCTTGACATTCCAACATACAGCTCTCCATGTGAGAAGCATTCATCAGTCAAATCCAAGGAGATTATGTTACTAGAGACACCACTGGCTCTGCCGCCATAGGTCACAGCTAATCTATAGTGTGACGTCACAAGCAGGCAAAAACGAACTGAGTTATACAGTTGATAAAACAGTAAGCTTGTGTATCATTGATAAAGATTATTGAATTACTCATTTTATCTGTTTATACGCTTAGAAGCTTTTGTTCTATTGGTTTCCAAGCAGCTTCTCTTCTGCGGCTGCGTCGTGCCTGCTCATGACGTCATTTGCAGCACGAGCGGTGACTTATGCGCCCAATGCTGCGTGGATACGAGTGGTGTCTCCAGTATTATAACCTCCTTGGTTAAATCCAAGCCCGTAACTTTAAGCGATTGTCCCTGCGATTTATTAACGGTGATTGCAAATGCAAGCCGAACAGGTAATTGTAATCGTTTGAATGAAAATGGCAAATCAGTTGGAATTAATGGAATCCTTGGAATAAAGACGTGCTCGCCTTCAAATGGTCCAGTTAGAATCGTTGCCTCGATGACATAAGCATTTAAAGCCTTCACCGTCCGTCTTGATCCGTTACACATTTCTGGTGAGTCCAAATTTCTTAACAGCATAATGGGAGATCCAACTTTCAGCACTAATTTGTGTGGCGAAATTCCGTTTGGATTCAAAGAATTCAGAAATTCTACCGGATAGCTTCTTACTCTCGAGTTTGAAGCTCGTTGGCTATCGGACGTTCGGCGCTCGTTCGTCTCTTCAGCAGTCTCATTGCTTCGTCCTGTAGCAGTTCGAAATCCTTTCTCAGCAAGTCGCGCCTATGTTTTATCAGCAGTTTCGTTGCTTCGTCAAACACTTTGTTGAGTTTTGTCCGTTTCACGTGCTTGTGAGCTTTCCTCTTCCGATTGCTTGGTTCGTGATAACTTTTGGCGTTTTGTGTTGATTCGTGTTTGATTAAAAATTGGTCTCTTCCGTTTGGGCATTGCTGTCACAAATATTTGTCGAGAATTAAAGCAACGAAATCTACAGAATGTATGGAATTTGTAGAATCAAACGGACCAAATGCATTACGAATTATTTAATACGCATCCAGGAGACACTGCATTAGAACACCGACTGAACAAAATTCATTAACAATTTGTTATCGACGATCAAATGCATCACGTGCTTTCCGTTTCAGACGTCTTTGAGGGGCGAATCTCTGGGATAAAAAAGTAAAAACATATCTTTGCGAATATTTTATGAAACTGGCTGAAATTTTAATGAACACCATAAATCGTTAATAGGAATATTACCAGCAAATTTCTCCTGAACCGGTAAATAACTTTTTAAATTAGCCGTCAAAATTTTATTAAACGTTTCTGCCTATATATTTTTGTTTCCCGATGAATTAAAAATTCCATGCTTATTTTAAAAAGTTTTGTCCGGATTCCGGGGAAATTTTGAGGAACTCCTCTTATTACCAATTCGTGGTGCTGATAAAAATTTCAGCCGGTTTCATTAAGAAATCGCAAAGTTCGTTTTTGCATTTTTTTATGCACAGTTCTCAAAGAATAGAAACACATGTGGATGTGCTGTGGCGATGAATGCAGTCACGTGCTTTCAGATTTGGAGCATGATAAGGATGACGTGGCAAACGACGCTGACTTTATTGATTCGCTTATTAATTAATTAATTCACAACTCGCGAACGAAACAACGTAGAGATCTTAAAATAGTAGCGTTGACCTAGGAATTCCAGTATTAATAAGCTATGCAAATTTCACGATGCCACAGTTCGGCTTTCGAGAGTTTTTGCTGCTTCAGACAAACAGACGCTTTGTGCTTTGCACTTATAGATTGCACTTATTAATCATTAAAGAATATTAATAAATTATATTTTATTAACTGTAAGTAGGTGACATGGAATGACCTGGTATATAAATTATGGATTGTACACAGTGATAATTATCATACAGAATATTTCGAGATTAAATGCTCGAAAATAGCCTAAAGGGTTTGTTTCGGCATCGCCTTTCCGTAAAAGTTTTTCCAACGTTTTGACGGTCCGGGAATGCAAAAAGGTTGAGAACCACTGCTTTAAAGAATGACGTCATCGCATAGAAACCGGCCTTGTTCTGCCACGACAGCATTTGTCAGCTACCTATGGATAGCGCAAGGTTGTGACGTAGGGGTCATATACCTAGACGATGATTAAGCGTGACCTGTGTTTGTAAGTAGTGGTATATATTCGATCATAAAGCTCTGGAACCTTAGGCATAAAACTAATACATTAACTTTCAGCGAAATTAAATACAGTAAAACGTCGGTTATCCATGGTAATAGCGGAACTACACAGCCCGGATAACTGAAAAACACCGTTAATCCAAATTACGTTTTACTGAGTTAAATACACTGCCTGAAAGTGAAAAAAGAACACCAAGAAGGAATTGCTGGACGATCATGAAATACACATATGTTAATGGGGTCAAGTTTACATAGCCGCCCCGGTGACGCAGTGGTCTAAGGCGTTGGCCTCTGACCATTCGTCCGTAAGGGGTCCGGGTTCGAATCCCGGTCAGGCATAGATGTTGTGTTTGTCTTACGGCACTGGCTCTCTCCCTTCCCTGGAACCAGTGACCCTAAATTGGGGTCGGGCGACTGCTTATAGCCCATTGAGTTGCTCACGGTGGTCGTTAAACCTCCAATCAAAAAAAAAAAAAAAAAGTTTACATAGGTGTGATGCTAATTTCGGGACCAACCGGTGAGCGCTTACGCCACAGCACGGTATAATATGCAAATTATTGTGGGTGGTATTTAAGGACTATGGCGAATGGAATGGAATCAGTCGTCGGCGTACGGACACGTGCCAAGACCCTGAAGAAGCTGCAATGCCTGGACATGGAAGACGTGTACGATTTCAGCAGTTATCGGACTTTGAGCGAGGTCGTCTAGTCGGACTCCGCGAGGCCGGGTGGTCGTATTGTCGTATTGCGGAGCGAATTGGACGGGGTGTATCGCTGGTGGTACGAAGGTGGCGTAGATGGTATGAGGAACATTCCCACATGAGAAGACGTGGATCCGGGAGTCACAGACGGACTGATGAGAGGACCGATCGACGCATAAGAAGAGCGGTGTTGTCAAGCAGAACATCCACTGCGACGCAAATCCGAGCTGCCGTTGCACCTGAGGTGACTGTGTGAACAATCCGCAACCGTCTACTGGATGCAGGACTACGTGCATGTGTGCCTTTGACATGTGTACCTCTGACTCCAGCCCACTGTTAGGAACGGCTTCAGTGGTTTCGCCAACGTCTGCACTGGAGAACGCAATGGCGATCTGTCGTGTTCAGCGATGAAAGCACATTCTGCTTGGGAGCCTCCGATGGCCGTATGCGTGTTCGCAGACGCACAGGGGAGCGTCTCCACCCTTCTTGCATCTGCGAGCGACACACAGGGCCTACACCTGGTCTCCTGGTGTGGGTAGCTATCAGCTATCACTCCCGCACACAACTAGTGTTTGTACCGGGTACGTTAAACAGCACCTCCTACATCAACAACATCATTCAGCCCGTTGTTGTGCCATTTGTAAGGTCGGTCCATCGTAGTGTTTTCCAGCAAGATAACGCACGCCCACACACGGCACGTGCAACGCAATATGCACTTCAGGGTGTGAGACAACTTCCATGGCCTGCACGTTCACCGGATTTGTCCCCCATTGAGCACGTGTGGGATTTTATGGGACAACGACTTATCCGGTCTCCACGGCCAGCCACGACCATCCCCGATTTACGCGTCCAGGTTGAGGATGCTTGGAACTCAATACCCCAAACTTACATCCAACATCTGCACGACAGACTCCATACCAGAATTGCAGAGTGTGACGCAGTTCATGGCGGTTCAACCTCGTACTAACCATGTTACATGGAAATGTTATTTTTCAGTTTACCTGCAAATACAGCTGTATTTTGCCATAATGTTTTGATCACGTTATCCTCTGTATTCCGTTATTATGCTGTATAAATTTTGTTGGTATCAAACGTCTCCTTCTTGGTGTTCTTTTTTCACTTTCCGCCAGTGTACATAAAAAACCCCTACAAAAACATAAGATAAACGTTCTTGTAATATGTTAATACAAACCTTAACAAATTAAATATTATTTAGTTAGAACATCCCTGGTTCTTGTTTGTTTTACTTGTAGCATTATTTTTTTGTTTCATGTTTTCGTATACGTCTGGAAGATTGTAAAACTTCAATGTAATCAACATCATCGTGACTTTCTACGAAATTAAGCAATGTTTCTGCAGCTGCTAAGGCTTCGTTACAGTTTACTTTGTAAGCTCGTGTGGTTCTTCGTCATTGTTCTCGTCGAGAGAAAGACTCGTAATGTTTGACAGACAAAAGAGACTAGATTAAATTCGTTATAAATTTGACTGCGATTCTGGCGCCAGTCCGAGAAACCGCAACCTGAGTACAAATAAGTTCTGCTAGGAAGATGCCATTATGCCCTAATGCTATTTAAAATACGCAGTAATGTAATCTGTTAGTTTACGAATTCATTTGCATAGTTAATTCAAAAAACAAGAAATCAAATTTTGTGTGTAGTACAGAGGACTACAGTTAATCAGAACCCGCGGATAATTGAGCGCCGTATAATTGACGCTTTACTGTATATGCGTCATTTATTCCTGCCGGGTAGAATTTTTTTTTTTAGTTTTAATTTGTGTAGTACTGGACTCAAATGAAGCGCTAACAACAGCTGAATTGTTTGTCGATATTACTGTTGTGGTTTAATACAGTTCCTGTTCCGTTTACTACGAAGACTAAAAGTGGTACACAATACCTAATGCCAGAATCTGTCAACAGATTTAAAGAAATTACTTTAAAAGTTATGGATTCTTCGTTTATAGAAACCCCCTTCCACAGGTTTTGACGTAATACAGAGGTGGAGCACGTGTCAAGACGACAACTCTGCAGCGATACATTCCATCGGATGTCGCCCCGGTGGCGCAGTGGTCTAAGGCGCTGGCCTCTGATCATTCGTCCGTAAGGGGTCCGGGTTCGAATCCCGGTGAGGCATGGATGTTGTGTTTGTCTTACGGCACTGGCTCTCTCCCTTCCCTGGAACCAGTGACCCTAAATTAGGGACGGGCGACTGCTTATAGCCCATTGAGTTGCTCACGGTGGTCGTTAAACCTCCAATCAAAAAAAAAAAAAAAAAAAAAAAACATTCCAACGGTGTAGCTTAGTCGGTGTAAGCAACTCACTCCGGAGCGATGAGATCCGTAACCGACAAATTCCTGTTTTCACATTCGCGCCCGAACGTAAGAATGGATCTACTGGTCATTGAGTTCTTCGAAAAATATGAGATATTCGTTCCACACATCGTCTAAAATTAATGAGAGGTTCCTTCTCCGCTTCCAAAAAAGAAACAAAAAATCAGAGCGAGCTGATGTGACGTACTTCAGAGGTGAATCACGTGTCAAGACGACAAATCTGCAGTGATACATTCCGTCGGACTGAACTGAAACCTCACAATTTCATGTAAGACTTCCGTCCACAGAGGTTTAGGAACAAACAATCTACAGCGGGTCCGCCTCTTGGGTAGGGCACAGAAACGGAAGGATTGAGAGCAAGTCTAGCTACTTTGACAGAACAATTTATAACGAAGTAAATTTCTCCGTCATTTTTGTCCACGCCGGGCAACGAACCCGGGTCCCCTCATTCCGGAATTAGTCGCTCTCCCAACTGAGCTACGCGGACGTATGCTCTCACTGCTATCTGCCTTTATCTCATGTGCGTCCTGCGGTGCAGGCACGTCACAGGTATATAAGTGAGATAGAGAACAGTAGATGGCACCACCGTATAAGATCGTTTTTGTTCAAAGATGGATGAGACAAATCGACACCTTTATATGTAACCGGGGGGTTTGTTCCCAGGCGCCGTCATTTAACGTGCTCTCCCGATGCACCGCGGATATTCAGGGATGTTAGCAAATCCCACCCCTCCGGAAGATCAGCCCAGGATTGAACCCGTTCGCCCTCGTTTAGTAGTCTGGTTTGCTAGCCACTAGGAAATCCGCGGTTTACATTCCGTCGCTGTAGCTTCTTCAGTTACAGCAACTCATTGCGGACCGAGGAGACGTGGGTTCGGACTTCATCACTGACAAATTCCTGTTTTCCCAAGGTTTCAGAACATGTTCAATTAGCAGCAGAACCAGACATAATGATAATAATAAAATTAATTACTTTCATTATTTTTTGGAAGGAAGTATAATAGTGATGACATAAATTATTCCACCTTGGAAGTTCATTCATTATTCACGCAGTAGACTCATTCGAAAATCACTACTGAATTTCCAGATTGTCATTATGCACACTGGGTAAATTATTCGTTGCAGGAATCTGCTATTTATGGTCAAAGAGCTTTCAAGACAACTTTTTTTTTTGCAGACTGCCTAAAGGAGCGTGAGCTCTTCAGCAATCACCGTTCACGATAAATCACTCGCCAAGAGCCAGGTATAGTGGTACGATTCGGACACACCATTGAAATGAACAGCATTCACGTAGCATTCAAATTCTTAAGTTTCACTATTATTTCCTAGCTGACTGCTGATTGTCCACTCACGCAACGGTTAACAAATATTAACTATAGACATTACTTTTTTTATTTGGAGAGTTCGTTTGCAAACGTATGGGGCGGAATAAAGTTAAATGGTATGCAACTTCAGTGAGTGCCTCAGTAATGGATTGCATATCATTCACAGCTGTTTTTGGAAAAAATAGAGCGATCTCTCCTCCATTCAACGTCGAAGATGAATCATTCTTTGCGAGCTACAACGATGAGGCATTACATTATGACCACCTACCTAATAAGCTGTAGGACCTTATTTAGCCAGCAAAACAGCGGCCACTCGGCGAGGTATGGTTCCGATGAGGTGGCGATAAGTATTCTGGAGTATCTGGCACCATAATGACAACAGCAGGTCCTTCAGTTTCCGTACATTTCGGAGTGGTGGTGAATTAGCGTGAAACCGCTTTTCCAAGTCGAACCATAAATGTTCAATTGCGTTCGTGTCAGGCGAATTTGTAGGCCAGGGCATTAACAGAAAATCACCAGCATGTTGGTCGAAACAGAAAGATACCAGTATGTTCCTCGAAACACTTAACAGAAAGTCACCTTGACGATTTGGCAGTGTTGCATGGAACATTATTCTCTTGGTAATTACAATCGCCAGCAGGATACACAGTTGCCTCCATGAATGGGTGAACTTGGCTTGTAATCATGTTCAGATATCTGACAGCTTTCAGGGGTTGTGCTATTGGGATAATGGGCCTAAATTGTCCCAAGAGGACATTGACCACAGCACAACATCTCCGCGGCCGGCCTGTTTCCGCCCAACTGTGCATCCAAGTAACATAGCATCCTTGGTAATCGGCGTATCCGCGCTAAGGCGTCTACATGATACATAAGGAATCTTGATTCGTCAGACCAGGCGGCTTTCTTCCAATCATCCACGGTCCAATCTCGATGATCTTGGGCCTATTTCATGCGTTGTTGGCGATGATCTGCAGTGAGCATGGGGAACAGGCTGGGTCTTCGGCTACACTGGCCCATACGCAGAAGATGCGATGAATTGCGTGCTACGACACATTGCCCTGTTCACTACTGTTGTAGCTGCGGGTGATTTGTCGCACTGTGGTCGCTGTGTACAAAGCGATACAGTCTCCGCTTCCATCCGGCATCAGTGATCTGCGGACGATTGTTCGTCGTTTGGTTATCTGCGCACCGCTTTTGATATATACTCACTACGGCGGCTGGTGAACAACCCACAAGCCGCTCCGTTTCCAAGATCATAGTTCCTCGGCGCCGAGCCATCACAATTTGTCCGTTATCAAACTCCGATAAATCGGAAGCTTTTTCCATTCTGACTCCGAACACTCTACAAACCGAAAGCCGGTCCTCGGGTTGTATATATACTGCTATGTGAACTTCACCTGAGCCACCGTTCGGTCTCCAGGCGCGCTCACTTCTCTAGGCTGTGGGTGGACATAATGTAATAGCTCATCGGGGTATTTCAGCACACAATTGAAACGAATAGCTTTCACGTGCCATTCCCATCCTTAAGTTTCACTATTATTTCCTAACTGTATGCTGTTTGCTCACTCACGCAACGCTTGCCCCTTGTTAATTGTCGACATTACTTTTCTTAACGGAAGTCAGTTTACGAACTCATGCAAGGCGAAATACAGTTAAACGTATTGCGACTTCATTGCGTGTAGTAGTAATTGTGGAACGAATGATCAGATACAGTGGTGAGAGCGAAGTAATCACCGTTCATGGTGAAAGGCATTCCTCGTGAATGAACCGTTCACGAATGGTCCACCACTGCAGTATAATGATAGAGATTCAGTTCTTCGCCTAGGTTCGCTTTAGATAACATGAATATTTACCGAAGATGGATGCATTTGTCTCTCATGAAAATGCACTTAAAGAGGATTAATTTGTTTGAACCGTACTGCGTGATTCAAAATCAGCTACGTGGATTTGAAGACTGAAATTGAGTGAAAGGCATCCAAATGCGAAAGGGCTTTCGCATAAGTAGATCAGACGTTCGTTTAAGAATTTGTCCATTATCTTTTCTTCCGTTTCAAAGAGGTCTGATAGGAAAGCAGCCCCTGAAAAGCAGCTTCTCTTGCAAAGCCGGGTACGTATTACAATGAGAGATATATTTCACATATCAGACACTTCTCCAGCAATGTGCAACGCGAAGAATGTGAGACCGACAGTTATTGAAGAGACGCATTTGTTTAATCACTAGAAAACTCAAATTTAGCGAAAACAGGTTGCTTTGAAGGTACTCTCCGCAAGGCCATTACTGCAGAAGCAAACGAACCAGTTGGTTTGATGTCTTTCGCGCAAGCTCCAAATGTTCCGAAATTTTATTTTATTTCTTAAAGACTAAATTCAGACTAGGCCGTCGCTTTTCACTATTTTAATGAAGCGGAACAGTTTCAGTTCTTTCCCTTTTATAAATCGACCAAATGTTGGCAGTTTTTCCCTTTTCCTTTCTGGAAGAGCTTTGAGTAGCCTACTCATTGCAGCTGCTGTCTGCAATGTCGGTGCCAAAATTTATAATTTCATGCCCTAGAATAAAAGGTCTGACAAAATGTATTCTACCACATTTCTTTCTTTTAAACTAGACGGAGAACAGCGCCGAGACTCAGCGGGGCTTGGTCTTAGTGCGCATGCATGAATTTTTGCCACAATGTCGGCTAGATACTTTATGAAGTATCGTCTCCTTCAGGGATTACCATTAGGTCCTGCTTCGCATTCTTTTTTTTTGTTTGTTTCATTGTGTTTTTAAATTTTCTTCCCTTCAAAGGCATTTTCAACTTCGGGAACAGATAAAGGTCGGAAGTAGCCGTCAGAGCTGAGTTCCGGATCAATTTTTGGAGCCCGAGCCCGTCCGAGCCCGTGGTATATCAGCCCACCTTGTATCAGCCCTAGCCCACAAGAGCCCGAATTTTATATGGCAAGATAGAGCGCGGGCCCGAACGATCCCGTAAACTGGCTAAGCTGTTTCACCATTAACAAAAAACAACAACAACAAAACAACAACATATTTTCCAAACTTCCACTCTCCCCTCCTCCTGCAATTAACCAACGTATTTCTCAAATAAGGATTGGCAAAGGAGACTCTATCTATGTTTGTACTGCAACTGTACGATTTCCTTTTGACAGTTTGTTTCCTACCCGAAGTGTTTCGGGCGGCCGGGCATCCAAAATTATTGGGCAGTGCTGCACTTGTATGTTGCTCAAATAATGCTAATATTATCGCGCCATAATGCGCTGAAATATATACGTTGCT
This sequence comes from Macrothele yani, assembly GCA_039090855.1. Taxonomy (NCBI): domain Eukaryota; kingdom Metazoa; phylum Arthropoda; class Arachnida; order Araneae; family Macrothelidae; genus Macrothele; species Macrothele yani. Next base: position 117,310,644 of record CM077002.1, on the reverse strand, counting down.
AAATTAATTTACCAGGAAGCTACTGCGTGGAGATAGGGGATAAATTATCGTCGGTAAGCTATCAACTATCCAATATCTATAGTTCTTGAAAAAGCTTTATATTCTCGTCAGAAACACATTAATGCGTGGCCTATGGCATTTTCTACCCAACTCCGCGGCCTATGTATACCCGCTCCCCAACCAGAACCAGTTGCCGAAGAATTCGCTTTACCAACTACATGTATAAAGTGTCTCATTTGCTAAATCATATAAAATCCCATTTATATATATAAAAAGATTCCCTCGCTCTCCCCCTCTCTAAGAGCCCGAGCCAGCCCGATCCCGAACCGCAGGAAATACTTTACAGCCCGAGTCGGATTCAAGCCCGTGCTCTGCTTCAGGCTTTCGGCCTCGGGCTCTCAGCTCTGGTAGGCCATGTCTTAAAGGGAACAACCATCCTTGCCCCGCATGACAGCAACGAGACGACGTGGTATGAACCCAATGAGGTCCTAGAAGTTTGCCCGAAGCACACGTGTTCATTCGGACGGCAGCAGAGCCCGAGATGAAGTGGTTGTGGGTAAGCATATTGAACCTTTCGGTCCAAATAATCCCCCAAGTGGTCTATGGGATGGAGGTCGAGCGATTTCGTCGGCCGAGGGAGAACGGAGACATGACTGTCGTGTTCCTGGAACTACTCATGGCTGGGCGCTTGTTCTGTTGATAGACGCATCACTACCAGGGTAAACGACCTACATGAAGGGATGCATGTGATCAGTGATGGACACGTAACCATTGACGTTCTGGGACCCAGCCAGTGGCACCAGTGGTTCCAGGTATTATCGCTTAGACCGGTCTGGTTTACTTCGTTGACAATCATTTCGTCGACAACTCATTTCGTCGACACTCACTTCGTCAACACTATACAGTATATGCAAACAATCGATTCCAAAAAAACGAAAAAATGTTCAGAACCACCAAATTTGGTATACTATCTCATGGTACTGTAACTTAAATCGTAGACGGTTTTTGAAACAGGTCGGGGCTGGGGTAAAGGCCCCATACAAGATTTTCGTAAAATCTACAGTTTTCAATTTAGAACCACAAAATTTGGTATACCATCTAATTGTACTCTTACACCATACACGATTTTTGGAAGGGTCGGGGCCCAGGGTAAAGGGAGCCCCATACAAAATTTTCTCAAAAATTTCCATTTTTTACTTAAGAACTGCAACACAATTCTACACTCCAATACCCTATCTGCGAGCTAAGTTAGAGTACTATGAGATAGTATTCCAAATTTGATGGTTCTGAATTGAAAACTGTAGATCTTACGAAAATGTTGTATGGGGCCCCATTCACCCCGGGCTCCGAGTCATTCCGTCTGTGGTCTGAGTTGGTGTAAGAGTACAATGAAATAGTATACCAAATTTGGTGGTTCTAAATTGAAAACTGTAGATTTTACGAAAATGGTGTATGGGGGCCCCTTGACCCCGACCTCTTCCGTCTATGATCTAAGTTGGTGTAAGAGTACCATGAGACAGTATAAAAAATTTGGTGGTTCTAAATTGAAAGCTGTAGATTTTACGAAAATGTTGTATGGTGCCCCCTTAACCCAGGGCACCGACCAATTCCAAAAATCGTGTACGGTCTAAGTTGGAGAATCATGAGAGAGTATACCAAATTTGGTGGTTCTAAATTGAAAACTGTAGATTTCACGAAAATTTTGTATGGGGGCCCTTTGACCCCGGGCCCCGACCCCTTCCAACTACCGTGTACGGTATAAGTTAGAGTATCATGAGAGAATATACCAAATTTGGTGGTTCTAAATTGGATACTGTAGATTTTAGGAAAATTTTCAGGAATCGACTGTTTGCATATATAGTGTCGACGAAATGAGTTGTCGACGAAGTGAACCAGACCCGCCTAGACATATACGATTCCACCTCCGGCCTGTACTTGACCGACAAGCGTGTTTGAGACTTGGTTCTCGTTTGTCTGACGCCGTATCCGCCACCGCCACCTCTGTGGAGTAGAAAACTCGATTCGTCGAAGAAGGCAAACTTTCCCACTCTTCCACTGTCCAAGTCCCACGCGAACTGCAGGCGTCGTTGCTAATAGACCTGTGTTAACATGGGTTAACTGTAGCCCCGCAGGACGCACACGACATAAAGGCAGATAGCAGCGAGAACGAACGTCTGCGTAGCTCAGTTGGTAGAGCGACTTGTTCCGGAATAAGTGGACTCTGGTTCGATCCCCGTCGTGGACAAAAATGACGGAGAAATTTACTTCGTTATACAAGTTTTATTTCATATCATAATACGCTTTTAAAAGCATTAACTGTAACCTAGATCAAGAAACTAAAAGGATTATACTGTATAATGCGTATCAGTACTGTGTACAAAACTAAGCAGCACCAAAAACGTAGGAACACACTAATGGCAAATCAAAAGCCAAAACAGAATATTTCTTGCCACTCCGGTGGATGAATGGTCTGAGACGCTGGCTTCTGACTATTCGTCCAAGATGAGGAATGCGCAGGGGGGGGGGGGGTCATGACAAAAGTTATGCCCGCTGTCCACTTTTGAGAAGAGTGTGAAGTAACTGAGAAAACTTACCTTATTGAAGTTGAATGTACTCCACTTCTCTGCTAATGACAGCTTGCCACTGGTGCGGTAGATCCTGGATGCCCCATAATACGCCATCTTTGTTCAGCTGTCGTGTTACTCGGATCACGTCCAATGGCAGTTCATTCAGCGATTTGTAGCAGATGCCACGGAGCCGATTTTTTAACATTGGGAAAAGATCAAAGTATGGTAGATTGAGATCAGGGCTGTATGGTGGATGGGATACAGTTTTCCAGCCATACTTCGACAAAAGTCCTCATACCTACGCTGCACCAGGACACGATGCGTTGTCATGCAGCAAAATCGCCTCCGCTACCAACAAGCTGGGCCGATTTTGACGAATTTTCGGTCTCAACTTTGTCCTCAGAAAGTCACGACAATATTGTGCTTTGACATTTTGCCCTACCGGGACTCGATCAGAAAGAACAACACCCTTGGTATCGTACGCAAAAAAAATCATCATTTGCTTCACTTTGGATTGTTACCGACGAAATTTTGAGGGGCGTGGGGAACTTGGATGCCTCCATTTCGCTGATTGTGACTTCAGTTTGGCTCAAAATCACAGGTCAAAGTCTCGTCAATTGCGACAATTCTGTCCAGGAAGGTGTCGCTCTTCCTTTCGAACCTGTGGAGGTGATTCTGCGCGATGCACACTCTGGGTGCCTTCTGCTTGGCGGTGATTTGATGTGGCACCCAACGCGTTGCGATTTTTCTTTTTCCCATTGCGTCTGACAAAATCCGGTGAACAGACATGGTGGACAAATTTGCCTGATCAGCAATCTCCTCGACTGTCAAACTGCTATTGTTTTCGAGAAACGTTGCAACAATGGTCACAGGTCATCATTGAAACTTGAAACTTGGTCGTTCTGGGTGGTGTAGTGGTTAGCATACCCGGGCGTTTTCTGGGAGACGCGGGTTCGAGTCCCGCTTCAGGACGATGGACATTTTCAAGTTTTCGGATAATATCTGACTTACCATCGTTGTCAGATTTACGCCAAAAATCGGATTGTCATCTTCAAAATTTGTAATGGTGACAGATGTTTCGTCTGTCGCCGTTTGAGGTCGGCCTGAGCGGTGAGCGGTGATCATCTTCGATGCTACTTTGGCCCTCCCGAAAGTTCGATGCCCGGCGAGAAATTGTTCTTTGATCTAAAGTATCTTCCCCACAAACTTCTTACAAGGCAGTATGGATCTGTATCGGTGCCCCCCCCCGACCCGCCACCCCACAGAGTTTCTATTTTCACGTACGAGTTCTGGTCTAACACCGTGACTCGACCTGAGGAGCTGCACGCTTTCATTTCCATACCCTCCCACGTCCACACAGCAAGTGATGGCGCGTCATTGTGATACCACTGCGCTCCTGGGAGCCTGACCTCCGCATGACACAATCATTTTCCCGATTGCATCATCTGCTTCCGTTGTAGTTTAAGGTGTGCAGAACTTTTGTTATGACTCTCGCATTTGTTTTTTGGAGAAGACTGTTTCTCGTCCCTTAGAATTGGAGGGCCTTTATTAGGGACGGGCAACTACCTATAGCCCTTGCAGTGGCTTATACACTGAAGAGCAATTGAATGAGAGAGAGCTGGCGTTATGCAAATGTGGCGCTGTGGGCGGCCCTGTAAACGGAAACGACATGACGTATGAAGCGATCCGACAATATAAGGCGTGATGCGACGGGAATCAGTAAGAGTTGGACGCAGAATGGGTAAGACGAAAGATTTAAGTGCATTTCGTCGGTGGGCAAATTGTCGGTACCCGACGAATGGGTCTCTCCATCTCGGAAGTCGTGCAGGCACTGGGAGTTTCACGAGCTACTGTGTCACGGGTGCACCGTGAGTACATCGAATCCGGTAAAACCATCCCTGCAAGGGCCAACTGCCGTGGACAACAGTGTGTGGATGAGCGGAGTCATCGTCGGCTAGCTCGCATTGTAACAGCGGATACACAAGCCACAGTGCAAGAAATCACTCGGCAATTTAACGCTGGTGCACAAAAACGTGTAAGCTGCCACACCATCCAGAACCATCTCCTCGCTATGAGGTACAGAAGCCATCGTACCACGAGGGTACAGCTGCTGACCGCACATCACAGGGTGCAAAGATTATCATGGGCGCGGGAACATCGCCACTGCACCCTAGACATGTGGAAAAATGTTGCCTGGACTAATGAGTCGAGATTCACGTTGGTACATGCAGATGGCAGGATACGAGTACGGCGCAAACCACATGAAGCGATGAATCCTTCTTGCCAGCAGGGTACTCTTCAAGCTGGTGGGGGTGGCATTCTCGTCTGGGGACTGTTGACGTGGACTGAAATGGGACCACTGGTACGTGTGACATCGTCCCTCACAAGTCAACGTTACCTGGATATCATGGACGACCATTTGCTCCCATTTGTGCGTCTTCAACATCCCACTGGGGACCTCATCCTGCAACAAGACAATGCACCGTGCCATCGCTCCCTAATTGTATCCGAATGGTTGGATGAACACTCCACCGACGTGACCTCACTTCCTTGGCCAGCTAGGTCACCTGACCTCAATCACATCGAGCACATCTAGGATGCCATCGAGAGAGATGACCGCCCTCCATCAAATCTTCGTGAACTGTGGGAGCTTGTTGAGGGGTCGTGGATCCGTATGGCTCTCCAACGCTTCCGGTGTCTTTTCGAGTCCATGCCGAGACGAATCGCCGCCGTCATCAGGGCGAAAGGTGGTGCTACACGTTACTAGACAGTTATCTCTAATTCAATTGCCCTTCAGTGTGGTGGGCGTTCAACTCCGAAACAAGAAAAAAGTTAAACATTCAACGTAGAGGAAATTTTTCACCGGTGAAAAGTACACCGAAGAGCCAAAATATTATGACACCAAAATTTTTCTGAAAATTAAATTAACTGCAGGTAAACGACTGTGCATGTGGAGGACATGAAACGGAATAAATAATACTGAGCTCTATTAATCAATGTTATTCTTGTGTTTCACATTGGAAAAGCAGTGGACTTAAGCAAGCTTGACAATGGCCAATTGCTAATATGAATTACTGGCCGAATTTTAATGGCGAAGACGATTCAATCAGAGCATTTCCGAGACGGCAAGTCTTGTGTGGTGCTACCGGTCAGCATGGTTAGTTCCTCCAAAAAGAGGACCGAGGAGGGGACAACCACGAAACGCTGGCAAGGTGTGAAACGACCACTGCTTATCGGTGCTAGAATTGAGTGAAGGCTATCTCGTATCGTACGAACCAACAAAGGGGTGCTGGGGAACAACTCGCTGGTAATTTGAATGCTGGTGACGAGAGTAATGTGTCACAACACACAATGCATTAAACCCTTCTGGAAATGGGATTGCGTAGCCGCAGCCATTCCTAGTGCTCATGCTAACCTAGGTTCACCATCGAAAGAGCTCACAATGGGCAAGCGAGCTACAAAACTGGACCTTGAATGTTTATAAGAAGGTCGTCTGATCCGATGAATATGGTTTCCTGTTGCACCAAGTGGGCCGCCCGGTACGTGTGCGTCTTTTACTTTGGGAAGTGTTTTCACCAGAATGCACTGTGGGACGAAAAGAAGCCGGTGGAGGAAGTGTAATGCTTTGGGAAATATTCTACTGGGAAACCTTGAGTCCAGTCATTCATATGCCGGAAACTATGGCGTCTACGATCTACCTAAGCATCAGACCAGGTACATCGTTTCATGCCAAAGTAGTGCGTTCTTTTAAAAGGATAATGCGCCAGTACATACCGCCCGTATTGTTCTAGAACGATTTGGCGAAACATGAGGATGACTTTCAGGTACTGTGCTGGTCTCAAAATTTCCCAGACATCAATCCAATCGAGCATCTGTGGTTTGTGTTGGAACAAAAAATCCGATCGGCTGCGGATCAACTATGTAAATTACAATTGCTTAAGAATCTGCTGGTAACGTGTTGCTATCAGATAGCAGAAGACACCTTTAGAAATCTTGTAGCGTCAACACCTAGCCGGGTAAGAACTGTTTCGGCAGTTTTTGGCAGTTAGGACCAACATCATATTTTTCACAGGTTGAAGACAAAACATCCCGTGAGATAACACCTTAGACACAATGCAGTTTTGTAAGATGTGAATCCTTTTATTGGTGTAAACATGACATGGATGTTAAGTCAAATGATATCTGAAAGCTTGAAAATTTCCTCGTCCCGGAACGGGAATCGAACCCACGTCTCCCGGATACCACCCGAGTATGCCAACCCTTTACACCACCCCGAACGACCAAGTTTCAAGTTTCCGATTAATTTGAATTTAACCATCACACGATTTGCTAGTCGAAGCAACCGGCATTCATATACGCGAATCTCGAGGTTTAGAATTAATTCCCCTGATTGCCCAGAGGCGCAGAGTATCAATGAATGAAACACGGGACTACACCATTGTAATATAAATTTGGAAGATGTGAATCTGTTTATTGGTATAAATATGACATGAATATTAAGTCAGATGATATCCTAAAACTTGAAAATTTCGTCGTTCTGGAGCGGGAATCGTACCCGCGTCTCCCGGATATCACCCGAGTATGCTAAACACTACACCACCCAAAACGACCAAGTTTCAAGTTATCGATTAATTCAGTAGACTCTCGCTAATCCGGCCATTCCTTGCACAGAGGGGTGCCGGATTAGCGAGAGTGCCGGATTACTGAGAGTGCATAAAAATTCAGTTTAATTCTTCATTAAATTTAATGTTACAATTACAAATTTACTATGTGTAGTACATACGTATTTAAAAAAACATAAATAAGAGACAAGCATATGATAATAGTAAAAGAACACGACCAGTACGTACTATGCTGTCTCATTTACAACAATGAAATTATCTTTTCACATTATTAGTACAGTAAAGCACAATATGTATGTGTACGTACTACACACAGTAAAAGAAACGTACAACTGCAATACAGCACAGATAAAATCTTGAATTTTCTGCTCAGTGTGGTCACTTCGAAACATGTCACTGATTTTTTGTCTACTTTAATGTAGACACTCTTTGTAATATTCTTAATTATTTTGACGATCCGTTTATTTTAAATTGAATTACATGAAGGTTAGTGCCAATTCAAAACAAAACAAAACGTTAAAATTGAAAACTTTACTCGTGTATGAAGTATAATTCATTCCGGTTTGATATTAACACGATTTCTACAACCAAAAACCACGCAAGGAAAAGGAGGCCGGATTATGGAGAGCCCAGATTAGTGAGGGTCTACTGCATAACCATGACAGGATTCCCTAGTTTTAGCAATCGGCATTCATATATAACGAACTGGAGGTTTTAATTCATTCCCGTGATTGTTCGGAGGCGAAAATTGTATTGTACATGGTGAAATTCCGCATTTCATTCACTGACCTTAGACACCGTTTACACAATATTAAGAACAAAATACTAAAGGACACAACATTAAACAAAGGATAATAATCCCTTCAAGGTTTTTATATAGTTTTGAACAGTGCTAATGATTTGTAAAACACCTTGACACCTATAAATTAGCTTGGTTTTCACACAATCAGCTGTTCTCTATAACGGAACAGGTTAGTGTTAGAAGCTTGACCAACGTGTAAAGAACCATTTATTATTTTTCATGTGTTTAGTTTTTGAACAGATTGTTAGAAAGCGGAAGGAAAGCTTTAAAACAAAAACAGTAGAGACATCCTTAGATGTTCCGAAAATATTTATGTCATGAGTGATCTTTCCGATTTGTATATTTTCTTTCTTTTATTTTTCTTTTAATTTGGCAGTGTTATACAGGGTAATTCAAAATGGTTGCCCCCGATTGCAAATGACAATACCTGGTTTATGTACATAGATACAGAATTCGCATTGGTGCAAAACTAAAGAGGGAAGTTTAGAATTCTGTTTCCATACTTTACAAATGTTCTATGTGACTCCCCTGGGTCACGTGGACAACATCTAAACGGTAATCCATTTCACGCCATACATTATGAAGCATGTCCGTAGTCACTGAGCATGTCCGTAGTCACTGATGTCAGTGGTCACTGAACATGTCCGTAGTCACTGATGTCAGTGCAAGCTGAATGCGCATCTTTAGTTCTTTCAGTGATCTCGGCAAAGGTGGCACATATACCTGGTCTTTGACATACCCCCATAGAAAGAAGTCACATTGAGTAAGGTCCGGAGACCTGGGGGAACCACTTGAAGAAAACCCTGCCGTCCTGTCCACAACGAAACAATCTAACGGTTCGAAAGAATTTCGTTCAAAAATTGGCGAACGTGTATACTCCAATGTGAGGGTGCTCCGTCTTGCTGTAGGATGTAGTCCCCGAATCGGCATTCAGTTGTGGAAGTAGCCATTGCTGAATCATATCTAGATAAACGTTACCTTTTACTGCATCTTCAATGAAGAAACGAGGTCCATAGATCTTCATACTTGAAATCGCGTAGAAGACATTGACTTTCTGTGAGTCACGCTCATGTTCAATCACAGCAACAGGTTTTTCAGTGCCCCATATGCGAGTGTTGTAGCGGTTTACCTTGCCACTGATATGAAAGGTAGCTTCATCACTGAAAATTAGGCATGAAGCAAATGTCATCCTCCATGGCTTCCTGCATGGTTTCAGTGAAGGTAGCACGTTTGCACTTTGGTCTTCAGTTCGTGCAAAATTTGAACTTTGTAGGGTTTCATTTGCAGCAAGAACACGACAAACAATTGTTCGTGGCATTTGCAGCTCCCGGCTGGCACGGTAAGTTGACTTGCATGGACCTGCGTTCAAAACTCTGACGAATTCTGTCAACGTTTTCCTCTGAAACACGTAGTTGGCCGATATTCTTCCCTTTACAAAGAAATCCTGTTTCTACAAACTGCCTATGCCACCTCCTTATGTTTTTAGCATCTGGAGGAGCACGTTTGTAGCGATTACGAAACATTCTCTCCACTGTAACAACAGAATGACACTTTTCAAACTCCAACACGCAAAACGCATTTTCTGCTGCTGGCGTCATTTCTTCCCACTGGCGTTGGCGCACGGGCAGTTCACTTTTCTATGTCACCATAGCAACACAGCAGTAGGTTCCAATAAAATTCTAAATTTTCCTTCTTTCTTGTGTAGGGATATCAACTGTCTATTTATCTTCATAAACACGTTATTGGCATTTATAATCCGGGCAATAACTTTGAATTACCATGTATTTGTATTTTATTTTATTCTTTATGTTCGAAGACGAAGATAACCACCACAAAAAAATCAAACTTTATGGAGTTAGAAACTCGGTGAGAGGCAGGTTTTAGAAACTGTCACACAAGTTTCGGATTTGTCGCAAAAAAAAAAAAAAAAAAAAAAAAGGAAAAAGAAAAAACGTTTCTGGGTTTCTGATCTCGAAATCTATTACCGCTCCGAGCTATGTACGTACTTCAGCTGTGAGCGTGCTTACTTTCACCCATTTTGCTTCTTTTATTAACTTTTTTCACGAAAACGAGTGAGAATCAATCATTTTAAGTTGTTTTTTTTTTAACTCAATGATATCGACGGAAACAATGGCGCTTTAAGCGGAGACAATAAGAACTCTTTCGAAGGAACAGATTTTTCCCCTGAAATTCCCCAGGCGAGAGTAGAGTTTAAAAAACATTCCCAGATTTCTTTATTGGAGAAGAAATACTGTTGGAAAAACGGACAAGAGCTCATCAATCAAACTTGTACACTAAAAACTAAAATGTCTTCCAGATAAGAAAACTACTTTCGAGAGACTGAAAGTATTCAGAAAAAAGTGCTGAACAACTGTACGAGTATATGCAAATGCTAATTAATTTACAATTAGCATCGGAATGTCAACAAGATTAATCTACGATGAAATATGTTTGCTCAGTTAATATATAAGCATTGAATAGAAAATAATAAATGAAAGTATTTTTAAGGCAACTTTTCTGAGTACAGCAGAGCGTCGAAAATCCGAACTAATTGGGACCACTGGTAGTTCGGATTTTCAGTGTTTTCGGATTATCGAGCATGTAAAAACAAATACAAATACGCTAAAATTACACTAGCGGAAAGTGAAACAAATAAAACAAGAAGGAATTGGCGGACGATCATGAAATTTACATATGTTAATGGGGTCGAGTTTATGTAGGTGTGATGTTAATTTCGGGACCAACCGGTGAGCGCTTACGCCACAGCACGGCATAATATGCAAATTATCGTCGGTGGTATTTAAGGAGTACGGCGAAGTGAATGTAATCAGTCGTCGGCGTACGGACACGTGCGAAGACCCTGAAAAAGCTGGACATGGAAGACATGTACGATTACAGCAGTTATCGGACTTTGAGCGAGTTCGTCTAGTCGGACTCCGCGAGGCCGGGTGGTCGTATTGCGGAGCGAATTGGGCAGGAAGTATCGGTGGTCGTACGATGGTGGCGTAGATGGTCCGAGGAACATTCCCACACGAGAAGACGTGGAACCAGGAGTCTCAGACGGACTGATGAGCGGACCGATCGACGCATAAGAAGAGCGGCGTTGTCAAGCAGAACATCCACTGCGACGCAAATCCGAGCTGCCGTTGCACCTGAGGTGACTGTGTGAACAATCCGCAAGAGTCTACTGGATGCAGAACTACGTGCACGTGTGCCTCTGGCATGTGTACCTCTGACTCCAGCACACCGTCAGGAACGGCTGCAGTGGTGTCACCAACGTCTGCACGGGAGAACGCAATGGCGATCTGTCGTGTTCAGCGATGAAAGCAGATTCTGTTTGAGAGCCTCCGATGGCCGTATGCGTGTTGGCAGACGCACAGGGAAGCGTCTCCACGCTTCTTGCATCCGCCAGCGTCACACAGGGCCTACAACTGGTCTTCTAGTGTGGGGAGCGATCCGCTATCGCTCCCGTACACAACTAGTGTTTGTACCGGGTACGTTAAACAGCACCTCCTACATCAACAACATCATTCAGCCCGTTGTTGTGCCATTTGTAAGGTCAGTCCATCGTGGTGTTTTCCAGCAAGATAACGCACGCCCACACACGGCACGTGCAACGCAACATGCACTTCAGGGTGTGAGACAACTTCCATGGCCTGCACGTTCACCGGATTTGTCCCCCATTGAGCACGTGTGGGATTTTATGGGACAACGACTTATCCGGTCTCCACGGCCAGCCACGATCATCCCCGATTTACGCGTCCAGGTTGAGGATGCTTGGAACACAATACCCCAAACTTACATCCAACATCTGTTCGACAGACTCCATGCCAGAATTGCACAGTGTGACGCAGTTCATGGCGGTTCAACCTCGTACTAACCATGTTACATGAAAATGTTATTTTTCAGTTTACCAGCAAATACAGCTGTATTTTGCCATAATGTTTTGATCACGTTATCCTCTGTATTCCGTTATTATGCTGTATAAATTTCGTTGGTATCAGACGTCTCCTTCTTGGTGTTCCTTTTTCACTTTCCGCCAGTGTATATTATCCAAATACATGTACCAAAAATAAGCAACTGTATCAAAACAAAATTACCTAAGACAAAGATTTTTTTTTGTGTTACTATGCAATACGAAACAAGTTTGCAATTTTTACTACTGCTGTGAATTTTTAAATATAAAGTACAAATTCCAAAACTTATCAATCATTACAAGTTGGTTCCTATTGCCAAGGGATTTATTTTATGCTAGGTGCAGGGGGAATAACTTTCCTCCCGCGTCAGAGTGAACAACGGAGCTGCGGGTTGAAACAAGGTGTGGTACTGCCGTGGTAATGGGTGGTAAAATCTTAGACCCACAGAGAACAAGTGACTGGGGAGGTCTTCGCCTTTGTCTCTAAAAGTCACCTCCATCTTTGACACGTCGCCCCCAAAATGTTTGTACCCCCAAAATTAGATGATTCCATTATCATAAAGTACCGAGCTAAAATGAAAAAAAAAGCCCCCAAAATTAAGCGATTCCATTATCATAAAGTACCAGGCTAAAGTGAAAAAATAAAAGCCCCCAAAATTAAGCGATTCCATTATCATAAAGTGCCAAGTTAAAATAAAAAAAAAATGCCTTCAAAATGCTTGTACCCTCACAATTAGGAGATTCCATTAACGTATAGTGCCAAGTTAAAATGAAAAAAAAAAATGCTCCCAAAATGCTTGTACCCCGAAAATTAGGCGATTCCATTATCACAAAGTGCCAAGTTAAATGTCCCCAAAATGCTTGTACCCCCGAAATTAGATGATTCCATTATCATAAAGTGCCAAGCTAAAATGAAAAAAAAATGCCCCTAAAATGCTTGTACCCCGAAAATTAGGCGATTCCATTATCACAAAATGCCAAGTTAAATGTCCCCAAAATGCTTGTACCCCCGAAATTAGATGATTCCATTATCATAAAGTGCCAAGCTAAAATGAAAAAAAAAATGCCCCCAAAATGCTTGCACCCCAAAATTAAGCGATCCCATTATCATAAAGTGCCAAATTAAAATAAAGAAAAATGCCCCGAAAATGCTTGTACCCCCAAAATTAGACGATTCATTATCATAAAGTACCAAGTTAAAATGAAAAAAAAAAATGCTCCAAAATTAGGCGATTCCATTATCATCAAGTGCCTAGTCAAAATATTTAAACTTTCCACCACCACAAAAAAAAAAAAAAAAAAAAAAAAAAATAGAAAAGAGGACTGGAGCTTGTTCGAATTTTTGACGTTCGAATTTCCGACGCTCTACTGCATTAATTTACAAATAGTATAGGAACGTCAACGAAATTAATCTACGATGAAATATCTTTGCTCAGTTAATATGATCATTGAATGTAAAAGAATGAAATGAAAGTATTTTTAAGACTGAACTTTTTGAGTAAAAACGGCTTGGTGTATGTTTTGTATCGAAATGGAATTCCGAGTGTGCTGTCATCAAAATTGAAGCCTATATAATTTTTATTTATTTGTACTGGTGCTGTGAGAGTCAAACTGGATGAAATCGATTTTCTGTTTGAAGACTGACGAAAAATAAAATTCTTATTATTGTTATTTCAGCACATGCAAAGCGGTGAGGAGAACGGATGAATTGCTTTTTATCGAAAATGATCGGCACCGCCAGAAAATGGCTGCAGTCGTTGTGAACAACGAAAATAAGCACTAGAAACAAAATATGCGTGATAAAATTTTAGCAGCAGATTTGATGATAGAACAACGGAAATGGAAACGTGAATTTTGTGGCATACGCACAAATTAGATTTCGTATGTACTAAATGGGAATTCTTTGCTTTTAGGAAAGCTGGAAAGGTAAAAAAAAAAAAAAAAATGAATAGCATGAGGAAGATCAACGCACTGCATCCGGTTCGTGTGTTTTAGTTGTTTTCACACTATGCTGGTCCATTTGCAATTTTTTATGAGCAATTTTTTGCCGCATGGTATTTGCTATGCAAAATATCTCAAATCATGATAACGCAAGGAAATGGTACATGGAAAACTATGTTTGCTTGCTGTCCCGGTAAATGGTTAGTATGAGGCCCTGGTTTCCAATCATACCTCCGAGATGGGCTAGAGCAGTAGTCTCAAACTCGGACCTTTGGAAGGGCCACTTTCCAGTTTTGAAAGAATGTTGGGGGGGGGGGGAGGCGGATGAATATTAAAGAGTTTCTTATAAATCAATATCAACTTTACAAAACTGCACCAATGGCTTAGCACTAGAGTGGAATAATATTTGTAATTATCGGTAAATAGTAAAAACAAATCCTTCGTCAATCACTGGTAAAAATCAATTTTACGTAACAATTATTTTTCACTTAAATCTTAAAACAATCACATTTTACCTACTGAACACAGTATACGGGTCACGTTGCAGAAAATATTAAATGTTCTGACCAGAAACTTGGGCTTGCTTCTGTGTCACTAACTTATCGATATTTGGAATAATGTCGTTAGAACATGCTACTTTTCAAAGTGAGCATAAGTGACTGTCACTTAACCTATTCCTTTCAAGACACTTTACTTGGTTCGTTCTTGAAAACAACTTTTCACATGAGTATGTTGTTCCGAACACAGACAGAACACGTGCAGCTATAGGTTATGAAAGTTTACGTACTTGTCCTTTGAAACTAACTGGTAAAACTACACTGGTGTGGAAAAATTAAGGACGAAGAGGAAAAATTAGCATAACAGCAAAACGAGCATGCAGAACAGAAGAACAGACCAATCAGGATATAGACTAGGGTCCGGTCGGTAACGCATGCGCATATATGCAGCATGACGTAGGGGGTGGGGGAGGGAGTGTCGGAAGGGTATAAAGCACACGGACGGTGTACGCTCAGCAATTCGATGAAAGCTATTGCACGGTATACATCGGTTTGAACGACGGCGAGTTGCTGCCACCGTGTGATATGGCCAACAGGCAATCCAGTATACGACAGCTGGATGACTTTACCCGAGGTCGCGTCATTGGGAAGTTGGAAGAAAGTCGAAGTGTAACTAGTGTGGCCGAGGAGTTCGGGATCGCTCACAACGTCGTTTCACGAGCTTGGAGAGCACTTCAAACAACAGGAACAGCTGTCCGAGAGTTAGCAGTGGTCGTCCACGATCAACCACGGCGGCGGACGACCGGTATATTGTCCTACAAGCGAGAAGAGACAGACGGCAGACAGCGGGAGAAATCGCAAGGCACACACAACAGACAACTGGACGTCCGTTATCGCGTTTTACCGTGGCCAGGAGGCTCGCAAAGGTGGTCTATTTGCACGACGACCAGTACGGTGTGCGGCGGTTTCTGTGGTGCCATGAACACAAGAACTGGACACATCAGCAATGGGGTCGAGTTCTCTTTACGGATGAGAGCCGATTTAGTCTGACGAGCGATTCTGGACGTATTCACATCTGGAAAGAGCATAGAACACGCAATCACACCTCCAACATCATCGAAAGGGATGGGTTTGGAAGAGGTGGAGTTCTCGTTTGGTGCGGTATCATGCTTGGTAGCCGTACTGACCTCCACAGCTTCCAAGGAGTTCAGTCACTGGTGTACGCTATTGTACCGAGGTTCTCCTGCATCACGTGAGTCTGTGTAGAGGTGCTGTGGGTCCTGAGTTCCTCTTCATGGACGACAACGCTACACCTCATCGTACAGTGGCTGTCGCAGAGCTGTTGGAGAGTGAAGATATTCAACGCATGGATTGGCCCGCAAGGTGTCGGACCTAAACCAAATCGAACACGTGTAGGACCCTCTCGGGAGATGATTGGCAGCACGCCACCAGCCTACAGCAACGATTCCACAGCTGAGATTGGCGCTACAAGAGGAATGAGCCGCGATGCCTCAACAGCTCCTTGACAACCTCGTCCTCAGCATGTACAGACGTTGTAAATCCTGCAACGCAGTCAGGGGTGATCATATCCCCTACTAAAGACTCTATTTTTCTTGGCAGCCGCCTGTCACATGGACGTTTCTGTCTTCTGTCGAGTTGTGCTCGAAGCTACCTTTTCAATAAAGTGCCTTTGTATCCTTTGGACTTCTTGTTTGGACGGTTTTGCTCACTTGTCCCATATTCTTACATCTTGGGGATCTTATGGTATTATTTGAGTCGACGTGGAGCACTTCTGCACGACGTTACATTCGAAAAACCGTCTCGTCCTTAATTTGATCACGCCAGTGTATATAGCTACCAAGAGTGAACTTTACATTTAGAAGGTTTGAGAAATAATATTATAAAACAGTACATTGCACCTGCTTTTAAAAATAATTGAAAGTTATTATCAGTTGAAAAAAGATCTCAAACTCCAAATCATTCCGTTGCTTCGAAACATCACGATGAAAAAAATGCAATTTGTAATAAGGCCTCCTAAATAAAATTATTACGAACGTATTCAAAAGAATAATAAGCTCCAATAGAAAATAAAATTACTATATCACTCACATTAATGAAAATAAAAGTTCATCATCGCCCAATTAGTTTTGCTTTGAACGCGATCCTGATTCCTGTGGTTTAGTGGTGAAGACGCGCGCGTTCAACCCAAAGGATCTGGGCTCAATCCCCTACGCAAAAGGGTTGTCTCACGTAAGGGCTGAAATAATCAATGTGCTAAATTTTGCGAAATTTCTGTCTAAATACGGAAAATCTTGAAACGGACTTTTCTGAAATAAGCTGAATTACTGACTTCGGAAGATCTATGAAAATACGGAAGTTTAAAACAAAATGGGAAATTTAAAAAATGGAAATTCCCTTAAAAGACGGACACTTGCCTGCAACTTTGCTGCACGTTATTTTCAAACATTTTCCACTGAATTCACACCACTTATTTTTTACAGTGTACATACTGTAAAAGGAATGCAAGGTCACGTAATGCATAACATAACATAGCCTCGCCTTGACAAATGTCAACCCCGCCTTCTCGTGGTGCACCCTTTTCCCACTAAAGGGGTTCTGACGACCGACACATAGCCATATAACTATACCACCGGGACTATTGGAGTAAATGCTATCCCACAATCACCAACCCGCATTGCCAGCTTCGTGAGTTATGGCCAAACCCTTTCAAGACACGTAGTCAGTTTTGCAACTACCCCTTCAGAGCTGCATACTATGATCCAGCAATTCGCTGACAAGAGTAAAGAAGTAGGACTAAAAATGAACTTTCAGAATACAAAAGAGATGTACATTGCTTTTACAAGAAAGGAAGATTTATCAATTGATGGGAAAAAGCTGGAGATAACTGATATCTACATTTACCTTGGACAACAGATATCAAGCGAGGGTCACATTGATGAGGAAATTAATCGGCGTATAAAACTTGGCTGGAGAGCTTTAGGAAGAAACAGTACAATTTTCAAGAGCGACATGCCTTTATGTCTTAAAAGAAAAGTGTTTAATCAATGCATCCTTCCAGTTTGTACGTACGGGGCAGAGAAGTGGACTTTAACTAGAAAAGACAAACAAAGCCTACAGACAACTGAAAGAAGCCTGGAGAGATGCGTACTTGGAGTATCCAGGAAAGATAAGGAGACCAACTCGTGGATAAGGGAAATGACAAAAGTGGACGTTATTATGATGAGGGTAAAATACCTCAAATGGCAATGAGCTGGACATGTTGCCAGAAGAACAGACCACAAGTGAACTTTTGGACTGGATACCAAGGGACAGAAAAAGACCGAGAAGAAGACCACACAGGAGATGGATGGATGAAATTCGAAAACATGCGGGAGTTACATGGAGGAGAGTGGCTATAAAGAGACAGTTGTGGAAGAAACTTGGGGAGACCTTTATCCAGCAGTGGATTGATAATGGTTGACAATGATGATGACAGACTGTAAAAAATAATTGGCAGATACAAGTCCAATCCATTCTAAACGACAATAATAACACCGCTCCTCTGACCACTCGCAGACTAGGATGATTAACAAAACTAGAAGGAGGTATAAGTGCATGTCTTAGATAAACAAATGAGAGGAAGTAATGAACTGTCTATCACGTGATTCACAACCCCTAAAGCACAAATGTTCGATGGAAAAGTAAGGAAGTCTATTGAAAGTATGCTCCCTTGCTGTATTTCCTGGAGCAGGAAGTTTTCTCAAGTCCGAGGATCTTGACAGAAAACGAAAGAAATGATGTTTTTCTAAGAGAAAGAGAAATAGGGGAGAACCTCAGAATTGGAGTGCAGTGTTGGTCGTTGAAGGGAGATGCCTTTGACAGCGCATGCTTGGTATCAGAGACATTACGTGTTACGATTTCCTGTCTCCGCTAGACAGATATAATTCTAAAAATAATAACACATTTTCCATGTGCCTTGAAGTGCCGCAAATATGGTACAATTAGTATGAAAAAACCTCCACTGTTGAACGATGTCAAGTGTAAGGAAGATTTCAATTTACTTCCAGATGATTTGATTGCGTTTTAGTAAAAGTGCTAGAGTGATTCAAAACTTTCGCATTCTAACATATACCGAAAAGCTGTACCATTATGAATACATTTCTATTTTTCGTCATAGTTCCAGACTAAAATAACTAACGTCACCAATCGATGATCCAGTACCTTGATCGCGATGGGGGGAAAAATACACTACTGTTTGGGAAAATTGCAACACAAAGAAAGTATCTCGCTATTCAAACGAAATTACAATCACAGATTCCTCTTTTTACAGGAGATAACTTATTTATGCTTGTAATACAAGATTTTTGAGCTTCAAAACTCAGTGTCATGTGAAGTCTCTTCGAACAACAATAACAGCCTCTTCTCTGCGTGGCATTGAATCGAAGAGGTTTCTGATATAGCCTGCCAGCCTGCTTCTGTGCGAGATCACAGGTCATTTGTGGTGACTGGCGAAGGAGCAGGTCAGTAGAGCTTAGCTATTATGTCCCAGACATGTTCGATCAGTGACATATACGAAGAACGAGCAGGCCAGGGAAGACGCACGTGTCTACCTTGCATGGAAGGGATCTTGTACATTTCGAGCCGCATGCGGCGGAGCATTGTTTCCAGTGTTGCATTCACAGAGCTTTTTCCGGGGGAGCAATTATGAATTTCGAGGGGGCTAAAACTTGTGTACTGATTCACATAATCACAATTTTGTTATTTATATTTGTATTAATATATATAAAATTTTGAAATCCTGCGGTATTGAAGATGCATACATTAATATTATTAATAACATTTATGGAAATGCAAGTGCAAAGATTCGGCTGTTTGAGAATACAGCACACATAAAAGTTGGAAAGGGAGTGAGACAAGGTGACACCATATCTCCCAAGCTCTTTAATGCCACATTGACTGAACTGGGAAGACAAAGGGATAAAGATTAATGGAGATTATCTAACTCACCTTTGTTGTGCTGATGACGTTGTCAATTTTGCAACTACCCCATCAGAGCTGCAGAGTATTTCCAGGAACTTGCTGACAACAGCAAAAAAGTGAGATTAAAAATGAACTTTCAGAAGACAAAAGTGATGTTCAATGCTTTTACAAGAAATGAAGATTTATCGATTGATGGAGAAAAGCTGGAGATAACAGATGAGTACGTTTATCTTGGACAGCACATATCAACTGAGGCTCACATTGATGAAATTAATCGGCGTAAAAAACTTGCCTGGAGAGCTTTTGGAAGAAACAGCATAATTTTCAAGAGCAATATGCCATTATGTCTTAAAAGAAAAGTGTTTGATCAATGCATCCTTCCAGTGCTTACGTATGGTGCAGAGACGTGGACCTTAACTAAAAGAGACATACAAAGGCTGCAGACAACTTAAAAAAGTATGGAGAGGTGCATGCTTGGTGTAACCAGGAGAGATAAGAAGAGGAACTCGTGGATCAGAAAAATGTCAAGAGTGGAAGACATCATGATCAGAGTTAAATCCCTGAAATGGCAATGGGCTGCACATACTGCCAGAAGAACAGATCATCGATGGAAAGTCGAAATTTTAGATTGGATTCCAAGGGACAGGAAAAGACCCAAAAGAAGACCACATGGGAGATGGGTGTATGAAATTCGAAAGTATGCAGGAGTTACATGGAGGAGACTGGCACAAGACAGACCGTTGTGGAAGAGGCTTGGAGAGACCTTCGTCCAGCAGTGGATTGATAATGTTTGACAATGCTGCTGATGATGATATATAAAAAATTTAAATAGAGTACAAAATCTTCTTACGCTCTTATATCGCAAATTCCAAGAAATCTGCACATAGAAGTGATTATACCTCCTTCTAGTTTTGATTTAAATCAGTAATGGACCACGGATTTCAGCATGGGGTGGTGTAAAATATTGAGGATGCTAGTAAGGTAGGGCTGCGCTGGAGAAAATTCCGAAGACAAGTGGTAAAAATGTCCTTGCCTTACAACAAGCGTGTTTCTGATTATTAAGGAATCATTACAGTGTTACCTGAAATCGTATGGTGTAAGCCATATGCCATTTATTGTGCAAGTCCTGCCATTTGATTTCAGCCCCTTTATTTAGATTAGCAAATAGTAGTAAAAAGTCCCAAAAAACTAACTAACCGTTTGTACGCCGGTTTGAAGTCCCTCGATATATTTTTTTTGTTTTTTGTCACAGAGTGTAAACCATCACCGCTAGAAAAAACCCATCTTATTATGGGAACAATTTCTAATAATTTGCTTTTGTGAGAAATTTGGTAGCAGATATTTTGTTATATTACAAGCACTAACGTCACGTTAGCTACACTGAGTCTTAGCCGTATACACGGAAAGTTGGCAACCAGAAGACTGAAATAAAGCTGAATGCCAACTTCCAAAATGTGATGATGCATAGCAGTGCAAACATCTCTACTGTGTGGAATTAGGTTTTTATTGCGGAAGTAGTCCGAGTTGTGAGTGCTTGAAAAATTGCACCTTCAGCGAGGGCTGTTTAATGTTTTGTTGAAGGATGACAGAAATTTCAAACTGAAGTCCACATGTGGATGGGTTTTTTATTATTACAACATTTTCCCTCATTTTCTTAATTTTTTAAAATTTATTTCTCCAAATATACAGCAGTAAACGAACACATTTAAACTAAACATAAGGGGAGATCGCCCAAAAACCTACGGGAGGAGGGGTCATGGATTTTGAGGGGCTAAGCACCCCCGAGAAGATGCCTGAATACATCACTGATTGTATCATCTCGGCTTCTAAAACATCTCTGATGTATCGTTGGCCGTTGAGGGTTCCCCAATTCGTATCAGGCGAGTTAGTGGATTGAACTCAATCGCTCCCTAAACCCTGACACTTGGCACTGGGCCTATATAACGCTGCAAAATACAAGCAGCAAGGTTCCGTTCACCACGATAGCTTCCAACAGGTGTGCGACAATCATGGCTCATCAAATTGGGAAAACGCGACCTGTTCCTAATGTCTGTGTTAGAGACCCCATTGCAGCCTGTGGTTCAGGGTCAAAGGAATGCGCAGTAATCGGCTTCTAGCAACCAGTCCTTTATTAATCTGATGACGTCGAACTGACCTTTGACAGTGCTCCACTTGCGTGCATGTCGCTGGATGATCGGCCACTGCCATGCGGTAAAGGTGTCTGTCATCCCATGCAGTCGTGCGATTTTGCTGTTCATTTCCCAGATTTCTGTGCGTCCGAGACTCGTGTGTCCACTGACTTCACTGTTCTCATTACTGTACTATCGTTTCGTCCCGTAAGAGAGGCAGAGGTGATACCTCATGTGTCCACTGACGTCACTCTTCTCATTACTGTACTGGCGTTTCGTCCCGTACGAGAGGCAGAGGTGATACCTCATGTATCCACTGGCGTCAGTGTTCTCATTACTGTACTGGCGATTCGTCCCGTACGAGAGGCAGAAATGATACCTCATGTATCCACTGACGTAACTGTTCTCATTACCGTACTAGCATTTCGTCCCGTACGATAGGAAGAGGTGATACCTCATGTGTCCACTGACGTCAAACTTCTCATTACTGTACTGGCGTTTCGTCCCGTACGAGAGGGAGAGGTGATACCTCATGTGTCCACTGACGTCACTGTTCTCATTACTGTATTAGCGTTTCGTGCCGTACGAGAGGCAGAAGTGATACTTCATGTGTACACTGACGTTACTGTTCTTATTACTGTACTGGCGTTTCGTCCCGTACGAGAGGCAGAGGTGATACCTCATGGGTCCACTGACGTAAATGTTCACATTACCGTACTAGCGTTTCGTCCCGTACGAGAGGCAGAGGTGATACCTCATGTGTCCACCGACGTCACTGTCCTCATTACTGTACTGGCGTTTCGTCCCGTACGAGAGGGAGAGGTGATATCTCTTGTGTCCACTGACGTAACTGTTCACATTGCTGTACTGGCGTTTCGTCCCGTACGAGAGGCAGAGGTGATACCTCATGTGTCCACTGACGTCACTGTTCTCATTACTGTACTACCGCTTCGTCCCGTACGAGAGGGAGAGGTGATATCTCATGTTGTCCACTGACGTCACTGTTCTCATTACTGTACTGGCGTTTCGTCCCGTACGAGAGGGAGAGGTGATACCTAATGTGTCCACTGACGTCACTGTTCTCATTACTGTACTGGCGTTTCGTACCGTACAGGAGGCAGAAGTGATACTTCATGTGTCCACTGACGTCAGTGTGCTTATTACTGTACTGGCGTTTCGTCCCGTACGAGAGGCAGAGGTGACACCTCATTTGTCCACTAACGTCACTGTTCTCATTACTGTACTGACGTTTTGCCTCATACGAGAGGCAGAGGTGATATCTCATCTGTCTAATGACGACAATGTTCTCATTGCTTTACTGGCGTTTCGTCCCGTACGAGAGGCAGTTTCGTGGTAGGAAAATCCAGCTATTCTCACCTCCCAACAATCTTTCCTCGCTCATAAGTCCGTCAGGTATTCATAATGCAAACTTGTTCGGCGACGGCGCATAGTGAGACACAAGAAACACACTTTCGATTCAATGTTGGCCCTTCACTGATTGCAACATCTTGTTTGAGCCAGCTCTTTATACTCAAGACCGGACAGTTCAAAGCGCGCTGCTCCAAAATCGCATGCGCATTCTTACTGATTTTTTAATCATTTGCATTTCTTAACCTGTTGGAATGGAATAGGTGAACGAAATGAAAGATGTGTCCCAGTCTTTGCATATTGGTTAAAGAATTTATTACGTAAATACAACATATTAATAGCAATAAATTCCCTGACCCCCTTATCACATATAGTATCAATCTGCAAGGAGAGACAGTGTGAATAAGAAAATGCAGGTGTATACGCTATGCCGTTGGTATATCCTGACAACACGGAAAAGATATATATGTCGGAATGACAAAGCAATCCTTGGACACTAGATGTAAAGAACACGTGCGAAGTGTCAACCAGGACATTCAGAATATTGACCTCGCCAGAGAAGTCAAGCATTTAACGGCCGCTCCGATATGGAATAGCATTAGAAGATTTGCCCCTTACACGAACTTTAAAGAGCTGCCATCAGGGAAACTGTCGAAATCCTCTCCAGCAAAGTAGCGTGAAATGATATAATCTCTACTGAACTTTTAATGGTTTGGCATACGTTATTATACGAGTAAAAGACGGGAACACTTCGCGACGCGCCATGTAATTACGTGCTAAAATTTCATGTAATATGCTCGTGATGTCAGCCACGTTATTTTCAAAAATCAACTTCGTTCCTTACCTGTTCTAATTCCCTGCATTTTTATTTCTACCATTGCCTTGAAAAATCCCCACAGTGGAATGCGAAAGCTTGGCAAATCTTTGTGCTTATTACGCCATAAAAAATAAACGGACCTATACACTATATGCGTTTCTTGAGTTTAATAAAGAGGAGCTACGTTAATAAATTTTAAGCAGCAATACAATCTTAAAGCAATGAACGCATTCTTCAAAAAACGAGCCAACAAGAAATGGACATGGATGGGACCGAAGAGGACAATAAAAAATGAAACAGACTTAATTCTATCTTTACACACACATATTCTTAGACATCAGTGTTTTGAATCAAATAGGATTTAGAAGTGATAATAGAATTATAAGAAGAAAACTGGAAATTCCAGACAAAACTGAAAAAACTAAACCAAGAAAAAATCATAACATTAAAAAAGCAACCCTGCTTTTAAATAAATAATTATTTAAAAAGGCAATAGAGACGAAAGTAGAAAATAAGAAGCAAAGTAAAGAACAGCTAGATATGAACACTGATAACATATAAAAAGCACTAAGGAATATAATAAATGAATCAACGATAGAAATAAAACAAAGGAAAAAGAACTGGATTAGCAAACTTTCAGAGAAAGAAAAAACAATCAACCTAATAAATAAAACAAAAAGTTTAATTGCAGAAGGAAAAATAGGTACAATCTAAATATCTGTAATAAACAAAGCTATAAGAATAAATATAAATTAAGATGTTAGGAAAAGAGAAGATAAAATGACTCAAAATATAATAGACAGTAACCGGAACCTTAGAATACTGAGAAATAAATTGTCAGCAGGAAAGAAGATAATTATATCACTAGAAAATGAAAATGGAAAAACATTATTTGATAAAAAAAAGAAAATTGGGAAGAAGCAAAAAGATTTTATATGAAACTATATTAAAGTATAAAGACAACTACTAAAACAAATGCCAGAGATAATAAAAAATATTGACAGTAATAAGGACATACCACTAATAGAAATCTTTGAAATTGAAAAAACATTGCTGCAAATGAAAATTAATAAAACTTCTGGAGAAGATGGTATTTTAATTGACATGATTAAAGATAGTGGTGAAACCATGAAACAAGAACTAAAAATTATTTTTAATGAATGTATCACACATGAAGAAATTCTTCAAACGTGGAATAATGCAAATATCATCTTACTACAAAAAAAAGGAGATAAAAGGAAACTAGAAAGTTATAGACCCATGAGCTTGTTGTCTCACATATATACACAGTGTAGCAAAGAATATTTAAGACTGGGTCTGTAAAATGAAATAGAAACAAGAAGTTATAACTTGTTTTGGTTTGTTATTCAAAATAAGTCCCTCCGGCTTCAATACACTTGTTACAGCGATTTAATAATGATTCGAATGCCTGTTCCAGTTCACTTTGCGGAACTGCCTCCAAAGCATGCGTCGAAGCTGTTTGTATGGTCGAAATATCATCAAAATAACACCCTTTGAACGTCATTTTAAGTTCTTGGAATAAAGAAAAGTCGCAGGGTGCTAAATCAGGCGAATACGGTGGATGATATAACACACAGACGTTATTTTTCGCCAAAAACCTACGAACGAGAAGTGGGGTGTGGCTGGGTGCATTATCGTGCAACAAACACCTACTGTTTTCATCTCGATATCATGGACGAATGTGACGAGTTCTGCCAATCAAACGCCTCTAAACATTTAAATAAAACTCACCAGTAATTGTTTGTCCACTAGGAACAAATTCTTTGTGGATAATACCCTTACTATCGAAGAATGTAATAAGCATTGTTTTGATTTTCGATGGAACATTTCTTGTTTTTTTGGCTTATGGCGAGTTTTTTTACTTCCATTCCGAACTTTGTCGCTTTGTTTTAGGATCATATTGAAAACACCATGTTTCATCACCAGTAACAATCGATTTTAAGAAGTTTGGATCATTTTCAGCGGCTGAAATGATGTCTCTGCAATGTGCACTTCTCCTTGATTTTTGTTCATTGGTTAACGCGTGTGGAACAAATTTAGCACAGACTTTTGTTTTGCCCAAATCTTCATGCAAGATGGTTCGAATCGTTTCTTTGTGGATTGTTAAAGAGTCTTCCATCATTCTTAGTGACGCACATCAATTGTTTTCCACGAAATCACGTACTTTTCCAATAATCTCAGGTGTCCTAGATGAACTTGGTCTTGCCGCCCCGGTGGCGCAGTGGTCTAAGCGATGGCCTCTGATCATTTGTCCGTAAGGGGTCCAGGTTTGAATCCCGGTGAGGCATAGATGTTGTGTTTGTCTTACGGCACTGGCTCTTTCCCTTCCCTGGAACCAGTGACCTAAAATTAGGGACGGGCGACTGCTTATAGCCCATTGAGTTGCTCACGGTGGTCATTAAACCACCAATCAAAAAAAAAAAAAAAAAAAAAGAAGAACTTGGTCCTTCGGTATGCTTATGATCTTCTAGCGTCTCGAGTCCGTCCAAAAATCGTTTGTGCCACAGGAAAACATTTGATCTACTTAAACAAAACTCACCGTAAACTTGTTTCATCATTTGGTTTGTTTGCGAGGCACTTTTACCAAGTTTTGCGTTAAATTTAATAACAGCCCTTTGTTCCTTCTTAATAATTCAACATGAAAAAAATTTGACTTCTCTAATGAACGGCCGTTTTGTTTGAGTTACTTTAACAACTGCGCAGTACTTTTGTTAGAAAGCAAGCAGATGGTCACGGTTTATAACGCATTCGCGATTACACTGGTGGCGCCACCGTAGGCTGAAATCTAGCGCCAGTCTTAAAATTTTTTTGACGCACTGTGTAGACCATTTACAAGAATCATTACAAACAGATTAGACAACAAATTTGATCACACACAACCCCTGAACAAGCTAGCTTTAGAAAAAGTTTTAGTAAAATAGATCATATACAAACAATAAGTGTCTTATTCAAAAATGCAAAGAATGCAACATCCTTTTACATTTAGCATTTATAGACTTCAAAAATGCTTTTGATAGCATAAAAACAGCATCAATAATAGACACCCTGATCACTTACGGCATTAAATAACCTTGTATAAATCCAATCAAGAATATCTACCAGAATGCAGCATTTAATATTATCCTTAATGAAGAAAGTGAAAAGTTTAAAATAAATAAAAGAATAAGACAAATTTATACTGTCTAGCCAAAGTTATTTACATTAACGCTGGAACACATAATGGGCAAAATAAATTGGATAGAAAAAGGAATCAACATAAATGGAGCAAGGTTGAACAATTTAAGAAAATATTAGAATGAGTGATAAAGAAATTGAATTTGTGGAAAAATACATATGCCTACGAAAACTAATTGCCGCAAAGAAACAGGGAATTATGGAAAAAATTGACAGCAGAATAAGAATGAGGTGGACAGCTTTAGGGAAGTTAAAAAAGATTTTATATAGTAAAATAAAGCCGGAAAACAGAGCAAAACTTTTAAATCAATGTATAAAACCCATTGTAACATACGTATGACATTGAAACTTGGGCTATCAAGATAAACATCTGAGACAAATTGCAAACAACACAACGTAAAATGGAAAGATCCCTACTAAATATAAGACTTCAAGATAAAGTAAAGAATACAGATAAGATCCATAACAAAATTTTGTGACAGAGGTGGAAGGATACTCAATTGAAAATGGAAATGGCCTGGCCATATAGCAAGAATGGAAAATAATAGATGGACTAAAATCATAACAGAATGGAGACCATATAAAGGAGAGAGAGGAGTAGGAAGACCAGAGAAGATAGATCGATGATATAAGCAAAACTGCAGGAAAGCTGTGGAATAAACAAGCCCAAGACAGGAACATTTGGAAAGAGATGAGAGAAACCTATAGCCTGAGTTGGGTATAAAATGTGTTGAAAGAAGAAGAAAAAGAACCTGTTGTAAATATCCTGTAAGAAGTTAATACCAACTGTCCGTCATGCTGTTGCTATTTTCACAAACAGTGGTGTATCTTTATTTCGGTCTTCGTAACAAATACACACACATTCTAACCACTTTGGAGTCGGAGGAATATGGCTTTCTTCAGCTCGGGGTAATATACACTATATTGACAAAAGTCACCAGACACCCCTTCAAAAGCAAATGAATGGATACTTTGTGTTGTTAAGATGCGCGGTACAGCTGAAAACGGTATAAAAACAAGCTTGCAGCTGAAAACGATCATATCACACTCTGAGGTTGAGTGAAAATGTCGTGGCGGGAGAGAACTTACTTTGAGAAAGGAAAAATTGTTGGGTGTTATATTAGTGGGCTGTTCATAAGAGAAACCGAGAGGCGTTTAATCATACCCAAGTCAACTGTTTTGGATGTGCTGAATAAGTGGAAGACACATGGCGTGCCTGAAGCAGCAAAACGTACTGGCAGACAAAAGAAAATCAGTGATAGAAGACGTGGAAGGCTCAGGAGAGTCTTTCACAGCTAATCCACGTAGTACTACACAAAACCTCAGTGTACAGGTGAGTAACAATGCTGGAACCTCGGTATGTGCACGTACCATTCGAAGACAACTTCATTCCATGGGTTACCGTGGTCGTGCGGCTGCAGATATGACTTTCATCTCCCTCGGAATGCTACTCGTCGTTTAGCATGGTGCAACAAACATTTATCGTAGACCGTAAATCAATGGAAACGGGTCCTATGGACTGATGAATCCAGATACACGATCCATCCGTTTGATTGTCGTGTGTGAGTATGGCGGCAGCCGGGAGAACGCTGTTTACCACAGTGTACTGTTCCTACGGTCAAGTTTGGAGCTGGCAGTGTACTCGTGTGGGGGTGTTTTTCGTGGTATGGTCACTGCCCATTGGTTACAGGGGGCAAACCTATTAACCAGCACGTCTACCTCAATATTCTGAACAATTATGCCCTATCAACTCTGTGGCAATATTATGGAACCGAGCCTTGTTGGTACCAGCAGGATAATGCACCGAGCCATAAAGCAAAGACTGTTACGGTTTGGTTGATGATAATTTCGTATCGTGTGTGGACTGGACAGCACAGAGCCCTGATCTTAATCCCGTCGAGCACCTATGGGATGAATTAGAGCGCTGCATCAAAAGTTTGGAACCAAGGTCTATTACTTAGCAACAGCATTATGTACTCAATTGAAGCGCACACCTATCGATGTGTTCCCAAACCTTGTCGAAAGCATGTTTCGAAGGGTCAGTTTATGCATTAAGGTCAAAGGTGGACCGACACCGTACTAATGTATGTCAATAAATGCTATGTTGTGTTTCTCTTCTTGGTGTCCGGTGACTTTTGTCAGTGTAGTGTACTTGTAGAAGTTTCTAGTACCAAGGGCTGGAGAATAGGGTGGGTACTTAAGCTATTCATATCCTGCAGTCTTGCTACTCTAATAAAAAAAAGGAAGCGTTATTTGATTTAAAGTTTGTAACAGATGTTTGTCATGAAGTTGCAAAGAAGAATATATTCAAAAGAATGTATGCAGCTAGATATATTTTTCATATGTCACATGTACTTGGCCGTTCCTAGTTTCATGCGCATGCTTGCTACATAGAGTTCATAAAAAAAGGCGCCATATGATACAAAAGTAATTGCATTCATTATATTCTTTATATTCTTAAATAAAATAATTTGTGTTTTTAGGCAGTAATAATGTACCTCGGTAGAAGAGACATGGGTTTTTGCGACTGATATAGTATTCAGAATGTTACATAAAACTATAGCGTTCCTTACATGAATCCTTTTGAAACTCCACATCCCGAAAGGAATAAAAGATAAGAAAACTGAATAAAAATTTCGAAACATTCCATTCACAGCAATGATCCATATACTCCTGGTCTTCGTTTAAAAGAAAAGACAAAATCATTGCCGGACAAAATAGAACTAAAAAGATACTGACGGGAGGTAAAAAATAAAAAGAAACTGAAGGAAAGAAATCCTACAATGAGAGTAACGAGATAAATTCTAAAGGGATAAAAATGAGAATGTGGAACCCGTGCATTGTAAACTGTTCTAATGGGAGACTTAGACGTATGTTAAAAACATACTTCCTCTTAAAACTTGGAGAGAGAAATTATCTGAAGAGATAAGAGGATCCGAAGAGATTTATTCTCAGCACGTGATTTTTTTAATGTTCTTTAGCATAGTTGGATTATTTTTCTTGACAGCCAACGACTGTTAAGAAAAAAGTAATCGGACAACGTGAATTATACTGTTTTATGCTGTTTATTTTTTGCTTTTGTGTTTATTTTTTGCTTACCTTTAAACCGAACATAGTCAACGAACTAGGAAATTTTAACGACTTAGACTTATTTGGAACATATTTTTCCCACTAAATTGTGAAAATCTATTCTTCAATCACAGTCAGCTTGAAATATATAATAAAATGGAAATATCTCTGTGCATATATACACAGTGAAATCGATTTTCGAGGGACCGACGCGAATTAGCGTCTTAAACTGGAAAGCGTTTTAGCCAGAAAAAATAAATAAATGAAATCTATGCTACGTACCTTTGTATATGTCGGCTGCATATTCACGAAACTGTTGGTGAACACCAAAAATAATGATCTTAGAAAACACACAATTTACTGTAGTCACAAATTGTATTACCGCACAATATTAATTTTTTAAAAGTACATAAAAGCGTCGCGTATATTATAAAATTTATTTTGTTCTTGAATAATATTTAAAATTGTAATTCACTTTTTTTATAGTTTCTTAAAATAATTCTCAATCTTATTTTATTTGGCTCTTTTCAAAGCGGAATTCAGAATTATCGTTTCTAGCTGATTCATTTTACTGATGGTGACGTCAGAAACTCCAATCATGCTGGACACAAAGCGCCTTACTTCAGCGAGGCGTTTTGTGTCTCTCCGTCAAGGTCACGGTAAAGGGCCTTATGCGCGGAAAAGCCGCAACTGAAGCTTGTAAGACACAAGCTGAGCCGAAGACAAGCCTGTTTAGCTAGAGGCGAGAAATGGGAAGTTTTCTGTCTAATCAAAGTAAACATCCAGTGACTTATTTAACACATGACTGACCATTTGCGTAGTATTAGTATTCACCCGAATTCAAATGTACATGATGGTACAAAACTAAGCGCTTATTAAGTGGGATTTATAGCGTATTAAACATGGTATATTTGTACTTTTCTGCATTTCAGTTCTAGGGACTACGTGAAAAATGTGTTTTAAGCGGGAAATGGTATTAACCGTGAGCGTATTAAGCGGATTTCACTGTAAATATAACATCATCATTGTCAATCATTATCAATTCACTGCTGGATGAAGGTCTTCCCAAGTTTCTTCCACAATGATCTGTCTTTCGCCAGTCTCCTCCATGTCATTCCCGCATGCTTTTGAATTTCATCCACCCATCTCTTCTGTGGTCTTCTTCTTTGTCTTTTTCTGTTCCTTTGAAATCCAGTGGAGAGTTCCGGTTGTCCATCGGTGCTCCAGTCTTCTGGCTACATGTTCAGCCCATTGTCATTTCAGACATTTTATTTTGATCATGATGTCTTCCACTCTTGTTATTTTCCTTACCCACGACTTGGCATGACGGGACCCTGCTCTCATGCTGCCGACGCCACACCCGCACCCTCCGTCAGAATCGGGATTCATGTGACTACAAGCAGAGTTGGAAACTTGTTAAAAATTTCGGACGCGGACGTCCCATAACTGGACCGGACCCCGACTCAAACTCGGACCCGACCCGATCCGGACCCGTAACTGACCCGGACTAATCTGCTTTGAACTATAAATCTATAAATTCGAAACTCAATTTATATATACATATAAACGTAATATATATATATTTATCCCAATAACTGCCTGATATTTAATAACTGAAATCCTTTTTGAATAATAAAATTTGGATACTTGCTAAATTTTAGTGCCATTTCTAGTGCCACTATTTTGCGTAATCCAGAAATAATGGCTGACTATGACCGTGACCATGGAGTATATTACAAATGGGAATCATTATTTACGATTACGCAAATGCATTTTTTTAATGTGTTTAGATTTTTCATTTTTTTCACGCTATGATGGAGGTGCACATACTTTCATATGGTCCGTCAGATTTTTGGTTCCATAATCTTTTATTACACCGACGACATCTTTCTTCATAATTATACACTTTCCACATTTTGAACAACAAGCAGGACCAAACCACACAGAATTATTCACCGGTTCCTTAATGAGCCGAAACAATTTCCAGCATTCACTCTTCCTCTTGTGGTTGTCAATAAGCACGTATTTTTTGTTGGCCTCGACGCCTTTCTCAACCACCTTAATATTAAATCCATCAATATTAACAAATAAGGAGTTAACTTCAACATGACATGTCATGGGAACGTGATGTTAGCACATCAATCAGAAGCCTGTGAGTGCTCAATGTAAAAGATGCGATGTGAAAAGTAGCTCTTAGTCATACAGTGAACTTCGCACGGAGTGAGTGAATCAGCTGAGAAGCAGGCGAATGGCGTTTGCCTGTACCTCTTGCCCTGGACAATCACACTGTAAAAAAGAACGCAAAGGAAGTATCTTTTTACGATGTGGTGTCGGTGTGTCTGACGTCAGTCGGTGGAAATTTTCGTCCCTTTAAGAAAGAGACAACAATATTTTTGCATGGCAAATCATTATTCACTCCGTGGGCACCAGTATCGACTACAGAATTCCACAACGCGCATTTTTCTTTGGAATACATTTTTCTCTTTTCAAAAATAAAACGGGAATAAAACTGGCTCAAAATCGGGTCAGGAAGACCTAAACCCGACCCGTTCGACCCGCAAGAAATTGTCCATCCGTTGACCCGTGGCCTGCTTCTATCTCTGATCACAAGATGCGGTGCTATGCTGCAGAAGCTCAGTTTTGATTTCCTTGCACCAGGAGAGGCGAAACGTCCGGTGACAAGGAGTCAACGGTGCCACACGAATAGGGCGCCGGCTCTTGTAGCCCAGAGTATACAGGGTGCGTCGTACCGTTCGTTCGCTAACGCTACTTAGGTCTCCGACATTTTACCTGGATGTGATTTCCGCCGTTGTTGCCAAACGGTAGGTGTCTACCAGCCTAGATAGTCTATGTCGACCCCGGTCATCAATGGGTTCTGGTCCGCCGCCGCTTGTTCCCTGGGCACTGATACGTCCATGATGGTATGCTCACGGTGGTACACCCTCGATATGGTTGCCTTCGAGAACTCTAGGTTCTTACCCCTGGGGTGATAGAATATAGAATGAGCCATCTGTCTTGCGCCGACCATACAAATTTCATGGTCGGCGCAAGACAGATGGCTCATCCTATTGGGTTCGCCAAAAAGTTAGTTCGGTTTCTCCGTAAGATGGCTCTAGTAGTGCTTAGTTGACTTTAACTTCATTCAAAACAATATTGTTAGATTGTATTGTGACAACTGTCATATCAGCGCGCATTTTACAAAAAACATTATCAAAAATTGGTGAGTTTTTGTGTAGCCATTTTAATATTGAAGATGGGAAGAAAATAAGCAACATTTTCGGCATATCATGCTTCATTAGTTGTCGGAAAAGTCATGACGTATTTTGGCACCCGATAGCGGTTGGGCTGTTTTGGAAGTACTAGAGGCGTGCGCAGCTCTTATTTATCGCTATGGCATTCGCCAGGCGCCGCAGTTCTAGCTGCAGTCTCAAAGGAATAGTGAGCGATTTGTTTGATTTGCGGCGATTTGACATCAAGTTGAAGATGGAATACCAAACTGTGCAATTTCGCCATATTTTACTGTTTTACTTCCGTAAAGGGAAGAACGCGCGCCTCAAGCTTGTGTAAAGTCGCGTAAAGTGTACGGTCATAATGTTCTACAAGAACGTAAGTGCCAGCGGTGGTTCGCAAAATTCCGTGCTAGTGATTTTGACCTCAACGATGATCCTCGGTCTTGGAGGCCAACCGAGGTTGATGACGACCAAATCAAGGCATTGTTCGAGCCAAACCCACGTTACACGACACGATAGATTGCAGACACATTGCACATCCATCATTCAAGCGTTCACGACCAGCTAAAGAATGATACCTGAAGAGATACGTAAGAAATCTCGATGTGTGGGTTCCTCATGAACTCAAAGACGCTCAATTGACGGCGCGTATAAACATCTGCGATATGCTCACTAAAGTGAAGAAAACGATCCTTTTTTGAAGCAACTGATAACTGGTGACAAAAAGTGGATTCTGTACAACAATGTGCTGCGCAAAAGGTCTTAATCCCGACGTGCTGCTTCGCCTCAAACGACATCCAAAGCAGACATTCATCAGCGGAAGGTTCTGGTCTCAGTGTGGTGGGATTTTAAAGGTGTCGTGTTTCTCGAGCTCCTACCGCGGAACCAAAGAATCAATTCGAATGTGTACTGTCGGCAATTGGACAGTTTGAACGAATCTGTCATTCAGAAACGTCCAGAGCTCGTTCATCGTAAAGGTGTTGTGTTCCATCACGACAACGCGAGACCACATACAAGTTTGATCACCCGCCAAAAATTATTGGAGCTTGGGTGGGATGTGTTGCCACACCCAGCATACTTGCCTGACCTTGCTCCGTTGACGTCCACTTGTTTCTCTCTCTTCGACAGTCCTTGCGTGATATAACGTTCAATCCAGATGAGGCTGTACATCAGCACCTTGTAGAGTTTTTCGCCAAGAAAGACAAGTCCTTCTATGAACGAGGCATTCTGCAGCTCACTGAAAAATGGCAAAAGGTTTTCGAACAAAACCGAGCATTATATCATTGATTGATCTTTGTTCTTTCTATCAATAAATAACCTTTGCAAAACATGGCTAAAATACGTCATGACTTTTCCGACCACCCAATAATTCAAGAAAGGTAAAAACGCAACGTAAAAAAAGAATTGTGTACCTTATGGAGAAGGTGCTGTGACTGATGGAACGTATCAAAAGTGTTTATTTTTTTTTTGATTGGGGGTTTAACGACCACCGTGGAAAACACAGTGGGCTATAAGCAGTCGCCCGTCACTACTTTAGGGCTACTGGCTCCAAGGAAGGAGAGAGCCAGTGCCGTAAAGCAAACATAACATACTTGTCTCACCGAGATTCGAACCCGGACCCATCACGGACGAATGGTCAGGAGCAATCGCTTAGGCCACTGCGCCACAAGGGCAGCTAAGCGGTTTGCGAAGTTTCGTGCTGGATATTTCTCGCTGGATGATTCTCCACGGGCAGGTATACCAGTTGAAGTTAATGGCAATCAAATTGAGATATTAATTGAAAACAGTCAACATTGTACCACGAGGGTGATAGCCGACATGCTCAAAATATCTAAATCAAGTACTGAAATTCCTTTGCACCAGCTTGGTTATATTAATTGCTTTGATGTTTGGGTTCTACATAAGTTAAGCTAATAAAACTTGCTTGACCGAATTTCTGCATGGGATACTCTACTGAAATGTAAAGAAAACGTTCCATTTTTAAGACATATTTTGATGGGCGATGAAAAGTGGATACTGTACAATAATGTGGAATGGAAGAGATTGTGCGGCAAGCGAAATGAACCACCACCAACCTCACCAAAAGCCGATCTTCACCCAAATAAGGTGACGTTGTGTATATGGTGGGATTAGAGAGGAGTCTTCTATTATGAGCTTCTTCCGAACAACCAAACGATAAATTACAACAAGTAGTGCTTCCAATTAGACCAACTGAAAGCAGCACTCGACGAAAATGCGTCCGGAATCAGTCAACAGAAAAAGCCTAATCTTCCATCAGGATAACGCCATACCGCATGTTTCTTTGATGACAAGCCAAAAACTGTTACAGCTTAGCTCGGAAGTTCTGATTCATCTGCCATATTCACCAGACAGTGCACCTTCGGATTTTCATTTGTTTCAGTCTTTACAAAATTCTCCTAATGGAAAAAAATTTCAATTCCCTGGAAGACTGCAAAAGGCACCTGGAAC
Organism: Macrothele yani; assembly: GCA_039090855.1. Lineage (NCBI taxonomy): Eukaryota > Metazoa > Arthropoda > Arachnida > Araneae > Macrothelidae > Macrothele > Macrothele yani. The sequence continues at coordinate 117,275,042 of CM077002.1, read as the reverse complement.
AGTTCGTTGCTTAAAAAAGGTAAAAAAAGTGTTGGGAAGACGGCATTATTTAGTTGCTTGAAAGATAACTGAAGGTAGTGGAAGAAAACGGTGAATACGTTGTTCAATAAAGTTATTGGTGAAAATGAAAAAATGCGTCTTTTATTTTTTTCTTTAAAAAATGAACATAATTTTTGTCCAACCCAATGCGTTCGATAGAATATAGAATGAGGCATCTGTCCTTCAAAGTCACTATCAAAGTCTCTCAGATCATGATATGTTACCTATGTTCGATGAAAGATATATCTCAAATCAAAGTCGATCAAAGATCACATTAAAGTCACTCAGATCCCCATGTTTACCCATGTTCGTCGGTTTGCTAGACGCTGGCATTTATCAACTGCGTTCGGCTTGGGTCTGTTCTACTCTTCACTGGGGATACCCCTGTCAACTGCTCTTCACCCCTATCTCTAATGTTTTGTCTACTGTGTGTAGATTAAACTAAAGCACTATGTAAGTGAAAAACATTTTTTTGTTTTCATATACACAAACTCTAAAACTTTGCATTTACCCAGTATCTGATTTTTTAACTTCGACGTTTACTAAGATTTAAATTTGCTGCGCTAGTGGCCGAGAGGTACGAAGCAATATATTGTAATAATTCGTCAGAGGATTCTAATCACCCGTGGGGGCATGGATGGTGTATTTGCTTTATCGTACTGGATCTCTACTTGACCTGGAATTAGTGGCCCTAAATTAGCGACTGGTTTTAGTCCACTAAGTTGCTCACAGTGATCGCTAAATTACTATATCAAGAAAAGGAAAAAACAACAACATCAAAGGGCACAGTAGCAACTGTGCGCAACCTACAAGGCAGAACCACGTCAACTATCAATATTTCATGGCACTGTCTCACTAATTCTACGAACTAAACGTATTCAGCGAAGGGCAGTTGACGGAGCCCTACGTTGTAGGTTGCGGCACATTCGCTACTGTGCCCCTTTGATTTTTTTCAGATATAAAAATTTTTAAGGTATTAAACAAATGAAATGTTTTACTTTATTTACTTAAAAGCAATTTATATTACATATACAATTCATAGTAACTTATGCTATTATATATCAATGTTAGTAGAAGTAGAAGGCGTAGTATCATCGTTGTCAGTAGTTATTGCTAAAACTGTTTCTGAGAAATCGTTCTTCAGAAACAATTTTGCAAACTACTTAGTTACCTTGTTATAAATTTGGCGATAGAACTCAGGCCTAATGTACTGTTCCTGTTGTTGCTCTTGTTCTTGTCTAGATTCAGAATGCATCGGCGGTGTAAAGGTTTGAAACGTATTATTTTCTTTTATCCAGCGAAGTTGTGAAGATTGGCGATGTACATTAGTATTCCATACTAGGTGTGAAAATTTGGATCGATGACATCAATTTTCCATCTGTTCTTGCCGTTCAGGCTCAATCTGTGTAGTTGAAATGGAAAGTTGTGGCCCTAGAGTCGAACTCCGGTAAAGCGTATCCTGCCACGCGGAATTTTGACGCTCCCTACATTCCCGTGACCTTTCGGTTGATGACTTAGCTGGCCTCTTTGTATTCCTCTCGTTGACATCAAATTCCATCTGTTCTTGCTGTTCAGGCTCAATCTGTGTAGTTGAAATGGAAAGTTGTGGCCCTAGAGTCGAACTCCGGTGAAGCGTATCCTGCCACGCGGAATTTTTATGCTCCCAAGATTCCCGTGACCTTTCGGTTGATGACTTAGCTGGCCTCTTCGGATTACTCTCGTTCTTCTCCAGCTGTTTCTTCAACTCTCGTCGGTTCTTATAGTAATATCAAACAGTGGTCATCGCTCTTTCCAAGTTTATAAGTGAGTCACGGAAAAATTCTCATTGGCCACCACCGGGAATCGAACCCAGGGTCTTCCAGTTACGCGCCAGATATGCTTCCACTGCACCACAGCGTCCTCGAATTCCTACAGACTCACACACACTGACTGCCAAGCCAATTTTGTAGGTTGCTTCTTGGGGCCTAACACAACCTGCCAAATTGGCTTGGCAGTCAGAGTGTGTGAGTCTGGAGAATTCGAGGCCGCTGTGGTGCAGTGGAAGCATATCTGGCGCTTAACTGGAAGACCCTGCGTTCGATTCCCGGTGGCGGCCAGTGAGAATTTTTCCGTGACTTACTTATAAACGTGGAAAGAGCGATGACCTCTGTTTGATGTTCCTGGTCCACGTCAAATGTCTGTCTTATAGTAAGTTTCCTTGGATTTTTGCGGCATTTCTAAATTTTCGTTACCAAATGTTTTATCTGAAATAAATAAATTTTAGATCCACTTTATTTCTGTTTATCACATACGTCTCTTAGCTCTGACCGTAAACTACGTAATGCGGGACTGAGGTCATTGCTATCATTATCGATTCACAAGTTATCAACCTTAATACGGCGTGCTGATAAACAGAATCACGCAAAATTTAGCCTAAATTTCTAACGCCACTGTATTGAAGGGTTAAGGGGCGGAAGGTTGGGACGTGTTTAGTTATAAATGGAACTCTATAAACTATCTACTGGTGTATTATTTGTTACTCTACTATTGTTAGTTTGGAAGATGCAAGCGTCCAAAATGTGGCACGTTTTCGTTGCAACCGTGCACCTGATGTTATCAGCTACCCAGCGCGGAGAAAGACGTAATTCTACTTCAAAAATGCCATCACTTCACCGTTTTCGTGAAATCGCGAATTTCAAAGTTACAGTGCTCAGTATCCCAAAAAGGCGTGATACGATGTTTATTTTCGGAAAATAACTCTGTCGGCCGCAGGGAGATGAAGAGTCTGATGTTGTGTCGCCAGATTGGCGAACATATTGGAAACGAACTCACGTAGCTGTATAAACAATAGAATGAACACCAATCAGATCTGGAGAACAGCAAAAGCAACTCAACGAAGCTAACGTCATCCCGTGATAACACCAAGTGCTGAGCGAAACAAATTGACATCCATATACATAACGAAACTTTCTGGAATTTTGTGGTTAGTTAAAAATGAAAGCCAATGTATCACATAAAGCCATTTGTTTATATTTTACGAGTACATAATTACACTAATTGTCTGTATTCTATTACGCTATTTTCGTCGAGTTTTTTGGAGATTCCATAGTGGATAGCAAAATTATTAAGCGCATTTAAAGTGTGACCTGAACTTGCGCAAAAGAGCATTACCACAAAATATGAACTAATCCATTGATAAGAACGCTTTATCCCCTTTTCTTTTAATTTGATTATGCTCGATGCTATCAGAAATAATGCACACATGTACTAGCAATTACCGTTATCCAAAAATCAATTAATGAACGGCCTGCATAGACAATTAAATAAATCAGTGATGAGATGAAAGTATCTTCGTTATTATAAATTCTGTAAACAGCACTTAACGACGGAATATATGGAACAAAGAGTGTTCTATCTTTTAAGGATTTTTATGTTACAGATAAAAGAAATTCATTAAAGCATAAGGTAAAAGTTAAAAATGGAATGGATGAAAAAGATTAAATGTCTGTAAATTTAAAGACAACATTTCACCTGTTATTTGATTCTTTAAGTGAATTTTCCATCATTGAGGGCATGTTCTGACAAAAAACCCCGAGATACATAACATTTAAGGCAGAAAAGCACTTAAGATTAAAACACCGCATTGAAAGAAAACATCGTTTAGTTAACAGACGTTTTACTTTCTTACCAGATTTCACCAGAATAAATAAGTTTAATGCCAATACAATACCGCAAGAGTGTAAAAAGCTTATTAACCTTCCCTCAAATATGCATTTTATCCTAGGCATTATTCAAATTAATTTTGATACTCTGATGCTACCGTTAAGGATGTAGAAAGAGTTGTTTTCAAGGAGAATGTAATAGTGTTGGGATGATTTTACGCAATTTGTTTGCTATGGATTTCTTGCGAAATCCACTTAAATACATTGTTTGAAATCAGCAACAGTTCTTGAAATCCTTCAGTTGTTTTTTTCAATAACTCCTATAACTGACCGTGTCTGCGGCAAATGCTGATTTAAATTTTCTGCGCTCACAAAAGAGAAAGTTCGCATAGAAGCCGGTTTTACAAAGCTACGGAAAGAATGAAGGTAATTCCAGCCGATTTTTCTAACCCCGAATTAATTAATTCTAACTGGTTAAAAGGTTTACACGCCAGTCGGGAATCCGTTTCAACCGGTTAAAATATTACAACGGTAGTGGGAAATTTATTCTAACCGATTAAAAGTTTAAAACCCAGTAGGAAATTCGTTCTACCCGGTTATAGAGTTAAAACTCTAGTAGGAAATTCGTTTTAGCGGGTTAAAAGCGTACAAACCGGTTAAAGCGTTAACACATCACTAGAAAATCCTTTTCCACTGTTTAAAAATGTAACACCCTAGTAAGAAATTTGTGCTAACCGGTTTAAAGGTTAACACCCAAGCAAGAAGTTCGTTCTAATGGTTAAAGGGTTATCACCGTAGTAGGAAATTCGGTCTAATTGTTTAAAGGATTAATAAGCCAGTAGGAACACGTAACAGAAATTTCAGTATTTCCTAATGCAAACGCGCTGTACGCAAAATCTGTAAATATCACCTTAGATATTTAGAATGGGAAATTGATCAAAACATAGAATTTCAAAATTGCGTAAAGATCTAACGATACATACAGTCGTCATTTGAAATTGTATAAAAATCCGCCATGTGCCTTTAGAGGTATAGCTATTCTGTTAGTCGTCCAAGCTATTCTGAGAGGTATAGCTATTCTGTTAATCGTCCAAGCTATAGAATAGCTATTTTGTTAGTCGACAAAACACACCTCCTATGCCTCATCGGTAATTACCGATAAGGCATAGGAGGTGTGTTTTGTCTTACGACTCTGGCTCTTCCGCCTCCTCGTTGGAACCAGTATCTCTGTAACAGGGACGGCGAACTGCGTATAGCTCTGTGAGTTATTCTTGGTGGTCGTCGTACTCTTTGTAAATGGACGATGTCAACGCTCTTTCCACGTTATTTTTAAACAACGCATAGCGACTGAAAAATTGTATTCCGGCACCGCTGGGATCGAACCCCAGAACTCTCGATAACTAGTCGAGTGCGTTCGAATTTACGCTACGGCGCCAACAATTCTCAGCGCCATGCGTGGTTTTATCAGTCAGCATCTGACTACACGAATACGTATTGATGGTCTCAGCAACTGAGATGGCGTCATCTGGTGGCATTTAACGCATCAGCTATTTAATTGTAGCTGATAAATTCAAAAATTTAAATGCCACCAGATGACGCCATCTCAGTTGCTGAGACATCAATACGTATTCGTGTAGTCAAATGCTGACTGATAAACCACGCATGGCGCTGAGAATTGTTGGCGCCGTAGCCTAAATTCAAACGCAATGGACTAGTTATCGAGAGTTCTGGGGTTCGATCACAGCGGTGCCGGAATACAATTTTTCAGTCGCTATGCGTTGTTTAAAAAATAACGTGGAAAGAGCGATGACATCGTCCATTTACATTATCTCCACGTGTAAGGGCGAAAACTAATAATGAGATGCATATCAATTAAGATATGATCTAGTGCTAATTTATGTACATAAAAACAAGGAAATAACTTTATTTCATTAACTGTGTGCATATACAATGCCCAAGGTTAGAAGGGCGCCAGCCTGTCTGGGAAGACTGAATACGTCCTTTATGTAAAAGAATGTCAGTATTGTTGTATGCTTTGTTCTGTTTGTATAGAGTCTGCATTTCACGTACAGAAGTCCGTTAGAGGGAATGTGGGGTATGCTGTCGTCGGGCACGGAGACAATTAGCGATGGCGAGCGATTTCCCAGAAGCAGGAGCGGCTGGGGTGCGGATTCGAAGAAAGTGGGCCTCCGGACAAAGATCAGGTTCGCTCCAGCACCTGACAAGGTCAGCGCCTCGTGGTAGAGGGAGGCCGAAAAAAAGAAGGGAGGGGTCTTCTGGAGCGTGGGGGATAAGAGATAGCTTCGGAGAGAGAAGAAGGATTGCAAGGTGCGCTTGGACGGCGGGTAGACGTGCGGCGTCTATGCTCCAAGGAACGCAGTTCCTGTTATTTGCGTGAAGCTGGAGGCTTCGGGAGAAAGTGAAAAGGATTTTGCAACGAGTGTCTGGAAGACGGATAGACGGTGGAGATTTTATGCTCCGAGGAACGCAGTTCTTGGTTTTTAGCGTGAAACAGAGTGTTTTCGAGAGACAGCGTGGAGTCGAAACGACTTGGATATTAGAGTGGCGTTAGGGCAACGGATTTGAGATTGAACAATTCGTGACGGACGACGTATGCCACAAATTCGTCGACGCGGACATTGGCACTGGAACCAGACTCTCACTAGTACTTTGATTCATTAAATTTATTATCTTTCTTATTCACGAAGTATTTATTGAAGTTGATGAAGTGCCTTACAGTAGCCATTCTCTCCCTTCATTGATTCGCGGATAATTACACAAAAAGGGGGAGGAAGAGGGGCCTGGATGATAAATTTATTATTAATAAATTACGAGAGTGAGAACCTCAGATTATTTGCTGTAGGGGAAGTTGTTGAATTAACTCACGGACGCCTATCGGAAAGAAGGCGGGACTTAGCACATAAGTCTATGTCTCACCCCTACAGCAAAGTAATAAATGGGGCAGTCGGTAGGATGAATGTTTGATACCAGGTAAATTCGAGGAGGAGAAGCCGAGGCTAAGAAATAAGTGAATAAGTAATTCTTATTGTGAGGAACAACGGAAGTCAACCTCCGCTACCAGGACTCTATGTACAAAGAAAAGTGGTGATTTCATCGATGGCAGTGACAGGGAGATCCGTAACCAGGATCAACGGACGAGACCGACAACTACGAAGATCGCAACCGGATTCAGGACGAGAGGAGCCGGCAAGGCCCGTTACCAATACACGACCGAGAGACCCGACGAGGCTCGGACCCAATTTCGGGAGACCACGTCTCACGTCACCGGTGAGACCGGACTTTCCCTGTTCAAGGAGTCCCATCGCGGGCCGCAGTTTAGCTGCAACAGAGAAGCTGAGGGGGCCCGAGTAGCCCGGTAAGTACTACTTTCGAAGCCGCAATTTGATTACCTGTGTCGATACCTGTGTATAAGTTAGAAATAGCTGAATAAGTTTCATCAGGACACTAGGAGTACTAGAGGTAACCTTTCTAAGAGAAATTTAACTTAAGATTAGTGAGGATATAGTAAGAATAATTTGAGATAATAAATTGCGAAAAGTATATTTTTTTATGTGGGAGAAAGAAAATAACGGACAGAGAAGGATAGGTACTAGCCTAGATAAAAAGAAAAAGTAAAAGGTAAAGATCAAAATGATATTCAACTAAGTATCTTACCGAAGTAGATAGAAAATAGTAGTGTGAGAGCAAAGGCTAAACATCGGGAAATTGTATTGTTATTTTAGTGTACATATATTTTTGCATTAAGTGTATATTATTGTTGCATGATAATGGCTGAACAGTTTTTGGAAGGAAAATTGATGAAGAACTCGATGACCGGAATTCCGAGGGAAGCAAAAGAGAAAATGAGGGAGGAACAGATAATGAATTGAATTCTAGCAATGACGTAATAATTAATGACAAAGGAATAGAAGGGAATTCGATAAGTCTAGAATGGGAATATAAGTTTAGGGTATTGGAGATGGAACAGAAAAAGCTAGATTTAGAACAACAGCGAATTGAGATGGAGCTAGCCGATAGAAAAGAGGCTAGGGCTTATGAGATAAAAAAATTAGAGATAGAACAAGAACGAGGCGAGGCATCAGCGTCAGGATGACAGTCAACGAAGTTGGCCGACTATATCAGAATTCTAGAGAGGAATTTACCCAAAAGCCCTACAAAACCTGAAGAGATATTGGATTTTTTTTACACCTTAGAGAGAGCGTTTATTCTGCATGACATACCAGAGAGCATGCAAGGGCGGTTAGTGATTGCGTTATTCAATGCGGATTGCGTTAACCATTTGTTCCGACGTCTGACCGTAGAGCAATATCATAATTATGATACCGTCAAGGAAGCTATTCTAAGTGAATGTCATTTGACTCCAGATGTATATCTGAAGCAGTTCGAGGCGATACGCCGGAATAAGGGGGAGAGCTTCCAACAGCTAGCGGGACGGATTGGCAGGTCACTCAGGTATTATGTAGGCAACTGCGGAGTAACCGAGTTCGACCAATTAGTAAATCTGCTAGTGTGTGATAAGTTTAAAGGATTATTATCCCCATCCTTAAAAACCTATTTACTGCAGAGAGGTGCGGTGGGTAAACTAGTCTTGGCTAAAGAATTGGGAGAATTATGTGATTCATATGAGAGTCATGTGGAAGCACAAGAGATAGGAAAGGTGAAGGATAATTTTTCGTCGAATTACAATGCCAAAGGGAGTCAGTATATTTCTACGGGAAGCGGATTCGTGAAGAGAGAGAGAGCGGGAATAGTAGTGGGCAGTTTCAGAAGGAGAAATGCCAAGCGCCTGATTGGAAGTTCGGGAGTAAGGTAGAAGGAGAACGATCTATGAGAAGTCAGGATAACCCTAGTTTAGATCGAGGCATAATCTGTTTTTATTGTAGGAAGCCTGGTCATCGGCAATCATTATGTCCCCAGAAGGGTAGCGTAAGACCGGAGGGCAGGAGTAATTCCCATTATTGGCGGAACGACGGGGGGGGGAGTAGGAAGGGTAGCTGTGGAGAATAATCAGGAAGTAGAGAAACCTAGAGAGGAGACTGGAGTAAAAGTAGAACAGGAGGTTAGAAAGATGAGCGCAACGGTGGGAAGAGTTTTCGGATCGAACCAAGCAGAGATTAAAAAGATAGAAATACCTGTAGGAGAACAAATGATGGTAACTACAGAGGCAGGGCTCCAAGCCAATATACTGGTAGATAGTGGGGCGGAATTCAATTGCTTAAAGAGAGGATTATTGGGAGAAGAAAAATTGGAGGAAATTGGGAAAGTAAAACTAACAGGATTTGATGGAAAGACAGCCATTTTCCCGATAAAAAGGGTTGGAATTAGGATTATGGAAGCAGGTCTAGAAAAGGCGGGGAGTAAAATGATAGGAATCAGTGAAATTGCTTGTGCCATAGTACCTAATTTGAGTAATGAGTTTATTATTACTCCAGAAGATAACATAAAAATGTCAACGGTTAGAGATTGTAGTCCAGAGTGGGCGGTTAATTTACAGAAAGCGCTGGATCCTAAACAGGAGAGGGAAGAGCGAAAGTACGAAGAAAGGGAGGATTCGATAGCGGAGAATGAGAGGACAGAAGGCCGTAAACACTGAGCTAATATCGCGGTGAATCAGGTAGGGGTCGAGGAAGAACCGGAAGCGCCTAAGGCGAAGAGCGAGCCGCCGCCAATAGAGGAGGGCGTGGTCGAAGAGGAGGCGAAATCGGACAGCCCATCAGAATACGAAGAGGCAGGCGAATGGGGAGAAAGTAAGCAGACTGAGATAACTCGTTCGGGCTCCGGCGAGGATATTGGAGATTCTCGGCAAGTAAGCAGATCAGATCACGCGGTATTCGCAGGCCAACAGGAGGAAGATAGGACCTTATCGGAAGCTCGTAGATGTGCTAAAGAGGGAAAAGGAGGTTATGTTTACATAGAAGGGATGCTCTACCATAGAGAAAGGGTGTTAGGGCAATTGCCAAATCAACTTGTAGTCCCGGAGATTAGGAGAAAACAAGTGCTAAGCCTGGCCCGCGATTCGGTATTTTCGGGGCACTTGGGACACAAAAAGACGCCAGAGAGGATTCGATATTCGTTCTATTGGCCAACCGTGAAGAGAGACGTGCGTCAGTACTGTGACGTATGCGAGGGATGTCAATTACGACGTCCTGTCACAAGAGGAGATAGAGTACCTATAACTGCAGTTAGAAGGCCCGCTCTACCTTTTCAGGTCGTCAATGTGGATCTGATCGGCCCAATAGCACCGCCTTCTAGCAAGGGGCACAGATGGATTTTGGTGATGATGGATCAACATACACGTTGGCCGGAGGCCGTATGCCTGACCTCCTTAAACACTAAGAACACTTGTGATGCGCTTTTGGAGATCTTCCAGCGCACGGGCATTCCAGAGGTGGTGGCGATGGACAGGGGCACTAATTTTGTGTCGGGGCTGACACAAGAGATCTTGAAGAGGTTGGGTTCGACTCCCAGATTCTCGGTACCAGGAAATCCCTCCTCCAATGGGTTGATCGAGCGTTTCAACAGGACCCTCAAGGGGATGTTACACCACATAATAAGGGAGGAGCCAAGGCAGTGGCATAAGGCACTACCTTATCTTTTATGGGCGTATCGGGAGGTGCCCAACGTGACCACGGGTGTAGCGCCGTTCCAATTATTGTACGGTCGGGAACCAACGGGACCGCTAGTAATCTTGAAAAAGAACTGAGTCGGAGAGTGCAGGCTACCCATTGGTATTTCAGTGTCGTCAGGGCAGAACCTTCAAGAAATGAAAGAAAGGATGGAAAAGGTGGCGCTCCAAGTAGAGGAGGTGGCGGAGGAGCAGCAGCGTCGGTACACTTCCTACTACAACCGACGACTGCGGAAGAAGTCCTTCGAGGTTGGGGATCAGGCTATAGCTCTCATTCCAGATTCCCGGAACAGGCTTTATGCCAGATGGACGGGCCCCGTACATATTGTAGAGAAGAGGGGGCAAGCAGCTACGTGATTGAGGTAGGCAACGGGCAGAGGCGCCACGCTCACGTAGGCAAATTGAGGGAGTTTAAACCCCAGATGAATGTGGTGGGGGTAATTTTTGAATCAGATGGAGAGTTTGGGGAGATTCGGGAGGTGCCCATGGAGCCGAAAGATGAAGAGAGGAAGGATCCCAAGCCGCTAAACGTAGAAAGTCCCCAGATCACGCAGCAACAACTATGGGAGCTACAGGAGTTGGTAGACCGCTTGAAAGTATTTTTTTCGGGGGAAGTAGAAAGAACCACGTTAGGTAACCACGAGATAATGGTTAAACCGAGGAGTGTGCAACGTACTCAGCACAGATACAAAGTGCCCTAATCTATGCAGCGGGCGGTGGATGATCAGATTCAGGAGTTATGTGACAGAGGGATGATAGAAGAGTCGGGGGAAGAGTATAGTCATCCAATTGTTTGTATTGCTAAACGTACAGGGAAGTCAGATTGTGTTGTGACTTTAGAATGCTCAACGCACACACCGTCGCAGCCGCATTTCCCATGTCGCACATCCGGCATCTTTTAGCCAAATTTGAGGCAGCAAAATACATCACAACTTTGGATATGCTGAAGGGGTACTATCAAATACCAATGGACCCCGGAAGCAAGAAATACACTACGTTTGCTACCCACCGAGGATTGTTCCAGTGGAACTTAATGCCTTTTGAATTGTCGGGGGCCGCTGCAACATTCCAGAGGATAATGAACAAAGTGTTAAACCCTCATTTGGATTATGCAGTAGCTTACCTCGATGACGTTGTATAACGAAGTAAATTTCTCCGTCATTTTTGGTCTACGCCGGGATGCGAACCCGGGTCCACTCATTCCGGAATAAGTTGCTCTACCAATTAAGCTACGCGGACGTTTTATTCTGATTCCTATCTGCCTTTATGTCGTGTGCGTCCTTCTGGCAGGTACGTCACATCTCCTGGTACGTTACATCATCTTCCCCCTTTTTTTTTTTTTTTTCGAAGTGCTGGAGAAAGGATTCTCTTATTTTTCCTATCTCGCGGTGTGGAAATAACATCACACCAATGCGAGATTTTGAACGGTCGGGTCATCCGGATAGTTTGGGCGCCATTATAACGAAGTAAATTTCTCCGTCATTTTTGGTCTACGCCGGGATTCGAACCCGGGTCCACTCATTCCGGAATAAGTTGCTCTACCAATTAAGCTACGCGGACGTTTTATTCTGATTCCTATCTGCCTTTATGTCGTGTGCGTCCTTCTGGCAGGTACGTCACATCTCCTGGTACGTTACAGTTGCAGTGTTCTCCAAGAATTGGGAGGAGCACTTGCAACATTTAGAGAAGGTAATCGGTAGCTTGGTGTAAGCGGGGATTATGGGGAACTTAGAGAAGTGCTGCTTCGCCAAGGAAAAGGTGCATTACTTAGGGCACGTGGTCGGTTTAGGGGATCACCAGCCGGACCCGGAGAAGTTACAGGCGGTCAAGGACCTGTTACCGCCGAAGACGAAGAAGGAAGTACGTAGTTTCCTGGGAATCTGCGGTTATTATCGGGAATACGTACCGGGGTTAGCCGAGATCGCGAAACCACTAACCGATTTAACGGTAAAGAAAGCCGCGGAGAAAGTGAGTTGGGCGACAGAGATGGACATCGCATTAAAAAGGCTAAAGGAATGTTTATGCACCGCACCAGTACTAGCGACGCCTATCTTTGACCGTCCGTTCTTATTGTACACGGATGCGAGTTCATTTGCCGTTGCCTGCTGTTTAGCGCAGAGAAGTAACGGGGGAGAAATCCGACCGGTAGCTTACGCCAGCCGGAAGTTAAACGGCACACAGACTAGATGGGCCGCCAGTCACAAGGAGGCCTACGCCATAGTATGGACACTCCAGAAGTTCGAAGGATGGATTTTTGGGCATCCAGTGGAAGTAATGTCCGATCACAATCCGCTAGTTTATTTGACTAGCGCAGCAGCCCAGAGCTCTAAACTACAGAGATGGAGTTTGGCCATCTCACAATTCAACCTTAAAATAACGCACATAGCAGGCAAGCTAATCCCTCACGCTGATGCTTTATCTCGGTTATCTTTTGAGGTAGGTGATCAGCGTCCTGATGAACACAAGAGTATCACTACACAGGTAGAGACTTAGTGAGGCTCGAAGGTGGTACTGTTGTACGACAAAAAAAAAGGAGAAAGGAATGGGGGAAGTGATATTATTATTTTCGCCTGTTTGTGTCTGTATGTGTGGTGATAAACTGAAAAAAAAAGGAGAAAGGAACGGGGGAAGTGATATTATTATTTTCGCCAGTTTGTGTCTGTATGTGTGGTGATAAACTGAAAAAAAAAAAAAAAAAAAAAAAAGAAACTCAAGTGAACAGGACTCACCATGCGAAGTAAGGACCCCGCATGTTTCGTCTCAGGGGCCGAGGCTTCTAAATGCGAAAACTAATAATGAGATGCATATCAATTAAGATATGATCTAGTACTTTTTTTTTGATTGGAGGTTTAACGACCACCGTGAGCAACTCAATGGGCTATAAGTAGTCGCCCGTCCCTAATTTCGGATCACTGGTTCCAGGGAAGGGAAAGAGCCAGTGCCGCAAGACAAACACAACATCCATGCCTGACCGGGATTCGAACCCGGACCCCTTACGGACGAATGATCAGAGGCCAACGCCTTAGACCACAGCGCCACCGGGGCGGCTGATCTAGTACTAACGTATGTACATAAAAACAAGGAAATAACTTTATTTCATTAACTGTGTGCATATACAATGCCCAAGGTTAGAAGGGCGCCAGCCTGTCTGGGAAGACTGAATACGTCCTTTATGTAAAAGAATGTCAGTATTGTTGTATGCTTTGTTCTGTTTGTATAGAGTCTGGTTTCCACGTACAGAAGTCCGTTAGAGGGAATGTGGGGTATGCTGTCGTCGGGCACGGAGGCAATAAGCGAGGGCGAGCGATTTCCCAGAAGCAGGAGCGGCTGGGGTGCGGATTCGAAGAAAGTGGGCCTCCGGACAAAGATCAGGTTCGCTCCAGCACCTGACAAGGTCAGCGCCTCGTGGTAGAGGGGGCCGAAAAAAACAAGGGAGGGGTCTTCTGGAGCGTGGGGGATAAGAGATAGCTTCGGAGAGAGAAGAAGGATTGCGAAGTGCGCTTGGACGGCGGGTAGACGTGCGGCGTCTATGCTCCAAGGAACGCAGTTCCTGTTATTTGCGTGAAGCTGGAGGCTTCGGGAGAAAGTGAAAAGGATTTTGCAACGAGTGTCTGGAAGACGGATAGACAGTGGAGATTTTATGCTCCGAAGAACGCAGTTCCTGGTTTTTAGCGTGAAACAGAGTGTTTTCGAGAGACAACGTGGAGTCGGAACGCCTTTGATATTAGAGTGGCGTTAGGGCAACGGATTTGAGATTGAACAATTCGTGACGGACGACGCATGCCACAAATTCGTCAACGCGGACATTGACACTGGAACCAGACTCTCATTAGTACTTTGATTCATTAAATTTATTATCTTTCTTATTCACGAAGTATTTATTGAATTTGATGAAGTGCCTTACAGTAGCCATTCTCTCCCTTCATTGATTCGCGGATAATTACACAAAAAGGCGGAGGAAGAGGGTCTGGATGATAAATTTCTTATTCATAAATTACGAGAGTGAGAACCTCAGGTTATTTGTTGTAGGGGAAGTTGCTAAATTAACTCACGGACGCCTATCGGAAAGAAGGCGAGACTTAGCACGAAAGTCTATGTCTCACCATTACACCACGTATTTGATATATATTAACCATTTCTATCGCCCTTTGAATTGATCAGCTACAATTAAATAGCTGTTGCGTTAAATGCCACCAGATGACGCCATCTCAGTTGCTGAGACCATCAATACGTATTCGTGTAGTCAAATGCTGACTGATAAACCACGCATGGCGCTGAGAATTGTTGGCGCCGTAGCGTAAATTCGAACGCACTCGACTATTTATCGGGAGTTCTGGGGTTCGATCCCAGCGGTGCCGGAATACAATTTTTCAGTCGCTAGGCGTTGTTTAAAAAATAACGTGGAAAGAGCGATGACATCGTCCATTTACATTATCTCCAGGTAATTGATATATATTAGGTCATACTCTTTGCTTCCGAAAAAATGCATAGCACGCAACGCTGTGACGATGTACCTTCACTGATTAGTACAATGCCAGCGAAAGACGTTATTTAGAAAAGAAAAAAATTGAAGCAAGGCAAACACAGTTTAGACCGTGAACATTTCACTTCTGATTTTAATAGAATTGTTCAAGAGTCAGTTTTTATTAAAATCAAAAGTGAAATGTTCATGATCTAAGATGTGGTCGTCATGTTAAAGATTATGTTATTTGTTTTGGGGAAAACAAGATAAAAAAACAATGTCTCTCACCTTATAGGTGACCTATGTGACTTCCCTTATTTACCCATTTAACGACCATGACTCTAAAATATCATATCACCCTAAATACCATAACACCCGAAAGTGTATGTTGTTCCACTTTTTTGTTTAGTAACAACAGTAGTGACGGATTGTGATTTCTCCTGACCCCCAATAGGTCGTGATAATTCAAAGAACTGGTAAGGATAGGAAATCTGACTCACTCTAGACGGGCGTTTCACGCAGCAATAGTCTTTTGTATGTTCGGGCGTTTTGGAAGTTATGGTCGTTAAAGGGTTAAACGATCAACGTCGAAGCGATAGTCTATTTTCTTCCATACTCTCTTCAGCATGTACGTTGTCACTGACTCCATCGCAGTAACAACGGGTTTTTTGAGCTCATCCAGCATTGTAGGCGACGGTGACACGTCCACAGTATCCTGAACCTACCCCCAAAAGAAAAAGTCACACTGCGTGAGATCTGGTGAGCTAGGCAGCCAGCTATAGATCACCAAGTCATGGGGTCCACTGCGACCAATCCAACTGCGAGGGATCAGAACTTTGGTGAGGAAACGGCGAACAGCACAATGCAATGAAGAAGCGCTCCCTCTTGCTGGAAAATGTAGGCACCGGAATCATCGTTTGTACCAGTTATGGGGCATACCCAAATAGGAGTTACCAGACACTATGTCTTCCATTCAAAAGTAAGGGCTATAAGCCTTTGCTCGGACAATGGCACAGAAGACGTTGACTTTAGGTGAGTCGCGCTCGTGCTCTATTGCTGAATGTGGGTTGTCTATCCTCCGTACGCGAATGTTGTGACGGCTCACCTTGCCACTTACATTAAAATTGCTTCATCACTAAACACCAGGCGGGGAGCAAAGTCTTCGTCCTTCCTAGCACCCTACATGTGTTGGCAGGTTCCTCGTAACCTGTACCTTCCTCCCGAATATCATTGCAATCTGACACGTCCTTCTGGGTGCAACTATTAGTTTGACGATGAGTATATATCTATCTGCACTACTGTAAGTAAAAATTGCATCACCAAGAAAGAATCGAGCAATCCAAATGAAATTTATATCATGTATTCCTCGTGTTACAGGAGATAACTGATTAGTTTTCCTGAGATATACAAACTTTTTTGTCTCAAAGCTCAGTATCCAGTGAAGCCACCTCGAACAACAATGACTGCCTTTACACGTCGTTGCATTGAATGGAAAAGGCTTTTGATACCGTCCTGTGAAATAGTCTGCCACGCTGCTTCTATGCGAGACCAAAGTTCATTTGTGTTGACTGGCGGAGACGATTGACGAGCGAGTCCTTAGCCACCATGTCTCGTACATATCCGGCGAACGAGCAGGCCAGGGAAGGAGCGGCATCTGCCGTGAATGGAGAATATCTTGGTCATTCCGTGCCACATGTGCCCGAGCATTGTCTTGCTGGAATATAGCGCCAGGACAACACTGAAGGAAGGGTATCACCTCTGCCTCTAAAACATCCCTGATATATCACTGGAGGTTGTTGAGGGTTTCCTCAATTTGTATCATCAGAGATCGCGAACTGAACCCAATTGCGCCCAAAACCATGGCGCTTGGCCTTGGGCCTGTAGGAAGGCGCTAAGAAGCCCTTCATCACGATGTCTTCACACAGGTATTGCGACCGTCATGGTGCATCAAATTGAATCGTGACTCGTCAGAAAACACAACTTGTTTCCAATTAGCGCGCCACTGTTCGAGACCCCATTAAAATATGAGGAGTCTGCAGTTGAGGGTCAAAGGAATGCGCAGCAATAGGATGCCAGCGACTAGTCGTTTGTTAAACAGAAGACATCAAACTGTGCTGGAGACCTAAGGCTGACCTCTGACAGTGCTCCACTGATGTACTAACACCGTAGATGTCGCCGTGCGATTGGTAACTGCAATGCGGGAGTGGTATGTCGCTGTGCGATCGGTAACTGCAATGCGGTCCACTTCCAGGATTTTTTGTTCGTCCGAGTCTCATCTGTCCACTGACGCCACATTCGCATCACTCACTGTATCAGCAATTCGTCCTTTACGAGCGGCAGTTTCGCGGTAGAAACACACAGTTTCATCCCAATAATCCTTCTTCGCAGTCACTAGTTCATAATGCAACCTTCTCCGGCGACGGGGCATAGCGAGAAACACAAGAAACACGGTTTCGACTAAATGTCGGCTTTTCACTGATTGCAACATATCGTTTGAGCCAGCTCTTTATATCCATTGACATCGTTTGAGCTAGCTCTTTATATCCATTGACGTCGTTTGAGCCAGTTCTTTATATCCATTGACGTCGTTTGAGCCAGTTCTTTATATTTATTGACGTCGCTTCAGCCAGTTCTTTATATCCATTGACTTCGTTTGAGCCAGCTTTTTATACCCATTGACGTCGTTTGAGCCAGTGCTTTATATCCATTGACGTCGTTTGAGCCAGCTGTTTATTCAGACAGCTTAGATGACGCTGTTACGAAACTGCAAGCGTATTCGAACTGACAATTTAATAATCTGCATATCCCATCCTGTTGTACATATCTTGTAAGTTTCAAGCTAAAACCAGCAGTCCTTCACAATGTTGCAATTTTTACAAACAGTAGTGTATCTATCTGTCGATAAATAGATAGCCACACACACACATAGATAGATAGATAGATAGACACACCTGTACTGGATATCTCGAAAATGCGTTTAACCCTGTATTGATCAGGACAAGAATACTTGCGTTATTACCCCCCCCCCCAAATTATTTTATAAAGCTTTACCGGTATTTTCAAGGACTGTGTAAAATGCATAAAAGAAACACTTCTTTTAATCTTTATTAACTAATGTAACCATAATGTTTCGCAAAATTATAGTCCACCTGTCTGAAATAGAGGATAGTTTATTTATTAGCGTTTTCTTCACACAATTTGCAACTTGAATGAAACAAATACTTTGTCAATATTGTATAAAATGGCAACACACATTCATAAAGGAAGAGTATTTAATAAAAAAAACATATTGCACAGGGTAGAATATTCAGAATATTGATTTATGCATATACCCAAACTATGTTCTATTCCGAGTCACTTTCAGAGAAGCAGTCTTTACTCAATGGGGAAATGTGTTCTAAACAAATACGTTTTCCACATTTTTGACACTGAATCTACGAGCAGTTCAATGAAATAAATCTGCAGGGGTTTACCACAACCCATATGAGCAATGCAGGGTTAAATTTCAAAACTTCATACAAAGAAACAAAAAACAAATGGGTGTATTGCAGTGCGGTTTGCATGAAAAGCATCAGGCAGTAAAGGAAGTTTTGCAATAAAAAAGCATTAATTTCGAAAATTGGATGTGGCAGGGTGGTTTACACGGGTTCAAACCATAAAAGTTACGACCATGTTAAGCCTTTAAAGTCCTAAGTAATCAGATGCAGCCATTTATCGTTTCTCAAATTTCTTCATGCAACTTTTTATTGAAAATGGTGTTCGAGAGACGAAGTTTACACTGCTGGATACAACGTTGTTAGTGGTGAAATGATGTTGACAATGCGTTGCTCTTTTTATTGAAAACCTTTATTTTATTGAAAAATTCATATATATATATTGAAAACCACTAACGTTTATTGCTACGATGTTAGTTCTGCTGGATAAAGCGTTGTTAGTGCAGCTTTTTTAGGTAGGCGAAGAATCGGCAACAGAAGTTTGCAATAGTTTCGAACACAGAAAAGACTTAATATAGTGCCGGATTCAAGTCTCTGGTGAGACGATTCGAGGAAACTAGAATTCTGCCAAGTCACCCCTCACACGGGAAGTGGACGAACTAGCACCCCGAAAGATAAGTGAAATAAACTGTGCTCCTGAAAAGGCAAGATATTTGTTCATACCGAAATCATCGGTAAATCACGTTCTTTTACGGTGTGTTAAATCTGTACCCATACAAACTGCAAACTTTACACCAGTTGTTACCTGCGGATACCACACAGCGGGAGGAATTTGCAAAATGGGCTCTTCCAAAGAGTATTGAGGACCACTCCGTGGTCGAAACACATTTTCCGTCACATAAGTCCGTCAACACGTATAATTTACCGAATATGGGCAAATGATAATTTATATGCGTACACAGAGAAAACCACTGACTATACCACGAGTTACGATGTGGTGTGGATTTATTTTGTGATTTGGATTCTTGATTTTTTTCTTTGAAGGACCTTGCTTAGAAACGGCTGGAAGACTTGCTTTGTAAATGCGGAATGCCTTAGAAACGGCTGCGGACTTGCTTTGTAAATGCACATGCCATCCAAATCTGCTGCACACAGTCATATTTATACAATTTATACAGGATGGTGCAAACTCACGTCTCCAGGAAAAAAATTTCTTCTCATGCATCAAGATGCCTGATATGCCGTTTCATAGTATCCCACAAATACTTTTTAGGATTGACATCGGTAGAGTTCAGAGGACAATCGATATCCTGGAAGTTTGCATAATGTTCTTCAAACCATTCCTGCACAGCATTGAACCTTCGGCTTGGCGCGTTGTCATCTTGGAAGACAAAGTCGTCATTCGGGGAAAAAGTACACATTGCTGGATGAACAGAATAAGCAGGCAATTCGGGAAAGTGCGTTGTTTACGCTTTCCAACAGTAGGTTGAAGAAGCGTGTGGGCTCCAGCTTCGTCCGTCTGTCTGCCTGTATGTTCGTCCGTCTATCCATCAGCACGATAACTCATGTAAAAATGGTTTGATTTCGATGATATTTTAGTATGGGGTAGGGGACCACCTGGGAATGAAACCTATTGAAAACGGACGAAATGGGGTCAAAGGTCTGGACATAGCGGCGGGATCCATTCAATTGCCCTTATGCCTCATAACCTGCGTAAAAATGGTTCGACTTCGATTAAATTTGATTATGTGATAGGGTACCACTTGGCAATGAACCCTATTGAAAATGGACGAAATGGGGTCAAAGGTCAGGACATACGAGAGAGATCTACTACATTGCCTTTGTGCTTGATAACTTGCGTAAAAATGGTTCGATTGCGACAAACCTTTAGTATGTTGTTTCGGAAGCATACTGAACCAGTTCTGTTGAATATTATCAAAATGGGGTCAAAGGTCAGGACACAGGAGCGAGATTTATTCCACAGCTATTATCCTCTTAAGTTGAGTAATAATTTGAGTAATGATTTCTGGTATGTTGGAAAGCGTATCATAATCAATGCACTGCGCGATTTTACTAACTTGCTCCACATGCACCTGGGGTACAGCTTTCTGCCAGGTAAACATGCCCTACATCATACAACCGCCTCCACCGGCTTGCAATGTGGTGACCCTGCAGGATGGATCGAGTGCCCCATGTGTTTCGCGCCAAATACGTACACCACCATCCACGGAGTTGAGTAAAAACCCGATTCGTCAGAGCAAGAGACTTTTTTTCCAGTCATCCGACGTCCAATTTACATAATCTTTGCACCAGGCGAGTTTTTGCGCCGATGAACCGTGGTTAAAAGAGGATGTCGTCGGGTTCGTCTGCAGTTATAGCCCAAACCTGCGAGCGTGCGATGCATTGTCATAACAGATACCGTTCCGGGTCGATTTCCTGAATTTGGTACTACTGTTGAACAGTGTTGCGTCTGTTGGTCTGCACGTGACGTTGAACCCGGCGCTGATCTCTTACTCACACCAACCTCTCGCTGTCCTGTGCGATTTTGCCTCCGGGTCGTTGTTTGACCATTTTCACACCAGTCCTGACACATTTTAACTACTGCGACTCGCAAACAATCCACCAGTTCAGCCGTTCGGGAAATCAAAGCAACCGCTCTCCGAACTCCCACAATCTGTCCTTTCTCGAAGTCGGATAAACCCTTCAGTTTATACATCACGCTCCGAATTTTTACTACCTACTGCTCCACTCACACCCTATATACCAGTAGTCTCAAACTCGCGTCCAGCATTAATGATAACAAAATAAAAATAAATCACCCTTTTTCAAGTGTATTATAATATATTAAATATAATATAAACATAGTTTAAATGGTCTTTGAGAGAGGAACTGATAGCACTGAATGCAATGTAAGTATAAATGGCACTGTGATTGACCAGGTGAGTGAGTGTGTATTCAGGAAGCATGTTTGACAGAGGGAACAATTGGATAATGAAATTAGTAGGCAAGTGAATTCTTCATTGAAAGTCATAGCTGCTCTGGGAGGTTTTCACAGGAATGATGGGTTCTCTAGAGAGTCGCGCATGGCTGTGTATGAAAGTGTACGTGTTCCTACTCTGATGTATGGCAGTGAAATCTGGGTACTGCTGAAGGGACATTAAAGTCATTTGTGTGCTGGAGAAATGTGTTACTTACGGAGGGGGGGGTGCGGCAAGACACGGTCTGATTGTATTAGGATGAAAATGTGTTAGCAAGGTGGAGACAAATAAGCTTCGGTGGTTTGGCCATGTTGAAAGAATGAGTGATGAGATGCTTACTAAGAAAATCTTTTTAGCCCAAGTGGCAGGAAGGAAAGGCAAAGGAAGGCCAAGGAAGACATGGGTGGATCAGATTCAAGAGTGTCTGCATGAGAAAAACATTATGAGTATGAAATGTAAAATATCTTGTGTACGGCGTGTAATGGATATCAGTGAAGTCCGAGTTGTATGTCAAGATCGCTATAAATGGAGAAGTTTGATACGACAACAGTAAGTAAAAATATCTGGTAGTTTGTATTTCTTTTTAGAGCTAACCTCTGAAAGCTTAGTGATATGTATGTATGTACATAGTAATGCTTAGTAAAGCAATTATCTTTATAAGTAACAAGTTTATTTACGAAGAACATAACTATATTAAGCAAAATACATATTTTCAATATATTCAAGTCTCCATTTTGCTATGATGCTGATAACGCACCCGAAGAACTTCAGTTTGAATTAATAGACTTTAAGCGTGATTCTTTCCTAAAAGAAAAAATTCAACAGCTGCAATCTAACAGAGTTTTACCAGTTAGTTTCAAGGGACAAGTACGTAAAAATTTATAACCTAGGCGCACGGGTTCGGTCTATGCTCGCAACAACATATTCATGTGAACAGTTGTTTTCAAGAGAGAAATAAGTAAAATGTATTGAAAGGAATAAGTAAATTGACAGTCACTTATTTTCACTTTTAAAAGTAGCATGTTTAAAGAACATTATTCCAAATATCAAAAAGTTAGGGACAGAAAAGCGAGCCCAGGTTTCTGGTCAGAACATGAAATATCTTTTGTACTGTGTACCGTGTTCCGTTGATAAAATGTGATTATTTATGTGATTATTTTAATATTTAAGTGAAAATAATTGTTATGTACACTGAAGAGCAATTGAATTAGAGACAGGTGGCGTTATGCAAATATGGAGCTGTGGACGGCCCTGTAAACGGAAACGAAATGACGTATGCAGCGATCCGACAATATAAGGAGTGATGCGACGGGAATCAGTAAGAGTCGGACGCAGTAGGGGTAAGACGTAGGATCTAAGCGTGTTTGATCGTGGGCAAATTGTCGGGGCCCGACGAATGGGTCACTCCATCTCGAAAGTCTTGAAGGCACTGGGATTTTCACGAGCCACTGTGTCACAGGTGAACCGTGAGTACATCGAATCCGGTAAAACCATCCCTGCAAGGGCCAACTGCCGTGGACAACAGTGTGTGGATGAGCGGGGTCATCGTCGGCTAGATCGCATTGTAGGTTGGTTGGTTGGTTGTTGGATTTTATTGGCGCAAGGGCCAGGTTTGGCCAAAGAGCGCCAGACAAAGAACGATCAGCCACAGATTTTTAAAAACGTGGAAAATGATTAAGATCAGACAGGTTTGGTAAAAGTTGAAAAAGAGTATGAAGAAAGCAGTGAAGAAAAGGTAGTTAATGAAGTTTATTAAAAGTAATATATTTACTAATGGAAAAGGACGAACCGTCACTCTCCTCCCCCCACACTCCTCTGCAATGCTGGCAGAGGGCGGGGACGAACTGTCACTCTCCTCCCCCATGTTCCTCTGCAATGCTGGTAGAGGCTGGGGACGAACTGTCACTCTCCTCCCCCCGTGTTCTTCTATAATGTTGGGTGAGGGTGGGGACCTCGCTGAGGCAGAGACAGTTTGATGGACACCGCACACCTTTGCGGATTGAGGGCCGGGTCTTCCGCACGTGCAGGCTGTCTGCTGGGAACCGGAAGAGGCGGGCGTCTTCAAAGAGAAGGCGAAGACGCAGCTGGTCGAATAAGCTGGAGCTCGGTGAAATCCACCTGTGTCGCTTGTTCAGCTGTAGATCGCTTGGCAAGTGCGGCGAGAGCTACAGGGCGCGGAACAAAAGGCTGCACGGGTTGTGGCTGAGACTGAACAACTGCGGCAAAAGTACGCTGTCGGTTGTTGGGAATACCCAACTTGGCCTTGGCAGCAGGGTACGAGAGGCCCTCCAGGGTCTTGAGGCGCTGGATCGCCTTCTCGTCGTTCCACTTCGAACAGGACCTGGCATAAGCAGCGTGGGAGTCACCACAGTTTACACAGCAGGGCTCTGAAGTGCATCCAGTCCCTTCGTGGTCGCGGGAACCACAATTGGCGCACCTCGCAACACTGTTACAGGACCGCTGGGAATGTCCATACCTCTGGCACTTAAAACAGCGTAGAGGATTTGGTATATAAGGACGAACTGCACATAACAAGTAACCAGCCTTTATTTCAGTAGGTACCTTCGGGCTGTTAAAAGTCAAAATAACATTTCGTGATTTGATCAGCGCGCCATCGCGCCTGAAAGTCATGCGTCGGGCAGCTATGACACCCTGATCAGCAAGTTCACACACAAGTTCATCTTCATCGCAGACCAACAAGTCGGGCTCAGAAATGACTCCTTGGAGGTGTTGAGATACGGATGTGCCGTCACTTGAACTGGAATATCCTGAAGTCTGGTCAACTGCAGAAGAGATTTGCTCTGAGAGAGAGTGCAAGTTTCCACAAGCAGGTCACCAGAGCGTAGCTTCTTCACTGACTTCAAAGAGCCAGCAACACCCGCAAGTGCCTTCGAGATGAAAAAGGAGACTTTGAGGAAAGTTTCAACATCTGGTCAGTAGAAGAAATGACGAGAAAAGTAGCTTGAGGTATCGAATCTGCAAGTGTAATGCGACGTTTCTGAGCTGACGGCTCAACACCTGGATCTAAAGATACGTCGCGGTGATGTCGTTTTTCAACGAAAGTTCTCTTCAGTGTGTTATGTGTGGGAGGTGGTTGAGGCAAATTTGGCCCCTGATCAATCACCATATCCTGTTGTTTTTTAAATTTTGAGGAGGGTTTATGTTTCCCCATGGGAGTAAGAAAAAATTCATCAGCAACGTACTCCGCCCACAATCGAGCCCAACAGGGGAGAACTGGAGGTCCGCAAGCCAAACACATGACGCAAGACACAGTTCTAGAGCTTAGTTGCAAATATAGTCCGTTGGCTGTGATCACACGCACTCGGCGGACACTTCGGCCTCCGGGTACCGTCATGCCAACGCCTTTGGCATGATCCCACAGCCCCCGGGCTCACCCTGCCGTGCAATACGACAAAAAGCCGCTAAAGCCCTGCACACAACTTGGTACAAGACTTCTGACCAGAGGTGGGTTAGGCTCTAGCCTCCCGTTTACAGCGAAGCCGGGGTCGAAGAGGAGTGTTGGTACACAGGAGGCACTTAACCGGTCTCCTGCGACCTCAGCCGCCAGACATCCCATTTCCGCCTCACGGGTCTCCGCACGCGGCAAACATGCAGGTAGGTCTAGCACCCAAACCAGCTAAAAGGAAAAAAAAAAAGAAATCCAAAGAAGACAAATCCTGGCAGGGAACCTAAACGGAATCTCAGCAACCTACGAACTGAGCGGTTAATATAAATCAGTTAGTGGTGGAGGGTAACAAAACCACAAGACCGGGGTGTTAGTACATAACGTGGTAGCGATTAGGTAGAGAATACAACACGGGCAACTAGCCAGTGGAGAAAATAAATAAAAACGAAAAAGCGAGACACAAGACCAGCTCGGGAACGTGGGGCCGCGACTCCCCAACAGCTGGATGAACAGCCGTCCCTGCAAACACCAACAGCACCAAAATAAGAAAAAAACAAGCTGTGGCATGACATCAGATGTTGACCAGTCACAAGGTCAGCTCGGGCCGTGGGGGCGCCGCTCCCCAAATAACTGGAAAACCAGTTATCCCCGTGCGGGGATCGCATTGTAACAGCGGATAGACGGGACACAATGCAAGAAATCACTCGGCAATTTAACGGTGGTGCACAAAAACGTGTAAGCAGCCACACCATCCTGAAGCATCTCCTTGCTATGGGGTACAGAAGCCATCGTCCAACGAGGGTAGCGCTGCTGACCGCACATCACAGGGTGCAAAGATTAGCATGGGCGTGGTAACATCGCCACTGGACCTTAGACATGTGGAAAAATGTTGCCTGGACTGATGAGTCGAGATTCATTTTGGTACATGCGGATGGCAGGATACGAGTACGGCGCAAACCACATGAAGCGATGGATCATTCTTGCCAGCAGGGTACTCTTCAAGCTGGTGGAGGTGACATTCTCTTCTGGGGACAGTGTACGTAGACTGAAATGGAACCCCCTGGTACGTGTGACATCGTCCCTCACAGCTCAACGTTACCGGGATATCATAGACGACCATTTTCTCCCGTTTGTGCGTCTTCAACATCACACTGGGGACCTCATTCTGCAACAAGACAATGCACAGTGCCATCGCTCCCGAATTGTATCCGAATGGTTGGATGAACACTCCACCAACGTGATCTCGCTTCCTAGGTCACCTGACATCAATCCCATCGAGCACATCTGGGATGCCATCGAGAGAGATGTTCGAGGCTCTGACCCCCTCCATCAAGTCTTCGTTAACTGTGGGAGCTTGTTCAGGGGTCGTGGATCCTTATGACTTCCCAACACTTCCGGTGTCTTGTCGAGTCCATGCCGAGGCGAATCGTCGCCGTCATCAGAGCGAAAAGTGGTGCTACACGTTACTAGACAGGTATCTCTTATTCAATTTATCTTCAGTGTAAAGTGATTGTTTTCAGTGATTGATGATGTATTTGTTTTTACTATATACCAATAATTACAAATAATATTCTACTCTAGTGACAAGCCATTGCTGTAGTTTTGTAAAGTGGATATTTATTGATAAGAATTTTGTTAATATTCATGCGGCCCCCTAAGGTCCTTCCAAAACTGTAAAGTGTCCATTCCAGGGTCTCAGTTTAAGACCACTGTATATATGGTACGCTACGACGATCGACCAATCGCGCTCTATCGGAAATCACGTGGTCAATGGGAGTTTCTCTCGGTGTACTTGCCAATTAGAAATGCTGTCTAAAAATTTCTCTTTTCAGCAGTTCGGAATGGAAATTTTTTGTTCGGTTCCTTCTCAAATAATGAGCACATGGACGAAAGAGGAGCCAACGAAGCTAACAACCACTTAACGAATTGTATGGCTTACCCTTGAGAAAATGGGAAGGGGTGAAAAAAAAACTAGCTCTCGAAAGAAGACTGAAAGCATTGCAGTTTGGAATATCTTTGCAGGTTTCTGTTTATGGCCCAATTTAGATATGTACTTCGGAATTGTCACACGCACTAATTCAAAGTATAACAATTTAGATATATACTTCGGCATTGTCACACACACATTCCAAAGCCTAACCCACTGTGACTTTCCGCGTTCCCAATTACTAATGACACCAGACAGTACTAAAGAACAGAACAAATATCATGCATTGCTTTTCATGATCAGACAAAACCTCGTTTCACTTCCGCTACGAACTTTCCCTCTTTCTGAAATTGTATTTTTTCTTTTTTTTACGTATGCATATCGTAGAGGTCATAACACTCATGAACTTCATACTAAACATACTTCTTTAACTATGACTCAAATTGACGTAAAAGAACTTACTTCTGAATCACTAACATATGTTGTACGTTCCAAGCCCTGAAGAACGTGGTCCTACTGGACGAAGGCCTAAAATACACGTGTTTATTTAACTCTAAAATTTAGTATTTACAAGCTAAAATAAGCGATTATAAAACCCATTTATTGTACATATTTATTTTTCTCATTTAGTATACTAAACGTTTGAACTACTAAAATACCTAATATTTAAAAACCTTCGAAAACACCATCACATCGGTTGAGGTGACGCCGTTCGCAATCACATCGACAATTTAAACGAGCGCTTTTCATAACGCCGGCCTATGGCTGGGGTTTATATTTACCTGTGTGTAATTCCTTATTTTAACATCTAAATACATAATTTTAGAGTGAAATAAACACATGTAATTAGGCCTTCGTTGAGTGGGAGCAGGTTTTCCAGTGCTTGAAAAGTACGACATATGCTAGTGATTTGGAGGTAAGTTCTTTTACCTCAAATTGGGTAATAATTCTAGCTTTCTTTCTTTCTTTGTCTACGTGATGAAACTACACTAGCGTGCAAAAATTAAGGACGAGACGGTTTTTCTAATGTAACGCCGTGCAGAAGTGCTCCACATCGACTCAAATCATACCATAAGATCCCCAAGATGTAAGAATATGGGACAAGTGAGCAAAACCGTCCAAACAAGGAATCCAAAGGATACAAAGGCACTTTATTGAAAAGGTAGCTTCGAGCACAACTGGACAGAAGACAGAAACGTCCATGTGACATGCGGCTGCCAAGAAAAATCCAGTGTTTACTAGGGGATATGATCACCCCTGACTGCGTTGCAGGATTTACAACGTCTGACCATGCTGAGGACGAGGTTGTCAAGAAGATGTTGAGGTATCGCGGCCCATTCCTCTTGTAGCGCCAATCGCAGATGCGGAATCATTGCTGGCGGCTGGTGACTTGCTGCCAAGCGCCTCCCGAGAAGGTCCCACACGTGTTCGATTGGATATAGGTCTGGGGACCTTGCTGGCCATTCCATGCGTTGGATATCTTCACTCTTCAACAGTTCTGCGACAGCCACTGTACGATGAGGTGTAGCGTTGTCGTCCACGAAGAGGATCTCAGGACACACAGCACCTCTAAACAGACGCACGTGAGGCAGGAGTACTGTATGAAATTTTCTTTCGTCGCTAATATTTTCTGCCATTTCACCATTTTCCACGAAACTCATCCTTCCCCAACGTTCGCTGATGTGCTGTAGATATCTTTTCCTGAGCGTACGCAACTAAATTCCCATTTCTCCATTGTACCATTACAATAAACACGATTTGCACGAACTTTAATATGCTTTTTTTTGCAATTCAGCAGGAAATATTCAGTGCTGACAATCAGAATTGCAAACCAATCCCTCCAGAGATGAAATATTCTTGTTACGAAAACTTAGAATTTTGAGAAAATTGAAATGAAAGGAATGGCATGATAATCATGAAAAAAAAAAAATACTCATCTGTAGGAGACATTTTATCTAGAATTAGCGAAGTGCAGCTAAAATCTGGAAACAGTTTGTGTTCAGCGAGCATGAATTTAATCCCAAGGGTAAATTACATTCCTTTAAATACGCGGTTTATCTACTTACATGAACTAAGGTACGTATGCTATGTTTAAAATTCGTAATAATTAAATGTTAACGTACATTTCCGTGAATGAAGAGGAATCTACACTGATTAAAATAAGCTTAGTGTAATTTGAGAAGTTTGATTCATTAAAATGATTAGCTTCCGTGATGCTTCACTTGAACGTACATGGTGCATTCAAAATATCTATCAATTACAATTAAAGGAAAAACCTTATCCCCCGTGAGAGAAATGATTATGTAAAGCAATGTTTTTTTTATTTTTCGAAGTCGGCTAAAAGGATTTCGAGTGTCCTTGTATGCGTCTGAGGCTGTTTACATAGTCACCGCAAAAAAAAAATCTAAGTTCTTTTTACCGAAAGCAAACTGGCAATTAGAGTATAAAAAACTTCGATAATTTTTTTGCGGAACAAAATGCATTAATTTTAAGATCTGGTTTCCGCCGAATCGACTTTATTCAAAGAATGTGTGCATCAATCACATGAAATCATCTGATGAGAACTATGCTTTTGCCACAAAAACAAATTATGTTTTCTCAGGGCTCTTTAAAAAAACTGCTCTTAAGGAAACTAACTTCACAACCCTCATTAGAATAATTACCCAGAAAAACAGTGTTGCTGGCCCAGCACTATGTTGCCGCTGCCCAACCGTCAATAAAATGTCCCGGCGGCCAATAGATAGGCCAGCAGTTCAGGCCAGCAGCTAGCCAACAGTTGGTACCTCATCAATTGTCATATGCCGGAACAGGACCATCAGTTATCCGACAGTGGCTGCCGGCAATCACGTGACGTAACTGATGGCTTGCCGAATCGTATCCGCCAATTTCCCAGAAGTAGCCATAAAAAAAAAAGCATAACCGCAGTTTCCCAAAGGCACAACTACTCCCCCTCCCCACGAAACTTCTGCATGACGGCACGGCGTTGGGGAAGTTTTATGAACAGGTCCTGGAAAACGCCCATTTGGATCTGGCTGGAAACGAACCAAGGACAGTCTACTTGCGAAGCGGGCGGACTAGCCACTACACTGGTTTGCCCCGTACGACCCTTTGCTTGAAGCTGAGCTGCTTTCCTGCGGGATGTGAAACAAAGGATTATATTTTTAATTTTACACTATTGCGCCGTATTTTTCATAAATGCCCGTTTCATATAATTCATAAATTTATTTTTTCAACGTAGCGATTGTTTTTATTTACTTTAAGGGAACTTCACTTAGTTTCAACGAGTGTACCAGCTTAAAGGCGCTTTCCAAAGTTTTGTGCTGTCTTTGTTGTCTTGAAAAGCGATTGTTTAATTACTATATTCACCCTTTCATGTCACATTCTGTTACATTTTTAACGTTGCATCTTTCCTTTCCGCGGTCCGAAGCTACATTTGTTCTGTACAACACAGGTATCCCCCCTTTGAGAAAGGGCTGTAACGAAATCGCAGGTCTACGAAGTCATGCGGTAAACTATGTCTGAAGTAGTTCGCTGTAAAAGAAGGAATTCTGAATAATTCCAGACAAGGTACATCACACGTTTATCTCGAACCGCACTTCCAGAAGATTCATTTTACGCTCCGACGACAATATGGCCAAACAAAGTCTTTTTATCGGTGCTGATATTCGAAGCCACGCCTTCCTGCCCCGTAGCCAGTTATTCTCCCGACTGAACTACACCGACCGTGGCTTACCTCTGCAACTTGTCATTTTGACTCTGCGTCACCTCAGTGGTACGTTACAGTATGTGGGTGTGAAAGAGAGAAACTTCCTTTAACTACCCAGCAAAAACACAAGTTTTGGGAAACTGCTGGCACTATCTGGTAGTGATGAGTCACAGCTGGCAGAAATCTGCCGCTCACGGCATGGTAGTGGTCCGTTGGTGGCAACGCCATCAGTTGGCAGCCGTTGATGGCCCTGCAACACCGCCGTGAATTGCGGGCCTTCAAGCAAGTGTCACTAGGGGCCCGTAGCTGGCAAACTGAAGCAACCCCAACACGAGGTGGATGCAACGGGACTGCGCATGCGGAGAAGCAACACGTGGCGTGTCTCTCGTGGTACCAGTTAGTTGAAGAGGAAGCTATCGCCATCGTGTTCTTTCAGTGGAAGTTAAGATAAAAAAGCCATATGTAGAAACGCGAATTAATTTCCTAATGAAATGCTACGTCGACCAAGATTACCGTCGGAAGAAAAATATATAAATAATTAATAATGAACTGTAAGAAACAGTCAATTACTCTCATGTATTTATAAAAAGTCATTTTTTTTGGAGGTTTAACGACCACCGTGAGCAACTCAATGGGCTATAAGCAGTCGCCCGTCCCTAATTTAGGGTCACTGGTTCCAGGGAAGGAGAGAGCCAGTGCCGTAAGACAAACACAACATCCACGCCTCACCGGGATTCGAACCCGGACCCCTTACGGGCGAATGATCAGAGGCCAGTGCCTTAGACCACTGCGCCACCGGGGCGGCCAAAGTCATTTCATAGCAAAATTCCTGCACTAACACACAGAGAATCGAAAGTTCAGACAGCCATGAAATACACCCACTCCATTCACATGAATAACAAGAAATACTTTCTGTGTTATCTTTCGTTTTAACATACACTAAACCGAAAATAAAAATTACACGCGTACAAAATTTATCATTTATTTCATTAGAAAGAAGAAAAAAAGCAACGCTATGTGGATATAATGTACTCATCCATGGGTTGAATACACAAGGTCAGAGGAATTCGCTGTTAAAAATAACGACAAGTAAAATAAAATACACGGAGGAGCCAAAACAGTAACTTGCAGCGATAAGCCAGACCGGTGTTGTTGAGTCGGGTGAATAACCGGTTTTGAAGCGGGAAGACGTGGCTTCGAAACGCACCACCGGGGAAACAAGCTCTTTTTCTTCGCTATAACACGATATAAGTTTTTGAGATTTTCTAAGACACATTTTCCATATTTAAGGAATTTTTCGCCAATGACCAAATTTAAGGAATCTTTCACAATTGACCGAATTTAAGCAATCTTCCACTAATGACCAAAATTAAGCAATCTTCCACTAATGACCAAATTTAAGTAGTTTTCCACTGATGACCAAATTTAAGCAATCTTCCACTAATGACCAAATTTAAACAATCTTCTACCAATGACCAAAGTTAAGCAATTTCCACTAATGACCAAATTTAAGCAATCTTCCACTAATGACCAAGTATAAGCAATCTTCCATTAATGACGAAATATAAGCAATCTTCCACTAATGACCAAATTTAAGCAATCTTCCACTAATACTGGCTATAGATATGAGTTTCGATCATGTTCAATCCTTTTTATTTTTGCTAGCCTCTTTCTTTTTCTTTTCTTTTACTAGTTTTCGCTAAAGATGAGAGCAACGTATGACATTTTTGGCATCCCAAACACATTACATTGGGATACTGAAATTAGTATCCAAAACTCATCAAAAATAACATGCGATCATCTGATAGCAGTATCGGGCATTAATCAATTAAATGTAAAATCAATTAATTAACTAATTAAAAATTAGTTGTGCTACGTTAATTGCAATTACCTTTAATCGCACGTTACAATTAACAGTAATTATAATTATGTGGTTTAGCTGCAGATCGCAATTAAATGTAGTTACAATTAAATTGAAATGCAATTAACATGCATTTGTCAATGGCAATGAACTATATTAAAGAATTCAGGACAGTTGACAGCCATGATCAACTCTAAAAGAAAGTTCGCATTTCACTTCGTGCTTTCGTCATTGCGAGACACTATGTGTTCTCCTGTGATCATTCTCGTTTTTTTATTTGTTCTATAATCACTTAGTGATTAGTCATGCAATCTTATTACAGTTTAAATGCCATTGGTTATGTACCTATCTAGATGCTAAGATGACATCTAAATTTAAGAAAGGGCAAGCATTGTATTCACAAGCCCGTGAAATTGTGCACAATGGTGCTAAGTTTTTTAAGGTAGAAGCTTATTTAATGCAGCTGTAAGCAATTATGATCTTAAAACGTTTGTTTTAAAAACATGCAACCTGATTTTGCGCGGAAATATCTCCGTACTTGTAATATCCTTAAACACTAATAATATATACGAAAAATTGATAAATAATGAAATACATAATTAGTTGTAATTGTTTCAGATTTCGAGTTTGGAACAATCCATCCAGAAATAATCTGCACTAATGCTAAACGCGCTAAGATTATAGCGTGCCACAAACCTGGTGTCCCTCCGGCTTTTTTTGGTATGCTCTGCGGCAGCAACCCTGTTCAAAGCCTTTCGTCTCGCCGTCACTGGTCAGACAGTACATTTACAAGCATGCAAGTGTCTGTTTACGCCAGTTGCACAGTGCGTGCACTTCGCTCGTCTGCCGCGAGTCACGATCGCATTTTGATTTTTTTAAATGATTTATTGAACCTGGTGGTACAGAGACATGACAAACAGGCGGACATAGACAGGAGACAGATGTTTCACATCAACAAGTGCATATCAAACATGGTTTTTACAGTATGTTAAATGAACAATGTACACAGAGAGCCACTGTTGATCAAGTAACACTTTATGAACCATTACACATCAAATATGGTTTTACAGTATGCTAAGTGACCAGTGTACACAGAGAGACAGAGTTGATAAAGTAACACATTGAGAGCCAGTGTTGATCAAGTAATACATTGAGAGCCAGTGCCAAGAGACAAACACAAACATCCATGCCTCATCGGAATTCGAACCCGGACCCAGATAGGGCGAATGGTCATAAGCAAGCGCCTTAGACCACTGCGCCACCGGGGTAGCCATTCTGATTTAGCTCGGCGCTTGCCGTGTAACTTCCGAAGTTACAAAGAAACAAAGAAATTGGTGATGTGTGTTTAATATTTCGCGTAAATCGTGCAATATTATTAGAAGGAAGATGTCAGAGATACAGGAAGACGAACACAGCAATATTTCACAGAACGTTTCGGACACTATCGATTTGCCGGAGCTGGAGTCGCCACCGCCAGTTTCCTCAGGGAATTTCCCGGTTTCTTCACTACCGCAACTTCATGTACTTAACGGAATATTTTATAAGTACTTACCGGAAGAGTCTACAGGTAGTAAAATTGTTGCTTTATATAGGAAATGCTCACCAAGTGCTGTGGTAAAGGGATATAATAACTGCACATCTAACTTTCTAAGCCATTTGAAAAGGAAACACGGACAAGATTGCGTCGAAGAGTACAAATCATATGTTAAACAAGTTAGTAAAATCATGCAATGCATTGATTATGATAAGTTTTCCAACATACCAAAAATTATTGCTCAAGTTATGCGGATAATGGCTGTGGAATAAATCTCGCTCCTGTGTCCTGACTTTTGACCCTATTTCGATGATATTCAACAGAACCGGTTCAGTATACCTCACCAATAACATACTAAAGTTTTGTCGCAATAGAAGAAGTTTTACGCAAGTTATGAGAATAATACCTGTCGAATAAATCTTGCTTTTGAGCAATGACCTTTGACCCCATTCCGTTGATATTCAACAGAACCGGTTCACTGTACCTCCGGAACAACATGATAAAGTATTGTTGTAATAGAAGCAGTTTTACGCAAGTTATGAGAATAATGGCTGTGGAATAAACCTTGTTTTTGTGCAATGACCTTTGACCCTATTTCGTTGATATTCAACAGAACTGGTTCACTATACCTCCGGAACAACATGATAAAGTTTTGTCGCAACCCAAGCATTTTAGGTAAGTTATGATGCACAAGGGCAATGGAAAGGAACCCACTCCAGTGTCCTGACCTTTGACCCCATTTCGCCCATTTTCAATAGGGTTTGTTCCTAGTGGCTCCTTACCACATACTAAAATTTCATCGAAATCGAACCATTTTTACGCAAGTTATGACGCATAAGGGCAATGGAATAAATCCCGCTCCTATGCCCTGCCTGGCCTTTGACCCCATTCTCCCATTTTCAATAGGGTTCGTGCCCAGGTGGTTCCCTACCACATACTAAAATTTCATCAAAATCGAACCATATTTACGCATGTTATGATGCATAAAGGCAATGGAATGGATCCCGCTTTTATGTCCTGACCTTTGACCCTATTCCGGCCATTTTCAATAGGGCTTGTGCCCATGTGGTTCCCTACCACATACTAAAATTTCATCGAAATCGAACAATTTTTACGCAAGTTATGACGCATAAAAGCAATGGAATGGATCCAGCTTCTATGTCCTGACCTTTGACCCTGTTTCGCCTATTTTCAATAGGGTTCGTCCCCAGGTGGTCCCCTACCACATACCAAAATTTCGTTGAAATCGAACTATTTTAACGTGAGTTATCGTGCGGACGGACAGACGGACGGACAAAGCTGGAGCATGTACGCTTCTCCAACCTACGGTTGGAAAGCGTAAAAAAAAAAGAAAACAGAAAAGGCGACAAACGGAAATGACAATACAATTATGACTATAAATACTCTTAAAAAAGCCAACAAAGCAGAAAATACTGACACAGGAACAATTTGATGAAAACATAGTCAAATACTTTATTCACTGCATGATACCATTGAGAACTGTGGAAGATCCATATTTTTCGACAATTTTCTCGGACGTACAAATATCTAATATTGGCCTCCAGCTAATAAGTCGATGAACCTTAGGACGTCATTTAGTAGGGTATTACATGAAATAAATGTCTGACATAAATTCTGAGCTACAAGAGGTTGATTATCACTACCCTACAAAATTTAACTTTTCGACTTCAAGTGATTTAGATTAATTTTGCTGTGCTGATTTAAAAAATAATCTTCATTTTTCTCTGCCACGTAAGAATTTTTCACAATCGAGAAAACAAAATCATGAATATGCTGCATATATATATTGTTTATCAGTAATTTATAGAATTTGTTTCAGTTTCTTAAGAGAATATACAATCCACGTCCCATTGATATTGATACAATCTAAATAAAAATCACTTGTGTGAAGATAAAACATAGTTAGCGAAAAAAAATATAAAAAACAAAATCAATCAAAATTAATGTGTTCTTACAAAATCATTTTCCTTTTCTGTCAAACGAACGTTTACGGCTTTTCTTATGCGGTGAAATTTCCGAAGAAGAATCTCTCTTTAAACACCAGAAGTTGTCCGCCATCATATTTATATTACATCGTCCTTGATATCGTTTTTCTATACATTTTATATCTTGGTTAAATCTTTCACCTTGCTCTTCACTCACAGCACCAAGATTTTCGGGAAAATAGTCAAGGTGAGAATGCAGAAAAAGAATTTTCAAGCTCATGTTGCGACCCAGGTTCTTAAATTTTTCTAGCATTGTTGCTACGATGACTCTAATTAGGATCCGTGTAATTGCCTAGAAAATTTGGAATGACATTTCTAAAACTAACTCATGCTTCTTTTTCTGTTGTAGTAATTTTTTTCCTCAGAAGTTTTATATTTATTTAACCGCCTTATATCTGGGCCATCAAACGCTCCTTCTTTGATTTTTGCTTCTGATAAATGTGGAAAAACATTAATCAAATATTGAAAACGTTCACCATTTTTGTTCAGAGCCTTGACAAATTGTTTCATCAATCCTAATTTAATATGCAGGGGTGGTAAAATAACATTTTCCGGATCCACTAGGTTCGGGTGAAGAACGTTCTTTGATCCTGGAATCAAGTTTTTTCTTTTACGCCATTTTTTTCTGATCGACTGTTGTTTATAAACTCTACTGTCCCATTCACAGATGAAACATGACATTTTTGCGTAGCCACTTTGCTGCCACAACATCAAGCTCAGAATTTTAAAATCTCCACAAATTTGTGAGTTGTATTCCTGATATCTTATTTTATTAAGGATAACGTCAAGATTTTCATTAGATTCCTTCAGATGTGTTGAATGAGCAACTGGCATTGAGGGGGAAATGTTGCCATTATGCAAAACAACTCCTTTTAAGCTTCTCTTACTAGAATCAATGAATAGTGGAAGACAAATTCACTATAAGTCCAGGAATATCTCTGCAAAATACAAGCGGTTCTTCTTGGGTGAAATATTCCACAAATTCCTTTTCTCAGATTCTGTACCATGAAAATGTTGTTCCTGGAGCAAGTAGACTTTTGTTTTTGAGACTTTATCCTAAAAATCGTGCACTTTCGTTCGGCAGATTTAAATCCCGTATTAAGTCATTTATTTCACTTTGTGTAAACTTCTGTGGTTTACTACTAGTTTCAGGATTGCTATACAAGTCCTCAGTTTCGCTGCAATTTAACTCAACTTCTGAAGCAGATGAAAAATCTAATGACGTAGAAGATGATGTAGCAGATAAATCAGGACCATGAAGGTACAAGTCTGAGAGCACAGGGAGTCTTTGGGTAGACAATATTATTTATGTTTTTGAAATTGTAGCCCTTTACTGGTGTGGTTAAGCAAAAATAACATTCCTCATGATTCGCTGGCTCCCGCCATACCATTGAAATAGCAAATGGAAGAGGGTTTTTCTTACCTTGAGTCCATTTTCTCAGTTGCTCAACACACGTGTGACAAACTTGATGTGGTGCCCATTTCTTGTCCTAGTCTCCTAGTTTTATACCGAAATAAGCCTGATACACCTTTTTGACAAAATTCGTTATTTTGCGTTGCCTTTTTTCAACACAAAACTACCGCAAATATAACAAAATGAATCAGGACTATTAACACAGCCTCTTGACGCCATAACGCAGTAATAACGAACAACACAACAGTTAAAATGAGCGAAATACGCTTTGGTCTTATTGTTAGAAACACAGTGTTCAAAATGGCAAAAACACACAATGTTTCATTCATTGATATAAAGGCGCCACCTATGTATCACTTCCCAATTAAAAGTTATCCACCTATTGTATCATTTTCCAACCGGCGATTTTCTTTAGCTAGTAAATTAAAATTTTTAGAATTAAAAAATAACAGATTACTTCATGATAGTTTTCATTTTTGCCATATATAAAAGAAAGTAACGTCGGAAATTGTGAAAAATCTGTGGGTGACAGAGAAAAACCGGATGTGATATTCATTGGCATCTGTAGTTGCACATAAACTTAACGTGTGTGCACAGCAGCGGAAATGAATACCTGAATTACTATAAAACACTTGAAATTTTTCAAACACTAGAATCATGTTGGGTTGTGTTATGTGTGTACAACAATTGATATCTCGTCAGATAAGAAGAGGAGTTTCATAGGTGTGACAAGCCGCACTGGATTATAAAGGACCTATATAGAATGTCATTGGCATTAGCTTGTCAGAGTTCAAAGGCACCTACAGCTACGACCGCTTATGTAAAAATATTCAAGAAATTAATGCTGATTTTGACCTCAGAGTAAACAATACAGTTGCGTCGGTAACTAAGGCATTAACTTTGTGAACGCATTTAAAACATTCGGCTTGCAACCAACCAATATTGAGAGGGTTGAGACTGAGGAAAACATGTTCAACTCGATGTCGAGCTGAAAATCAGACTACTTCAAACATCGATGACTCGGAACTGTGGTCACCGTCTGCACATTTACGCTGCTGTGCACACACGATAAGTTTATGTGCAACTACAGATGCCAATGAAGTTCTAAATGGAAACAATAGTCTACTGTCAAATATGCGTACTGCAGTGTTGAAAAAATGTAATGCTATGTGGAAAGCTGCAGGACGACCAAAGTCAGCAGAAACAATACAAGATATATTACAATATACTTTGAGTCATCCTGGCGAAACTAAATCGAACGGTGTGTTCGATGCACTCCAACAAATCCCATCTATCAAAGAAAAGAATTTACAACAACAAAGAGCTTTACACATTAAAATTCCTATTAAAGATAATCAATTTGAATATATACAAGAATACTTGATGTATGCTGCGCCAGTGGCAGAAGCACTCGACATTATGAAAAGTGAGACTAATACTTATTACGGAATTGTACTACCATGCCTCCTGGCTGTAAGAAAAACAAGAAAGATGACACCGAATTTTCGGGTGTAATAAGCACGTCTTTTGAATCCGTTATGACGCAAATTAAATTTATCAAAGCTATTCAAAGTCAATGAAACCGGTAGGGAAAACAATAGTATCTGACGGAAGAAAGAAGTTTTTCAATCCAATCTTTAATCCCTCAGATATTGCTGTAAACGGAATCGTGAGCTTACGAACTCTCAGGAACAGAGTTATCGACAAAAATAAGATGTGACTTTATGTCCCTTGGTAGGAAAACCATGCATTATTTTAGGAAGAAAGTATTCACAAAAGGTTTATCCATATGAGCGGTATCGGTCCAAAAAAAAAAATTTTTAGTCGAGTTTTTAGGAGCTCAGATTTTGCTACAAATACATCAAAAGTAGAAATTAACACTTATGACCCCTGGTGGCCAAGTCATTCTTTACCAAACATAAGAAATTACGTGAAAAATATTTTCCGTTTTCAGGAAGAATTTTTCAAATCGGAGTTTTAGGAGCAGAAAACGCAATTTACCATTGTGCGTCCTAGCGAAAGTCTATGATTTACTTGAAAATTTTGAATTTATAGGAAACACATTTCGCATCGGAAACGCTATCCAAAAAAGAAGGAATTTTTCAAATCGGATTTTTAGAAGTAGAGATATTGACAAAAGTAAGATATACATCTACGCCCCTGGCGTAGAAACCATGCATTATTTCAAGAAGAAAATGTTCCTAAAATGTTTGTCGACATGAGTAATATCGGTTCACAAACGACGTTTTTTTCAATCGAGAATTTGGAAGCTCATATTTTGCTGCAAATACATCAGAAGCGGAAATTAAGACTCACGCCACCTGGTGGCCAAACAATTTTTTACAAAAATTTAAAATTACGTGCAAACGATTTCCCATCAGGAGTTGTATCCGGTGCAAAAAGAATTTTTCAGATCGGAGATTTAAAAGCAGAGATATAGGGGAAAACGCAATTTACCTTTACACCCCCTAGCGGAAAGTCCAGGAATTACTTAAAAATTTTGAATTTATAGGAAAAACATGTCACACTAGAAACAGTATCCAACAAAGAAGGAATTTTTTAAATCGGACTCTTAGAAGTCGAGATATTGACAAAAATAAGATATACATCTACGCCCCTTGGCGTAGAAATCGTGCACTATTTTAAGAAGAAAATGTTTCTAAAAGGTTTGTCGACATGAGTAGTATCGGTCTACAAACGATGTTATTTTCAATCGAGAATTTAGGAGCTCATATTTTGCTGCAAATATATCAGAAGCGGAAATTAAGGTTTACGCCCCCTGGTGGCCAAACAATTTTTTTACAAAAATTAGAAATTATATGCAAACGATTTCCCATCAGGAGCTGTATCCGGTGCAGAAATAATTTTTCAGATCGGAGATTTAGAAACAGAGATATAGGGGGAAACGCAATTTACCATTACGCCCCCTAGCGGAAAGTCTATGAAGTGCGTGAAAATTTTGAAATTATATGAAAAACATGCGACACGGAAAACACTATCCAACAAAGAAGGAATTTTTCAAATAGGACTCCCAGAAGTGGAGATATTGACAAAACTAAAATATACATCTACGCCCCCTGGCGGAGAAATTGTGGAATATTTTAAGAAGAAAATATTCCGAAAAGGTGTATCGATGTGAGTGGCATCAGTCCACGAAAGAATTTTTTCAATCGATATTTTAGAAGCTCAGATTTTATGGCAAATACATCAGAAGTAAAAATTAACACTTACGACCCCTGGTGGCCAAAGTATTCTTTACCAAAAGTTCGAAATTATAAGCAAAAGATTGTGCATCAGGAGATGTATCCGCTGAAAAAAAATTTTTAAATCGGAGTTTTAGAGTAAGAGTTATAGGAAAAAATGCAATTTACTTTTACGCCCCCTAGCGGAAAATCTATGCGTAATTTGAAAAAGAAACTATATCCAAAATACGCTTCGACATAAATGGAATCGAAAGGTAAAATGTTTTTTTCAATCGGATGTTTAAGCAAATATGTGGAATAAAACGTATTTTTGAATTCGACATCATCTGCATTTACGCCCTCTAGCGGCGGAATTGTACATCGTAAAAAAAAACGAAATGAACGATCATCATTCGCATATCTCAAGCTTTCGAATGCAAAAAGAATTTCTCAAATCGGACTAATAGTTGCAGAGATACCGTGGGTACAGACGGACGGACGGACGGACAAACCGATAACATAAGCACGATCTTTTTTTACAAAAGACGTGCTAAAAAATTACAGAAATTCGAGAAGAAAAACAATATTACCTTCAATCATCAATCTTCGCTCTTTCCACGTTTATAAGTGAGTCACGGAAAAATTCTCATTGTCCGCCACTGGGAGTCGAACCCAGGTTCTTCCAGTCACGCGCCGGATATGCTTCCGCTACACCACAGCGGCCTCGAATTCCTCCGGACTCGCACACGTTAA
This sequence comes from Macrothele yani, assembly GCA_039090855.1. NCBI lineage: Eukaryota > Metazoa > Arthropoda > Arachnida > Araneae > Macrothelidae > Macrothele > Macrothele yani. The sequence continues at coordinate 117,234,053 of CM077002.1, read as the reverse complement.
CTGCCAAGCCAATTTGGCAGGTTGCTTCTTGGAGCCCTGAACAATGCTGAGGATTCACCAAAGATGGTAAGCAGCAACTGAAAATTTACCTATTGCGAAAATCTAATTGAAACATATTTACAAAGCGATAAGACAAGATTCTTGAAGTTTTGCCATCAAACAGAGGTCATCGCTCTTTCCACGTTTATAAATAAGTCACAGAAAAATTCTCCTTGGCCGCCACTGGGAAACGAACCCAGGGTCTTCTAGTTACGCGCCGGATATGCTTCCACTGCACCACAGCAGCCTCGAATTTCTCCAGACTCACACACACTAACTGCCAAGCCAATTTGGCAGGTTGCTTCTTGCAGCCCCGCACAGTGCTGGGGATTCACCAAAGATGGTAAGCAGCAACTTAAACTTATAATGCATATAGAGTATACATATGTACTGTCACTATTCTTCCACATATGTATATTGAAGAAATTATCTTAACATTAAGCTCAGGGCGTAACAGGTTTAAACAGCGTGGAGGAGAAAACATGGCTAATTTTATCCTTTTATTTTAATGATAACTTTAATTTGGCTTCCATCTAAGGCTAGAACTTATTCAACATATATTTCTTTATAATAAACCTAATCCTGTGAAGCAAACCTTTCTAGGCTGTGTATATTTTTCTGATTCAACATATGAGACATATGTGGGTTTTTTTGCGAACATCTCGTGACGAATTTACGTAGGTCATTTAAAAAGTTTTGCAGACTGCGCAGGCGCTGCCAGTGGATGGATACAATCGCTTCAATCGTTGCGCCAGTTGTGAGTCAGACTTCGGTACACAAAGTTGCGTCTGCGTTTGCTGGCTAGATTGTTCCTGTTCCTAAAGGTTCTGCCTAGAAATGGTGGAAGAAAGTGAGTGAGGTCAGATCTCGCGTAGCGACAAGCGATCCTGCATTAAAACAGAAACTTTGCGAGGAAAATCCTCTACCAAAATTCATAAAGCTTTTTGTGAAGTTTGTGGGGTTAGTGTAGTGGATCATAACACAGTGTCATGGTCGGCTTCTCGTTTCCGCCAAGGTCGGGAAAGCATCGAAGACGACATAAGAAGCGGCCGATCAAGAGATGCAACGAATCACACTTCTGTGTTTATCGTCAACGGTATTTTGGAAGAAGATAGACAGAAAATTTATGAAAAAATTGTATATGAAGAAAACATGTTTGCCGTTTCGGTTTTCAAAATCCTAATTGAAAAGTTACAGAAGGGAAAAGTGGTTGCCAAATGGGTTTCGCACAATCTGAGTGAAAAGCAGAAAGCAGTTCGCAAAGGGATTTCAGAAGAATTGCTTCAGCGGTACGAGACAGAGTTTTCGGGGCAGGATTGTTACTATAGACGAAACCTGAATACGAGATTTTGAACAGAAGTGAAATCTCACTCCGCTCAGTGGAAACATCCAAATCTCCTCCCCAGAAAATATTCGGCCGCCGGCAATCGAAGGTTAAGCTTATGATGATTATGGCCTGTAACTATATGTAATGAGTATTCCTCGAGCACCCCAACTACCGGTGTCGTGGTAATAATGCGGACGACCACGATTTCCTGAATCGCCCGTTTAGATTGAGTAGAATGTCCTACCATCATATGCTTTAAATTTTCACGTCCTCTGCGAGATCAGATGAAATTACCATCACTCAATATTTCAGTCACTAAAAAAAAAATGAACCATAAATTGGATTATTTCGTGTCGATATCATTCACTCTCATGGCATCGAATATGTTCTCCGTTGAAAAATGCATGATTTCTTCGGGAAACGTCTGGAAGTCAATGCGTATCAAACCTGCGGATCGGAAGTTTTGTGTGGTGAACCACCACTATTCTTTTTGTTAACTTGTAAAAGAGGAGACAAAAATAGCAACATACAGTTTCGGGACTTATGTTATTCTGGATTATACATGAATTTCAGGTCCTCGTTATTAATGGGTTTGTCAGAAAGGTAAGCCACGGTCGGCGTCGTTCAGTCGGACGGATAAACGGCTCCAGAGCGGGTAGACGTGGATTTGAACCACCAACGGCAAGAATGTTTTATGCAATATTGGCACTGGAACGTAAAAACGAATCTCTTAGCCGTGAGATTCGAGAAATATGCGTGATGTTCCTTCTACACATCGTCTGGAATTAATCGAAATTCTCTCTTCTACAGTGAGTTACTTCAAGCATGGTTTACTGCTGACCCGAAACCTGCGATTTCGTGTCCCCGCCTTTCTCAAGAGGGAGTTATACGTAATGTACCACTGGGGTGGCACAAGAGTCAAAACGGCAAGCCGCAGCGATAAGCCAAGGTCGGTGTAATTCAGTCGGGAGAATGACTGGCTGCGGAGCGGGGAGACGTGGGTTTGAAACTCACCATTGAAAAGAAGGTTTACGCTACAGGTTAATATTCATCCATAGAACCTCTCGTAGTTTAGAAGACATTGTTTGAAAAAATTGTGGAACTTTGAGGTAAGTACGAGGGTTGTACCGAAAGTAATGCAAAAGTGGGAATAACTTTTTTATTAACTGGAAGAGGTTGTTCCAATTGCAGAGTAACTCTTTCTCTATAAAAAGGTACTACTCAACATAGTCTCCATCACAAGCGATGCATTTGCGCCATCGTTGAACCCAACTCTCGAATCCTGTTTGAAAAAATTCAGGTGTAGACTGTTGTACCCACTTCTTCACACCCACTTTCACCTGGTCTGTGTCATCAGGTCGTTGTCCCCGGAGACTGTAATTTATTGTGCCGAACAAGTGGAAGTCGGAGGGCGCAAGATCTGGGCTGTATGGTGTATGGGAAACCACTGACCAGCGTGATTTGGTGATAGCCTTATTTGTTTCCAAAGATGTGTGTGGTCTCGCACTGTCATGGTCAATGTGTATCCTTTTCAGATTTGTGTTCGGTCTCTTCGTCCTTATGACTTTTCTAGGCTTCTTGAGTGTCTCAATGGACCGCTCGCTGGTCGCGGTACGACCACGTTCCAGAAAATCAAGCAGAAGGATACCTCTGTCATCCCAAAAACAGTCACCATGACTTTCTCTGCTGATCGCTAGCTCCTGAACTTCTTAGACCTTGGTGAAGAAGTGTGACGCCATTCCATGGACTGATTTTTGGTTTTAGGGTCGTAAATATACGCCCATGTTTCATCCTCTGTCACCAGATCGAAAACAAAACTTGTGTTCATTGGCTTCAATGGCTTCCAGCACATCAGAGCAGATTTCCACCCTTCTCTTCTTCAAATCGGGTGTCAACTGCCGAGGTACCCACTTTGCACACACTTGATGATACCCTAAGTCTTCCAACCATCTTCTGTATGGCGTTGTGACCAGAGTCTAGTTGTGCAACAGGCTCACGGATTGTGAGTCATCTTTCCGAGCGAATCAATTCATCCACTCGCTGACGATTCGTGTCAGTGGTCGCAGATGATGGTTTCCCAGCGCGTGGTTTGTCTTTAACCCTTTAAAGACCATGACCCAAAGATCTTGTATCACTCTAAATACCATAACGCCCGAAACGGTCTTTTGTTTCACTTCTTTGTTTAACAACAACAATAGTGACTGAGGGTGACTCCTGCTGATCCCTCATAGGTCGAGAAAATTTGAAGAATAAGTAAGGGTAGGAAATCTGACTCACTCTAGACAGGCGTTTCGGGTAGCTATGGACGTTTGTACGTACGGGCGTTTTGGGTGTTGTGGTCGTTAAAGGGCTAATGCTGGTTTCTCCTTCTTTAAACTTCTTCATGCATCTGTGCACATTACTCTTGTCAATGGTGTCATCTTTTTAAACATCCTGTAGCTTTCTGTGGATGTCGGACAGCCTGCACATTTCCTTCGTCAAAAATGCTATGATGGCACGTTGCTTCTGCTTGGAATCTATTATTTACTCGCAATGAAGAAGAAGGGTTACTATAGCGGAAGATTTAATCTAGCAACATGTGTAATTTGAACGACCTCTGTCAGTTAATAAAAATATTATGCCCATTGTCGCATTACTTTCAGTACAACCCTCGTACATTAAGATAAGTTAAAATTTCATGTTTGTATTTTGTGTATTTCGTGAGCAGTAAGTATGAAGCTCTGAATTTGCTACGTATTCACGCTGGTAGCTGACTTTCCTAAATCTAAGAATTGCACTTGTAAACATTCAGACCCCATGCATTTACAGGTATCAAGCTATACTGCAGGAAGTAAGTCAACATTGCTTCCGAATGAGGGCATCAAAAAGAGTAAACGTGCTCTGATTATCAATATCACAATTTTAATTATTCGTCTTGACGATGTTGCTGAGAATACCAAACAGCTCCTCGTTAGGGAATGGGTGGATAATGTCATTTCCAGTTCATCAACAGACTAAATAGCCGGGAGTTCTAATTGTCATGGAAGAGACTGAGCCGCAGGCGGAAACGAGAAATACACAAGGCAGTAAAGCTAATGATGACAAAGTGCGAGTTATGTTTCACATTTTATAAACACAGCACGTGCTACCTGTTTCCATCCTAATTGCATTACTCCCTTGCATTATAGGATGCATACGTGTCCATTTGTGCCGATAATCTAAACAAGCCTTGCAATTTTCTGTACACATTATCTATGGCTCATTATCGACAAATCCATTTTAATCACTTTTATTTGAATGTCAGTTGATTTAATGCAGAACAGTTTTTTCTTTATTCCCCTCTACCCTGTGAAAAATAAGTAGTGTGAATTTACGGAAAATTTCTGAAGATAACGTGGAGCAAATTCACTGGCAGGTGCCCGTCTTTTAATGGAACTTCCGTTGTAAAAGTTTCCGTTTTTTCTAACTTCAGCATTTCGACAGAATTTCCGTAGTCAGTAGAATTCCGTTTATTTCAGACAAATCTGTTTTGGAGTTTTCTGAACTTTTGCAAAACTTTAAGTTCTGCTGTAAGTTTCTTTCCCATCGCAGTGAAGAGCCCTTCCTGGTGGGATCTGAACCAGTGACCTGCTGAACGGGAAGCGCATGTCTCACGGCTGAGCCAGCAGTTCTCATTAATACTTTTCGCATGTAAGGTACAACTCTAAATGCTCCATGATGATTTTTTAAATTTACTCTTGATAGCTGTAATAGGTTTTGTTTTACGGGGTCCACAAACGAGATACATAGACATCATACAATCAATTTAGCAGTTAATCAAACCTCAAGCTGCGACTCATATTACCGGAAATTTCCCGTCATATGGACACAGAAAAATTGAGAACAGTTTTCCGTTAACATACGGAAAGAATTGCGGATAAGCTTCTGAAAATTAATAATTTTCCACTGACACCACTTAGAAAGGGCAATTTCTCGTCAATATAAGAAAGCAGTTGCGGAAAGCTTTCTGAAAGTTCAGAATTTTCTTGACGCACAATAAATCCGTGAAATTCAGCTTTTTTACATACTAAGCGGTTCTCTGAGATTCAGAGGTTAGATCCGCAAAGAAATGCAAACCAACTGATAAATTTTTAACTGATTATTTACTCACTGTTTCCCTATCAAATTTTTCCATTTACTTCGATCTCAACACACAACTCGGGCTTCACTGACATCCATCACACGACGTACACAAGACTTTCTATACTTCATACTCATAACCTTTTTCTCATGCAGATGCTCCTGAACCTGATCCTCCCATGACTTCCTTGGCCTTCCTCTGCCTTTCTTTCCTGCCATTTGGGCTCAAAATATTTTTTTAGTAAGCATCCCATCACTCATTCTTTCGAGATGGCCTAACCACCTAAGAACATTAGCATCCAACTTGCTAACAACATTTTGCTTCACATTACTCAACTGCAACATATATTCATTCCTCACATGATCAGAACGTGTGTTCTCACAAACCCCCTGTAAGTAACGCATCTCCCCAGAACAAAAACGACTCCTATAACTCTTCTGTAGTACTCAGGTTTTAATGACATACGTACATCAGAGTAGAAACAATTACGTTTCATAAACAGTCATCCGAGACTCTCACGAGAACCCATTCTTGTGAAAACCTCCTAAAACAGCTATGACTTTCAACGAAGAATTCACTCGCTTACTAATTTGACCATCGAATTTGTTCTCTCGGTCTCACATGCTTCCGAAACGCACAGACTCGTTCCCCTGGTCAATCACTGTGCCCTTTAGAAGCATCTTGCACTCAGTACTAACCGGCTCTGCCTCTCCTCAGAACCACTGGCGCTAAAATAAGGACTAACGGCGGATTTCAGGTGTTCGAGTTGCTCATGTTTGACGTTAAATCTCGAGATAAATAAACAAGTTAGTAAAATCATGCAATGCATTGAGTAGGATAGGCTTTCCAACATACCAGAAATTATTACTCAAGTTATGAGAATAATGGCTGTGGAATAAATCTCGCTCCTGTGTCCTGACCTTTGACCCCATTTCGATGATATTCAACAGAACCGGTTCAGTATATCTCAAGAATAACATACTAAAGTTTTGTCGCAATAGAAGCAGTTTTACGTAAGTTATGAGAATAATGGCTGTGGAATAAATCTTGCTTTTGTGCAATGACCTTTGACCCCATTTCGTTGATATTCTACAGAACCGGTTTACTATACATCCGAAATAACATGATAACGTTTAGTCGCAATCGAAACATTTTTAGGTAAGATATGATGCACAAGGGCAATGGAATGGATCCCACTCCAGTGTCCTGACCTTTGACCCCATTTCGCCCATTTTTAATAGGATTCGTCCCCAGTGGCTCCCTACCACATACTAAAATTTCATCGAAATCGAACCATTTTTACGCAAGTTATGACGCATAAGGGCAATGGAATAAATCCCGCTCTTATGCCCTGCCTGACCTTTGACCCCATTCGCCCATTTTCAATAGGGTTCGTGCCCAGTGGTTCCCTACCACATACAAAAATTTCATCGAAATCGAACCATATTTACGCATGTTATGACGCATAAAAGCAACGAAATGGATCTCGCTTTTATGTCCTGATCTTTGACCCCATTCCGCCCATTTTCAATAGGTTTCGTTCCCATGGTTCCTTACCACATACCAAAATTTCATCGAAATCGAACCATTTTTACCCAAGTTATGACGCATAAAGGCAATGGAATGGATCCAGCTCCTATGTCCTGACCTTTGACCCCATTTCATTTATTTTCAATAGGGTTCGTTCCCTGGTGGTCCCCTACCACATACTAAAATTTCATCGAAATCGAATCATTTTTACGTGAGTTATCGTGCCGACAGGCGGACGGACAAAGCTGGAGAATATACGCTTCTTCAGTTCAACACAATGTTTTTTTATTAACAAGGTTGGGTTCAGGAGGCGAACATGGGCGTCCTGATACATATATTGTACGGTAAAATATACAAATTCTAAAATTCTATGTACATTATATACAGCACGATGTATTGATTCACAAAGGAGCCTCGTGGTGAGAGGTGCAGGCATTTTGCACAAGAACAATAAGACAGATTGTCGAAACATTTCGTCTCGAAGCATAAGTATATTATAGTGCTGACAAATAACAGAACGGGAATATTATAATGAAGCACTGTGCAAAAGGAGAACTGTAGATAACAAAGTAGACAATGTGAAACCTAAGGCAAACGGAATTACGATGTCTTTATATACATTTTTACAGTATGGTGCATATTATATTCACATTTGTAAGAAGATATAAGCTTTATGTTGAAGTTTGATTCCGAAAACCAATGGTGAGCATGCACGTTGAACTGAAGTTCAACAGAGCTAGGAGCAACGAGGTTATACACTGCTGGACAATTGCTAAGGACGGATCATAAACGGCTATATAGCGCATAAAAAAGTAAGTGTGGTTGGATACCAAGTGAAATAAAATAATGTCAGAATGCCAGGACATTACAAGAAAGACAATTTATTGTGCTCTGTAATCCAGATGGCATTGGAACTTGTTCAAGGGACAAACAGGCCATTTTGTGCAGAATACGTAAACGTGAAAAAAATGCAATTACCGTCCGCAGGCGTTCCGGCGTAAGATGTCAATACGGGATATGGCCACCATGGTGGGCGATGCAAGATTCCACACGTCGTGTCATGCTTTGCACAACATTATCAAGCTGCTGTTGGGGTAATTTATCCCATTCCTCTGTCAGTGCACGGATGAGGGTGTCCTTGTTTATTGGAGGGCATTGGTGACCAGCAAGACTCCTCTCCAAAGCATCATACACATTTTCAATGGGATTCAGATCTGGAGAACGTGCTGGCCATACGAGGCGTTGAATATCCTCGCTCTCAAGACACTCCTGGACGGCGACTGTTCGATGATATGTTGCGCTGTCGTCCATGAAAATGAATCTATCACCGACAGCACCACGGAACATGCGAACATGAGGTAGCAGAACATCATTAATGTATCGTTGGCCAGTCATAGTCCCAGTTGGAAGCACATAGAGGGACGTACGGCCATTGATCATGATGCCAGCCCATACCATGACACTACATGTCGGTTATCGGTCCCTTTCCTGTATGTTTGCTGGACAATATGCAGTACCACTATCACGCCAGATCAGTTGTCGTCGACAATCAGACGATAGACTGTATCTACTCTCATCTGAGAAGAGGACAGCAGACCAGTCGTTATCAGTCCAATTGCGATGTTGATTGCACCATTGCAAACGGGCGGTACGGTGACGTCTGGACAACGGGATGCACACAACAGGATGGCGGGCGTATAGTCCTCCTTCATGCAAACGTCTGGCGACAGTTTTTCGGGAGATCCGCTTGCCAGTAGCAGCCATAAACTGATTTGCTACCTCACTAGCTGTACTGCGTCGGTGTCCTTTTGTTGATAGCACTATGTACCGATCTTCTGCAGGTGTCGTACTGCGAACACGACCTCCCCCGTGACGTTTGCTACACTCTCCATTTGTTTGAAATGATTTCCAAAGCCTTGAAACAACACTGTGGCTGACGTCGAACTCCCTGGCAACATCTGTTATTTTTCGCCCTTCTCCAATCTTGCCAATAATACGGCCACGCGTAAAATCATCTAGGTGATGTCGGGAAGACATACTGAAAATTGCAAGTTCGTCAATTGATTCTTTCCCTTTCAACTTTGCGTTTGAACAACAACGGTGAATTCGCGTCAAATCCTTTATATCTCTTATGAGCGCTATGACGTCACGAACAAGTTCGGCAATCCAAAATTTGCATGCGCACAACACGTCTTACTGTATCCCACACTTATGCTAATTTCCACATTTTCCTGCCTTCCATTTTATGGTTGCTATCGTTGCTATTGTCATCCGTCCTTAGCAATTGTCCGGCAGTGTAAATTACCGACAGTCAGTTGCAAGGTCGCTGGCATGCCGGCGAACCAGGAAGCGGTCGGAGACCAGGTGGAACGGAAATGTTGTTCTCTCTGTTGGGCAACGGCCACAAGGTTCTCTAGACGAAGTCTTGAGAGGAGACGTTCCCGAAAGTGGCACAGTAGTTCCACAGAAGCTTGGTGGATGCTATAAGGAGATTATATGTCTTTGCAGCGCTGATGAAATACGTAGATGACGTGTTTCACCAGGATGAAAAGATATGAGCTGATGGGTGGAAGCTTGACTGGCGGAGAGACCTGCAGGAGGAGTGTCTTGTAGGCTTCGAATGGAAGATCAGGTGTAGCTGAACGTTGAGCAATGGAAAATGCAAGATGGAGTAGTGGAAGGTGAATGACACAATGTAAATAAACGTCAGAGACATCAGCTTCTTGAGCACAAAAGGGGCAAAGAGGTGAGTCAAGAATGGTCATGCGGTGGAGGATGGATGGAACGGAAAGACGGCGGTGGAGAAAAAGCTAGTGAGTGTTTATTTCAAGAGGAGCTGAAAGAGCAGAAAGGGTGGAAGACCAGACAGCGGTGAGAGAGGATTGGGAGACCTCAGGGATGTGAAGGGGAGAAGGAGAGTGGGATTTTAAAAGTAACCGATAGAGAACTGAGGTTGAAAGAGAGGAGAGTGGAAGTGTAGATCTGCCGACTGAAATAAAGAAAGGAAGGGGAAGGGAGGCGGAAGGAACAAATGTTAGGCCGGTGGATGTTGCGAGATGAGGGAACTTAACAATGATGGTAGAGTGTAGGGAATCATAGACAGAGAGAGAGGAGGGTGAAAGAATAAGAGTGGGGGGGGGGGGGCTGGCGTAGGTTCGCCAGGACAGATCTGAGGTTACTAGGTCTTTGACGGTTACAACTCCGACTCGGAGCCAAGAAGGATAGGCGAAGCATGAAAGATGAGGGGGCTGAAGAAGAGAGGAGAAGAACAGGGGTTCGGCAAGGAGTTCAGTGGTGGAATCGGGTGGGGATCGAGTGAGCGGGAGAGAGCGGAGAAAGGTAAGAGTCTCTCGTAAGGCAGGAGGAAGGCGAGAGTGAGTGGTAGTTCGGAGGTCCATTAGAATGAAGGAAGTGAAAGTGAAATTAGTGTTGTTCGAAGAGGTGATGACATTCCTTGCGGTAACGGCGTCGGCAGCAGGTGAAGTATGAAGACCGAGGAACGAAGTAATCCGGAGTGCTTGATAGTACAGTCATGTATCAATTAGGCCAATGCCACCTTGGTCAGGAGGAAGGCTGAGCTTGGGGGCACTGAGCCAGTAGTGTCCGGTCCAGATAACTGAGGTGAAGCAGCGAGTGATATCATTGAGACGAAGAAGTGGGGATTTAGTAGCAAGCCAGGAATGTGTGCACATCGAGAGAAGATAGTTTTGCGCAAGACGTGCACGTTGAAAATATAAAGTACAGAACTGCGCTTTTCGCCAAAACGCAGTTGACCGATGAAGACGTGGATGGATGGTATCCCTCGTTGTGTTAGAGGCTTCACCTGGGACGCCAAGATGTACGCCAAGGAAACGTTGAGAGGCTGAAGACCAGTGCGCTCCCCATGGGGAATCAAAGCGGTCAACCTATGAGCCGCACCACAGGCTTGTGCTTTTGGTTGTATTAATCGCAGCTCCGGAGCAGGAGGCGTAATCGGCGAAAAGACTTTGGAGCAAAAAGAACTGTGAATCCAGGCGTATACAGAAGATAACGTCATCTGCATACGCCACGGAAGTGGTGACATGGTGTCTTATGCGGGCGATGATTGGCGGAAGGGTGGCTTGATAGGAGCGTTGAACGGAGCGGAGAAAAGGTTCTAAGGCTATGGTAAAAAGTTGACCGGAGAGTGGGCAGCCTCGCCTCACTCCACGGCGGAAGATGATTGGTGCTGTAAGAAAGGTGGGCAACTTGACCTGGAAACTGGCGTCCTGGTAGAGGGAGGTGAGGAGAGAAATAAACGCAGGCGGAAATCCAAATCGGAGAACTGTGGCAGAGAGATAAGTGTGGGAGATGTTATCAAAGACGTACTGTTAATCTAAAGAGAGGAGGGCAAGGGGTTCAGAGCGGGAGCGCGCAAGGTGAATTAGATCAGTCAGGTGATGGATGTTGTGAGATAGAGAACGGCCAGGAACTGTGTAAGTCTGGTTAGGGGAGAGGATGTGAGTGAGGATGAGATTTAGTCGCTGTGAAAGAAGCTTGGTATAAAGTTTGTAGTCGAGATTCAGCAGGGAAAATGGGCGCCAGTTCACCAAGTCAAGGAGATCACCTTTCTTGGAGAAAAGGACAACGTATCCAGTTTTGAATCCCCTCGGGAGAGGAGAGTAAGTAAAGGCAGCAGAGAAAGCGGATAGGAGAAACGGAAGAAGAAGAGCAGAAAAGTTTTATAAAAGCTAAAGGTTAGGCCGTCCGGACCCGGAGCGGCACCAGAATTCAGAGAAAGGAATGAAGTGTTTAATTCAGAGGGCCTGGGGGAAAGGAGAAGAGAAGAAGCGAGATGGGGGGTAACCTGAGGCAGATTAGAAAGGAGAGAATCCATTGCTGCAGAAGATGGTTGAGGAGGCTCACAGAACTTCATGGAAACGTACTGACGGACATGGGAACAAAGCGCAATCGGCTCATCTGATACCTCTCCAGAAGAAAGGCGTAGATGATGAAGTATGGTCGAAGCTCGTCGGGGGTTTTCCACCGACGTTAGGAACTCACAGTTGTGAGCATCCGGCGACAGGTGTTGCAAACGAAGTCGGCGGAGAGGTTTTTGCGCCAGAGGAGTGAGAATAGATCGAAGCTCTTCTTGAAAGGAGAAGAAGAGAGGATCACTGAGACTGAGCATGGATAGCATTGACCGAACAAATTCTAGGCGCATGTTCTTGAGTGTCTTTAATTGGAATGAGTAGTTTTGGACATGCTGAACAAGTTGTTGCTTGATCTCCATCCAATAATTTAATCCGCAGAGTGCAGATTGAAGCTATGGTTGTCTGTCAATCAGGAACGACCGGACCGAAGAGCAGAATGCCGGGTCGGAGAGAAGTGCATCATCAAATGTCCACGGGCGTATTATTCTGGGTTTGAATGGTGCAGTATGGACTATGATGGCAATGGCGCAGTGGCCAGATGAGGCCGTGGGATGCACACTCGATTCTGTCACGGCAGGAAGTAGAGTACTGGAGGCATAAAACCTGTCAAGGCGGGCTAAGAAAGGAATTTGCGCATGAGAGGAAGGCGAAGTGTAATTAGCCGACCATGGATGAATATGCCGATGTACATCATGAAGAGCGTTGTTGGAGACAACTGTCTGGAGCAGGTTCGCCAGGGCATGGCGGCGCTCTCTATTGGTAGAAGACCTATTTAGAAGAGGATCCAGGGTACAGTTATAATCCCCACCAACGAGAACATGGTCTGACGGTGGGATAAGGTCCAGTGCTCTGCAAAGACGTGTGAAGATAATCGATAAATGAGTTGTAGTGCTTGGAATATAGATATTGAATAAATGGTATCTGGAAGACGCGATGGTAAAGGATGCATGCTGTAAGAGATCTCGACAAATATTTCGCACAGAGAGAGATGTGATAATAGAATTGAGAGTATGACTAATGCCGATGGCAAGGCCATTATGAGATGTTAGTCCATAGGCGTGATGAAACACAAAGTTCCACTGGCGCCATCGAGAACAGATGGTAGTTGGTTTGCAATTTGTCTCTTGAAGGAGGAGAATATCAGCCCCCAACGGGTTGAGGTCTTCATATGCCAGAGAGTTGCTGAGGGGCGAAGCAAATCCCCTGCAATTAAGTGACACCAACTTGAATTATGGGGTTCCTTGCCTCTAGGTGAAGATCTTTCAGAGCTGGAGGAAAAGACTTGAGACGATTATAGAAGATTTGTGCCCAAGGATGGGTGGGAGCATTCTGACGGCAGAAATGCGACACATTGAAGATCTGCTCCGGCACAAATTGGCGAAGCGATGGATTTTTGACAGCTAAGGCACGTGATATTGCGTAGCTGGTCGGATTCGTTAAGTATGTATGGAGATCAATGTATGATAGTGGTACGGGAGGTATATTGGCTGTCTGGAGAAATGCAGCGAACTCTTCGACCGTGGGAAAGGAGCCTACGGCTGGCGAGGTGTGTCGAGGAGAACTGCTGGAGAGGGGGTTGAACGAGGACCAACGGACTTCACATCAGCTGTTTCGAAGGTACCAGTTTTAATCGCTGGTTGTGAACCTACTGAAAGGGACTCAGTGGTGGAGCGACGACGTTGCGGGAGTGAGGAGGCAATTGTAGGAAAGTCCTCTAGTGAAAAAGAGGAAGCGGATCTGGGAGTGACCAACGTCTGTAAGCGACCTTTTTTCATAATATCTTGGCTCCGAGGCTTGCTGTGCTGAAGTAGATGGTGTGGAACGCTTCGAGGTAGGAACAGTACCTGTAGGAGCGCCAGTCGGAGTCGGTGGAAATTGATGTTGGCAGTGCACGCGAAGATGGTTTTCGCCATGGCAAAGTATGCAGTGCAAGGTTGTAATGACGTCGAGTCTCCGACGTTGCTGGCCACACCGTACGGTTAGGATCTTCGGGCACGCAAGCAGATGATCGTCCGACTGAAATATGACATGGGCACTTCGACGAAACCCTGTAATGGATTTGTCATCGGGATCTCTGGGCACCGCCGAAAGAGTCGTTATTGGTCCAATCATTCGGCCAAATTTGCTGAGTAAAGTGCATAGAGCGACATCTGAGACTTCAGGCGGAACTGGGTGGAAAGTAACCTGGATAGGTCGCTGCGCCACAGGTTCAGCCAGAAGATGCACATCTTTGATGGATAAGCCATCAGTCATCACAAGGTCTGCATGTTCTTTACGGGCAAAATACGCTAAGACGGCCCGTGGCTTTCGAGCCATATGAGTGATATAAGTTCCTTTAGGAAGCATCTTCTTTAGGGCAATACTATATTCCTTGAGTTCCGTGTCTGGTAATGCATAAAAACAGACACCGAAATCCATTGTGGAGAAAAATTGTTTCCCTTCTGGGTAATCCTCTCGGATATTGATGGTGGCAGAACTACACTCAACACTGACGTAAGAGTCACGAAAAACGGGAGCAATAAACTTGGAAGGAACTTTCGCTCCGGAGGTCACTTTATAGTAAGTGAGAGAAGTAGAGTTGGCAGGGGAAGGGTGCGACACAGTGCTGATTGCTGGTAGCGTCTTGCTAAACTGAGTTGAGCCAGTGGAAGGCAACGCAACCGTGCAATCGGTAACATCCATAGCTTCGGCAAATGAATCAGGGACGTCCGTCAAGGGGACGTCGCTCTCCTGGGCAGAGATACCAACTTGAGCCTTTGCAGAGGAGGCGCGGTTCACATCTTGTATGCGTATGACGTCTTTGACGTGCATAAATGCTGATTGGTCTCCTGAGAGTGAGGAGGAGGAGGAGGAGGTTGAATGAGCATCACTGATGTTTGCGTGGACTTCACCCTTCTCAGTGCCCGCCATTGTAAATGCGAGGACTAAGTTAAGGATCGATCAGCTTGATCGAAAATAAAAAAACGCTGAATGCAAACAAAATATGCAACTCACCGACTTGGGAGCTGAGCTAAAAGTAAGTACAGATCATCTTCTTGAAGGGGAACACAAAAATAGGAACAAACACTCACTATACACTTCCAAAACTGGGCAAAAACGCAGAGCTCAAAACGAACGTGACTATATCGGTTATACGCTTCTTCAACCTACGGTCGGAAAGCGTTAAAAAGCAAAAGACGAAATAAGTCGATTTTTCAACCCAAAACATACTTTTATATTAGGCAATCAACATCATTATTCACTTCGGATCTCGATCCGCGGAAGAAATTAAGAAAAAAATCGTGTTAATTTTAGGATTTCATAACGCCGTGTATCAAAATTTGTTTTATCGAGTTCTCCACGTCATCAATTCGACACATCCCTGGCTCTGAAAAGCACCTGCAGCATAGTTTAAGCGGTAACGTTTTGCTCATGTATTTTTCAATTAAGAATTCCTCAGCAATTATTTATTAAATTTGTATGTGTTTTTTTTGTATGTGGGGTTATATAATAATCATCATAATCATCATTGTCAACCATTATCAATCCACTGCTGGACGAAGGTCTCCCCAAGTTTCCTCCACAACGGTCTGTCTTGTGCCAGTCTCCTCCATGTCACCCCTGCATACTTTCGAATTTCATCCACCCATCTCCCATGCGGTCTTCTTCTGGGTCTTTTCCTGTCCCTTGGAATCCAATCTAAAATTTCGGCTTTCCATCGATGGTCTGTTCTTCTGGCAGTATGTCCAGCCCATTGCCATTTCAGGGATTTAACTCTGATCATGATGTCTTCCACTCTTGTCATTTTTCTGATCCACGAGTTTCTCTTCTTATCTCTAATGGTTACACCAAGCATGCACCTCTCCATACTTTTTTGAGTTGTCTGCAGCCTTTGTATGTCTCTTTTAGTTAAGGTCCACGTCTCTGCACCATACGTAAGCACTGGAAGGATGCATTGATCAAACACTTTTTTTAAGACATAATGGCATATTGCTCTTGAAAAGTATGCTGTTTCTTTCAAAAGCTCTCCAGGCAAGTTTTGTACGCCGATTAATTTCTTCATCAATGTGACCCTCACTTGATATCTTGTGTCCAAGATAAACGTACGTGTCTGTTATCTCCAGCTTTTCTCCATCAATCGATAAATCTTCATTTCATGTAAAAGCATTGAACATTACTTTTGTCTTCTGAAAGTTCATTTTTAATCCCACTTCTTTGCTCTTGTCAGCAAGTTCCTGGATCATACACTGCAGCTCAGATCTGGTAGTTGCAAAAATGAACACTGCTCGATATGGAAAATGCGATACCAAGAGGTATTTTTTGAAGCGCCATACAAATTTGTAGGAACAGCTCCGGTGATCTAAGCGCTGGCTTCCGATCATTCGTCCGAGATGGGTCCGGGTTCGAATCCCAAAGTAAAGCATGGATGTTGCGTTTGTCTTATGGCACTAACTTCCGCCTTCCTTGGGACCAGTGGCCCTAAATTAGGGGCGGGAGACTGCTTATAGCCCATCAACTTGCTCACGGCGGTCATTAAACGTTTAAGCAAACAAACAGAGCAAATTTGTGGGTATATATCGACTTTAGGATAATGTAAATAATCGCAATTCCAAACAGCTAAGTTTGGTCGTCCTCTCCTGAGGGTGTGAATCGCAGTGACCTCGGTGGCGAAAGTACGTGTGAAGAATGAGAACACCTGGGCGATGTCATCGGGAATATTACCATCACGCGGACACCTTTACCATAGGATTTATCATGGGGATACTACGGCTGATTGGTTCAGGAGTCGCATCTTGACGGAAACACATGGGGATTCAACAAAGTCCAGCCGAATGTGGCGACAGTGATTGGAGGAAGGTAACATGCGATATCGTAGTGGGACTGATTCACGTAGGCGGACATCCGAACACCGATTCGTCGCATTTGACGGCAACGAGTACCAGCCGCACAATTCACAACAGAACACATTCGATGAACATCAAACAGAGGTCATAGCTTTTTCCACGTTTAAAAGGGCGTCACGGAAAAATTATCATTGGCTACCACTTGGAATCGAACCTAGGATCTTCCAGTTACGCGCCGGTTATGCTTCCACTGCACCACAGCGGCCTCGAATTCCTCCGACACTTACATACACTAACTGCCAAGCCAATTTGGCAGGTTGGTTCTTGGATCCCGCACAATGCTGGGGATTCACCAAAGATGGTATCGCACTTTCCAAGTTGATTTCTGTTTGATGTTACTAGTCCACGTCAAATGTCTGTAATAACAGATTCGACGATATTTTTGGTATTGTAGGGATGACTATGGACAGTGCAGTATAGACCATAACAAAGATCAGCCCTACAAACGCCAACGGACGACATTAAGTAGCTATTGTTTGTACAGGGATCAGTATGGATATCCCCGTATAGGCAATAACTATGAATCGCAGATTCGCTGAGCAAGATTTGCACTCTCGTCATCCATTGTGAGGACTGCCACTTATACACAGCTCATCGTCGCACAAGGTTGAAAGTGGCGCCGCACCAGAGAGTTTCAGCAGCCCTGAAACTCTAGTACGACACCACTTTACCCTCATGTTGTCACGAGAATACGTTGTGACAGTGTACGTGACGTATACTCGCGTGAGTACGAGTACACAGCACGACTTTATGTCACATCTCTTGTCACGACAACTGACCTATTCTACAGCACGAAGATGCGTCGTTTGTCATCTTGTCTGGAAGTCGAAATCGGGCGTTGGCATCTGGTAGAATATCCGGGTGATGTCCTGCCTTCATTATAATATTTGATCTAATCTTGCACCACCGTTTATCTAGGCGTTTGACCGACTGTTATCTACAGAACATAACTTGCAATGCCTCATTTAAAATTCAGCCGCCTACAAGGATCAGAATCTGCAAACACAAATCGAGATATGGGGCGATGTAGTATTCCGGGATGTGTCTTGGGTCGAGTCCTGGATAAGACATATGGATGGTGGATGATTCCTTGGCGATGACAAAGTCCCAACCAGAGAGCATAAATAAAGCACGAGCAACTACTTTTAACCATTTGAATTGCTCATGGTACTCATTAAACTCCGAAACGAAATAAACAAAGCATATACACACAATTGTGAATGTTATAATCAGCGATCAATCTATCTCTTTCTTAGAAATAAAGGAACAAATTGCATTTCCCAGATAAAATAGATAAATGCTGCCCAGATGAAACAAATACCTGTTGCCTAGATGAAATACATTCAGTGTTTTCCCCTCTTAGTTGGAATCACGATGCATTAGATAAGTAGAAAATGCAGCTCCACGGTAAATTGATTTAGTACGATCTATGTATGCCAATGCAAAATCTTTTCGAGCAAAATTCGTTTAGGTGGAACTCAGACAAAGAGTGGAAGTTTGGTACATTTTGAAACTTTCAACTTGCCGAGTCTGAGTGAATAGCATCTAGGTCTCGAAACGAAACCAGATTCACGCGCGAAAGATTTCCTTTAAAAGACTTGCACTTCTCATTAACAATGAAAGTATTGTCAACCATGGTACAAATTAATTAGCTCCCAGAAAAAGCGTCAAGTTGCTGTTAAAGTACATGAATTTAATTAAAGACTGCATGACAAGTAATTAGAACCCTGGAATTAGATTAGAGTTTGAAACGAAGTCAAAATAAAAAAAAAATAAAAAAACATTAGATGGATAATTGTTGGAGCTTCAATAATTTTTGAACAGAGGAAAAATTATTTTTCGTCTTACCTCAATTCTGAGTAGAACACACAAAGGGGGTGACGAGTGATTGCAATAAACAAACAATGAGATAATTTATTCATTAAAATGACTTAATCGGAGAATTTGAAGATAAACTGCCTGTGGTCTGAAAGATTTATTGTCTGAATCTGCTCTGATGAGTTTCTCAATGGCGATGAGTTTAATAACATTAATTTATCCAAGGAGCAGATATCTTGGGCTACAATATTATCCAAAGATCTAACGCTCCTCATTGTGGTTCTGCTATTTCGAGTTATCATAGCGAATCTCATACGTTTCTTGAAATTTCGAAGAAAACTGTCTTTCTTAGATCGAATAATCGTAGATATAAAATTCGTTTCGTATTGTTCGACTGCAGTTTCCTTTACGTTTCGTCGTCAATGGCTATTTCACAGCAAACTGAGTGTAGTTCGATCTACGTTGTAGCTTTTTGAACACACACATACACACAAAAGTAAAATAAAAATATCGCTGCTCAGCAGGACTAATACATACCAAGAGATGGTGATCGCAAACCAATTTTTTTCACGTTCGCAAATAGCACTAATATCAGTGTATTGAACATGAACACCGTGTAGGTTTATTTCCTATCTTCAATGTGGGGTACAGAATTTTAATTTCAATAGAGATCGCTCTATCCACGTTTTTCTTTAATTAACACAGAGCAATCGACAAATTGTATTTCGACACCGCTGGGATCGAAATACAGTTTGTCGGTTGCTGTGTGTTAATTAAACAAAAACGTGGAAAGAGCGATGACATTGGCTGTTTACACTGTCTCCACGTGTTTGGAAGATTTTCACCTTTAATTTCAAATTAGCTAAATAATGGAATACAAATATTGCAACATATTTTCATACCGGCCGCCCCGGTGGCGCAGTGGTCTAAGTGGCCTCTGACCATTCGTCCGTAAGGGGTCCGGGTTCGAATCCCGGTGAGACATGGATGTTGTGCTTGTCTTACGGCACTGGCTCTTTCCCTTCCCTGGAACTAGTGACCCTAAATTAGGGACAGGCGACTGCTTATAGTCCATTGAGTTTCTCACAGTGGTCGTTAAACCTCCAATAAAAAAATGTACATACTGTTCACAATTTGTTTTGCCAACTAACGACAGTGTAAGTTATATTTAACTCTACTTAGAATTTTGACCGATGTAAGGCTTCATAGCAATTTTTTTTTGTCTTTTCACCTGATTGAATCAATAGTGCCACTACCGGAAGAATACCATACTGCGCAAAATCAAGAGTATCTAGTGACGCTCTCATTAACTCTCAAACTGTCTCAATATTAAGTTTATTCTGCTGCCTGTTTTGCTGTCCCCCGTGTTTCTGACACCAGTTCACACTCGGCTGTTGTGCAAGAACAGAACATCACAGCAAAAATATTTCCATATTGTTAATTTATAACCAGAATAAATACAATGATATTTTTAAGGAAATTTACGTAACTTCGTTAACAGCTGCTTGCATCTTCAATTTTCATCCATTGGAATTTAGAAAGCATAATAATAAATAATAAGCTATTGTACATGCCATGAACAAAAATATTTTGCAACATCACTTTACGAAAAAGAAAATGCCGAAGTTTTATAATAAAATAAAGGACTGTACCTGAAAAATGTAACTTGTCTTTCGGACTATGGTCATTTTGTTTTTGCTGGACCGATTCGATTTTTATTGTTCTAAGATCAGCTGATCACCAGAGAATTCAAATGAACGGCTTACCATTGTCAGTCGTCCATTACTTGATTTTAACACTGCTGGTCACCCAAAATGCAACACCAAGAAGGACACGAGATAGCAAAGCCAGATTTACTGGACACATAACATCAGATACAAAGATGAAACGATTGAGCTTACAGGCCCGTGCGACTTGCGGAACACGCAGACATCAATAGTTCGTGTGGACCCCATGGCTGGAAATAATGGCCGCTATACGCCGCGGCATCGAACGAAAGAGGCTTTGGATGTGGGCTTGGGGTATGTCGGTCCAGGCTGCTTCCACACGTTGCCACAGTTCATTAGCCGTAGCAGTGGGTGGTGCTTGCCGGGCCACTCGATTGCCAATCAGCGAACAGACATGTTCGATGGGCGACATATCGGGAGAACAGGCGGCCCACGGCAGCAGTGACACCTGGTGGGCCATGAACAATTGTTGCACGATGCGTGCCACGTGCGGGCACGCATTGTCCTGTTGAAATGTGGCCGCTGGCAGGTCCTGCAGATAAGGGAGGACTGCAGGCTCCAAACCGTCGGAGATGTAGCGGTGGCTGTTGGGTGTAAATGCGATGCGTACCAGACGGGTGCGGGTGTCATATCCAATTGCGCCCCAAACCATAACGCCAGGCGACGGACCGGTATGGCGATGCATAATGCAGGCGTCATACAGTCTCTCGCCGCGGTGCCGCCACACGCGCATCCGACCCTCATGGTGTTGCAGGCAGATGCGGGATTCGTCGGAGAATATAATGTCGTGTCATTCCGTAGTCCATGTAGGGCAGTCAACTGCCCACTGCCACCGCACTCGCCGGTGGTGTAACGTCAATGATAACCGAAGCAATGGGCGCCGTGCGACAAGTTCCCGCTCCTGCAGACGACGTCGAACGGTACGTGCTGACACAGGTTGTTGCGCAACACACCCTAATTTCTGCGCTAACGTTCGTGATGTGGCGGTGCGAGCCGTCAATGCCCGTCGCACAACCGGTCCTCTCGTCCGGTGGTGTGCCGCGGCTGCAGCAATCGCTCACGTCGGTCCGTCCGTCCCTCCTGCACCCACCGAATCCATACTCGCCTCACTGTGGCTGGATGTCGTCCCACATGGGCGCCGATTGTCTCGGTACGATAAACCGCTGTCGCGATAAGCCCCTATTCGTCCTCTGTCGAACTCCGAAACGTGCTGGAATGACTGCCGTATTCTTCGACGAGGCATCAGGAAGCTTCCCGCGCACAGGTCCGGCAGCTAAAAACACATCCACTACTTTTACCCCGCTTCCTGTGCACCTTTCTTATAGTGCTTTTCGGTAGCGTGCCGGGTGTACATGATTTGAATAAGCCCTGCAATGCTAATCGTTTGCATGTCCTCTCGCGGGTGACGCATGCTGCGAATTTCAGGCCAATTCGATGCTTCCTTCTTGGTGTTGCATTTTGGGTGGCCAGCAGTGTAATTGACGGAGTTCTTGCGAAGGGAAGGATCCAATGCTACGAACAAATGTACATCCATGTCTGACGCGGGATTCGAATCCAGTGAAGTGTTGCAAAAGTCCAGAAGCAGGCATTCTTAAGATTTGAGAGTGATTGATTATTTATATTGTTGAAGGTTGCCTCACGTTAGCATTTGGGATATCATAGCTCAGCAAAAATTCAACAAATATCTCATTGAAATACACCGGTACTCAAAATTAAAGGTTATTTTATAAATTCTTACATAACTCGGAGTATTAATGAGGGAATTCAATGGAATTTGGTAAAGAGATTTATTATAACATTTCTTCTGTAACTCAAGCAGAAGAAAATCCTAATCTTATAATTTGTATACATGAAAAAGCAGCCTATCGAATAATATTTAAAGCATTTTGTTTAACATATACACGGTCGTATCAGAATAATATCACAACCCTCGGAATAACAGAGTACCCCCCAGACACGTCACAGAGCGCACGTGATATAAACGACCGGCCAGGACAGATGAGCCTTAGTGAGTAACGTGAGCACAATGGGCACAGGTAGTGATTTGATGGACGCGTTCAAAAAGGAATGATCATCGGCTACCGTACCAAGGGTGGAAGCATCTTAGAAACAGCAGATTTCGTGGACTGTTCGCGAGGTGCGGTATCAAGGGTGTACCAAGACTGGACCACTGACACACCGAATAATTCCCGATGTCTTAATTGTGGAGCTCCAAAGGCCATTGTGCCCTGAGAGGAACTTCGCCTCCGTTCAGTAGTAAAGAGCAATCGACGCGTAACGGTGCAGCAATTGACCATGCAAATGAACGCTGGGATACCCAGGTACATGGCCATAATAACAGTAGAGTGAATCCTATTAAGCATGGGTCTCCGGATTCAAAGCGGCGTCAAGGCGGACATGTTGTTAATCCAGGTCCATCGGCATTGACGCCAGCACTTTGCATGGGACTACCGTCATTGGACAACGGAACAGTGTGAAAAGTTTCCCTTCTATGACGAATTGAGGTTTCTATTCCATAGAAGTGACTGGTGATGGCAGATATTGCGTCAGACACAAGAGGACCAACACCCGAACACGCTTGTCGGTCAAGTGCAGGCCGGCGTTGGCAGTGTGCATGTCTGGGGTATGTTTTCCTGGTTATGACCTAAGACCGTTCGTTGGTACCACTGGATGGGTCCTTGAACACCAATGGTTACCTGCCCATCCTCGCTGACCACATGTATCCCTTCATGTTGAACGCTCTCCCTGGTAGTGATAGTGTCTACCAGCGGAACAATGTGCCCTGCCATGTCGCTAAGAGAGTACGTGACTAGTTCCAGGAACACGACAGCGATGTATCTGTTCTCCTTTGTCTGGCCAAATCGCCAGACCTTAATCCCACAGAGAACTTGTGAGACTATTTGGATTGACAGGTTCGACGTGCAGACCCACAACTACATCATCTCCGTGACCTACCGTGCTCTGTTTCAGTTCCAATGGGCACGTGTGCCTCGGGCAACCTTTCAGGGCCTCATTGCATCCATGCAACGCCGTTCCGTCGCTGTCATCCGTGCCAAATGTGAGCATTACCATTATTAGGTACGTGGTCATATTATTCTGAGTATGGGTATGTTTGGCATTTAAATATAAAGTACGATCGGCCCTCATAGCCATGTCACTGAAACAACGATCGTCATACTGTTTATGTGGGTACTGATTAGGTCTACAGAGATTAGTGGTCACTCACTCCTTAACGAGAGCTATTCTGAGTTCTTGAAGTGTTCTGGAAGGAGGCTAGAAAGCCGCATTCTATACATTCCAAATGAAATTGAGGTCAGGGGAATGTGAGTGGTCACTCTATTCGGTGAATGGTGTGACAATCGGACGGTGTAAGTTACAGGGACACAAATAATTCGTTCCCTTGCATAAAGGTCGTCTTCTTGGTTACTTAGTTCAAAGACTAGTTGTTCAGTAGATGTACTCTGTCTCTACATTCCTCTCTATTCTACGCTGTTATCTTCAATTCATAGTATTTCCTATTATTGGTGTCTTGGAGTAATTGTGCCACAAAACTATTTCGTGGCAGTGTTTTTCCTCTCTTGTCTTGAATTTTTCCTTCCATAAAGGTGTTGCTCACAAAATTTTCTACGAACGGTATGCCTTGAAAATATTGTTCCTGTAGCTGCTGTAAACTTCAAGTAAAGTTACCTAGCGGATATCTCTCTGTTTCGTCTGGCAGTCAGGCTCATGTAGCGATCGTTTGCAGCAGTTGTGCCTGTGAGAAGACCTTGTCCTTGTCGACGACGAACATCTACTGTCAGTTGAAACCCTCTTTGCCGACCCGGTGGCGCAGTTGTCTAAGTGCTGGTTTATGACCACTGCTTCGAGATGGGTCCGTCTCGAATCCCGGTGAGGAATGGATGTTGTTTTTGCCTTACGGTACTTACTGGCTCAATCCCTTCTCTGTTACCAGTTACCCTAAATTAGAGACGCGCGGCTGCTTATAGCTCATCGTGTTACCTCCGCTCCTTCAAACAAAAAAAGAAGTAAAGAACTCAAAAGTTTTGGCAGGACATTTTGTGGAGCATTTAAGGCTTCCAATTCTCTGGAAACTTCTGTTTTTGACTGACCTTGTTCTATCCTACCAATCATTCTCTACCCCTGAAAATGATAAGTACGATGTCTTCGTGACATGATTTGCTCGACGTGACAGTGAAGCGAAAGTAAGAATTTCTCAGAACAGCAACAATATGAGAATAGATTTGCGCGTTTTTTTAAACACAATTCTGATTTTCATATTCTGGCTCACCTGCGACAAAAGTAAGTGGGACATAGTCTTCCTCTGAGAGAAATTTGCATGTTCGCCAATTTTCAGAGCATTTTTCTACATACGCATACAGCTATAGGGTGTTCGAATAATGATTGTGCACTGAATGTTTGAATTGCATTAATGTAATAATAAAGAAACTTTTAATGGAATTACAGTAGAAGTGACCCAACACGTGGAAGTGCTTCCGAGCGAAGGTAATTCCCGAGCACTTGGTCGATGGAGGCTGAGGTGTCGATTGATCACTCGTCTCGGCACAAGGAAAATTGTGTTGACGGTTGAACATAGAGTGTTTTTGTTGGATATGTCTTCCTCCATGACAACAAGTACACGGACGAATTTCAAAAAACAGTTCGCTAGAAAATGTCGTGACGCAGACGTCCCTCACCGTAATGCGGTACGTCAGCTCATAGCAAAGTTTCGGGAGACTGGCGGTGTTCTGAATGCCCCCTGCCCCGGTAGGCCATCCATGGCAGACGAGACCGTACAGCATATCCAGGACAGGATGCAGAGCAGTCCACACAAGTTCGTGAAGCGACTGTCACAACAAGCTAATGTGTCAAAGAGTACAGCCCACGATATTCTGAAAAGGACGTTACGTTTCCACCCGTACAAAGTGTCCGTCCTGCATCAACTTAAAGAAACAGACCACGAGGCTCGTGTTCGGTATGCAGGTGGTTCTAAGAATTTCTGTCTGAAGAAGGTGTGGACACTCTGGACGTGAATTTCTTTAAAAATGAAGCATGTTTCCACGTGTTCAGGTACATCAATAGCCTAAGTACTCGTCTGTGGGGAACTGAAAATCCCCACGAATTTAAGAAAGTTCCTCTCCACAACCAGACGGTCGGTGTTTGGTGTGCTATGACTCGTACGCGCATTATTGGGCCCATTTTGAATGGTGCCGTGCTCAGATTATCCAACCATTTATATCCGCACTCACGGAACTGGAAATTAACGAAGGATGATTTCAGCAAGACAGTGCTACTGCTCACACCGTTGGTGTATCGATAGAGATTCTATAGGAATTTTCTGGAAATCGGATCCTCTACCGGGGACTATGGCCTGCCCAGCCACGGGATCTGACGCCGCCTGAATTTTTTTCTGTGGGGAGAGAATGAGGGGGAGTGTGTTCGCAGGCAATCCGCATACACCTCAAGAGCTACAGGCTGCAATATTGACCCACATCCAAAACATCACACCACATACCCTGAGAAAGGTCTTCACCAACATGCAGAAGCGTGTGCAGACATCTCTGGACGTCGGTAGGCCCATTTCCAACACCTCCTGTAGGAGCCAGTTAGACATGGTAGGTGTTACTTTCAGTGCACAGTTATTTTTGGACACCCTGTACATACGTTTTTGTAGATTATCCTTTAATTTTAGTAACCAGTGCACATCCCATATCTTATTCATCTAGTGCAGAACGCTTGCGAATAGCTTACGCGTTTTGGTGGAATCGTTGCCAAGCCAGACCCTAGGAGTTATCGCAACGAAAGACGCCCCAGCAATGCTTTTATGTAGGCAGACATATTATTCTGCAACATGAGTGTATTGTTACTCATTATTGCAACAAATTGAGTCCCATGCAGCGTTTGGATGCAGAAAACTGAAACTAGCTGTTAAAGATATTGGATCAAGTGACATGACAGCACACTAAGATAAATGAATACATTTAATATATTTCAAAACTGGAATCAAAAATTTGCTAAATGAACACCAGTAATTATCACGTTGTATTTCGCTCAGCTAGATGCAAGCAACGTGGATCAATTACATAGTGTTTCCTGTAGTTTTTGTTCAAGGTTGCCATACCTAAAGATTCACAAGGTGTATATATTAGGTCTACAAATAAGTTTTAAAGCGTTTTAAGACACCTCAACACGTAATTTGAGAGAAAACAATACCTTTACGAATCAAAATATGCGCCGTCATTATCTATCACCTTCCGCCATCGGTCTGGCAGTTGACGGATTCCAGCCATGAAGAATACTTCGTCGTGTGACGCGATGAAATCGTCAACTCATTTTTGCACTTTGGCTCATGTCCGGAACCGAACACCAAATAAACCATGTTGCATCGATGGGAAAAAATAATAATCTGAAGAAGCTATATCGGGACTATACTCCGAGGGCTCCAAAACTTCCCAGCCAAGCATCAATAACGTTTCCTTGACCGATTTGGCGACCTGCGGCCGAGCGTTGTGATGCAGTAATTTCACGGGACGCAATCCTTTGTCTATGAATGGACATTTTCGACAGATTTCTTGGTTCAATCGCAGCAATTGTTCCTTGTAGCGATCAGTAGTAACAGTTTGGCCTTATTCCAATAGTTCGTAATAGTGCACACCCTTCATATCCCACAGCAGAACTTTTTCGGAGTGAATATTGAGTTTCGGTGTCGAAGTCTTTGCTTCACCGTGGTCTACCCAGTGTGTTTTGCATTTGAGATTGTCGTACCATATCCACTTTTCATCAACCGTAACAAATTTCAACAGGAAATACTTCTTGTGTTGTTTATTCAACAGATTCAAAACTTCATTACACGCTCATCTTTGTTCCTCTGGCTCAGGTCATGTGACACTCATTTTCCTTCCTTCTGAATCTTTCCCATTGTGCGTAAACGAATGAGAGTGGTTTGTTGAGTTACCCCCAGTTGTTCAGCTAGTTCTTTATGCGTTTGAGAGGAATCTTCATTTAGCAATGCTTGCAGTTCCTCATGTGCAACCTTCTGTTCTGCAGGGTGCCTACGTTCTCTATCGCTAACATCAAAATTACCTGCTTTAAACCGTCTAAACCAAAACTCACACGTGCTTTTCGATACAATATTCTTCCCAGAACAGAACAGATCGGTGCACATGCTTTTGCAGCGCTTTTTCCTTGATGAAATTTGTAACGAATGCGGTGTCGAATAAATGCAGTATCGCTTGCCATCTCTTACCTACCGATGTGAAAGTGCATTTGACGGTTGAGCAAACTTTTGTTTCACATTTTATACTCTGGACCGTTACGGTCACATGACAACAACGCGGGGGAATGTCGTTCATGTAAATTGGCGTTACACGTCACACAAAAAACGCTTTGAAACTTATTTGTACACCTAATGTTACTGCGAAACCTCTGGATAACGGTCACTGCTTGTATCAGAAGAAAATGACTGATAATCAGAAGTTAGGCCCAAATCGATATTGTTTTTTTTTGCTTTGTTTGGGCTGAGCAAATCCTGAAAGTCAACGCGGAATGAAAGCCCCCCCCACACGTGTTCAGTGATTGTTGCGACACGAACATCAGAACGGAAACTGCGTAATATCAGCCTACAGAAACCTGAGCTTAGTTCAAGAGAAAATGTCCAGGTTAAGAACAGGAAATACAATTCATTGTTTGCAGCCGAATTTTTAAACCATCTAAAACAGTTGAAAATCCAGCGTTTTTATTTTATCTCCACCTATTGTTCACTAGAATGGTATAACCTACTTAACAATTAATCAGAGCATGGATGATTTGAGGAAGATGTGTATCACCTATGGTCTTAAACAGCCTTTAGAAATTGTAAACTAAGATATTAGTGTTAGGTACCCTATAACAAACAAAAACAGACCAATTTTAGAGACAGTGAAGTGTAACTGTATAATTAGGCTTCCGCGCAAGAAAAAGTTGGAACAGAGCCCACAGGAACCAAACCAAGAGACACCGCTGAAATCAGGCAAAATTCCAGGTACCAGAAACCAGACTCAGAAGCATCGGTGTACGTGACTGAGACACACAATACAGCTGAAGCTTGCCTAGAGAATTTACCGTCACACGCCGAACTAAACACTTTAACACCTTTCCTTTTATTTAAGCACGACCTTTTCTTCCCGTTATGCCACCCAACTTGCCGAGGCGTAGTTCCTTTATCTACATAGTTTAGTTCACCTTATTCACTCCGCGAAAGACCGAAGGAGATAAGTAAAATCTTAAAGGAAAAGTTATCAGTTTGTCCTCCTTCCGAATTTCTTGGGGTGTCCGTTGGCCGCTGTTTCGTTGTTCGATGGTTATCGCTAAATCTAGTTCTACCACAACTGTTCTGTATCAATCAAAACTTCCCGTTGTTCTGAGGTGTTCTCTGATGAAGGTTTCATTATACACGGTCGAGTAATATTATTGTGACCACCAGCTAATATCCAGAGTAACCGACGTGTGCAGCGCGGACAACAACTAGACGGGCTGGGAGTGATTCAATGAGGTGCTGGAAGGGGTTCACAGGTATCTGGAGCCATGCTGATTGCATTGCATTTCACAGCTGCTGCAGGGTGCGTTGTGGAAGATCCATAGAGCGAACAACACGATCAAGGGGGTCTCACAGATGCTTAATTGGGTTTAAGTCAGGGGAATCAGGTGGCCACAGAAGTACTTTGAAGTGCTCAACTTGCTCTTCCAACCACTCTCGGGCATTTTTAGCTATGTAGCACGTCGCATTGTCTTGCTGAAAGACCCCAGCCTCCCCAGGGAAGACAATCAGCATGTATGGGTGGGCGTGGTCTGCAGGGGTGGATTCATAACGAATTCGGTCCATAGTGCTTTTCACAGGCATGAGTGGACTCAGGGAATGTCACGAAACATTCCCCGTACCATAACGCTGCCCCCACCAGCTTGTGTTCTTCCAGCAATGGTAGAAGTGTTTTTCTCCGATGTTTCTCGCCTTACACGACAACGTCCATCCGTTCGATTAAGCAGAAAAATGTGACTCATCAGAAAAGGCAATCCCTTGACAATCAGTGGAGGTACAATTCCGATACTGCCGTGCAAACGTGAGCCTTTCCTTCCGATGCACCTTCGTTAGCATAGGTGTAGTGACCATCTGTCTGCATCGGAGCCCCATACGTAACAGGGTTCGCTGAACTGTCATTTTAGACACACTTCCGGTAGCCTTCTGGTTCATTCGGCCAGTGTATGGCTCTACTCTATCGTGTCGATCGGCCCTCACGCAAGCCGACGTTCATCTCTCACATCAATGGCACGTGGTACTCCGCAGTTTCCACTTCGCTTATTCGCAATGTTGCCATTTCTCCAATCATAATTTAACCATAGCACCACGCGAACAGTTCACAAACTGCGCTGTATAAGAAATACTGCCACTCTTGGCCCGAAAGCCGATAATCATCTCTTTTTGCAAATCTGATATATCGCTCCTTTTATCAAGGACAGCAACGAGTGATATGTTTTTCAGAATGCCTACAGCACACCTTATATACTCTCCAAGCCAGCTCACGACACGTGCCTTCTTTCATTGGCTACGCGCTGTTGACGTCAAAATTAGGAGGTGGTCACAATAATGTGACTCGACTGTGTAATAAGAGGGAAACATGCGTATAATCAATTTAACGAAATCACTGAGATCTAAATAATTCCTACTAACTGTTCGCCCAGGGGTTTCCGTGGTTATCGCTAATAGATTTTTCCATTGAACAAAAGGGAGGTGATGTTGTGAGCCGCTTCCTAGTCTTCCTCGATTTCAGCGAGAAGTCGAAATAAATACTGCACACCCACAAAAGAACACGTTGACAATTATCTCAGGTGTGCAGGATGCGTTCTGTTCCCTTAATTGCTCTGCTCGGAAATGCGACCTGCAGTTCTCTAAATTGAGCGGCGTTGAAGTGTTGAGTTTAGAGAATCAGGTATAAAAAACTTAATCAAGTATTTATGAGTTTTTCTATTTTATGAACCACGTGTTTGCATTCTAACAGTATCGGAAAGCTGTAAGAAATTTAACATTTTTGAAAAATTGGGATCCTTCCTAACAAAATATAATTGAAATATTTCGGCTTCAGTTGATACTGATTTTGAGGTTTTCATCTGAAGTACCTAAGCCGACTCTTATGGGCTTACAATATTTCACAGAAAACAATATTAGTTTAGGTTTGAAAAGTACCAGAAGGTGAGTAAATCGCGTTGGGAGAATATGTGTGCTATTGATCCGCAGATATCCTTTAGATATAGTGGTAGGAAACTATTCGGTATTTTGTCTGATTCTCCTCGTCTAATATTTTTATGTGTTCCGTTATTTTCATGACACGATCGCTAAAGAGAAGTTCTTATTCCTTTGGGAAAAGATCAGCAGGACCTTTAGGTACGTGTCTGGAATGTTGTATGCGTGTGTATGGAACACGCAGTGGGCTTTCAGATGATGAGTATTTATACGTAATGTACGTGCGATGTTAATACGACAACCTTATATTGATTCCAAACACAGCGTACTTCCCTACGATCCAAAGATGCTTCGCTCTGATGATCCAATTACTTCGGTAATTTCAGGATGTTTTCCGAAGTCTAATCATTAAAGGGGAGCTCGTAAAATTTGCTAACATATTTCGGTTTGCTTATCAATCGGCTGTTGATTCTTTTGTATCATTTCCAATAATGAGTGTTTTCACTCACATTTTTCTTCTTTACTGTTGATAAAAAATGAATTGCTTTGATTTCATATCAAGAATTATAGTGCTTTATGATTAAATACACTGATCTATCATTAAGAGTCCTCCATACCCAGTATTGTTTCAATGCGAAAATGAAACAAATATAGCATCATGCAGATGGAAAAATCAATATATCATATCAATCGTGTGTGTCCCGAAATTTTTATATTTGAGAGAAAATATCGAACTATTTTTCTGCTTTGTAACCTAGTAGATATCAAAATTAGAACTTTTTAAAAATAATTGTCGATCTGTCCATTATTTAACATCTTTGGGATAATAATTAAAATATTACTCCGCAAAGTAACGCTGATATAGAAAGGCAGAAAGATGGCTCACTGTTAAATCTACATGTGAAAAAAAAACCCGGATTTCTAAATTGATTTTTTATATATGTAATTTCGTTCTGCAAATGTGTGTTTTGAGCTTTTTTCACGAGGTATGGAGGACCCTTAATAGCCGGACACTCCTCTACTGATAGTTAATTCATTCCTGCGCAAGCATCACCATAAACATTAGAGATACCTACCTAATAGCGCGTTGGTCCTCCTGTTGTGCGAATAACAGTCTGTACACGCCGAGGCCATAACTCCACCAAAAGCCGGCGAGTTTCCGGAGGTACATGCTAGCCATGCGTGTTGCAGCATTGTCCACAACTCCGCTCAAGACGGCCGTCCAGGATCCTTGTATCTAATGTTGTGCCCCACGGCATTCGAGAGAGCTTCCACAGGGTTTAAATCCAGGGACCTTAGTCGCAGCTGGATGGTTCCAAACTCAGATGAGTATTCCTCGAGGGATTCCTGCGTGTTACGGCCAGATGGGGTTGCGCATTGTCCTACTGAAACATACCATCTGCCGCAAGGTTCCATGAAAGAGTGTAGGTTATTAGTCAGAACACGCTGGTATCGCTCAGCGGCTAAGGGTCTCTCAAGACACACCAAGAGACCTAATATCCTATGATATGGCTTCACAAACCATCACAAAGTCATCACTAATCTCAATAGAGCCGACCTGGCACAACGGAGGCATGACCTCATGCTGTGGACGCCACATCCACTCCCTCCAATCAGCTAGGGACAGCTTAAAATGGGATTAATCTGACCCCACGACGCGGCACCAGTCTGCAACAGTTCTGATGTTCCAGAAACAAGGGGAGATCTAATGTCCGATGACGAGAACGAAACAGTGGTACACGACTAGGTAGTCGACCCCCGTAGCCCTGGGTATGCATCGTGCTACGTACCGTTAGCCCATTGACGCTGCTTGAGCTTCCAACATTTAACCTGGATGTGATTTGCACAACCGTTGTCAAGCGGTTGGTCTTTATGAGCCTGGATAGTCTATCTTGACCACTATCATCAATGGCGTGTCGTCGGTTACCGCTTGCGCTCTCGGCTCTGGTACGTCCGTCGATGGTATACTTGCAGTTCCCCCTTGATACAGTTGCCCCCGGGAATCTTAAGTTTCTTACCACTTGAGCGATAGAATGACCCATTTGTCTTGGGCCGTCCACGATCAAAATCGCTCAGATCATCATATTTACGCATGTTCGTCCATTGCGATACACCGTTTGGAAACTCTGTTGATCGTCTATGCATCGCCTGTATTTGGTTTGGGTCTGTTCTACCCTACCGGGGGAATACCCATGTCAACTGCATGTCACCCCTATCTCAAATGTTTTGTCTAATAAATGTATAAATATGCTTCCAAATATGGCAATGATGAGACAGTAGCACAACTGTCGATTGAATTAACCTAAATTCTAGCGCTTATTGATAGCAGGTCACCACACAAATAATTGCTCTGTACGTAACATTTCTGCGGCACTGAGGATCCTGAGGTGGACGGTTGGGGATGTGATAAGCAAATGAAGCGTTCTGTGACTGATTCTGCCGAGATATAAGCAGGTAAACCTCCGAAACTACCAGAACATGACAGGAGATCGATTCAAAGAAGTAACCTCACAGAACGCAAATGAACATTGTCTCAAATCCCTCAAGTACTATGTGTGACTATTGGGCCTGATGTTTGCACTAGTACAGGGCACAGGTCACTGAACAACATGGGCTACCCTGGTCGAGCAGCTATGCACAAGCACTTCAAGACTTCCACTAGCTATGCACAAGCACTTCAAGACTTCCACTAGCTATGCATAAGCACTTCAAGACTTCCACTAGCTATGCACAAGCACTTCAAGACTTCCACTAGCTATACACAAGCACTTCAAGACTTCCACTAGCTATGCACAAGCACTTCAAGACTTCCACTAGCTATACACAAGCACTTCAAGACTTCCACTAGCTATGCACAAGCACTTCAAGACTTCCACTAGCTATGCACAAGCACTTCAAGACTTCCAGTAGCTATGCATAAGCACTTCAAGACTTCCACTAGCTATGCACAAGCACTTCAAGACTTCCACTAGCTATGCACAAGCACTTCAAGACTTCCACTTGCTATGCACAAGCACTTCAAGACTTCCACTAGCTATACACAAGCACTTCAAGACTTCCACTAGCTATGCATAAGCACTTCAAGACTTCCACTAGCTATACACAAGTACTTCAAGACTTCCACTAGCTATGCACAAGCACTTCAAGACTTCCACTAGCTATGCACAAGCACTTCAAGACTTCCACTAGCTATGCACAAGCACTTCAAGACTTCCACTAGCTATGCATAAGCACTTCAAGACTTCCACTAGCTATACACAAGCACTTCAAGACTTCCACTAGCTATGCATAAGCACTTCAAGACTTCCACTAGCTATACACAAGCACTTCAAGACTTCCACTAGCTATGCACAAGCACTTCAAGACTTCCACTAAAGCCAAACGCGTAATAGCGTGGTGTAAAGAACGTCGAATTTGGACTGTAGACAAAGGGAAAATTATATTTTGGACTGAGGAATCACAGTCTTCTAATCTGATGTTCATTCATGGGTATGGCAAATCACGGGTGAAAGGTGCCTTCCGAATTGTATTGTCCTAACACTGAAGTTTGGTGTAGACAACCAGAACGTATGGTATTGTTTTTCGTGTTTCCTACTACTCTTTAAAACTTTACCTGCTGTTGTTATTTTCAAGTGCCGTATTACCGCCTGCAAGTGATGGTTGGCTTACTACGTAGTTCTGTAAGCTGTCACAAGTGGTTTTTACCGCCTAGTAGATAACGATGTGGAAGGGTTGTTCGCTAAATAAACAACATTTTATCAGTTAAGTTAAAAATACAATACAGCGCTTACAAAACATTAGAGGTAGGGATGATAGGAATTTGACATAGGCATTCCCCGCGCTGAGTGGAACAGACCCAAACCAAAGGCAGGCGATAAATAGGGGAAACCAAGGCTTTCAAACAGCGTATCGCAATGGAATAACATGGGTAAGTGTGGTGATCTGAGTAACTTTGATCGTGGACGCATTGTTGGTGCAAGATAAATGGGTCATTATGTCGCCTAAGTTGTAAGAAACCTAGTGATCCCGCGGACAACCGGACCAAGGGTGTAACGCGGGTATACCATCTACGGACGTACCGCGCCCAGAGAGCAAGGGGTAGCAGACCACATGGTATTGAGGTAGATTTTCCAGTCTCTTGGAGGCAGAACCTTTGGCAGCTGCGCGAATCACATCCAAGTTAAATGTCGGAGGCCCACGCAGCGTCGCCGCATACCCTGGACTACGGGAGCAGACGCTGTACTCGTGTGCCACCGTGGACTGCCCGTCATCAGACACAACGCCACGTTGGTTAAGGGAAAATTAAAATTGAGACTCTACATAGTGACGTCGCGTCGTATGGTCAGATGAATATCGTTTTCAGCTGTACCGAGCTTACGGGAAGGGTCGAGTGTGGCATCGACAGCATGAGGCCATGACCCCGTCGTGTCAAGTCGGCTTTGTTCAAAGCTATGGTGGCTCTGTGAAGCTTTGTGGAGCCTCCTCATGGGACGCATTGTGTCCCTTAGTATGTCTGGAGAGTTTCTTAACCGCTGCGCTTTACCAGCGTGTGCTATTTCATCACCTACATGCGTTCATTTCCTTCAGGCATCTTGCGGCCGATCGTCTGTCCCATCAGAACCGTGAGCCACCCAGCCGTGACGCAACTACCCAGGCATGGCTTGAGAAACACTCATGTAAGTTTTGAACCACCCAGTATCCCCAAGGACTCCGGATTTCAACCCTGTGGAAGCTGTCTGGGAACCCGTGAAGCGGAACATCAGATCGATGGATCCTGGGCCGACGTCTCGGGCGGAACTGAAAATGCTGCAGTAGACATGGCTGATATTACCTCATGAAACACCACGAGATATGGTGCAGTCGATATGTTACCGGCAATGTATGAAAACCAAGCATTCTATAGAATGCCTAGGCAATGTATAGAATGCCTGGCGTTTTTAGACAAAGTGTGAAATTTTAAAATACTATATATACTTTACCTAGGCATTGCATAGAATGCTTAGGCATTCTATACAACGACTAATGCTATTTAGGCAAAGTATTAAAAGAGTTTCCGAAACAAAGACTGAAATGCAAATGGCGAATTCTCCGTCTTACACGAGCGTTGAATGTCACGTGCCTTGCGACGTCACGTTAGAAACATCATTAGCGGGATTATTAAATACTAGACTTCCGAACAGAGACTGAACTGCAAATGGCGAATTCTCCGTCTCACACGAGCGTTGAAAGTCACGTGCTTTCCGACGTCACGTTAGAAACATCATTAGTGGGAGTATTTAATACTAGACTTCCGAACAAAGACTGAAATGCAAATGGCGAATTCTCCGTCTTACACGAGCGTTGAAAGTCACGTGCCTTGCGACGTCACGTTAGAAACATCATTAGCGGGAGTATTTAATACTAGACTTCCGAACAAAGACTGAACTGCAAATGGCGAATTCTCCGTCTCACACGAGCGTTGAAAGTCACGTGCCTTCCGACATCACGTTAGAAACATCATTAGTGGGAGTATTTAATACTAGACTTCCGAACACAGACTGAAATGCAAATGGCGAATTCTCCGTCTTACACGAGCGTTGAAAGTCACGTGCCTTGCGACGTCACATTAGAAACATCATTAACGGGAGTATTTTTTACTTGACTTCCGAACAGACACTGAAATGCAAATGGCGAATTCTAAGTCTCACACGAGCGTTGAAAGTCACGTGCCTTGCGACGTCACGTTAGAAACATCATTAGCGGGAGTATTTAATACTAGACTTCCGAACAAAGACTGAAATGCAAATGGCGAATTCTCCGTCTCACACGAGCGTTGAAAGTCACGTGCCTTCCGACGTCACGTTAGAAACATCATTAGTGGGAGTATTTAATACTAGACTTCCGAACAAAGACTGAAATGCAAATGGCGAATTCTCCGACTTACACGAGCGTTGAAAGTCACGTCCCTTGCGACGTCACGTTAGAAACATCATTAGCGGGAGTATTTAATACTAGACTTCCGAACAAAGACTGAAATGCAAATGGCGAATTCTCCGACTTACACGAGCGTTGAAAGTCACGTGCCTTGCGACGTCACGTTAGAAACATCATTAGCTGGAGTATTTAATACTAGACTTCCGAACAAAGACTGGAATGCAAATGGCGAATTCTCCGTCTCACACGAACGTTGAAAGTCACGTGCCTTCCGACGTCACGTTAGAAACATCATTAGCGGGAGTATTTAATACTAGACTTCCGAACAAAGACTGAAATGCAAATGGCGAATTCTCCGTCTTACACGAGCGTTGAATGTCACGTGCCTTGCGACGTCACATTAGAAACATCATTAACGGGAGTATTTTTTACTTGACTTCCGAACAGACACTGAAATGCAAATGGCGAATTCTAAGTCTCACACGAGCGTTGAAAGTCACGTGCCTTCCGACGTCACGTTAGAAACATCATTAGTGGGAGTATTTAATACTAGACTTCCGAACAAACACTGAAATGCAAATGGCGAATTCTCCGTCTTACACGAGCGTTGAAAGTCACGTGCCTTGCGACGTCACATTAGAAACATCATTAGCGGGAGTATTTCATACTTGACTTCCGAACAAAGACTGGCCGCCCCGGTGGCGCAGTGGTCTAAGCGATGGCCTGTGATCATTCGTCCGAACGGGGTCCGGGTTCGAATCTCGGTGAGGCATGGATGTTGTGTTTGTCTTACGGCACTGGCTCTCTCCCATCCCTGGAACCAGTGACCCTAAATTAGGGACGGGCAACTCCTTATAGCCCATTGAGTTGCTCACGGTGGTCGTTAAACCTCCAATCAAAAAAAAAAAAAAAGAACAAAGACTGAAATGCAAATGGTGAATTATCCGTCTTACACGAGCGTTGAAAGTCACGTTAGAGACATCATTGGCGGGAGTATTTTATACTTTGCCGGTTTCTGTTTAGGCATTGTATAGAATGCCTAGGAAATATGTGAAATATTAACGATTTCATACTTTGCGTAAAAACGTCAGACATTGTATACATTGCCTAAGCATTCTATAGAATGCCTGGTTTTCATACATTGCCAGTAACAGATACATCGAAGTATACAGACTGCTATTCGCGCTAGAAGAGGACCAAGAGGCTGTTAGGTAGGTATCTGTAAAATTTTGTCAAATGAGTGTAATAACAATACGCGCAAAACTACTGTCAGGGCGGTCAACGTATGCCAAATGAATGATTTCGTTTCCTTCTGTATGGTTTCAATCAAACGGGCAAAAACCTTTACAAAGGTGAAACCTTAAACACCTTTATGGTGAAGCAAGAAATGCTGTTTGAAATGCCATGAGCATTAGTGCAAGAGTTCATCCATTCGTCGAAGAACCAAATGCAGTGAAACCTGTTTAGGTCGGACTCCAAAGCACTGGGTGTATTTTCCATTTTTAAACAGGTTTCCGTTTTAAACCAATACATCATAAGCATTTGAATTTCTTGTCTGCTAATAACAGACACTGCATACTTAGTGATTACTTATGGGATTGTGTTGTTCGTACGTACCTTAATAAACAAAAATTCACAAATGTGTATTTTTTCGAATTATATAACATACCGGACAAAACATTAGTCACCCCTAACAGAAATAACAGTACAAAGTTACCGGTTACGCAGTGGGCGCCGTGATAGCATTGTTCGTAGATAAATAGCACTGACATGTTCTACAGGATCATTTCTGTCTCGTGCAGTGGTGAAGAGCAACGTGAGTGTTGAATTTAGTCTACAATATGGGTCGTAAGACAGACGTTACTGAGTGGCAAAAACGATCTTTCGTGTTTGGCAGTGCCCACGAACACAAAGTGAATGAACCCTCCCAATTTGCTGGTGTGTCGAAGCGTACTGTCCAGCGGGTCTACAAACAGTGGTGTAGCTCGCATTCAACTGAAAATCAGCGACGTAACTGTGACCGGAAAACGATTCTCGCCAACAGAAACAGCCGCCATGTTTCACGCCTAGTAACTGCAAACCGGTTTCACACCAGGCAACAATTGCTCCAAACAGTCAATGAAATTTCACTCCAACCAAATTCGTAAAGGACATTGTGACGAGAACTGCATGCGACGGACATCTGGAGCAGAATACTACGGAAGAGGCCTCTTTTAACAGCAAGTCACGAAATCTCACGTTATCAATGGACTCGGAGGCATCAAAACTGTACTCTGGAGGATTGGAAACAAGTCGATTGGTCTGATGAGTATCGTTTCTGTTTGTACTTCAATAATGGGAGGCGACAGAGGGCATCACAGCCTTAATGAAACCTTTAATCCTGATTACATCAAAGGTGTTGTTCAAACTGAAGGGGGTTCTGTGATGTTTTGGGGATGATTTTCGTACCACGAAATGGGTCCTCTCTTGCAGTGACGATGAATATGAACCAGCATGCGTACCTCCGCATTCTGAATGACGAAGTGTTGCCCTATGCCCTACATTTCGAGGAGCAGCATCGCATTGCCACTCCTGTCTTCCAAGACAGCAATTGCCGTGTGCACAGGGCTAAAACTGTGTCTGAGTGGCGCGACGAACAATCAGCAACACTGTCTCACCTCGACTTGCCCGTCAAATCCCCAGATTGAAATCCTATTGAAAATCTGTGGGATCATTTGGAACAGAAGGTGAAACACCGGAATGGGCACCCACGTACTCTGGCGGAACTTTGGGACCAATTGACGCACTAGTGGCTGCAAATCGATGTTCAATACATCCACAACGTCGTGGAGTCTCTGCCACACCGGATTCATGCTGTTATCAAGACAAGAGGCGCTGTCACCCGTTAATAGGTAAGTTCTGACATGGGTGACTAATGTTTCGTCCGGTGTGCTTATGGTTTCTGTACAGTAACACTTACTATGTGGCCCTTAGTAAGAACAGGTGCACTGCTCTTAACTGAAATAATGCAGAGTCAATTCGGAGGAGTGTGAAATCTCGAATATACAGAATATTTTGCAATTGGTTGATGATATGTTTTTATCTCAGATGTGGTTTCTATATTCACTTCTCTATTTTAGTGCTATTGTCTTTTTTTCCTTCAACTTGACGTCTGTCAATAATTTCATCAAGATCTTCGTTACAAGGCTCAGTCTGAACGTTGCTGCCAAAGCTTACGCAATCCTTTGCCCTCATAATTACAAAACTGGTTCTGTGTAGTGCTGACAGCAGAACATCGGTGCTTTTACCACATACTCCTGGTAAATTCTTCAAAGAAGGATTTACTAGGAGCTTATCGTTCCGGGAAACAATCGCTCGTGATGATTTTGTAAGTCATCCAACAGCATGAAGAACAGTTATGGATTTCGTCAAAGAGGATGCGGATGCCATCGTAAAAAGTGACGTTTCCGATAATAACTTTTAACGCATTGAATAATCCTTTGATCCGTTGGCTGACAAATGCTGGTTGTGTTTCGTGGAAGCTACGTAAGCTTTACATTTGCTAGGTCAAGACGAGGATGGCGTATTGCGTTATCCAAAACAAAAGAACATGCCAGATGTATCTTTTCATCTTTGAATTATAACTTGTTAGCCACTGGGGCTTAATTTGAACTGTCACTCAGGCTACATTATTAGATTTTCACTCAAAGGGAAGTTATTTTTTACTCCAAGTTATTAAAGCATCGTGGTTTGGCGCTTTGCCAATCACTAATGGTTTTTCCATCTCCCCAGACAAAAACATACAAAGAAAAACTGTTAGGTGTTACACAGAACTTTTCCCTCCAGAGGCTTTGCTTTTCAAACACAAAGTTTTATTCGGCAATGCCTGCAAAAACAAACCCGTTTCATAACCATTAGAAATGTTCGGAGGTCTATAGCCTTCAACGATTGTTGATAATTTTCGTATCCAATCCGAAACTACTTTCCCGTTGACGTTTGCGTCTTACCACAAATTTCCTAAAACGAAATATTGTGCCTTTTTCGAAATCTCTTTAACAATTCTTTGCAACCATGGAACTCTTTTCCAAGTTTTTTGGTTACATCTCTTGCTCGCGTTTGCAAAATAGGGACTCAAACTGGCAAACTTCTCGTTCTTACACGAGAAAAATGGTCCCAGACAATTTTATTCAACTTACCATTTCCAGTGTTTCGCATTTTTCTCTTCGTTGAGCTGTTAGCTTTACTCCATTGCTCTGTTATCTTGTCTCTTCGCTTTACAATGTCATAAATTTGTATTTTTTGCTGCATTGGATTTCTGTGACAAATGCTTGATACCCTCGTTATTTTTTTTTTTACACTTCAGTAACTTTTGTATCCAAATCCAGATCGTTCTTCTTTGGCGCCAAGGCAAAAGGCAAACCAACAAATGCAATTCACAACAATCAAAGGATGTGTACATGCATGATGACCTCTATGAATAAATAGAGAACTACACCCAGTGATCACTAAATTATGGCAACCTCGATCAAAAGTGGATGCGCCCCGTTTACCACGTAATTGCCGAGAATGTGAGATTTGTCGGACAACGTAGCATACATACAGGTGTTGTCCAAAATAATGGAAACACCTTGAAACAATAGGTGTTACGCACTTAATATGGTGTGGGAGCATCCTTGGAATTTAAAACTGCTTGAATCCTCCTTGGAATGGACGCATACAAGTCCTGGATGGTGGTAAGTGGTATGTTGTACCATTTGTCTTGCAGAAACTGCTCCAATTCCTTGAGAGACGCCGGAGGAGGATAGCGGGATCGCACTCTGTTTTCCAACACAGACCACATGGGCTGAATGATGTTTACGTCCGGTAATTGTGCAGGCCAGGGAAGGTGTGCAACTTCATCCTCATGTTCCTCAAACCATGATTGAACAGTTCGACTTCTGTGAATGGGGGCATTATCATCTTGAAAGGTGCAATCCCCTGAAGGAAACAATATCTGCGCGATTGAATTCACCTGGTTGGCCAAACGTGTGACGTAGTCACCGCTAGTGATCCGTCCGTGTCAGGTGATAATGGGAACTACTGCAAACCACGAGATCATGGCCCCAAACTATTACGAAACTGCTCCCATGCTTCACTGTAGGAGGGAGACAGTCTGAGTTGTAGGCTTATGCGGGGGTTCTCCACACGTAAACCCGTCCTGTGCTGGGAAATAGTGAGCAACTTGATTCACCGGAAAACAAGACATGTTTCCATTGATCAGCAGTCCACGTTTTATATTCCTGGCACCATTGTAGTCTCTGTTACGTATTCACCCGTGACACCAGGGGGTTTGCAATCGCAGCTCTGCCGTGAATAGTGTGCCTATGCAATTCCCTTTGCACGGTATGGGTCGACACTGGGTTTTGGAGATGTGCATTAAGCTCAGCAGTCACTTTCGTCACCGTGGTCTTCCTCCTTGAGGTCACAATCCTCTTTAATATCTTCCTGTCTCTCTCACTGAGTTTGGTTTTCCTTCCACAGTTGTGTCTCGCAGATGATGTTGTGCCATGAACATTGTATGCTGTCATGACCTTCGACACGGTACCTCTCGATACCTCCAATACCTGTGGCACTGTAGTTACCGACACATCAACCACACGGGCTCCTACAATGTGCCCTCTTTGGAACTCCGATAGGTCACTCATTGTGCCTTCACCTGGAACGAAATTATGCAAACACCGATTTACAATGCAATCACACTGAGACTATAAGCAACACTTTTTTACAAAAAAATGTAGCTACATGTTCGTTTTACTCG
Source organism: Macrothele yani (assembly GCA_039090855.1). Lineage (NCBI taxonomy): Eukaryota > Metazoa > Arthropoda > Arachnida > Araneae > Macrothelidae > Macrothele > Macrothele yani. The sequence goes on along the minus strand of CM077002.1, from coordinate 117,191,839 downwards.
AAAAGCAGCACATACCTAATTCACTGTTTCCATCGAGGTGTTTCCATTAGTTTGGACAAGTAAGTTGTGAGCGGAGTAGTAGGTAGTAAACTTCGGAGGTAAACGGAATTATTTATCGAACTCTGAGAAAGGACGGGAACTTAGAGAGGGGGTTCCTCGATTCCCCAAACGGCTGAACTGGTGGGATTTTTCCGAGCCGCCGTAGTTAAAGTGCATCAGGAGTGGTGCGAAAATGGTCAAACAGCAACCCGGAGACAAAATTGAGCAGGACAAGAAAAGGTTGATGTGAGAGGATGACAACTTGTACAGGGCAACAGACGCAGCACTGTTCAACAGTTAACTACCCAGTACAACAGAGATAAGCCCGGAACGGTGTCTGTGATGAGCTTGTGTCTCACGCTTGACCGTATGGCATGCAACAGCCGACGACAATTTTCTCCTAACCACACTTCATCGGCGGAAAAGACTTGCGTGTTGCAAAGATCATACAAGTTGGACGTCGCATGACTGAAAAAGTGTGCTGGTCTGATAAGTCGCGTTTTGCACTCCACTCCGATCATGGTCGTGCACGTATTCTGCGCAAACAACACGAAGCGCTCGATACATCCTGCATGGTCTCCATAGTGCAAGCCGGTGATGGCGGATTTATGATGTGGGGCATGTTTATCTCGAAGGAACTAGGGCCTCTAGTGCATGTGGAGCAACGAATGACTGGTGCTCACTCTCGGGAATTGCCTGCCAACTCTGTGCACCCAGCAATGTTGCACTTTTCTTCGGAATTGCCTGCTGACTCTGTGCACCCAGCAATGTTGCACTTTTTTCGGAATTGCCTGCTGACTCTGTGCACCCAGCAATGTTGCACCTTTTTTCGGAATTGCCTGCTGTCTCTGTGCACCCAACAATGTTGCACTATTTTTCGGAATTGCCTGCTGACTCTGTGCACAAAGCAATGTTGCACTTTTTTCGGAATTGCCTACTGACTCTGTGCACCCAGCAATGTTGCACCTTTTTTCGGGATTGCCTGCTGTCCCTGTGCACCCAACAATGTTGCACTATTTTTCGGAATTGCCGGCTGACTCTGTGCACCCAGTAATGTTGCACCTTTTTTCGGAATTACCTGCTGACTCTGTGCACCCAGCAATGTTGCACTTTTTTCGAAATTGCCTGCTGACTCTGTGCACCCAGCAACGTTGCACTTTTTTCGGAATTGCCAGCTGACTCTGTGCACCCAGCGACGTTGCACTTTTTTCGGAATTGTCTGCTGACTCTGTGCACCCAAGAATGTTGCACTTTTTTCGGAATTGCCTGCTGACTCTGTGCACCCAGCAATATTGCACTTTTTTTCAGAATTGCCTGCTGTCTCTGTGCACCCAGCAATGTTGCACTGTTTTTCGGAATTGTCTGCTGACTCTGTGCACCCAAGAATGTTGCACTTTTTTTCGGAATTGCCTGCTGACTCTGTGCACCCAGCAATATTGCACTTTTTCAGAATTGCCTGCTGTCTCTGTGCACCCAGCAATGTTTTTCACTTATTTTCGAATAGAGAAGGCGTCTTCCAAGATGAAAATGAGCCAAGCCACAGGTCCAATGTTATGCAGGAATGCATTGAGGAACAGAGTTCAGACTTCCAGCATACCGATTGGCCTCCGAAGTTCCCCGATAGGAATCTTATAGAGTACTTGTGAGGCACTATGGAACACCGTATAAGGCGTCCGGAAACACCAGTTACCTTCATACTTGCATTGAAGGCCGCATTTCACACAGTGTGATTATCCATACCTCCCAACTACTTCCGAGATGTTATTGAATGGATGCCACGTCGGATAGCTGCGTACTAAAGGCTAAAGCAAGACCTACGAAGTATTAAGTAGGTGATCATACACTCATTGTCATAAAAATCCCTGCACCAAGAAGGAGGTAGGTGTCGGATTAAAATGGGAATTTAGTAGTGAGATGGTACTGACCACGGACAGAAGTAATTACAACATCAAAGCTGCAGGACGATTTCCCGCTGACATAAGGTACACATTCCGGTGAGCGTTAGTACCACATTGGACCGCCTCGTGCTCGGATACATGCGGTGATACGGTCCGGCATGTAGTAAAAGAGACGCCGTATGTTATCCTGAAGCAGATTGGCTCACACTTCTTGCAACTGACGCTCTAAATCGCGAACACTGGGACATGGAGAAAGCTGGTGTCCTGTTCCCATACGTACTCGATGGGCGAGAGATCACGCTATCTGGCAGGCCACGGAAGCATCGAAACATGACGTAGATAATCATGGAAAGCTAAGCCGTTTGCGGACGGGCGTAATCTTATTGGAAAATGGCTTCGGGGCCGCCCCGTCAGGAAAGGCAGCACATTTCTTCGAAGGATCTCCTGTACGTAGCGCTGGGCTGTCTACGTCCCTTGGATCACTTCAAGGGAAGTCCGGCCGTCATATGCGACGGCTTCCCAGACCATCACGCCGGCATTCGGGACGTGTGCTGCTGAAAATTGAGGTTGGGATTGTAGCGCTTACCTGCGGTCTCCTACATTCTGACACGGTGGTCGTCCGTTCCCATGCAGAAGCGGGAATCTTTTCTGAACACTATACAGCGCGAGTCCGTGGCATTCCACGTTGCTCGCTACTGACGCCACTGCAATCCACGCCGACGATGGTCAGGAGTTAATGGCAGAAAATGTAGGGCCGTCGAGAGTGCAGGTTCGCCTCCGCCAGGCGTCTGGAAACGGTTCTGTTGGACACAGGAGTCCTTTTCACAGCCGCCACATGTTTCTGGTTATTAGACACTGACGTCGTTTCATCTGTGCTTGTCGCTCACACGATCCCACGGTCCTCTCTGCTGGTGTTGTGTCTGGGTCATACAGAGCCAATCCGCCATGTCTGGGTGCCTTCCCGCGTCCATTGCTCTCAACACTATCGAACCGTACTGCCTGACCGGCCAAAATGGTGGCCGATTTGGCGAGCCCGCCACCCTGCCTCTCTCATTCTGACGATACGGCCCCGTTGAAACTCTGTCAGTTGCCCTACGCATATCTACGACTGCTCCTCGGCATGTCTATCGCTCAGGAATCTCATCTGACTCTTACCGTGCACTTCGACACGAATGTGGAGTCCCCTGCGTGGCGCCTTATATGTCCCAAGGATTGCGATTGCAGCGCTGGTCTTGGACGTACTGGCATGCGGAATCGCACGTAACTTTAATCATTTGATGTCTGCCCTGCACGTAGCTATTCGCCGAGTTTCGCGTTAATCGCACGTTTTTTTCGTGGTGCGCGGATTTTTATGACAATGAGTGTAATTCGGTAATCACTCACTCTAAATTGTCACACCTCGTTGGAATTCACACAAAACAGTCAGCTGCAAAAACTTTCGGCTTTGCATCCAGGAAAGTGAGCAACGCTCGTCACATGACCTAAATCTGAGTCGTCTACGTGCTTAAAGAGAAGCCAAACAGTGGATGTGTTGCCGTGTGTATTTGTATAAACAACACACAAACCAGCTCTCCATGTTTAATTAAATCATCTTGAACCTCAACAAATTTGTTCAGTGTGAATTCATCATTACACTTCATCGTTAAATATTTTGTATTCAATTAAAATACCTGATAGCACGGCAACATTTTGGAACTCTCCATTGTTAGAAAGTTCATTTATTATCTTGCTATTCCCGTTTCCCCGTAAGCACATCCCGTTTCAGACAGGTTGAACAGTAAGTAATATCATGTCTTTCATTTCGGGACAAAAGAAAATTTGCTTTAGGGAAATTCCGTTTGAAATAAGTTTAAATGTATAACTGCTGAAGAGTTAACAACACTAATATGCAAGGTTTTGTTGTTTTGAAATGAATAGGTGTATCTGAATGGATTTCTTGCACAGATTCCCAAAATGATCTTCAAAATTCCTTATCACGTCAAGTTTTTTCACAAATGACGGAAATGTGAAAATTTAAATTAACGTTATTTTTAATGACATTGTTATATGGCAACGTTTGTAACGTGTGAAAATGTTCTCTGGAGGGGCGGAATGATTGTTTAAGGAATAGATAAACATAAATATATAGCTGATAATGGAAATACAACTGTTTTATCTGTATGACGTCACGATTTGCGCCACTCACAAAGGCGGAGCATTAGAGAATGTTATCTTGGAACGGCAGTATGATTCATACCTCACGCCACTGCTCCCTTCTTTCTCTTGTTCACATGTGGCGCCATTCAGGGCAGATCGTGTTACACCAGTCAGTGCAAAGAAGGGGCTGGTCCCGCTCGGTTGTTTCTTTGTGGCGTGTGCAATGGCTTCACGTGGTTGTGTAAATCATCCAGACATATTTTGCTACATATGTGGCTGTTATAAGACAGGAAAAAAACAGAGGCAAAATATTACGCCTTTCGTGATAAATGCATATTTTCAATACTTCGGCATTAAACTAGCAGATCAGGACAAAGTTTGGTCTCCTCACAATGTGTGCCGTGCATGTGTGGAGGGGTTGAGGAACTGAAAAAGTGGAAAAAGGGCATCAATGCCGTTCGGTGTACCCACGGTGTGGCGTGAGCCAAAAAATCACAGTGACGACTGCTACTTCTGCACAGTGAATATCGTGGGCCATACCAGAACCAGTAAGCGTAACTTTGTGTATCCCAATATCCCATCTGCCATAAGACCAGTGCCCCATAGTGAATCCATCCCTGTGCCATCCCCGTCCAATATCAAGCCCCCAACAGACACCGATTCAGACGGTGATACAAGTGATGAGATGTACCAACCGGACCGCATGGAGGATGAAACCCCAATGCCATTTACCCAGCATGAACTAAATGATTTGGTTCGTGATCTGAATTTACCTATAGATGCAGCAGAGCATTTAGGATTACGACTTCAGGAAAAGAATTTACTATGTCCTAATACGAGATTCTCCTGTTACAGACACCGAGAAGCAGAATTGGTTCCGTTTTTTGCTGAGGATGGCGGTTTGGTATATTGTCGAGACATTCCGGCAGTCATGAAATACTTCAACATTAATTACAATTCAGGACAGTAGAGGTTGTTCATAGATGCCAGCAAATCCAGTTTAAAAGGTGTTTTATTACACAATACTAACATCCATTCCAGTAGCACATTCTGTGACTTTGAAAGAGACATACGAGAACCTTACATTACTGCTGGAAAGTGTGCAGTACAATTTTCATGAATAGTCTTTGTGCGGAGATTTCAAGGTGATTGGAATATTGCTCGGCCAACAAGCAGGCTACACCAAATTTCCTTGCTTTTTGTGTGAATGGGACTCCAGAGTAAGGGCGAAACATTGGATTCGGTAGCAGTGGCCAGCCAGAAGTACATTCACACCTGGCGAAAAAAATATTGTTTCACTTTCACTGGTTGATCCCTCGAAAATACTGTTGCCACCTTTACACATCAAACTTGGTTTAATGAAGCAATTCGTGACAGCTTTAAGCAGGGACAGTAAATGCTTTCAGTATATTGGTGGTAAGTTTTCATCATTCACGTCTGAAAAAATTAAAGCTGGCATTTTCATAGGCCCTCAAATACGAAAATTAATGGCAGACAACATATTCGAGGAAGCCATTAGTGAGTGCGAATTGCGAGCATGGACTGCATTCAGAAATGTGGTACACAACCTTTTGGGGAACACGAAGGCTTCAAATTACACCACTTCAGTCGAGGACATGCTAGAATCCGATGAACTGCTTGGTTGCAACATGAGCGTCAAAGTTCACTTTCTTCATGTTCATCTAAATTGTTTTCCTAATAATCTTGGTGATTTTTCGGAAGAACATGGAGAGCGCTTCCATCAGGACATTAAAGTGATGGAAAAGAGATACCGAGGAAAGTGGAATATACATATGATGGCCGACTATTGTTGGATGTTGAACAGAGACTGCACGGATGCACACCGAAGACAATCCAAAAAGAGGAAGTTTGAAGGGGAAAATGTTAGGTATGTTTGCTTTTGAATATGTATTTATGTTTATCTATTCCTTAAACAATCATTACGCCCTTCCAGAGAACATTTTCACACGTTACAGATGTTGCCATACAGCAATGTCGTTAAAAAATAATGTTTTTTTAAATTTTCACATTTTCGTCATTTGTGAAAAAACCTGACGTGATACGGAATTTTGAAGGTCATTTTCGGAATCTGCGCAAAAATTCCATTCAGATACACTTATTCATTTAAAAACAACAGAAAAAAGTTGAAAAATTGCAGATCAGTGTATTGGATCTGGCGCCAACAAAAAAGGAACTTGCACCTGTAACCTCTAGGACATGTATTCCGTAGCGAAATAGCGTACGAAATGCTATTTAGCGTCTTTCACGGGAATACGGAATTGCAGGTAAGTAGCGAAAAACGTCAGTGCAGAATTATGAGCAAATTAGGAGAACTATAACAACAATAACATTTATTTTTAAAGAAAAGAAAGCTAGGTCACTGTGCGTCTAATGCTTCCAGTTTGTGAGCAAGAAATAATTGAGTTTTCTTTCACGTAAGCTGCAAAACAGGTGTAATATTGCGAGAGGATGTGTCTGTGCTCAAAAGTAGATGACACAAGGTTATCTTTCTCGCATGCAGCAAAGTTTCCTACCAAATGCTGGTCAGAACAGAATAATTCGTCAAATAAAACGACATTCAATGTAAAATACTAGAAGTGTTCAAATGAAAAGGTACGAAACGTCATAAGAACGTAACCGTTAACATATTTGCCTATGCCGCTATGGGAGAACGTAGCGACACATCTAGGGATGCGATTGGAGTCGCTGGCTTGGATCGGAGCATGCGCGGGCGCCCGCATGCGCAGGAGAGAGCAGAGGCTCTTATAAAGAGCGCCGTCCAATTGACTGGCCAAGTTCCAGTGGGAGCAGCTTGACCATCCGCCCTACAGCCCGGACATGTCGCCATGCGATTTCCATGTGTTTGGTCCCCTGAAAAAACATCTGAAAGGGAAGCGCTTCCACTCGGACGACGAACTCAAGGACGCTGTGCAGGACTGGGTCTCGTCACGGCCACAGGAATTCTGGGAACAAGGAATCCTTCGGCTCGTTAATCAATGGGATCGTTGGGCTACGGCCTATGGTGTATACTTTGAAAAAGGTCTTCATTTATACCCACAGTGTCGTTTCGTACCTTTTCATTTGAACACCCCTAGTAAGTCTGAAATTCCAACAAGCGGTATCGACAGATTGTGGGACCTATTTCTAGAGATCACAACTGACTGAAATGAAAGAGCTAAAATTTCTTGACAGAATACTGTTTTCTACTTTGTACTCCGTAAAACTTACTGAATGTTAAGCACTTAGGGATTAGAGGGCACATTTTTTGTGTACAAAGGAGAGATGTACATCACATAGTTTCACTTTGTTTCTGAGTTTAAAGACTACCACGAACAATTCAGAGGTGGGTAAAAGCAGCATCCAAACCTGAAGAAGTATCTAGTTGAAGTTGTGATTCTATCTATTGGTGTAAATTATGACAAGAGTGGTAAGTCGTATAGTATCCAAAAACTTGAAAATTTCATCATCCTGGAGATGGAACCGAGCCTGCGTCTCCCGGTTTGCGCCCGAGTATACTAACCACTACACCACCCAGATCGACCAAGTCACAAGTTTTCGAGTAATTTGAATTTAACACATCACAGGAATCGCCAGTTGAAGCATACTCGAATCGCCAGTTGAAGCATGCCGTTGCTTCGACTGGCGATTCCTGTGATGTGTTAAATTCAAATTACTCGGAAACTTGAGACTTGGTTGATCTGGGTGGTGTAGTGGTTAGTACACTCGGGCGCAAACCAGGTGACACTGGTTCGGTTTCTGCTCCAGGACGATGAAAGTTTCAAGATTTTGGATATTATATGGCTTAACACTCTTGTTATAATTTACACCAACAGACGGGATCACAACTTCAAATTTGTATTGTACACTGGTGTAATCCCGTATTCATGGTTTATGGAGGTATCTAGTTCTCGGAAGGGGACAGATCCAGCGCAGACAGGAAAACGCATCACCCATGCTTTATCCGGAGCTCGAACCAGGGCTAAATTTGAACAAATGCACAGAGTACAGCACACCACAGAATTCGGCAGCAGAGGCCGCCACATCATATCATTCACTATGAAACCAGATTTGGTTAAACAAATTGTCTTGCATTCTGCAATGAATAGCTGCCGTTGTAGGTACCTCAGGTTAATGCGTAGTCAATGATATGCCCCAGAGAATCAAAAGTTCGTGCTATTTACAGATAAGAAGTTTAATGATGAAAATAAGCCATACACGCTCACCTCATTTTGGAAAGTACACGCCTTTGTTTTCTATAGTCCTTTGACAACGTTCCAACACAACCAATTTCTCAAGGATGCACGACCAGGAACTCTCTGACGCCAGATTCCACGTCGACTAATAAAGCAAAGTGCCGTCATTGTGGGAAATAGGCCGCGGAGCTAAACAGATGGTAGTCGGACGAGGCAAGCTCCGGACTGTATGGAGAATGGTGTAGATTATCCAACCCTTCAAACTGCTGTGGTTTCCGGCAGACTACTCACGAGCTGTGATGTAGGGACAATAACCACTCTCAAGGTGTGAGATTATCTACTTGCAACAACGACCGTTTCGTGTTGATGAGCTCCGGATAGGGTTGACCTGGGGCTTCGTGAACCTGCATGCAGGTTCTCGACATAGAAATTCCTTTCCAAAGCCTTACCATCTGGTACGAATTCCCAGTGTACAGGACTCTCACAATTGCACTAAATGCACAGCATGAGTTTCCTCTCGAATCACCCTATATGCGCCACTGGCTGTACTCCCTGTAGTTGTTCGGCATAGAGGTCCCTGACCCCAGCCTGACCATCTGGCACGAGTTCCCAGTGCACAGGACCCTCACAATTCCACCAAATGCACAGCATGACTTTTCTCTCGAACCACCTCTTTGCAACACTGACTGTGCTTCCTACTGTTGCTTGGAATAGAGGTTATCATCCACAGCCTGACCATCTGACAGAAGTTCCAAGTGCACAGCACCCTCACAATTCCACCAAATGCACAACATCACCTACCTATCTAATCGCCATTTTTGAGCCACTGGATGCGCTTCCTGGCCAAGCCTCACCCACTAGTTTCCAGTGGATCATTCACTTTTCATGACCTATAAGGATACGATGCTAAAGCCTATCGTCCTATGGATTTGACATCAATCTGTAACAAAAATAGGCACTTTGCTTCACCTTCTGCAGTGTAAATTCATGGGGAACCTTTTCAAGGGCTCCACCTGGAGAAGCTACTCCGGTGAAGGTGATGAACGATGGTGGTTATGGTAGATTGGGAACACCCCTCCCCCCTCCCCATCAGGCTGCCAACTGGCGTGTACGGTCAGAGCTTCTACCACGGTGTCAGCGTTAATGGTCGTTGGGCGTCCTAACCTGAGTTTGTATTCGAGAATGGTGTCCCCAGTAATGAGACGATGAAACCGTATTCATGCAGTGCTGCTGTCCATCGTCTTCAACTGTACGGATTTCTGTCGCTGCTGTTGCGTCTGCCTCGTTTAGCCTCAGTTTGCTTTTTGTTTTCATGCTGAGAGGTTCTGTACGTATGCTCTATATAACGAAAAACGGGCAGAAAAGAGTAATTAAGTTTTTTTCAGAGGGCACAAATAGTGATTTTATATCATGACGGATACTCCAAACGTGACATAAACAGAAAGGTGAATATGAGCAAGACTGCTATTTATGATACGATCATGAAATATTGATATACACGTGAAATTAGCGACTGAAAGAGAAGTGGACGTCCAAGAAAAACAACTCCACAGGATGGCAATACCATGAAGCGAATAATTATGTGTTTACCAAGGAGTTCGTGCAAGACAATCAAGGCCTTTCCAGATTCAAAAGAGTCTGATATTAGTATCAAAACTCTTTCCGGATATCTTAGCAAAGATTTTGGATTAAAATCTCATAAACCTGCACATAAATCTAGACTAACTTCTGTCATGAAAAAGAGGAGACTCCAGTTTGCGAAACGTCATCAGTCGTAGACTGATGAAAATTAGAGCCACGTTCTTTTTCCGATGAATCAACTGTGCATCCATTTGAATCACGTGAAGCACATGTTCGACGACCAAAAGGCAAAAGGTTTGATTAAAAATACACCGTTAGCACCGAAAGACATCCGCCTAGTAAGATGATATAAGGGGCTATGCCATCATCCGGTACTGCTTCATTACCTTTTTCGCCGACAGGCACTACCATGACAGGCCCTTCTTATGTGGAAATGTTACGTGAGAAGCTGTTAACTCATATGCAAGTGCACAGATGCACAATCTTTATGCATAATGGTGCACCATGCCAGAGATCAAAGACAATAAAGGATTACCTGCAGAGGAAAAACAACTGTGCTTGACTGGCCAGATAACAGTCCCGACCTTAACCCCATCCAAAATTTGTGGACCATTTTAATAGACAAGGTAGCAAAAAAATAGCCATCAAATTCCCAAGCTTTGATTGACGCGATAAAGTAATTTGGTGCAAAGACATTTCAAGTAACTACTGCAAATCACTCATCGAGAGTATGCCACATCGTATTCGGTCCGTCATAAAAAAAAAAAAGGTAGCCACACAAAGTACTGATATCGGTCTTTTCGTGTTTTAAAGAATGTAAGTATTCATCTTTGGTGTCATTTTTACAATTATCTTTGACTAGTATTAAATGTTTCTTTGAAAATCTTAATTTTCAATAAATTGACAGGTGGTCTTAAACTTTTGAAAATGATTGTACGTCGCCATCATATTTATTCCTATCATTTTCGTTCAAGGTTCTTTATTTATTTTCTTCTGACCCTTTCTCAGCGTTGTCAAATTGACAAAGCTGCCCATAAAAATATTGCACGGTTCAGTGAGAAACTTCCTAACTAAAAATAAGGAAATTTACATACGAAATGAGCAACTCAAAGGGAATGTTAATTTAGAGTATACATCACAAACATTCAAGCTGTTTTTTGATAAATATGTAATTAAACACGTGAAGTCTTATGGTCTAAATTTAATATTTATCGCTATTTTTTGTGTTACATAGCAGCTGATAGCTTTATCAATTTGAAACAGACTTCTGGAGACGTTAAATTATAAAGCAAAGCATATCATTTGCAGTTGCGTGGAGAGATACGTAATTTTAAATGGAATATATAGTAGGCAAACTATCCACGTTAATAAATGAGCAGTCATATAAAAGGAGTTAATCTACTTATCAAACAGGATTTACTTAATGAAAATAAGATGTCTGCTTTGTACAAAGCAAACAAAAATCCCTAAATGAAGTTCGGAAATTTAATACCAGTAACTGGTGGAAAAAGAAGAAAAAGAGATGCGCAGAATTTGCATTATCAATCAAGCAAGTCGAGTTTGAAACCGCGGTTATGAATTAAGTTGGGGAACGTAAACACCTACATTGAACGAGAAATTCCCGTCCGTTATTTTAATGAAGTTTTGCAGTCGTAAATTAGTTAACACGACTGAACATTTATTCGGCTTTGTTCTCACTCCTAAGGCATTTGTTTAATTTTTTGCTATGAAACAAAAAATGAATTAAAAACTGCTGACGAGAATAAAAATAAATTCATAGCAGTAATGAAAATATTTGTTCATTAAATATTTCTTGGCTAAAAAAATCGGTCCCTCGAGCATTTCCCATTTTTTGCTGGTTATTTCGCTCTGTGATTTTCTTCGAGTGTGTTCTTTTATTACTAGAGCTTTGAATTATTCTCTGCATTAAAATCCGAGGTGATTACAGTTATCTGTGCATTACTTAGCTTCAAATATCTTCATTCAGTCAGAATAGTACCCAAAATAGTTTGTTTACACAACAGAAAATAAAGATGAACTGAATCTCTGAAACACACTGGCATGACATTTTTCAGTTATCTAGTAACAGAAACCTCCTGTTTTTGGATAACCTATTGAAATAGCTCCTTTGAATAAGTAATTCTGGTTAACAAAAAAATACTGAAACGTTATATTAAAATTAAGAAGGAAATCGTTTCTTACGATTGGAAATCTGGAAATTGTTCTTTTACACAAATTCAGATAACCTGCTTATATTGTTTCGAGTGCTTTATTGCGCAAAAAGAAGAGGAAGCTATAGCGTTTAGAATGTTTTAAAGCTTCGTGTGTTAAAAAAATATTAAATTCTTGACAAGGGCCTGATTACTGCCCGGGATCTGGGCCACCAGTTTAACAGAGGCCTCCTTTTTGTGAAATTGTTTCTTTTTTTTGTTTGGAGGTTTAACGACCACCGTGAGCAACTCAATGGGCTATAAGCAGTCGCCCGTCCCTAATTTAGGGCCACTGGTTCCAGGGAAGGGAGAGAGCCAGTGCCGTAAGACAAACACAACATCCATGCCTCACCGGGATTTGAACCCGGACCCCTGACGGATGAATGATCAGAGGCCAGCGCCTTAGACCACTGTGCCACCGGGGCGGCGAAATTGTTTCTAGAAAGCCCCTAATACTTATAGAACTCATTATTATTATCTTATTTAATTTTCTTTTCTCACGCATACCAATGGCATATATAGCACAATTCACTTGTCAGCATTGCTGAAATCAAGCAATGACGTACACCGATGAGTCATTGTATTATGACTACCTACCTAAAAAGCTGTGAAACCCATTTTAGCCCGCAAAATAGCTGCCACTCGGCAAGGCATCGATTCGATAAGGTGGCAATAGGTACCTTGGGGTATCTGGTACCATAATGTCAACAGCAGGTTCTCCAGTTCCCGTATATTTCGGGGTGAGGGTGATTTAGCGCGAATCCGCTTTTCCAAGTCGAACCACAAATGCTTGATTGGGTTCATGTCAGATGAATTCGGAGGCCAGGGCATTAACAGAAGGTAGCCAGCATGTTTCTCGAACCACTTCTTGACGATTCTGGAAGTGTGGCATGGCGCATTATGCTGTTGGTAATGGCCATCACCAGTAGGGTACACAGCTGCTATTAATGGGTGAGCTTGGTCCGCAACGATGTTCAAATACCTGTCAGCTGTCAGGGATTATGCTACTGGGGTAATGGGACCTAAAGTGTCCCAAGAAAACATCGGCCACAGCATAACACCACCGCCGCTGTCGGACAGTTTCCGCACAACAGTGTATCCAGGTGCCATAGTCTCCGTTGGTAATCAGCGCAGAATCTTGATTCGTGAGACCAGGCCACTTTCTTCCAATCATCCACGGTCCAATCTCGATTATTTTTGGCTTATTTTATTCGTTGTTGGCGATTACGTGCAGCGGGCATGGTGACCTGGCTGGGTCTTTGGCAGCGCGGGCCCATGCGCAGAAGGCTGCAATGAACTGTGTAGTATGACACATTGCCCTGATCACCACTGTTGTAGCTTCAGGTGTATTGTTACACTGTGTCGCTGTGAACAATGCGTGACAGTTTCCACTCTCCTCTAGCATCAATGAGCTGCGGACGTCACAAAGCTGGACGACGGTTCATTGTTTGGCCATCTGTGCATCACGTTTGATGCGTACTCACTACCGCGGCACATGAACAACTCACAAGCCGTGCCGTTTCCGAGATCGTAGTACCAAGGCGCCGTGCCATCACAATTGTTCTTTTATTAAACCGATAAATCGGCAGCTTTTCCCATTCTGACTCCGAACGCTCTACAAACCGAAAGCCGGTCCTCGGGTTGCATATATAATGCTCTGTGAGCTTCACCTGTGCCACCGTTCGTTCTCCAGGCACGCTCATATCCCTAGGGTGGAGTTGGTCATAATGTAATGGCTCATAGATGCAGTCATTTATGGTTTAAAAACCGTCGTACGATGTGGCACCTATCGAGAATCACTGCTTGGACTTTGAGATTTACATACATGCTGTAGACCCAAAGTATCAAGCTGAGTTACGTATTGGAGTCTGAGGAATTGTACCAGATGTAGAGATAATCAGTGGACGTATGTGAAATTTTTTCAGCTTCCACGTGGGTTTAATCTCTGCTGGCAGTTGCAAATATTTGCTGATTCATTTTTTGTTGCATAGGTATTCTGAAAACGGGATTCACCTGAGCAAACGACGCGGTGCCACTCTACGGAGGACCTATTTTGATATCCTGGCATCAGGCGAGGCGTAATTTTCGACAATAAGCTGTCAACAGTAGCACAACAGTAAGGTGTCGGCTCCTGTAGCCTGTGTAAACCGTACCGTTTACTCCCTGACGTTCCATGGGTTTTCGACGTTTTACCTGGATTTAATTTGTGCCGCCGTAGAAAGCGGTTGTTCTATGCGTGTCTGGATAATCTACATCGACCCCTGTCATCAATGACGTGTGGTCGGCCAAAGCTTGCTCTCCGCGTCGTGCTACGTCCGTCGATGGTTTACTCGCCGTACATCTATAATACGGTCGTCCTCGGGAACCTTAGGGTTCTTATCACTTGGGCGATAGAATGACCCATCCACGACCAATACGGCTCAAATCAAACCTGAGGGTTCACTCTTCGAGGTTCCTTGAGTTTCGGGAACTTGAGGGTTCTTATCACTTCATCGATAGAACGGCACATCAACGACCAAAGCCACTCAGATCAAACCTGAGGGTTCACTCTTCGACGTTCCTTGAGTTTCGGGAACTTGAGGGTTCTTATCACTTCATTGATAGAACGGCACATCAACGACCAAAGCCGCTCAGATCAAACCTGAGGGTTCACTCTTCTACGTTCCTTGAGTTTCGGGAACTTGAGGGTTCTTATCACTTCAGCGATAGAATGGCACATCAACGACCAAAGCCACTCAGATCAAACCTGAGGGTTCACTCTTCGACGTTCCTTGAGTTTCGGGAACTTGAGGGTTCTTATGACTTCAGCGATAGAATGGCACATCAACGACCAAAGCCACTCAGATCAAACCTGAGGGTTCACTCTTCGACGTTCCTTGAGTTTCGGGAACTTGAGGGTTCTTATCACTTCATTGATAGAACGGCACATCAACGACCAAAGCCGCTCAGATCAAACCTGAGGGTTCACTCTTCTACGTTCCTTGAGTTTCGGGAACTTGAGGGTTCTTATCACTTCAGCGATAGAATGGCACATCAACGACCAAAGCCACTCAGATCAAACCTGAGGGTTCACTCTTCGACGTTCCTTGAGTTTCGGGAACTTGAGGGTTCTTATCACTTCAGCGATAGAATGGCACATCAACGACCAAAGCCACTCAGATCAAACCTGAGGGTTCACTCTTCGACGTTCCTTGAGTTTCGGGAACTTGAGGGTTCTTATCACTTCAGCGATAGAATGGCACATCAACGACCAAAGCCACTCAGATCAAACCTGAGGGTTCACTCTTCGACGTTCCTTGAGTTTCGGGAACTTGAGGGTTCTTATCACTTCAGCGATAGAATGGCACATCAACGACCAAAGCCACTCAGATCAAACCTGAGGGTTCACTCTTCTACGTTCCTTGAGTTTCGGGAACTTGAGGGTTCTTATCACTTCAGCGATAGAATGGCACATCAACGACCAAAGCCACTCAGATCAAACCTGAGGGTTCACTCTTCGACGTTCCTTGAGTTTCGGGAACTTGAGGGTTCTTATCACTTCAGCGATAGAATGGCACATCAACGACCAAAGCCACTCAGATCAAACCTGAGGGTTCACTCTTCTACGTTCCTTGAGTTTCGGGAACTTGAGGGTTCTTATCACTTCAGCGATAGAATGGCACATCAACGACCAAAGCCACTCAGATCAAACCTGAGGGTTCACTCTTCGACGTTCCTTGAGTTTCGGGAACTTGAGGGTTCTTATCACTTCAGCGATAGAATGGCACATCAACGACCAAAGCCACTCAGATCAAACCTGAGGGTTCACTCTTCGACGTTCCTTGAGTTTCGGGAACTTGAGGGTTCTTATCACTTCAGCGATAGAATGGCACATCAACGACCAAAGCCACTCAGATCAAACCTGAGGGTTCACTCTTCGAGGTTCCTTGAGTTTCGGGAACTTGAGGGTTCTTATGACTTCAGCGATAGAATGGCACATCAACGACCAAAGCCGCTCAGATCAAACCTGCGGGTTCACTCTTCGACGTTCCTTGAGTTTCGGGAACTTGAGGGTTCTTATCACTTCAGCGATAGAATGGCACATCAACGACCAAAGCCGCTCAGATCAAACCTGAGGGTTCACTCTTCGAGGTTCCTTGAGTTTCGGGAACTTGAGGGTTCTTATGACTTCAGCGATAGAATGGCACATCAACGACCAAAGCCGCTCAGATCAAACCTGAGGGTTCACTCTTCGACGTTCCTTGAGTTTCGGGAACTTGAGGGTTCTTATCACTTCAGCGATAGAATGGCACATCAACGAATAAAGCCACTCAGATCAAACCTGAGGGTTGACTCGCTGACGTTCCTTGAGTTTCGGGAAGCTGAGGTTTCTGATCACTTTGGGGACAGAATGACTCATCCACGACCAAAATCGCTCAGATCGAACGTGGGGGTTCACTCGTTGACGTGCCTTGGCTTTCGAGAACCTGAGGTTTATTATCACTTGGGCGATAGAACGGCACATCAACGACCAAAGCCGCTCAGATCAAACCTAGGGATTCACTCGCTGATGTTCCTTGGGTTTCGGCAAGCTGAGGTTTCTGATCACTTGGGCGACAGAGTGACTTATCCACGACCAAAATTGCTCAGATCGAACGTGGGGGTTCACTCGTTGACGTTCCTTGGGTTTCGAGAACCTGAGGTTTATTATCACTTGGGCGATAGATCGGCACATCGACGACCAAAGCCGCTCAGATTAAACCTGAGGGTTCATTCGCTGACGTTCCTTGGGTTTCGGGAATCTAAGGGTTCTGATCACTTGGGTGACAGAATGACCCATCCAGGATCAATGCCGCTCAGATAACCACATTTACCCATGTTCGTTGATTGCGATACACTGTTGGGATGTCCTGCTCTCCGCCTATTTATTGCCTGCGTTAGGTTTGTTTCTACTCCACTCAGCGTGGGGGGCGCCCATATTGACTGCCCATCACTCCTATCCCTAATGTTTTGCCTACTGAGTGTTCTTCAAGTTACGTAAGAATTTTTAAATTATCCTTTAATTTTGAGCACCAGTGTACATCCTCATTAATTCAATAGACACGTAAGACGCTCTAATACAGGATTTTAGTCTGATTTCTGTTTCATTTTGACGATTCGTTTTTACTTTTGTGAAGGCGAGCTGGCATTCCGAGTGGAGGTAAGTTTACGCAAATAGCTCTCTATGTGCTATAGTAGTTATGGCATTAAAAAATAAGGGCAAAGGGAGCAACTACAAAATTAAAGAACTGCATATATTTCAAGTGCAACAGAATGCAATTGCTTTCACAACATCCAGACAGATTTCTAATTACCATAACTCAGTCAAAAGGAACGAAATAAACCAGATGTTTTTATATTGGTGTTCCATACAACCCTGCAAATTCCAATGGGATTTCAAAATTTGCCTTCGTGATATAGCCTATTTAAATCCAGCGATGTAACTGAGAAAAATAGCGTTACCTGAATCTCGGCAAACAAAACAAAGCAGTTCAACTTGTTTTACATTTAGGATTTTGTACCATATCTTTCAGCTGTTAGAAAACCAAAATTTATTCCTCACGAATTTCATCTCTGTGCTTAATTTGCAGTGCTCGTGCCATAAAGCGTGAATCGGTGACATTGAACATTGAAAAAAAAATGTGAATTAATGGGCAGGCTTTTTTTGTAGCTGCTAATTGCAATTATATTTATTCTACAACTTTTTATCATTTCGAGCTCTCAAACAATCAAAAGCAAACACTGCCGGTATGTACTGTTTCCCATAACTTCGATGATTTCATCTGCATGAGGTCTATTAAATTCTACTAAATTTGTTGACCGGAGTAGGAAGGAATTAAACAATGACACTAGCTCTGATAAAGTTAGATATATATGCTTTCTGAATACCCGCACTTACATTATCTAACCGATCTATTTGCACAGGCCGAAGTGTCGTGTTCTACCGTGTATCCTCAATTAATTGCTTACGTCTGTGGAACATCCTTGATAAAGAGCACAAGATAATTCCTTGCGGGAATTTGCGTTGATCGCTATCCCTGCTGAAAGGCCTTTTGACAGTACATATCATTTGGACATATGTTTGAAAATGTAAATACAAGTAGATGTATCTGACAGAATTCTGATCGTCAACATTTTATTTTATGTATGCAAGTATCGCCCACAATGTAGTCCAAGACAGCACATAGTATTTCTACAAAAACGTTTTGGAATATGGTCTCCGTAAACTCCAAATGCCATTTTGTTCTTCCTTCAACAGGCATCTACTTTTGTGTGATGCTATTCTATATAATCCCCTGCCGTCGTTTTTTTATTTTGTTTTTATGTTCCACTCCTTGAAACACCGCTTGTAAAGGAATTTGGAGTTTTATTTTTCTGAAAGATATGTTCTTAATATTTTTGACAATAGATCTCAACTAACAATATAAAATGGAGAATTTCAGAATATTTTTCCTCCATCTTTTCCTACTACTTCCGACGGGAATTTCGTGTTTTGAAAAGTAAGAAGCAATAATACACGGAAATGACGATTTTTAACTCTAATTATTGTAAATTTTTCAGATATCCGCGTTAACAAGAACTGAAATACTCCATAAATGCACTTTTACTTAGTACTTCGCAATTTTTTTGGGGGCAATGCCAACAATGTCCCTAATAATAAAAGTTATACATGGCATTCCCACATGTTATGGAGGAAATTCCGAGTGTATATTACCAGAAGGTTTTCTATTATTCCAGAAAAATTCAATACCAATAATAGCGAGCTGTTTTGCGTTCTGACTCATTCCTCACTTTCCTTTAACTTCGATTGAGCGTTTCTTTTTAATTTCTACTCCAAGTCTGTTTATTTTACATGTGTAAAGAATGATAATGAAATCTAAAGTGTATTCTAGGGAAGAAATAATTAATTTTTCGTATTTAAATATCAGCTCATTAGATGCATCATATATCTTGCATTAAAAAGTGAATAATCTACATATTCATTCTATAAGAATTCTTACTGAGACATATTTTAAAAGAACGGCTGAACGTAAAAATATGGTTCAGGTATCAAAATTAAGGTTTTACCATGTAAATGTGCCAGTCGAAGAAAAACTGAGATTGGAGAAACGGTTAGGTTGGGGAGGGGCGGCAAAGTTCCCATGTAAAGTGTATGGGAGAAGCGTGCGGCCCTTATCTACATCAGGCACTCAGTTCAGTGTCAGACTGGTGTTCTACAATCAGTCCTAAAGTAAGTAAATACTTTACTGCCTACTTACCCTTAAACAAAGTCTCTCCCGCAGAAAAAAATAAAAATAAAACGTAAGAGCCTTACTGGAAGGCGTGAGCGATCAATAGGTCGCAAGTACAGTATATGTCTCATACAAGGGAGAATGAAGAGTATTCGCAAAGCAAATCACATTCCAACAACATTTACAAACACAGTTGTGACTGCAGATGAGAGGGAAAGAGTGCGCTATCCAGTTGAATTTTTGCACACGATCGACATGAGTGGACTTCCGCCTCACATTCTACGACTGAAAAAGGGTGCAGTCGTGATTCTCATCACGAACCTGGCCCGCAGTTATCTAAGCCCTGGCTTATGATGATCCGGTGGCGCAGTGGTATGTATAAGCGCTGGCTTATGATGATTCGTTCGTGAAGGGTCCGGGTTCGAATCCCGATGAGGCATGGATGTTGTTTTTGTTTTACGGCACTGGCTCTCTCCCTTCCCTGGAACCAGTGACACTAAATTAGGGACGAGCGACTACCTATAGCCAATTGAGTTGCTCACGGTGGTCGTTAAACCTTCAACAACAAAAAAATCACCAACCTGGACTATTGTCTTTATTGAAGTGGTCGAATGAATTTGTCAATCAGATAAAGTTTACATTTGTTGTTTCACACGAGTTTATTCTTTTCCAAAAAAGAACAGCTAACCGGCGATTCCAACGGGTTTCGTCTAGTACTTCTTAAATCCTTCAAGAAGTGGACAAACTTAGTAAAAGTTAACATTTTAAAACTTTGTTTTCATAACATTGATAAAATCAGTTGTTTTTAAATAATTTCGGGGTGCTGAATTCAAATATGATTGTAAAAACTCTCCATCACGCACAGTTTCTTGTGTATGAACATTTAAATACTCGTATACCGGTACAAGTACTTCATATTTTTCTATTATGTGTCGTGTTGTCCTCCTTCTGCAAAATCCAGCAGTAATCACTCATCATTATCCAGCAGTAATCAATCCCACCGGCTTTGATACCTCTCCTCTATCGTTCGGATATCTTGGTGAAAATTTCTCCTTGTTCATCGCCGTCTGCTCCTAGGTTGTCAGGAAGAAGTCCAGATGCGAATAGAGGAAATGTATCTTTAAAGACATCCGACACCCAAGTTTTTGTAGTTCTTGAGAAGGTTGTGAATCAGTTGTTTGCAGTTTCCCTCTTTGTGGTTACCCAGAAATCCCTTGACTAAAGATATGAAAGTTTGCCATGTGGTGAGCTCCGTGTTTTTGGTAAAAACAGAATCACGCAGTAGTTTCCGTATCTGAGGACCAACGAAAATGCCTTCTCTGGGTTTTGCATCACTTAATTACGAAAATATTTGCTTTAAGTGCAAGAAACTGGGGCCAGATTTGTCCATAGCCTTTACAAAGTTTCTCATCAGCCCCAGTTTGATATGAAGTGGTGGAAGCAGCACATCAGAGGGATAAACTGGGGCTTGTGACGAACGTTACTCTCTCCAGGATCTAGGAATGAAAACATCTCGTTCAGGATAGTCTGTCCGTTCGTAGAGTTCTGCTGTGGCCCTACTGCCCCCCACACAAAGAAAACAACAAAATTTGGTGAAGCCACTTTGAAGCCCGAGCAAGAGTGATATCGCTTTTACATCACAGCATATTGACTACCTAAACTGGTCATATTGTATTGCAGTGAGAATTTTGTCCACGCTTGTATGCGTTTCCTTCATTCCTACAACTTATGTTACTGGAATGGAAGGCTTCTGGTTTCTGTTAGACAAAAGGATAGCTTTTAAAATAACCTTGGTTGAGTCGCTAAATAAACGACAACCCGCAAGATCGTGAGATATTCCTAATTCTGTCATTAGCCTCGGAATATCTGAACAAAAACACACACCATCTGGCATTTCACAGAAAGAACATAGACCCAAATTTCTATTTCTGAACACAAACACACGTGTACTCTTCGCTAGCAGGTTCCACTCTTGCAGTCGGGAACCTAAAAGTCCAGCTTGTTGTTTCGAAAGATGTAGGTCTCGAACGAGATCATTCAGTTCATTTTGCTGAATCAGTGGGGCTGGTCTAAGTGTTTAGGAGAATATGTAGAATCCGGATCTTCACGTGCGTCCACATCTACATTGGATGAATTTGAATTTATCTCTTTACAGTTCAATGGAGATTTTCGTATAGGAAGATCTCCCCCAGGCGTAACAGGCCTTAAAGCTGATGGCAAATTTGGATACTGTATTTTACTTTTATTCTTCTTTGAAAAGCCACTCACTTTGGTTAAACAAAAATAATAAACTCCCATGTGATCATTTGACTCGCGCCAAATCATCGGAACTGCGAAAGTTATGGATTTCAGCTTACCTTTCAACCATTCACTCGGGCCAACAAAGCAGGAAATGCAGCTGACATGTGGAGCCCAAGATTTTTTTTGATCTCCAACATGGCATCCAAAGCTCAAATAATAGGTTTTCTTCACAATCTTTGTCAACGGACGACCCTGCAATTTTATAATATACTGTCCGCACACTCGTAGCAAAACTTATCCGGGACATTAATATATATCCTCGACTATCTCGTTTCTCCATTTCGCTAACTTTTGCTCATAAACACGCAGCACGTGTTTCTCCTTTAATGTTAAAAAACAGCAATGGCGGTTCAGTTGCGGTTACGTATTCTCTACCTGTGAAAAAATCATTGTTGTCACCCATATAACATGTCCGGAGGAGAAATATGAAAATAAAAAGATCTAGTGTCATTTCACATGCCTACAAGCGCTAATGTGGAACAATAATACATACTTAATACCCAATACCAAAAAAGACACGTGAAGTGGTGGTCGTTTTTTAAGGTCAGGTCTGAAATCAGCACCCAAAAATTAGTAAAAAACAATTACATTTGTTCATGCTATTTTTTTATTGCTCCTTAAAGGACCACCATGAGCAATTCAATGGGCTATAAGAAGTCGCGCGTCCCTAATTTAGGGCCAATAGTTCCAGGCGGTGTCAGAGCCGTAAGACAAACACAACATCCATGCCTCACCGGGACTCGAACCTTGACCCCTTTCGGACGAATAGTTATGAGCCATAGCTTAGACCACTGCATCACCGGGACGGTTTCTCATGTTATAAAAAAACATCTAGCCCAGTGATCTTGAGAGTTCTGCTTAAAATCCCCGAAACATTGACATTCTGTGATATTATTGCATTGCATTAAGACATTGCTTTCCTAGTAACTTCACTAAGTTTAATTACTGGTATATCTGGAGGATTTCGTGTTTCCATTCGGATAGTAAACATTTTGGAATCCACTCTGAATGATCGGAAGGTGGTGCGGATAAACATTTATAGACTTTGATTTGTGGTGCTACAGGGATATTACAATCTGAACAAAGATCCAATCGTTCGTCTGAAACTGAAATCATTCTCAAATTAGTTGCTTTCATTTATGAATGTATAGTTTTTTGCATTTCGGCTGAATATAAACTTAAGAAACATTTTTAATATCTGGATGATATGGAACTGAAAGTATATATGTAGTCGAATCCGGACACTACTCATCTGAAACACTGCGAACTTTTTCGATGAAGGATACAGGGAAACGGGAACAGACCGCTGCTACTACACTGCATTGAATAGGTGGTATTAATTCACGGAAAATTTCTGAAAAAACCGTGCTACAAACTTGCCGTCAGGTGTCCGTCTTTCAACGCAATTTCCTTTTTTAAAAGCGACCGATTTTTTTTTGTGACCTTCGTATTTTCACAGATTTTCCGTAGTCAGAAATTCTGTTTATTTCAGAAAAGTCCGCCTTTCAGGTTTTTACGTTTTTATACAGAAATTTCGCAAAATCGGATGCAGAATGTTTCAGCCCTTGCAGCGGATAATCCTTTCGCAGCGGTGGGGATCAAACCGATTTCGTTTGAGCTGAGCCAGAAAGACTCGGAAACCACTGAGCCAGAAAGACTCGGAAATCGGAATCACATTCATGGTAAAAGTAATTGGGCGATGATTAATTTTCTTCGTCATTAGTGCGAGTGATTTAGTCACTTTATTTTCTGTGGGAGCTTGTTATTTTTTAATAGTTTTGATGCTTTTATTTTTTTTATAGAAAGGCTTATCAGAAATTAAGTATTTTTTCCATCGTGTTTTATCAAAGCAATAGAATGTTTGGGTATTTGAGATCTTTTTAAATTGACAATGACTTTCAATTATTTTGAAGAAGAAGTGATATGTACTGTTTTATGCACTTGCGTGCAAAAATTAAGGACGAGACGGTTTTTCGAATGTAACGTCGTGCAGAAGTGCTCCACATCGACTCAAATCATACCATAAGATCCCCAAGATGTACGAATATGGCACAAGGGAGCAAAACCATTCAAACAAGGAATCCAAAGGATACAAAGGTACTTTATTGAAAAGGCAGCTTCGAGCACAACTGAACATAAGACAGAAACGTCCATGTGACATGCGGCTGCCAAGAAAATCCAGTCTTTAGTAGGAGATATGATCACCCCTGACTGCGTTACAGGGTTTACAACTTCTGTCCATGCTGAGGACGAGGTTGTCAAGGAGCTGTTGAGGCATCGCGGCCCATTCCTCTTGTAGCGCCAATCGCAGCTGCGGAATCGTTGCTGGCGGCTGGTGACGTGCTGCCCAGCGTCTCCCGAGAAGGTACCACACGTGTTCGATTGGATTTAGGTCCGGCGACCTTGCGGACCAATCCATGCGTTGAATATCTTCACTCTCCAACAGCTCTGTGACAGCCACTGTACGAGGAGGTGTAGCGTTGTTGTCCATGAAGAGGAACTCAGGACCCACAGCACCACTAAACAGACGCACGTGAGGTAGGAGAACCTTGGTACAATAGCGGACACCAGTGACTGAACCTGCTTGGAAGATGTGGAGGTCAGTACGGCTACCAAGCATGATACCTCCCCAAACGAGAACTCCGCCACCTCCAAACCGGCCCCTTTCGATTATGTTGGAGGTGTGATTGCGTGTTCCCTGCTCTCCTCAGATGTGTATACGTCCAGAATCGCTCGTCAGACTAAATCGTCTCTCACCTGTAAAGAGAACTCGACCCCATTGCTGATATGTCCAGTTCATGTGTTCCTGGCACCACAGAAACCACCGTCTCCGATGAGCAGGCGTTAATGGCACACACCGTGCTGGTCGTTGTGCAAATAGACCACCTTTGTGCAGCCTCCTGGCCACGGTAAAACACGATAACGGACGTCCAGTTGTCTGTTGCATGTGCCTTCCGATTTCTCCCGCTGTCTGCCGTCTGTCTCTTCTCGCCTCTAGGGCAATAAACCGGTCGTACGCCAACGTGATTGCTCGTGGACGACCACTGCAAAACTCTCGGACAGCTGTTCCTGTCGTCTCCAAGCTCGTGAAACGATGCTGTGAGCGATCCCAAACTCTTTGGTCACACTAGTCACACTTCGACCTTCTTCCAACTTTCCAATGACGCTACCTCGAATAAAGTCATCCAGATGTTGTCTACTGGATTACCTGTTGGCCATATCACACGGTGGTAGAAACTCGACGTCATTCAAACCGATGTACACGGTGCAATAGTTTTCTCCGAATTGCTGAGCGTACACCGCCCGTGTGCATTATACCCTTCCGACACTTCCCCCCCTCCCCACGTCATGCTGCATATATGCGCATGCCTTACCGTACCGGACCCTGGTCTATCTCCTGAGTGGTCTTTCGGCCGTTCTGCCAGCTCGTTCCGCTGTTATGCTAATTTCTCCTCTTCGTTCTTAGTTTTTGCACACCAGTGTAGTATCATTTCGCAGAACTGATAAACATAATATTTACTCTTGATAGATATAACAGCTTTTGTCTTAAGGGGTCCAAAGACTGATACATAGACATCGTATAATCAATAGAGAAAAGTGACGTGGACCAGGAATGTCAAACAGAAGTAATCGCTCTTTCCACGTTTTTATAAGTGAATTACGGAAAAACTCTCATCGGACGCCCCCGGGAATCGAACTCAGGGTATTCAAGTCACGCGCCGGACAGGTTATTTGTTCAGTTGTTGCTTACCATCTTTGGTGAATCTCCAGCATTGTGCGGGGCTCCAAGAAGCAACATGCCAAGTGGCTTGGCCGTTATTCGTATGTGAGTCTGCAGGAATTAGAGACCGCTGTGGTGCAGTGCTAGCATGTCCGGCGCGTAACTGGAAGACCCTGGGTTCGATTCCGATGGCGGCCGATGAGAGTTTTTCCGTGACGCACTTATAAAAATGTGGAAAGAGCGATGACTACTGTTTGATCCTACAATCACCTATGCAATGATTTAAGAACTCGTTTTCTTATAGTAGCAAAATATGCAACAGCTGATGCACAAAATAGGGAGAGGAGAAGAAGTACAATGTTCCACAATAACGAAAATTCATACGATACGTTATCCACGATATTCGATCTAACTGTAGAACTTCAAAATCAGATTGTGCGTTAGACGATTGAAATTTAACATGGAGTCAAACCTCAAGTATTCCCACGAATCGCTCCTGTTACCGGAAATTTTTTGTCATATGAATACGGAAAAAGTGAGAACGTTCCTTTGATAAACGAAACGAAATCACGGAAAGGTTACTAAAAATCCAAAATGTTTCGTTAACACGTCTTAAAAACGGCAATTCACCGTCAATATAACAAAGGAATTGAGGAAAGGTTTCTAAAAATTCAGAATTTTCCTGTCGTACGAAAAAATAGTTAAATTCAAGTTTCTTTCCATTATTTCACAGACAAGGTTGTATCAGAAATATGCTTCATTAATTCACGAAAGGTGTCACGGAGAGTGGCTCGTGAATTTCAGAAGTTGTTTTACAGTGTAGCACATTGTTGTCTATTGTACTCTGTCCTGAGAACGGGCAAGTTTTAAAAATAATCCCATATGTATTTTGGAACTCTTGGTAAATACACATGTTGGAAATCTTGGGAATATATTTGTCTTGGAAATTTCATATGAATCTTCGAAAATTTTTAATTTGAGAGACAGAGCACATTCTTTAATATTACTAAAGAAGTTCGGCTGATTCTCCTCTTATAAAGGTGACTGCATCTTGAAGGAAAACATTCAAGGTAAAACATTCTAGGAGAAAAAATCTAAAAAGTAAACGCAATTTCATTGTTTTATTCACAGTTACCAAACGCAAAGTGAAACTTTTACATTACTGCAGCATTATTTTTTTATGTGATTTCCATGCAGTTCCATATACTTTTTGTAAATTTCTGCAAACTTCTTTTTCCCATAGGAGAAGGTTTTCCGGTGTCTGTGAAGCTATGTACGTACACGAACAGCTGCTTTCAGCTTTTCAAAATTACCAAACCGACGACCGCGTGACACATTTTTAAACAAAACAAAGGCAAAAAAAAAAAATTGCCTACTGCAAGTTCCAGGCTGTACGGTGGATGTGGAAGAACCTAAATCTTGAGATACTGCATTGTCGCCATGCGCAAATCATTGTTGAAGTCAAAGAGATCAATTTTTATGATATTTTTTTACAACATTCTTGCGTTTAAAACATTATAACTGTCATAGTAATCCGAATGTTTTTGGGTAGAATAGAAATCAAAGTTTTCTAGGTAGAACTGTATACATTCTTTAAAAAGCTGTCTTCTTTTTTGGAAGAGCTGTCTACCTTCTTGAAAAAAGCTATCTACCTTGAAAAAGCTTATTCAAGAAGGTTGTAGTTTGCTGCCTATCTTCCTTAAAAAAGTCATCTGGTGGTGTTCGAAACCTTGGAAACTTTTATTTCTATTCAACGCCAAGAAATTCGGATTACTACTATAGTTATAGTATTTTACGTATACACAGTCGTATTAGAATAATATGACCACCTACCTAATAACGGGAATAAACACTCTTGGCCAGGATGACAACGGCGAGACGGCGTGGCATGGACGCAATGAGGCCGTGGAAGGTTGCCCGAGACACACGTGCTCCTTCGGACTGCAGCAGAGCACGGAGGTCCCGGAGATGACGGGGTTGTGATCGGCACGTCGAACCTGTCGATACAAATAGTCCTACAAGTGTTCTATGGGATTGAAGTGGGGGAAGGGGATTTCTCCTGCAAAGGGAGAACGGAGACTTCACTGTCGTGAACCAGTCACTCAACCCTTTAGCGACGTAGCACGACGCATTGTCCTATTTGTAGAGCCCGTGGCTACCAGGGTAAACGTCCACTATGAAGGAATGCATGTGATCAGGAAGAATGGACAGGTAAATATTGGCGTTCAGGTTCCCAGGCTATACCAGGAAAACATGCCTCAGACAGGAATACTACCATCGCCGGACTGTACTTGACTGAGAAGCGTGTCCGGGTGTTAGTTCTCGTGTTTCTGACGCCTTATCCGCCACCCCTTGTCACTTCTGTGGAGTAGAAAGCTCGATTCGTTGGAGAAGGCAAAATTTTTCCTTTCTTCCATTGTCCAATGACGGTGGTCCGATGCGAACTGCAGACGTCGTTGTCGATGGACCTAGGTTAACAGGGGCGTCTTGACGCAGCGTTGACTCTGGAGGTCCATGCATAACAGGATTCGCTCTATTGTTATCGGGGACACGCACCTGGGTGTCCAAGCGTTCATTTGCGTGGTCAATTGCTCTTTACCAGTCGACGG
This sequence comes from Macrothele yani, assembly GCA_039090855.1. NCBI lineage: Eukaryota > Metazoa > Arthropoda > Arachnida > Araneae > Macrothelidae > Macrothele > Macrothele yani. The sequence goes on along the minus strand of CM077002.1, from coordinate 117,163,901 downwards.
AGGCGACTGGCATTGATGGCCTTTGGGGCTCCACAGTTATAACGTTCGAAGGTACTCGTTATGTCAGCCATCCATTATTGGTAAACGTTTACAATAGCAGCTGGCGAACAGCCCACGAAGTCTGCTGTTCTATCTTTGGCGCGGTAGCCGATGATCATTACTTTTTGAATGTCTGTCGAGTCACTACCTCTGCGCAATGGGCTCACGTGGCGCACTATGGCTCATCTGTCCTGGCCCACCGCTTATGTCTTCGTGTGTACGACCTTGTCACATGTACACTGTGATGCGCCTGGAAGGGTACACTATGATTTCGGGGGTGGCCATATTATTCTGATACGATCTTGTAGTTGGTGTACAGTTCCTTCTTATCAGTTAATATTCTTCATTTTTTGGAGATTGCAGACCTGAGCTTGTCATTAAGCATTAATGAATTGAATATGTTGCACTGTTAACAGTTCGTCTGCAATGTTCCGAAAAAGTCGAATGCATATCGCAAAAGAAGATAAGAAAGACAATTTTTTGGCAGAAACTGCACCGTTTTGCTGGGTATGAAGTGTTTTTTAATGATAATTCTTTTCAGTAAACTTCGGCTATGCCTATAATATCTATAACATCAACCACAGCAGACACTCATCCGTTGGTTTTCTTGTATGTTAGGGTACATACCACCGACATGGTCTTGAGTTTTCGACGTTGACTGGCACTCTGTGCGAGATTCGCTTGTTGTACTTGTTATTTCTTATTTACACCTTTCCACCCATTCATTAACTTTTCTCTTGTTTATACACGTATTACCATACTAGGCTAGGATTCTTCTGTAAATTCCAGCCCTTTAAGACCCTTCTGTCCAAAGAAACCGTAACACGGTACGATGAACAGCAGCAATGAAGTCAAAATAAGGGACTTCCATGTTTGCACACTCATCGCTACACTGATTGTGTGATGATGGGGCCGCCTTTTTTACCGTTATGACGTGTTCACTTTGGTCCACTGCTGTGGCTTGCGATATCCTTTGAATTCGCAAATTAGTTTTACATTTTGATTTATCCCTGTATATGTCATAGCTGATTGGTTTGCTTTCTGTCGCATAGATTATAATCATAGAGCAGATGATTCGAAATTCAGTAAAGTAAAAGCAGTAATTTAAATTTCAGAAAGGCATAATAATACAAGGAAGAAAGACCAACAGAAACTGTGAGTCATGTTTCTCTCAAGTTCAGCAGTTGCGTAGACCTGAAAAAGCTGTATTAGCCAGGACAGATTAAGCAAAAATACCCTGAAGGGACGTAAAAGAGGAAATCGCGAACCAAAAATAAATAAATAAAAAGAGATAGAGGTAGGATCAGTTTCTTTGAACGAAGTGAATAACAACGAAATAAGGGAGAAAATGACAAAATGATTTGAGCAGATGAAGTAAAAATTTTGCTGGAAACCACTGCCTCTCCCACCACCCGCAAAAAAAGAAGCAACGTAAAAGGTAGAACCCTAACTGGGAATAAAACAGAATGTGAAATTACTCGATCGAACAAATTCATAGAAGGTGTAGCACTCACGCAAAATGTAAAAACAAAAAAAGGAAGTTGCATCATGTTTCGCAGATTTCCGGAGGCGCTAATCAATCATTTACGAAAACAACCTAAAAAAAATACTTTATTATCGCGAACACAATATTGAATAGAATTGTTTTCTTCTGGCTTTTGTGGAAGTTCGGCTAGCCTAACATCGAATAAAACACAAAGAAGCTTTTGCATTAAGTTTCTGGAAATCTTTTGTTTTAAGTGCTGAGCCTTTTCTGCAAGAGACAGCACATCTGTTTTAATTTTCGATATTTTTTGAGTATTCTTACCACTTATAAATCAGACGAAAGGAATTTGCTGCTTTTGGAGGACCCATGTGCGAAGTTTGCTTATTTAAACACAGTATTAGTAGTTCCTATACTGAGGGAATTCTTCCGCAATTGAGATAAATGGGTTCTTCAATAACCTTACGTCTAAGTCAGGTACCGATACGCACTATCCTCCGACGTTAAATATTTCCTGAAGAATTTGTGAATGAAGTATTATAGACAAACAGTTATTTCCTTCACAGCTTCAATAAATTTTACAACTTGAAGTTCATGTCTGTAGTGAGCCTTGTTTCTAGTTCTCGATTAGGCATGGGTGGTGTGTTTGTCACACCCTCTTCTGGTTATTTCCGTCCCTGAAATCGGTGGCTCTAAAATAGGGACTCCTTTGATGCTTATGGCAGTCGTTGGACACCGAAACAAAGCAGAAAAAGGATTTACTTCTGATTCGGATGGTCATGACTGACTTAAGCAACATAAATTTTACAACAAAAACCAAAAACTTCACATGTCGTAACAAGTCGATGCAGAATAGAACAAGCTTTGAGATGAAATGGATTGAGGAGGAAAGATATCACTGTTTATCAGGAGCTAAGAAAGAATCAAAATTCGAGAAATACACTCACGGGACAGTGAAATTTGCGCTCCAAGAAAGAAGCATCGGATTGAACTGAAATTGTGAACGTAATGATGCAGATGAATGATACACATGATGGCAAAAACAGTGTTGCAGGACAATTACAGAGTGATCAGCGGCAGCGCAGTCTGGTCATCGTCAATAGCGCGTCGCAGCACCTCGTGAGGCGATGCATGCTGCAATACGGTCCGGCATGGAGGCGAACAGACGCCTGATGTTGTCCTGTGGCAGACTGGCCCACACGTGTTGGACGGTGTCCTCCAAATTTCGGATAGTGCGGCACGGCGGTAGCCGCCGTTTCAACTGGTCCCACACATGCTGGATAGAGGACATCTCCATGGAGCGGGAAGGCCATGGAGGTATCTGAAAAGGACGTAGGTAGTACTGGGCAACCCGAGCCGTGTGCGGGGGGGGCATTATCCTTGTGGTGTAGCGCACATGGGGCTGTAGGATCTCATCCACATACCATTGGCCCGTCAATGATCCACGTGCTGCTACTACAGCTGATCGGCTATCGTAGGCAATGGTTCCCCAGACAATAATGCCTGCAGGGAGGGAAGAGGTGTGGTTCTCGATAGCGAGGTTGGGATTGACACCCGGACACGATGATCATGTTTCCCCAAAACGAAGCAGGACTCATTGCTAAACACCACAAGTCACCAGTCCGTGGCGTTCTACGTCGCTCTGGCCTGGCACCACTGCACACGGAGCCGGCGATGCTTCGGTGTTAATGGCAGCACACGTAAGGGGCGTTGGGGACGCAGATTCGCTACCACGAAGCATCGGGAAGTGGTTCGTGGGCACACATGATCCGCTACATCTGCCTGTATAGTGGACAGGGTGCACGTGATAGTGATATCCGTTCGTGCCTGGCGCACGATCTGCCGATCCTCTCTACCGGTGGTCCTCCTAGTCCGTCCGGAGCCGCTCCGCCATGTGGCACTGCCGTCACGAGTCCACTGCTCCCAACACAGTCGGACGATATGGTCAGAACGATCCACGTGGCTAGCTATACGGCGTGCCGATGACCTTGCTTTTTTCAGCCCGATGATCAGCCGTGAGTTGGGTAAATCGACGTCTCTGGCGTCTATCCAGCATTATTGTCAATGTGTACTGTTGCTTGCGTCGGCCAGTACTTTTCGCTTTCATGAGGCATCGACTACACGCCAGTTTATAAGGCTGCTAGTTCGTGCTTGCAGCGACATGTTTCGTGCTTGCAGCGACATGTTTCGTGCTTGCAGCGACATGTTTCGTGCTTGCAGCGACATGTTTCGTGCTTGCAGCGACAGTTCGTGCTTGCGGCGGTCATGCCCATTCACACCAAACGTGGATCATTTGCATACCAGCACGCACTCTAGCTATTTGCAAAGTTTAACAATTGTAACATGTTTTCTTCTAGGTGCGCAAATTTAATTTCATTGTCCGTGAGTGTAAATTACTTCTTATTTGTTGTTCCAAATACGATCGCAAGTGTGTTCAGTTGCAGTGCATGCCTCAATCGTTAAGTTTTATGCCGTCTATATACTCACAGAGTTAACACGAAACTCGTTAAGCTATAACATAATTGTCTTTCCGCTGTAATTTTGTCCTTACGTCAGTAAATACGTTATGTGCGCTTAAGCCAATGTAATATTAGCAGGTACACATACGCATTACAAGAAAGAGGTCAATTGTAGTACTTACAAATACGTTTATTTTGCTTGCATGGTTTGTACTCCACACTCACATCCTGTTTATTGGCTTACTCAATACAGTATCAGTGATTTAACATCCAATCACAGTATAACAGCACATCTATCATCAATAACATCAATACCCGTAAACAACCGCTGCATTGCCTTTTTATCTATCGTTCTTATCCTGCCACACATACGTCACTTGTTCCGATCTCAGTGTATTGCCAACATCATTCTCGTTTGAGAGAAAAGTCATAACGTTAAGGTTTGAAAGTGTCTAAGAGAACGAACTCAAATTTACACAGAACAAGTTAGTAAAATCATGCAATGCATTGATTATGATACGCTTTCCAACTAAATAGAAATCATTACTCAAGTTGTTACTCAGGTTATGAGGATAATGGCTATGGAATAAATCTCGCTCCTGTGTCCTGACCTTTGACCCCATTTCGATGATATTAAACATAATTAGTTCGTATACCTCCGGAACAGCATACTAAAGTTTTGTCCCAATAGAAGCACTTTCAGTCAAGTTATCAGGATAATAGCTGTGGAATAAATATGGCTCATGTGTCCTGACCTTTAACCCCATTTCGATGATATTCAACAGAACCGGTTCAGTGTACCTCCGGAACAACATACTAAAGTTTTGTCTCAATAGAAGCAGCATTCTACGTAAGTTATGACGCATAAGGACGATGGAATGGATCACGCACCTATGTCCTGACCTTTGACCCCATTTCGTCCATTTTCAACATGATTCGTTCCCAGGTGGTCACCCACCGCATACTAAAATGTCATCGAAATCGAACCATTTGTACGAGAGTTATCGTGCGGACGGACAGACAGACAAAGCTGGATCATATACGCTTCTTCAACCTACTGTTGGAAAGCGCAAAACCGACTTACAAGTGCTTGGTTCCCAAACTTCAAAGAAAGTTTCAGTAAAGGATTCATGATTATTGCTGTATTCTTGTACAGTTAAAAATTAAAGTTAAGTAAAGTTGAAAAAATGTTGAAATCAATTTTACATATTGACAAAATAATGTTTTAAGTCCTATATTTAAAGAGGGAATACCACTTCTTTATTCACAGAGCCTTCAAAAAATAGAACTCCATTAGGATAAAGCTAGCAGTCATAAATCAAAGTCTACCGCTATTTCTTGAAACAATGAAAAAAAGAGAAGGGTATCAAGTCTATACCTTTTGCTCAAATTCCTTCAAAGTCCTCTGATGTGTCCCCAATGGGTACTTACTGTACCTCCGGTCCGCTAAAAAGAGCGCTTTCTAAACGCAGACCTGAAATACTGATTAGATTATGGAAAGCAGTGGAAGAAGAGTGGAATAAAATACCACTACCAATTTGAAGAAATGTCCTGTTATCTTGGAAATCTAGATGTAAGTTCATAGTCCAGAGAAAGGACTGTTAGATGCAGCATTACAGAATGAAATAATCTTATTTTACACATTAATTATTTGGCTGCAAAATTTTTCTAAAAATGTATGAATATCACCTGAATATTTTTCGTGGCTATTCAACTTACGTCTCAGTTGTACTAAGAGAATCTACATCATATGTAAGTTGTTTCTGCCACTTTTATTTTTTTATCTATTTGATGGTGTTTTCTTTTGTGAGAAATTTTTATAAGCCAACATGTTTCCAACACCCACCACTAACATATTTTTACAGTTTTTAACCTACAAGTGTGTTCTTCCTTTTTGTATCTGACTTCTACAGCATGAGTGTAGAAAACATTTCGTATCTGCCTGAATTTGGTCAGCCCTTATAAAAAATATCAAAGCTCCGATAACAAATTGCACGGTGAATTACCCGTTGCACACTGAGAGTCATGAAAGGTTTTCAAAATTTATTAGCCACAAATGTTCGGAAAATGTGAACTTTGCTAATTTCCTGAAAATTCTGTTAACTGAAATTTATTAGCCACAAATGTTCGGAAAATGTGAACTATGCTAATGTCCTGAAAATTCTGTTAACTGAAATTTATTAGCCACAAATGTTCGGAAAATGGGAACTTTGCTAATTTCCTGAAAATTCCGGTAACTGAAATTTATTAGCCACAAATGTTCGGAAAATGGGAACTTTGCTAATTTCCTGAAAATTTTATTAACTGAAATTTATTAGCCACAAATGTTTGGAAAATGGGAACTTTGCTAATTTCTTGAAAATTCTGTTAACTGAAATTTATTAGCCACAAATGTTCGGAAAATGGGAACTTTGCTAATTTCCTGAAAATTTTATTAACTGAAATTTATTAGCCACAAATGTTTGGAAAATGGGAACTTTGCTAATTTCCTGAAAATTTTATTAACTGAAATTTATTAGCCACAAATGTTTGGAAAATGGGAACTTTGCTAATTTCCTGAAAATTCTGTTAACTGAAATTTATTAGCCACAAATGTTTGGAAAATGGGAACTTTGCTAATTTCTTGAAAATTCTGTTAACTGAAATTTATTAGCCACAAATGTTTGGAAAATGGGAACTTTGCTAATTTCCTGAAAATTTTATTAACTGAAATTTATTAGCCACAAATGTTTGGAAAATGGGAACTTTGCTAATTTCCTGAAAATTCTGTTAACTGAAATTTATTAGCCACAAATGTTCGGAAAATGGGAACTTTGCTAATTTCCTGAAAATTTTATTAACTGAAATTTATTAGCCACAAATGTTTGGAAAATGGGAACTTTGCTAATTTCCTGAAAATTCTGTTAACTGAAATGTATTAGCCACAAATGTTCGGAAAATGGGAACTTTGCTAATTTCCTGGAAATTCTGTTAACTGAAATCCCAGATAGACAAAATGGATAACAGAACCAGTCACACGAAATGTAATATTATTTTACTTCCCTATTAAAATTTTCGTAAATTCGTGTGTTTAAATTTACATTAATAGCTTCTTTTAGATTAAAAATTTCCTGGAAATCATGTTTACATAAATCTTAGGTAGCTAACAAGATTAATAGAAGAGTGATTCCAAATGCAGTACTATTTTACTTCCCTATTCTGTTAATTTGTCTGTCTCACTGCAATTCAAAAGTTAAACAGATAACACAACATTTTAAAGCAACTCTCATTTACATGTAAATTCTCATATAAAAATAATGATAAGTTCTTTGTCGATAAAGCTATAGCTTTTACAGATGGTCTTGTCAAAAAAGAATATTTTATCGTGTTTAAGAAAAAATGCCTTATCTCCCTCTCTTTATCTCTTTCGACTAAAAATAAATTACATTTCCCAGTCGCTTTCACGCCTCTCCTCTAGAAGTTTTTTCCAATCATCAAGTTTTGCTTTTGTGAAGTTTATTCCACGAAATAACATGGGGTGTTAGGGCAATGAAATACATAAGATGTTTTTTTATGCCATCAGTTCACTGAGGTCGAAGGCAATTTCGTCTATTTTCTTGTAACACACAGCGTGGTGAAACAGAAGCCCAAAGGAAGGAAGTTCTTTCCAAGCACAAAAAAACAGAGACATTTGGAAAACGGATAGAGCAAAAACAGGACTTGAGCTACGCAGAATTTACCAAGCTGTCAATTCTGAGTTCTGAAGCTCTTTAAAGGAACAAGATTTATGTGATTTGTCGAGACGTTACAAAACTTTTATTATAAACCTATAAAATCAGAAAGCAGTGCATTTTTTTGCATTTATTCTGAAAGGCATGGAAAGAGCTTGTTTCACGAATGATAGAGGAGACACGAGTACATATTACTCATTTTTTTCTTCACTAAGGTTTTTTTTTTCTCATTATTTATGCAACACCAAATTCCTTCGCTTAAACCACACAGAATCCTATAACGTAAATTCTTCGCTTTATCTTTTTTTATTATATGGCAAAAAAAGCTTGGTCAAACATGTTCAACACGAAATTTCTTTCATCATTTAGGATTGTAAAAAAGTTCCTTTGTCTTCAAAAGTAAAAGTATCTGAGTCAATAGGGCATTTTTTAAAAATTCAATCGATACCAATCATTTCTATAAAACTCTCTGAGAGAAAATGCGTTTCTTATAGGAAGTGGGATGCAAATTTTAATTAGGAAGCTTTAACGGGCCTCATTCAGTAGAAAAAAAAACAACATTCAAACACACTGCCGGACAATTGCTAAGGACGGATGACAATAGCAACGATAGCAACCATAAAATGGAAGGCAGGAAAATGTGGAAATTAGCATAAGTGCGGGATACAGTAAGACGTGTTGTGCGTATGCAAATTTTGGATTGCCAAACTTGTTCGTGACGTCATAGCGCTGATAAGAGATATAAAGGATTTGACGCGTATTGACCGTTGTTGTTCAAACGCAAAGTTTATAGGGAAAGAATCAATTGACGAACTTGCAATTTTCAGTATGTCTTCCAGACATCACCTAGATGATTTTACGCGTAGCCGTATTATTGGCAAGATTGAAAAAGGGCGAAAAATAACAGATGCTGCCAGGGAGTTCGATGTCAGCCACAGTGTTGTTTCAAGGCTTTGGAAATCATTTCAAACAAATGGAGAGTGTAGCAAACGTCACGGGGGAGGTCGTGTTCGTAGTACGACACCTGCAGAAGATCGGTACATAGTGCTATCAACAAAAAGACACCGGCGCATCACAGCTAGTGAGGTAGCAAATCAGTTTATGGCTGCTACTGGCAAGCGGATCTCCCGAAAAACTGTCGCCAGACGTTTGCATGAAGGAGGACTATACGCCCGCCGTCCTGTTGTGTGCATCCCATTGTCCAGACGTCACCGTACCGCCCGTTTGCAATGGTGCCATCAACATCGCAATTGGACAGATAACGACTGGTCTGCTGTCCTCTTCTCAGATGAGAGTAGATACAGTCTATCGTCTGATTGTCGACGACAACTGATCTGGCGTGATAGTGGTACTGCATATTGTCCAGCAAACATACAGAAAAGGGACCGATATCCGACATGTAGTGTCATGGTATGGGCTGGCATCATGATCAATGCCTACGTCCCTCTATGCGCTTCCAACTGGGACTATGACTGGCCAACGATACATTAATGATGTTCTGCTACCTCATGTTCCGTGGTGCTGTCGGTGATAGATTCATTTTCATGGACGACAACGCAACATGTCATCGAACAGTCGCTGTCCAGGAGTGTCTTGAGAGCGAGGATATTCAACGCCTCGTATGGCCAGCACGTTCTCCAGATCTGAATCCCATTGAAAATGTGTGCTTTGGGGAGGAGTCTTGCTGGTCGCCAATGCCCTCCAATAAACAAGGACACCCTCATACGTGCACTGACAGAGGAATGGGATAAATTACCCCAACAGCTGCTTGATAACGTTGTGCAAAGCATGACACGACGTGTGGAATCTTGCATCGCCCTCCATGGTGGCCATATCCCGTATTGACATCTTACGCCGGAACGCCTGCGGACGGTAATTGCATTTTTTTTCACGTTTACGTATTCTGCACAAAATGGCCTGTTTGTCCCTTGAACACGTTCCAAAGTTTTCTGGATTTCAGAGCACAATAAATTGTCTTTCTTGTAATGTCCTGGCATTCTGACATTATTTTATTTCACTTGGCATTCAACCACACTTACTTTTTTATCCGCTATTTCGCCGTTTATGATCCGTCCTTAGCAATTGTCCAGCAGTGTACAAAAGTTTGTTTTCAATGTTTTGACATACTTTCCTAGATCAAGAACCAAGTGAGGAATGGCGTGCCGGTAAAAGGTACTTGCAAGCTTATAGTGTGAAGTCCCGATCAAGGCATTTGATCGCAGATAAATAAAGTAATGAAATTTTTATGCAAATACAAAACGCCCACTTCAAGTGTGGGGAGAATAATTCCAATAAATTCAATTCACCGTGGAGTAAGATCCCAAAAAGATTATAGTACGTTCGCAAATAAATTTTAAAAGAAATGTGCAAGTTATGTAGTTTAATAGATAATAGTTATTACCAAAATTGAGAATCCTCATATTGATTTGACTATCTTGAAAAATAGCGAAAAGGAGTCCAAGCAGGAGTAATCCCTAAAGAGTGGACCCCGCCGTTACCTTCCAGGGCAACAACAAACTGAAAGAGAAGTTCAAGTTGCTGTCCTAACTTTTCGCAAGTTGCTATTCTGGCGAGTACGTAAGAACTGCTGATGCGCAGAAGACTAAAAACAGCAAAATTTCCGTGCTTGTTATTACCACATTAACACCGCTGAACCCAGAGTGCTTTGGAATTCATTACTTTTGCAAATGAGAGTGACTCATATCAATCTTTGCACTCGGAGGGTTTGTGGTAAATGAGTAAGTATCTTGTAAAATACACTGCTTTATCACTAATTCCATAACACTCATCGATTGACAGTGTATTCGGTCTTACTCAAGCACCACATCACAGACTTAAATAGAAATATGCTCGTACGGCTATGACGAAACAATGCACCACTACAAATGCAAGATGTTAATATAATGTTAATATAATAAATGCAGCGCAAAGTACACTGCACACAAGGGATACCACGGTCGAGCAACCATTTACAAGCTGTTAATCATTAATATGGCCTACCACTGAGGTGACGCAAGAGTCAAAACGGCAAGTTGCAACGATAAGCGAAAGTCGTTCATTCGGGAGAATAACTGGCTCTGGAGAGAAGATACGTGGGTTCGAGTGCCACCACCTGAGAAAGGGTTTGTTCCACAGTGGCGCCCGAACGTAAAACATGAATCTCCTGGCTGCGAGTTTTGAAATATGGGTGATGTTTCTTCCACACATCGTCTGGAATTAATAATATTTTTTTTTCCTTTTCTTTTTCGTTTGGGGGTTTAACGACCGCTGTGAGCATCTCATTGGGCTGTAAGAAGTTTCCCGATACTAATTTAGGGTCACTAATTCAAGGGAAGGGAGAGAGACGGTGCCGTAAGACAAACGCAACATCTCTGCCTCACGGAGATTTGAACCCGAACCCATCTGGAATGAATGGTCAGAAGCCAGCGCTTAGACTACTGCGCCACCGGCGACGAGAATTCCGTTTTCTATTCTTCGAAAAATGTGTGATGATTTTTCCCCACGTCGTATGGAATAAATAAAAATTCCTTCTTAAACAATGTACTGGCCGCCCCGGTGGCGCAGTGGTCTAAGCGATGGCCTCTGATCATTCGTCCGAACGGGGTCCGGGTTCGAATCCCGGTGAGGCATGGATGTTGTGTTTGTTTTACGGCACTGGCTCTCTCCCTTCCCTGGAACCAGTGACCCTAAATTAGGGACGGGCGACTGCTTATAGCCCATTGAGTTGCTCACCGTGGTCGTTAAACCTCCAATAAAAAAAAAACAAAAAAAAAGCAATGAACTGTCCTATAAGCAATGTTTGCGGTGGACTAGAAGCCTGCAATTTCGTGCCCTCGTCTATCACAAGGGGGTTTATACACTGGTGTGCAAAAATTAAGGACGAAGAGGAGATATTAGCATAACAGCGGAACGAGCAGGCAGAACGGACCGAAAAACCACTCAGGAGATGGACTACAATCCGGTACGGTAGGGCATGCGCATATATGCAGCATGATGTAGGGGGAGGGGTTGGATTGTCGGAAGAGTATTAAGCACATGGGCGGTGTAAGCTCAGCAAAGCGGTGAAAGTTATTGCACGGTGTACATCGGTTTGAACGACGTCGAGTTGCTGCCACCGTGTAATATGGCCAATAGGCAATCCAATAAAGGACATCTGGATGACTTTACCCGAGGTCGCGTCATTGGGAAGTTGGAAGAAGGTCGAAGTGTGACTAGTGTGGCCGAGGAGTTCGGGATCGCTCACAGCATTGTTTCACGAGCTTGGAGAGCATTTCAAATGACAGGAACAGCTGTCCGAGAGTTTGGCAGTGGTCGTCCACGAGCAACCACGGCGGCGGACGACCGGTATATTGTCCTACAGGCGAGAAGAGACAAACGGTAGACAGCGGAAGAAATCGAAAGGCACATGCAACAGACAACTGGACGTCCGTTATAGCGTTTCACCGTGGCCAGGAGGCTGCACAAAGGTGGTCTATTTGCACGACGACCAGTACGGTGTGTGCCATTAACGCTTGCTCATCGGAGATGGTGGTTTATGTGGTACTATGAACACAAGAACTGGACACTTCAGCAATGGGGTCGAGTTCTCTTTACGGATGAGAACCGATGTAGTTTGACGAGCGATTCTGAACGTATACACATCTGGAGAGAGCAGGGAACCCTCAATCACAACTCCAACATCATCGAAAGGGACCGGTTTGGAGATGGCGGAGTTCTCGTTTGGGGAGGTATCATGCTTGGTAGCCGTACTGACCTCCACATCATCCAAGGAGGTTCAGTCACTGGCGTCCGCTATTGTACCGAGATTCTCCTGCCTCACGTGCGTCTGTTTAGAGGTGCTGTGTGTTCCTGAGTTTCTCTTCATGGACGACAACGCTACACCTCATCGTACAGTGACTGTCACAGAGCTGTTGGAGAGTAAAGGTATTCAACGCATGGATTGACCCGCAAGGTTCCCGGACCTAAATCCAATTGAACACGTGTGGTACCTTCTCGGGAGATGTATGGCAGCACGTCACCAGCCACCAGCAGCAATTTCGCAGCTGCAATTGGCACTACATGTGGGATGGACCGCAATGCCTCAACAACTCCTTGACAACCTCGTCCTCAGCATGGACAGACGTTGTAAATCCTGCAACGCAGTCAGGGTTGATCATATCCTCTACTAAAGACTGGATTTTTCCTTGCAGCCGCCTGTCACATGGACGTTTCTGTCTTCTGTTCAGTTGTGCTCGAAGCTACCTTTTCAATAAAGTGCCTTTGTATCCTTTGGATTCCTTGTTTGGACGGTTTTGCTCCCTTGTCCCATATTCGTACATCTTGGCGATCTTTAGGTATGATTTGAGTCGTTGTGGAGCACTTCTGCACGACGTTACATTCGAAAAACCGTCTCGTCCTTAATTTTTGCACGCCAGTGTATGTGACGTACCATAGGGGTGATGCCATAGTTAAAACGGCAAGTTGCAGCGATGAGCCAACGTTTGTGGTGTCAAGTCGAGCGAATAACTGTCTCCGGAGCAAGAATAAGTGACTTCGAAACCCACCACCGGCAGAAAATGGTTTATTTCACACTTCGACTAATTCCATGTGCCGCAAAAAGAGCCCAGTAAGGAACATTGATCTTGAACTGTAGACCTGGACTGACGAGCCATGGTACATAGTCCGTAAGTCTGATGGTCGGTCCTGAATGTGGAGCATGACGGGAGGAAGGTAGTTTCCGGACTTTATCGTCCTGGCAATAAAGTTTGGTGGAGCAGGGTCATGGTATGCAGATGTTTTACGTAGTTTGTGCCCTTAGTCGGTTTGGTCAAAATAATGAATTCTGAGCGCTACCTTGACATCCTGGACAATTAGGCACTACCAACGTTCTTGTTGTAAGTACTTTAAGAAAGACACCTCTGCCAGTAGCAAAACAACGCATCTGTCATACTGTTCGCATTATTACAGATAGTTTAGCGACATGTGCTCCAAAGAGTGGGATTGACCAGTCCAGAGTCTTGACCTCAACCCGATATTGAATCTCTGGAGTGTACTAGATCGTCCCGTGCGTGGAAGAAGAGATTGTTACTTCTTTGATGGCAGTATGGCGAAGTGTGTCTGTGAACATTGACAAAATACACTGCCGGAAAGTGAAAAAAGAACCCCATAAAGGAATTAGCGGATAATCATGAAATTTACATATGTTAATAGGGTCGAGTTTACGTAGGTGTGATGTTAATTTCGGGACCAACCGGTGAGGGCTTACGCCACAGCACGGCATAATATATGAAAATTATCGTCGGTGGTATTTAAGGAGTACGGCGAAGTGAATATAATCAGTCGTCGGCGTATGGACACGTGCGAAGACCCTGAAGAAGCTGCAATGCCTGGACATGGAAGACGTGTACGATTTCAGCAGTTATCAGACTTTGAGCGAGATCGTCTATTCGGACGCCGCGAGGCCGGGTGGTCGTATAGTCGTATTGCGGAGCGAATCGGACGGGAAGTATCGGTGGTGGTACGATGGTGGTGTAGATGGTCCGAGGAACATTCCTACGCGAGCAGACGAAGACGTGGAACCGGGAGTCACAGACGGACTGATGAGCGGACCAATCGACGCATAAGAAGAGCGGCGTTGTCAAGCAGAACATTCACTGTGCCGCAAATCCGAGCTGCCGTTGCACCTGAGGTGACTGTGCGAACAATCCGCAACCGTCTACTGGATGCAGGACTACGTGCACGTGTGCATCTGGCATGTGTACCTCTGACTCCAGCCCACCGTCAGGAACCGCTGCAGTGGTGTCGCCAACGTCTGCACTGGAGAACGCAATGGCGATCTGTCGTGTTCAGAGATGAAAGCACATTCTGCTTGGGAGCCTCCGATGGCCGTATGCGTGTTCTCAGACGCACAGGGAAGCGTCTCCACCCTTCTTGCTTCCGCCAGCGACACACAGGGCCGGGCCTACACCTGGTCTCCTGGTGTGGGGAGTGATCAGCTATCACTCCCGTTCACAACTAGTCTTTCTACCGGGTACGTTAAACAGAACCTCCTACATCAACAGCATCATTCAGCCCGTTGTTGTGCCATTTGTAAGGTCGGTCCATCGTGGTGTTTTCCAGCAAGATAACGCACGCCCGCACACGGCACGTGCAACGCAACATGCACTTCAGGGTGTGAGACAACTTCCATGGCCTGCACGTTTACCGGATTTGTCTCCTATTGAGCACGTGTGGGTTTTTATGGGAAAACGACATATCCGGTCTCCACGACCATCCCCGATTTACGCATCCAGGTTGAGGATGCTTGTAACAATACCCCAAACTTACATCCAACATCTGTACGACAGACTCCATGCCAGAATTGCACAGTGTGACGCAGTTCATGGCGGTTCAACCTCGTACTAACCATGTTACATGGAAATGTTATTTTTCAGTTTACCAGCAAATACAGCTGTATTTTGCCATAATGTTTTGATCACGTTATCCTCTGTATTCCGTTATTATGCTGTATAAATTTCGTTGGTATCAGACGTCTCTTTCTTGGTGTTCTTTTTTCTTTTTCCGCCAGTGTATGATACTTTTACCGAGGAAACTATTAGAATTGGGAAATTCTTTAGAGCATGTACAATTTGTACATTGGCTCTTACATTTCTAAGGAACGGAATGCTGGAACAGTCGTAGTATCTAACTGAAGTATCAGTGAAATACTCGGCGTTTTCAAAAGACCACAATCAATTACGATGGCGAGTCTGAAAAACAGAACAAAAAAGAGAAAAAGAAAACCTTTCCTTAAATAAGTAAAGAATTTTCCTTCTTCCTATGAAAGATGTTTGTGCTACATTTAATAATATCTACAGTACATTACGCGAAAATCAGTCAGTTCTCAAAACTGTGACATAGACTTTGGTCAATTTCAGTGTAATCTGACAGTAAAGAAGTTTGTTTTTATTTTGTTGCTGGGAATGATTCGGTCATCACAACTGTTATGCCTAACACGCTGAACGCTGAAACACATGAGGTTTCCGATAAAAAAGTATTGATCTTTCTTTTACAGTACATTGCATTCAGTACCTACAGGACGACATGGAATATGCATTGAATATTTTCTGAAAAATCTGAGCAAATAAATACCTAGGTAAACTAGGAGACGTGAATCTTAGAGCTGTTTTTTCTAGAAAGAGTGAAGCTCTTATTTTTCAGAACAACGAATTGTAGGAAATAAGAGTTCGGTAGGCAGACTAAAAGGAACTATTTTGTTTTATCGATACTCATGCATTTTATGCATTCAAGAAAGATGAATTGCGACAGATTTTGTATTAAACAGTTTTTGTATGTGTGTGTGTGGCTGACTTGTAATTTTGTTCTGCACTGTGATTGATTGATTGGAGGTTTAACGACCACCGCGAGCAACTCAATGGGCTATAAGCAGTCTCCCGTCCCTAATTTAGGGTCACTAGTTCCAGGGAAAGGGAGAGAGCCAGTGTCGTAAGACAAACACAACATCCATGTCTCCCCGGGATTCGAAACCGGACCCCTTTTGGACGAGTGATCAGAGGCTCTGCACTGTGACTTCTGAAACAGTAGAAATGGAATATGTGACATCTTGTTTTATTCCTCAACTTGCAGTCATGTCCATTCCCCGAACGGTGAAATGTATGTATAAGATCATTTTCTGATCATCAAATTTAAGAAAAAGAAAAGTAATTCAGTGAATGAGAAGTAATTTAAGATCCGTAACTGCTTAACGGTTTAGAACAGGGTACTGTCGTGACGTCAGTGCATACGGGTTGACATAAAACGGTACAGGCTTTGGCGTCCCTTAATTTTTAGATCAAAATTTTATGGAATTTTCACAGCGACGTTTCTGGCATAATTATCTTTATACCCATCCACATTTTGAACAGTAAAGCTAAGCCACCGTTATGAATTTTCTAGGTGTAGAAGTTGTAGAATAATCCAAAGCCGCCGTTTTGATTTTTTCGCTTTCCAACCGTAGGTTGAAGCGTATATGCTCCAGCTTTTCCCGTCCGTCTGTCCGTCTGTCTGTCTGTCGGCACGATAAATCACGTAAAAATGGTTCGATTTCGATGAAATTTTTGTATGTGTTATGGGACTACCTAGGAATGAACCCCATTGAAAATGGGACAAATGGGATTAAAGGTCACGACATAGGAGCCGGATCCATTCCATTGCCCTTATGCCTCATAACTTGCGTAAATATGGTTCAATTTCAATGACGTTTTAGTATGTGGTAGGGGACTGCCACCGCCTGGGGACGAACCATATTGAAAATGGATGAAGTGGGGTGAAAGATCAGGACATCGGAGCGGGATGCATTCCATTGCCAGTATGCGTCATAACGTGCGTAAAAATGGTTCGATTTTGATGAAATTTTAATATGTAGTAGGGTACTACATGGGGAGGAACCCTATTGAAAATGGGACAAATGGAGTCAAAGGTCAAGACATAGGATCGGGATCCATTCCATCGCCCTTATGCCATACTATTAAGGTGGACGTCGAGTAATTTTGCTTCCTATACTTCCACTGGAAAAACGTTTGTACACATTTTCTTCACAGTTAGTGTGTTCTCAAGGATGGAAATTTGAACATCGATTAAAATAACTTGATATTATAACTTGGAATACTTAACATTTTCAAAAACATAACCATAATTATATTAAAAAACAATAACGTTTCCTTTGATGGTGTTGAAACCAGAAAAAAAGTTGGCGCGACCTGTACTTTGATGACGTTAGTAGATTTATAAATGTTAGATTGCATAATTATGGTTATGTTTTAGAAAATATTAAGTATCCCAAGTTATAAAATGAAGCTATTTTAATCGATGTTCAAATTTTCATCATTGGGAACGCATTAATTGTGAAGAAAATGTGTACAGAGGTTTTTCCATTGGAAGTATAGGAAGCAAAATTACTTGACGTCCACCTTAAAGGAGCAATTTTTGTATCTATGTAAATTTTATTTTGAAAACGGTTCTAAGTATTTTGATGAAGGTCGCTAACCTACCTATTTCTGGTACTAGAAATCGATTTAGCTTGATCTCGACATTGGGAAAATTCATTTAGTGGGTTAAATAACCACCCCGAGGTACCGCGTTTTTAGTGTCATGACGTCGTCTTATTAATGTTTCCCATGCTTAGAAATCTTATGACGTCACACTCTCGCGATTCAGATGTTGGTGCGCGGTCACGCCATTTGCCTCATTACGTCACACGTTGTGTGTGGATTCTATTAAAGTTTTATGACGTCACACTCCGTCGACCATCTCCCTCATTACGTCACGCGTTGTGTGCGTGATACGCTTCACTTCTATTTTCTTCTAGAACAACAAGTGAGTTGTGCCAAAGGTCACATGACTTGCCCGTGACGTCACAGTCGTAGGGGTACTCTGTTCCAGTAGACCTACGGATTTCACTCGTTTCATAGTTTGTTTACGCTTTCCAATGGTAGGTTGAAGAAGCGTATATGCTCCAGCTTTGTCCGTCTGTACGCGCGATAACTCGCGTAAAAATGGTTCGATTTCGATGAAATTTTAGTATGTGGTAGGGCACTATCCAGGAACGAATCCTATTGAAAATGGACGAAATAGAGTCAAAGGTCGCGACATATGAGTCAGATCTATTCTATTGACCTTATGCGTCATAACTTGCATAAAGATTGTTTGATTTCAATGAAATTTTATTATGTCTTAGAGGACCACCTGGGGACCAACCCTATTGAAAATGGGTTAAGTGGGTTCAAAGGTCAGGACATACGATCGGGATCCATTCCATCGCCCTTATGCGTTATAACTTACGTAAAAATGCTTCGATTGAGACAAAACTTTATCATGTTGTTCCGAAAATATACGTAACCGGTTCTGTTAAATATCATCGAAATGGGGTCAAAGATCAGGACACTGGAGCGAGATTTGTTCTACAGCCATTATCCTCATAACTTGAGTAATGATTTCTGGTATGTTGGAAAGCGTATCATAATCAATGCATTGCATGATTTTACTAACTTGTTTGTTTCGGTTCTCGGAATTTTCTAGGTAACCCGTCCTTAAGACATATCAGCATGTCAAATTTCTGATCTCTAGGCCGTTTAGAAGTGGTGGAACAATTTGCGAAATATTGAAGTAGACAATGTTCCAAAGCCGCTATTTTGATTTCGTTTTAGTTTTCGGACGTTTCTACGTATCAGAACCTTAAGACCTACTAGCGTGCCACTTTTCAGATCTCTAGGTCATTTAGAAGTGGTCAAACAATTTGCGAAAATTCCAGCAGGCAATGTTCCAAAGCCGCCATTTTGTTTTTTATGGTTTACGGACTTTTCTAGGGGTAGAAGTTGTAGAAAAATTCAAGAAGACAATATTCTAAAGCCGCCATTTTTTTTTTTTACTTTTCTCGGTATTTGTACCTTAAAGACCAATCAGCATGCCGGTTTTTAGATCTCTAGGTCATTTAGAAGTAGTCGATCAATTCGCGAAAAATTCAAGCAGAAAATGTTCTGAACACGCCATTTTGCATTTTCATTTTTTTCCCTACTTTTCTAGGTATCCGGATTTCAAAACCTTTCTGCACGCCAATATACAGATATCTAGGTCATTTAGAAGCAGTCGACACAATTCGCGAAAAAAATCAAGTAGGCAGTGTTCCAAAGCCGCCATTTTGATTTTTCTTTTTGGTTTACGGACCTTTCTAGGTCTACGGACGTTGTGACCTATCAGCATAACAATTTTCTGATCCTTAGGTCATTTTCAAGTGGTCGAACAATTCGTAGACGGAAAGACTCTGATTTTCCCATTTTCGTACTTTGCTTTATTTGTGTAGATGTCGTAAAGTAATCATACATGGATGAGTACATCAATATTTATTTAATTTACTTTCCTTAAGATTTTTCTGTTATGTTTCATAATTTTTCATGCTCATATTTTTTGATGTGCTCTAAAATTAGCACAAAAACACGAACGTAGTGCATTACATAGTAATCGAAAGGCATACGTTTCTATTCCTAGAAAGCGCATTTAATCGAGATTGTATTCTGCGAAATTACTAGCTTTGCACTCATGAGGAGAACGGGGAACGCTCGTTTCACATCCCTAAACGGAGGTGATGCATTCGCCATGACCTCAGATTTCAGGTAAACTCACGCGCTGATTGGTTGGTTTGATTATTATTCGTGGGCCAACATTCCATAGGCTGTACAGGTGTTCAATTATTGAGTGATGAACCGAAGCGAAGGAAGGCTCTCTGCATTTATCACAGAAACACGGCTTCAATGCATATGTTTAAATACCTGTTAAACATTGTATTAAAATCATGTTATATGATAACACCTCACTCGCGCTTGCGCAATATTAACCACAAATTGTGGTACGAAACAGAACAAGCTTTATATGCTATATATGGTACACAGGTGTACATGTTACATAAAAAGAAATACTGTTTTTTGTAGGGGTTACACATAAGCTGCTGCATATGAAAATTGCAACACCAACAAAGAATCGCGCTATTCAAATATAATTTTGCTCACAGATTCCCCATGTTACAGGAGATAACGGATTACATTTATAGAGCCATACAAAAATGTTTCGCTTCAAAGCTTAGTATCATGTGAAGCCACCTCAAGCAACAATAACAGCCTCTACACAGCTTAGCATTGAATCGAAGTTTTTGATATCGACCTGGGGAATAGCCAGCCAATCTGCTCCTATACAAGACCAGAGTTCATTTGTGGTGACTGGAAGAAACGCTTGACTGGCCAGTCGCTTAGGAATAATAGCCTAGCAGGCTGCTTCTATGCAAGACCAGAGTTCATTTTTGGTGACTTGCCAGTCGCTTAGGTATAATAGCATGGCAGGCTGCTTCTATGCAAGACCAGAGTTCATTTGTGGGGACTGGAAGGAACGCTTGATTGGCCAGTCGCTTAGGAATAATTGCCTGGCAAGCTGCTTCTATGCAAGACCAGAGTTCATTTGTGGGGACTGGAAGGAACGCTTGACTGGCCAGTCGCTTAGGAATGGCAGGCTGCTTCTGCTTCAGCCTGGCAGGCTGCTTCTATGCAAGACCAGAGTTGGTGACTGGCCAGTCGCTTAGGAATAAAAGCCTGGCAGGCTGCTTATATGCAAGACCAGAGTTGGTGACTTTCCAGTCGCTTAGAAATAATAGCCTGGCAGGCTGCTTCTACGCAAGACCAAAGTTGGTGACTGGCCAGTCGCTTAGGTATATTAGCCTGGCAGGCTGCTTCTATGCAAGACCAGAGTTGGTGACTCGCCAGTCGCTTAGGAATAATAGCCTGGCAGGCTGCTTCTATGCAAGACCAGAGTTCATTTGTGGTGACTCACGGTGGCGCTTTACGAGCTAGTGGCTTAGCTACCATGTCCCAGACATGTTCGATCGAGGACAGATCCAGCGAATGAGCAGGCCAGGGAAGAAGCAGCTACTGCTGTACAAGGAAGAGGCCTTGGACGTCCCGGGTCACATGTGGCAGAACATTGTCCTGCTGGAAAATAGCGCTAAGAAAACTCTGGAAGGAAGAAGGGTATCACTTCTAAAAGATCCCTCATGATCGCTGAAAGTTGAAGGTTCCCTCAATTCTTCTCAGGCAAAATTGCGAATTGAACCCAACGGACGCCCAAACCGCGACGCTTGGTGTTGGGCAGGAAAGACGCAGCACGGTACCGTTCACCACGATGTCTTCGAACACGTATGCAATCATCATGGTGCATCACGTTGAATCGTGACCCGTCAGAAAATATTGCAGTACTGTTGCCAATCAGCGAGCCAATGTCAGCCAATCATTGCAGACGGAGGCAATTGTGGTTGAGGGTCAAAGGAATGCGCAACAATGAACTGCTTGTGATCCGTCCTATATTAAGCAGACGACATTGAACTGCGCTGGAGGACAAAGCCTTACCTGTGACAGTGCTCCACTGCTGCGCTAACCGCTGTGCGATCGGTCACTGCCATGCGGTAGAGGTGTCTGTCACCCTGTGAAATCGTGCGATTTTGCGATCCACCTTTCGGATTTCTGTGCGTGAGAGCTTCATCTGTTTACCAAATGGCACAACTTTCGCATTATTAACTATATTGGTGTTTCGTCCCGTACGCGTGGCAAAAATTCAGCTTCTCTCATTCCAAACATCCATGCCTGCTCAAAGTCCGCCAGGTGTCCATAATGCGACCTTATTCGTTGAAGGTGTTCATAATGCGACTTTTTCGTCGAAGGTGCTCATAATGCGACCTTATTCGTCGAAGGTGTTCATAATGCGACCTTATTCGTCAAAGGTGTTCATAATGCGACCTTATTCGAAGAAGGTGTTCATAATGCGACTAAATTCATCGAAGGTGTTCCTGATGCGACCTTATTCAACGAAGGTGTTCCTAATGCGACCTTATTCCTCGAAGGTGTTCATAATGCGACGCCGCCCCGGTGGCGCAGTGGTCTAAGCGATGGCCTCTGATCATTTGTCCGTAAGGGGTCCGGGTTCGAATCCCGGTGAGGCATGGATGTTGTGTTTGTCGTATGGCACTGGTTCTCTCCCTTCCCTGGAACCAGTGACCCTAAATTAGGGACCGGCGACTGCTTATAGCCTAATGAGTTGCTCACGGTGGTCGTTAAACCTTCAACAAAAAAAATGCGACCTTATTCGTCGAAGGAGCATAGTGAGACACATGAAACACTCTTTCGACCAAATATCGGGCCTTCCTTAAATGAAAAATCTCGTTTGAGCCAGATCTTTAAACCCAAGACCGGGAACGTCAGAGGGCGCTACTCCGAAACCGCATGCGCATTTTCTCTGCCATTTTAATCATTTGCATGTCCCAACCTGTTGCACATATCGTGCAAGTTTCAAACTAATGTCAGCAGTCTTTCATGGTGTTGCAATTTTCACAAACATTAAATTACACTGCTGGCCACCCAAAATGAAACAGGTGGTTTGGGGAATCTGAGACCATGCTTGATGAATGGCACTTTCCAGGAGTGTGAGATTGCAGGGTTGTGGATCCAGCTGTCTGATAGCTCGTTCAACTTCATCCCACAAATTCTGGCCCATATAGTCTCCAGATAACATTGGAATGTTATCTAGAGATTTGGTTGCCACCTAAGCAAAGTAAACTCACCGGCATGTTCCTGAAACCAATTCTGTACAATACGAGCACTATGACAGGACGTATTATCTTGTTGAAAGTAGCCATTGCCACTGGGATAAACCATCCACATGACAGGTCGGATGCATTTGCTCCGCCGATGTTTGGATATGATGTGCCAGTCAGACGTTGATCAACACGAATTAAAGTGCCCAAAGCATTACAGGAAAACATTCCCCAAACCGCTGCCTCCACCAGCTTGAAGGGTTGTCGCAATGCATTTGGGGTCCATGCTTTCGTGCTGTTTCCGCCAAATTCTCACTCGGTCATCGGCATGGTGCAACTGAAAACGTGATTCATCGGACCACATAATTTGTTTCCAATTATTGACTGGCCAATCCTTGTGCTCCTCTGCGAACTGGAGACATTTTCTCTTGTTAACTGCAGACAACAAAGGTGTTCGAACAGGCCTTCGGCTGCCATATCCCATCCAATGCAGTGTACGGTGAACGGTGCATTCAGAGATCATTTGAGGGGATCCTTGATTAAGATGATCTGTAATTTGCTGCACTGTTGTTCTTCTGTTGTCTGTTACCAATTTGGACACTCTCCGTTCCGCCCGAGCAGTCACTAGTCGACGACGACCACACGTTGCACGTACAGACCCAGCATTTTGGCGAACAGACCCAGTGTGTTGGCTAACAGTCCAGTCTTTAAACACTTTAACAACAACTGATCTGGAACATTTTACGAATGCGGCGGTTTCAGTGTTACTCGCTCCATGGCTCCGAACTCCTGTAATCATCCCACATTGAAAGTCTGTAAAATCGCATTTTTTACCCATCTCGTCACCCAAAAATCATTTCTACTATTATTGCAAGCACTAAGCTTTCCTTTTTATACTAGCCTCGCCCTCTGGTGGCAACAGCTTGCAGCCCTAGCTCATTTGCTTAAAACTGTCAGGTGATCATAATAAAATGTCCACTCGGTGTATAACACCATCGTCAGAAACCAACAACATCGCAACGCTATCTAGGAATTATACAATGCATTTTAAATAAATCATGAAAATGTCCCAATAAAATAGTCCATGGTTTCGATATAACTTTAGGGACATAATCATTTCAGCAACGAGATCCGAATGATGCAATATATAGGTTCTCCATAAATAATGACAGTAATAGCTTACCTGACGTGTTTATAATGTATACCTCATTCCACTTTAGAGTACAGGAACCGGTCGTAACCAGGCGAGACATGGTGGTTGTTAACTTTCCGTTACGAAGATCATATTTATGCTCCCTGACTCTGGTAATCAAGTTCCTTTTTGCAGAACCAATATATACAGTATCATTAGTGTCAGGAACAACGGCTTGTAGAGGTATGGTGTATACGCCGTACCTAGTATGTGGAGGCACCATGTCCCGATCCTTCTTAATTAAGGCATAAATATTTCTAGTTGTAAGGCCAAAGTCAATATTATAGGGTTTGTACTTATTTCTTAGTACATTAACAATCCTGGGCACATACGGGAAGTGTTTCTACAAAACGGGGTTTACGTAAGTCTCTAGAAAGAGTCGAAACATTAGACTTCTTAATTTGCCGGAGCAAGCTATCCACCACCGACGACTCGTATCCATAATGACAGGCTATTTGTTTTATCTTGACCAGTTCCAAATTTCGTAATCTAGGGTTGGATGAGTGTGAAAATGCTCTACGTAATAAAGATCGAATAACCACAAATTTATAATTAGTCGGATGACAAGACCAGACCGATATAATTTCAACACTTGAAGACGGTCTCCTGAAAACGGAAAACTGCAAATGGTTCAAGGGGGTCCATCCCAAAATAAAATCCAAAAAAGGTAAACTCCGGTTTTGTTCAATTTCAAGGGTAAAATTGATAGACGGAACTTTTGAGAAACAATACTCAGAAAATAAAACTAGATCTGAAACAGAATATGTCCAAAACAACAAAATGTCATCCACCTATCTTACAAATAATAACTGAGTTTGAGGGTAGGCGGATAAGATGTCCTGTCGTGTTTAGTCGATATTTTAACTTTCAATGTTTTTAACACGAATCATTATTCATGGAGCAACTGAAGGTCATTTAGAACATTTCAATGCAGTAAATAAACTTGATTATTAAATTAATACATTTATTTAGGTATAATACAATGCATTTATTTCCGTTGCTCACGACCACACCGAGTAAAACTATGGTGCATACTAAGTGGAATCAAATCATAACAACAAACAATAAGGTTTACAAATTCCTGACATTCAGCTGTACTTAATTAGGTGAATTAATGAATGTTATTGTCATCAAACCAATGAAAGAAGATATGTGTCATAAAAGTAAATAATTATGGTAGCGGAAATAGTAAGTATTGCGATTGTTTAGTTTTTCGAAAACAATATCCATTTTTATTGTTATTATTATCATATATTATTCAGATTTAGACGAACCTAAGAAAACGATCCTGACACAGATGAAAAATGATGTAGGTACGAAAGTTCATCTGCTCATGCGCAAAATGAAATCTGACAAGATAGAATAAAAAGCTGAATCGCAAATGTGTTAGTGAGGAGGGTTGGTAATGTTTGGTCTAGGATATTTACAGGTTTCACCTTCATCATGCTATACATAATTTGAAAGCTCTCGTCAATAGCAGGAAACCAAATTTTGCTATGACTCACCGTTTATGAGATATATGAGAAAATTAACCTCGGCGGTTCGCCGGCTACTTCCGTTACCCATTTTGGATTTATCGAAATTCTTTACTTGTGATTGACTTTAGTACTTCCGGGAAAGATGCATAGCACAAAAAAAGGAAATCATGGAAATTCTGTGCGAAACGAAGAACTGCTGCTTCACGCATGCCATTTATTTATTGCGGAATAGAGATGATTCATCTACAACATGTCAAATCATTCATGTTGAACGCGAATCAGTGACTGATATAATGTTTGTGATTCTCGATAAATACTGCGAATAACTCTTCTTCCAATGGTTTAAGGATTTTGTCAAACATTTCCTCCCTTATTTTTATATCGGAGATTTGATCGGCCTTGCAGACAAAGAACTATCTGGCGTTCTGCAAAAAAAAAAAAAAAAATCAAAAATTTTCCGCCATGGCGTTTTCTACGGTATGTTGCATTCTAGACAAAATCAGAATATATAAAAAAAATCAATCTCTAGACAACAGGTCTACAATCCAGTATCAGAAATTCGAAAAGTTCCGAAAACCAAAGTCTTTTCGTAGAGTGTGGAGCGGCAGTAATATCTGCATAACAAGGCTTTATTTGGCGCTCGAAAAGCTGATCCAACTCATTCTTCACTCGCACGCCACTCAAGGTGTGACGTGGAGGCATGAGTTAAGGTGCATGACATCCTCAAGCTAGATGTCCTGCACCTTAACTCCATGTATGCTGCAGGTAGATGTACAGAATATAACCTTGTTTGACAGACGTACTGTTTAACTGCAGATACGTATTTAGCTTAGTTTGAACCAGTAGCTTATATGTCCTAGATTATTTACGTTTCTACATTTAATTTCACTAAGTCATTTACCAGCATATAAATAAACTGCAATACCTATACTATTTATAGTCTTTAGATGTACCACTTAGTGTGATTATTCATACGCTTCTCTGCAGAAATACTAATGTGTTTGATAACCGTTCATTTGAAGATGTCTATGTTTAAGTTTTACCGACTTTGTTTCTTGAAAATTAAATATCCTTGAGTATTTATGGTTTATAATTATCCCATTATTTCATTGACCAATAAAGTAAACTCTATAAACACAGTAAACTCTATAAACACAGTAAACCCTATAAACACAGTAAACTGCAATAGTATTTGTTGTCCTTTTTTATCCCACTTAGTGTGAATATTCATACTTTTTGCTCCAATATTAATGTTTTATTATGGGATGCTGCACTAGACTCCACTGGGGGAGCTACCTTTATTCTGAAATCCGAGACACAATTGGCCCCAAAGGTTTCGGGACAGGGATTCTGGACCTGCATTTTGGAAAGATATTTTTGGCTGGTACCGACAGTGCAGTTGCTGCCACATCCTTTGAAATGCTCCCCAAAGCAAAAGCGACACGTTACATGCATATTTGTTCTGAAACGCCACCGCAAGGAAGAGCACAGAAAATCAGTAAAATTTTTATCTCAAGGAAATTATATCAAACATAGGAGAAAGAAATAACTTTGAATTCACTGCAGAAAGTGACTTACAACTGGCGAAATTGAAGGAATCGCTGAATGAATTGCCCTCGTTTTTTTTTTTTTTTTTTTTGCTGCATTGCTTTCTACAGCAATAGTTCAATGAATACACCCGACGTAGTTTTGTTTGGTAATAGTTCAATGATCACACAATCGATTTCATTCATAAAAAAATCCTTCTTAATGGTTTTATAATGCTCTCATCATCCAGTTTTAGCGTATTTACAAGAAACTAACTAAATTGTATTTCTTTTTCTGGGAGTTGAACGACAATCGTGAGCACTTCAACGGACTAAAAATACGTCCAAATTTTCCGGGGAGAGACCGAAATCACACTAAAATCGAATCTCGGTGATGCGCAACTCTACGCATCACCGAGATTCGAACTGGGACCTATCTCGGATGAATGATTAAAAACCAGCGACTCGTACTACACGGCCACTGGGGTAGCATAAATTGTACTACACGACTATAAAATGTTTACGGTTCTTATGACTAGCCTAAGCATGTAGAACCTAAACTCAGCTACTTCACGAAATTGCATCAGCCCATTAGCGAAAGTCGTTAAAAGAAGAGTCCCTCTCTTCGTTTTGTTACAGCGATGTAGTACAACAAAAATCCGTTTTCTGTTCAATTGTTTATTCATCCCAAACAATCAGTATGATATGCACAGTGCAGTATTTAAATAATGATAATGATTTGTTATAAAAATCCCGATAAAGCACACGGATCGGCAAAGCATGGTTAGTTGATATGCCATTTATCAGCTATGTGGTGGCAACATCGTTTGCGTCAGAATTGCGCAGATGAGTACTCACGCTGTGTATGACGTCATTCGGTGGAAGAACATTGTCACGGCTCTGTCATGGAGCAGAGAGCAAATATCCGGTTTTTGTTTGCATATCGGTAAAACTGCGTTAGAGTAAATAGACGAAGTAATCGCTCTGTCCACGTTATTTTATAAACAACGCATAGCAACTGAAAAATTGTTCTAGCACCGCTGGGATCGAACCCCAGATCTATCGATAACTAGCCGAGTGCGTTCACTTTACGCTACCATGCCAACAATTCACAATGCTATGGGTAGTTTATCAGTCAGCACCTGACTGCACAAATCCGTATTGATGGGCTCAGCAACTGATGTGTCGCCATCTGGTGGCATTCAACAGAGCAAGCTATTTAATTACAGTTGATAAATCGAAAGTGCGATAGAAAAGGTAAATATATTTCAAACACGTGGAGATAATGTAAATAGACGAAGTCATCGCGCTATCCACGTTATTTTATAAACAACGCATAGCAACTAAAAATTGTTCTAAATTGTTTCAGAACAATTTTTCAGTTTTTTTATAAAATAACGTGGATAGAGCGATGACTTCGTCTATTTACATTATCTCCACGTATTTTAAATATATTCAAGATTGTTGAATTGTTGCGTGATGTGTATGGAGATAACTTCCTCTCGCGTGCACAATCATTCCAATGGTATGCACGTTTCAAGGAGGGGTAAAACGATTTGGAAAATGACGAAAGGCTCAGACGCCCGATTTCAATGTGCACGTCTGAACACATTGAGAAAGTTCGCGAAAGGATAAGAAGTGCTCATTGTGTGACCTTGAGGATGATGGAATGTGTGCTCGATGTTAGTGTTGAGACGACTCGTAAAACTTTAGTGCAAGATTTGGGAAGCAAAAGATTTGTACTCGTTTTGTTCTGCATGCTTTGTCAGACGATCAGAAACATGCACGAGTAGAGTACGCAAAAGGCATCCCGAAAACCGTAGAAATAATGCGAAATTTTCTCCAAATCACTGTGACAGGTGACGAGACATGGTGTTTACATTGTGATGCTGAAACGAAGCGTCAGAGTGCTCATTGGAGGTCACCACAGTAACCCAAAGAAAAGAAGATCAGGTTACAGAAGTCCAAAATCAAGACAATATGTGTGTGCTTTTACGACAGCAAGGGAATTCTGGCAGTCCCAGTGGCGCAGTGGTCTAAGCGATGGCTTTTGATCATTGGTCCGAGATGGGTCCGGGTTCGAATCCCGGTGAAGTTTGGGTGTTGTGTTTGTCTTACGATGCTGGCACTTTCCCTTCCGTGGAACCAGTGGCCCTAAATTAGGGACGGGCGACTGCTTGTTGTCCACTGAGCTACTCACGGTGGTCGTTGAACGTCCAATAAAAAAAAATAAAAAAATAAAGGGGATTCTCCATCACTAGTTCATTCGTTAAGGTTCAACTGCCACTGGCAATGCTAAACATCCATTTTGGAACGATTGTGGAAGAGCATTTTTCGTGTCTGGTCTGAGAACAGAAACGGGCGATGGTTCCTTCTTCACTATGACGCACCCGCACATAGAGTAAATGATGTACAGTAATTTATTGCACGAATACAAGTGTGGTTACTCAACCATTATCCCTATTCTCAAGTGTGGTTACTCAACCATTATCCCTATTCTCAAGTGTGGTTACTCAACCATTATTCCTATTCTCAAGTGTGGTTACTCAACCATTATCCCTATTCTCAAGTGTGGTTACTCAACCATTATCCCTATTCTCAAGTGTGGTTACTCAACCATTATCCCTATTCTCAAGTGTGGTTACTCAGCCATTATCCCTATTCTCAAGTGTGGTTACTCAACCATGATCCCTATTCTCAAGTGTGGTTACTCAACCATGATCAATATTCTCAAGTGTGGTTACTCAACCATTATCCCTATTCTCAAGTGTGGTTACTCAACCATTATCCCTATTCTCAAGTGTGGTTACTCAACCATTATCCCTATTCTCAAGTGTGGTTACTCAACCATTATCCCTATTCTCCAGATTTATCACCGTGTGATTTCTTTCCATTCCCTAAACAATCTGCTAAAAGAAAATGTTTTTCAAGACATTGAAGACATACAAAGAACTGTGACATCAGTTCTTCACTCCATACTAAAAGATGACCTCTGCAAGTCCTTACTTTCGTTGGCTGATCGTACCACTTCTTGTATTAACGTATAAGGAATGTACTCCGAATAAAATACATTCATGTATGTTTTCTTGCCTTTCCAATTTTTTTAAAATTTGGTCTTATTACTTAACTGCCGCGCGTGTATTAAAATGCTTCAGGTATTAATATTAAAGTTTTCCTTTACAAAATTATGCTGCGTGTTTACAAAACATCCAGTCAAACTTTCGAAACATAATCAGCTGCACATCAGCTATCAGATTAGATCACAAGTACTGGATTTTAGGAAGGGAGAGTCTGATCCCAGGTCTTAAACAACCCATGGAAATAGGAAGCTAGGAGATTTGGGCTAGAATGCCCAATAGGAAAGTGACACGGAACCGAGTTAGAAAAGGGGAGAAAGACGCCGATATTTATTACCGGTTGGAGGGGCCAGTAATCGGTTTCTGACGGCTTAAAGTGCCTAACCGACGCACGGCGGATATTTAGTGGTTCGGGCGTTCGTACTTGTCTGGGACCGAACCTGAAGTTTTCCCGTGGCAGTCACGAACGTTGACCACTAGGCCATCAGCGCTGATTTCGGTCTCAGTTTTTAAAGCTCGAGCCCGTCCGAGTCTGATGTATGTCAGCTGGGCTTTTATATTGTAAGACAGAGCCCGAAAACCATGACTAACCTGTTTAAGCATTAACAAATAATAATTTTTTATTGCAGACTTCCAGTCTATCATTTTCCTGCAATTAATCGATAATCTTTCTCAACTGAGGAGTGGAGAATGGACCTCTATCCGTTTCAAAAGCATAGCATCACGATTTTCTTTGGCCATTAGTTTCCCCCTGAAATACTTAAGGCGGTCAGACATCCGAAGAGATCGGGCGGCATTGCAATCTACGCACTCTGCTCAAAAGAATTAGCCAAGGAGGTTAGAATAGATTTAGCAAAGATGACGTCGCGAACTTGATGCACTTTGAATATACGACTTTAACTCCTAATCGTCTCACCAACATGGCGTCAGGGGCTGTGATTGTCTGTGACGTCATGATCGTGACCTTTTTTGTGCCCGGACTGAGTGCGGACAGCCCGCCTCAGCACTGCTGCACATAGCGATGAAAAATAGTGATGGACCCCGGTCACGTTTTCATCACTGCTGCACAAAGTGGTGCATCATTAGTCGTCTCCTTCCTTTGGGTCACTTTCCTTCAATTTTCCCTTCTGTCATTCTTTTCAATAGGCAATCTCCCCTTAACACATGTCCTATCCAGTTGTATTTTCTTTTTATTATGGTCTTTAGTGAATTCCTTTCTTTCCTCAACTCTTTGCAATATTTCATCATTAATAATGTTTTCAATCCACTTTATTTTCTCCATTCTCCTCGATAACCATATTTCAAATGCCTACAACATTTGAGCTTCCTTCTTCCCAATTGTCCACGTTTCTGCCCCATAAAAATATACTCTATCTACCAACAAATGATTGGACACCTGTAATAGCAAAGGAAAACGAAGTTTATTCACCTCCAATAGTTGGTGGAGCCTCTACGAGCGGCGATTACAGCTGCGACCCTTCGGGGCATACTCTCAACCAGGCGCTGTACGACGGCTAGAGGTATTTTCTTCCACTCGGCTTGGAGAAGACAGGTCAGTTCCTTCACCGATTTCGGACGGGGGGGGGCACCCCTTAAGCTCCAACGCGTCCCAGAAGTGCTCGATAGGGTAAAGGTTCGGGCTCTGCGCAGGCCAGTCCATTCGATTAACCCCACTGTCACCATAACAAGCCATGGTGGACCGCGCAACATGACAGGTGGCATTGTCATCCTGAAAGTAACATGGGTCCACCCCGTAAAACTGCCACAACGTAGGATGCGCATGTTCATCCAAAATGGTGCATTAGGTCTCGACGTTGAGTCTACCAGGAATTGCGACCAAGGGTCTCATGCCATACCAGGAGAAACACCCCCATAGCATAATTCCACTGCCGCCGAACTACACAGTTGGCACAATACATTCCGGCAGGAGGCGTTCTCCAGGCAGACGCTAAACCCAGTCACTGCCATCCGAACAGTAGAGGGTGAACCTTGATTCGTCGTTCCAGAGAACCTGTTTCCACTGTTAAACAGTCCACTGTCGACGTTCTTTGCACCACGTTAGCCGAGCAGCGCTATTGGACTTAGTGATCAAAAGCTTGTGGGCGGCAGCACGTCCATGATAACGGAGCAGATGGGCTCCTTTACGGATGTTATTCATCGAAAGAACACTCCCGGAAGCCTGTTGAAACTCCTCGCGGATGTGGCCCATCGATTTGGTGCGGTTCTTCCGAATTTCTCTGGCCAGCACCTGTCGGTCTCTAACTCCCAGTTTTGTGGGTCTGCCGCGTCGGGGCACATTCCGACAGTCACCTCTCATCTTCCACTTGCCAATCAGGTAGGCTACTGTCGATTTTGGGTACTTTAACTCGCTGGATATGTAACGTATCGATCGGCCATTTCTGTGATACCCGACGATTACACCTTTCTCGAAATCAGAGAGCCCCGAACTGCGGGGCATCTTGCATGCGACTGGTTGCATTGTTGTTTCCCACACGATATTTAACGGCAGCGGCCGTGACGTGTATCAGGACCGCAGATATCGTTGATTGCAGGGGTGTCCAATTACTTGTTGGTAGATAGTGTATAAGAGAACATTATATTCTCATTTTTTACATAATGTAAGAATAATGAGAAACATATCAGAACATCTATGTAAGCATAGTTCAAACTAAGTGTTTGAAATGGCCTCTCTGCGCGTTAACGCGCGTTCTCTGTCGTCAGAGATGCAAATTATACAAATTTACCAAGCAGCGCATTTTGCGTTTTGTAACAGGCTTCATACTTACATAAACAAAGACACCGCTCTTTTTACGTTTTATCAACACATAGCAACCGAAAAATTGTTGTCCTGTCACCGCTATGGATGCGAACCCAGATCTCTCGATATATATCAGAAATACAATTTTTCGGTTGCTATGAGACCGGATAACGATTTTGCTGTTGCTATGTGTTGAAAAAACGTGGAAAGAGCGATGTGCTTGTTTATTCACTGATGCTACGTATTTGGAGGATTTTCACCTGATACGTACCTTCTCAAAATGTGCTTTAACTTCAAGGGGAAGAGTTTCTGGCCCACAGTGTTCGTAGAGGAAATGTATTTCATCACAATGCGCAATGAAACACCATCCAAAAATTTGACTAGACCTTTTGGGAAACGCCATGCATAGCGTTTTGTGAAGCATGAATTTCAATTCTAACAATTTCGCTCATCAGTTCGCTGTTTAGCACTGCAAATTAAAGTACTGCATTAGAGAGCAGTCAGAGCTTCCAATGAAATCCCTCTTTGTGCAAAGGCGACATCTTGAATGGGGAAGCGAACTTGATTATGAATTGCGCGACGTGGACGTTGTTTGGAATTGCGAAATCGAATGAGGTTGTTTCGAAGTGACAACGCGTGCAATTGGAACATTTGGACATCTTGTATAAAGAGACGTTTGTGTAGGGATACGGAACTCTCCTCCCGCGTACTTCAACATTTCTAAATTCTTTGGTTTTAAAGAAACATTGTTCACATCCATAAATACACATACATAGTTGTTCCCTGATTATACACATATTTTCTTAATTCCATTGACATTTTTCGCCTATTACTGTTTTTCAGCTATCTTAGAAGTGAGATCAGAATTTAAACGGCTTATATATTACCTTTCTAGAAGACTCTTGAAATTACTTGATTAAATTACTTGATTAGGTTATTCCGGTATTGACAAGGGCCTTACTAAATGATGCGTAAGGATGTCATGGAGTTGATAAAGTACAGGCATTTTGTCGGGAAAAAAAGAGTGATCTTAACAATGCGAGAACTTCAGGTGTAAGGGGTCTAATTACCGGGGAATATATTGAATCTCTGCCAGCTAAGCACCAAGTGTGATGCATCACAGATGCTGTGGTTGACAACGAGGCGTTGATGAATTTCTCCGATCACCGATTTTCTCGTATCACAGCAGGCGTCCTCATCCCAAAGGCATATTAATTTCCAGTCCCTCCAGTGATTCATGATAATCATTTCTTCTCATATTCAACGCGCAGAGAGGAACTCCGAACTCTACCATGTTTTCTTTATCGACAACAGGAGATATTAAAATTTTTTCTCCACTTCCAAAAAGTATAAGTTTAATCTGATACAGATATTTGGAATTCAGAAAAGTAAAATTTGTCTCTAAAAGCTCACAACACATCAAACTTTGTAACAAAAGAAATCAAAAGCAAGAATTTTTTTTATTTATATATTAAATCTTTGTGTGTGTATTATCGGATATCACTTGTCAATAAAGGGAACTTACCAGTCTTGTCTTCCGTGTTAATTTTTAGCAAGACAAATTGAATATTTATTAGATAATTAAGTACCATGTCCATTTCGTTTTTAAAGAAAATGGCTACTCAAGGAAAATTATGGATATTAATGAATTCCTAAAGAAAAATGTAGGTTGAAAAATAAGTAATGAAATAATTATTAAATGTTCGTTGATCGGTTGTTTGAGTTCAATGACGGAAGGACAAAAATGGGCTAATGGGCTTTAATCGCACGTTTAATGACCGAATCACAAAATACTAAATGGAACACCAAAATTCTACAAAGCAGCTCGTATAAGACAGGATAAAAGAACACAACAAGAAATGGTACAATAAAGCTTAGTTGGTTGGCTCATTTGAGTTTAGTGGCACATAAGTAAATGCTTATAACTTTCGCAGAACCAGATGTTTTTTCAAGGAATGGCTTCTCAAAATGGTTTTTCAAGGAATGGCTGAGGCTCTCTATATATATTTATTACGTGGGACTACCTTTGGCATTCAAAACCGCCCGAATCCTCCTTGGATGATGACATAACTAAATGCTTATAACTTTCGCAGAACCAGATGGTTTTTCAAGGAATGGCTTCTCAAAATGGTTTTTCAAGGAATGGCTTCTCAAAATGGTTTTTCAAGGAATGGCTTCTCAAAATGGTTTTTCAAGGAATGGCTGAGGCTCTCTATATATATTTATTACGTGGGACCACCTTTGGCATTCAAAACTGCCCGAATCCTCCTTGGATAATGACATAACTAAATGCTCATAACTTTCGCAGAACCAGATGGTTTTTCAAGGAATGGCTTCTCAAGATGGTTTTTCAAGGAGTGGCTTCTCAAAATGGGTAAAAGCTCGCCAAGAAGTGCATTTAAGGACAGAAGCACAAAGGAAAAGGAACACCAAAGTAACAGAGAACCACATGTACAAGACAGGATATAAGAACGTAAAAGAGACGGTGTAAATGTTGTTTGGTTTGTTAGTTGGCTACTTCTGTTTACTGTCTCAAAGGCCTCAGTAAGAATAAATGAGCTAATCACCACAATTACAAAAACAGAAAATAAAGAACACCAAAGTGCAATAAAAGACACATTTCAAACAAGATACAAGTAAATAGCGCGAAACAGTGTATAAAGACGACACAAGGACGATGGACTGCTCAAATTCAAACATAGAGATACAACGTAAAAAAGACACCACTATAGACACGTCGCGCTGACCGTTGAAAGGTGATCAAGAGCTTTTTTGAGTCGTCTAGCAAAGCAGTTGAAAGAACGAAACTAGTGTGTTTGCAACAAAACCGAGAACGTACACATACACTATCTACCAACAAGTAATTGGACACCCTGCAATCGACGATATCTGCGGTCCTGATACACGTCACTGCCGCCGCCGTTAAATATCGTGTGGAAAACAACAACGCAACCAGTCACATTCAAGATGCCACGCAGTTCGGAGCTCTCTGATTTCGAGAAAGGTGTAATGGTCGGGTATCACAGAAATGGCCGATACATACGTGACATATCCAGCGAGTTGAAGTACCCAACATCGACAGTGGCCTACGTGATTGGCAAGTGGAAGATGAGAGGTGACTGTCGGAATGTGTCCCGACCCGGCAGACACAAAAACCTGGGAGTTAGAGACCGACGGGTGCTGGACAGAAAAATTCGGAAGAACCGCTCCAAATCGATGGGCCACATGCGCGAGGAGTTTCAACAGGCATCCGAAAGTGTTATTTCGATGAATACCATCCCTAAAGAAGCCCATCTGCTCAGTTATCATGGACGTGCTGCCGCCCACAAGCCTTTGATCACCAAGTCCAATAGCGCTGCTCGGCTAACTGGTGCAAAGAACGTCGACAGTGGACCGTTGAACAGTGGAACACAGGTTCTCTGGAGCGACGAATCAAGGTTCACCCTCTTCCGTTCCGGTGGCAGGGTCTGGGTTTGGCGCCTGCCTGCAGAACGTCTACTGCCGGAATGTATTCTGCCAACTGTGAAGTTCGGCGGCGGTGGAATTATGCTATGGGGGTGTTTCTCCAGGTATGGCAAGGGACCCTTGGTCGCAATTCCTGGTAGACTCAACGCCGAGACCTACTGCACCATTTTGGATGAACATGCGCTTCCTACGTTGTGGCAGTTTTACGGGGTGGACCCATGTTACTTTCATGTTGACAATGCCACCTGTCATGTTGTGAGGTCCACCATGGCTTGGTATGGTGACAATAGGTTTAATCGAATGGACTGGCCTGTGCAGAGCCCGGACCTTAAGCCTATCGAGCACCTCTGGGACGAGTTGGAGCGTCGACTCAAGGGGTTCCCCCACCGTCCGATATCGGTGAAGGAACTGACCTGTCTTCTCCAAGCCGAGTGGGGAAAATATCGCTAGCCGTCGTACAACGCCTAGTTGAGAGTATGCCCCGGAGGGTCGCAGCTGTAATCGCCATGCGTGGAGGCTGCACCAACTATTGAAGGTGAATAAACTTCGTTTTCCTTTGCTATCACTGGTGTCCAATTACTTGTTGGTAGATAGTGTAATACAAGAATGATCCAGAAAAGTAATATAAAGCATTTTTTAAACATATGGTGAAACGTATTTTATCCGCCCAGAAGTACTGTTTGGGATGGAAATAACTCCCGAAACAAGAATGCAAAACAGTCTTTTTACTACCCAAAAGCTATGCAGCAGAACACCGTGAATGGGAGACCTTCTAAAATTACCTAGAAGCATGACAAGCCAAACTGCTTAGGAAAAAACAAGAGAGTTACTCTCCTGTTAACAGGCGAAACAGATGAAGTCGTGAATTGATTGTGTAGAGAGCTCATCTCTTAAACAACGAGTAGCGTAAGTTATATCCTTACATGTGCCGAAAACTTTGTGCTAAAAGCTACTGGACCGCCCCTGTTGCACAGTGGTCTAAGCGCTGGAATCTGAAAATTCATCCGAGAAGGGCCGGGCCCGTATCCCGGTGAGGCATGGATATTGTGTCTGTCTTACGGTACTGGTTGTATGTCTATTCCCTGGAACCAGTGGCTTTAAATTAAGGAGGACGACAGCTCATATCCCATCGAGTTGCTCAAAGTGGTAGTAATCTTTTTTTTTGGGGGGGCTTAAAACAGTACTTAACTTGGTGGGCCCTTAAAAAAGTAAGTCATTAAACTGCATGAAGACAGATGAAGCAGTTATATTGATCATAGGGATGAAAGAAATCAGTTATTCCACCGTAGAACGGTATCAGACGGATTGTACAATGTGTAAATAACGCTTCCCTAATATTAATGGCAATCTTAAAATTAAAAAGAAAAACATTCCTTTTTGCTTCAAGATGGAATGTTTTTTCCCTTTGCAGACACACTCAAATTATTTGTAACTTCGAACACCTGCGCGAACTGCTTCTAGATGTGAATTATTATAGCGCAGATATTTAATTGTTGAGGTCGTCGCAGTGGCGCTGCTGCATACAAGTTACGCAGAAATGCAACGTCGCGTTACAATCCATAGTTTTTCATATTTGATGCATATATATAGTTCGCAGCACCAACAGGCTGAATTTTTGTGCCACTGTCGCCGGCATCCCGTAAAGAGAGCCAAAGAACGTGTTCCAGAAGATATATGTGCTTGTTTTTCTCTTCGTCCCAAGCTTTATCTTTTTTTTTTTATTTTTTTTTTTTTGGTTGGAGGTTTAACGACCACCGTGAGCAACTCAATGGGCTATAAGCAGTCACCCGTCCCTAATTTAGGGTCACTGGTTCCCGGGAAGGAAGAGAGCCAGTGCCTTAAGACAAACACAACATCCATGCCTCACCAGGATTCGAACCCGAACCCCTTACGGGCGAATGATTAGAGGCCATAGCTTAGACCACTACGCCACCGGGGCGACGCTTCATCTATTGCACCAAACTGTGACCTAAAATAGAAGTCTATTCTCAAAGCTTTCAATGTGCGTACAAATCATTAAACTGCAATAAAAACCGATTTACTTTTGTATCTGTTGTACCGCAGAATCATATATCTAAAATGATTAGTAACTACCGTATTAGTTCTCCAGCGACAAAACGATTTAATTTTTTAACTGAAAATTAAACCATTCTGAATCCGAAGAAAACAATTTATTTTTGAGGAGTTTAACGACTACGCATGTCCTGTAACTGATGGAAAAGTAATTCTTCCAGGCTGATGTTCCAAAACAGAAATCTGTGCAGACGGAAAAACGGAAGGACTAACATACCGAGAATTTCACACTTTCCTATATCCGGTTTTCTATACAGTGAAACCTGTCTAAAATATCATCTACGGTTCTGTGGGGAAAATGAGCATTTTGACAGGTGATTGCTAAGCAGAGTGGTTCAATTTGCAAAAGCATCTCCTCTCTACACTTGAAAATAAAACAAAAGATTTACTTTTTGAATACAGCCTGCTGTAAAGTGTTTGTACTTTCCTTCTTGCCATTTCGCAATTTAAGAATGTTATTTACTAAATTATTCACTAAGAGCCAGAAGACTGAGGAGTGGGGTAAAGTTTTCGGAACATACGTACATTGTTACAAATTGGGCCCTGCTACATATTAA
Organism: Macrothele yani; assembly: GCA_039090855.1. NCBI lineage: Eukaryota > Metazoa > Arthropoda > Arachnida > Araneae > Macrothelidae > Macrothele > Macrothele yani. The sequence continues at coordinate 117,125,002 of CM077002.1, read as the reverse complement.
GCCAGAAAAAATGGAAGGTAAGAAGACGCCGAACGCGATAGCAGTACTACTGCGGTTGAGTTTAAAATCCATTTCCATCCTCCCTCTTCTTTCTCTTTCTTAAAGTCAGCGATGTGTTCTTCTGCTATCTGGAGGGGACTATCAAGCGTGCTCAAATGATATTGCAACTATGTAAGTAGTATAGGTTCGTTATGATGAGGGAAGATGAACTCCTTCGAGGGCTTCATTCTCTCATTCAGGACAATTAAAGATCAAACATCCGTACCCCAGTTAACCTAAAATCATACCGTCTGTAAAACAAAATTCTAAGAATGTGAGAGACCTCAAGGACTGTGACGTACTGCATAGGTGAAGCACCTTTCAAGAAGACATATCAGTAGCTATTCATTCCGTTGGTGTAATTTAATTGGTTAGAACAACTGGTTTCGGAGCGACAAGGATTCCATAACCAACAAATTTTGTGAATTTCACAGGACCACCCACGATTTATAATCTCGTGAAGGGTGATGACAGGGAGAAAAACAGAAACAGGTGTTTCATATTTTTAAACTTGCGGCTTTTCGTTATCTGTTCAGAACTTAAGTTCCGCATGTCGGTGACCGCTTCTGCAGGTGGTCGCCAAATAAAGGACTCCTATGCATTGTTCCTATAAGTGATAACGTCTGTGCCAGGCAAAACACTCAGATTCATTGGGTGACCGCGCAATGCGAGTGATACCTAACACAGGTTTCGGGGTATTAAGTAGAGACAAAACAAATTTGTCCCCGATGATAAGACGCAGCACTACAAATCATGTATGGAAGATCCTTCTACTCAATAGAAGCATCAAGAAAATACTTCCCAGTTATATATATTTTTACAATCAGAGTGATTGGTACAGTATTGACAGTTTAAATTGTTTCCATTAGAGCTTTTAAATACATTTTAGCTATCTACTGCGCCTTAAGAATACATGAAATCTGGAAATTGATTTTTTGCTTACATACTTTTAGGCACTGTACACTGGCGAGTACATGTAACTTTTCTCACCTGGTGCATACCTAATTGTTCATAACATTCTACTAAAGTTCCTTACATACCTTCAAACACTGTGCACTGGCGAGTACAACATGTATCCTTCCACTCCTGGAGCACAAATAATTGTTCATGACATTCTACTAAAGTTCCGTACATACTCTTAGACACAGTGCACTGGCGAGTACAACAAGTAACTTTCTACTCCTGGTGCATAACTAATTGTTCATAACTATCTACTTATGTTCCTCACATACTTTTAGACACTGCGCACTGGCGAGTACAACGTGTTACTTTCCTCTTCTGGTTCATAACTAATTGTTCATGGCATTCTACTAAAGTTCCTTACATACTCTTACACACTGTACACTGGCAAGTACAGCATGTAACTTTCCTATCCTGGTGCATAACTAATTCTTCATGACATTCTACTAAAGTTCCTTACATACACTTAAACACTATGCACTGGAGAGTACAACATGTAATTTTCCACTCCTGGTGCATACCTAATTGCTCATGACATTCAACTAAAGTTCCTTACATACTCTTAAACACTATGCACTGACGAGTACAACATGTAACTTTCCTATCCTGGTGCATGACTAATTGTTCATGACATTCAACTAAAGTTCCTTACATACTCTTAAACACTATGCACTAGCGAATACAACATGTAACTTTCCACTCCTGGTGCATAACTAATTGTTCATGACATTCTACTAATGTTCTTAACATACTCTTAGACAATGTACACTGGCGAGTACAACATGTAACTTTCCTATCCTGGTGCATGAGTAAATTGCTCATGGCATTCTACTAAAGTTCCGTGCGTACTCTTAGAGACTCTGCACTGGCGAGTACAACAAGTAACGTACCACTCCTGGTGCATAACTAATTGTTCATGACATTCTACTAAAGTTCCTTAATACTCTTAGACAATGTACACTGGCGAGTACAGCATGTAACTTTCCCATCCTGGTGCATAACTAATTGTTCATGACATTCTACTTATGTTCCTTACATACTTTTAGACACTGCGCACTGGCGAGTACAACCTGTTACTTTCCACTCCTGGTGCATAACTAATTGTTCATGACATTCTACTAATGTTCCTTACATACTCTTAGACACTGTACACTGGCGAGTACAACATGTAACTTTCCTATCCTGGTGCATGAGTAATTGCTCATGGCATTCTACTAAAGTTCCGTGCGTACTCTTAGAGACTCTGCACTGGCGAGTACAACAAGTAACGTACCACTCCTGGTGCATAACTAATTGTTCATGACATTCTACTAAAGTTCCTTAATACTCTTAGACAATGTACACTGGCGAGTACAGCATGTAACTTTCCCATCCTGGTGCATAACTAATTGTTCATGACATTCTACTTATGTTCCTTACATACTTTTAGACACTGCGCACTGGCGAGTACAACCTGTTACTTTCCACTCCTGGTGCATAACTAATTGTTCATGACATTCTACTAATGTTCCTTACATACTCTTAGACACTGTACACTGGCGAGTACAGCATGTAACTTTCCTATCCTGGTGCATAACTAATTGTACATGACATTCAACTAAAAATCCTTACATACACTTAAAACACTATGCACTGGAGAGTACAACATGTAATTTTTCACTCCTGGTGCATAACTAATTGTTCATGACATTCAACTAAAGTTTCTTACATACTCTTAAACACTATGCACTGGCGAGTACAACATGTAACTTTCCCTTCCTGGTGCATAACTAATTGTTCATGACATTCAACTAAAGTTCCTTACATACTCCTAAACACTACGCACTGGCGAATACAACATGTAACTTTCCACTCCTGGTGCATAACTAATTGTTCATGACATTCTACTAATGTTCTTTACATACTGTTAGACAATGTACACTGGCGAGTACAACATGTAACTTTCCTATCCTGGTGCATGAGTAATTGTTCATGGCGTTCTACTAAAGTTCCGTGCATACTCTTAGAGACTCTGCACTGGCGAGTACAACAAGTAACTTACCACTCCTGGTGCACAACTAATTGTTCATGACATTTTACTAAAGTTCTTTGCATATTTTTAGACACTGTGCACTGGCGAGTACAACATGTAACTTTCCTCTCCTGGTGCATAACTAATTGTTCATGGCATTCAACTAAAGTTCCTTACATACTCTTAAACACTATGCACTGGCGAGTAGAACATGTAACCTTCCACTCCTGGTGCATAACTGATTGTTCATGACATTCTTCTAAAGTCCTTTACATACTCTTGGACACTGTGCACTGGTGAGCGCAACATGTAACTTTCCTCTCCTGGTGCATAACTAATTGTTCATGACACTGTACTAAAGTTCCAGGATTGGTTGTCTGCCAGTATATCATCACATTTTGAAACAGAAAATAAGTCCAAAAACCGACGCGGAATTGAATGAAATATGACTTTCTTTCTCTCAATTTAGCGCGAGCGCGCGCGCGTGTGTGTGTGTGTGTGTGTGTGTGTCGGGGTTTAATGACAACCATGAATAACTCATAAATCTATAAGAAGTCGACCATACCTGATGTTGGGCCACTGATTCCAAAAATGGGAAAGAAACTGAAATATGCGATAAGCACACCACTCATGCCTTCTCACCCGCTCGAACATGGGCACAGCTCGGGAGATTGGTTAGTGGTCAGCGCTTCAGAACACGACATTTCAAGTTCTGTAAATGCTTTTGTATAAAGTATCATGAGAGCCTTCACAAGAAATTAAAATTTTTCGGAGACCACACAAAAGCCGTCATACAGAAATGTAAAGGAAAAAAGTTCGGCCACGTCGTTTTCTACACAATATAAAGCAAAACCAGGTAAGGACGATTTCTTCCACTTTTTTTGAAAAAAGTTCCCTTTCTCGTCGTAATATATATATAATTTTTAAGTGTGGTAATAATAAGAGTGACTCCAGAAAATGAGATCATTTTGTTAGTGAACTGCAGAGCAGCTAACATTTACATGTAACAAATATCATGCTTATTTATAGAAGCAATATTCGAGTAAAACCTTTTACTCATGTTTTTCCGATATACAGTAGAGTCTCCATATAACGAACTTCCATTTAACGAAGTTTTCTATTTAACGAAAATTTTTGCGGAACCTTGACTCTTAACGGCACTTCCATGTAAATTACTCTCCATATTACGAAAATCAATTTCTATATAGCGAAGTTTTTTCTGACTAAAATGTCATTTTTTTTTTGTTTTTACGATTTTTTCCTTTTGGGGTGATATGTGTTTGCACAACCATAAAAGTAGAGGGGAGAACTAAATTCATTCCGATCCACAACGAAGGGAAGGAAGTCGCTGTCTTAAATCATTATCTTCGCTGGGTTGGTAGGTCGTCTTTGGAAGCGGGAGTTAAAACATCACAGTCATGAGTGTTTATGATGATGCGCGCGAACGCAGTTCTTTTCTCCGTGATTTGGAACCCGTGTGGAAATCCACGTTTTTTTCTCTCTTCTCACCAAAGAGTTTCTTTCCACTTTGCTATCTTCCGCGAACACTGACACGTGCGACGGCCGCCAAGTCTTGTTGAGGGAAGGCATGCGGAGAATCATGCATACGACACGAGGCTTTTATTCAAAGGTGGAAGCACCGGTTGTATCTAGTGTGGGCCTGATTCTGTAGAAGACACATTCTTATTCAATCAGTAAGCATATCTCTCGCCTGTTTGTTAGCTCGCTCAAAATGTCGAAAAGAAAGTGTTTGTGTCTTTCGAATAAAGTGAAATCCTTAGATGATATTGATAAAGGAATGGAGAAGAAAGATGTGGCTATAAAGTATGGTAGAGCAGCAAGCAGTGCGTGAACAATTTTACAACATCGTTCTGTAATCATTCAACACGAAAGCAGTATGAATGTGAATAGAAAAAAACATTTAAACTATGTTCATATGAAGACGTCGATGCCGATGTTTTAAAATGGGTAGGGATGATTCGAGATAAAAAAAAAATGCTCCCTTCTGCTGTCCGATGATCCAACAAAAAGCCATAGATTTTGCTCAGGATTTAGAACACTCAAATTTTCAAGCCAGTGTTGGACGGCTAAATAAATTTAAAAAGAGACACGGAATTTCGTATAAAACCATGTCAGGAGAAAGCGCAGATGTTTCAGAAGAGGTATGTGAAAAAATGGAAAAACGAATCTGTAAAATGTTTGGAAGGAGGTGGTGTAAAAGACAGTTTTAATGCTTTACGTGTCTACCGAATAAAACCTTAACATTTCAAGACGACAAGTGCTTCAGAGGGAAACATAGCAAGGAAAGAATAACTGTTTTGCTATGTGCGAATATGACTGGCGATGAAAAATTAAAACCGTTACTAATCGGGGAAAGTCAAAACCCGAGATGCTTCAAAGGTACGAAATCTTTAGAAGTGAACTATGAATTCAATAAAATGTCACGGATAACTTCGGAGATTTTTGAAAAGTGGATATTAAAATGGGATAAACAATTAAGAAAACAGCATCGCAAAATTGCGTCGCTTTTAGACAACTGCCCTGCACATCCACCAGACTGTGCTTCAAAATGCAGATTGAAGAACATCAAAGTTATTTTTCTTTTTGCCAATACAACTTCCAAACTTCAGCCATTAGACCAAGGCATAATTAAAAATCTTAACGTGCATTATCGAAAAAGGATCCTGCAAAAAGTTATTCTTGCCTTAGTGAGCAGCCAGTGTATAGATAATGTGTTTAATTTGAGAATCTCTATATCGGAGATGACGAAAGCTCGGCAGTGAGTTCATCCACTATACACAACTGTTTTGTTAAAGCTGGCTTCAAAAGTGATGCTGAATCCATTACAATGAACCTGGCAGATTTGAAGGGAAAATAGCCGTATATGAAAGACATGGGAGTTGTCGAAGAAGGTATTAACGAAGCTTTCTAATTTTCTCAACGTTGATGAAGACATTGTCATCGCTGAATATCCTACGGATCATGACATCTTGCAAAATGTTAGGAAATGTAGTGAAGAAATTACAGTGAGTGATGAAGATGATAATGAAGAGGCTATTAAAAAACCTTCACAAGAAAAAATGCTAAATGCATTTGATACAATACGAAGGCAATTACAGTTTTAAGAAAGTGATACAGATGAAGTGCTCCGATCTTTACAAAAATGTGAAACGTTTTATGAACAATGCATTTTTTATAATAAACCTGTACAAAGCAGTATTACCGACGTTTTTACAGTTCAGGATATGTGCTAAAGACCATAAAGAAGAGACGTAAGTTTCAGTCTTTGTTTGCTTCTCGTTTTTTCAATTTCAGTTACTAGTTTTTATTTAACGAATTTTCTTTTTAACGAAGGTTTTAGATGGAACGATGGGACCTCGTTAAATAGAGACTCGACTGTATTTATCCATCAGCATTCAACTCTTTCACTGCTCAACAATTATTATTTTTTTCTTTTCGTAACATTCTTCCGCTTCTGGTGTGTTGAATAAGCTAAGGTGTTTTCATCCTACTGAAGTAAGACAAGAGCAAAGTTATGCTGATCCCAAATTTCCGGTGCTCATTTCATGACGTCACTGTCCAAATCGCCATACTGAGACTATCTAATCACCAATTTCCTGTGTCATAACAACATGGCAGGTTTATCATTCATTGACTAGAAGGGATAATATATATAAATTATATGCGAGAGCAATGAATGCACATTGTTTTCAGCTTATGATAAAATAAATTTGTAGAACGCTGACGAGATATATCTTACCCGGCATATTTGGTTGCATGTTTCAGGGTTTACCGACCAACATCAGCAAACATAAGGGCTATAAGCTGTTGGCCGTCCATTTCGGATATGAGAGACTCGCACACCGACCAACTCCGACGAACAAGAAGACACCTCTTAGACCACTGAGCCATCGACTAAAGAAATTTCTTTCTTTTAGACCACTGAGGCACCGGCATATGAAATTTGTTTATTTTACACAACTGAGCCACCGGCGTAAAAAATTTCTTTATTTTAGACCACTGAGCTCCGGCGTATGAAATTCCTTTATTTTAGACAACTGAGCCACCGGCGTTAGAGTGTTTTGATTTTGAACCACTGACCCACTGGCATAAGACATTTCTTTATTTTAGACCACTGAACCACCGGAATAAGAAATTCCTTTATTTTAGATCACTGAGCCACCGGCATAAGAAGTTTTTTTTATTTTAGATCACTGAGTCACCGGCATAAGAAATTTCTTTATTTTATACCACTGAGCCACTTGTGATAATGTAAAAATATTTAAGACAGGGAATATGGAAAAAATCCAAAATGGTAGGTGACTGCCATTTTTCCCTGTAGGAAGAAAAAGGACTTCAGGTCGACCATATTGTGCGCCCAGGGTCCCAAGGAGAGGAGAAGGGGGAAGGAAATTCTTTCCATGGTGAATTCCACACTGAGGCAGAAGTTCTCAAAACAGGTGGATGTCTTCCTAGCGCAGAAAGTTTCAAGCTACTAGAGGCAGCTGAGGAGGAAAAATATGTTTACCATATGGCCTCTTGCTCCGAAGGCGTGCGCTTATGGGATTCGCTGTGCGAGGTCCGTGCTGCAAGAGTTTAAGCGGGAAAAAGTTGTAACGAACTTTTGCGGGACACTTCTTGCTCGAATAGGAAGAGGATGGTCATTTTGGAGTCGTCGCTTAAGAGATTAGAGCGCTCGAGATGTACGCACGCTAGTCGGCTGCGACTAACTAGTTAACTAGTTAGGAGCCAACTTGCGGGTTAAGGTAAGGCCATTAGGGCACATACATTGCATTAACTGCGGGTAATTGGGTATTAATACAAATCACATGCCAGACCGCGGTCTGCCAAGGAAATCCTCCACCTGAGAAATCCAGCCACCTGTGAAGAGCATAATTGCTATGTATAATAATTTCTTGATGCTATGTGCACACTTATCGTGCAGAACTGAACTGTGGCTGAACTCTGACCGTTCTGTGAGATTAGTTTGTTCGACATCAAGAACCATCTACTGTATATCAAATGCATAATCGACGATGTTAACATCGCAGATCATTTTCCTGCTGAAGAATATCTGTAAATAAACCTGTACGTATGGTTCAACTCTAAGTCTGTCTCTACAAGTCATCTTTTTCTTCACCATGCCTCTGAGAAGCAACACAACAGCGTAAGTTGACTGGAACAGAGATATCCTGGTCTGGTGGAAGCTGCTTACCACACCGCAGTCAATTAATCAAACTCCAATCTACTCGCGCAAAATATAAAAAACGAGTAATAAGATAGTATAGTAAAATCTACCAACCACACGGAAGATCACAATGAGTACGTACACGAATATATATATATATATATATATACGTATGAGGGATGTAAGGACAGGCGATGCGCAATATCACAGCCTCTCCTTGAGACGAATGTCAACCCCGTCTTCTCGTGGTGCATCCTGTTACCACTAAAGGGGCTCTGACGACCGCCAATAGCGGTATACCTATAACATCGGGATTAGAGGAAATGCTATCCCACACTCACCAACCCACTTGGCCAGCGTGGTGAGTTATGGCCAAACTCCTCCAAAATGATTCCACAACTTAAATCTTAGCTCTCAGTCTCCGGCAGCTTGAATGTACCTGGCCAATGCAGCGACCAGTGCGACATGAAGGCAGAGGGTGCTAAGAATCACCGAAGGACCGGACTAGGCTGCCATATGATGTTAACCTTGGCTACGTATAATGGACGCTCCCTATCTTGTGATTCAAGGCTCCTTGAATTGGAAGAAAAACTACAAAGGATCAAGTGGGACATCGTCGGGCTAAGTGAGGTAAGGAGAAAAGGAAAAGATCTCATTGAACTAAAAAGTGGACGTCTCTTCTATTATCGTGAGACAGATACTGACAGAACTAGTGGTGTTGGATTTATAATAAACAAGAAACTAAAGGATAAAGTTGTAGAAGTTGAAAGTTCCTCTGACAGAGCTGCACGACTCGTTATCCAACTCTCGAGAAGATAAAAGGCTCAGATTATTCAAATTTATGCACCTACCACAAGTCGTCCTGAGGAAGAAATTAAAAAATTTTATGAGGAAATTCGGCATCTACATAATAAAGGCAAGCAGCACTTGAAGATAATTTTAGGAGATATCAATTTTTGAATTGATATCTCCTAAAATTATCTTCAAGTGCTGCTTGCCTTTATTATGTAGATGCCGAATTTCCTCATAAAATTTTTTAATTTCTTCCTCAGGATGACTTGTGGTAGGTGCACAAATTTGCGGTCGTAGTGAGCGATGGGTTTGCCACCTCGCGGCGCTCCGTGGTAAGAATGGCACACACAACAGCAACTAGGGCCTCTGTGAATCTTGGAGAGGTGCAAGCTAGTTCTGTGTGACATTGGCGAAAAGACCCCAACTCACTTGGTTTTGTTCCAGAATCCTTAGGTTGAATGACAAACTGGAACCCTCAGCTGTGGACTAATCCCCCACACTGATGTACTTACCTGATTAAAAAGACAAAAAGAAATAATAAGAATGACTCAAGTGTGGAATATGGTGGACCTACCACACTTGAGAAGGACGGTCCACCACGGAATCGACCTGGACCTTTTAAACGGCGTATGAGAAAGCGATCTCGGCTGAGTGAATGTAATATTGGTGTGTGGAATACTAGAGGTATAAATGGCAAGATGAGTGAGGTGATTGAGGAGATGAATAAGTATAGACTGGATGTGCTGTGTGTAAGTGAAACCAAAAAGAAGGAAATTGGGGTAGAAGAAGTGAATAGCACGGTGAGTGTGTGGTCTGGAGTATTGGATAATATGAGAGGACAGGCTGGTGTAGGTGTGATTTTAAGTGAAAAGATGAAAAACAACTTGATTCACTATAGTTGCATAAGTGAGAGAATTCTCTGGATTCGTTTGAAAGTGAAACTTCAGAGAATTGTAATTGTTGTAGAGTATTCTCCTTGTGACTCGGAACCTTCTGATAAGAAAGAAGATTTCTGGAATGAGCTAAAAGCTGTTTTGAGCCAGTTTGGTGCTAAAGAAAAAGTTATAATCGCAGGGGATTTCAATGCTAGAGTAGGTGTGCAGAATGCAATTTCTGACAATGTTCTGGGTAAGTTTAATGATCCTTGTGTGAATGATAATGGTGAAAGATTAATTGAACTCTGCATTGAGAATGATTTGTGTGTATTTAATACATTTTTCAACCACAAATATACACACATATACTTGGGAAAATCGTACTCTTGGTCGAAAGAGTGTGATAGATTTTGTGGTTTACGATCAGCGTTTGAAACACTTAGTTGTTGACACCCGTGTGTTAAAAGGTGCAGATGTTGGTTCTGATCATTACTTGGTAGTGTCACGAGTGAACCTTAATGTTGGTTGGAGGAAAAGGAATAGGAAAAGACCCAGGATAGAAAGAATAAAGGTAGATAGGCTCCTTGAAGATCATCAGCGGTATTCTGACTTACTCAGAGAACGACTGAAGGATCTGAAATCTTGTGAGAGGGATGTAGAAAATAAGTGGTAATGTTTTGAGAACTGTGTTGTTACTGCTGCTAAAGAGGTCTGTGGAACCACAATAGTTGGTAACAATAGAGGTGATGCTTGGTGGAATAGTGAGATTGATGAGGCAGTAAAGAAAAAGAAGCCTCTTTGGGGATGTTGCAAGGTAGAGTCTCTGTGGATGAATATCGCTGTTAGAAGCGTGAAGCTGCTAAGTTGGTTCGCCACAGTAAGGCAAAAGATAGGAAAGAGAAAGTGGAAAGGCATGAACTGGCTTTTAGAAAGATAGAAAGTCCTTCTGGAAGTAAATGAGACTCAGGAAAAATAGGGGAAACAAAGTTGTAAATTGTGTGAAGAATAAGATCGGGGAAATGATATGGGAGCCCAATGAGTTAAGTGACCGATGGGGCGAATAATTCTGTGAGTTATTTGATCAGGAGAGCAAAGATGATTCTGAGACAGATGCAGATGATGTCACAATGAGGGATGAAAGCACAGGAGGGATCTCAAGAGAAGAAGTGTGTAAAGCTCTAAAATCTCTTCAGAATGGTAAGGCTCCAGGAGTTGATGGCATAACTGCCGAGATGTTGAAATATGGTGGTGATTCTATAATTGACTGGTTAACTGAAATTTGCCAGTTGTGCTGGGAGTTACGAATGGTCCCTCAGGATTGTAAGGATGCTATCATTGTTCCCTTGTATAAGGGAAACGGTGATAGACTGAATGCAAGAACTATCTAGTATTAGCCTACTGAGTGTGCCAGGGAAAGTGTTTGGTAAGGTTGTTATTGAAAAAGTACGGGGTCTTACATCATTGAAAGTGTGGGATGTTCAGAGTGGTTTTATGCTTCGTAAAGGCTGCACTAACCAGATTTTTGCATTACGCATGATGATTGAAAAGTATCTGGCTGTTGGGAAAAAGTTTTTACTGCCTTCATAGATTTAGAGAAAGCTTACGACCGAGTCAATAGGACACTTTTGTGGAAGGTATTGAATTAATATGGTGTTACTGGGAATATACTTAATAGTGTAAAAGCCATGTATGCTGGTAGTAGAGCTTGTGTACGAGTGAATGGTGTTTTATCAAAATAGTTTTCCATTGGTGCAGGAGTTAGACAAGGTTGTGTAATGTCACCATGGCTGTTTAATATATTTATCGATGCATGCATGCGTGAGGCCAAAATAGATAATAGTGGTTTATGTCTTGGTGATATCAGTGTGTAGATTGCTGTATGCTGATGACACTGTCCTGTTGGCAGAGAGCAAAAGTCAGTTGCAGAGTATGTTGACTCGGATGCACGAAGTTTGCATGAAATTCAAACTGAGTATAAATAAGGGAAAAACTAAAGTTATGGTGTTTGAGAGAGGAATGGGTAGCACTGAATGTAATGTAAGTATAAATGGCCCTGTGATTGACCAGGTTAGTGAGTTTGTGTATTTAGGAAGCATGGTTTTACAGAGAGAACAAGTTTGATGGTGAAATCAGTAGGCGAGTGAATTCTTCTTTGAAAGTCATAGCTGCTCTGGGAGGTTTTTACAGGAATGATGGGTTCTCTAGAGAGTCCCGCATGGCTGTGTATGAAACAGTAATTGTTCCTACTCTGATGTATGGAAGTGAAACCTGGGTACTGCAGAAGAAACATAAGAGTCGTTTTTGTGCTGGAGAAATGCGTTACTTACGTTTGGTTTGTGGCAAGACACGATCTGATTGTGTGAGGAATGAAGATGTATTGCAGTTGTGTGATGTAAAGCAAAATGTTGTTAGCAAGGTGGAACAATATGCTTCGGTGGTTTGACCATGTTGAAAGAATGAGTGATGAAATGCTTACTAAGAAAATCTTTTCAGCCCAAGTGGCAGGAAGGAAAAGCAGAGGAAGGCCAAGGAAGACATGGGTGGATCAGATTCAGGAGTGTCTGCATGAGAAAAAGATTATGAGTATGAAGTATAAAAGATCTTGTGTACGGCGTGTAATGGATATCAGTGAAGCACGAGTTGTATGTCAAGATCGCTGTAAATGGCGAAGTTTGATTCGACAACAATAAGTAAAAATATCTGGAAGTTTGTATTTCTTTTTGGACCTAACCTCTGAATCTCAGAGAACAGCTTAAAGATATGTATGTATGTAATGTCAATGCAAAAATAGGGCAACGGCAACAGAATAAAACTTTAGTAAGTAAATTCGATCACGGGAACAGAAACCAGCGTGGAAATACTCTCGTAGAGTTTGCAGAGGCAGGAGGGTTTTTCATCATGAACTCCTTTTTCAAGAAAAAGCCGCAAAAGAAATGGACATGGAGGCATCCCAATGGATTGACAAGTGAAATTGATTTTATTATGGGTAACAAGAAATTTGTCATGGAAGACTGCAATGTGCTGAGCAAGTTCAACACAGGTAGTGACGATAGAATGGTAAGATGTAATATGCACCTCAATGCTAAACTCGAGCGTGGCAAGCTCATAAAACAAGCAAAGTGTATTGACGTGACCAACCTTAAAAAGCATCATAATACCTTCAAATTAGAACTGAGGAACATATTCTCTATTCTAGAATGTCTAACGTCGGAAGAAGTGGACATCTCTGAAGTTAACAGAAAAGTAACCAAAGCTCTTATGGAAACAGCAACAAAATTAGCTGGGCCTAAGAAGCAAATTATCAGGAAAAACCAAAATGTTGATGCAAAAAAGAAGAGAGATGAGGAAAACTAAAGAAGATGTGACTTCCAAAGTGAAATATATAGAGCTATGCAAAACAGTACGAAAACGTATCACTGGAGACGAAAGGAAATTCAACTGTGAACTAGTGAGGAAAGCAATTGAAAACAACCAAAGCCTAAAGATAGCAAAGGGACATCTCAGTAAGTGAAGAAAACAGATTATGGCACTAAGAAAAGAAGATGGTTCCGTAACAAGAAATAGAGGCGAAATTTTGACAAGAGCGAACGATTTAAACTCCACATTATATGAAAGGGATGATACATGCACTCCAGACATCATGAAAAGTACCAGTACCAGAGTTCTTCCAGTCCTCCCAGCAGAAGTTGCACATGAAATCAAGAACATGAAGCGTGGTATAGCTCCAGGAGAAGATGGAATTACTGTAGACATCATACAAGAAGCAAGTGGAGAAATTGAAATAGTACTCGTCCAAGTTTTCACTCGATGCCTTAATGAAGGGAAGATTCCAGAGGATTGGAGCAACGCTACAATGATCCTGCTACATAAAAAGGTGACGTTGAGGATCTCAGGAACTACAGACATATCAGCCTCCTATCAGTGGTTTATAAAATCTTCAATAAAGTTCTTTCTCACCGCTTGAAGGTGACACTGGACATAGCTCCACCGAGAGAACAAGCTGGATTCAGGAGTGGCTACAGCACAATAGATCATATCCACGTACTGAGAGAACTAATTGAAAGAGTGAAGGAATACGAACTTCCATTGTGCATGGCTCTTATCGATTATGAAAAGGCCTTTGATTCGGTGAAACCATCAGCAGTTTCAATGGCTTTAAAATCCTGCGGTATTGAAGATGCATTCATTGATATTATTAATAACATCTATGAAAATGCAAGTGCAAAGGTTCGGCTGTTTGAGAATACAGCACACATTACAATTGAAAAGGGAGTGAAACAAAGTAACACCATATCTCCCAAGCTCTTCAATGCCACATTGGAAAATGTCTTTCAATCACTGAACTGGGAAAACAAAGAGATAAAGATAAATGGAGTTTATCTAACTAACCTTCGTTTTGCTGATGACGTAGTCATTTTTACAACTACCCCATCAGAGCTGCAGAGTATGATCCAGGAACTTGCTGACAAGAGTAAAGAAGTGGGATCAAAATGAACTTTCAGACGACAAGAGTGATGCACAATGCTTTTACAAGAAATGAAGAATTATCAATTGATGGAGGAAAGCTGGGGATAACAGATACCTACGTTTATCTTGGACAGCAGATATCAAGTGAGGGTCAAATTGATGAAGAAATAAATCGTCGTATAAAACTTGCCTGGAGAGCGTTTGGAAGAAACAGCATAAATTTCAAGAGCAATATGCCATTATGTCTTAAAAGAAAAGTGTTTGATCAATGCATCCTTTCAGGGCTTACGTATGGTGCAGGGACATGGACCTTAACTAAAATAGACATACAAAGACTGCAGACAACTCAAAGAGGCATGGGGAGGTGCATGCTTGGTGTAACCAGGAGAGATAAGAAGAGGAACTCGTGGATCAGAAAAATGACAAGAGTGGAAGACATCATGATTAGAGTAAAATCCTTGAAATGGCAATGGGCTGGACATAGTGCCAGAAGGACAGACCATAGATGGGCAGCCGAAAGTTTAGATTGGATTCCAAGGGACAGGAAAAGACCCAGAAGAAGACCACATGGAAGACGGATGGATGAAATTCGAAAGTATGCGGGAGTAACATGGAGGAGACTGGCACAAGAGAGACCGTTGTAGAAGAGGCTTGGAGAGACCTTCGTCCAGCAGTGGATTGATAATGGTTGATAATAATGATGATGATGATGATAATGATACGTATGACTGCCGTTACGAATATGACACCACCGACATAAGAAATTTCTTTATTTTAGACCATTGAGCCGCCGGCATATGATATTAATTTATTTCACACCACTGAGTCACTGGCACAGGAAATGTCTTTAATTTACACCACGGAGCCAGCGGTATAAGAATTTTTTGATTTTGAACCACTGAGCCAGCGGTATAAGAATTTTTTGATTTTGAACCACTGAGCCACCAGCATAAGAATTGTTTTTATTTTAGATCACTGACTCACCAGCATAAGAAATTTCTTTATTTTATACCACTGAGCCAACGACATAAGAAATTTCTTTATTTTAGACCATTGCGCCGGCATATGAAATTCCTTTGTTTTCGACCACCGGCATATGAAATATATTTATTTTCAACCACTGAGTCAGTGGCATAGGAAATTTCTTTAATTTAGACCACTGAGCCATCGGCATAAGAATTTGTTTTATTTTGAACCACAGAACCACCGGCATAAGAATGTTTTTTTATTTTTAGATCACTGAACCACTGGCATAGAAATTTCTGTATTTTACACCACTGAGCCACCGACATAAGAATTTTTTTATTTTGAACCACTGAGCCACCGGCAGAAGGAAGTTCTTTATTTTAGACCACTGAGCCTCCGGAATAAGAAATTTCTTTATTTTATACCACTGAGCCACCAACATAAGAATTTTTTTATTTTGAACCACTGAGCCACCGGCATAAGGAAGTTCTTTATTTCAGACCACTGAGCCTCCTGAATAAGAAATTTCTTTATTTTATACCACTGAGCCACCGACATAAGATTTTTTTATTTTGAACCACTGAGCCACCGGCATAAGGAAGTTCTTTATTTTAGACCACTGAGCCTCCGGAATAAGAAATTTCTTTATTTTTTACCACTGAGCCACCGACATAGGAATTTTTTTATTTTGAACCACTGAGCCACCGGAATAAGGAAGTTCTTTATTTTAGACCACTGAGCCTCCGGAATAAGAAATTTCTTTATTTTAAACTACTGAGCCACCGACATAAGAATTTTTTTATTTTGAACCACTGAGCCACCGGCATAAGGAAGTTCTTTATTTCAGACCACTGAGCCTCCTGAATAAGAAATTTCTTTATTTTATACCACTGAGCCACCGACATAAGATTTTTGTTATTTTGAACCACTGAGCCACCGGCATAAGGAAGTTCTTTATTTTAGACCACTGAACCTCCGGAATAAGAAATTTCTTTATTTTTTACCACTGAGCCACCGACATAGGAATTTTTTTATTTTGAACCACTGAGCCACCGGAATAAGGAAGTTCTTTATTTTAGACCACTGAGCCTCCGGAATAAGAAATTTCTTTATTTTATACCACTGAGCCACCGACATAAGAATTTTTTTATTTTGAACCACTGAGCCACCGGCATAAGGAAGTTCTTTATTTTAGACCACTGAGCCTCCGGAATAAGAAATTTCTTTATTTTATACCACTGAGCCACCGACATAAGAATTTTTTTATTTTGAACCACTGAGCCACCAGCATAAGGAAGTTCTTTATTTTAGACCACTGAGCCTCCGGAATAAGAAATTTCTTTATTTTTTACCACTGAGCCACCGACATAAGAATTTTTTATTTTGAACCACTGAGCCACCGGCATAAGGAAGTTCTTTATTTTAGACCACTGAGCCTCCGGAATAAGAAATTTCTTTATTTTATACCACTGAGCCACCGACATAAGAATTTTTTTATTTTGAACCACTGAGCCACCGGCATAAGGAAGTTCTTTATTTTAGACCACTGAGCCTCCGGAATAAGAAATTTCTTTATTTTATACCACTGAGCCACCGACATAAGAAATTTCTTTATTTTGAACCATTGAGCCTATTCATTCGGCATAAAAAAATTTCTTTATTTCGAACCATTGAGCCCATTTATTCCGTATAAAGAAATTACTTTATTATAAGTTAGTAATATAATAACGTATCTCTGGGTTTTCTTCAGTTAATTTAAAAGCAGGAAGAATTATCTTGTAACATTATTTGTAACTAAACTAGAGTAATCCTTTTCCCTGTCATATACCACATAAATATATGCTGTAGAAATTTTTGAAATCTTGGTTTACTGTGAAAAATTTGCGAAGATGTTAATTTCTTTTGCACGTAATGTGACTGTGCTTCTGCTAATGCTTTGATTGCAGTTTTGCAGTTTTATGCACTGTTGAGTCAGTAACTGTTGACAAGGCTTTTTCTTCCACAGTTGCGAGTCGCCTTGTGCAGAGCAACTGGCGCAGCACAGTGTCGCCGCTGACGTCCCACTACAACATTAATTAACCAGGAACCCTCATCACGTTGTCCCGCGCGACTCTGCGGAACACGATGGCGCGGATGAGCTACAAGAGAAATGTGTACGCTATATTAGCCACCCTCTCGTGATAGCATTTCATCGACGCAAGACTCACCTGGTGCAAACAGCATGCGATTTGGACGACAGAAGTCTGGAAGCAGGTACGTTGTCTGATGCATCACGACATATACTCCATTCTACAGATGGCCGTATCTGTATTTGGCGTCAGCAGCATGAGGCTGTGGATCCCTCATGCATGACATTGACTATCCAGGCCGGTGGAAGCGGTTGTATGATACTGAGTTGGGAAGTAAGTAGTGTCCAACGACGAGGTACCCGAAGTCGAAGTCCCTTCCACGGGGCACACTGGCCATTGAGATTGCGTAGCCCACCAGCATTACAGCAGAAGCTAGGTGGCTTAAGTCTTTGGCTGGTAGCCGTCAAAAGGCACTGTCTGTAAGCGCCAGTCAACGTGGAAGAGGACAAGGCGGACATCCGCTGTATGAGTGTCGTTGCGGTAGCAGCCCAGCAAGTGCTGCAAGGCACATTACCATTGTGAACCCCAAAGTTCGTCGAGTGGAAGAGCATTTGGGTACACATTGGTAATGTGTCTTGCAGCACTTGGAATGTGCCTTGCAGTATTACTGATACAATAATATACGTTATTATTGTATCAGTAATATGATTATTACTAATACAATAATAACGGATCAAAGCTTCAGTATTTGGCAGCGAGGCAAATTTTCAAAATTGCGGTCATTTTCTTTCTTCTAATTTAGGGATTCTAGATTCAGAAATTTTATCAAGCACGCTTTTTCTAAATCAGACTTTCCATCTTCTCATCCAGGTCACTATGTAACACAGGATACGAGTACGGCGCAAACCACATGAAGCGATGGATCCTTTTTGCCAGCAGGATACTCTTCAAGCTGGTGGGGGTGGCATTCTCGTCTGACGACTGTTTCCGTGGAACGAAATGGGACCCCCTGGTACGTGTGACATCGTCCCTCACAGGTCAACGTTACCGGGATATCTTCAACATCGCACTGGGCACCTCATCCTGCAACAGACAATGCACCGTGCCATCGCTCCTGAATTGTATACGAATGGTTGGATGAACACTCCGCCGACGTGACCTCGCTTCCTCTGCCAGCTAGGTCACCTGACCTCAATCCCATCGAGCACATCTGGGATGCCATGGAGAGAGATGTTCGAGGCTCTGACGCCCCTCCATCAAATCTCCGTGAACTGTGGGAGCTTGTTCAGTGGTCGTGGATCCGTATGGCTTCCCAACGCTTCCGGTGTCTTGTCGAGTCCATGCCGATACGAATCGCCGCCGTCATCAAGGCGAAAGGTGGTGCTACACATTACTAGACAGGTATCTCTAATTCAATTGCTCTTCAGTGTATATCCTGCTTTTAACATTTAATTTTTTATCTTCATACTTGAATTTAGTTTCTTTCAATTTTTTCAATAAAATGCTAAACAAAGTCAAATTTTGTGCGTTTGTGTTACTTTCCATGACGAAACTTCTGCGTCCTGTATCTCCCTAACCTATTGGATTTCCGACGACACATTTTACATGCATCCATCATGAGTGATGATGATGAATATTTGTGCCATGTTTGGTTAAAATCTAAGTGGGGCAGAAAGAAAGACACTTTCCTTTTCAGAGTTTCATAATTTTGGCGCATTTACATACATCTTTGTTCTTTTGTGTTCATAAATGTGAAATACTGTAATATACAGTGTACATAAATTTCCTTTCCTTACGTTTATTACTTTTTGTGTGTCAACTTGGATTTTTCGTTGTTGCCTTCATTTTGAGCAGTGTATATACACAGACATAGATTACAAAAGCTATAGGATGTACCAAAAGTAATGCAGAAGTGGGCATAACCTTTTTTACGCTTTCCAACCGTAGGTTGAAGAAGCTTATATGCTCCAGCTTTGTCCGTGTGTCCGTCTGTCCATCCGTTCGTCTTTTGGCACGATAACTCGCGTAAAAATGGTTCGATTTCGATGAAATTTTAGTATGTGGTAGGGGACCATCTGGGGACCAACCCTATTAAAAATGGACGAAATGGGGTCAAAGGTCACGGCATAGGAGCGAGATCCATTACATTACCCTTATGCGTCATAGTTTGCGTAAATATGGTTCGATGTCGATGAAATTTTAGCATATTGTAGGGGACTACCTGGGAATGGCCCCTCTTGAAAATGGGTGAAGTGGGGGTCAAAGGTCACGGAATAGGAGCGGGATCTATTCCATTGCCCTCATGCGTCATAACTTGCGTAAATATGGTTCGATGTCGATGAAATTTTAGTATATTGTAAGGGACCACCTGGAAATGAACCCTATTGAAAATGGGTGAAGTGAAGTCAAAGGTAAGGACATAGGAGTGGGATGCATTACATTGCTTTTATGCGTCATAACATGCGCAAAAATGGTTCGATTTCGATAAAATTTTATTATGTGGTAGGGGACCACTGGGGACGATCTTATGACGTCACAATCTCGCGCTTGATATGTTGGCGCGCGGTCACGCCATTTGTCTTATTACGTCACGCGTTGTGTGTGGATCCTATTAAAGTTTTATGACGTCACACTTTTGCGAGCAGATGGTCGCGATTCCCATCTGCCTCTTTACGTCACGCTTTGTGTGCGTATGTTCGTCCGCACGATAACTCGCGTAAAAATCGTTCGATTTCGATGAACCTTTTGCATGTGGAAGGGAATCACCTGGGAAGGAACCCTATTGAACGTGAACGAAAGGGGTCAAAGGTTAGCACATAGGAGCGGGATCCATTCCACAGCTCTTATGCGTCATAAGTAACGTAAAAAAGGTTCGATTTCGAACAAATTTTAGTATATGGTAGGGGACTACCTGGGAACAAACCCTATTGACAATGGGCGAAACAGGGTCAAAGGTCAGGACATAGGAGCGGAATCACTTCCATCGCCATTATGCGTCATAACTTACGTAAAAATTCTTTGATCTGGATGAAATGTTAGTATGTTGTAGGGGCCTGCCTATTAAATAGGCGAAATGGGGTCAACGAATCCTTCTGAAAATGGGCGAAATGGGGTCAAATGTTAGGACACAGGAGCGGAATCTATTACATAGCCCTTTTGCATCATAACTTACGTAAAATGCTTCCATTCCGACAAGACTTTATCATGTTATTTCGGAGGTGTACTGAACCGGCTCTGTAGAATACCATCGAAATCGGATCAAAGTTCAGGGCACAAGACTGAGATTTATTCTACAGCCATTATCCTCATAACTTGAGTGATAACTTGAGTAATGATTTCTGGTATGTTGGAAAGCGTATCATAGTCAATGCATTGTATGATTTTACTAACTTGTTATTAACTGGCAGAGGTCGTTCAAATTGCACATGTTGGTAGAGTAACTCTGCCTCTATGGTAATCCTTCTTCTTCATTGCAGGTAAATAATGGATTCCAAACAGAAGCAACGTGCCGTCATTGAGTTCTTGACGACGGAAGCGGGCAGCCTGTCCGGCAATGTGCACAGATGGATGAAGTTTAAAGAAGAAGAAACCAGCTTTGAAGACAAGCCACGCAGTGGGAGACCATCATCTGCGGCCACTGACACGAATCGTCTGCGAGTGGATGAATTGATTCGCTCTGAGAGACGAGTCACAATCCGTGAGCTTGTTGCACAACTGGACTGTTTTCACAATGACATACAGAAAATGGTGGAAGACTTGAGGTATCGGAAAATGTGTGGGAAGTGGGTACCTCGGCAGTGGACACCCGATTTTAAGGACATGAGGGTGAAAGTCTGCTCTGATCTGCTGTTAGCGTTTGAAGCCAATAAAGACACGTTTATTTTGCGATCTGGTGACAGGGGATGAAACGTGGGCGATCCGGAAACGAAGAACCAATTCAAGGAATTGCGTCACGCCTTTTCACCAAGGGCCTAAGAAATTCAAAATTGAGCGATCAGCACAGAAAGTCACGGTGACTGTTTTTTTGGGATGACAGAGGTGTCATTCTCCTTGATTTTCTGGAAGGTTGCTGTACCGTAACTAGCGAGCGGTACATTGAGACACTCAAGGAGCTTAGAGAAACAATAAGGAGGAAGAGACCGAACAAGAATCTGAAAAG
Organism: Macrothele yani; assembly: GCA_039090855.1. NCBI lineage: Eukaryota > Metazoa > Arthropoda > Arachnida > Araneae > Macrothelidae > Macrothele > Macrothele yani. Next base: position 117,103,476 of record CM077002.1, on the reverse strand, counting down.
GATCCACATTCACCATGGCAATGTGAGACCACACACATCTTTGGCAACAAATCAGGCGATCGGCAAATTAGGCTGGCGGGTGGTTCCCCTTCCGCCGTACAGCACAGATCTGGCGCCCTCTTGTTTCCCCCTGTTTGGTCCAACGAAGAACAATGTCCGGGGACAATTATTTGACGACACAAACGAGATGAAAGTGGCTGTGAAGAAGTAGGTACGACAGTCCAAACCTGCATTTTTTCAAAGAGGATTCAAGAGTAAGGTTCAGCGATGGAGCAAATGCATCGCTCGTGATAGAGAGTGTGTTGAGCAGTTCTATTGTGTAGAGAAAGAGTTACTGTACCAACATGTACAATTTGAACGATCTCTGTTAGTTAGTTAGTTAGTTAACCCTTTAACCAGCTGGAATGAGTTATCTCGGGGTTAACAAAATGTGCTGAACACAACTCCAACGAACATATTCGCTTTCTAAGAATTGCGCCGAACGCTACTGGAACGAATTCATTCAGGGTATGATTAGTGGTCCCAAAGCTGCTCGTGCGAGTTACATTCAGGACTAGAGCATAGAAAAAGTTGCTTTCGCATTTAGATTTGCTATTCAGGCTGGTCATTCAGGCGTATGATTGACACCAATACCTTCTGACGAATCAACTGATAAAGGACTACGGCAATGAAGACGAATTTAAGGAAGGAGAGGGAAGACATTTGAGGGAACCTTTTTACCGAGTTACACGATGTTCGTTTCAGGGAGCCTATCCCTTCCCTATCATGTTTTAAGTCATGGAACAGGGAATATAGGAATAGAAGGGAGGGCTCATCACCAATAATATGTTAATTTTTGCTGTTGCTGAGATGAGAGTGGTTAAAGACAAATTATTTTACCGTAGCTTTTGTAAAACATCGTCGCTATGTGAACATTTCTGTTTGGAGGGAACAAAAATACCCCGTTTAGTACAGGCACAGTACATCAGCCGCTTAAAAGGTTAATAAAAGTTATACTTTCGGTAACCCTTGTATTTTTATTACTAAAGACAATGCTTACCGTCATTAGCAGCTCCTAATCATTCTTACAATTTTACAGCCAATCCAATACAGTTTTTCTTTTTCATATTTTGCAAAGTACTCTAATTCGAATATTCAACTTTATTTCAGTTAATTTTTATCTCTAAAGCCTCACACAAAACATATTATTTTATGCTGTTTTGTTAGATTCAAAGCAACTATTTTAAATAAAAGCGTAGTATATCAGCTTCAAAAATCAAGTGAAACGACTCTCTGAACAATCAGATTATTTTCAGTCTTTTGAACAAACACATCTGTGTTCTTAAGAAAATGGCTACGCTAAATCATTAGAAACGCTCTTTAAACAAATGATGCGAATTCCCTTCGCACTTGATTAAAAGCGTGTTCGGATTTTTTTTTGATTTTTTGATTTTTTTTTTTTTTGAGTTTACGTGGGATATTTTGAGTTAGAAGCGTCGGTGCAAGCCTGACGCGCTGAGCTCAAATTAGTTCCAAATGATTTCAGTCAAAAGATCATTAAAAAGTTTAAATCTCAATAATAATGAACTGAGCATAAAACATCAAATTACGTAGAAAACGAAAAGAAGAATGTTAACGCTCGTTGTGAAGCAATAATTCGCCGGTATTGTTGCGAAAACACTTCTGCGAACGCTTTTTATTAACTGTCATTGTTCAGGATGTAAAGGAACTATGCTTTGAAACATTTTTTTGACCTCTTAACAGCATAAAAAGATATAATGGGCTCATAATTGCATCTACGGTTCAGCTTGTTTCAACATTTTTTGTTCGGTTTTTCACAAGTGCCTTCATTTTAGAAATGCACGGCGTTTGCATTGCTTACACAAGAATTCTATTAGTAAAAGAATCTGGGTTTTTTTTCCATATTTGTGTTCATGTGAAGAGACTTCTTTTAGCAGATTTTTTTATACGGCGTTAAAAAACTGACATCTTATTTCTAAACACGCGTAATAAAGTATAAACTCTAATTATACTTTCTTAATTGCTTCATCATTATCGACACCCCTTCGGAGAACCTACATCAACAATTTTAACATAAACACATATTGCTGTTTACGAACCAGTGAAGCTATAATTGGATATTTATGAAATTTTTCCTCGGGATAGTCGCTTTTGTCCTGATTTGATTAGACATAAGTAACATTACTTACGCTGCATAACACTTTAAAATATTGTCTCCAAAATCACATTGCAACGCGCGTGATTGCCACTTATCAACAAAATTTTACTAGGCAGCAGGAATTATCGTCATTGTTAACCATACGATTCATAAGCTTAAATGGAGAGTTCATTGTTGTATCCTTATCATTGCCAGCCATAAGAAGCTTGAAAGCAGTGTTCATTTTTGCATCATCATCAGTGGTAGCCGTGCGATTCATGAACTTTAAAGGAGAGTTCACTGCTGCATCATCAGCATTGCCAGCCATAAGGTTAAACTTAAAAGAAGTTTTGCTGTCACATCATCATCATTGCCCACCATACGATTCATAGGCTTTAAAGGAGAGTTCACCGCTGTATCATCAGCATTGCCAGCCATAAGGTTGAACTTAAAAGAAGTTTTGCCTTCACATCATCAACATTGCCCGTAATACGATTCATGAGCTTGAAAGAAGTGTTCCCTTTTGCATCATCAGCATTGCCAGCCATAAGGTTAAACTTGAAAGAAGTTTTGCAGTCACATCAACATCATTGACAGCCATATGATTCATTAGCTTGAAAGAAGTATTCCCTTTGCATCATCATCATTGCCGGCCATGCAATTCATGAGCTTGAAAGGAGAGTTCTATTTTGAATCATCATTGCCAGTCATATTATTCATAAGCTTGAAAGAAATGTTACTCTTGAGTCATTGTTCTTAGCCCTACTTAAAAGCTTAATAGAAGTTTTCATTGTTGCTTCATCCTCATTGGCAGTCATAAAAGTTATAAACTTGAAAGGAATGTTCACTATTGCATCATCAGCATTGCCAGCCATAAGGTTAAATTTGAAAGACGTTTTGCAGTCACATCATCATCATCATCATTTACAGCCATACACGATTCATAAGCTTGAAAGAAGTGTTCAATTTGCATCACCATCATTGGAAGCCATGCAATTCATGAGCTTGAAAGGAGAGTTCTATTTTGAATCATCATTGCCAGCCATATGATTCATAAGCTTGAAAGAAATGTTACTCTTCAGTCATCGTTCCTAGCCCTACTTAAAAGCTTGATAGAAGTTTTCATTGTTGCTTCATCCTCATTGGCAGTCATAAGATTCATAATCTTGAAAGGAATGTTCACTATTGCATCATCAGCATTTCCAGCCATAAGGTTAAACTTGAAAGAAGTTTTGCCGTCACATCATCATCATCATCATCATAATCTTTTACAGCCATACACGATTGATAAGCTTGAAAGAAGTGTTCCCTTTTGCATCATCATTGGCAGCTGTACGATTCATGAGCTTTAAAGGAGAGTTCACTGTTGCATCATCATTATTGCCAGCCATAAGGTTAAACTTGAAAGAAGTTTTGCTGTCGCATCGTCATCATTGCCAGCCATTCGATTCATGGGCTTGAAAGGCGTGTTCCCTTTTGCATCTTCGTCTTTGCCAGCCATACAATTCATGAGCTTGAAAGGAGAGTTCAGTTTTTATCATCGTCATTGCCAGCCATACGATTCATAAACTTGAAAAAAGTCTTGCTGTTGAGTCATCGTTCCCAGTCACACGAGGAAGCTTCATAGGAGTTTTTCAGTGTTACATCATCATTGCCAGTCATAAAGATACGTAAGTCCGAAAGAAGTGTTAACTGTTGCATCATTATCATTGCCAGCCGTAAGATTCCTAAGCTTAAAGGGATTGTTCCCTGTTGCATCATCATCATTACCAACAACCATTCTTAATCCACTGCAGGATAAAAGTCTCCCCAAGTCTCTTTCACAACCTTCCGTCTTGAGCAATTCTGTTCCACGTCACTCCGGTATGCTTTTGAATTTCATCCAACCATTTAAAATACATTTTCTTGCTCTTTTCTTATCCTCTGGTATCCATCCTAGTATTTCAATTGTCGAACGGTGGTCAGTTCTCTAGCAATACGTTCAGCCCGTTGCTACTTAAGACTCTTTACTTTAATCATGATATTATCCACTCCTGTCATTTTTATGAATCATGAGCTCCTTTTGCTACTTTTTTCTTCTGTTACACCAATATCTATCGTCGTGCAGTCTAAATTACTGCATAAAATGAATGCAATCTCTTTCGTGAAGTCTTCACCATTGAATAACTTGTATTCAATCTATCTTCTTTGAATCTTTTTATTACAGAAAACTTACTTAGTTTTCTGTGTGAAAGCTTAATCTCGTGATAATCGAATGCCGCATGTTTCCTTCTCACATCGGAATAATGTAGAATGTGATGACAAACAGCAAACAATTGTGGGCTAATAGAGAAATCTGGTGTGCAAATGATTTCACACAAACCCTAATTTAGTTAACTCTTTGAAACAGGAGACTTAGTTATTTAATAATAGAATTTCCTTGGAAGCAGTTGCAGATACCTTTTATCATTTAGTGACCTCGTCTTATCTGTAAATTTGCTACACAAATGCTGACACAGATAGGATGAATGCCTAATTCGTCTCTAATCGGGCTGGCTTGGAATGTATGTGTAAACACGCTCAGCTATGCTCTTGCAGATTTGACGTCGCCCATATATTGTCGAGCGCGAAATCAGCTTTCGCTTCCTGTTATTGTCGATTTCCCTGCATCGGCTATTCATTTTCAGTAAATTATCATTGCACTCCCGAAGTAATGAGTATTGTTTTTGCTCTAAACTAGTAAAAACATAATGATGACTTAACCAAACTAGTTTCCACAAAATTACGAACTAAATGAAATTTTGAAATGTCTCAGAAACTACAGAGGATGTTCACACATTTTTAGAACGATTTTCCTGCAATATAATTAATGTTTAAAATCAAATTCTTTCTTTCTTAAATGTTCTATCTGACAGCCCTTGGAATACAAAACTACACCTAGGTTTCTAAGATAACAGGGCATTTCTTAAAATTGCTAGTGGTATTTTATTCCACTCCACTTCCATTGCTTTCCATAATCCAATCGTTATTTTAGGCCTACATTTAGAAAGCGCTCTTTTTAGCAGTCCGAAGACACAATAGTTCATTGGTGAGTCATCTGGGGACTTTGAAAGAATATGAGCAAAAGATGTACACTTGATACCGTCTCTTTTTTTCATTTTTTAAAGAAACATAGTTGTAGATTTGGATGTATGACGAAGCCTTATTCTATTGGAGTGCTACTCTTTGAAAGCTCCTTGAATAACGAAATGGCATTTTCTCTTTAAATATAGGCGTCAAAACAATATGTTGGTAATGTGTATAATTGATTTTAACATTCTGTTTAACTTTTCTAAACTTTAATTCTCCATTGTACGAGAAACCGGCAATATTCATGAATCTTCTAGTGAAACTTTCTTCGGATTCCTGAAATCAAGTTTGTAAGTCTCTTTCTGCCCTTTTGCGACAGTAAATCGACTTTGTTTTGTTACAGTCGTTTAGGTAGACCCAAGCTTTATCAATAGTCACAATAAATTTTCATCTGTCTCCGGATAAGTGATTTTCAAAAAGAAGTCTACACCGTGTTGTGCGCGCAACCACATGCCTAGGCAAAAGGCGGTGAACATTATATATATAAATATATATATATATATATTGTTTAAATTCAAAGCTTTGTATATCACCTTGTTTACAGTTGATACAGATATTTTTAACGACTTTGCTCTTTGGATCGGTTTTTATTTTTAAGACCAGAGACATTTTTGAAAGAGTCATAAAAGCACGTATCTTCTTTATATATCCGTTTCGGTATTCTTTTTTCCCGTTAAAAGCAGTACTTGACAATTTTCCCCTCTATTGCTAATAATATTGCTCATTTTACATTTAGAAATACTGATTCCATGATTCCTATAGCGTTTGCTTAATTACAGAATACGAATATTTCTTTTCGAAAAAAGCAAAAACATAGCCTTCTATCCACAGCTTGTTTACGTGCGTCATTTTCTGGGCAGACGATATTTATACAACTGCAGCAGATGTTTCTTCTGCGTTCATCTAACACGCTGTTGTCATTTTCAATTCTTTGAACTTCTTTCTTTTGTTTTCTATAATTTCTCATCAAAAATGTTTAAAAATATGTGAACATCGTCTGTATAATATGTTTTCTTATTAACCATTTAAGCGGCCGATGTACCTGGACCAAATGCTGCCCACACTTTTCTTCGCTTCCGAAACTGTTTTTAGAATGTAACGTCGTGCAGAAGTGCTCCACATCAACTCAAATCATAGCATAAGATCCACAAGATGTAAGAATATGTGACAACTGAGCAAAACCGTCCAAACAAGGAATCCAAAGGATACAAAGGCACTTTATTGAAAAGGTAGCTTCGAGCACAAATGGACAGAAGACAGAAACGTCCATGTGACAGGCGGCTGACAAGAAAAATCCAGTCTTTAGTAGAGGATATGATCACCCCTGATTGCGTTGCAAGATTCACAACGTCTGTCCATGCTGACGACGAGGTTGTCAAGAAGCTTTTGAGGCATCTCAGCCCATTCCTCTTGTAGCGCCAATAGCAGCTGCGGAATCGTTGCTGGCGGCTGATAACGTGCTGCCAAGCGTCTTCCGAGAAGGTCCCACAAGTGTTCGATTGGATTTAGGCCAAGGGACCTTGCGGGCCAATCCATGCGTTGAATATCTTCACTCTCCAACAGCTCTGTGACAGCCATTGTACGATGAGGTGTAGCGTTGTCATCCATGAAGAGGAACTCAGGACCCACAGCACCACTAAACAGACGCACGTGAGGCAGGAGAACCTCGGTACAATAGCGGACACCAGTGACTGAACCTCCTTTGAAGATGTGGAGGTTAGTACGGCTGCCAAGCTTGATACCGCCCCAAACGAGTGCTCCGCCACCTCCAAACCGGTCCCTTTCGATGATGTTGGAGGTGTGATTGCGTGTTCCCTGCTCTCTCCAGATGTGTAAACGTCCAGAATCGCTCGTCAGACTAAATCGGCTGTCATCCGTAAAGAGAACTCGACCCCATTGCTGATGTGTCCAGTTCTTGTGTTCCTGGCACCACAGAAACCGCCGTCTCCAATGAGCAGGCGTTAATGGTATACACCGTACTGGTCGTCTTGCAAATAGACCACCTTTGTGCAGCCTCCTGGCCATGGTAAAACGCGATAACGGACGTATAGTTGTCTTTTGCATGTGCCTTCCGATTTCTCCCGCTGGCTGCCGTATGTCTCTTCTCGCCCGTAGGACAATATACCGGTCGTCCGCCGCCATGGTTGCTCGTGGACGACCACTGCTAAACTCTCGGACAGCTGTTCCTGTCGTTTGAAATGCTCTCCAAACTCTTGAAACGATGCTGTGAGCGATACCAAACTCCTCGGCCACACTAGTTACACTTTGAATTTCTTCCAACTTCCCAATGACGCGACCTCGGGTAAAATCATCCAGACGTAGTCTAATGGATTACCTGTTGGACATATCACACGGTGGCAGCAACTCGACGTCGTTCAAACCGATGTGCACCGTGCAATATCTTTAACCGAATTGCTGAGCGTACACCGCTCGTCTGCTTTATACCCTTCCGACACTCCCCTTCCCTACTTCATGCTGCATATATGCGCATGCTTTACCGTACCGGACCATAGTCTATCTCCTGAGTGGTCTTTCGGTCCGTTCTGCCTGCTCGTTCCGCTGGTATACTAGTTTCTCTTCTTCGTCCTTAATTTTTGCACACCAGTGTATGTTCTCATAGAAGTCTGGATTTACCAAGCTGCGGCAAAACGATTCCTTTCATCTTTTCATCTGAGAAGTACCAACTAACAAACTTGTCACTGGTCGTAAATTCTCTCTCTGTAGAGGTCTCTCCGTCTTTTTGCTCTCTGTCTCTGCCTATCTCCGCCTACTTCTTTCTCTCTCTCTCTCTCTCTGTCCCTTTCTTTCTCTCTCTTTCGCTATTTCTCTCTCTCGCTTTCTCTGTTCTAGTACCTTATTCCCTGTTTCATGACTGAAGTCTCGATAGGGAACGGCTAGTTTCTCTGGCGCGGACACCATGTCATTGGGTAGAAACTGATGGAAGAAATTACTCGCTTCAGCCTCGTTCGGTCTACTTCTTATACAACGATTTCATTCATTTGAGCTGATATCAGTCCATTTTGCTAACCCAGAGTTAATTCGTTACAGCTGGTGAATGGTTTAAATTTATGGAAACGAATAATTTAATACGATCTTTGATATTGTGTGACGCACAACCCTAATTTAACATTGCAATTGAGTTTCTGCGTTCTTGTGCAAATTTAATTACTTTTCCTTAAGCGTTTTCTGATTTGAACACCCCTTGTTTCCCCCTAGGAACTTTCCAAGATTGGCAGCACTGGCAGTCTGTCAGAGATCAATACAGCGCCATCACAGCATGTAGTAAGTATGCATTTGGGACGGCGACTTGTTAGAGGTTCATTTTGTGACAGCCACTGTGCATGTGACATCGCGTTTTTTAAGAAATATTTGTATTGTGAATATTGGACCAATTGAAACTAGGATTTACATATCTGGCTAGTGTTGCTTTACCTGTTCTGAAGTGTCACTGACGGGAATAAGCGTGGACTCTGATTTCAGGTGATTGATTACTTTGACCGTTAGTGATTTCTTTATTTACTAGTGATTGATATGCTCACAAGTTCATCGCTTACGCAACTTACACATTTTAGTATGTAAATCTTACAACTACAGCTTAAACCTTGAACCTGCTGTTACAAACCTTTAAAACCTAATAGTTTACACTTATATGTGCAAAATAAGATAATTATTTTATTTTTCTAACATAGAAAAACAAAGTTTATAAATGCAGTAATTACAACTTAACCCGTTGAACAACGCCAGAGGTCATGCGTCAGAGTTTATCTCGAACTACTTTTTTCAGCTATTCTAAGTGTTCTATTCAATAATACCACTTCCGATTTCTTTCATTGAAACAAATATAGCTAATATTAATGGATACAAATCAATTTAGGTGGAAATGGCACCTGTATCATCGCGTTATCTGTAAAAATGTAAAAACACAAACGCCAGTCGTCGCTTGATGAGAGAAGCTGTCACGTGACGCAAACTTCATCCGTTACTTCATAGGAGAAATGTTCGTAGGAAGCACACGGGGGCAAAGGGCAGACTGTTTGAAGATCAAAGCGTGCCAGTTCTTATCGGAACTGATAAATACAGATTATTGAGAAGATTCCAAAAGTCAGCTAGAACGGGATGGTACCTCCAGGGTTACTTCCAATCAAATGGCCCTTTTTATATGCGAAGCATGAGAGAATTGCTCATAGTGGGACCAACGACGGATTAAAGTCCACTATACACTATACTGACAAAAGTCACTGGACATCACTTCAAAAGCAAATGAACGGATCCGCTGAGTTGTTAAGACGCGCGGTACAGCTGCAAAAATTATAAAAACAAGCCTGCAGCTGACCGCGATCGTATCGCACTATGAGGTTGAGTGAAAATGACGCGGCGGAAGAGAACTGACTTTGAGAAACAAAATACTGTTGGGGGCTATATCAGTGTGTTGTCCATAAGAGAAACCGAGAGGCGTTTAACCATACCCAAGTCAATTATTTTGGATGTACTGAATAAGTGGAAGACACATGGCGTGCTTGAAGCAGCAAAACGTACCGGCAGACTAACGAAAATCAGTGATAGAGGACGTCGAAGCCTCAGAAGAGTCGTTATAGCTAATCGACGGTGTACTGCACAAGACCTCAGTGTACAGATGAGTATAAACGTTGGAACCTCGGTATGTACACGTACCATTCGCAGATAACTTTATTCCATGGGTTACCGTAGTTGTGCGGCTGCTCATAAGCCTTTCATTTCCATTCGGAATTATATTCGTCGTTTAGGATGGTGTAAAAAACATTTATCGTGGACCGTAGATCAATGGAAACGGGTCATATCGACTGATGAATCCAGATACACGATCCATTAGTCTGATGGCCGCGTGTGGGTATGGCGGCAGCCGGGGGACCGCTATTTACCAGGGTGTGCTGTTCCTAAGGTCAAGTATAGAGCTGGCAGTGTATTCGTGTGGGGGTCGTTTTCGTGGTATGGTCCCGGCCCATTGGTTATCGTGAACCAACCTGTTAATCAGCACGTTTACCTCGATATTCTGGAAAATTATGCCCTACCAACTCTGTGGCAATACTATGGGACCGAGCCTTGTTGGTACCAGCAGGATAATGCAGCGAGCCATAAAGCAAGGACTGTTACGACGTGGTTTGACGATTATTCCGTATCGTGTATGGACTGGCAAGCACAGAGCCCTGATCTTAATCCCATAGAGCACCCATGGAATGAATTAGAGCACCGCATAAGAAGTTTGGAACGAAGGCCTACTACTAATCAACAGTTAGCGGCAGCATTATGTACTGAATGGAAGCGCATACCTATCGCTGTGTTCCAAAACCTTGTCGAAAGCATGTCTCGAAATGACAGTGAATGCATTAAGGCCAAAGGTCGACCGACACCGTACTGATGTATGTCAATAAATGATATGTTGTGTTTTTCTTCTAGGTGTCCGGTGACCTTTATCAATACAGTGTAGTTTCGCTGGAAACTATGGTCCACCTTCATCAGGACTAAGCGTATTGATTTCTTCCTTGTGACGACGTTACCAGTTCCACTTACTAAATGTTTTGTGGCTGCTATCGCTTTTTTATTATTGCTTTTCGTGCGCTTTGCATATATTGAGATAAAGATAAATCCTTTAAAAGGTAAATATGGTTTGAAAAATTTGAAGTTTTTCTAAAAAGTCAAAATCAGACATTGATTTAGGTCTGTCCAACAATTTTCGGCCATCAGACAAAAATTGGTGGATATTTTCCAGATAGTTAGAACTCGGCTATGGAAGGTTTCTTAAGCTAAAAAAAAAAAAATTACCCAGGGGTCAAACTATGTTATACATATTACATATCCGGTCAGCACTAAATATCACTCGTCAAAGACAGAGATTTCAGTATTTGCGGTACCAAAGGTAATAAATATTGCGACTCTCATTTTGTACGACAATGCGCATTTTACACTAATATTTTCTGTGGGATGAAATTTACTGCAAATACCCTTGGCTCACAGAATAATATATAAATTTTATTACACTAATGGACTATACAAAGTCTGGTGAGGGGATACTTTTCAAGATTTGCAGTCAAAACACTCGTAAAAAAAAATAAAGACAGAAAAAGAATAGTGTAATTTTCTTCCATTTGACCTTCGTCGTCTTTTATCAAAAAAAAAATGTTATAAATTCACATAATAAATAAAAGTAGTACGCATCTGCCTCCCGTGAAAAATAAATTCCTCTGGACACTTGGTCAAAAGCTTACGTTTTCTATAGTGACATGTTTTATCATTAGTTCATAGTCCTTCGTCAGGTGACTGAATGCATATCATAATGCAACATTTGCTTTTGTACTTAACTCTGGTTGCAAAAAGTGTAGAATCTCTATTTCTTGGTTTAAAAATGATTTGTATTTCTTTATGAGACATAATTATCACAAGAAGAATGCAAAACTGTCATGTTATCAGGTTTCTACCAGTATAGAGAGGCGCCGAAATGAAGAAAATAATAAACCATGCGAAGGATGAATATAAAGACAGAGAAACATATGTTCTTTACGAATGTCCCATAAAAAAAATGAGTGCCATCAATAATTTGCAGGACAATAAAATCCCAATGTGTGTGTTTTTAGCCCCTTCTGTAGATTTAAGAGTATCGCGCATTTGGTGAAATATAATGTCTCCCTCACAGGGCAAGTAAATTCAGATCACATACAGTTCTTTTCCACAGGTCAAGGGATGTTGAGGTCTCCAGTCGCGTTTTAAATCTCACACTGTCGCATTTTAATTAGGAAGACATAAATCCTATATAATAGGCTACGTTTGTCCGTAACGCTCTGACGTCATCAGTACTTGCAGCGCCATCTGCTTTTAACTGATGGTCGAAATCGGAAGTAAGCTACCGCTATCACACGGTACGTTAATTCAAGGAGAAATATCGGAAAATACAATAAAGTTAGTAAGACAAACGACTTCATCTGAGGCAACACGCACGTGCTCGAACAACTGTCTGCAACGTTTGTTCTGTTACGCCGTGTTTTATTTCATTTTCTTTGCATTGCGGAGCAACTTCATAAAAAGGAATAAAATTGCAGAGTAATTTCATAAAAAGGAATAAAACTGAAAAGTAATTTCGTAAAAATGAATAAAATTGCAGAGTAATTTCATAAAAAGGAATAAAATTGCAGAGTAAGTTCATAAATAGGAATAAAATTGAAAAGTAATTTAGTAAAAAGAAATAAAATTGCAGAGTAATTTCATAAAAAGGAATAAAATTGCAGAGTAAGTTCATAAAAAGGAATAAAATTGCAGAGTAAGTTCATAAAAAGGAATAAAATTGCAGAGTAATTTCACAAAAACGAATCAGCGCTATTTTATTTCATAAAATTAAAAAACAATATTTCTTTTATAAAATTATATATTTATTTTATAAATTTTATTATTTTTTTGTTTTATTAAGGAGAAAGTAAAATTGTAAGAAAATAAATGCAGGCGTATTTTTGATTCACTGTGATGGAAATTTAAAAAACACAATGAACCGCAGGGAAATCTTTTGAACAATCAAATGATCACAAAACATTGTATATCAAAAAGTCTTTCAAGACCTTTAATACCATCTTATTACCTAAATTTTTGTATTATATGATTTGTAACGTACTGTGACTATCAATGACGGGTTAAAATATATTAACCTATAATAATAGGCTACTGTCATGGGAATATTACGAACATTTTGTTGTTGGTAGCCTATTTTACAGACTGCCCATTAATAATTCAACCATGTTTTTATAGTTATGTATATGTATTTTATGATTCGTTTTATAAAACATTCAGCCAAAGCTTTTTCACTCGTGCTTGGCACTGGCTATGATCTAGTCTCAGTAGATGTGAGTTGAACTCACTTAGAGCTTCATCCCAAAGATGTTGCATGATGCTGAGATTGGGGCTCCGTGCGGTCAATCAAGCTTTTCCACGCCTATTTTCTTAAACCATTCCTGAACAGAACTTAGCTTTGTAGACGGTGGCAGTGTTCTGTTGGAAAAGGAAAGGGCCTTCACCGAACTGTTGCACTAGTTTTTGGAGCACAGAATTAACGAGAATGTCATTATATGATGCAACCTTAAGATTCCCGAGAACTAGAACTAGGAAGTGTAACTCAAACCATGAAAAACAGTCCAGGAGCATTATACCTCCTCACCATACTTCGCAGTAAGCACAACGCAGTCTGGCAGGTAGTGTTCACCTGGCATCCTCCACACCCAGACTCGTCCGTCTGACTGCCAGATGGTGAATAGTGACAGCCAGATGGTGAAAAGTGATTCATCACTTCAAAGAACGCATTTCCACTGCACCAGAGTCCACTGCCGCCGGCCTTTGTACCACACCAACGGACGCTCGGAGTGATCTTCCTGTTGTTTACGCTTTTCAACCGTAAGTTGAAAAAGCGTATATGCTCCAGCTTTGTCCGTCCGTCTGTCTCTCTCTCAGCCCCTCCGTCCGCACGATAACTCGCGTAAAAATGGTTCGATTTTGATGACATTTTAGTATGTGGTAGGGGACCACATGGGGAAAAACCCTATCGAAAATGGACGAAATGGGGTCAAAGGTCAGGACACAGGACCCGGATCCATTCCATTGACCTTATGCGTCATACTTTGCGTAAAAATGCTTCTATTGCGACAAAACTTTATTATATTGTTCCGGAGGTATACTGAACCAATTCTGTTTAATATCATCGAAATTAGCTCAAAGGTCAGGGCACAGGAGCGATATTTATTCCATAGCCATTATTCTCATACCTTGACTAAAAGTGCTTCTATTGCGACAAAACTTTAATACGTTGTTCCGGAGGTATACTGAACTAATTAGGTTTAATATCATCAAAATGGGGTCAAAAGTCAGGGAGCAGGAGCGAGATGTATTCTACAGCCATTATCCTCATAACTTGACTAAAATGCTTCTACTGGGACAAAACTTTAGTATATTTTTCCGGAGGTATACTGAACCAATTCTGTTTGGAAAGCATATCATAATCATTGCATTGCATGATTTTACTAACTTGTTAGGCTTGGGTGTGGCTGTTCGGCTCTGGAAACTCATTCCCTTCAGCTCTCGTCATACCATTAAGATGCTTGCGTGGCTTCCATAGGCATTTTGGAACACGATGGGGAATATTGCAACAGAGGAATGACGATATTTTTGTACCAGCCGCTTCAGCACTCGGCGGTCCAACTATGTCATTTTACGTGACCTACCAGGTTGCGACTGCGCTGTTGTTGGTTTTAGGCGTTTCCACTGCACAATAACATAACTTACACTTGATCCGAACAGCTGCACAAGAGCAGAAATTTGCTGGACTGATCATTTGCTAAGATGACATCCTATGGCCAAGGCACCTATGACGTACTACAGAGGTAAAGCACGTGTCTAGACGACAAATCTGCAGCAGTACATTCCGTTCATGTAGCTTAGTTGGGAAAGCAACTTACCGCGGAGTGAAAGATCGCTGCCAAATTCGTGTTTTCATATTGGCGCCAGTATGCAAATTTAAATCTTCTGGCAGTTGGGTTCTTCGAAAAATGTGTGACGTTAATTCCACACTATGTATGGAATTAACGAACACATTTCCTACTTCGCTTCAAACAATAAAATAAGAAATAAGAGGGCGATGATATGACGTATTATAGAGGTAAAGTGCGGGTCAAAACAACACATCTGGAGCGATACTTTATGTCCGTGTTGCTTAGTTGGAAGAGCAACTTAATCCGGAATAAGGGGGCGCGACCCGGATTTCCGTCACAGACAAACTTGTGTTTTCACACACTTTAAAAATCAGTTAACACTTCCATTCCATTTTATTGTTCATGCTTGTATATTATGTTTGCAAGCCCATATGTGTCTTTTTATACCTATACTAGATGAAAGTCCGTCAATAATGACGGGGTAAAATGAAATTTATGATACAAAAATTATTGGCATTTATTTATTGAGTTTTTAAGTTCGACGTCAATAGATGACGACGTTGGCTCACAGCTTTCTGAAAATTTCCCGAGCAGTCGGTTATGAAATTTGATACGACGGGCTGTCTGTTTGTCATGTGCTTTGTAAAACCTTTAGTCCCTTTTCGGTCAACACTTCTTGGTACACAACATTTTTCGTATGCACTGACTGTGAACCCTGTATCAATTTCCCCTCTTCTTTTCAGTGAACTATTTTTATCTTGACGTCGTCAGATCGTCGTACTCTTGACGTTGCCACATACAGACGGTAAAACACCGGTTCAGGTAGTGAACCAAAATTCCTAATGTAACGTTTTTCTTAGCCGCCTCGGTGGCACAGTGGTCTAAGCGATGGCCTCTGATCATTAGTCCGAAAGGAGTCCGGGTTCGAATCCCGGTGAGGCATCGATGTTGTGTTTGTCTTACGGCACTGGCTCTCCCCCTTTCCTGGTACCAGTGACCCTAAATTAGAGATGGACGACTGCTTATAGCCCACTGAGTTGCTGACGGTGGTCATTAAGCCTCCAACCAAAATAAAAAAAGGTTTCGTATCTCTAAAGTTGACGGTCTGACGTAACGCATATCTGACGTCATGTGAGAATGATTTGGATTAAACGACGTCACACCAGTGGATGTGTTCTTTGTTGCTATGACAACAAAACAAAGTGGTATACGCGTGGACTGTGCGCGTGTAGGTGACGTCATCACGTATACGAAAACACGAAAAGCTAAGCATGACGTCACGAACATTTGTTTCTCGGTTGTTGCTATGACAACTTAAAAAGTGGTACGGAGGAAGAGAGCTCTAGCAGATAATATACACTGAAGAGCAATTGAATTAAACATACCTGTCTACTAACGTGTAGCACCACCTTTCGACCTGATGACGGCGGTGATTCGTCTCGGAATGGACTTGACAAGGCACTGGAAGCGTTGGGAAGCCATACGAATCCACGACCCCTGAACAAGCTCCCACAGTGCACGAAGATTTGATGGAGGGGGTCAGAGCCTCGAACATCTCGCTCGATAGGATTAAGGTCAGGCGACCTAGCTGGCCAAGGAAGCGAGGTCACGTCGGTGGATTGTTCATCCAACCATTCGGATACAATTCGGGAGCGATGGCACGGGGCATTTTCTGTTGCAGGATGAGGTCACCAGTTTGATGTTGAAGACGCACAAACAGGAGCAAATGGTCGTCCAGGATATCCCGGTAACGTAGACCTGTGAGGGACGATGTCACACGTACCAGGGGGTCCCATTTAAGCCTACGTAAACCGTTTCCAGACGAGAATGCCACCCCCACCAGCTTGAAGAGTACCCTGCTGGCAAGAAGGATCCATCGCTTTATGTGGTTTGCGCCGTACTCGTATCCTGCTATCTGCATGTACCAACCTGAATCTCGACCCATCAGTCCAGGCAAAAATTTTCCACATGTCCAGTGTTCAGTGGCGATGTTCCCACGCCCATGATAATCTTTTCACCCTGTGAGGTGCGGTCAGCAGCGGCACCCTAGTGGGACGATGGCTTCTGTACCCCATAGCGAGGAGATGGTTCTGGATGGTGTGGCTGCTTACACGTTTTTGTGCACCAGCGTTAAATTGCCTAGTGATTTCTTGCACTGAGGCCCATCTATCCGCTGTTACAATGTGAGCTAGCCGACGATAACCCCGCTGATCCGCACGCTGTTGTCCACGGCAGTTGGCCCTTGCAGGGATGGTTTTACTGGATTCGATGTACTTACGGTGCACCCGTGACACAGTGTCTAGTGAAATTCCCAGTGCCTGCACGACTTCCGAGATGGAGTGACCCATTCGTCGGGCCCCGACAATTTTCCCACGATCAAATCCGCTTAGATCCTTCGTCTTACCCATACTGCGTCAGACTCTTACTGATTCCCGTCGCATGACTCCTTATATTGTCGGATCGCTGCATACGTCATGTCGTTTTCGTTTACAGTGCCTCCCACAGGGCCACATTTGTATAACGCCAGCTGTCTCTAATTCAATTGCTCTTCAGTGTATTAGGATAGGCCATGGCTGTGACGTATAGGGTAAATCCTACACGCAAAAGTTGTTGCCAGATAATTTGTTGATACAATGTATTAAATCAGGGAATGCTAGCTAATCATTCTTTTGACAAGTAATTTCTCTTCAGGGATTCGTTTATCGCACATCCTTTCTCACTAACAAGACTGCTTTGCTACTTTAGAGCATCCATTTCCCCAAGCGTCCCATGGCATGCCTTCTCCTCAACCACAAAACGGTCACTTACCTCGCTAAAATCTGACGTGCACGCTTTTTCTTTTTGATTCGAAAACTGGCCGTATTCGTTTCAAGTTCCCACCTGCAACTGCACATCTCTGGACGATGGGCAGCCAGTTAGAACTCATGAATCAGCTATCGGTGTTTGAAGAAGAGAACGCTTTCCCCATAACTTCTCACCTACGTATTTCCCCCTTAAAGCGTCTATTCAGAAGAATGCAGAACAAAAACTGAACAATTTCAATTTTACGCACCTAAAGGGAAAAAGACGAAAATTTGAAAAATAATGTATGCCTTCATACAAAAGTAGCTGGTTCAACTAGGCTGGAAATCGAATTGGAAAGTAAAATAATACTTGCCTTATATGAGTCGTTCCTCAGCTATAAATTCTGACTCCTTCCGATGAGTGTACAGGGTGTCTATAAATGAAGTATACAACTTCAGTGTGCTATTAAAAAGATACAATAAAAAAACTTACTTTCAACGTCAAGAGACGTGGCAAGTATTAACATTTGTTAAGTGTGATGATAGATGGCGCCAGGTGTCTGATGTAATGAAAAATCTCATTAAACACAGAATACAACACACATGACTTCCCCATTGGAGAAAGCAGCGTATGTGGTTTGGTTTGAGGAGTCAAAATCTCTTATAACAGTTCAGTGTAAGTTCAGAACGGATTACAGGAGACAGCCGCCGACACGAAGGAGCATCGAGCAATGGGTAAGTAAAT
Source organism: Macrothele yani (assembly GCA_039090855.1). NCBI lineage: Eukaryota > Metazoa > Arthropoda > Arachnida > Araneae > Macrothelidae > Macrothele > Macrothele yani. Next base: position 117,085,266 of record CM077002.1, on the reverse strand, counting down.
TCAAAGCAACATGAAGTGTCTTGAAAGGCAAAAGCTCTGGGAGACCTTCCATTTCTGACGAAAAGGTGGAAGACGTGCACAAGGCTTATCTAAGGAACCTGAAGAAGTTCGTCCGCGTCTCCAGTCGTGAACTTGGAATAACATACGTGGACATGTTACAACAATTCGAAATCCACAACTCCAGGATATTCAAAACATCATTTACCAGCAAGATGGAGCGCCTCCGCACTAGCCTTTGGATGTACGCACATCAATTTTCCAGGGTGTTGGAATGGACATGGAGTCCGACAGCATGGCCATCCCGCTCTCTTGATATTACCCTATGCGATTTTTTTCTTTATAGATTTATTAAGGACATTGTGTACAAGAGAAAGGTTGCATCTATCCCTGATCTTAAAGACTGCATTACTGCAGCCTTTCTGCTTGTAACACTTGACATTCAAACCTTCTTCAGAGTACGTGGGTGGAACTGAATTACCGTTCAGACATCCTACGAGAAACCAATGGACCACACATGGAGACCTACTGCCATTTTTTAAGATTTCGCAGTTATCAGGTGTTTTGACAATAAAAGTAAGTTGTTACTTATTGTAGTTTTTTGTCAATAACATACTGCAGTTATATACTCCATTTATGGACACCCTGCATTTTTGGGACCTGGCCTTACGATTAGGGTGGCCTTTGATGCAAAAAGACTTCCCAAATAACATCGAAGTATCACAGGCTTGGAAGAGATCCCCTTTGAGCTCAGGTCCTCAACTGCGGTCTGTGTTTTTTGTGCACCTGATGTCAGTATTCATTCGACTGGTAACATTCTGTTTTCCCAAATGATACCACGCGAGACACTGCAGCTTGCTTTCAGATAGCCGAATAGGACGGTGCATTAGCCATCGACTCATGAACCCAAATTGTTGCCAGGCATGATATAGGGGTTAGTTGGAAAATGGTGTAATGATTCCTTCATTGTACTGGGTAGCAATAGCGTTCACCTTGGTCGGCCTCTCGTCACAACTGGTAGTTCTTCTCGTAATTACGTCGTTCAACAGATCGTTTTCCGTTTCTTCTATTTTTTAATGGTAGCGCTGTACCTTTTCCTGCATACTTCTTTTCGGTGAATACATGTTAACAGCGCGCTACGCACACAGTAAAGTAGATTACTACTTTCGAAATGGGTGCTCTGAAGCTCCGACGCCCAAGGATGTTTCTCATTGAAGTTGTGTTGAATTGCATTTTTTCTCTCATGTGTTGTCTCACAAACTCCAAATGTCACCCTGTAATTGTTACTGTAATCGGAAGCTGACGCTTGCATGAAATACAAAATAATAATAATAATAATAATAATAATAATAATAATAAAATAAAACAACAAATGAAGACAAAGATAAATTCTTGAAATCAGATACTACAGTCTTGTGATGATTACATATATTAAGATAATACAACGTTTGTCACAAATATTTATTTTTTCAAGTCGACCATGCTTTCTCTGAGTAATGACCTAGCTTCGTCAGGACGAATGCCACGTAAATATTCAAATTGTATGTGATATCATAAATGTTACGGGTTTCGGTTAGTTGCATCCACGCATTTGATAGAAATGGTGTGGATGCCATTTCATTAACAAGTTGCGATTAATTCTGATATACACTGAAGAGCAATTGAATTAGAGACAGCTGGCGTTATGCAAATGTGGCGCTGTGGGCGGCCCTGTAAACGGAAACGACATGACGTATGCAGCGATCCGACAATATAAGGAGTCAAGCGACGGGAATCAGTAAGAGTCGAACGCAGTATGGGTAAGAAGTAGGATCTAAGCGCATTTGATCGTGGGCAAACTGTCGGGGCCCAACGAATGGGTCACTTCATCTCGGAAGTCGTGCAGGCACTGCTATTTTCACGAGCCACTGTGTCACGGGTGCACCGTGAGTTCATCGAATCCGATAAAACCATTCCTGCAAGGGCTAACTGCCGTGGACAACACCGTGTGGATGAGCGGAGTCATAGTTGGCTAGCGCGCATTGCAACAGCGGATAGACGGGCCACAGTGCAAGAAATCACTCGGCAATTTAACGCTGGTGCACAAAAACGTGTAAGCAGCCACACCATCCAGAACGATTTCCTCGATATGGCCTACAGAAGCCATAATCCCACTAGTGTCCCGCTGCTGACCGCGCATCACAGGGTGCAAAGATTAGCATGGGCGCGGGAACATCGCCACTGGATCCTAGCCATGTGGCAAAATGTTGCCAGGACTGATGAGTCCAGATTCACGTTGGTATATGCGGATGGCAGGATACGAGTACGGCACAAACCACATGAAACAATAGATCCTTCTTGCCAGCAGGGTACTCTTCAAGCTGGTGGTAGTGGCATTCTTGTCTGGGGACTGTTTACGTGGACTGAAATGGGACCCCTGGTACGTGTGACATCGTCCCTCACAGGTCAACGTTACCGGGATATCCTGGAAGACCACTTGCTCCAGTTTGTGCGTCTTCAACATCCCACTGTGGACCTCATCTTGCAACAAGACAATGCCCCGTGCCATCGCTCCCGAATTGTAACCGAATGGTTGGATGAACACTCCACCGACGTTCCCTGGCTTCCTTGGCCACCTAGGTCACCTGACCTCAAACCCATCGAACACATCTGGGATGCCATCGAGAGAGATGTTCGAGGCTCTGACCCCCACTCCATCAAATCTTCGTGAACCGTGGGAGCTTGTTCAGGGGTCGCGGGTCAGTATGGCTTCCCAACGCTTCCGATGTCTTGTCGAGTTCATGTCGAGACGAATCGCCGCCGTCATCAGGACGAAAGGTGGTGCTACACGTTACTAGACAGGTATCTTTAATTCAATTGCCATTCAGTGTATATCGGAAGCTTCCAAACTATCAAGTTTGGTGGTTGAATTTGGCTTGTGGATTAGCTTTGCTTTTTCAAAGAGAAATTTATAGAACGTTATATGAACCATAGAGAAACTTATGGACCATAAATGTATCTTTGAAGAAGCAAAACTAATCAACAAACCAGATTCAACCACCAAACTTGATATTTAGGAAGCTTTCCGTGTATATACATATATCAGAATTCTTCGCAACTTGTTAATGACAGGGTATCCACACAATGTTTAACAAGCGCTTGGAAGCAACTAACCAAAAACCGTAACTGTAAACATTATTTATGATGCCATGTACAATTTGAATATTTATGTGCCATTTGACGTGATGAAGCTAGGTCAGATCCCAGCGAAACCTTGGTAGATTTGAAAAAATGAAATATTTGTAACAAACGTTGTATTTTCTTAGTATACAAAACGAAATTGTTTGTATTCATGTAGTGCATAAGTTTATTACACGCGTAATTCAGATGCTTTCAAACAGGTATAATCAACATCTCAAAAATATTTATTTCACACATTTGTGAACCGTTTAGAGGAGTATCACAAGATACGGATTTCCAGGAAATCGTGTCATGCAGTTCCAAATTTTTTCTGAATGCGAAGATTAATGAAGTGATGAAATTTTGTTCTATCGAGACACATTGCTTCCGCAAATTACTTTGGGTGCTTAGTGGACACAATTTCTCATTTCATTGAAGGATACTTGCTGGCAAATGCTCCGAAGAATTTTCCTGTTTAAAAAGTTTCAAGGCGGTGTATGAAATCTGTCAATACATCGGTAAATTTCACTATCAGTTTGTTTAAAAAACAGTAAGTGTAAATGAAAAAAAAATTAAAATATCGCAGAGTTCACAAAAACTTTGTCAAAATACAGTACATGATTGGAAAGATAAATCAGAAAATGTTCCCTAATAATGACAGTCATACGCTTCAAAATGCTGTTAGATGCTGACAATTTCCTATCTTATACTAAGGGTGTTCAAATGAAAAGGTACGAAACGTCATAAGAACGTAACCGTTCACATATTTGCCTATGCCGCTATGGGAGAACGTAGCAACACATCTAGGGATGCGATTGGAGTCGCCGGCGTGGATCGGAGCATGCGTGGGCGCCCGCATGCGCAGGAGAGAGCAGATGCTCTTATAAAGAGCGCCGTCCAATTGACGCGGCAGTGCGTGTGAGGACAGGATGGCGTTCACATTGCAAAATTCGACGATTGAGGAACAGCGAGGCGTTATCCGATTTCTGACAGCGGAAGGTGTTAAACCGGCCGCTATTCATCGCGGAGGGTGTGGTTCTGCTCCATGATAACGCGCGTCCACACGTCTCCAGGGTTCACACACGCGGAACTGGCCAAGTTCCAGTGGGAGCAGCTTGACCATCCGCCCTACAGCCCGGACATGTCGCCCTGCGATTTCCATGTGTTTGGTCACCTGAAAAAACATCTGAAAGGAAAGCGCTTCCACTCGGACGACGAACTCAAGGACGCTGTGCAGGACGGGGTCTCGTCACGGCCACAGGAATTCTGGGAACAAGGAATCCTTCCGCTCGTTAATCAATGGGATCGTTGTGCTACGGCCTATGGTGTATACTTTGAATAAAGTCTTCATTTATACCCACAGTGTCGTTTCGTACCTTTTCATTTGAACACTCCTTGTAACATAAAAAGTATACCCTTTTTAAGGATTTATCGCAAGATGCATTCACAAGTGAGGTGCAGTGGAACTCATTTTAAACTTTGTACGATTCTTTCCGGTAGCATATCGTGGTTTCTTTCTGACAAAATCTCCCTACTTTCACCTAATTCGTTTTCATTCCAAAGCAAAAGTCAATTCCTAGGCTATTCCCAAAACTACCACAATAACTTAAATAAGACTTCTTTAGAAATCAATCCTGTTTCGATTTTTGGCCTGCCTCCATCTCAACAGACCAGACCTGCTTCTCTGAATGTGCTGAAACAGATTTTCATGTTTCGATCGTCAACAGTTTTACGTCATTTTCTTTGAAACCCTATAAGTAGATATTCCTGCTCTTTGAAAATGATAAAGCTAGAATTAGACGGCAGCAAGAAAGCATACAAGCCCGTGGAATATATTTAAGTTTAGGTACAGGTAATAAATGAAGCAGTTCCACTACAGCGACTTTCCAAAAACATTTTTTTTTTTTTTTTTACTATTTTCCTTTTTCCCGGGAGACACAGTTTACGAGATCACGAAGAACCGGAAATAAATGCAATGTTCTGGATTTGTATGTGGAAAGAGAATCAAAGACGATCGAATGACGGAAACATATAATTACGAATGATCGGTATGCCTGTAATGCAGGGCTTCGAAAGTAGTCTCTTACTAAGTAACCAAGTGAACCAACAGGGACACACACACGCGCGCACGCACCCACGCACGCACACAAAAATAAAAACAAGGAAAATACCAGCACATCTAATTGGATTTATGACATCAATCAACAACTGGCAATGATTATCATCCGATAAAATGCCGAATGCTATCAATATGATTAGCAAGCTGCAAAGCCATAATATTTTCACTGTGATGAAGAAATCTCACATTGGAAATTCGATCGAAACTTGATAATGTTGTAAAAAAAAAAGGAACAAACAAACAAAATCTCTTATAGAAAGCCGATGATGCTTACACGTGCGATCGAAGTCGCGAATAGCAATCGACGCATGCTTCATCTCTATAACTACCATGGTATTGTTAACCAGAGTAACTACTACTCCCATGCTCCTCTTATTTTTAGCACGTCTTTTGTAAAAAAAGATCGTGCTTCTGTTATCGGTTTGTCCGTCCGACTGTACCCGTGATATCTCAGCAACTATTAGTCCGATTTGAAAAATTCTTTTTGCATTGGGAAGCTTATAATATGCAAACGATGATCCTTTATTTCGTTTTTTTTTTACGATGTACAATTTTGCCGGTAGAGGGCGTAAATGCAGATGATGTCGAATTCAAAAAATACGTTTTATTCCACATATTTGCTTCTAAACATCCGATTGAAAAAAATTTAGACCTTTCGATTCCATTTATGTCGAAGAGTATTTTAAATATAGTTACGTTTTCAGATTACGCATAGATTTTCCGCTAGAGGGCGTAAAAATAAATTACATTTTCCGCGATAACTCTTCTTCTAAAACTCCGATTTGAAAAATGTTTTCTTCAGCGGATACATCTCCTGATGGAAAATCTTTTGCTTATAATTTCAAAATTTTGGTAAAGAATACTTTGGCCACCAGGGGGCGTAAGTGTTAATATTTGCTTCTGATGTATTTGCCATAAAATCGTAGCATCTAAAATATCGATTAAAAAATTCTTTCGTGGACCACTCACATCGATAAACATTTTCGGAATATTTTCTTCTTAAAATATTGCACAGTTTCTCCGCCAGGGGGCGTAGATGTACATCTTATTTTTGTCAATATCTCTACTTCTAGGAGTCCGATTTGAAAAATTCCTTCTTTGTTCGATAGTGTTTTCCGTGTGACATGTTTTTCATATAATTTCAAAATTTTCAAGTAATTCATAGACTTTCCGCTAGGGGACGTAGCGGTAAATTGCGTTTCCCCCTATATCTCTGCTTCTAAATCTCTGATTTGAAAAATTCTTTCTGCACCGGATACAGCTTCTGATGGGAAATCGTTTGCACATCATTTATAATTTTTGTAAAAAAAAAGTTTGGTCACAAGGAGGCGTAAATCTTAATTTCCGCTTCTGTTGTATTTGCAGTTTAATATCAGCTTCTAAATTATCGATTGAAAAAATACGTCTCCTGTTGAGCGACCCGTGATATCTCAGCAACTATTACTGTACCCGTGATATCTCAGCAACTATTAGTCCTCTCATGTCGAGAAATCTTTTTGAAACATTTTCTTCTTAAAATAGTGCATGGTTTCTACGCAAAGGGGGCGTAGATGTACATCTTATTTTTGTCAATATCTCTACTTCTAGTAGTCCGATTTGAAAAATTCCTTCTTTGTTGGATAGTGTTTACCATGTTACATGTTTTTCATATAATTTCAAAATTTTCAAGTGTTTCATAGACTTTCCGCTAGGGGGCGTAGCGGTAAATTGCGTTTCCCCCTATATCTCTGCTTCTAAATCTCCGATTTGAAAAATTCTTTCTGCACCTGATACAGCTCCTAATGGGAACTCGTTTGCTCATAATTTATAATTTTTGTAAAAAAATAATTTGGCCACCAGGGGGAGTAAATCTTAATTTCCGCTTCTGTTGTATTTGCAGCAAAATATGAGCTTCAAAATTCTCGATTGAAAAAAACGTCGTTTGTTGACCGATACTACTCATGTCGACAAACGTTTTAGAAAAATGTTCTTCTTGAAAAAATGCATGGTTTCTACGCCAGGGGGCGTAGATATATATCCTAATTTTGTCAATATCTCTACTTCTAAGAGTACGATTTGAAAAATTCCTTCTTTGTTGGATAGTGTTTCCGATGCGAAATGTTTTCCTATAAATTCAAATATTTCAAGTAAATCATACACTTTCCGCTAGGGGCACATAGGTAAATTGCGTTTTCTGTGTTATTTCTGCTTCTAAAACTCCGATTTGAAAAGATCTTCCTGTATCGCATAGAAGACCCGATGGAAAATATTTTTTCACATAATTTCTAATGTTTGGTAAAGAATGGTTTGGCCACCAGGGGGCATAAGTGTTAATTTCTGCTTTTGATGTATTTGTAACAAAATCTATGATCCTGAAAACTCGACTAATTTTTTTTCTTGGACCGATACTGCTCATAGGAAAAACCTTTTGAGAATACTTTCTTCCTAAAAGAATGCATGTTTTTCCCACCAGGGGACGTAAAGTCACATCTTATTTTTGTCGATATCTCTGTTTCTAAGAGTTCGTAAGCTCGCGATTCCGTTTACAGCAATATCTGAGGGATTAAAAACCCGACTGAAAATCTTCTTTCTTTGGTCAGATCTATTGCTTTCCATACCGGTTCCATTGACTTTGAATAAGCTTTGATAAATTTAATTTGCGTCAGAACGGATTCAAAAGACGTGCTTATTACACCCGAAAATTCGGTGTCAACTTTCTTGTTAAACTTGAAAAGCATTTACGTGTTGCGTACACCGAATAAATTTTTACAAACTAATCTGCATATTAGCAGGTGATTATAAACTGATACGTATAGGCTGATTTTTTTACTTGGCACTTGACGATAGTGGAATCGCCTATTTTTGAGGGGGTAAGAATTTTGTGTGCTATATGTAGAAGGAGGATGTAAGGTCAGGTGATGCGTAACATCACAGCCTCTCCTTGACAAATGTCAACCCCGCTTTCTCGTGGTGCATCCTGTTCCCACTAAAGGGGCTCTGACGACCGCAAATAGCGGTATAACTATACCATCGGGATCAGAGGAAATGCTATCTAACACTCACCAACCCGCTTGGCCAGCGTGGTGAGTTATGGCCAAACACCTCCAAAATGACTCTACAACTTAAATCTTGGCCCTCAGTCTCCGGCAGCTGGAATGTACCTGGCCAAGGCAGCGGCCAGTGCGACATGAAGGCAGAGGGTGCTAAGAATCCCCGGAGGACCGGACTAGGCTGCCATTTGATGCTGACCTTGGCTACCTACAACGGACGCTCCCTATCTTCTGATTCAAGGCTTCTAAAATGGAAGAGGAACTACAAAGGATCAAGTGGGACATCGTCGTGCTGAGTGAGGTAAGGAGAAAAGGAGAAGATCTCATTGAACTGAAAAGTGGACATCTCTTCTATTATCGTGGAACAGATACTGGCAGAACTAGTGGTGTTGGATTTATAATAAACAAGAAACTGAAGGATAAAGTGGTAGAAGTTGAAAGTTCCTCTGACAGAGCTGCACGACTCGTTATCCAACTATCGAGAAGATACCAGGCTCAGATTATTCAAACTTATGCACCCACCACAAGTCATCCTGAAGAAGAAATTGAAGAATTTTATGAGGAAATTCGTCATCTAAATAATAAAGGTAAGCAGCACTTGAAGATAATTATGGGAGATTTCAATGCAAAAATAGGGCACCGGCAACAGAATGAAACTTCAGTAGGTAAATTCGGTCACGGCAACAGAAACCAGCGTGGAAATACTCTCGTTGAGTTTGCAGAGGCAGAAGGATTTTTCATCTTGAATTCCTTTTTCAAGAAAAAGCCGCACATTAAATGGACATGGAGACATCCAATTGGGACGACAAGTGAAATTGATTTTATTATGTGTAACAAAAAATTCGTCATCGAAGACTGCAGTGTGCTAAACAAGTTCAACACAGGTAGTGACCATAGATTGGTGAGATGTAAGATGCACCTCAACACTAAACTGGAACGTGGCAAGCTCATAAGACAAACAAAATGTATTGACATAACCAACCTTAAAAAACACCATAATACTTTCAAGTTGGAACTGAAGAACAGATTCTCTGCTTTAGAAGGCCTAACATCGGAAGAAGTGGATATTTCGGAAGTTAACAGAAAAGTATCCAAAGCTCTTATGGAAACAGCAACAAAATTAGCTGGGTCTAAGAACAAGTTGCATGTAAACAAATTATCAGGAAAAACCAAAATGTTGATGCAAAAAAGAAGAGAGATGAGGACAACTAAAGAAGATGTGACTTCCAAAGTGGAATATATAGAGCTATGCAAGACAGCACGAAAAAGTATCACTGAAGACGTAAGGAAATTCAACTGTGAGCTAGTGAGGAAAGCAATTGAAAACAACCAAAGCCTAAAGATAGCAAAGGGACATCTCAGTAAGGGAAGAAAACAGATTATGGCTCTGAGAAAAGAAGATGGTTCTATAACAAGAAATAGAGGCGAAATTTTGACAAGAGTGAAAGATTTCTACTCCAAATTATATGAAAGGGATGATACATGTACTCCAGACATCATGAAAGGTACCAGAGTTCTTCCAGTCCTCCCAGCAGAAGTTGCTCATGCAATCAAGAACATGAAGCGGGGAAAGCTCCAGGAGAAGATGGAATTACTATAGACATCATACAAGAAGCAAGTGGAGAAATTGAAACAGTACTGCCCAAATTTTCACTGGATGCCTTAATGAAGGGAAGATTCCTGAGGATTGGAACAATGCTACAATGATCCTGCTACATAAAAAAGGTGACATTGAGGATCTCAGGAACTACAGACCTATCAGCCTCCTATCAGTGGTTTATAAAATATTCACTAAAGTTCTTTCACACCGCTTGAAGGTAACACTGGACATGGCTCAACCGAGAGAACAAGCTGGATTCAGGAGTGGCTACAGCACAATAGATCATATCCACGTACTGAGAGAACTAATTGAAAGAGCGAGGGAATATGAACTTCCATTGTGCATGGCTTTTATCGATTATGAAAAAGCCTTTGATTCGGTGAAACCATCAGCAGTTACCACGGCTCTGAAATCCTGCGGTATTGAAGATGCATACATTAATATTATTAATAACATCTATGAAAATGCAAGTGCAAAGATTCGGCTGTTTGAAAATACAACACACATAAAAATTGGAAAGGGAGTGAGACAAGGTGACACCATATCTCCGAAGCTCTTTAATGCCACATTGGAAAATGTCTTTCAATCACTGAACTGGGAAAACAAAGGGATAAAGATTAATGGAGATTATCTAACCCACCTTCGTTTTGCTGATGACGTAGTCATTTTTGCAACTACCCCATCAGAGCTGCAGAGTATGATCCAGGAACTTGCTGACAAGAGTAAAGAAGTGGGATTAAAAATGAACTTTCAGAAGACAAAAGTGATGTTCAATGCTTTTACAAGAAATGAAGATTTATCGATTGATGGAGAAAAACTGGAGATAACAGATACGTATGTTTATCTTGGACAGCAGGTATCAAGTGAGGGTCACATTGATGAAGAAATTAATCGGCGTACAAAACTTGCCTGGAGAGCTTTTGGAAGAAACAGCATAATTTTCAAGAGCAATATGCCATTATGTCTTAAAAGAAAAGTGTTTGATCAATGCATCCTTCCAGTGCTTACGTATGGTGCAGAGACGTGGACCTTAACTACAAGAGACATACAAAGGCTGCAGACAACTCAAAAAGGCATGGAGAGGTGCATGCTTGGTATAACCAGGAGAGATAAGAAGAGGAACTCGTGGATCCGAAAAATGACGAGAGTGGAAGACATCATGATCAGAGTTAAATCCCTGAAATGGCAATTGGCTGGACATACTGCCAGAAGGACAGACCATAGATGGACAGCCGAAATTTTAGATTGGATTCCAAGGGACAGGAAAAGACCCAGAAAAAGACCACATGGGAGATGGGTGGATGAAATTCGTAAATATGCGGGAGTGACATGGAGGAGACTGGCACAAGACAGACCGTTGTGGAGGAAACTTGGGGAGACCTTCGTCCAGCAGTGGATTGATAATGGTTGACAATGATGATGATGATGATGTAGAAGGAGGTGATTTCCGATGCTTAGAGATAACAGGCGAAAACTTCCCCAATAACTTGTTCTGCGCGGGGCTAAGATTTTAAGACCCATTATCAGGGCAGTCTCACCCTTTGGTTCATCCTCCACCCATTCCACTATGGTCTCCTCCATTGTCTCACATTGCTTGTTGGGAACATAATCGCCGGGGAGAGAGATATCATTGTTCCCTTAAGAAGGATCACTTTAGAGGCAAAGATGCCCCCTTTCCCCTTTCAGATCAAGCAATGTTTACTGCCACTGTTTCCACAAGAATTCCGCCCAATGGTGGGATTACTAGGGAACACTTCGCCTGCTCCCTTCTTGCTGCAAATCCCATCTGTTCAGACCCGGGAAGTGTTTGCTGCGCCCAAAAATCAGCCGATTCCATTATCGTCAAGTGCCAAGAAAAAATATCCGACTATACTGATATCCTCAGAGACCTGTGTATTTACAACTACACTGCTGGCCACCCAAAATGCAACACCAAGAAGGAAGCATCCGACTGGCCTGAAATTCGCATGCCAATCTTTTGCATGTCCCGCGAGAGGACATGTAAACGATTAGCACGGCAGGCTATTAGCAAATCATGTGCGCCCAGCACGCCACCGAGAAGCACTATAAGAAGGGTGCACAGAAGGCGGAGTGTAAGTAGTGGAAGTGTGTTGTGCTGCCGCACTTGTGCATGGGAAGCTCCCTGATGCCTCGCCGCAGAATACGGCAGTCATTCCAGCACGTTTCGGAGTTCGACACAGGACGAATAAAGACTTATCGCGACAGTGGTTAATCGTACCGATACATCGGCGCCCGTGTGAGACGTCATCCAGCCACAGTGAGGCGAGTATGGATTCAGTGGGTGCAGCAGGGATGGACAGACCGATGTCAACGGTTTCTAGCAGCCGCGGCACATCACCGAACGAAAGGACTGGCATGTTGTGCGGCGGGCATTGACGGCTCGCACAGCCACATCACAAACGTTAGCGCAGGACATAAGGTGTGTTGCGCAACAGCCTTTGTCAGCACGTACCGGTCGACGTTGTCTGCAGGAGCGGGGACTTGTCGCATGGCGCCCATTGCTCCGATTACCATTGACGTTACACCACCGGCGAGTGCGGCGGTAGTAAGCCTTTGAGCGCCGCACCTGGACTACGGAATGGCACGACATTGTCTTCTGCGACGAATCCCGCTTCTGCCTGCAACAACACTATGGTCGGATCCGCGTGTGGCGGCACCGCGGCGAGAGACTGTATGACGCCTGCATTATGCATCGCCATACCGGTCCGTCGCCTGGCGTTATGGTTTGGGGCGCAATTGGATATTACACCCACACCCCTCTGGTACGCATCGCCGGTACACTCAACAGCCACAGCTACATCTCCGACGTTTTCTAGCCTGTAGTCCTCACTTGCACATTTTTCAACAGGTCAATGCGCGCGCGCACGTGGCACGCATCGTGCAACAATTCTCCTCGGCCCACCAGGTGTCACTGTTGCCGTGGCCCGCCTGTTCTCCCGATATGTCGCCCATCGAACACGTCCTGTCGCTCATCGCTAACCGAGTGGCCCGGCAAGGACCACTCGCTGCTACGCCTGTTGAACTGTGGCAACGTGTGGAAACAGCCTGGACCGACATACCCCAAGCCCACATCCAAAGCCTCTTTCGTTCGATGCCGCGGCGTGTAGCGGCCGTTATTGCCAGCCATGGGGGCCACACGAACTATTGATGTCTGCGTGTTCCGCAAGTCGCACGGGCCTGTAAGCTCAATCGTTTCAACTTTTTATCTGTTGTTATGTGTCCAGTAAATCTGGCTTTGCTATCTCGTGTCCTTCTTGGTGTTGCATTTTGGCTGGCCAGCATTGTATTGAAGCATGAACTCATCAGGTGTTTCACTTTCGTGTTTTTGGATTGTCGGGGTTTCGGTAGTGCCGGGATTTTGGGTAGTCTGGATTTTTGGTAGTTGGGATTTTGGCTTGTCGGGATAGTGTCTGTCGGGATTCTGACCCAGATCAGGTTAAGACTACAAAGCGAAATCAACGCTTTCTTCCAAACACAGAGACGGATTAAAGAGAGATTTGATCAATACTTTGCAAACGCCAACAGTCCTTGGTTGCATCCTGCAATATGGGCCACCATGCTGAATGTAGCTGGTGTCTTTAGGAAGTTACAGTCAACATCACTTGCTGATGATTTCAGCGAGACATGCAATTAAGTCTTACGCATATTCTAAAGGAGATAAATTCTGCATCTGGGGTGAGATCTCACTCGTGAAAGAGTTTCCATTGCTGACTGAGATTATTTGTGTATGATCTGCCGTCACTTCTAAATGAACTTGCAGGCAGCATTCATACAGTGACGAAGAGCCACTTTGTCAAGGTTCCTGAATACACGCCACAAGTCACAGACTACCATTACTTGTGGTATATGATACCTCAATGATATCGTCTTACGCAGTGCCCAACTGAGATATTCCGCGCCCAGCACCAGGAAAATGGTGAGGCTCCCATCGAATCTTTCACGAAGGTATAGTGCTGAAGATGTCACATGATACATACGAAACGATACAAAAGTTATGTATAGGTATTTGGGATGTAAGGTCAGGTGATGCGTAACATCACAGCCTCTCCTTAACAAATGTCAACCCCGCCTTCTCGTGCTACATCCTGTTCCAACTAAAGGGGCTCTGACGACCGCCAATAGCGGTATAACTATACCATCGGGATTAGAGGAAATGCTATCCGACACTCACCAACCCGCTTGGCCAGCGTGGTGAGTTATGGTCAAACCCCTCCAAAATGACTCCACAACTTAAATCTGGCCCTCAGTCTCTGGCAGCTGGAATGTACCTGGCCAAGGCAGCGGCCAGTGCGACATAAAGACAGAGGGTGCTAAGAATCCCCGGAGGACCGGACTAGGCTGCCATCTGATGCTGACCTTGGCTACGTATAATGGACGCTCCCTATCTTCTGATTCAAGGCTTCTTGAATTGGAAGAGGAAGGAACTACAAAGGATCAAGTGGGACATCGTCGGGCTAAGTTTTTTAAGGAGAAAAGGAGATCTCATTGAACTGAAAAGTGAACATCTCTTCTACAATCGTGGGACTGATACTGGCAGAACTAGTGGTGTTGGATTTATAATAAACGATAAACTGAAGGATAAAGTTGTAGAAGTTGAAAGTTCCTCTGACAGAGCTGCACGACTCGTTATCCAACTCTCGAAAAGATACAAGGCTCAGATTATTCAAACTTATGCACCCACCACAAGTCATCATGAAGAAGAAATTGAAGAATTTTATGAGGAAATTCGTTATCTAAATAATAAAGGCAAGCAGCACTTGAAGATAATTATGGTAGATTTCAATGCAAAAATAAGGCAACGGCAACAGAATGAAACTTCAGTAGGTAAATTCGGTCACGGCAACAGAAACCAGCGTGGAAATACTCTCGTAGAGTTTGCAGAGGCAGAAGGGTTTTTCATCTTGAACTCCTTTTTCAAGAAAAAGCCACACAGGAAATGCACATGGAGACATCCAAATGGGACGACAAGTGAAATTGATTTTATTATGTGGGACAAAAAATTCATCATAGAAGACTGCAGTGTGCTAAACAAGTTCAACACAGGTAGTGACCATAGATTATTGAGATGTAAGATGCACCTCAACACTAAACTCGAACGTGGCAAGCTCATAAGACAAACAAAATCTATTGACATAACCAACCTTAAAAAACACCATAATACCTTCAAGGTGGAACTGAAGAACAGATTCCCTGCTTTAGAAGGCCTAACATCGGAAGAAGTGGATATTTCTGAAGTTAACAGAAAAGGAACCAAAGCTCTTATGGAAACAGCAACAAAATTAGCTGGGTCTAAGAACAAGTTGCATGTGAACAAATTATCAGGAAAAACCAAAGTGTTGATGCAAATAAGAAGAGAGATGAGGACAACTAAAGAAGGTATGACTTCCAAAGTGGAATATATAGAGCTATGCAAGACAGTACGAAAAAGTATCATTGAAGACGTAAGGAAATTCAACTGTGAACTAGTAAGGAAAGCAATTGAAAACAACCAAAGCCTAAAGATAGCAAAGGGACATCTCAGTAAGGGAAGAAAACAGATTAAGCAATATGCCATTATGTCTTAAGAGAAAAGTGTTTGATCAATGCATTCTTTCAGTGCTTACGTATGGTGCAGAGACGTGGACCTTAACTAAACTAAAAGAGACATACAAAGGCTGCAGACAACTCAAAGCAGCATGGAGAGGTGCATGCTTGGTGTAACCAGGAGAGATAAGAAGAGGAACTCGTGGATCCGAAAAATGACAAGAGTGGAAGACATCATGATCAGAGTTAAATCCCTGAAATGGCAATGGGCTGGGCATACTGCCAGAAGGACAGACCATCGATGGACAGCCGAAATTTTAGATTGGATTCCAAGGAACAGCAAAAGACCTAGAAGATGACCACATGGAAGATGGGTGGATGAAATTCAAAGGTATGCGGGAGTGACATGGAGGAGACTGGTACAACAAGACAGACCGTTGTGGAGGAAACTTGGGGAGACCTTCGTCCAGCAGAGGATTGATAATGGTTGACGATGATGATGATGATAGGTATTTACATGTATTTTTTCACATTTCGTTCTACTGAACTTTCGCGTCAAATGAGGGAGCTACAAATTTGATTGCGCGCTATTCGAAAAGACGTGTTGGAAGTCGTAGAATAATCCACGAATAGATTATAATCTTAGAATTTGTAATAAATTCTGAAGTAAAATCGATTGTGTCCCTGAAGTGAGGCACCAATTTCAGAGAGTAGTGATAAAGGGTTTTCTGAAAATTGAAATCCCTCCTTTAACAAAAGTAATGGAGATCGACCAGGATGAAACAAAACCCCACACATAAAGCGTGACTTTCACAAAAATAAGAATAACAACACTAATAAGCACACCGAAAACCCAAAATATTTTGACTACCTGCATAACATGATGTTGGTCCTACACGCACTAAAACAGCTCTTACCCAGCGAAGCATAGACGCTAAATGATTTCTAAAGGTGTCTTGTCGTATCCGTTACCAATACGTTACCAGCAGATTCTTTAATTCAACTCTTATAAGTCACGTGGTTGAGACGCAGAGATCGGACTTTCTCTTCCAATATAAACCACAGATGCTCAGTTAGATTGGTGTTTGGGGAATTTGGAGGCCAGGGCAATACACCTGGAAGTCTTGCTCCTCATGTTTCCAAATCATTATCAAACAGTCCTTGCAGTGTGGTATTGCGTATTATCTGCTGAAAGAAGGTACTACTAGAGAAGAATACCGTTGCCCTAACAAAATGTACATGGTCTTCAATGATGTTTAGGTAGGTGGTAGACGTCAAAGTTCCTCCACGTGAATGACTGGACCCAGGGTTTCCCAACGGAACATTGTCCAAAGCATTGCCGTTCCTGCACCGGCTTCTTTTTGTCCCACGGTGTACCTTAGTGCCAACAATTTTAGGAATACGAGGCTCACGTACTCGGACGGGGATGCTAAGAAAAAGTGTCACTGTCATACGATTGATATCTGTGTTGATCCATGGAGATTCCATATATTTTTACATTGATATCCCTTTGAACGTTCCGGGAGGGAACAATAAAGGCAAAAGTCGTTAGACAGTGAGTGCTGATTCTTTTATTTTAGCTGTTCAGATTCTTCTTCACGTAGTTCTTTACGAAGCAAAATACATTATCCGATTAAGAGTATCCGGTCACTTGCCTATCCACAAACTTCTTGGAAAGCCTAAAGAGTTGGTCCACCTTTTGCTGCTATCACAGCCTCCGCTTTCTTTGAAGGATTTCCACCACAGCTTGCTACGTTCCAGCGGCAATTACCTTCCATTTCGCCACAACAGCACTCGACAAGTCTGTCACCGATGTCAGTCGGTTCAGCTGGGTCGTAGTGGGCTGTCCAGTTCATACCAAAAGTATCCCGTAGATTGGAAGATGCTGGCCTGTCAAATTCTTCCAGACTGAACTCATTAAACTACGCTTGCACAAGCCTCGCTTTGTGTATAGTGTGAAAACTCAAATTCTCCAGTGGCGGAACCCCATATCCTTCTGCTCCGGAGCCGAATGCTTTCCCAATTAAGCTACGCCGTCAAGGGCTTATCCCTGCAGTCTTGACATATATGTTACCTCTGCGGTGGGTACGTCACAATGGGGATATCGTTTAGTTGATAAAGAGCGTTCACGGAACTGTTGCAATAATGGTGCGAGCACAGAATAGTCGGGAATGTCATTACTAGAAGCAGGGATAGGATTCCAGTTCACTATAACTAGGTGGGCTTTAGAGTCCAACTTTACCTCACTCCAACCGACGCTTGGCATTAGTATTGCTGACGTAAAGTTTGCGTGCGATTGTTCGGCCGTGGAACCCCATTCTCTTCAGTTCAAAGTGAGCCGTCATGTACCTGGTGTTGCCTCCAAAGACCTTTTGCAACTCCATGGTGAGTTTTGCAACCAAGGACAGGAGATAATGTAGCACCAGCTGCTTCAGAACTTGGCGGTCCCGCTCGGTTTCTTTGCGTGCCCTACTGGGTAACCAATGTGCTGCTGTTGTTCCTTTGAATTCTCGCATTTGATCACGGTACTTGCAGCAGGGCAGAAAGTTTCCGAAATCACATGTTTGCTATGATGGCATCCTAATGACCGTGTCTCGTTGAAATTGAATGATATCTGCATTACTGCCCATTCTACTTTTCATGCTTATCTATGATGTTCTCTAGGCCACATGCGTCTTTTTCACATGTAAGGGCGGCTGTGAGATATATTTGCAAACATGCTACCCAAAAGGCATGTCCTGATACTTTTGATCATACAATATGTGCACGATCGTAACAAGAATAATATTACCACACCCGGAATCACAGTGTACCTGCCCAGGCTCGTCACAGAGTGCACGTGACAAGGTCGATCACACGGAGATATAAGCGTCCGGCCAGGACAGATGAGCCATAGTGTGTTACGTGAGCACAATGGGAAGAGGTAGTGATTTGACGGACGTTCAAAAAGGAATGATCATCGCCTACCGCGCCAAGTGTGGAAGCATCTCAGAAACTGAAGACTATACGCGAGGTGCTGTAGTAAGGGTGTACCAAGAATGGATTGCTGGCACACCGAGCACCTCCCGACGTCATAACATTGGAGCCCAAAAGGACAACGACCCCAGAGGACAACGTTGCCTCGGTTGACTGTTAAAGGACAATCGACGCGCAACAGTGCAGCAATACCACACGCAAATGAACGCTGGGGCACCCAGGTACGTGTCCCCGATAACAGTAGAGCGAACCCTGTTACGCATGAGTATTCGGAGTGGACGCTGCGTCAAGGTACCGATGTTGACCCAGTTCCATCGACAACGACGCCTGTAGTTCGAATGGGACTACCGTCATTGGACAGTGGAAGAGTGGGAAAAGGTTGACTTCTCCAACAAATCGAGGTCAGAAGAGACATACGGAGGCGGATACGGCGTCATACACAAGAGAGCCGACACTGGACACGTTTGTCGGTCAAGTACAGGTTGGCGGTGGGAGCGTGCATGTCTGGGGGATATTTTCCTGGTATGACCTGGGACCGCTGATACCCCTGGTGGCTTTTTGAACTGCAATGGCTACCTTCCTATCCACACTGATCGCACGCATCAATGCATGCTGGACATTTATCCGGGAGGTTATGGTGTTCACCAACAGAACAATGCGCCCTGCGTCTTCGCTAAGAGGATGCGTGATTGGTTCCAGAACACGACAGCGATGTCTCCGTTCTTCCTTGGCTGGCGAAATCGCCCAACCTCAATCCCATAGAGCACTTGTGGGACAATTTGGATCGATAGGTTCGACATGCTGACCCACAACTACGTCATCTCTGGGACCTCCGTGCTCTACTCCAGTCCAAATGGGCACGTGTGCCTCGGGCAACCTTCCAGGGCCTCATTGTGTCTATGCCACGCCGTCTCGCGGCTGTCATCCGTGCCAAGTATGGTTATTCCCATTATTAGGTAGGTGGTTACTTTATTCTGATACGACTGTTTATTTTCAATGAAATTCTGTACGAACATTAGATGGACACATAGCTAGTCATTAAAAATACATCCTTTTAACGCAAAAACTCTCCAAATGTTAAATGTGTCAAATTTTTGTACATCAGGGAATTCTAAAACAAAATATGTTAACCGACTGATAGATGCCCTTACAAAACGAGAAATACTAAGGGTATAAAAACTGCATATCTTATAATTGTTTAGCATCGTGAAAGTGTTCAATTGGCAGATCAATCGAAATGATTCCAGTTAGTTTTTTCTATCATGTGCTATTGCTCGTACGGTATTTTTAATGTTCTTTATTATTAAAGTATGTGATTTTGTAATAGCAAAACTAGTTTTATTACTTTATCATTGTATACAGTGTGTATCAGAAATGATGGTCACAAGTTTAAGGGGTGATAAAACACGGCAGAAGGAACAGTATTTGTATTACAAGGCGTGGTCGGAAGCCGCGTGGTTAGCCAGTAGAGGGTGCTTCCTGGCGAGTTTCACACACACACACACACACACACACACACACACTATCGTTCGCAAGCTGTATGGCCACCGATATGCAGTGGTATTCGAATGCTGAGAAGACCGATATCCAATTCATGAACGGAGCCGCAAACGGCAACGCCATCGAAGCTCAACGACTGTACTCCGAGCGTTTTCCACATCGGCCAGTGCCCGTTCGCCAAACCTTTCAGCGCTTGCACAGACAACTGCGTGAGACGGGGTTGTTCCACGCCCACAGACAGGACGCAGGCTGTTCATGGACGGTGATAACACCAAATAGGATAGAGGCGATTCTGGAAGATGTGGAAGATCGGCCGGAAGGCAGCACTCGAGCGGTTGCACGTATCCACGGAGTGAGTCATACGACGGTATGGCGTGTGCTTCACGAGGGACACCTCCACCCTTACCATCTCCATGGGTGTCCAGGCCTTACAGGAATCGGATTTTCCTCGCCGTATGGTATTTGCACGCTGGTACCTGCAACAGTGCACAGTGCAAACAGAGTTTGCAGCATCTGTTCTGTTTAGCGCCGCTGCAGGTGAAGTACGTGCCGTGCCAGGAATCCTCCAAACTGTGTTTCAATCGCTCCGTCGCCCCTGTGAGGTATGTCTTACGCTAGGTGGACGTTTCTTTGAACAATTATTGTAAAATATTCGTAAATCCCTTTTTGTAAATGATCCGTTCATAAAGTTTATTCCTTTGCCGTGTTCTTCGTCCTTCATGTGTTTGCGCATTAACATTTCACATTCGAATATGTCTTGTATAACAAATATATTTCCTTGTGCCGTGTTCTATCACCCCTTAAAGTTGTGACCATCGTTTGTGATACACCCTATATAGTGAGCCTACGTAAGGTCTTTGCAATGTTACTACGGAAAGAAGCCATTTCTCGTGGGAATTTTGGCCTTTTAATAAACAATTCACTCGCACCATTTCTTTTTATTTCATATCGTTAGCTGTATTGCCCTATTATCTAATCTAGTACTCCTCCACATATCAATTTTTTGTCTCATATCACTCACGCGGCATTTTTCTGCCAGTTTAATTTTACCAGATTCTCCTGTCTTGGGAAGTATATTCAACGAGGCATTGAAATAAGAGGTAAGTAAATAAATAAAAATCTTTTATCAAGAGCAAATTTTGATGATCACGTTTCATGTAGAACAAGCTTAACTTTGTTTAAACGACAACAGTGTCATCTGACAGCAAAGCAATATTTTCCTGTCATATTCAGCTTAGGAAGGATGAAGGATGAGAGCTTCTCAAACTTAAGGTATTAGAGCGATGTCTACACTGCCTGCTAATGTGCATTGCATGAGAGTGAACTTGAGAAGTTCCGTTGTTGTTGTCGCTTATAAGAGACCCAAAAATGAAACGCTTTCGAAATAAAAAGACATTTCTAAACTTTGGATCAGAAAAGATAAGAGAGAAAACATGGCATGCGAGTAAAGCCTGAAGCATAGAACTTTGCTTACCAAGTGATGTCTCATTTTCTCAGACTAACCCGTATTCTCTTGACACAGACGCTTTAAGAAAGTGTATTAGGAGCTGCACAATAAAGACAGATGCATCTCGCGGGGGAAAAAACGTAGTTAACTCTACCAAGTAAGACAGCTGACGCTTAAAGTGACTGCAGTCATTTGTCAAAATTTATTTTTTACCGCGTTGTCCAACCATTCTGTTAAAAAGTTGTTGCAGATGAAATGACGGATTTTGCAAACTC
Source organism: Macrothele yani (assembly GCA_039090855.1). Classification (NCBI taxonomy): domain Eukaryota; kingdom Metazoa; phylum Arthropoda; class Arachnida; order Araneae; family Macrothelidae; genus Macrothele; species Macrothele yani. The sequence continues at coordinate 117,063,620 of CM077002.1, read as the reverse complement.
ATGCATTTGGCAGATAATTTAGGAATTAACATATCGCGCGATGTGACATGTAAATTTAAAGTGTCAAGGGTGCTACCTATAAAGCACTGGTAATTTTATCAATGATGTCTGTTCCAAAGAGATTGTGCTGCAGTGAAGAGGACGATGAATCAGAGCCAAATTCCTGTCATTTTCTTAAATGGGCTTACATTTGGATACCGTGCTTCAGTGATAGCTCACATCAATACAGTGTTTGGGAAAGGCACCGTTAGTGAACTCGAGATGTAACGTTTGTTGTTAAATCCCGGTACGGCTGTATGAGCCTCGGAAATGAACCACACCGTACACCAGCACCAACTATCCATAATGCAGAGTTGGAGACCTTGACTTAATCCGATGCGCGTCGAGCAGTACGAAACTTAGAAAGAAACTCGGAATTGTAATGTACGTATACTCTAACTGGATTCTATTTTCTTATGCAAATTTGGTTTATACTCGATAAGCATTTTCTAGCCTTAACGCTACATTTTCTCTCTCGCCAAATATATGTTTGGCAATCTGACAACAGGTCAAGAAAATTAATATTTCCAAGGACGAGAATAGCATATCTGTTTTGAATTGTATCGGTGATGTTGCTGAGAGTTGATTTACAGTCGTGGCCAAAAATCCTACTCCAGTAGACCGAACGTCAATTTTTTCATGTTTGAAGTCAACTTATTTAGACAGTGGCTCAGTGGTTTAAGCGATGGCTTCTGATCATTCTTCCGAAAGGGATACGGGTTAGAATCCCGGTGAGGCATGGATGTTGTGTTTGTCTTACGGAACTGGGTCTCTCCCTTCCCTGTAACCAGTGACCCTAAATTGAGTAGCTCACTGTGGTCGTTAAACCTCCAATAAAGAACCACAACTTATACAGCGTAATGGTAAAGCCATGAATGCATATTATAAATCATTTTAAAGGTAATCTTATGTTAAATTCATATATTGTTGCAGAATGTTATTGCAAGTAATAGAAGTGAAGTTACATGCCAAAATGTGCAAGTAAGGAAACACAAATCCAGTTCTGAAAAGGCGTTCCCGCCTTTCTAACCACTATAGCTTTCTTCGACGTCCGTTAGTGAGATATAAAAGGATGTAGAATCGTCTGCCGACGACTTAGAACGCAGCTGCTTGTAGTTAGTTAACGAAACTGTATGCAGAATTCCTCGTGATATTTGAATTTCGGAATGTCAATGACCCGAAAATTGGTCCTGCCTCTTTAAACCAGGTCAAACGTTATTACTTTGCAATGCATGAACTTGGACTCAGTAGTCGTAAAATTGCTGTTAAATGTGGATGTGATCATTCCACTGTCTTGCACAACCTTAAAAGAGTTGCCGAAACTGGATGAGTGGGAAAAAGAAAAAGAGCAGGTCGACCAAGGCTGTGTACTGAACGTTATGATCGCGTGCTGATTCGTCGTTTCATAAAATCCAGGTTTAAAACAACCACTGATTTAAGAAATAAGTGGGAGAATGAAGTAGGCATTATTGCATCTGCACGTAGAGTTCGTCGTAGCCTACAAGAAAATGGACTGACTGCGCGAAAAGCTGCACGAAAACCTTTCCTTACTGAACAAAAACGGCTCAAAGGAATTGCTTCGGCCAAGTCATACAAGAATTGGACTGTTGATGAATGGAAAAATATTATTTTCAGTGATGAAACAACTGTTACTATTTCCGCTAATAGTGGAAATAATTATGTACGTTGTCGGGCTGGTGAAAGATATAAGACATGCTGCACCCAGCCAACAATCAAGCACCCACATTCGGTGATGTTATGGTCCTGTATTTCAGCCAGTGGTGTTGGCCGTCTGCACATTGTTGATGGCACATTGAATGGATCGAAATATGTGGATATCTTGGAGTCCAAACTGCTGCCATCAGTACAAGACATGGGTTTGCGGAATTTTATCTTTCAGGACGATAACGCGCCATGTCATCGGTTAAAGTTGGTTCAAGAGTGGTTTAATGAAAAAGTTATAAGAGAACTTCAGTGGCCAGCACACTTACCGGATCGTAATCCGGTAAGTGTGCTCTGTGGGTGAAATGGAAACAAAAAATCCGTCAACAAAGTCCCACATCTAAAACAGCATTATTTGAGTCTATAAGGGCTGTATGGTACCGTGTTAACACCAATGGGCAACTAGAGAAGCTCATTAGTTCCGTGCCAAGAAGGTGCATTTTGCTACTAAGAAACCGTGGTTATCCAATAATATACACTGACGGAAAAAAATCACAACACCAAGAAAGGTTTGTGTTAGATAAACGACAGTTGGTAGGCGGTGAGAGTACATCTGTAAGATGACGTCTATGCAAATTTCGCGCTCGGCGCATACGTGTGGCGCTAGTAGTGCCCCTCGGAACATGCAAAGCAGGTTGGCTGTAAATACGCGCTGTAACATTCGTGAGCGTTAGTTATCGTTGAGATTCGACGTAGGGTGTTGAGGTTAGTCAAGAATGCCTTTAAGAAGACGAAGAAGCCATTATCAACAGCTCACGTAGTTTGAACGAGGTCGTGTTATAGGGCTACGAGAAGGTGGATATTCTTTCCGCAATATTGCAGAACGACTTGGCAGGAATGTAGCCACTGTGTATGATTGTTAGCAGCGGTGGTCAAGGGAAGGTACTGCCTCAAGAAGACCGGGTTCCGGCCGGCCACTTGGCACTACTGAGATTGAAGACCACCGTATACGGCGTAAGGCCGTGGGGCATCGTACCGCGTCTGTGGCAGCCATTCGAGCAGCAGTTGCCACCACAGTGACACAACGAACTGTTACAAATCGGTTACTTGAAGTACAGCTCCGAGCCAGACGCCCTGTAGCGTGCATTCCACCTACACCAAACCACTGCCGTTCGCAACGTCAGTGGTGTCAGGCTAGAGCTCATTGGAGGACGGAGTGGAGATCTGTTGTGTTTTTTGATGAAAGCCGGTTCTGCCTGGGTGCCAGTGATGGCCGTGTGTTGGTTAGAAGGAGGCCAGGTGAGCGCCTCCAACCAACCTGTCTGCGGCCGAGACCCACTGGACTTACACCTGGAGTTATGATCTAGGGAGCAATTTCCTATGACAGCAGGAGCACTCTCGTTGTTATCCCACGCACCCTGACGGCACAGTTGTACATCGGTCTGGTGATTCAACCTGTTGTGCTGCTATTCATGAACAGCATTCCAGAGGGTGTTTTCCAACAGGATAACGCTCGCCCGCATACCGCTGTTGTAACCCAACATGCTCTACAGAGTGTCGACATGTTGCCGTGGCCTGCTAGATCACCAGATCTTTCACCAATCGAGCACGTATGGGACATCATTGGACGACAACTCCAGCGTCACCCCAACCAGCATTAACCGTCCCTGTATTGACCGACCAAGTGCAACAGGCATGGAACTCCGTCCCACAAACTGACATCCAGCACCTGTACGACACAATGCATGAACGTTTGCGTGCTTGTATTCGACATTCTGGCGGTTACACCGGTTATTAATGTACCAGCATTTCACATTTAAAATGGCTCTTCTCGCGCTTACAATAAGCTGTGGTCTTGAAACCTTAATCGATTAAATATGTTACCTAAACAAATGTATTGCCACCATTTCATTCCTCTACAACTATTTTTTCGTGGTGTTGGGATTATTTTTTCCGTCAGTGTATTAAAGCGTATTTACCTCCAATCACATCCAATTAAATATAGAAGCGTTAAACCTCCAATCACATCACGATTACCAAATTGGAGTTACGTCTGCATTTGATATTTGCCAACCTGTGTGTTCGTACAAAAGACCGATAAATAATTTAGTGGGCATCGGAAGTAAGCCTTTAAAATTCACCTACATACTTTTATTTAGTGCTTAATTAGCTTTTTCATGTGTAATTAAGCTATCCGAAGCATGACTTCGTAAATCTATCAACACAAATTTCAGTAAGATTTACAATGAAGTCAGTTACTGCAGAAGGGTTACATTTTGTTAAGAAGAGTGCTTTACAGTGAAGTTATGTTGGAGTTTTAGTTGCACCATAAACTATTAACAATATTTAATCAATTTCTACTGAAACCCTATAGAGTACACTATGCAACCATTTTCTGACATCTAACGGCTATAGGCAAAGTGAAGAAAATGGATAAATGGGGTTGATGCAATAGCACAAAACACAACGATTTGATGTCTGCTATTCTGTGCATATCTGCACCTAAATGAATAATAGTTTGAGGTTCCTAGTCACGTGTGATAGGAAATGGATGCCGTATCCCCATCATATATGTTCGGCGTAACAGTTAAACCACGTGAAGCCCCGAAAGACACCCTGGAACAGGTACTCAATCTCGGCAAGACGATGATCAGTGTTTGGTGGCCCATAGCAAGTGTGATATACTCCTGCTTCTTACAACCGGATCAAACCATCACAACCGACAGCTGATGTCACGAACTTGACGTTATGCATGGAAAACAGTGCATTAGATAGCATGCATTAGTCAGTGCCATGAGCTCATACTTTTTCATGACAGCGAAAATGTCCATCAAACAGCCGGCATAGTCAGTTGCCATGACCCCATACTTCTTCATGATGACGAAAATCTCCATCAAACAGCCGGTATTAGTCAGTTGCCATGAACCCATACTTCTTCATGATAACGAAAATCTCCATCAAACAGCCGACATTAGTCAGTTGCCATGAACCCATACTTCTTCATGATAACGAAAATCTCCATCAAACAGCCGACATTAGTCAGTTGCCATGAACCCATACTTCTTCATGTTAACGAAAATGTCCATCAAACAGCCGGCATAGTCAGTTGCCATGACCCCATACTTTTTCATGATGACGAAAATCTCCATGAAACAGCTCGCATTAGTCATTTGCCATGACCCCATACTTCTTCATGATAACGAAAATCTCCATCAAACAGCCGGCATTAGTCAGTTGCCATGAACCCATACTTCATGATAACGAAAATGTTCATCAAACAGTCGGCATTAGTCAGGGGCCATGACCCCATACTTCTTCATGGTAACGAAAACGTCCATCAAACAGCCGGCATTAGTCATTTGTTATGAGCCCACCCTTCTTCATGATAACGAAAATGTCCGTGAAAGAGCCAGCATTAGTCATTTGCCGTGACCCCATTTTTCTTCATGATAACGAAAATCTCCATCAAACAACCGGCATTAGTCAGTTGCCATGAACCCATACTTCTTCATGATAACGGAAATCTCCATGTAACAGCTAGCATTAGTCATTTGCCATGACCCCATACTTCTTCACGATAACGAAAATCTCCATCAAACAGCCGGCAGTAGTCAGTTGCCATGAACCCATACTTCTTCATGATAACAAAAATCTCCATCAAACAGCCGGCATTAGTCAATTGCCATAAACCCATACTTTTTCATGATAACGAAAATGTCCATCAAACAGCCGGAATTAGTCAGTTGCCATGAACCCATACTTCTTCATGATAACGAAAATGTCCATCAAACAGTCGGCAGTAGTCAGGGGCCATGACCCCATACTTCTTCATGGTAACAAAAATGTCCATCAAACAGCCGGCATTAGTCATTTGTTATGAGCCCACCCTTCTTCATGATACCGAAAATGCCCGTGAAAGAGCCAGCATTAGTCATTTGCCATGACCCCATACTTCTTCATGATAACGAAAATCTCCATCAAACAGCCGGCATTAGTCAGTTGCCATGAACCCATACTTTTTCATGATAACGAAAATGTCCATCAAACAGCCGGAATTAGTCAGTTGCCATGAGCCCATACTTCATGATAACGAAAATGTCCATCAAACAGTCGGCATTAGTCAGGGGCCATGACCCCATACTTCTTCATGGTAACGAAAATGTCCATCAAACAGCCGGTATTAACTAGATGTTATGAGCCCTATGCTTTTTCTTGAAAACGAGAAACCCCACGTTACACGCCAGATGACCCGGAAGTAATCGGCTAGACAATCGAATTGATGTACGAAACCTTACTTCATACTTCTTATTAACCTGATCTGTCGCCTAGGGACTATCACTTTTTCAAGTACCTTAATATTTTCCTGAGAGGTAAATCATTTCTGAAATAAACATCAATTGATGCCTCATGCCATAAGTTCGTTGCTTCACGAATTTTCACCATAGCATACATACAGAGCATTGTATCTCGTTGACAAAAAGCTGCTGGCAGTCATTACTCTGTTAAATGAAACTTATTTTGCACCGGGGTTTGGGCGTTTGAAGGTTTCATCGATATTCCGACATTTCATTTGGTACAACCTAATATGTTTAACAAAATGGCAGTCGACTTCCTTATGTGCCTACAGAAGTTGCACGAGGGGAAACGTAGATGGTGATTAATCTCTATAAAGATGTTCGCCCTGAAAAGTTCTCAATTCCTTCCCAAACTTCTGATCAAGTTTGTTCGCATATTTTTTACACTTTGAATGCGTTTCCTTCTCTAAGTACAGTATCTAACTGAGTGAAATCCGGAGGCACAGTGGTAAGTATTGGGTTGAGGCATAAGTTTATGCCGTTTTGGTCACCGCTCCACAGAAATGTATTACATCCGAAGGGAAAACAGAATCATTCAACTATGGTAACCGGAAGTTACCTATCGATCAGTCGTCGTAATTTGGAATTTCATATATATATAAATACAGTCCCTTTAGCCTGGAATAGCTTGTGAACGGAGAGAGGCACAGTTATGAAAATGAGATAACGGTATAGTAAAGCGACAACGCCCGATCGAATGCAACCAATAGCAGCGCCCCTAGTGGCGAAATGCGAAAGTTAGCCTTGCAAATCAAAAACGAAAAGAGATAGAGCAAAATTTCCAATTACAAAGTTGTAGAGCATCAAGTAATTAATACAAAACGATACTTGTTTCACACGGATAAGATACATTGTCGCCTGATTACCCTAAAATGTCCGAAATCAATGCGCGACCTTTTGTGTGAACGTTTGAAGGGAACAGGCATAAGTATGAGCAAATACACACAATTTATTGCATAAATGCATATTTATGTCAATACATTTTCATGACGTCAGACAAAACAAACACAAAAAAGGCGAACTGGGGCACAGTGATAAAAAGTTAATGTCGAGTATTTTCGAAGAGTTCGCCATTGCCCACGATACACATTTGTATTCGTGAAAGTAACTCTGCATGCACATTCCTCAGCATGGAAGGTGTCACACTATTGAAAGCATCTGTAACACGACGACGTAGATCCAGCAGACTTGTAGGCGCCGTTGCATACACCTGATTTTTTACGTAACCCCATAAATTTAAGCTCGCCATTCTCACACAGCGTACGTAGACTTAACTTCTGATCAGGGTACACCCTGCTACTGGTTTTTATATCGTAGGTACGGTACAACGTCACAATCTGCATTTGCATACGGCTACAATTGCGAAATGTGAATTTGCAGATTCGAATCGTCGCGCATCGATTTCGGACACTTTAGGGTATTCAGGCGACAATTTATCTTATCTGTGTGTAACAAATGCCGTTTTGTACTAATTAACTGATGCTCTACAACATTGTAGTTGGAAAATTTGCTCTATCTCTTTTCGTTTTCGATTTGCAATGGCTACCTTCCGCATTTGGCCACTAGGGGAGCTGCTATTGGTTGCATTCGATCGGGCGTAGTCGCTTTACAATACCGTTATCTCACTTGCATAACTGTACCTCTCTCCGTTCGCAAGTTATTCCAGGCTAAATGGACTTTCCTATGCACCCTGTATATGTTCCTGCAATTTGAGAAATAGGTGGTGGCGAATTCTGCTGTTTTACTAGTCAGCAGTTTCAGCAGGGTAGAGAAAGGAATCATATGATCAAAAGCATCGGGACACCCACTTTATGTAGAGAATATGCACATATGTGTAACGACCATGACCCGCACAGATATGAAAACACGCACGTGGCCTGGATACATCACAGACGAGCCATACGGCAGAGCTCAGTGACTTTCAACGTGGCACAGACATTGCAAGCCATTTTAGCAAAACGTCAGTTCTGGAAAATTCTGCCCTGCTGTAACAGCCTGCTAGTAATGTTATTACGAAGTGGAAACACCCAGGAGCACCAATAGCGCAATCGCGGCCTGGTAGGCCACGTGGAATTGCAGAGAGGGACCGTAAAGTGCTGAAGCGGGTGGGGCGACAAAATTGCCTGTCCTCGTAAACAACACTCGCTACCGAATTTCGCAGTATTTCTGGAAGCAACGCCTGCGCCACAGTCATATGTCCAGAGATGAAGGGAGTGGGATTTCATGGCCGAGCAGCTGCATAAAAGCCAAGCGTCTGTTGGAGTGGCGTAAAGGCCTGAGCCAGCAGACTCTGGGGCAGTGACAATGTGTTCTTTGGAATGATGAATCACGCTTTACAATCTGGAAGCCAGACGGACCATTCTGGTTGTCGAGGATGCCAGGTGAACTTTACTCGCTCAACTGTGTTGTGCCATCTGTAAAGTTTGATGGAGGAGGCACCAAACTTTACCGTTGGAGCAAACTCTGAGGCTGTTTGTCACGGTTTGTGCTGCTCCTCTCCCTATCCTCGGTAGTCAGGGAATCTTGAGGCTGCTTCCTATAATTGTATTGTCGACATTTCTGCGATACCAGCATTACAGCAACAGACCGGTAAAGTCCCTTTCCTTTACCAACAAACAATACTCCTGTCCAAAAATTGAGATCCGTGCAGGAATGGGTTGATGAGATGGGTGTGAAAGTACTTGACTGGTCTGCACGTAGCACTGATCTCCAACCCATGGAATACCTTTGAGATGAAGTGTGACGACGAGTGAGGGCCAGGTTGAACCATCCGATATCAATGACCTACCGGACAAATGATCTTGTATCAGGATAGATGATAATCCCCGCAGCGACGAACCAATGTCTAGCGGAAATTTTCCGAGCGGAGTGGAGGCTGTGGCAGGAGCAAACGGTGGACCAACTGGATACGTAGGTTATTTCAAACGTTTTGCACACTGCGCAGGCGTTGCCCGTAGGATGAGACAATCACTCCGATCGTTGCGCCAGTTGTGTGTCAGACTTCAGTACACAAAGTTGTGTCTACGTTTGCTGGCTAATTTGTTCCTGTTCGGAAAACGTCTGCTTAGAAATATAGCAAGAAAGTAAGTCAGGTCAGATCTTGCTTAGCGACCAGCGTACGTACATTACAACTGAAACTTTACGAAGAAAATCTCCTACCGAAATTCATAAAGCTCTGTGTTAAGTACGTAGGGTTAGTGTAGTGGATCGTGGCACAGTGTCATGGTGGGCTTCTCGTTTCCACCAAGGTGAGGAAAGCATGGAAGATGACCCAACGGCCGACACTTCTGTGGTTATGGCCTGTGACAAGCTTGGAATGAAAGCAACAGACAGAGTGCCCGAGGGGACCTCTGTAACAGCTTAATACTACAGAAGGTTTCTGTAAAATGCTTTGTGCCCAAAGATTCGCCAAATAAGGCCCGACATGCGTGAAGGTGGTGTTACAATTTTGCACTAGAACGGGAGGCTGCTTTTTGTTCGTACAGTAAGAGGCATTCTGGAAAGGAATGAATAGGAATTGCTTTCCCAAGCGCCATGCAGCCCTGACATTAGCTATGACTTGTTTTCAAAACTGAAATAGCCACTCCGCGGAAAATGATTCAGTAAGATTCATGACATTTCTAATGAGGTTACCCGAATTATCCGACGCATCAACAGTGAAGGTGTCCTGACTGGAATACAAGACTTGCCCAAACGTTGGTCGGCTGTCATAAAGAAACATGAAGATTATTTTATGCGTTTGGCAACACTAATATATCGCGCTACCAGAACGCCACTTGTTTCGTTCATTTTCGTTGCCATGAGAACTCCCGCATTCCAGAAGTGGAGAGTGACGGTGTTTCGACTTTGGAGCAACAGAGAATAATTTCAAATATTTTTGCAATGAAGATGCGAGTAGCAGTGAAATTCACCAGAGACTTCAAACACAGTTTGGAAATTCTTCTCTGTCCCGCTTTCGAATGGTGTAAAGCGTTCAAAAAAAGACAGACAAGGCGTCGGCAACGAACCGCACAAGACACGACCGGCGACTGCTGTTAACGACGCCATGACTGCGCGCGTGAATGGGCTCATACGGAACAACAAGAGGATTACTGTGATCTGAGCTCTTCACTTAACTTCAGCGCCGGCAGCGTGCATACCGTCTTCAACGATAAGCTGCACTTCTGCAAAGTGTGTAGCACATGGGTACAGAAGCAGCTGTCCGACGAGCAGAAAGCCAGAAGGTTGCAAATAGCGAACATGTAGTTCCAAAGACATCAGAGAGAAGGAGACAGCTGCTTCAGACGTGTGGTGACAGTGGAAGAGACATGGATTCGTCACCATAAGCCGGAAATTAAATGTGCAAACATGGAGTGGAAACACAGTGATTCCACCCCACCCAAAAAATTCAAGATCAGGGCATCAGCCACATGGCTGCGGTGTTTTGGGACATTAACTGTATTATTCTTGCTGATTTTCTGGAGGATCGTCAAACCATTCTAATACAGCGATCTCCTCAAGCACTTCCTTAACCCCTTAACCGGCTGGAACGAATTAACTCGGGGTTAGCAAAATTGGCTTATATCAGCTGGATTGAATGAATTCTCTGTCTAAGAAGTTGACCGAACGAGACTGAAACGAGTGATCTTACCCATCAGAGAGTGTTGCATGTTTGAATCACTTGCTTCTAAGCAGTGGCATGATGAATCAGTTGCTTCTAAGCCAGAGAAACTAGCTGTTCCTCATCAGGACTTCAGTCATGAAGCAGAGAATAAGGTATAAGAACAGAGAGAGCGAGAGAGAGCTAGCGAAAGAGAGACAGAGAAAGAAAGAGAGACAAAGAGAGAGACAGACAGACAGAGTCAGAAAGAGATAGAGTGAGAGACAGAGAGAGACAGAAAGAGACAGAAAGAGACAGAGAGCTAATGAGAGACAGACATATAGAGATAGAGAGAGTGAGAGACAGAGAGGCAGAGATATAGAAAGGCAGAGAGAGGCAGAGATATAGAAAGGCAGAGAGAGGCAAAGACATAGAAAGGCAGAGAGAGAGGGGGAGAGAGACAGACACACAGAGAGTCATAGATAGATAGAGTGAGAGACAGAGAGAGAGGCAGAGAGAATGGGAGAGAGAGAGAGACAGACAGAGACAGAGATAGTCAGAGAGAGATAGAGTGAGATACAGAGAGGCAGAAAAAGACAGACAGCTAATGAGAGAAAAACAGTAAGACAAGGAAACAGAGAGCTAATGAGAGAGAAACAGAAAGAGAAGGAAACAGAGAGAGAGACAGAGACATAGAAAGGTAGAGAGAGAGAGGGGGAGAGTCACAGACAGACAGAGACAGAGAGTCAGAGAGAGATAGAGTGAGAGACAGAGAACTAATGGAAGAGAAACAGAGAGAGGCAGAGACAGAGAAAAAAAGACGGAGAGACAGAGAGAGAGAGAGAGAGAGAATTTATGCCCAGTGACAGGTTTGTGGTTGGTACTTCTCATATGAAAAGGTGAAAGGAAACTTTTGCCACAGCTTTCGTAAATTCAGATCTCTATGAGAACATATAGGTTTGGGAAGCACGGAAAAGTGTGGGCAGCATTTGGTCCAGATAAATCGACGGCCGTTTAAAGGGTTAAGGCAGCACTGAGAAATAAGAGACTAGAACTCCACAACAGTGGAGTATGCCTTCTCCAAAACAACGCCAAGCCCCACAGCGCTAATGTGACTATGGAAATATAGGAAAAATTGGGATGGGACGTTGTACCACACCCTACGTACAGCCCGGATAAGTCACCATGTGACTACCACCTGTTTTAAAGGAGTTTTAAAGGAATTTATGGGAGGGCAGAAGTTCAGACCAAGTAAAGAGGTGAAAAGTGACGTCCTGAGATGGTTTAAACAACAGAGTAAATAATTCTATGCAACTGGGATCCGGAAGCTTTCAGAATGCTGGAAAAAATATATGGACCACGACAGATATTACTTCGAAAATTAAGTGATGTAACATCAGCTGTATGGTAAATAAATATCTGATTAAAAATAAAGTCCAGGTCAAATTTGAATCTTCCTCGTAAGTTCGTTTTTTAATAGATAACCCACAGTGTGCAAAACTTTTGAGATGACCCTCGTTAAATAATTTCCTACGACATGGAGTTTGTGGATATCTAAGTGTCAGGATACTTATGATCAGGTATTGTTCTTCTATATCCAATAATGCATATCTGCACGAATGTTTGATAGCAAATTTAAGGTATCATACTACGTTGGAGGCACTTTTTTGAAAAAATGCAAGAATAGGTAAACTTTTTTTTGGAAGGCTAACACACAAAAAACACGTCAACGTTGAAACAAAAATAATATTAATATACATTTTCGAGAAATTGGGAAATTTGTGAAAGGGTTTAAGGAAATATGTCGTTTACGGTAAACGCTCTAAATAAATAACGTTACAGATATATGATGGCATTTTTTGCATCGGTATATGCGCATGACTATTATCCATGCAGTGAACTAAAAGGTAACTGATGTTCCTAAACACTGCTGAGATATACTCATTCCTACATGCATTGGGATGTAAGGTCAGGTGATGCGTAACATCACAGCCTCTCCTTGACAAATGTCAACCCCGCCTTCTCGTGGTGCATCCTGTTCCTACTAAAGGGGCTCTGACGACCGCCAATAGCGGTATAACTATACCATCGGGATTAGAGGAAATTCTATCCCACACTCACCAATCCGCTTGGCCAGCATGGTGAGTTATGGCCAAACCCCTCCAAAATGACTCCACAACTTAAATCTTGGCCCTCAGTCTCCGGCAGCTGGAATGTACCTGGCCAAGGCAGCGGCCAGTGCGACATGAAGGCAGAGGGTGCTAAGAATCCCCGGAGGACCGGACTAGGCTGCCATCTGATGCTGACCTTGGCTACTTACAATGGACGCTCCCTATCTTCTGATTCAAGGCTTCTTGAATTGGAAGAGGAACTACAAAGGATCAAGTGGGACATCGTGGGGCTAAGTGAGGTAAGGAGAAAAGGAGATCTCATCGAACTGAAAAGTGGACATCTCTTCTACTATCGTGGGACAGATACTGGCAGAACTAGTGGTGTTGGATTTATAATAAACAAGAAACTGAAGGATAAAGTTGTAGAAGTTGAAAGTTCCTCTGACAGAGCTGCACGGCTTGTTATCCAACTCTCGAAAAGATACCAGGCTCAGATTATTCAAACTTATGCACCCACCACAAGTCATCCTGAAGAAGAAATTGAAGAATTTTATGAGGAAATTTGTCATCTAAATAATAAAGGTAAGCAGCACTTGAAAATAATTATGGGAGATTTCAATGCAAAAATAGGGCAACGGCAACAGAATGAAACTTCAGTAGGTAAATTCGGTCACGGCAACAGAAACCAGCGTGGAAATACTCTCGTTGAGTTTGCAGAGGCAGAAGGGTTTTTCATCTTGAACTGCTTTTTCAAGAAAAAGCCACACAGGAAATGGACATGGAGACATCCAAATGGGACGACAAGTGAAATTGATTTTATTATGTGTAACAAAAAATTCGTCATAGAAGACTGCAGTGTGCTAAACAAGTTCAACACAGGTAGTGACCATAGATTGGTGAGATGTAAGATGCACCTCAACACTAAACTTGAACGTGGCAAGCTCATAAGACAAACAAAATGTATTGACATAACCAACCTTAAAAAACACCATAATACCTTCAAGTTGGAACTGAAGAACAGGTTCTCTGCTTTAGAAGGCCTAACATCGGAAGAAGTGGACATCTCTGAAGTTAACAGAAAAGTAACCAAAGCTCTTATGGAAACAGCAACAAAATTAGCTGGGTCTAAGAACAAGTTGCATGTAAATAAATTATCAGGAAAAACGAAAATGTTGATGAAAAAAAGAAGAGAGATGAGGACAACTAAAGAAGATGTGACTACCAAAGTGGAATATATAGAGCTATGCAAGACAGTACGAAAAAGTATCACTGAAGACGTAAGAAAGTTCAACTGTGAACTAGTGAGGAAAACAATTGAAAACAACCAAAGCCTAAAGATAGCAAAGGGACATCTCAGTAAGGGAAGAAAACAGATTATGGCACTGAGAAAAGAAGATGGTTCTGTAACAAGAAATAGAGGCGAAATTTTGACAAGAGTGAAAGATTTCTACTCCAAATTATATGAAAGGGATGATACATGCACTCCAGACATCATGAAAGATACCAGTACCAGAGTTCCTCCAGTCCTTCCAGCAGAAGTTGCACATGCAATCAAGAACATGAAGCGGGGAAAAGCTCCAGGAGAAGATGGAATTACTGTAGACATCATACAAGAAGCAAGTGGAGAAATCGAAACAGTACTCGCCCAAATTTTCACTCGATACCTTAATGAAGGAAAGATTCCTGAGGATTGGAACACCGCTACAATGATCCTGCTACATAAGAAAGGTGACATTGAGGATCTCGGAAACTACAGACCTATCAGCCTCCTATCAGTAGTTTATAAAATCTTCACTAAAGTTCTTTCACACCGCTTGAAGGTAACACTGGACATGGCTCAACCGAGAGAACAAGCTGGATTCAGGAGTGGCTACAGCACAATAGATCATATCCATGTGCTGAGAGAACTAATTGAAAGAGCGAGGGAATATGAACTTCCATTGTGCATGGCTTTTATCGATTATGAAAAAGCCTTTGATTCGGTGAAACCATCAGCAGTTACAATGGCTCTGAAAACCTGCGGTATTGAAGATGCATACATTAATATTATTAATAACATCTATGAAAATGCAAGTGCAAAGATTAGACTGTTTGAAAATACAACACACATAAAAATTGGAAAGGGAGTGAGACAAGGTGACACCATATCTCCGAAGCTCTTTAATGCCACATTGGAGGGTGTTTTTCAGTCACTGAGCTGGGAAAACAAGGGGATAAAGATTAATGGAGATTATCTAACCCACCTTCGTTTTCCTGATGACGTAGTCATTTTTGCAACTAGCCCATCAGAGCTGCAGAGTATGATCCAGGAACTTGCTGACAAGAGTAAAGAAGTGGGATTAAAAATGAACTTTCAGAAGACAAAAGTGATGTTCAATGCTTTTACAAGAAATGAAGATTTATCGATTGATGGAAAAAAGCTGGAGATAACAGACACGTACGTTTATCTTGGACATCAGATATCAAGTGAGGGTCACATTGATGAAGAAATTAATCGGCGTACAAAACTTGCCTGGAGAGCTTTTGGAAGAAACAGCATAATTTTCAAGAGCAATATGCCATTATGTCTTAAAAGAAAAGTGTTTGATCAATGCATCCTTCCAGTGCTTACGTATGGTGCAGAGACGTGGACCTTAACTAAAAGAGACATACAAAGGCTGCAGACAACTCAAAAAAGCATGGAGAGGTGCATGCTTGGTGTAACCAGGAGAGATAAGAAGAGGAACTCGTGGATCCCAAAAATGACAAGAGTGGAAGACATCATGATCAGAGTTAAATCCCTGAAATGGCAATGGGCTGGACATACTGCCAGAAGGACAGATCATCGATGGACAGCCGAAATTTTAGATTGGATTCCAAGGGACAGGAAAAGACCCAGAAGAAGACCACATGGGAGATGGGTAGACGAAATTCGAAAGTATGCAGGGGTGACATGGAGGAGACTGGCACAAGACAGACCGTTGTGGAGGAAACTTGGGGAGACCTTCGTCCAGCAGTGGATTGATAATGGTTGACAATGATGATGATGATGATGATGACATGCATTAGCGTGAATTTTCAAAAACATTCTTCACTACGTTGAATGTAAATAGCTATAACTTAACTTTCAACTGAAAAACAACAAAACCTTTAGTTCATTGCATGCACAACATTATAAGAAAGATGTATACCAAGTTTGGTCAATTTATGTAAATACCTTTTGCAGTTATCAGGTTTTCCGTAAAGAGTTCGAGACGAAAATCTCATCCTGCAAAAAAACGCGTTTCAAGTGTCACTTCCCGTTCGTTTGGCACCTGGATTTAGATATACCGATTGCTAAAACCCTGTTCCTATTCATCGTATACAATAAACAAACGCAGTTTTTTAATCTTAAATCTCATCCTGCAAAAAACGCGTTTCAAGTGTCACTTCCCGTTCGTTTGGCACCTGGGTTTAGATATACCGATTGCTAAAACCCTGTTCCTATTCATCGTAGACAATAAACAAAGGCAGTTTTGGAATCCTAAATCTCATGCTGCAAAAAAAGGCAAATCTCATCCTGCAAGAAAACGTGTTTCAAGTGTCACTTTCCGTTCGTTTGGCACCTGGGTTTAGATATACCGATTGCTAAAACTCTGTTCTTATTCATCGTAGACAATAAACAAAGGCAGTTTTGGAATCCTAAAGAATTGGGCTTTAAAATGAACGCATTTGTACAAAATGTGAAATATGGCCCAAAACGACCTTTTCAACGTAGTGCGGATACCTTTTAAGAACAATCATGAGTTGTCGTTTATGCGATGAATTTTCTTCCCCTGAAATATTTCTCATTTCCAGAAATAAAATCGTTAGCTCATTTGATGTTGAAAAACGAAGATAACGGAATATGGAAATGATTTGTGATTTCTCCAATTTTGCAGTTCCGGTAAATATTTACAAGGTAAGCACACATGCTTAGAATGGCATTAATTTCCCCCAAAATATAATATGTGAAATGCATATGCTGGAAAATTTAATTTAAAGGTTCATGAAAGCATGTAGCATTCAGCCAAAACACGATAAGTAAAGTTAATGCCAGCTGAGTGCTTGCGAAGCGCTCTGGAAACAAAATCAATACGTATTTCTCATTGTAATTAGCTTTTAAGATGTGTCCCCCGTTTTACTGGTGCTTTCGTGTTCCTGCTGCATCTTTCGGTTTTTTCGTATTTTGTGATATATAACAAAAAAGCGATGATGACTCACTGTTCCTTCAATATATTAAAAGCTTTAATTTTCATGTTTCACTTTATTTCTATCTTCGTCTGCTAACGATAGGAATAAAATTGGCCAGAATATTTTAACATACACTGCTGGCCACCCAAACAACCAAGAAGGAAGCATCCGATTGGCCTGAAGTTCGCAGCATGCGTCGCCCGCGAGAGGACATGTAAACGATTAGCATTGCAGGGCATATGCAAATCATGTGTGTCCGGAACGCCACCGAGAAGCACTATAAGAAGGGTGCACAGAGAGCGGGGTGTAAGTAGTGTAAGTGTGTTGTGACGCCAGAACTGTGCGTGGAAAGCTTCCTGATACCTCGTCACAGAATACGGCAGTCATTCCCGCAATGTTTCGGAGTTCTGCAGAGGACAAATAGTGGCTTATCGCGACAGCGGTTTATCGTACCGAAACATCGGACCCCGTGTGGGAAGATATCCAGCCACAGAGAGGCGAGTATGGATTCGGTGGGTGCAGGAGGGACGGATGGACTGACGTGAGCGATTGCCGCAGCCGAGGAACACCACCGAACGAGAGGACCGGCATGTTGTGTGGCGGGACCTAATTTCTGCACTAACGTTCGTGATGTGACGGTTTCAACCGCAACATCACGAACGTTAGCGCAGAAATTATGGTGTGTTGCGCAACAACCTGTGTCTGCGCGTACCGTTCGACGTCGTCTGCAAAAGCAGGGACTTGTCGCACGGCGACCATTGCTCCGATTACCATTGACGTTACACCACCGGCGAGTGCGGCGGCAGTGGGCCTCTGAACGCCGCACCTGGACTACGGATTGGCACGACATTGTCTTCTCTGACGAATCCTGCTTCTGCCTACAACACCACAATGGTCGGATCCGCGTGTGGAGGCACCGCTGCGAGAGACTGTATGACGCCGGCATTATGCATCGCCATAGCGGTCCGTCGCCTGGTGTTATGGTTTGGGCCGCAATTGGATATGACACCCTCACCCCTCTGGTACGCATCGCCGGTGCACTCAACAGCCACCGCTACATCCCCGACGTTTTGGAGCCTGTAGTCCTTCCTTAACAGCAGAACCTGCCAGCGGCCACGTTTCAACAGTACAATGCGCACCCGCACGTGACACGCATCGTGCAACAATTTTTCACGGCCCACCAGGTGTCACTGCTGCCGTGGCCCGCCTGTTCTCCCGATATGTTGCCCACCGAAAACGTTTGGTTGCTGATCGGCAACCGAGTGGCCCGGCAAGAACCTCCCGCGGCTACGCCTGATGAATTGTGGCAACGTGTGGAAGCAGCATGGACCGACATACTCCTAGCCCACATCCAAAGCCTCTTTCGTTCGATGCTGCTGCGTGTAGCGGCCGTTATTGCCAGCCATGGGGCCACACGAAGTATTGATGTCTGCGTGTTCCGCAAGTCGCACGGGCCTGTAAGCTCAATTGTTTCAACTTTGTATCTGTTGTTATGTGTAAAGTAAATCTGGCTTTGCTATCTCGTGTCCTTCTTGGTGTTGCATTTTAGGTGGCCAGCAGTGTAAACAGTCCATTCTTTAACACCATAACTTTGATAAGAATGTTTTTAAAAGCATGGTAAGAAATAACTGGACACCCCGGTGGTCGAGGTGCCTGAGGGACTGGACTAACTGTTCTTCCTAGAAGGGCCTATGCTTGACTCTCCAATAAGGCAGGAATGGTGTTTACAGTCTTGGCTCCACTGGAGTGGTGTTTACAGCGTTGGCTCCAGCGGAGTGGCGTTTACAGCGTTGGCTCCACTGTTAGGAGAGGAACCTGTCATCCCTAATTTGTGATCATGACTCCTGTCCCTAATAGACACTGACCCAAAATTAAGGAAAGGAGATTGCTTATAGCCATCTAAGGAACTCATTGAGGTTTGTTCAACCCGGAGACGAAACAAAAAATATAAGAATAAGTGAAATTTTGGATAATAATTTTGATAGTGCGCGTTATTTGATCAGCGCTGATCACTCCGATTCCGTCAAACGTTTCCTGATTTCTTTAAGTAAAAAAAAAATGTTTGTCAGCCATGAAGGGGAAATATTCGAGACGGTATTGTTAAATTTCTCCAGTTTCATCGGATTCTGAATGAGCTGCTTTTGTCAAAATGCTAATAGGTCAGAGTTTCTTTATTTTTGTTGGTCCCTGTGAGCATCTGGGTCTCGACCGTTCCGAATTTGTGGCCGATAATTCTAGCGAAGGACTGATGCAATGGTCGAGGTGGGAGCATATCATCATGCTTCGTATACGGTTCAGGCTCGGGCTGGCTAGGAAGATTAGCAATAAACCCGGGACATTGACCGCCTGGACACCTGGTTGGCGCCAAAAAGGTTTTTGGGACTGACTCGTTATCTGCCATGCAGGACATGTGACCTTTATCTTCTGTTTCGGCGTTTAGCGGCCAACATGAGCAATTTTACAGGCTATTAGCTGTCACCTGCCCCTAATTTAGGTCCACAGCTTCCAGGGATTAAAGAGAGTCAGTGTCATAAGAAAAGCACACCATCCATGACTCATCTGGAATTCGAACCCAGTCTCACTCAGGACAATGGTCAGAATACATAGCTTAGATCACTAGAAGGTCACGTGGTAGCCACCGGGACTTCCACGTGGCCTTCTAGTCCATGGGCTGTATCGGAAATAAATATTAAAAATTTATTTGCTCATGGCAGTACTGAATACTTCGCTCATCATTACAATTTTTAATTGGTTCAGTCACAATCTAACACTCAAAATCAGCCTCCACCGATAAAGATGGCAAACTAGTGCCGTGTGCGGTCGAAATGAGTTTACGTACTTTCACCGCGTTTAACAAATGAGTTAGTCACTTTGCAGCTGAACTTTCGCTCAGCAGGGTGCTTAGCTTAGTGAGGACAAGTAGTGTTATTCGTTCTGTCCTTTAAGACTATATCAGCGGTGCTGATGGCTAAAATTTTGTAATTTGTTCCTGGGTTCTTGAGAGAAATGGAGAAATATGATCCGTCACAAGTTGAGCGTGAATTCAGGAATGTAAGAAAAGCTTCTAATGTATACCGCTGTAAAACTGAGAAGGGGTTGTCAGCCAGTTTATCTTCTTCAAAGAGTAACTTTTCATAATTTTCATGACCACGTTCAACTGTGTATGATTCCTTTAGTTTCACAGTTCCTCACGTATATTTTACAATCGTGGCCAAAACTTCTGCACCAGCACAGTGAAAGTCAATTTTTTTATGTTTGAAGCCAACTTATTCAGCGTAATGATAAAGTTAGGAATACATATCATACATCATTTTAAAGGAAGTCTTATGCTCAATTCAAATAAGTTTACAGAATGTTATTACCGGTAATAGAAGTGAACTTACAAGCAAAAGTACAACGTCTAGTCATAAAAAGCAAAATAGTGAAATTAGTGTACAGTTCATAATTGAAACTTGCAGGACACTTGAAATAACTTACCAACAAGTAAAATACGCTTTACTATTTAATTGAATAACCACGGTTTTTTAGTAACAAAGTGCACCTTCTTGGCATCGAACTAATAAGCTTCTCTAGTTGTCCATTGGTGATAGCACGGTGCCATACGGCCCTTACTGACTCAATAAACTTTAATTGAGTTTAACTGATTCAATTAACTTTGAGTCTGTAAGAGCCGTATGGCCCCGTGTTATCACCAATGGACAGCTAGAGAAGCTCATTAGTTCCATGCAAAGAAGGTGCACTTTGTTACTAAGTAACTCTCGTTATCCAATTAAATCTCAAAGAATATTTTACTTGTTGGTCAGTTATCTCAAGTGTCCTGCAAGTGTCAATAATGTACTGTACAGTACTTTTATTTTTATTGCATTGTACACTTATTTCACAAATTCCGCTATTTGCTCTTTTTATGACTAGGCGCTGTACTTTTGCTTATAACTTCGCTTCTGTTACTGGTAATAATATTCTGTAAAAATATTTGAATTCAGCATAAAATGTCTTTTAAAATGGTGTATAATATGTATTCCTGACTTTACCATTACGTTGTATAAGTTGACTTCAAACATCAAAAGTTTGACATTTGGTCTACTGGTGCAGGTCTTTTGGACACGATTATATATTCTGTGACGGACATTTTTAAATTAGACACATTGAATTTCACATTTTTTTAGTTTCTTTTTTTTCGAATTATATTACTTTTTAATTATATTTTCACTCTGAACGGCATGTCGGAACCTCCAAATTTCTACGGAAGGTTTTTGGCAACGATTGACAGCTAGTCACTGTACAAATTAAACGCTGTACCTTGTGTTAAAAGTATGTACTAGTGATGCAAGATTTGCTTGGAGTTAACCCGCATGTGTTATTTTCCAAGTTACTATACTCCAATTCACCCTAAAAGTGTACTCTTGGTAAAGGCGGGAGATCCTTATCACGACTCGCCATGGAACGCAAGAACGGTATCCATCCGCGTTAATGTGCTCTTCTACTGTTTTCTTTCTGACCCACCCAAACCCCCACACATCTCACAAGCAGTGGGGATTGTGAGCGGGGGTCTAGTCTAGGCCAAACTGCTTCCCCTATTTAAGTAACAAACCCTTCGAGTTTCCCCGATTGTCAATTTATAGTCTCTATGTTGTTAGAGGTCTTCCACCCCTACCCCGTAGTCCGAGTTGCATCCCAAGTGGGCAGAAACAGCCGAGAGGGCGAAGCTCTTGATTCAGCAGCCTCGCATGACAAATTTCCAAAAGCGATGGCAATTTTGTTTGATAAACTGCTGAGCAAACGAAAATGGATGCTGGTTTTCGCTCAAAACTCTAGCGACTACTTTTCGTAGCGGAGGTAGCTGTTTCGCTTCCTACAAGTGGTAGACTCTTAGGTTGACTCGGAGTATAGATACGAGTGTTCCTAACGAGAGTTACGAGTGTTCCTCATCAACAACATGCGTAGGTGTCTGATACGACGGGCATCAGTGTCTTTCGTTGTTTTACTACCAGCGCATCAACACTCATTTAGTAAACACAGGCTTCCTAGGGAAGGGGGAGCGTATCCAAGCACAAAGAGCGTCGGGTGCCGACTTCAGAGGGAACCATCTACGCATTCGGGTCCCCAAACACGGGGAGTTTGCGGAAAACCCCGGAGAAACCACATGGCTGGCTGGACCGGGTTCGGACACCCGTTATAAACGTCCGCTTCCAACGCAGTACACAACGACTTAACCATCTGCTCTATGACGGTGGTGCTCTTCATTATTCTAATTTGATGTAAGCCTTTAGTGTGTTGAAATTGCTGTTCTTCGGTGTGACAAATAGGAGCAAGTTCCGCTTTTAGTGTCTTGTGAAACGAGCTACAAATAAAAGAAATGTCAGCGAATACTTAATAAGTACTTTCCTAGGCCTTTGTGTCTTGTCTAAACAAAAAAAGGTTTTTGCACACCTTCCGAACAAAAGTTGCAGATTCTAAAGAAAATTGATGCGTTGATTCCAAAAATGCCATTAATTTGGATCGCTTACATCCTCAAGGAAAATTTTAATAACGTGTGCCCGGGTAGAAACTTTAGAAGCGAACAGTAATTTCCCATTATTGGCAGAATTCCAGTGAAGTGTGTAACTCTTTTTTATTGTGGATATGTCCTGACGAAAGGCTACTCATTTCTCTTCACTCACAGCTCCTAAATGTTTAGGAAAAACCTCAGATGTTAATGTAGAAAATGAATTTTCAAAGACATTGCACATCTCACATCCTTAAAACATTATAGCATATTTCACGCCTGAGATTCCTAATTGTTTTCTTTCTTGTTTCCAAGAAATTCTTTAAAGAATAACCGCTTTAAAAGAAAGCTAAGTTGCCAGTTCAATATCCGGTAGCTTTATCTCAAATCCATCATCCATCATCTTTGAGATTCAATGAAAATTATTACTTTGAGTTTTGCGTTTGTTTTATAGTGTCGGTCGAAAGTTTTACAATATTTACATAAACGCATGTGCTGCGCCGCTTATGTCACGTGTTTAAACTACACTGCTGGCCACCCAAAATGCAACACCAAGAAGGACACGAGATAGCAAACCCAGATTTACTGCACACATAACAAAAGATACAAAGATAAAACGATTGAGCTCACGGGCTGCAGCTCTGAAGGGTGCTTTGAAAAAATTTTCTGTTCAAGAATAAAACCGTGTTTTAATCAGGTCAGGAGCATTTTCACCCAACCCGTTTCACTTGCGAGAAATTGTAGACCCAGTGACTAGTTGATTCGGTGACCCCTGACCCGTTTCCATCTCTAGCCTGTACACCTCACTGAATGTGCTTCTACGGCTTAACGTCGAAAGCAGCGATCCAGGCGTTCAGGAGTCCATCTGCATGCACCAGTCCCACCATGGTGACGCACGTTTCTTTCGTCCAATCACGGACGTCATGTTCGGCTGACAGTTTTTTTTCATCTCGATGCGTTTTCCCCGCGATGCGACGCAGTCATATGACGAAACCTACGGTAAAGGTGGTTTTTGTGATGGTAGGATTCCTGATCACGAAGCCCAGTATTTTTTTCCCCTGTTAGCCGAGATCATTCCGCTCTCTGTCGTCCACCTGCTCAGGTGAAGAAGACAAATGTTAGCTACTCCCAGGAGCCCTTTTATCTGCGTCTCCTAGCACATGATTAGTTCGCAACTGCAATCACTTCAAAACTCAAAGGTTGACACATACCCAGCAGTTTGCATGGCGCTCAAAAAAAAAAAAAAAAAAAAACGCTTCCTAGGTTGGCATTTCCTAAGGTACTGATTAAGCCAGAATTCAGGGTAAGTCTAAGAACAGCGGAATATGTATACTTTCTTGCTATAATAAAGACTGAAACGAAAACACTCCAATTTTCCTTTTTCCATTCTTCATAAGAAAACACAAGCGGGAACATAAATAAAATGTCTGAAGTTACTTTCACGTCTTACGTTGCCTTGTGTAAAATGCTTTCAGTTTCGAAAACTCTCACCAGAGTTTCGTTTAGGGTGAATTGTGCAGTATTTTTTAATGTCGAGCAGAAAATTCCAGCATTAGTACTCAATGAAGTGAAGAAAAAAAACTAACTCCCCCAATTTCGTTCGGTATTATTCTTGTCGTAAAATGAAAAAAATACCTATGCAAAAGAAAAAAAATGAAGGATTTGAGAGTTTTAAAGGCACGCAGTTTTCATTAATCACAAGCAGTCAGATATGCAATATCTGAAATGGGAAATATTTTATGCAACACTTATATTTGTTTAATATCACAAAACGAATATTTGAAGTAATAAAAGACCAAAATTATGGCGCTTTATAATTATTATTTATTCCCATTTCAGAGCGACTTCTTCGATAGGTTTTTACTCAACAAATGCCCAGGAAACTCTTCGATATTACATTCAGTTTTTAGAACCGGTATGTATATAAATAAAACGTGACTTCTACAAGTGTTTAAGCAATTTTTTTCTGATTTCAGAAAACTTACTTTCAAAGTCGTTAAGACAATTAATCCTGCATTGGCATATTCATCATCAGTAAGGGTTATTAGAATTCGTCTCTTGGGTTTCGAACTGCTTAAGGAGGGAGTTTATATTTATGATATGGTGAGCTAATTTGTAGATCACACGTCTTACACTGCATTCTCTTTTCTGCGATGACGTTTGGAAGACCAGTTACAAAACTAACCCACGACAAGTTTGAAATCATGGCAGAAGCTCAGTTTCATTCGTTTAACTCAGCACTCTGCACAAATTACTACGGTATTATATCATACGTATGAGCATTAGATACAAATTCAACAGATAATTTACGATGACTCGAAGAAATTTCTTTTAGCTGATACAAAGAACGCAATCGAAATAGATTTTAAATTTCTCCGTTGTGCTTTCACAGAATATGATTTCAACTATAATCTCTGTTCCAATTTATCTCACGGGAAGCACCTTTCCATTAAGCACATTAGTATTCAAGGAAGAATAATAGGCTTTCATTCGAAATCACATGTTCTCATTCATTTCTTTATCAGGTACGACGGAAGCATCAGTTCGAAATTTTGTGAGTGTAGTAATTTAACATACTGCATATATCAACATACTATCTCTGCCATTTTAAAAGGATGAATACATCCAGCGAAAACAGATCGCAATCTGACCTTTATTCAGAAAAAGAAATACAATAAACCCTCTTTTAACAGACACACTTTTATCCGAAACTCTCTGTTAAACGACGTCTCCCGAGTTAGGCAAAATTTATTTTTAATAATTTACCGCCCACGCTCAGCGTGTGGTTAATATCAAAGTTCCATACTTTTTTTTTGTTTTTATATCCCTCTTCAATCACGTGGATGCCAACCAATCAATTTATACCACACATTACTGATATGACTCTACATTAGTAATTTAATTTTCAGAACAATACAACAATTTTTACCTGTAAAAATCAGTATCATGTTAAGCCTCCCCTAGCTGCAATAAGAGCTTCTAGGCGTTAAATGATGTCCTGGGTAATTGCTTGCCAGGCGGCATGTATGCGAGTCCACAGATCATTGGGACTTCAATCGGCCAGATGCCGAGTGACCATATCCCAGACATGTTCCAACTTGTCTGGCGAACGTGCAGGCCTGGGAATAAGCGGTATTTGCTGTGCTGCGAAAAGGGCTTGAACATTCCTGGCTGCATGTGGTTGCGTATTATCCTGCTGGAATATAGCGTCAGGAGAGCTCTGAAGAAAGGTATGACTTTTGCCTGTACAACTTCCCTGATGTAGCGGTCGCTGTTAGGATTGACCTCAAGCCGTAGCACCCAAGATGGCGAATGTTACCCAATGGCACCCCACACCATCACACTTGGCGTTCGGTCCATATGAGATTCGACAACGCATGCTGGAAAAGGCGCACACCACAATACCGTCTAATGCGTATGCGGCCATCATGGTAGTCCAAGTTGAATCGGGACTCGTCCGGAAACACAACATGTTGGTAATCAGCACGCCATTGTCTATATTGAAACCCCCGTTCCAGTCTGAGGCGTCCATGGTTCAGTGTCAAAGGAATCCGCCGCAAAGGGATGCGTGCAACTAGTTCTCTATGCAGCGGACGGTGTCGAACTGTGAAGGCAGAAAATGCCAAACCTGTTGCAGTGCTCCAATACTGTGCTAACACTTGTGAAGAGGCGGAACGGTTCGCCACTGCCATGCGAATGAGGAGCTGGTCATCGCGCGGTGTCGTCACATTTCACAGTCCGCTGGTAGATTGTCGATGCACCTGGTCCTCCTCGGTCCATATTCGGCCACACGCGGATCATTGTCGTAGCGTTATGTCCTGCCTGAGCAGCAATGTCGCGGTACAAAAATGCACCTTCATGCGTACCAATCATTCGTCCCCGTTCGAACTCTGTTGTATGGTGATAATGCGCCCTTCGTCGTCGCCGAAGCATTATTGAATCCTGGAGACCCTTTTGCAAGTCGCTCTCCGCGATGCACAACTGGTGTGTATTTTTTTTTTCTCATATGTAGAGGATTTTAGGAAGAGAGTGTCTGACCCCAGGTCTTAAACAACCCTTAAAAATAGGAAACTAGGAGATTTGGGCTAGAGCGCCCGATAGGAAAGTGACACGGAAGCGAAGTTGAAAGGGGGAGGAAGACGCCTTTATTTATTACCGGGGGCCAGTACCCAGGGTCCGACGGCTTAACGTGCCTATCCGACGCACGGCGGATATTTAATAGATCGAGCGTTCGTAGCAGCCTGGGATCGAACTTGAGGCCCTTTCCGTGGGAGCCACGAACGTTGCCCACTAGGTCACCCGCGGCCCAACTGGTGTGTATCCTAAACAGCCCTCTCCTTATACCTCTCCCTCGACAACCCAGAGGGCGCTGCAAGGCCAAGACATGCGCAATGACTCAGCACTTCTAATCATTTGCATGTCATACCCTGCTCTGCATACCTTGAAAGTTTCACGTGATTACCATCATTCCTTCATGGTGTTGCAATTCTCACAAGTAGTAGTTAAAATCATCATCATCATCATCATTGCCAACCATTATCAATCCACTGCTGGACGAAGGTCTCTCCAAATCTGTTTCACAACGGTCTGTCTTGTGCCAGTCTCCTCCATGTTACTCCCGCATACTTTCGAATTTCATACACCAATCTTCCATGTGGTCTTCTTCTGGGTCTTTTCCTGTCCTTGGAATGCAATCTAAAATTTCGACTGTCCATCTATTGTCTGTCCTTCTGGCAGTATGTCCAGCCAATTGCCATTTCAACGATTTTACTCTGATCATGTCTTCCACTCTTGTCATTTTTCTGATCCACGAGTTCCTCTTCTTATACCTCCTGGTTACACCAAGCATGCACCTCTCCATGCTGCTTTGAGTTGATTGCAGCCTTTGTATGTCTCTTTTAGTTAAGGTCCACGTCTCTGCACCATACGTAAGCACTGGAACGATGTATTGATCAAACACTTTTCTTTTAAGACATAATGGCATATTGCTCTTGTAAATTATGCTGTTTCTTCTAAAAGCTCTCCAGGCAAGTTTTGTACGCCGATTAATTTCTTCATCAATGTGGCCCTCACTTGATATCTGCTGTCCAAGATAAACGTACGCATCTGTTATCTCCAGCTTTTCTCCATCAATCGATAAATCTTTATTTCTTGTAAAAGCATTGTACATCACTTTTGTTTTCTGAAAGTTCATTTTTAATCCCACCTCTTTGGTCTTGTCAGCAAGTTCCTGGATCATACGCTGCAACTCTGATGGGTAGTTGCAAAAATGATACGTCATCAGCAAAACGAAGGTGAGTTAGATAATCTCCATTAAACTTTATCCCTTTGTTTTCCCAGTTCAGTGATTGAAAGACATTTTCCAATGTAGCATTAAAGAGCTTGGGAGATATGGTGTCACCTTGTCTCACTCCCTTTCCAATTTTTATGTGTGCTGTATTCTCAAACAGCCGAATCTTTGCACTTGCATTTTCATAGATGTTATTAAAAATATTAATGTATGCATCTTCAACACTGCAGGATTTCAAAGCCATTGTAACTGCTGATGGTTTCACTGAATCAGAAGCCTTTTCATAATCGATAAAAGCCATGCACAATGGAAGTTCATATTCCTTCGCTCTTTCAATTAGTTTTCCCAGTACGTGGATAAGATCTAATGTGCTGTAGCCACTCCTGAATCCAGATTATTCTCTCGATTGAGCCATGTCCAGTGTTACATTCAAACGGTGTGAAAGTTCCAATCCTCAGGAATCTTCCCTTCATTAAGGCATCGAGTGAAAACTTGGGCGAGTACTGTTTCGATTTCTCCACTTGCTTCTTGTATGATGTCTACAGTAATTCCATCTTCTCCTGGAGCTTAGCTTTTCCCCGCTTCATGTTCTTGATTGCATGTGCAACTTCTGCTGGGAGGATTGGAAGAACTCTGGTACTGGTACCTTCATGATGTCTGGAGTATATGCATCATCTCTTTCATATAATTTGGAACAGAAATATTTCACTCTTGTCAAAATTTTGCCTCTATTTCTTGTTACAGAACCATCTTCTTTTCTCAGTGCCATAATCTGTTTTCTTCCCTTACTGAGATGTCGCTTTGCTATCTTTAGGCTTTGGTTGTTTTCAATTGCTTTCCTCACTAGTTCACACTTGAAGTTCTTTACGTCTTCAAGGATACGTTTTCGTACTCTCTTGCATAGCTCTATATATTCCACTTTCGAAGTCACATCTTCTTTAGTTGTCCTCATCTCTCTTCTTTTTTGCATTAACATTTTGGTTTTCCTGATAATTTGTTCACATGCAACTTGTTCTTAGACCCAGCTCATCTTGTTAATGTTTCCATAACAGCTTTGGTTATTTTTCTGTTAATTTCATAGATGTCCACTTCTTCCGACGTTATACCTTCTAGAGTAGAGAATCTGTTCCTCAGTTCCAATTTGAAGGCATTATGATGCTTTAGAAGGTTGGTCATGTCAATACACTTTGTTTGATTTATGAGCTTGCCACGCTCGAGTTTAGCACTGAGGTGCATTTTACATCTTACCATTCTATGGTCACTACCTGTGTTGAACTTGTGCAGCACACTGCAGTATTCCTTGACAAATTTCTTGTTACACATAATAGAATCAATTTCACTTGTCCATCCATTGGGATGCCTCCATGTCCATTTACGTTGCGGCTTTTTCTTGAAAAAGGAATTCATGATGAAAAACCCTTCTGTCTCTGCAAACTCTACGAGAGTATTTCTACGCTGGTTTCTATTGTCGTGACCGAATTTACCTACTGAAGTTTCATTCTGTAGCTGTTGCCCTTTTTTTATTTGAAATCTCCCATAATTATCTTTAAGTGCTGCTTACCTTTATTATTTAGATGACGAATTTCCTCATAAAATTCTTCAATTTCTTCTTCAGGATGAATTGTGGTGGGTGCATAATTTTGAATAATCTGAGCCTGGTATCTTCTAGAGAGTTCATATATGTACATATATATATATATATATTGCAACTTTCGTTTTAAATTCTAAAGTTTTTCCTTAGTCTTCAGTTTTGCTCTTAAGTATATATATCATCATCATCATTGTCAACCATTATCAATCCACTGCTGGACGAAGGTCTCCCCAAGTTTCCTCCACAACGGTCTGTCTTGTGCCAGTCTCCTCCATGTCACCCCTGCATACTTTCGAATTTCATCCACCCATCTCCCATGTGGTCTTCTTCTGGGTCTTTTCCTGTCCCTTGGAATCCAATCTAAAATTTCGGCTGTCCATCGATGATCTGTCCTTCTGGCAGTATGTCCAGCCCATTGCCATTTCAGGGATTTAACTCTGATCATGATGTCTTCCACTCTTGTCATTTTTGGGATCCACGAGTTCCTCTTCTTATCTCTCCTGGTTACACCAAGTATGCACCTCTCCATGCTTCTTTGAGTTGTCTGCAGCCTTTGTATGTCTCTTTTAGTTAAGGTCCACGTCTCTGCACCATACGTAAGCACTGGAAGGATGCATTGATCAAAAACTTTTCTTTTAAGACATAATGGCATATTGCTCTTGAAAATTATGCTGTTTCTTCCAAAAGCTCTCCAGGCAAGTTTTGTACGCCGATTAATTTCTTCATCAATGTGACCCTCACTAGATATCTGCTGTCCAAGATAAACGTACGTGTCTGTTATCTCCAGCTTTTCTCCATCAATCGATAAGTCTTCATTTCTTGTAAAAGCATTGAACATCACTTTTGTCTTCTGAAAGTTCATTTTTAATCCCACTTCTTTACTCTTGTCAGCAAGTTCCTGGATCATACTCTGCAGCTCTGATGGGGTAGTTGCAAAAATGACTACGTCATCAGCAAAACGAAGGTGGGTTAGATAATCTCCATTAATCTTTATCCCTTTGTTTTCCCAGCTCAGCGACTGAAAAACACCCTCCAATGTGGCATTAAAGAGCTTCGGAGATATGGTGTCACCTTGTCTCACTCCCTTTCCAATTTTTACTTGTGTTGTATTTTCAAACAGCCTAATCTTTGCACTTGCATTTTCATAGATGTTATTAATAATATTAATGTATGCATCTTCAATACCGCAGGTTTTCAGAGCCATTGTAACTGCTGATGGTTTCACTGAATCAAAGGCTTTTTCATAATCGATAAAAGCCATGCACAATGGAAGTTCATATTCCCTCGCTCTTTCAATTAGTTCTCTCAGCACATGGATATGATCTATTGTGCTGTAGCCACTCCTGAATCCAGCTTGTTCTCTCGGTTGAGCCATGTCCAGTGTTACCTTCAAGCGGTGTGAAAGAACTTTAGTGAAGATTTTATAAACTACTGATAGGAGGCTGATAGGTCTGTAGTTTCCAAGATCCTCAATGTCACCTTTCTTATGTAGCAGGATCATTGTAGCGGTGTTCCAATCCTCAGGAATCTTTCCTTCATTAAGGCATCGAGTGAAAATTTGGGCGAGTACTGTTTCGATTTCTCCACTTGCTTCTTGTATGATGTCTACAGTAATTCCATCTTCTCCTGGAGCTTTTCCCCGCTTCATGTTCTTGATTGCATGTGCAACTTCTGCTGGAAGGACTGGAGGAACTCTGGTACTGGTATCTTTCATGATGTCTGGAGTGCATGTATCATCCCTTTCATATAATTTGGAGTAGAAATCTTTCACTCTTGTCAAAATTTCGCCTCTATTTCTTGTTACAGAACCATCTTCTTTTCTCAGTGCCATAATCTGTTTTCTTCCTTTACTGAGATGTCCCTTTGCTATCTTTAGGCTTTGGTTGTTTTCAATTACTTTCCTCACTAGTTCACAGTTGAATTTTCTTACGTCTTCAGTGATACTTTTCCTTACTGTCTTGCATAGCTCTATATATTCCACTTTGGAAGTTACATCTTCTTTAGTTGTCCTCATCTCTCTTCTTTTTTGCATCAACATTTTCGTTTTTCCTGATAATTTATTTACATGCAACTTGTTCTTAGACCCAGCTAATTTTGTTGCTGTTTCCATAAGAGCTTCGGTTACTTTTCTGTTAACTTCAGAGATGTCCACTTCTTCAGTATATATATATATATATATATATATATATATGATTTTCAGGTTATTTTGCAACCTTCGTTTTAAATTCTAAAGTTTTTCCTTAGTCTTCAGTTTTGCTCTTAAGTATATATATATATATATATATATATATATGGACATCTCTTCTACTATCGTGGGACAGATACTGGCAGAACTAGTGGTGTTGGATTTATAATAAACAAGAAACTGAAGGATAAAGTTGTAGAAGTTGAAAGTTCCTCTGACAGAGCTGCACGACTCGTTATTCAACTCTCGAGAAGATACCAGGCTCAGATTATTCAAACTTATGCACCCACCACAAGTCATGCTGAAGAACAAATTGAAGAATTTTATGAGGAAATTCGTGATCTAAATAATAAAGGTAAGCAGCACTTGAAGATAATTATGGGAGATTTCAATGCAAAAATAGGGCAACGGCAACAGAATGAAACTTCAGTAGGTAAATTCGGTCACGGCAACAGAAACCAGCGTGGAAATACTCTCGTAGAGTTTGCACACGCAGAAGGGTTTTTCATCTTGAACTCCTTTTTCAAGAAAAAGCCACACAGGAAATGGACATGGAGACATCCAAATGGGACGACAAGTGAAATTGATTTTATTATGTGTAACAAAAAATTCGTCATAGAAGACTGCAGTGTTCTAAACAAGTTCAACACAGGCAGTGACCATAGATTGGTGAGATGTAAGATGCACCTCAACACTAAACTCGAACGTAGCAAGCTCATAAGACAAACAAAATGTATTGACATAACCAACCTTAAAAAACACCATAATACCTTCAAATTGGAACTGAAGAACAGGTTCTCTGCTTTAGAAGGCCTAACATCGGAAGAAGTGAATATTTCTGAAGTTAACAGAAAAGTAACCAAAGCTCTTATGGAAACAACAACAAAATTAGCTGGGTCTAAGAACAAATTGCATGTGAACACATTATCAGGAAAAACCAAAATGTTGATGCAAAAAAGAAGAGTGATCAGGACAACTAAAGAAGATGTGACTTCCAAAGTGGAATATATAGAGCTATGCAAGACAGTACGAAAAAGTATCACTGAAGACGTAAGGAAATTCAACTGTGAACTAGTAAGGAAAGCAATTGAAAACAACCAAAGCCTAAAGATAGCAAAGGGACATCTCAGTAAGGGAAAAAACAGATTATGGCACTGAGAAAAGAAGATGATTCTGTAACAAGAAATAGAGGCGAAACTTTGACAAGAGTGAAAGATTTCTACTCCAAATTATATGAAAGGGATGATACATGTACTCCAGACATCATGAAAGGTACCAGTACCAGAGTTCTTCCAGTCCTTCCAGCAGAAGTTGCACATGCAATCAAGAACATGAAGCGGGGAAAAGCTCCAGGGGAAGATGGAATTACTGTAGACATCATACAAGAAGCAAGTGGAGAAATCGAAACAGTACTCGCCCAAATTTTCACTCGATGCCTTAATGAAGGGAAAATTCCTGAGGATTGGAACAACGCTACAATGATCTTGCTACATAAAAAAGGTGACATTGAGGATCTCAGGAACTACAGACCTATCAGCCTCCTATCAGTAGTTTATAAAATATTCACTAAAGTTCTTTCACACCGCTTGAAGTTGACACTGGACATGGCTCAACCGAGAGAACAAGCTGGATTCAGGAGTGGCTACAGCACAATAGATCATATCCACGTACTGAGAGAACTAATTGAAAGAGCAAGGGAATATGAGCTTCCATTGTGCATGGCTTTTATCGATTATGAAAAAGCCTTTGATTCGGTGAAACCATCAGCAGTTGCAATGGCTCTGAAATCCTGCGGTATTGAAGATGCATACATTAATATTATTAATAACATCTATGAAAATGCAAGTGCAAAGATTCGGCTGTTTGAGAATACAGCACACACAAAAGTAGGAAAGGTTGTGAGACAAGGTGACACCATATCTCCGAAGCTCTTTAATGCCACATTGGAAAATGTCTTTCAATCACTGAACTGGGAAAACAAAGGGATAAAGATTAATGGAGATTATCTAACCTACCTTCCTTTTGCTGATGACATAGTCATTTTTGCAACTACCCCATCAGAGCTACAGAGTATGATCCAGGAACTTGCTGACAAGAGTAAAGAAGTGGAATTAAAAATGAACTTCCAGAAGACAAAAGTGATGTACAATGCTTTTACAAGAAATAAAGATTTATCGATTGATGGAGAAAAGCTGTAGATAACAGACACGTACGTTTATCTTGAACAGCAGATATCAAGTGAGGGTCACATTGATGAAGAAATTAATCGGCGTACAAAACTTGCCTGGAGAGCTTTTGGAAGAAACAGCATAATATTCAAGAGCAATATGCCATTATGTCTTAAAAGAAAAGTGTTTGATCAATGCATCCTTCCAGTGCTTACGTATGGTGCAGAGACGTGGACCTTAGCTAAAAGAGACATACAAAGGCTGCAGACAACTCAAACAGGCATGGAGAGGTGCATGCTTGGTGTAACCAGGTGAGATAAGAAGAGGAACAAGTGGATCCGAAAAATGACAAGAGTGGAAGACATCATGATCAGAGTTAAATCCCTGAAATGGCAATGGGCTGGACATACTGCCAGAAGGACAGACCATCGATAGACAGCCGAAATTTTAGATTGGATTCCAAGGGACAGGAAAAGACCCAGAAGAAGACCACATGGAAGATGGGTGGATGAAATTCGAAAGTATGCGGGAGTGACGTGGAGGAGACTGGCACAAGACAGACCGTTGTGGAGGAAACTTGGGGAGACCTTCGTCCAGCAGTGGATTGATAATGGTTGACAATGATGATGATGATGATGATATATATATATGAATTCTGCTGTTTTACTAGTCAGCAGTTTAAAGAGGGTAGAGAAATGAATCATGTGATCAAAAACATCGAGACACCCATTTTATGTAGAGAATTTGCACATATGCGTCACTATCATGACCCTCATAGGTTTGAAAACACGCACGTGGGGGAGGGCTACATATTAGGTACATATATTTACGTATTCGTATTTTGTGTGTTTAATGAATAAACCAATTTTTATGTAAAGTTAATTCTCCTTTTTTAGCTACGATTGTTAGCTTGTACAGAATATTCTCTGTTATCCAAACTTTTCATTTTTCCGACGGTCCCATGGTCACAATAAAATCGGATAAACGAGGTTTAGCTGTAATTCATTTCTTTGTTATGAATGAAAAAGAAGTCTTCTTACATGAAAAGATATGAACATTTCAAATACCGCACTAGTATACTTTTTTGATCTGCAGATGAGCAACTGACATTCTGGGAGGCTTTATTTTGAAAAACATTTTCATTAATTTAAACAAAATTTAAATTTAAAGGAAATCAATTTTTGTATGTCCAAAAAAACTAACGCTTATTTGTTTTTAAGAGCAGAAGTTTTCAGTTGAAAAATTCAATAAACTTCGTTAAATTAGATTGTTCAGTTTAATCGCTAGTTGATGTAAAGAAAAATTCTACATAACTTTCTGTTTTTCCATTTGTAACGTTTAGAAAGAACTTGTCCAAGCAATTACATTAAGCAAAACTTCTCATTTGGCATACATAAATTATGATGAATTGATCTGACAAAAAATTCAGTAAATCTGTTTCAGGGTTAATGTATCTAATACAACGCTTAGGAAGTCAAACGTAATTATCGGAAAAACACTATAGTTTCATACCTCTGAGAAATCCTGAATTCGAAGAATAAAATTCTCGGAATTCACAGACGAAATTTAATAAAAGAAAAAAAGATATCCCATTATAAATTATTTAAATGGAACAAAACTGACTGTTTATCCTCCTAACTCTGTTGATTTCGCTTTCATTAAATCTTCCCACAACCCAGCGTTTTTCATAAATCTAAAATCCAGATGGTGCTGGTGGATGCCGTTCACTTTTCATTTTTTTCTATTCCGTCTGACATCGATTTCCGCTAAGGTAAACATTACTTTCATTTCAAATTCAGTAATTGAAAGATTTAATTTCGCCTTTTGCCTCTAGTTTTTCCTTCTTATGTTTCCCACCTTTGATTTTCGCATGAACATTTTTAATAAGGATTTTGATTTATTTAAGGGAAAGTTTTCACGGGAGTTGCGCAAAATAATGACATTAAAGCGAGGGAATAATATTTATTCTTTTTTAAGATATGAGTAAATGTTACTGTTATCGCTAGCGCCTTCCCTAAGAAAAATATTTAGAAAAATGAACTTAATTAGAGAAAAGAAAATGACGTATCTTTGTTTCTATGCCTGCTTTAATTTTAAAGAAATGGAATTGGCTATCAAGGTGGAAGGGGGTTGGGTTCTTTATTTTTCTATATTTCTGCGGTGTTTTGAAGAATGGAAGGGCAAAACAAGAAATAAAGGAGCGGTTAACTTCACAGTCATAATTGGATTATTTCACTGATATAGAAATTCTGCTTGTGTTTTAATATCCAAAATAACAAATTCACACCTTTTTATAAAATGTTTCCTTTACCCTTGCATTTAAAAAATCTTACTGCTTCTTAAATATCGGTCTTATGTTGATTTTTAATGCTTGATGAAACCTTTCTTAAGTGCGTTCGGAATTATAGCTGGCAAACTCAGGCGGCGTGTAATCTTACATAATAAAATTACACGTCCCCTGGATACTCTGATTGGTCTTATTTCCACATCACTAGAGCTGGAAACCGGTAAAAAAATTTGGACTCCGACCCGACCTGTACCCGGTCGTCCCATAATTGGAACCGAACCGGACCCAGTCGTAGCATTATTGAACCCAACCAGACCTGACCCGCACAAATTTGCTTTGAGCTATACTCTCGAATATATCATCATCATCATCATCCATATTATCAATCCACCTCTGGGTGGAGGTCTCCTTAAGTTTCTTCCACAACAGATTATCTTGGGCCAGTTTCCTCCATTCACCCATCTCCCACGTGGTCTTCTTCTGGGTCTGTTCCTGTTTCTTAGAATCCAGTCTAAAATTTTGGTTTTTCATCGGTGGTCTGTTCTGGAAATATGTTTAGCCCATTGACATTTCAGGGATTTTAATCTGATCCTGATGTCTTCCACTCTCGTTATTTTCATAATTCACGAGTTCCTCTTTTTACGTTTCTTGGTTACACCAAGCATGCATCTCCCCCACGCTTCTTTCAGTTGCCTGCAGTCTTTGCATGTATTTATTAGTTACGGTCCACGTCTCTGTTCCATACGTAAGCACAGGAAAGATGCATTGATTAAACACTTTTCTTTTAAAACATAATGGCATATTGCTCTTAAAAAGTGTACTGTTTCTTCCAAAAACTGTACAACCAAGTTTCATAAGACAATTAATTCCTTCATCAATGTGACCCTCGCTTGATAACTACTGCCCAAGGTAAATGTAAGAATCGGTTATCTACAGCTTTTCCCCATACACTGACAAATTTTCATTCCTTGTCAAAGCATTATACACCAGTTTTGTCTCCTGAAAGTTCATTTTTAATCCCCATTTCTTTACCCTTCTCAGCAAGTTCATGTATCATACTCTGCAGCTTTGAAGTTTTTTTCAAAAACCTTTGAAGGGTTCTTTGAAATATTATTTTTTTATTCAAAAGTGAAACGGAAATAAAACCGACTCGAAATCGGGTTAGGAACACCTTCACCCGTGACCCGTTGACCAATGACCAGTTGACCCGTGACCCGTTTCCATCTCTGCACATCACACTGGTCCTCTACAATGATTAATTTGATTATGATAATGACGTTAACATCAAGAGACCTGCAGACTAATTGGTATTGACGGTTAGGTTTAACAGATTATCTAGTCGCTAGTTAATGTTGACTATGATGCAGATATCTATATCGAACAGGACCTCTAGACGGATTGATGCGATTTCTGGTACAGGCATCTACAGGGGCTATTTCATATGGAAAGCAAAATGCGGCGACGCCGCGGAGTTGATGATGCATTCTCAACGATGTTTGCGTCAGTTGTAGTGTGAGACTGAAGAAAGCGGCAAGCGAACTGATTACTTTCGTGGTGCATGGCGTTGTGGATTGACGAGGGTTTGAAATGACCCATGCAGACGCTTCGGGTACTGTGGCGCGTGTTGATCAATAGTCATACTTCAAGTTTGAAACTTTACGTAGCAGAAAGTTTCAATCTTTGCGTGAGGATTCTAGTGACGAAGTGCATTTTCCTTCTCGGCTACTCCCTTTCGTGAATGACGTTTAAGCATAGACAACAACCCGAAGACAGGGAGGCCGAAAACGGCAAAACGGATGAGCGAGGTATGAAAGTTGTCGGGTATTGTGTCGAATAAGACCTTCAAGCGACATGCGAGGAAACTAAAAAACTACAGAAAATTTCAGCGCCATCAGAATTCCGTATTTTGACGAACTATTTGCAGAAAAGAAAACTTTTAGCCAGATTTGTCCCTCATAACTTGACTACCGCGCAGAAACAAACTTGTTTGAACAGCGCAATATTACTGAAGCAAAGTTTTGTCGGTAAAGGCTATGCCTTCCTGTTACGAGTTGTTGCTATTAAAGAAACGTAAGTAAGGGATGCACCTCGTCTTCGTGATGCACCAGGAATCTTCATTTGTCAGACAAGGCCACTTTCTTCCAATCATCCACGGTCCAATCTTGATGATCTTGGGCCCATTTCATGCGTTGTTGGCGATGACGCGAAGTGAGCATGGCGACCCGGCTGTGTCTTCGGCTACGCAGGCCCATGTGCAGAAGACTGCGGTGAACTGTGAGTTGTGACACACTGCCCTGATCACCACTGTTGTAACAGCGGGTGATTTGTCGCACTGTGACCCTGCGGTCGCTGTGAACAATGCGCGACAGTTTCCGTTCTCCGTTGGCATCAATGAGCTGCGGACCAGACACGGCTGGACGACGCGACAGTTCGTCGTTTGGCCATCTGCGCACCACATTTGATTCGTACTCACTACAGCGGCACGTGAACAACCCACAAGCCGCGCCGTTTCCGAGATCGTAGCTCCGAGGAGCCGTGTCATCACAATTTGTCCTTTATCAAACTCCGATAAATCGGCAACTTTTCCCATTCTGACTCCGAACACTCTACTAACCGAAAACCGTTCCTCGTGTTGTATATATACTGACTGCTCTGTGAACTTCACCTGTGCCACCGTTTGGTCTCCAGACCCGCTCATTTCTCTAGGCTGGGGGTGGTCATAATGGAATGACTCATCGCTGTATAGCAATGTAAAGAAACGTAGACAAATTTCACCAACAAATGTTCATCGAATTAGTCAATACATCAGAATTGTTTCGATTTTATTCTTAAGAATCATGAAAATTGGCTCATTTAAAGCATCAGCATGAAACACATATAAACCTTGGCTGTACTCCATTGGGCCTTATATAAAAAACTAGTTGTGCCCACTGCTTTGCTCGCGTGGAAGATATTACTGAAAAACAGGGCTATGGTAACATGTGTAATTCGATCCATCCATAAGAACTGTAGTTGAATTTCATAGCAACCGATGGAGGAAATGCCCAAAAGATTAAATGGTCGGCAGTTAGCTTTTCTTGTGAAATAAAATTATAATCATTTTTTACATAAATTTAAGTAAATAACTTTTATTTTATCTTTTGAAAATAATTCATATTGCCTCTGCATGTACAACATTCTTTGTCTCGTTTCCAGTCGTTATCAAAATAACTTGATTGTCTGAACTGCTGGCTCTCGATATTCCGACGTATAACTGTCCGTGCGAGAAACATTCTTGACGTAAATCCAATCTCACATGTTTGTAAGTTTGGCCCTGGGATTTGTTGATCGTTATAGCAAAGGATAGTTTAATAGGAATCTGTAATCTTTTGAATGTGAAAGGCAAGTCCGTCGGAATCATTGGGATCCTGGGGATATGTGCCATTTGTCCAGCTGCTGGCCCGGTTAGTATAATGGTTTCAATATTACTACGCAGCGCTTTGACGTGTAATCTTGTCCACCCGAAAGAAGTAAGATTCCCAGCTGTGAAAGAATTCCCCAAATCGGTTCAGTACTTTTGGAGATTAGTAAAAAAAATTACGTATATTAGCGTGAACTACTTTCTTCCACGTTGGGTGTGATCAGGTTGTATGTAAACAAAGCGGAAAGATACACGGGAAATCGGGAACTAGAAAGCAATCTGGTTCTGTAGTACAGCCAAAAATAATAAAAAATAAATAAAAAATGAACGAAACAGCCTATGTCCACCGGAAAGAAGTAAGTTTCCCAACGGTAAAAGAATTATCCAAATCTGTTCAGCAGTTTTCAGGATTAAATCAAACACACGAAGTTCTCTCTATATATTATATTAGTATAGATATAGATATAGAAAAATAAACGAAATAGCTTATGTCCACCGGAAAGGAGTAAGCTTTCTAACGGTGAAAAAATTATCCAATTCGGTTCAGTAAATAGTTTTCGAAATTAGCAAAAAAAAATTCCGTATGTTATCGTGCACTACTTTCTTTTAGGTTGGGTGTGATGAGGTTGTATGTAAATAAAACGGAACGATACACAGAAAATCGGAAACTATTTGAAAGCGAACTGATTCGGTAGTACAGCCAAAAATAACAAAAAATAATTAAAAAATAATGAATAAAAACAATAAATAAACGAAATAGCCTATGTCCACCGAAAAGAAATTAGTTTCGCGACGGTGAAAGAATTATCCAAATCGGTTCAGTACTTTTCGAGATTACTTCAAACAAACAAACAAAGTTTCTCTATTTATATATTAGTATAGATGATCATACATTTCGCTCTGTTCTTACAATGGAGAAATTAAAAAAACTGCTCAGGTTGAAAATGAGCTTAATTATCCTTATGGTCGCGGTTTGATAGTTAACTATTATTCCTTTTGCAAAATAATTCCCTCACGTAGCAAATTACAACCGATGACATACAAACAAATTTCTTTTCTGAGGCTTTTTTTCGTAAGTCGGGAGTGTAACATTTGCGTTATTGACTTTCTAAATACAAATTTATTTACGTAGAATATTGCAAGGGAAAGAATAGGTCCGGGTATAAACTACCTCTAAGGAGATAACCGTTAATAAGTTGGTAACAACAAAAAAAATAAAAGATACAAAATTGAGGTAAGCAAATGCATGCATGGCTGCAATTAAGGATGGAGTTGAATTTCTTTTTATTTCCGTTTGATGAAAAAGAGTTACTCTTAATACAGTAATCACGGCTGTGTGTTATTCAGACATTGTTCCCTTTGTTTTCTTCTTATTATTTCTTTTGACACAGAGTTGCATAGATGAACATCCAGCTTGCGTTGAACAAGAGGAATATGCATTTTTATTTTCTGTAATTTCTGAGCACGTAATAACGTAATGTCATTTACATAAAATTACTTTTATTATGATTTCGAATGAACGCAGAGATTACCTGTCATAAATAATTATGTGTTCCTTTCTCTTCTCTGGAGGGTTTTCCGAAGGAATGATGACTTAAGTTCTTGATTCGAATCCTTTGATTTCGTTGAGAAAGCACAAAAATAGGAGCATTCTTTTCTTCTTTCGTTTGTTCTGGTCTGCTTAAGTAAACGGAAATTAAATTCCTCGGAAAATATTTCATGAATGTTCCCAAAGGCCTTGTGAAATGATGTAGAATGCCAACATTTTCTTTTCCCTGAGATTTCGCATTTTCTTCGCAGTTTTTGAAATCTAGGTAAGATTCTAGAGAAAAAAAAATGTGTTTTAAGGTTTTCTCGTTTCATTAAGAGTTGCTTTGAAAATGCTGTTAATAGAAGAAGTAAATCCCTTTGAAAGGCAGACAAATAGCTAGAGACAGTAAAAGCCTTTGGGAACTTATCACT
The DNA here is from genome assembly GCA_039090855.1 of Macrothele yani. Taxonomy (NCBI): domain Eukaryota; kingdom Metazoa; phylum Arthropoda; class Arachnida; order Araneae; family Macrothelidae; genus Macrothele; species Macrothele yani. The sequence continues at coordinate 117,022,315 of CM077002.1, read as the reverse complement.
CAAAAGAAGGATGACACATGCTGCCACGTGGAAAGATACAGATGAAGACAAATCACATAAATATCCAAAGGGAATGATAGAAGAGTCGCTAACAGAAGCTACTGCGGTCAAAACAGGAAAAAAAAAAAAAAAAAAAAAGGGTCACGTTCGGATTTCATAAGCTGAGGTCATCAGCCTACATAAGTTGGAGGGCCTGGATTATTACATTAATGTTATGTCGTCTTACGGACATGCATCGTGTGGGCACACATGTGCATGGGTTTTATGGAAAACCCTTTTTTACCTTTACTTGAGTTTAATAGAAATTACAGTGTTAATAAACTTTGTTAATGCGGTACAGAAAATAATGCATTTTTCGGATGCTCTACACCAGTTAGTAGAGGACCCCTAGTTAAGTATTCGATGCACATGCGGACCACTAGTTGGGAAATCCATGCACGTGCGGGCCACCCGACTTCTCATGTACACACCAGTATTTTTCAAATACTTTTTAGTTACGGACAACTAGTTAAGCATTCGATGCACTCGTACATGGGGATCTCTGTGTTGCTCATGTAGACACCAGTATTTCTCAAATATTTCTTATTTGCGGTTCGCTAATTAAGCATTCAATGCACATGCTGACCACCCCACTGCTCATTCGGAAGCATTGTTTTACATGTACGTGGTGCTTCACAATAAATATTTATTTATACACTATCTACCAACAAGTAATTGGACACCTGTGATAGCATAGGAAAACGAAGTTTATTCACCTTCAATAGCTGGTGGAGCCTCCACGAGCGGCGATTACAGCTGTGACCCTCCGGAGCATACTCTCCACCAGGCGTTGTACGACGGCTAGCAGTATTTTCTTCCACTCAGCTTGGAGAAGACAGGTCAGTTTCTTCATCGATTCCAGACGGTGGGGACACCCCTTAAGTCGACGCTCCAACTCGTCCCAGAGGTGCTCGATAGGGTTAAGGTCCGGGCTCTGCGCAGGCAAGTCCATTCGATTAACCCCATTGTCACCATACCAAGCCATGGTGGACCTCGCAACATGACAGGTGGCATTGTCATCCTGAAAGTAACATGGGTCCACCCCATAAAACTGCCACAACGTAGGAAGCGCATGGTCATCCAAAATGGTGCAGTAGGTCCCGGCGTTGAGTCTACCAGGAATTGCGACCAGGGGTCCCGTGCCATACCAGGAAAAACACCCCCATAGCATAATTCCACCGCCGCCGAACTTCACAGTTGGCACAATACATTCCTGGCAGGAGGCGTTCTCCAGGCAGACGCCAAACCCAGACCTTGTCATCCGAACGGTAGAGGGTGAACCTTGATTCGTCGCTCCAGAGAACCTGTTTCCACTGTTCAACGGTCCACTGTCGACGTTCTTTGCACCACGTTAGCCGAGCAGCGCTATTGGATTTGGTGATCAAAGGCTTGTGGGCGGCAGCACGTCCAAGATAACCGAGCAGATGAGCTTCCTTACGGATGGTTATTCATCGAAAGAACACTCCCGGATGCCTGTTGAAACTCCTCGCGGATGTGACCCATCGATTTGGTGCGGTTCTTCCGAATTTCTCTGGCCAGCACCCGTCGTTCTCTAAGTCCCAGTTTTGTGGGTCTGCCGGGTCGAGGCACATGCCGATAGTCACCTCTCATCTTTCACTTGCCAATCACGTAGGCCACTGTCGATTTTGGGTATTTCAACTCGCTGGATATGTCACGTATGGATCGGCTATTTCTGTGATACCCGACGATTACACCTTTCTCGAAATCAGAGAGCTCCGAACTGCGTGGCATCTTGCATGCGACTGCTTGCGTTGTTGTTTCCCACACGATATTTAACGGCGGCGGCCGTGACGTGTATCAGGACCGCAGATATCGTCGATTGCAGGGGTGTCCAATTACTTGTTGGTAGACAGTGTAGTTTTAGAAACTAAAGAGGTGTGTAAAAATGGAGAAGTTATGCAACTTATAAGACATGATTAAAACATTATATATTAACAGAGTGCACAGTTTTGATGAGCTTTAAAACTTAAATATAACTTTGTAACTTGTTTTCCAGGCATTTCCTGCATTTTATACACTTCTTTAGTTTTTAAACTATAAATGATGTTCATGAAAGAAATACGGGATTACGCCATATAATACAAATTTTGAGGATGACAATTCGATTTTTGGCGTAAATGTGACAAGGACGGTAAGTCAGATAATATCCGAAAACTTAAACATTTTCGTCGTCCTGGAGCGGGACTCGAACCCGCGTCTCCCAGAAAACGCCGGGCTATGCTAACCACTACACCACCCAGAACGACCAAGTTTCAAGTTTCCGATCAATTTGAAAATAACCATCACAGGATTCGCTAGTCGAAGCAACCGGCATTCATGTTTAGCGAATCTGGGGGTTAAGAATCTTATCCCGTGTTTGCCCGTAGAAGCAGACAAGTTAGTAAAATCATGCAATGCATTGATTATGATACGCTTTCCAACATACCAGAAATCATTACTCAAGTTATCACTCAAGTTATGAGAATTATGGCTGTGGAATAAATCTCGGTCCTGTGCCCTGACCTTTGATCCCATTTCGATGATATTCAACAGAACCGGTTCGGTATATCTGCGAAATAACATGATAACGTTTTGTCGCAATCGAAACATTTTTACGTAAGTAATGATGCATAAGGGCCATGGAATAGATCCCACTCCTGTGTCCTAGCCTTTGACCCCATTTCGCCCATTTTCAACAGAATTCGTTCGCAGGCAGGACCCTACAACATACTAACATTTTATCCAAATCGAAGCATTTTTACGTAAGTTATGACGCAAAAGGGCGATGGAAGTGATTTTGCTCCTATATCGTGACCTTTGACCACATTTCCCCATTTTCAATAGGGTTTGTCGCCAGGTGGTCCCCTACCACATTCTAAAATTTCATCGAAATCGATCCCTTTTTACGTTAGTTATGGCGCATAACAGCTGTGGAATGGATCCCGCTCCTATGTACTGATCTTTGACCCCATTTCGTTCACTTTAAATAGGGTTCCTTCCCAGGTGATCCCCTACCAGTTACTAAAATTTCATCGAAATCGAACGATTGTTACGCGAGTTATCGTGCGGACGGACATACGCACACAACGCGTGTCGTAATGAGGCAGATGGGAATCGCGACCATCTGCTCGCCGCAAGAGTGTGACGTCATAAAATTTTAATAGGATCCACACACAACGCGTGACGTAATGAGACCGATGGCGCGATCGCGCGCCAACATTCTCAAACGCGAGATTGTGATGTCATAAGATTTCTAAGCATTGGTAACATTAATGGAACGACGCCATGCCAATAAAAACGTTATAATTCGGGATGGGTATGTAACCCACTAAACGAATTCTCCTAAAATCGAGATCAAGCTAAATCGATTTCTAGTACCAGAAAACTGTAGGTGAATGACTTTCATCAAAATTCTTAGAGCCGTTTTCAAAATAAAATGTACATAGATACATACAGGAATTGCTACTTTAAGGTGGACGTCAAGTAATTTTGCTTCCCATACTTCCAATGGAAAAACTTCTGTACACATTTTCTTCACAAACAATGCATTTCCAAGGATGAAAATTTGAACATCCAATAAATAGCTTCATTTCATAACTTGGAATACTTAATATTTTCTAAACCATAACCATAATTATGCAATCCAACATTTATTTGTCCACTGACGTCATCAAAGCACAGATCGCGCCATCTTTTTTTCTGGTCTCAGCACCACCAAAGGAAATGTCATTGTTTTCTAATATAATTATGCTTACGTTTTACAAAATGTTTAATATTCCAAGTTATAGTATGAAGTCATTTCAGTCGATGTTTAAATTTCCATCCTTGGGAACACACTAATTGTGAAGTAAATGTGTGCAAAAGGTTTTCCATTGGAAATATAGGAAGCAAAATTACTTGATGTCCACCTTAATAGTGTGGGATAAGGGCGATGGAATGGATCCCGATCCTATGTCCTGACCTTTGATTCCATTTGTCCCATTTTCAATAGTGTTACTCATCAGGTGGTCCCCTACCACATACTAAAATTTCATCGAAATCGAACCATTTTTGCGTACCTTATGCCGCATAAGGGCAATGGAATACATCCCGCTCGTATGTCGTGACCTTTAAACCCACGTCACCCATTTTCAACAGGGTTTGTCCCCAGATGGTCCCCAACCACATACTAAAATTTCATTGAAATCGAACCATATTTACACAAGTTATGACGCATAAGGACAATTGAATGAATTGCGCTCTTATGTCGTGACCTTTGACCCCACCACTTCACCCATTTTCAATAGGGTTCGTCCCCTGGTTGTCCCCTACCAGATACTAAAATTTCGTTGAAATCGAACCATTTTTACGTGAGTTATCGTGCCGACAGGCTGACGGAAAAAGCTGGAGCATATATGCTTCTTCAGTTCAACACAATTTTATTAACAAGGTTGGGTTCAGGAGGCGAACATGGGCGTCCTGGTACATATATTGTACGGTAAAATATACAAACTCTAAAATTCTATGTACATTATATACAGCACGATGTATTGATTCACAAAGGAGCCTCGTGGTAAGAGGTACAGGCATTTTGCACAAGAACAATAAGAGAGATTGTCGAAACATTTCGTCTCGAAGCATAAATATATTATAGTGCTGACAAATAACAGAACGAGAATATTATAATGAAGCACTGTACAAAAGGAGAACTGTAGATGACAAAGTAGACAATGTGAAACCTAAGGCAAACGGAATTACGATGTCTTAGTACTGGTAGAAAAAATTATAATCAAAGAGAAAACAAGTAAGACTATATACATTTGTACAGTATGGTGCATATATATTCACATGTGTTAGAAGATATAAGCTTTATGTTGAAGTTTGATTCCGAAAACCAATGGTGAGCATGCACGTTGAACTGAAGTTCAACAGAGCTAGGAGCAACAAGGTTATAAACTACCGACAGTCAGTTGCAACGTCGCTGGAATGCCGGCAAACCAAGAAGCGGCCGGAGACCAGGTGGAACGGAAATGTTGTTCTCTCTGTTGGGCGACGGCCACAAGGTTCTCTAGAAGAAGTCTTGAGAGGAGACGCTCCCGAAAGTGGCACAGTCGTTCCGCAGAAGCTTGGTGGATGGTATAAGGAGATTGAGATATCTCGGCAGCGCTGATGAAATACGTAAATGACATGTTTCACCAGGATGAAAATATATGAGCAGATGGGTGGAAGCTTGACTGGCGGAGAGACCTGCAGGAGGAGTGTCTTATAGGCATCGAAAGGAAGATCAGTTGTGGCTGAACGTTGAGCAATGGAAAATGCAAGATGGAGTAGTGGAAGGAGGATGACACAATGTAGATAAACGTGAGAGACATCAGCTTCTTGAGCACAGAAGGGGCAAAGAGGTGAGTCAAGAATGGTCATGCGGTGGAGGATGGATGGGAACGGGAAGACGGCGGTGGAGAAAAAGCCAGTGAGTGTTTATTTCAAGAGGAGCTGAAAGAGGAGAAAGGGTGGCAGACCAGACAGCGGTGAGAGAGGATTGGGAGACATCAGGGATGTGAAGAGGAGAAGGAGAGTGGGATTTTAAAAGTAACCGATAGAGAACTGAGGTTGAAAGAGAGGATAGTAGAAGTGTAGATCTGCCGACTGAAAGAAAGGAAGGGGAGGGAGGCGGAAGGAACAAAGGTCAGGCCGGTGGTGGTTGCGAGATGAGGAAAGTTAGCAATGATGGTAGAGAGTAGGGAGTCATAGACAGAGCGAGAGTAGGGTGAAAGTAGAACGGTGGTGGGAGGCTAGCGTAGGGTCCCCAGGACAGATCTGAGGTTACAAGGTCTTTGACGGTTACAACTCCGACTCGGAGCCAAGAAGGATAGGCGAAGCATGAAAGATGAGGGGGTGAAGAAGAGAGGAGAAGAACAGGGGTTCGGCAAGGAGTTCAGTGGTGGAATCGGGTGGGGATCGAGTGAGCGGGAGAGAGCGGAGAAAGGTAAGAGTCTCCCGTAAGGTAGGAGGAAGGCGAGAGTGAGTGGTAGTACGGAGGTCCATTAGAATGAAAGAAGTGAAAGTGAAATTAGTGTTGCTCGAAGAGGTGATGACATTCCTTGCGGTAACGGCGTCGGCAGCAGGTGAGGTATGAAGACGGAGAAACGAAGTAATCCGGAGAGCTTGATAGTACAGTCGTGTATCAATTAGGCCAATGCCACCTTGGTCAGGAGGAAGGCTGAGCTTGGGGGCACTGCGCCAGTGGTGTCCGGTCCAGATAACTGAGGTGAATCAGCGAGTGATATCATTGAGACGAAGAAGTGGGGATTTAGTAGCAAGCCAGGAATGTGTGCACATGGAGAGAAGATAGGTTTGCGCAAGACGTGCACGTTGAAAATATGAGGTGCAGAACTGTGCTTTTCGCCAAAACGCAGTTGACCGATGAAGACGTGGCTGGATGGTATTCCACGTTGTGCTGGAGGCTTCACCTGGGACGCCAAGATGTACGCCAAGGAAACGTTGAGAGGCTGAAGACCAGTGCGCTCCCCATGGGGAATCAAAGCGGTCAACCTATGAGCCGCGCCACAGGCCTGTGCTTTTGGTTGTATTAATCGCAGCTCCGGAGAAGGAGGCGTAGTCGGCGACAAGAATTTGGAGCAAAGAGAACTGTGAATCCAGGCGTATACAGAAGGTAACGTCGTCTGCATACACCACGGAAGTGGTGACATGGTGTCTCGTGCGGGCGATGAGTGGCGGCAGGGTCTCTTGAAAGGAGCGTTGAACGGAGCGGAGAAAAGGTTCTAAGGCTATAGCGAAAAGTTGACCGGAGAGTGGGCAGCCTTGCCTCACTCCACGGCGGAAGAGGATTGGTGCTGTAAGAAAGGTGGGCAACTTGACCTGGAAACTGGCGTCCTGGTAGAGGGAGGTGAGGAGAGAAATAAACGGAGATGGAAATCCAAATCGGAGAAGTGTGGCGGAGAGATAAGTGTGGGAGATATTATCAAAGGCGGACTGTTGGTCTAAAGAGAGGAGGGCGAGGGGTTCAGAGCGGGAGCGCGCAAGGTGAATTAGATCAGTCAGGAGATGGATGTTGTAAGATAGGGAACGGCCGGGAACTGTGTAAGTCTGGTTAGGGGAGAGGATGTAAGTGAGGATGGGATTTAGTCGTTGTGAAAGAAGCTTGGTATAAAGTTTGTAGTCGAGATTCAGTAGGGAAATTGGGCGCCAGTTCACCAAGTCAAGGAGATCACCTTTTTTGGGGAAAAGGACAACGTATGCATTTGTGAATTCCCCTTGGGAGAGGAGAGTAAGTAAAGGCAGCAGAGAAAGCGGATAGGAGAAACGGAAGAAGAAGAGGCAGAAAAGTTTTATAAAAGCTAAAGGTTAGGCCGTCCGGACCCGGAGCGGCACTAGAATTCAGAGAAAAGAATGTAGTGTTTAGTTCAGAGGGCGTGGGGGAAAGGAGTAGAGAAGAAGCAAGATGGAGGGAACCTGAGGTAGATTAGAAAGGAGAGAATCCATTGCTGCAGAGGATGGTTGAGGAGGTTCACTGAACTTCATGGAAAAGTACTGACGGACATGGGAACAAGGCGCAATCGGCTCATCTGATACCTCTCCAGACGAAACGCGTAGATGATGAAGTATGGACGAAGCTCGTCGGGTGTTTTCCAGCGACGTCAGGAACTCATAGTTGTGAGCATCCGGCGCCAGGTGTTGCAAACGAAGTCGGCGGAGAGCTTGTTGCGCCAGAGGAGTGAGAAGAGATCGAAGCTCTTCTTGAAAGGAGGAGAAGAGAGGATCACTGAGACTGAGCATGGATAGCATTGAACGAACATAGTCTAGGCGCATGTTCTGGAGTGTCTTTAGTTGGAAAGAGTAGTTTCGGACATGCAGAACGAGCTGTTGCTTGATCTCCAACCAAGAATTTAATCCACAGAGTGCAGATTGAAGCTGCGGTCGTCTGTCAATCAGGAATGACCGGACCGAAGAGCAGAATGCCGGGTCGGAGAGAAGTGCATCATCAAATGTCCACGGGCGAATTATCCTGGGTTTGAATGGTGCAGTATGGACTATGATGGCAATGGCGCAGTGGTCAGATGAGGCCGCTGGATGCACACTCGATTCTGTAACGGCAGGAAGTAGAGTACTGGAGGCATAAAACCTGTCAAGGAGGGCTAAGAAAGGATTTTGCGCATGAGAGGAGCGCCAAGTGTAATTAGTTAACCATGGATGAATATGCCGATGTACATCATAAAGAGCGTTGTTCGTGACAACTGTCTGGAGCAGGTTCGCCAGGGCATGGCGGCGCTCTCTATTTGTAGAAGACCTATCCAGAAGAGGATCCAGGGTACAGTTAAAATCCCCACCAACGAGAACATGGTCTGACGGTGGGATACGGTCGAGTGCTCTGCGAAGACACGTGAAGAGAACTGATAAATGTGTTGTAGTGCTTGGAATATAGATATTGAATAAATGATATCTGGAAGACGCGATGGTAAAGGATGCATGCTGTAAGAGATCTCGACAAATATTTCGCACAGAGAGGGATGTGATAATAGAATTGAGAGTATGACTAATGCCGATGGCAAGACCGCTATGAGATGTTAGTCCATAGGCGTGATGAAACACAAAGTTCCACTGGCGCCATCGAGAATAGACGGTAGATGGTTTGAAATTTGTCTCTTGAAGGAGGAGAATATCAGCCCCCAACGGGTTGAGGTCTTCATATGCTAGAGAGTTGCTGAGGGGGAAGCGAATCCCCTGCAATTAAGTGACACGATCTTGAATTGTGGGGTTCTTTGCCTCAAGCTGAAGATCTTTCAGAGCTGGAGGAAAAGACTTGAGACGATTATAGAAAATTTGTACCCACGGATGGGTGGGAACATTCTGGCGTCAGAAATGCGACACATTGAAGATCTGCTCCGGCACAAGTTGGCGAAGCGATGGATTCTTGACTGCTAAGGCACGCGCTATTGCGTAGCTTGTTGGATTCGTTAGGTATGTATGGAGATCAATGTATGAGAGTGGTACGGGAGGTATATTGGCTGTCTGGAGAAATGCAGCGAACTCTTCGACCATGGGAAAGGAGACTTCGGCTGGCGAGGTGTGTCGAGGAGAACTGCTGGAGAGGGAGGTTGAACGAGGTGAAGTAGAGTTTTGCTTCTTCGCTACTCGCCTGCTGCGGCCAGAGCCGCGGCGCTTCAGTGGAGGCTCGGTCGTTTCATCCTCACACTGCGTCTCTGTACCAACAGACTCCACATCAGCTGTTTCGGAGGTTCCAGTGGTAATAGCTGGTTGTAAACCCTCTGAAAGGGACTCAGTGGTGGAGCGACGACGTTGCGGGAGTGAGGAGGCAATTGTAGGAAAGTCCTCTAGTGAAAAAGAGGAAGCGGCTGGGGGAGCGTTGCGTTGACCAACGTCTGTAAGCGGACTTTTTTCATCATATCTTGGCTCCGAGGCCTGCTGTGCTGAAGTAGATGGTGTAGTACGCTTCGAGGTAGGAACAGTACCTGTAAGAGCGCCAGTCGGAGTCGGTGGAACTTGACGTGGGCAGTGCACGCGAAGATGGTTTTCGCCATGGCAAAGCGTGCAGTGCAAGGAGGTAATGACGTCGATTCTCCGACGTTGCTGGCCACACCGTACGGTTAGGATCTTCGGGCACGCAAGCAGATGATCGTCCGACGGAAATATGACACGGGCACTTCGACGAAACCCTGCAATGGATTTGTCATCGGGATCTCTGGGCGCCGCCGAAATGGTCGTTATTGGTCCAACCACTCGGCCAAATTTGCTGAGTAAAGTGCATAGAGCGACATCTGAGACTTCAGGTGGGACTGGGTGGAAAGTGACCTGGATAGGTCGCTGTGCCACAGGTTCAGCAAGAAGATGCACATCTTTGATGGATAAGCCAGCAGTCATCACAAAGTCTGCATGTTCTTTACGGGCAAAATACACTAATACGGCCCGTGGCTTTCGAGCCATGTGAGTGATATAAGCTCCTGTAGGAAGCATCTTCTTTAGGGCAATACTATATTCCTTGAGTTTCGTGTCTCGTAATGCATCAAAACAGACACCCAAATCCATTGTGGGGGGTCCGGGTTCGAATCCCGGTCAGGCATGGATGTTGTGTTTGTCTTACGGCACTGGCTCTCTCCCTTCCCTGGAACCAGTGACCCTAAATTAGGGACGGGCGACTGCTTATAGCCCATTGAGTTGCTCACGGTGGTCGTTAAACCGCAAAAAAAAAAAAAAAAAAAAAAAAAAAAATCCATTGTGGAGAAAAATTGTTTCCCGGCTGGGGAATCCTCTGGGATATCGATGGTGGCAGAACTACCCTCAACACTGACGTAAGAGTCAGGAAAAACTGGAGCAATAAACTTGGAAGGAACTCTCGCTCCGGAGATCACTTTATAGTAAGTGAGGGAAGTAGAGTTGGCAGGGGAAGCGGGCGATACAGTGCTCATTGCTGGTAGCGGCTTGGTAAACTGAGTTGAGCCAGTTGAAGGCAACGCAACCGTGCAATCGGTCACATCCATAGCTTCGGCAAATGAACCACGGCCGTGCGTCAAGGTGACGTCACTCTCTTGGGCAGGGATATCAGCTTGAGCCTTTGCAGAGGAGTCTCGCGTCACATCTTGTATGCGTATGATGTCTCGGACGTGCATAAATGCTGATTGGTCTCCTGAGAGTGAGGAGGAGGAGGAAGTTGAATGAGCATCACTGATGTAGGCGTGCACATCACCCTTATCAGTGCCTGCCATTGTAAATGGCGAGGATTAACTTAGGGATCGATCAGCTTGATCGAAAGTAATAAAACGCTGAATGCAAACAAAATATGCAACTCACCGACTTGGGAGCTGAGCTAAAAGAATGTACAGATCTTCTTCTTGAAGGGGAACACAAAAATAGGAACAAACACTCACTATATACTTTCAAAAACTGGGCACAAACACAGAGCTCGAAAGGAACGTGACTATATCGGTTATACGCTTCTTCAACCTACGGTTGGAAAGCGTAAATAAATCATGAAAGAAATCCGGGATTACGCTATATAATACAAATTTTAAAGATGACAATCCGATTTTTGGCGTAAATGTGACAAGGATGGTAAGGCAGATAATATCCGAAAACTTGAAACTTTTCATCGTCCTGGGGCGGGACTCGAACCCGCGTCTGCTTCGACTAGCGAATCCTGTGATGGTTATATTCAAATTGATCGGAAACTTGAAACTTGGTCGTTCTGGGTGGTGTAGTGGTTAGTATCCCAGGGCGTTTTCTGGGAGACGCGGATTCGAGTCCCGCTCCAGGACGATGAAAAGCTTTTTGGATATTATCTGACTTACCATCCTTGCCACATTTATGCCAAAAATCGGATTGTCATCTTCAAAATTTGTATAAATGAAGTTTTTTGTTTGGTGTGCTACGCGCGCGTCTTGGTAAACACTAATGAAATATTTTAAAAGATCTGATGATGAAAACGCGAATAAAGGTTGAAAAACCCACTTTTTCCCTATATCTGGATTTAGTTAAAATTTCTATATTTTTACATTTAGAACTACCAAATTTGGTATACGATCTCACGGTACGCTGACTTAGACCGTGGACGGGTTTCGGAAGGGGTTGGAGCCCGCAAGTCAAAGAGCTGGGGGTCAAAGGGTCCCTATACAAATTTTTCGAAGATATTTCTACAGTAATTAATTTACAACCACCAAATTTGGTATAATATCTCATGATACTCTGACTTAGACCGTAGGCAGTTTTTGGAAGGGGTCGGAGGTGGGGCTCAAGGGGGCTCCCTTACAAAATGTCGTTGTTACAGTTAAAATTTCTACAGTTTTCACTTCAGAACCACCAAATTCGGTACACTATCTCATGGTACTCTGACTTAGACCGTAGACTGTTTTGGGAATGGGTCGGAGTCAAGGGGTCAAAGGGCCCCCTACAATACTTTCGTAAAACGTTCTACAGTTTTCAATTTACAACCACCAAATTTGGTATATTATCTCATGATACTCTGACTTAGACCGTAGACAGTTTTTGGAAGGGGTCGGAGCGGGGGGTGAGGGGTGAAGAGGCCTACCATACAAAATTTTCGAGAAAATTTCTACAGTTTTCAATTTAGAACCACCAAATTCGGTATACTATTCATGGTGGTACTTCAACTTAGACTGTAAACGATTTTCAGAAGGGGACGGAGCTCGAGGTCAAGGGGTCCACACCCAAAATTTTCGTAAAATCTACAGTTTTCATTTTAAAACCACCAAATTTGGTATACTATATCATGGTACTTTGACCGTAGACGGTGTTTGGAAGGTATCGGAGCCCGGGGTCAAGAAGCCCCTGTACAAAGTTTTTCATAAAAAGTTACCTTTTTTTTTTGTTTTACGCTAGCTTTTACCACTAACAGGCTGCTCCATCAAGCAGAAATATAATGTTATGTAAATAGAGAATTCCAGATATTTAAAATTCAAAACGATAAAAAAAATGGATGATCAACAGACACAAACACGAAAAGTACATACGGGGATCCATAGCTATGGGAATCTGGAACTATCCCATCTACTCCAGATACACTGGCTGGCTTAATTCAGATGCATTCAGACATTCACATAAATAAAAAAAAATACAGGTAGGCTCAGTTGCCGTCAGTTTGAAACATAGGACTACGACTTGCAGATCGAAGAGTTGAAATGAGCTAGTCGAGTATGGTTTCAAAGCGGTTTTTTTAATTTGTTATAGCCAACACAGATCTATGATATGAAAAGCAGCTTACATAATTTTTACAAATAATGCTGGATACATTGCAAACACATAAGCAGATAGATACACGAATTACCCAACGTGGTGCTCTGTTTTCTTGGGCTTCTTACATTCCTCATCACGTGCTCTTGCCTCCCGTTTTGATTTTATCTGCTTTTGCTTGCGTTCATTCTGCGAATTCCGTGGCATTGTTAAAAATGTTAATGCGTTCACACCAAAACATTTTTTAAAAATTTTAGTTTAAATCACTGCTATACGTTTTACATATATTTGAATAGATACAATCGAGAGCTTTAAAACGACATCACGCACAGTCGTTTTGCACTCTCCCAATTGTCCAGATAAATCGCGATATTGTCAAAGGTGTTCACCGGTTCACAAGAAAACAATTTTTTAAATGTTCAGTTCAAACCACTGCGAAATGTTCTTCGTATATTTGAATAGATCTCGTCGAGAGCTCTAAAACAATACCACACTCAGTCGTGTTGCGCTCACGGTTGCCGAGATACGTTGAGTCAAATGCGGCGGCACCCCCAGAAGTATTGCATCATCTCCCCCGCACACAGGGAGCGAGGGGAGCGGCGCGCGCACGATGTATTGCACAGAACGCGAATTGGACTCCAAGCTTTTTTACGAATATACTAACACGATCAGCATGCGGCACATGTTTTTAACGTTCTAATGATTTCAGTTGAGACCTATTTTTGTCACACGCGGTTGGCCGTAAGTCGCCCCATACTATCCGCGGAGTTGGACGTAGTCCTACGTGAAAGAAAGAAAAGGTAACATTGGCTCTGTTGTGCCATTATTCATCTAAGGGCAGCCCTGTTAGCTGACAGTCCAAACGCGCAATTAGTTGAGCTAGGAATGGCCACCGACCAGATGAGTATTCGTAATTGTCTGTTAATGAGTAATCTCGAGAAAACCGCTACGGAAGCATGAGGCTATAAACTGTTCGGCATACGGTGAGAATGCTGCCCAGTCAAGCGCGTGTCGCGAACTTCAGAAACGGTGACTGCGGCGTGGAAAACAAGCAGCGTAGCGAACGACAGAAGGACTTGTTGAGTGCAGATATGCAAACTCTTCTGGTCGAAAATGCCGTCAAAAAATACGAAATTTGGTTTCATCCGAACAAACGCTGGAAACCTATGCGTAGATCTCATAGTGAAAAAATATCTATGGTTGGGATGTTGTCGTGCTAGCCTTCACAAATGTTACTAAACTTAAATTTAAATCTCAGTTTTCTTTCTGACCAAACAAACAACTTTGTCTTTCCCCTTTCCGATAATTCGGAGTCCTACTCAAAAGTTCGGTGGCTTCAATCCTTGAGTGACAAATTTTTAAAGTGTTTCAGATGGAGAAATAACGACTTTCTTTCATCACATTTCTTTCTGTAGAACAAATATATTTATAACGATACGTTATAATGGGTAAGAGACTTTAAAAACGCATATTTATATGAAGAAATATCAGAATGAACTGGAATGCTTCGTTTTTGCCAGGAAAATGTTTTCCCTTTAAAATATGTGTGTAGAAAAAAGCTTTTCAGTTAGACTACATGCAGCCTCCGTTTTCGACATAGATCATTTGCTTGCAGCATTCTTTTTGTTTTTACTGTACTCTTACATAAGGTTTTTGAAACCGGAACAAAGGATACCGAATAAAATGGATATGTTTAATAACATTGTGTTTAAGAAATAAAAGAAAAACTTCTGCAACATTTCACGCAGGAATGCAGATATTTACGTGGTTTTTTTAGCCTTCCGTTGAATATTATACTAAACAAAGAGCAAGTACAAATGCGTTTTCGTGGCAGCGAAAATCTCTGCAAGAAAGGTAATTGAAAATATCGCGTGCTAAGACATTTCTCTGGGAAGAAATTTCTAAAATCCCTTGTTAAGAGCTACTCTCAATGTAGAAACTGTCTAGTTTGGCAAATGCTTCCTGGCACAGAGATCTTAGATAATTATTGGTTGATTATTACGATTTCCAAACGCAGATAAATCACAACCAGCAAATATCACATGTGCACTTTGTGACGTAGCGGAGTTATCGTTCATGCCTATTATTTATCTAAATGGACCCCTCAGATCGTTGTAATTATAACGACGGTGAAAATGAGAGAGCAGAATCGACCTTAAAGTTGACATCGATTTTAATTACCTACACGACTTTACGCAAGTCGTGTAGGTAATTAAAATCGACGTCAACTTTAAGGACTTCATCTAAATTTTTCTCGACTTCATCTAAGTTTTCCATAAAACGGAAAATTTAGATGAAATCGAGAAAGCGCAAATTCGTAAAATACTTTCACATAAAATATTTTCAGCTATCAAGTACCCATACATAAAGTCAGCATTTTCCAGAATTACGTAACTAGCGTGGAACGGAATTACATTTACTGTTCTGTTGATATATAATTCTATGTAAGCAAAATTTTGGTTTATACGCGTAAAAGCATTTTCCAGAATTACGTAACTAGCGTGGAACGGAATTACATTTACTGTTCTGTTGATATATAATTCTATGTAAGCAAAATTTTGGTTTATACGCGTAAAATACAGTACGAAAGTACTGGCTTACCAAAATTTCAGACAAAAATCTAGCATAAAACATATTGAAAACCTTTGAGCAGCATTTATGAGTAGAACACTGAAATGTGTTTATGAAGAATCGAGTAATAGAAACATAAACCCATTTTTTATGTAAAGAAAACTCATATTTTTTCCCACGATTTGCGGCTTGTGAGCAGGACCTTACAGAGGAGGATGACAGCATAATCTATATATTAATTCTATAAGTTTTGTTTTACTGTGAGTCCTATTTTGAGAGAACGGCTGAACACAAAGACATGGTTGAGGTATCAAAATATAGGTCTTACCATGTAGATGTGCCAGTTCGAAGAGAAAAATGAGATTGGGGCAACGGTTCGAGCATCGTGGGGAGACAAAGTTTCCATGTAAAGTCTACGGAAGAAGCGTGGGGTTGATATTCGATCGCCTGCGGTTGACTCACGCGCTGTTGAAGGCGAAAGCATGGAGGGACTGAGATAGTCCGAAGTCTCTTTTCATCGGAACAGCGAACACTCTCGAAGACCTGATTGCGTTATGCCGCTGCATTCTGTGATGTATACATACAATTTAATATCATTCGATCCAGTTTATTCACGTAGGTAAGACGTTTCCCATTATGTAAAGATGTACACAAACATTCCGTTGACCATTGTTAGTGAAAATATTACGGGCGACTGCTTATAGCCCATTGAGTTGCTCACGGTGGTCGGTCGTTAAATCCTCAGTCAGATAAAAAGTCACGAACCTGGACTGTTATCTTTACTGAAGTGGTTGAATGAATTTGTCAATCAAATAAAGTTTACATTTTTTGTGTCATATGAGTTTATTCTTTTCAAAAAAATAAAAATAAAAAATATAATCGTTGATTCCGACGGGTGAAGAGTATTCGCAACGCGAATCTCATTCCAACAACATTTACAAACACAGTTGTGACTCAAGATGAGAGTGAAACAGTGCGCTACCCAGTTAAATTTTTGCACACGATCGAGATGAGTGGACTTTCACCTCACATTTTACGACTGAAAAACGGTGTAGTCGTGATGCTCATAGCAAACCTGGCCGTCCCGGTGGCGCAGTGGTCTAAGCACTGGCTTATGATGATTCGTTCGTGAAGGATCCGGGTTCGAATCCCGGTGAGGCATGGATGCTACGTCTTATGGCACTGGGTCTCTCCCTTCCCTGGAATCAATGGCCCTAAATTAGGGACGGGCGACTGCTTATAGCCCATTAAATTGCTCACGGTGGTCGGTATCCTAAAGTAAAAAAAAATCACGAATCTGGACTGGTGTCTTTACTGAAGTGGTTGAATTAATTTGTCAGTCAAATAATGTTTACATTTGTTGTTTCATATGAGTTTATTCTTTAAAAAAACAATTAACCATCAATTCCGACGGGTTTCATCTCGTTTTCTTTCAATGCTGTTAGCATGTTTTTGTAAAAAAAGTATATGCTTTGTGAAAACACAAATTTCTCCGTAACGGTTATTGAACTCGCGCCCCCTCACTCCGGAGTAAGTTACTCTCCCAACTAAGCTACACGGACGGAATGTATCTCTGCCGATTTATCGTCTTGACGCGTGCTTTACCTCTATTGTACGTCACATCATCTCCCTCTTAATTTTTTATTTTTTTTTTGAAGCGAAAAACGAATATTCATTAATTCTAGACGATGTGTGGAACAAACATCACACATTTTTCGAAGAACCCAACGGCCAATACATCCGTTTTTACTTTCGGACGCCAATGTGCAAACACAAATTAGTCCGTGACGAAGATGAAAATCGCTCCCCATCACTCCGGAGTAAGTTGCTTTCCCAACTAAGCTACATGGACGGAATGTATCGCTGCAGATTTGTCGTCTTGACACGTGTTTTACTTCTGTAGTATATCACAGCTTATGGTATCACTTTGTACGTCCGTACGTCTCCGCCTGTGAACACCCTATCTTAGAAGCTATAAGTCCGATCTGAAAAATTCCTTTTGCACTGGAAAGCTTAAAATGTGAAAACGATGATAATTGCTTTTGGGTTTTTCCCAATGCATACCTTCCCCGCTACAGGGCGTAAATGCAGATTCTACCGAATTCAAAATATATTTTATTCCTTATATTTGCTTCTAATTATCCGCTATAAAAATCTTTCTTTCTTTCAGTGCCATTTAAAACGAATACTATTTTGGTTACAGTTCCTTTTTGAAATATACGTTTTTTTCTGTAGGGAGTGTAAATGTTAATTAGGATTTAACGACCACCGTGAGCAACTCAATGGGCTATAAGCAGTCGCCCGTCCCTAATTTAGGGTCACTGGTTCCAGGGAAGGGAGAGAGCCAGTGCCGTAAGACAAACACAACATCCATGCCTCACCGGGATTCGAACCCGGACCCCGTTCGGACGAATGATCAGAGGCCAACGCCTTAGACCACTGCGCCATCGGGGCGGCACTAATTTTTTGTAAAGAATAGTTTGGACAGCAGGCGGTGTAAGTGCTTATTTATGTTTCTGACGCATTTGAAAGAAAATTTTCATTTCTGAATACCCGACTGAAAACATTCTTCCGTGGGCCGATTCCGTTCACATCGGAAAATATTTTTAGAATAGCTTCTGCTTAAAATGACGCACAATTCTTTTCGCCAGGTATGTTTATATACACCAATGAGCCATTACATTATGATCACCTACCTAATATAGGACCCCCTTTAGCCAGCAAAGCAGCGGCCACTCTGAGAGGCATTGATTCGATGAGGTGGCGTTAGGTATACTGGGAAGTGGCGATAGGTATATTAGGATATCTGGTACCATAATGTCAACAGCAGGTTCTCCAGTTTTCGCATATTCCGGAGTGGCGCTGATTTAGGCCGAACCCGCTTTTCCAAGTCGAACCAAAAATATACGATTGGGTTCATGTCAGGTGAATTTGAAGGCCAGGGTATTAACAGAAATTCATCAGCATGTTACTCGAACCACTCCTTTTCGATTCTAGCAGTGTGGCATGGCGCATCATCCTGTTGGTAAGGGCCATCACCAGCAGGAAAAACAGCTGCCATGAATGGGTGAACTTGGTCCTCAACGATGTTCCCTCATTATGTTCGGAAATGACAGCTGTCAGGGATTGTGCTATTGGAATAGTGGGGCCTAAAGTGTCACAAATAAACATCGCCCATAGCATAACAACGCCGCGGCCCGCCTGCTTCCTCCCAACAGTGCATCCAAGTGCCATAGCCTCCGTTGGTAATCGGCGTATCTGCGCACGGCCGTCTACGTGATGCAGCAGGAATCTTGATTCGTCAGAATAGGCCACTCTCTTCCAATCATCCACGGTCCACTTTCGATGAGCTTTGGCCCATTATCATGCGTTGTTGGTGATGACGTGCAGTGAGCATATGAACCCGGCTGGGTCTTCGGCTACGCAGGCCCATTTGCAGAAGGCTGCGATGAACTGTGTACTGTGACACATTGCCCTGATCACCACTGCTGTAACTGCGTGTGATTTGTTGCACTGTGGCCTTGCGGTCGCTGTGAAAAATGCGTGACAGTCTCCGCTCTCCTCTGGTATCAATGAGCTGCAGATGACATACGGCTGGACGACGGTACGTCATTTGGCCATCTGTGCACCACTTTTGATACGTACCCAGCAAAAACACAAGTGCTGGGAAACTGCTGGCCACCATCTTGCAGTGATGGGTCACTGCTGGCTGAAATCTGCCGCTCACGGCCCGGTAGCAGTCCGTTGGTTGCAGCGCTATCAGTTGGCGAGCCATTGATGGCCCTTCAGCATCACCATGAATTGTGGGCCTCCAAGCAAGTGCCACCAGTGGCCCGTTGCTGGCAACCGATGCAACCCCAACAGCAGGTGAAAGCAACGGGACTGCGAATACGCTGAAACAACACTTGCTGTGCCTCTCATGGTTCCAGTTAGTTGAAGACGACGCTATGGCCATCGTGCTATTTTAGTGGATGTTAAAGAAAAAAAGCCATATGTAGAGAGGCGAATTAATTTCCTAATGAAATTCTATGTCGACGAAGATATCAGATTGAGCCATGAAATACACGCATTCCATTCCCATGAATAACAATTCATGGAAGTGAGTGTGTGAATAACAAGAAATAATTTGAAACCGCTTGAAACAAATGTCCTGTAAAAACATTAAAAAAACGTTAAAAAAAACGCTAAAAAAAAAAAAGAATTATACGCGTACAAAATTTATTAACTATTAGAAAGAAAAAAAAAGCAACGCTATTTGCATATAATGAACTCATACGTGGGTCAAATACACAATACTGGGAGGAATTCGCTTCTAAAAATAACGAGAAGTAAAATAAAATATCTTTCCTCTGTAAAACAAATGTAGCTTCGGACAACGGAAAGGAAAGATACAACGTTAAAAATGTAACAGAATGTGACATTAGCCCGGGTAAATATATATTAATTCAACAACTGTCTTTCAAGACGACAAAGACAGTACAAAACTTTGGAAAGCGACTTTAAGTTGGTACACTCCTTGAAAATGTTCCCTTAAGGTAAAAAAAACTATCATTACGTTGAAAAGATAAATTTATGAATTATATGAAACCGACTTTTATGAAAAATATCTCGCAATATTGTAAAATGAAAGAGAGAACCATTCAATTACCCATTCCGCAGGAAAGAGACAGCTTCAAGCACACCCTCGTGCGTGTCAAATTAGTCCCGTCGGTAGAGGCTCGCCTACCACACCGACAGCCCTGGTTCGTATCCACCCTAATTCAAACGGGTATTTTTCCGGTCTGTTGAAAAAACTTCCCCAACGCAGTGCTGTACTTCAGAAGTTTCGTAAGGGTGAAAAAAAAAGTTGTAGCTTTGGGAAACTGCGGTTATCCTTGATTTTTTTTTATGGCTACTACTGGGAAATTGGCGGACAAGATTCGTCAAGCCATCAGTTACGTCGCGTGATTGCAGACTGCCACTACCAGCAAACTAGCGGACCACATTTGGCAAGCCATCATTTCTGGCACGTGCTTGCAAGGCCGCTGAAGGGCCACTTGTGGCAGCTACTGCCTGTGATGGATAACTGATGGTCCTGTGGTGGAATATGACAACTGATGGGGGCGCCAACTGCTGGCCAGCTGTTGGCCTGAACTGCTGGCCCTTCTGATGGCCGCCCAGACATTTTATTGACTGTTCGGCAGCGGCAACATAGTGCTGGGCCAGCAAAACGGTTTTTTCTGGGTACTCTCTATAGCGGCACGTAAACAACCCAGATGCCGCGTTATTTCCTAGATCGCAGTTCCGAGGCGCCGTGCTATCACAGTTTGTCCTTTATCAAACTCCGATAAATCGGGAGCTTTTCCCATTCTGACTCCTAACACTCTACTATCGAAAGCCAGTCATCGGGTTGTATATATCCTGCTCTGTGAACTTCCCCTGCGCCATCGTTCGGACTCCAGGTGCGCTCGTTTCTCTAGACTGGGGGAGGTCGTAATGTAATGGGTCATCGGTGTATAGCTTATCTTTTTCGTTATCTCTGCGTCAAAATTCCGATTTGAAAAATTCTGTTTTTATCGGCGAGCTTTTCAGGAATGACATGCAAAAGTTTGCCCTTTAGAGGGCGTAAGTTCACGTTTTCGTTTATAGTAGCATTTGCGGGACTAAAAACCCGATTGAAAAATTCCTTTTTGAGTCAGATATTACTAACTATGAAAATATTTTACTACGAAGCTTTTGCTACGAAGAATACTTAACTCATTTTTTCCACTTTTCGATTATGCAAAATTTCTTCAGCTTGTGGGCGTAGAGATAAATATGTTTCCTTCTACATTTCCTCATTTAACTCTCTTAACTGTTCGATTTGAAAATCTACAGTATTTTTCTCTGATATCTTCGTTCTGCTGTGATGGACGTTTTGTGCATGATTTGTTAATTTTGGAAAAAAACGTTTTAGCTCTTTTTACATCTGGATATTTCATCAATTGTAGAAAACTGATGGACTTGTTTTCTAAGCGGTTCCGTTGATAATGAATAATTTAGAATAATTTCATTTGCATCGGAAAGGCTTCAAAAAACGAACGATAATTTGGTGTCATCTTTCTTTTTCTTTTGTCTCGGTTTAAAACGAGAGAAATTATATCAAGACGTTCGGAAAATAATAACCGATTTTCTGAGGTTCCACATTCAATTCGCCCACAATGCTTGCAGACTTTTTGAGGTTCCCCATTCAACTCGCCCACAATGCTTGCAGATTTTCTGAGGTGCCACATTCAACTCGCCTACAATGCTTGCAGATTTTCTGACTTGCCACATTAAACTCGCACACAATGCTTGCAGATTTTCTGAGGTGCCACGTTAAACTCGCCTACAATGCTTGCAGATTTTCTGACTTGCCACATTAAACTCGCCCACAATGCTTGCAGATTTTCTGAGGTGCCACATTCAACTCGCCTACAATGCTTGCAGGTTTTCTGACTTGCCACATTAAACTCGCCCACAATGCTTGCATATTTTCTGAGGTGCCACATTCAACTCGCCTACAATGCTTGCAGATTTTCTGACTTGCCACATTAAACTCGCCCACAATGCTTGCAGATTTTCTGAGGTGCCACATTCAACTCGCCTACAATGCTTGCAGGTTTTCTGACTTGCCACATTAAACTCGCCCACAATGCTTGCAGATTTTCTGAGGCGCCACGTTAAACTCACCCACAATGCTTGCACTTTCCGAGGTGCCACATTCAACTCGCCCACAATGCTTGCAGACTTTCTGAGGTGACACATTCAACTCGCCCACAATACTTGCAGATTTTCCGAAGTACCACACTCAACTCGCCCACAATACTTGCAGGCCAATCCGCTCGCAACATCATTCGTACGAGTTGAAGACCGGCTCTGACGCCACATGCAAGTCATGATCGGTTGATGTGCGGTCGTTGCTACTAGTGTGAGAGTGGTCTGTACAACATGTGAAGAACCAGTTGTTTATCGGTGATTCTACTTCATTACTTCTTGTGGGCAAGAGGCAACATCTGATCTTAGTGTTGTCGGTGATTTGAAAAGTTTCGTTCCGGTGATACGAGCCTCTAAAGATGGGGAGCGCCGAGGACGATATTCCGTCATTGATATTAACGCTCTGAAGGCAAATGTGGAGGCACATCCTCGCGTGACAGTCAGAGAACTCGCCAAACAATACAGTGTGTCGGTGTCAACCATTTCCGAACCACCAAATTGGTAAGGTCAAGAAGCTCCCGACGTAGGTCCCACACGAAACTGATGGAGCAGCAGAAACAACAACGGTTTGAGATATACAATCAAGCTTCTGCTCCTCCAGGGAAAGGAGCCCTTACTTGATTGCATTGTAACCTGTGATGAACAAAAGCTGTTATACGACAACAGCAAGTGGTCTGAACAGTGGCTGAACCATGGTGAACTACCGAAACAGCATCCTAAACCATGGTTACCGCCAAAGAAGGTTTCGTTGAGAGTGTGGTGGACTGTTCCCGGCGTCATGCACTACAGAGTCTTGAATGCTGGTGAAAGCATTATTTCAGTCACATACTGCGAAGAAATTCGGCGAATGCACCTGACGTTGTGTTCCAAAGAGCAATCTTTGGTGAACAGGAAGGATCCCTTCTCCTCCATGATAACCCGAGACCACAGTGTCATAAATGACGAAACTAAAACTACATGAACTGAGGTTCGAAACGCTTCCTCATCCAGCTTACTCGCCTGATTTGGCACCTACCGATTTCCATCTGTTCATGCATTTTATCAGTTACTTCATAAATTGAGATGAGACCGAAATTGCACTCCGGAACTTTCTTGCAGCCAGGGAGCCAGATTTCTTCCCGGCTGACATATAAGCACTTGCCTTTCGCTGGCAGAGGTATGCACACGCTGAAGGCATCCATGTATTTTGAATAGTACAAGATTGTGTGCTATGAGGTATATCCCTTTAATTTTTGCCTTCTTTGCCTTTGCCGTGTTTGACTGGCACAATATGATTAGCTGGTAGTAAACTATCATTGTTGTGATACACTGGTGTGCAAAAATTAAGGACGAAGAGGAGAAATCAGCATAACAGCGAAACGAACAGGCAGAACGGACCGAAAGATCACTCAGGAGATATACTAGGGTCCGGTGCAGTAGGGCATGCGCATATATGCAGCATGACGTAGCGGGGGGGGGAGTGTCGGAAGGGTATAAAGCACACGGGCGGTGTACGCTCAGCAATTCGGTGAAAGCTATTGCACGGTGTACATCGGTTTGAACGACGCCAAGTTGCTGCCACCGTGTGATATGTCTAACAGGCAATCCAGTAGACGACATCTGGATGACTTTACCTGAGATCGCGTCGTTGGGAAGTTGGAAGAAGGTCGAAGTGTGACTAGTGTGGCCGAGAAGTTCAGGATCGTTCACAGCATCATTTCACGAGCTTGGAGAGCATTTCAAACGACAGGAACAGCTATCCGAGAGTTTAGAAGTGGTCGTCCACGAACAACCAAGGCGGAGGACGACCGGTATGTTGTCCTACAGGTGAGACGATACAGACGGCAGACTGCAGGAGAAATCGCAAGGAACATGCAACAGACAACTGGACGTATGTTATCGCGTTTTACCGTGGCCAGGAGGCTGCACAGAGGTGGTCTATTTGCACAACGACCAGTACGGTGTGTACCATTAAACGCCTGCTCATCGGAGACGGTGGTTTCTGTGGTGCCGGGAACAAAAGAGCTCGACACATCAGCAATAGGGTTGAGTTCTCCTTACGGATGAGACCCGATTTAGTCTGACGAGCGATTCTGGACTATACACATCCGGAGAGAGTAGGGAACACGCAATCGGACCTCCAACATAATCGAAAGGGGCCCGTTTGGAGGTGGCGGAGTTCTCGTTTGGGGAAGTATCATGCTTGGTAGCCGTACTGACCTCCACATCTTCCAAGGAGGTTCAATCACTGGAGTCCGCTATTGTACCGAGGTTCTCCTACCTCACGTGCGTCTGTTTAGTGGTGCTGTGGGTCCTCAGTTCCTCTTCATGGACGACAACGCTACACCTCATTGGACAGTGGCTGTCGCAGAGCTGTTGGAGAGTGAAGATATTCAGCGCATGGATAGGCCCGCAAGGTCCCCGGACCTAAATCCAATCGAACACGTGTGGGACCTTCTCGGGACACGCTTGACAGCACGTCACCAGCCGCCAGCAATGATTCCGCAGTTGCGATTAGCGCCACAAGAGGAATGGGCCGCGATGCCACAACAGCTCCTTGACAACCTCGTCCTCAGCATGGACAGACGTTGTAAATCCTGCAACGTAGTCAGGGTTGATCATATCCCCTACTAAAGATTTGAGTTTTCTTGGCAGCCGCCTGTCACATGGACGTTTCTGTCCTCTGTCCAGTTGTGCTTAAAGCTACCTTGCCAATAAAGTGCCTTTGTATCCTTTGGATTCCTTGTTTGTACGGTTTTGCTCACTTGTTCCATATTCTAACATCTTGAGGATTTTATGGTATGATTTGAATCGATGTGGAGCACTTCTGCAAGACGTTATATTCGAAAAACCGTCTCGTCCTTAATTTTTTGTACGCCAGTGCATAATGTAAATTTGTTCTAATTTGAGTCGGTTACTATAACCATGTGTTATAATGTAAATTGTATAAAGTAAATTGTATAAAGTAATGTGAAACAATATGGCACGTGATGTTAAAAAAAATACTTGGTGGTAGAACAAAAGAAAAATGTATCCACAAACAGTAAAATTTACGCTGTCGAAGTATCAATGAATTAAATCTTACCAGGCTCAGACCTTTGAACTCTGCCAAGAGCAGAGATGATTTATGAGCTTGACAAAAAAATTACACAAAATTTACCTATCAATACCCTGGATTCACTGAACACCCATAAACAAGTAATAAAGGTGACTCAATATTTTAGGTGTAAAAACTGATTTTCAGTTGCATTTATTGTTGATCAGGCCTGTTGCTTGATCAGAATTTTGTTGAGATTTTTTTTCTCTTTTGTTTTTCATTCACGAAGCACCCACGAATGCCAAAAATGAGTTTTAGAGCGCCCAATTTCAATTTTGTTGGGTGTATATTTCAAATTGATTGTACAATTTTCTGATTTTCCTGGTATTCAGAATTTTAACATTTTAATTTGTACATTTTCACTTGTTACTCAGAATTCCAGCGTGGTTCAATTCGCATTCGTTTTAAATGAAAAAAAAATGATTTACATTTGATATCTCCTTTCGAAAAAAAAAATCACAAAACGTTATGACAATACAAACGAATAATACACTTTGGCCAAAAATAAAATGAGCACTGAGGTTTCTCAGCGTGTAATGCATTACACCTGCCTCTCAAGCTTTTTTTTCTTTTATATAATTTGCGTTACTTCAAAAATCAGTTACATAACTCTCCCCCATTTTATAAGACCCGATAGATTTCATTTTTTCACAACCATCACACCTTTTTCTCCCCGTGTCATTTCTCAACACAATCTCAGACAATACTAGTTTCAAATGGGAATATGGAAATGCTGCATAAACTTCAAAAGCAAATAGTTACATTCTTAGGACAACACTTTTCTTTACTTCCACCATTAGTAACTGAAGGCTAGGAAAGCCGTTTTTCTGGAGTCAAAAACAAAAAGGTTTGTGTGGTTTACTGGTGGCCAATAGGAAGATAGGTCGAAATGTTACCTCTTTTTAGGCAGACATTTGAGTCCTGAAATATGATGGGATCGTCGCTGATCACCTCCAAACTGGGTTGGAACAGTCGCTGGCCGGGCATCAAGGAGTCGTCTTGGGCAGACGTCAGAAGGACAGGCAACCGTGGCATTTGGAGCTGACTTTTACCAAGCTGGGTTCAACAAAAAAATCACCTGACCAAATGCATTGCTCTCCTCAGCACAAAGTACAGCTGCAGTCAGCTCTAGCAACAAACAAGTGAAAATCAGTTGTTGATCCGCGATGAACAGGAGGCAAGTGAGTGAATGAAGAGAAATCTCCTCTTTGCTCAAACTTTTTCCCCAACTTCTGCGCGCATGCGTCAAAAAGAACGCTATGGTTTTCAGCTACGCAGTTGGTTGAAAGTACTCCCTCATGCTTCGTAGCTTGAAGCGTAGGCATTTTTCGAGGGGTGTAGTGGGGGACGAAAAAACCTGCTGTGTCATCCATGGCGTCCTCTTGACCATGACTTTGCAAAAATTCTTGAAATTCACCCTTCTATGCCCTGGGGATTTATTGTTTTCAAGTTTCCAAGGTGACTTTCCTAAGGAATTTCTGGGCTAACAGGAAACGAGATTCTTATCTCTGGGTTTGGCGACTCCCTGTCTGGTGAAAAAAAAGCAAAAAAAAAAACGAAATAGTGCAAATTCCGGGGATCCCAATGTTCTTAAAAAATTTACATCAGGTACACAAATTAACATTTCTCGAAACTCAAGAAAACAAAAATTTTCACATCATTTTCTTTACAAATTGCTGAAGAAGACATTTCAGAATTCGGGAGAAAAAAAAGATTAATTTCCTAAAAAAAAATATTCTACTGACATAATGCACAATTGTATACCAAATTTTTGTTGTGTCTTGCTAACACCTGGATTTTACAAGCTTTTGTACTAATAAATGCTTCTCATTACACACTATTTAATCTCTGTCATAATATAAGCTTAATTTAATTTAATTTAATTAATTATGCACGAGTTCACTTTACGATTCCAATGTTCATAATTACTATATATATAAATATAAAATTTAGTTTTTAAAATGAAGTCAATAATTTAGTTTACACATGTTCTAGTTTCACACATAGACTGAAAGTAATCTTTTTAAACCATTTACATATGTTCAAATTCTTTCTAGCTCTCGTTCCAAAGTTACATATACAGTACACGTACAAAAACTATAAATACACAATTTCCACTGAAATCCTTGAACGAATGTTTAAGAAAGTGAAAAAAAAAAGGTTTTTCCTGTCGCTCGGTTCGCCTCAAAAATGAGATTCAAGAAAAATTTTAATAAGGGGAAACATTTAAGGAATCATTCTTGGAGACAAGAATGCATGGATGTGTAATCTTTTTCGCATAGTGGAAACAAAGATTGGGCCCTAACCTTCGAAAACACTAACAGAAAAATATCAACACACCAGTTGTTTGTTATTCAAAAGACAACGACTAAACACTTATTTGTATACACTGAAACAAACGGATTATACAAAATCACCTGTATCTAGGAGAAGCTGCACTTAATATCTCATGATTCGCTGTTCCCGATGATTACTTTAATTAATTTCGGCAAAGTTTCATTTGTCATTCCATAGAAATCAAACAATAAATAATGAAACGCTGAATAACTATTGTTTATTTTGATATCGAGAGCATAACAAAGAAATGATGGCTTGAGATCAAACAAACGTATGGCATTTATTATATTTACTGTTCTGTTGTGGAGTGATATGAAATTCTATGTAAGCGATGTCTGGGAATTTATCAAGCGTAAAATACAAGGTACTGACTGACTAAAACTTCAAGAAATGAAATCTAACATAAAGGAAATCGGAAACCTTTCAGCAGCATTTACGGGTAAAATACTGAAACTTGCTTTTGAAGAATCGCTTAGTAAAAAGATAAGCCCACTTATTAGTTAAAGAAAGGAAAACTTTAACTAATGAGTAAGTTTATAAAAATCTACTAAATCATTAAAAAAGGTAATCCTACTTTTCAGACAAAATCTTTAAAAAAAAGAAGCTCTTCATTAGCTACCAGATCTTAAAGAACAAGTTGGTTAGTTTTAATTAATAGAATTCATCGATTTTTTTATTCTGTCTTATTTTTACCAACCCAATTCGGTCACATAAAAACCATACTGGCGAATATAACACGTCTGCAAGCTTGACAACCGTGAATGAGATGTACTCAACACAAAAGGAAACTGCCGTTTTCTGCCTCCTTCGCGGTTTTCTATTCCTCATGAACCTAAAACATTCCAGGATTACTCAACTGTTGAAAGAGTATTTTTCAGAATATTGGCCATTACTGGCAGTTAATCATGACTTTAATATTACTGAACCGAGGCACTTCAGAGATCAGCTTGCTGTGTTATTATAGTCATTAAGAGGAGAAATTTGCTGCTGTAATCCATGAAGGATAAATACCCTTACGAGCTACCCGTTGCAAACGGTAGCTATTTTCAAAGGTAAATGTCTAACTTGCATCCAGGCAATCATAATTTATTTATGAGAAAACCCGATATTTATTACACGAATTATTATAACAAATTATTAGTGCACATGCATCATCGTGATCGCACCTACAATCTGCATCCCAAGAAGTCAACGAATCCATCACTATCAAAGTTCTGCATTGGTTGCCATGCCGACAACACTGTTGGAGTAGTACCGTCTCTCTACGGGTAGTGCCAAATGATCAGCTACATTAACAGAATTATCAGTTTTCAGGATTCCACTTCGTCATTACCAAAAGCAGAGATTTTTGAATTCATAGGAACTGTTTTCGGTAAATACTTGTGAAGTGCATGAAGTTTAGTTTTTGCAATATAACATAATAAGTACACAGTCGTATCAGAATAATATGACCACTCCCAGAATCGCACTGTACCCGCCCAGGCGCGTCAAAGAGTGCACGCGACAAAGTCGACCACACGGAGATATAAGCGGCCAACCAGGACAGAGGATATATAGTGCGCAACCTGAGAACAACGGGCACAAGTAGTGATCTGAAGGTTCAGAATGAAATGGTCATCGGATACCGAGCCAAGGGTGGAAGAATCTCACAAACAGCAGACTTCGTGGGCTGTCTGCGAGGTCCTGTAGTAAGGGTGCAACAAGAATGGACCGCTGGAACACCGAGTACGTCGACTGCTAAAGGGAAATCGACGCGCAACAGTGCACTCATTGACCACGCAAATGAACGCTGGGGCACCCAGGTACGTGTCCCTGATAACTGTAGAGCGACCTCTGTTACGCATGGGTCTCTGGAGTCCACGCTGCGTCAAGGCGCCCATGTCAACCCAGTCCCATTCGCAACGACTCCTGCAGTTCACAGTGGACTACCGTCACTGGACAGTGGAAGAGTGGGGAAAGGTAGCCTTCTCCGACGAATCGAGGTTTCTACTCCACAGAACTGACGGGCGGTGGCGGATACAGCGTCAGATACACGAGAACCAACACCCGTAAACGCTTGACGGTCAAGTACAGGTCAGCAGTGGCAGGGTGCATGTCTGGAGGATGTTTTCACTTGGGACAGCTGGTACCACTGAATAAGTCCTTGGACGCCAATGGCTATCTGTCCATCGTCGCTAACCACATGCATTCTTTTATCCCGTTTGGACGTTTATCCTGGAGGTGATGGTGTTTACCAACAGGACAATGCGCACTGCTATTTCGCTAAGAGGGTACGTGACTGGTTCCAGGAACACAATAACGATATATCCGTTCTCTCTTGACCGGCGAAATTGCCCGACCGCAATCCCATTGAGCAATTGGGACTATTTGAATCGACAGGCTTGACGTACCGACCCACAACTACGTCATATCCAGGGCCTCCGTGCTGAGCTGCTGTCCGAATGGGCACGTGTACCTCGGGCAGCCGTCCAGGATCTCATTGCGTCCATGCCACACCGTCTCGCCGCTGTCATCCGGTACAGAGGTGGTTATTCCCATTATTAGGTTGGTGGTCAAATTATTCTGATACGACTGTATAATCTAATTTCAATTATTTCATCATTATGAGAAACTCATGACTTTCACTTAAAATTATTTAATCTATGAATAAACTCCTACTTTTTTATGGTCGAATAGGTTGGACTTCACACCTTACGCAAGCAGGTCGCATTTAATCACCATCAACATATATGCTCCCGTGAGCATCTAATAAATGGTAGAGTAATATTCAAACTAATTACCATTAAATTATAGCAATTATAATACAGTATTAAAAATTTACAAAGCATTTGGACTTTTTTTCTGTTGTAGGGTTTAGAATAAATATAGCTTGCTCGAATTCGTTTCGTGTGGAATATATGACATAGGTTTAAGTAAACATTTTTAAATCCTTACTCACGTACTAATGAATAACGTCAAGATGGCAGTTTATGCAGTTAATATACACTATATTGAATATATATAGGATGATTCGAAAGTCCCCGAACTCTACATTTTAAAACGTATTTGCTGTAAAACCATAAAATATATCCGAGTGTTGCTGCTTGTGGCTGTTGTGTGTTACCTTGGGGAACAGGCTGCGCCACGTGATAGCACAACGTGACACAACGCTTACGCGGGCGCTGGCAAGCAGTAACGTTCAGTCAGCCATGAGTATCCCGCAAGAACAGAGAGTCGCTTTGTTAGAAGTATATTTTGCGGAAAATCTTACCAACGCTGCATCCAGCTCTTTCAAAGGAAGTTTCCTGATGCTCCTATATCAGGGAAACAACTGTGTATGACCTTATGAACTGGTTTCGCGAGACAGGAAGTGTTCAGGATAAGCATAAAAGTGGCTAGCCGTCCGTGGTGACGACCACGTTTCTGGAGAAAATTCACGTTTCCCTGCAGCTCTCTACCCGGAAGTCACTTCCGCGGCTGTCTCAAGAGTTAGGGGCATCGTATGCAGTTTGAACGTCTAAAGCTACGGCCGTACAGAATTCAAGTAGTGCAAGAGCTACGTCCTTTGGACTCGGAAAAGCGCATTGCCTACTGTCAATGGTTTAAGAATTTCACGCACAACAATATGACTTACCAGCTTAATAACACTTTTTTCGATGACGAGGCATGGTTTCACTTGAATGGAGATGCCAATAGCCAAAACACTCGCATATGGGCTGCAGAGAATCCACACGCTTTGCATGAGGTTGGACTTAACTGTCAGAAAGTTGGAGTGTGGTGCGCCATGTCTTGATTGCCAATTGTAGGGCCATTTTTTTTACACAACTCTAAATTCCACTGTTTATGCAGACATCATCCATGAATTTGTAGCGATGCTGGAAGAACACGAACATTACTGTTGGTTTCAACAAGATGGAACAACGTGCCACACATCAAACGACACAATGGATATGCTCCTTAGTTCTTCCACGATCGATTAATCTCGAAAAAACTTTAGCCGTCTCTCTCACCAGACTTAAGTCCTCCAGACGTTTATTTGTAGAACTATCTGAAAGACGTAGTTTAATACAACAACCCTAAGACGGTACAGGACCTGAGGAACAACATCATTGCAGCCAACCAAAAATTCCGCTGTTATCGTTCTTCTCCTTACAGCCATGCCATATTTTTGGGATATGACGAGAATGCCCTATTAGTTCTCCCTTTTCATAGAATGCATCTACCTCATGGCTCATAATGAATATCAATTTTTGCTTTTTGAAAGAAACAAAACACAATCATGAGTATAACTTTACGCCCGCGTACATATAGCATGTTTGGTAAGCGGCCGCCAGCCCAAATTCATTACCACTAAAGATAAGTTTTGTGTTTCAATGCACCACTCTTAAATCATTCCACCCCACAAAATTTGTGTACTGCACTGCACCTCTCCAAATTCATTCATCTTGTATGACCTGTGATATCAGAGCAAGGAGGAAATTCCCGATGAGCAAAGTCAACGAACGATGTGCTTCTTCTCGAGCTACAAATGTAGTGAGACTAAGTGTCCATTTGAGTCAGTTAATTCGGTGTTGATGTCATCAAATACTGAGAGGACTGTTCCCGAAGAAGAGTGTTTTCGGACAGCTTCCTAATGTTTTAAAGATATCCTGAATTTACTATTTTCAATAGCGTATCAATGTAATAACTAATGTAACAGAAAGTGTACCAAGTAACGTTTGCGTGCTTAATTTACACAAACCAAGTAACGTTTGCGTGCTTAATTTACACAAACCAAGTAACGTTTGCGTGCTTAATTTACACAAACCAAGTAACGTTTGCGTGCTTAATTTACACAAACCAAGTAACGTTTATGCTTATACACCAGTGTATCAAGTAACGCTTACGATTATATACCAGTATATCAAGTAGCGTTTATGCTTATACACTAGTGTATCAAGTAGCGTTAACGCGTATACACCAGTGTATTAAGTAACGTTTATGTTTATACATCAGTGTATCAAGTAATGTTTATTCTTATACACCAGTGTATCAAGTAACGTTTATGCTTATACACCAGTGTATCAATTAACGTTTATTCTTATGCACCAGTGTATCAAGTAACGTTTACGCTTATACGTATACTAGTGTATCAAGTAAAGAGGATATTTGTACACAAGTTTACCAAGAGTGTACTAAATTTATGCTGGATACCAAGGGACAGAAAAATTCGGATATCTTTAAAACATTGGAAGCTGACGGAAAATACTCTTCTTTGGGAACTACCCTCTCAGTATCTCAAGACATCAACACCGGACTCTTAGGTGACTCAAATGGACACTTAGACTCACTACGTCTGTAGTGAATATAAGTGTCATTTGAGTTAACTAAAAGTCCGGTGAAGAAGCACATTGTTCGTTGACTTTGTTCACCGGGAATTTCTTCCTTGCTCTGATGTCACATGTAATACATGATGAATGGATTTGGAGAGGTGCATTTCAATACGTAAATTTTCTGGAGTGGGAATGATTTAACAGTGGTGCAATGAAACACAAAAATTATCTGGAGTTGTCATAAATTTGGGGTTGTGGATTGCAAGACAAATTTTCTGAAATAGTTCATTGCAACACACAGATTTTCAGGGGTGGTACATTGCAGCTCATTTTTAGTTGACTTCGTCCATCAGGAATTTCCTCCTTGCTCTGATTTCACATGTCATACATTATGAACGAATTTGGAGAGGTGCGTTGCAGAACATACATTTCGTGATGTAGTAATGATTTAGAAGTGGAGCATGAAAACACAAAGAATTTCTGGAGTTCTAATGATTTGGTTTGATGGATAGCAAAACAAGTTTTCTGAAGTGGTGCATTGCAGGACGTGAATTTTTTAAAGTGAAAATGATTTCGGAGGTGCATTGCAACACAAAAATTTCCTAGATTGATAAAGAATGAAATGCATTGCAATACACAAATATTCTGAAGTGGTAATGATTTAGGATTGGTATGTTGAAGACAAAAACGTTCTGGACTGTTAATCAACTTCGAAGGGTTCGTTGTAACACATTAATTTTCTGGTGTGGTGCCGACGCACCATTTCGCAATACAAGAGTCGCCTGCCGTAAGTCATAATGCATTAGAGGTTATGTTTAAGAGATACGCTAGAACTGATTTAGGAGCAAACTCAATGGGAATTTTGTATTTTCGTGGATATACATTGAAGTCATTAACAATAATCTGAGAGAGTAGAATACGCTTTTAATACTCCTGGTTTTGCTATATTCCGCTGAAAGGTAATCTCACAACAACGGATTTCCAAAAGTGTCCACGTGAATTTCACAACTCAAGGCATCTGACAATCACGGAGTGGTTTATCGTTCTCTAAAGAATAGCACTTTGAATACGTGGAGTAAGAAGGCAAACAGATGCATGTTCCTTCTGGGTCAAGAGTTTTAAAAGATTAAAGCCTCAACTGTTCTCAGAACTCATTAGCGAAAATGGTAGCGAAATCCCTTGTCTGTACATTTAATTAACGCACGCTGTTCCTATAACGAGATATTATACCGTACAAGGCTTCATTTCTCTGGATTTTGCAAAAGCGCTGCTTATTTTTGCTGGCTACGCTAGATAATCGACTTTATCGCCGTTGAGGGCGAATTAGCTAGGCAAGAAATAGTTTCCCTTTAAATTACCGCTTGTTTGCTTCGTTAATCTCAAAACGACATTCTCTGTTTCTTTCCATTAGCAAGTGGTGCAACATTCCTTTTCTATGTAGTTACTTGTGAGGTAATTTACCTACTTTATTCATAACTGAGCAGGGGCCAAACTAAATAACGTACTATTAAAACTGTAGAAAATTCATTCACAATTCCGAGAGGGAATAGAATTTCATTCAAAGATATGCGGTCATTTAGTTTATATATATCATCAGAAACATATATCTCGTGTTTTACAAAGACCATGAATAACTTACAAGGTCTATCTGAAATAATATACATATGTCATGATCGCTATTGAGAAAGAAAACAATGGTCTCGTGGCAACTGTTTCCTAGCCGCCCCGGTGGCGCAGTGGTCTAAGCGATGGCCTCTGATCATTCGTCCGAACGGGGTCCGGGTTCGAATCCCGGTGAGGCATGGATGTTGTGTTTGTCTTACGGCACTGGCTCTCTCCCTTCCCTGGAACCATTGACCCTAAATTAGGGACGGGCGACTGCTTATAGCACGTTGAGTTGCTCACGGTGGTCGTTAAACCTCCGATCAAAAATAAAAATAAAAAAAATAACTGTTTCCTAAATCAAAAAATGTACTTACGCATTGCGACAATTAAAATAAAGGAATATTTTTCGTCGTGTTCAAAATAATTAAGCGGTTCTCTTGGATTTGATACAAATATTCCTGCTTTACGGAAACATGACGCTGTTAGTACTCTGAGCGTGCTACGTAACATTAGCACTTCAGCGAAATTTTCAGTGAGATTACCGTACATCATTTCAATTTTATTTTATTTTGTAAATCAAATCTAAAAAATAGCGTTGTAAATATAAAATTCACCAAAACATGCAAAGGAATTGGAGAACTACCACATAACACAGAAGTTTAAAGTTCCGAAGATTTCAGTTAACTGGGTTGAGAAAGTTTCGCGGAAGCACTTTGAAACGCATTCGGTATTTTAAAAAACGTATTCTAATGAAAAGCTCCTCAAATAGGATGGGACGATTTGGTCAAAAGTATATAATATAATATAATATAATATAATATAATATAATATCATATAATACACTGACAAAAAGTGAAAAAAGAACACCCAGAAGGAATACCGGTAGGAACTGTGATCCAAGTTGAAATGTCATCCAAGTTGAAATGTCATCCAAGTTGAAATCCAGAAACTGTGATCCAAGTTGAAATGTCATTGGATGAAATAATAACGTCACTGCGGACGACAACATGCAAAATGTACGCGGCGCGTATGTAAGGACTAGGTGTACAGAACAAAGTCATTCGCCTGGTGTCGTGTTGTTCAATGCTCGCTACCATGCCTGGACGACGCAGACGAGCAGCATTTCTTCAGTTAATAAATAAATACATCGCTCTTTCCACGTTCCAGAAACACATAGCAACCGAAAAATTGTTTTCAGCCGCCGCCGTGGAATTGATCACGGAACTCTTGATATCTAGCCGAGCGCGTTAACTTTACACCACAGTGACCCACAATCCACTGTGCTATGTGTATTTTTAAGTCAAAAATAGTGCCGTGGATTGTTGGCCATCCTAGTGTAAAGTTGACGCACTCGGCTAGATATCAAGAGTTCCGTGATTCAATTCCACGGCGGCGGCTGAAAACAATTTTTCGGTTGCTATGTGTTTCTGGAACGTGGAAAGAGCGATGTATTTATTTCTTTACTGACGCCACGTATTTGGAGGATTTTCACATTTCTTCAGTTATCGGAGTTCGAGCGAGGCCGTAAATTGGGGTCTGTTGGCCCTTCCGTCAAATTGCGGGCCGAGTAGGACGTGAGGTATTGTCCGTGGTGAGATGTTGCCGTCGGTGGTCAGAGAGCATTCTCACACTCGCAGACGTGGTTCCGTGCAACACAGAGTTACGGACGCACGAGAAGATCGGCGTATCAGGTGGGAGGCGTTGGCAGAGCGGACGGCTACGACGTCACAAATCCGATCGTCTGTCATACCAAAGGTGTCTACCAGAACAATACATAATCGTTTGTTGGAAGCAGGACTACTGGCACGGTTTCCACTGACCGCTGGTCACCGTCGAGCACCTTTGCGGTCGTGTTAAGAACCAGTTCCTTGGAGGTATGAATAGCTGTCAGTGGTCCTCAGTAATGAAAGCAGATTCTGCTTGGGAGCGTGTGACGGTCATGTATGCGTCCGAAGGCGACAGGTGAGAGGCTCCTGCCGTAGTGCATCCGCCAACGACACACAGGCCCCACGCCGGGCATCATGGTGTGGGGAGCGATTAGCTATAACTCTCGTACGAGTCTGGGTTATTTACGGGGTACACTGAATAGCAGCAGTACGTACACCGGCGACATCTTGCAGCCTGTCGTGCAGTTTTTGAGTGCGATCCCCGATGCGATATTCGAGCTGGATTACGTCCGCTAACACTCCACCCGGGCAACTCAACATGCTCTTCAGGCTGTGCATCAAATTCCTTGGCCAGCGGGCTCTCCGGACTTGTCTCCAATTGATTATATCTGGGACTGGGTCGGAAAAAATCTCTTCCGCGGACCCCAGAAAGCAGACACCATCTCTGAATTAAACGTCCAAGTTAAAACTCATGGAATGCGTTATTCCCCAGCGTAATATCCAGCATTCGTACGAACGATTGTATGCCAGATTGGAAGCTTGTGTTGCTGCTGGAGACGCTGCAACGTCTTGTTAAAATGTGCCTTCTGTGCACTGCAATACGCACTAAAATGTAAAATAAACATTGAATCACTTCACACGTATGATCACTTTCTTTTCTTAGCAAGTTGTTTCTACGACATAAATCTCATAGATACAGCTGCAATTTTTAATGTTGTTCTTTTTTCGCTTTAGGGAAGTGTATAATATAATATAATACATGCATAATCACTGGTAAAAAATTACGAACCTTTATCATAAAACAGTCTCAGGCAGTAAACGTCAGTATATGCAAACGTAACAGTCACACGAGCTGACCTGCTTTTGCCTTGTTGAGTGTACAGATTTATTAGAAGCAGTAATTTCTTTTTTTTTTTGATTGGAGGTTTAACGACCACCGTGAGCAACTCAATGGGCTATAAGCAGTCACCCGTTTCTAATTTAGGGTCACTGGTTCCAGGGAAGGGAGAAAGCCAGTGCCGTAAGACAAACACAACATCCATGCCTCAATGGGTTTCGAACCCTTACTTTGTTCGGACGAATGATCAGAGGCCATCGCTTAGACCACTGCGCCACCGGGGCGGCAGTAATTTCTTAAACAAAGCAAACACTAAGGATTTTGCCGGATTTGAGAAAAGATCTAACCACCGGCGCGCGGTTAACGGAAACCACGATTTAAGAAAAAGGAAGAAAGAAAAAGAAATAGCATTTCTCAAAAGGAATCATTTATAATGCCATGATTTTATCAATCATATATGTCTGAATCGCCAGTTTACTTTTCAGTACATGACACCATCACATCAGAAAAGTGGAAAATTACACCATACCGGAGCAGAACCGGCATCTCCCGATTTTTGTTCGAGCATGGTGTCACTTACATCACCCAGGACAATTAATGTGAAAGTATCATAGTAGACGAATTTTAACTATTAAGTTTCGGCAGTGGAAACAAATTCTGCTTATACTTATAGCGTGATTAATTACGTCACCAATAACTCGGGTATGGATTTCACGGAAGAAATATCCCTCACTAATTAAGTAGAACAAGGTCAGGGTTTTAGCAATCATGTATACCTAAACCGCCAGCTTCGCTATTCAATACCCACAACAATTACACCGGGATACGTATGGAACAGAAAAACTAGCGATTGAGGAATATGCACAGTCGATTCACATTATTGTGACCGCCTCCTACTTTTGACGTCAACAACGCGTAGCCAATGGAAGAAGGCACGTGTCATGAGCTGGCTTAGAGGATATATGAGGTGTTCTGTAGGCATTCTGAAAACATATCACTTGTTGCTGTCACGGATAAAAAGAACGATATACCAGATTTGCAAAACGGGATGATTATCGGCTTTCGTTATGGTCTGGGGAATGTTTTCGTGGCATTCTCTGAGTCCACCCATACCTGTGGAAGACCCTATGGACCGAATTCGTTATGAATCCATTCTTGAAGACCACGTACACCCATACATGCTGATTGTCTTCTCTGGGGCGGATGAGATCTTCCCGAACGACAATGCGACGTGCCACACAGCTAAAAATGTCCGAAGTGGTTGGAAAAGCACGATGAAGACTTCAAAGTATTTCCCTGTTCCGCTTACTCCCCAGACTTAAACCTAATGAAGCATCTGTGCGACCACCTCGATCGTGTTGTTTGACCTATGAATCCTCCACCACACACCCTCCAGCAGCTGTCAGATGCACAGCAGTCAGCATGGCTTTACATACCTGTGAATACCTTCCGGCACCTTATTGATTCACTCCTAGCACGTCTAGCTGCTGTCCACGCTGCACACGGCGGTTACTCTGGATATTAGCTGGTGGTCACAATAACCTGACTCGGCCGGGTATGATTGCTAAAATCCTGACCTAGGGAAGAATATGGAATCCATTTGAAATGTGTTCAGTGACTGGAAGGAAAGTCGATCTTTCATACCAAAGCGGCATAAATGTGCGGCGAAGACTGGACCTAATGATCATAACCGCCGTGTTGTGAGAAAGATTTTACGGAAGATCAGGTCTTCCAGTGTGCAGCAACTGACATCTGTAACCAGCTTGAGCCAGGAGCATCCCTAGACCATGAACATGCGTAGAAGACTCAACAAATTGGATTATAGAAGTCTTCTGGCCAATCGAAAGCCCCTTGTCTAAACCAAACCCCTTCACAATGTTGCGAATAATGCCCTGGATGAGCAGTAGATCAACGGGAAAAAGTTATGTGGTCCGAAGAATCATAATACATGTGGGTTTATATTAATGGTTGGCAGATAGTGTGGCCAGATCCTTATGAAGCGATGGACTCAGCATGCCTTCTGACCACAATCTAAATATCTGTAAGAGGAACCTTGCTATGAGTTGTTCTCTTAAAACGGACTGGGTCAGCCTACACCACTGGAAGGTACACGGGTTCATCAAAAAAATAGAAACCCTTACTTCTTGTTGAGAAGGCTTACAGAACTGAAACAGTTCGACATCGAATAGATTTGTACAAGTCATGTACATACGACATTGGAATTTAGGGCCATTCTTCCTGTAAAGTATGTCCAAACTGTGCCAGTCATATTAGTGGTGGAACGCGCGATCGGACCTTTTTCTCGAGATAGTCTCACAAACGTTCAATAATAATGAGATCTGGGGATTAACGCGGGTTAGGTAGTTTCTGTGCCTCATCATGTTGCCCTGTAAACCACAACTTGATACGTTTTCGCATAGTACACGGGTGTATTCTCTGCTTGAAACCAGGGACGGTCATTGCAGAACAATACCAGCAACACTGGGTGCATGTCGTTCGCCAGAATTGATTCGAACATTGCAAATGTGACATGAACCTGCAGAATAAAAAAAATGACCCATAAGGATTGCCATGATATGGCATCCTACAGCATCAGAAATCTAACTACATGCTTCTTAATGGGAACCATACTGTCATGGTGGTACGTATCTGCAGATTTTGTGCCAGACGTACATGCTACCAGTTATGGGAACAATGTGAAGCACGATTGATTTATCAGACCAAATGACCCTGAGCCAGTATTTATCATCCCAGTTTTTATGTGGCTTGCACATAATGCACAACCTTACACGGTTTGTAGCATTGTTGTTTGTAATTCGAGGATTCTGAACGATCGGATTACCAATAACGATGCTACAAAACACGCGGTCATAAAAGCACGCACGAGAGAGTTCTCGACGAATTGTTATGAAGGAAACGGAGTCATTCCTGCCGGTGTTCAACTCAGCTGTTATTTTCAATGCCCCGAACTTTTGCTTCGGTTATTCCACCCATGCCAACATTCGCCTATCGCTATTTGACCACTTTGCATGGCGTCTGTAGTTTGCACGTTTTGAGGTAATGCCATGTTCCTTTCCAGAGGCAGTCATAATATTTGATACATTTCCTCGTGTTACATATTCTGTTTTTGCCCTTCTAGATAATGAAGCTACAGCAAGACGCTCACCAATGGTATGCCTCTATTGATGTCAATGAATTCTGATCTTGTCGACAATTACTCCACAACAGTCGTTTTACCTGAGACTATGGCACAGTTACATGATAGCCGACATCGTACTGCACCCCTCTTTATATAGTACATCATGGAGGATGTCGTTCCTGTGATTTGCATACGGCGCACTGAGTGTACTCTAGTCGCAGTTGATGTTTGCATTACTTTGATAAACTTCTGCAGGTGACATTACCTGAGTGCTGTAGGGAACCAAGTGCATTCTGCAATGTTGAACTTTTTTCCTGAGAGTGACAGCATCTTTATGTATACCAAACATCTTTATGTAACAGCACATCGTGCCAGAATCATGCGAGAAGGGTTTGATGAGCAGGATGATGATTTCAATCATCTCCCCTGGCCTCTAAAGACTCCTGATTTCAATGACTTTGAAAACGTGTGAGACATTCTTCAGGAAGCTGTTGAGCTTCGATGCCGCCTTCTGTCAACACTGGGACAGTTGTGCGAAACTTTGCTGCAGCAATAGCTAGCGTTGGACTAAAATGAAGTCCTTTATTTCACAGAATCCCTGCCGCGTTGCATACTTAGTGCTACAAAGTGTGCATATACTAAATACTAAATAACAGAAGAAGGGGACGTAAGATGATCATCTGCAGACGCCGACGCTTATCGTTTGTTAATTCAATTTCAGACGAAAGAAACTGATGCAATACTGGTTATTCAAGCTTAATCACGGTAATCAAGCATCCAATCACAAACCAACACAAGATAAATCATTGAATCACAAAACAACACAAGAAAAATCATCCAATCACAAAACAACATAAGAAAAATCATCCAATCACAAAGCAACACAAGAAAAATCATCTAATCACAAAACAACACAAGAAGCTCAAGCAAAGAGCTATTGACGCCGAAGCACATTATCTGAGAATTCAATTAAAAGCGCCAGATAAAACTGCAGTCAAGCGAGAAGCATATTCTCAGTCGTGACTCTTGCGTCAACGTCAGGAAAAGGCGCAAATGAGTCAAGCTATTTGGGACGAAGAAATTGACATTGATTAAACTCACGTAATTTAATATAACTACTGTCTGTTAAATTTGCTTTTTTAGTTTTATTCATCCCGAAACTTCCCTGCTGAGCATTCATCTGACAGAAAATTTCCCAGTTTCAGTGGGAAAGAAAAGGTCAAGCTGACAGAGCCTAGCGATGTAAATGAAAATGCATTTCCGAATCCTTTACGTCTTCGCCAGCTACTGTCCAATCCAAACAACCCCAAGCTTACAGAAACTTGCGCAACCAAATATGTTCATACAGCAGTGCCGTGTCATTAGCATCAATGAGAACCAAAGTTCTAGACTTTCTAGTAACACCAGTCAAGTGCATCTCCGAACAAGCCACGTGTGATCAGTGAACAACGAATCACCTTAGTATGGATGAACTGCACGGTGTAGGCAGTGTAGGCAGTTAACGTGTAGCATCCAGTTAACGAGCAATGCTAGGAGCTGATTCTTGATCACATCGACACTTTCAGACAACACAATAGATACATTTATTATGTGAACTTGAAGCTCAAACAATTCAGGACGGGAAAGCAGCAGCATGACGTTAAAATTAGTTCTAGACGTTAAACTGTTCCAAAAATTAGCTCATGACGTTAAAATGGTGTTTTGCCGAGAAAACAAATCCGATCAGTGTCACTATGAAACAACCACAGGTGAAGAAAGCGCAACTGATTTTATAAGCGACAACAGAGAACTACCGTTATGGCGAGCCATACGTGTGTACCCAACAGATCCGCGGAATACACCTCAGTGATTCATGAATTTAAAGATTCTAAGTCAGAATTTAGATCCAATGTTTTATACAATTTTTTATCCTTATGGTGAACCCGGATAATAACCGAATAGACGTTGTGACGCATATGACGTCGCTCAAACAATGTCTCATTTCTTGAGCTCGGCCATATGCTTGGGCAAACCGAGCGAGAGCCAAAGTCTCAATGCTTTATTTCAAGACAGCACAAATAACATTCAGAGGAATAATAATGAAACGCATATAGCGTATTAAATCAGTTTATTTTTGTAGTGTAGTCAGCACAAAGATTCACCAAGCTTTCGCATTCCACTGGGAGGCTTTTTCAAGGCAATGGTAGACATACAAATGCGGAGAATTGGAACATGTAAAGAACGAAGACGATTTTTGAAAATAACGTGGGTGACATCACGAGCATATTACATGAATATTTATCACGTAATGATACGGTGCGCCGTGGTATGTTTCCAGCTTTCAATTACGCATGCCAAACCATTGGTAGTTCAGTAGAGACTATATCATTGCATGCCACTTTGCTGGATAGGATTTCCACTGTTTCCCTGATGGCAGTCTCTTTAAAATTCGTGTAAGGGGGCAATTCTTCTAATATTATTCCATACAGAGCGGCCGAACAATTCATGACTTCTCTGGTGAGGGCTGTATTCTGCATGTCCTGGTTCACACTTCGTACGTGTTGTTTACGAAGTGTGAACCAGGACATGTAGAATACATGCTCTGTACGTATTCTTTACGAAGTGTGAACCAGGACATGCAGAATACATGCTTCGTACGCGTTCTTTACGAAGTGTTAACCAGCACAAGCAGAATACAGCCCTCGCCAGTGAAGTCATGCATTGCTCGGCCGCTCCTGTATGTAATAATATTAGAAGAATTGACCCTTACACGAATTTTCAAGAGACTGCCATCAGGGAAACCGTTTAAATCCTATCCAGCAAACTGGCATGCAATGATATGGCATGCGTTATTAAAAGCTGAAAAAATATCACGGCGCATCGTATAATTGCGTGATAAAACTTCATGTAATATGCTCGTGATGTCACTCACGTTACTTTCAAAAATCATCTTCGTTCTTTACGTGTTCCAATTCCCTGCATTTTTATGTCTACCATTGCCTTTAAAAAGCCTCCCAGTGGAGTGCGAAAGCTTGGCGAATCTTTGTGCTTACTACACCACAAAAATTAACAGATTTAATACGCTATATGCGTTTCATTTTTATTCATGTCTGCGGTATTGAAAATAAAGTTAACAATCAGAAGATACTGCAATCTAGTTATCTGCGCAGAAAAACTGACTCAAAAGTGTTTGGTTGATCCGTATCCTCAAGTTAAAACCAACCATCTTAACTTTATCCATCAAACTCAAAGACGCTGGCTGACAGTAGAGCTTTGCCAAGGACTTCCTGATCAGATTTAAAGTGCAGGTCAATATACACTGAAGAGCAATTGAATTAGAGACAGCAGGCGTTATGCAAATGTGGTGCTATGGGCAGCCCTGTGAACGGAAACGACATGACGTATGCAGCGATCCGACAATATAAGGAGTGATGCGACGTGAATCAGTAAGAGTCGGACGGAGTATGGGTAAGACGAAGGATCTAAGCGCATTTGATCGTGGGCAAATTGTCGGGGCCAGACGAATGGGTCACTCAACCACGGAAATTTTACAGGCACTGGAATTTTTACGAGCCACTGTGTCATGGGTGCACCGTGAGTACATCAATCCGGTAAAACCATCCCTGCAAGGGCCAACTGCCGTGGACAACAGCGTGTGGATGAGCGGGGTCATCGTCAGCTACCTCGCATAGTAACTGCGGCTAGACGGGTCACAGTGCAAGAAATCACTCGGCAATTTAACGCTGGTGCACAAAATCGTGTGCGCATCCACAACATCCAGAAACATCTCCTCGCTATGGGGTGCAGAAGTCATCGTACCACGAGGGTACAGCTCCTAACCGCACATCATAGGGTGCAAAGATTAGCATGGGCGCGGGAACATCGCCACTGGACCCTAGACATCTGGGAAAATGTTGCCTGGACTGATGAGTTCAGATTCACGTTGGTACATGCGGATGGCAGGATACGAGTACAGGGCAAACCACATGAAGCGATGGATTTTTCTTGCCAGCAGGGTACTCTTCAAGGTAGGGGGTGACATTCTCGT
This sequence comes from Macrothele yani, assembly GCA_039090855.1. Classification (NCBI taxonomy): domain Eukaryota; kingdom Metazoa; phylum Arthropoda; class Arachnida; order Araneae; family Macrothelidae; genus Macrothele; species Macrothele yani. The sequence goes on along the minus strand of CM077002.1, from coordinate 116,978,090 downwards.
CTGGGGACTGTTTACGTGGACTGAAATGCGACCCCAGGTACGTGTGACATCGTTCGTCACAAGTCAACGTTACCGGGATATCCTGGACGACCATTTGCTCCCGTTTGTGCGTCTTCAACATCCCACTGGGGACCTCAACCTACAACAAGACAATGCACCGTGCCATCGTTCCCAAATTGTATCCGAATGGTTCTATGAACATTCCACCGACATGACCTCGCTTCCTTGGCCAGCTAGGTCACCTGACCTCAGTCCCATCGAGCACACTGGGATGCCATCTAGAGAGTTCTTCCAGGCTCTTACATCCCTCCATCAAATCTTCGTGAACTGTGGGAGCTTATTCAGGGGTCGTGGATCCGTATGGCTTCCCAACGCTTCCGGTGTCTTGTAGAGTCCATGCAGAGACGAATCGCCACCGTCATCAGGGCGAAAGGTGGTGCTACACGTTACTAGACAGGTATCTCTATTTCAATTGCTCTTCAGTGTATGTACATGTGTCCCAGGTGCAGTTCCAGTCATTTTTCCGTCATCATTTTAAGTTTCGCCAACAACAGAAATCCTACAACCAACTGATCATCCTGATTTAGTGCGCAGAGCACTCAAAATAATGTTGAAATCGCACATGGGTGATCTACCAATGCAGGATATTTATTGTAAAGAAAGCAGATGATACAAGGGTAAATGGATTACAAATACAGAACGGTGAGACGAGGAGAACCCGTAACAATCTGTGTCTGGTGCAGCCACCCTGTGCGGCAATTACAGCTGCTACACGGCTCGGCATTGAGAATATGAGACGTTAAAGCTGTGTTTGGGGAATGTCCATCCACGCAGCTTTGATATGATGCTACATTTCCTCCGCTGTAGCCGGGGGGGGGGGGGTCCGCTGGTGTGCCACAGTTCTCCGGCGATCATTGACCACACGTGTTCAATAGGCGACATATCCAGGGACCGCGCCGGCCAAAGAAGACGTAGCACATGGTGGCGATTCAGGAAGTCTTGAACATTGCGTTCCACATGCGGTAGCGCATTATCCTTTTGGTAAACGGCACCAGGCAGTCCCTGAAGATATGGTACAACAACAGGCTCCATCACCTCAGTGATGTAACAATTGCTGTTCATCGTACTGGTAATGAGGACGAGGCGCGTGCAGAAGTCGAATCAAATAGCGCTTCGTATCATAGCACCGGGTGCCAGGCCGGTATAGCACAGCTTCTTTCAGGACTCACTCAGCCTGTCTCCGCGGAACCGCCAGATACGGATTCGTTCAGCACAGGGGTACGGGATTCGTCGGAAAACACAATGCCTTGCCATACGCTCCTGCATGCGCGATATTCTTGGCACCATTGTCGTCGCACACGCCTGTGTTGTACAGTCAAAGCTAGCCGAAGCAATGTGCGCCATTCAAAAATGCTCCACTACTGCAGACGACGGCAAACCGTCCGTACGGAGACTGGGCTTTGTTCCACACACTCGCAATGTTGGTCGATGTGGCTGTGCGATCCGTCAGAGGCCATGCGCACCAGATGCTGGTCCCCTCGTCGGTGGTGTTCGTTCCTTTGCTACCCTCTGACGCCATATTCTCCCCACCATAGCCACGTACCGTCCCACACGAGCACCGATGTCTCGGAGTGATAATCCGCCATTCAGATATGCCATTTTTGATAACCACTAAAACACAAAAATTCGTTTAAGCTACTTAGAATGAATACTGTGCGTAGCAAATATTCGGAAGAACGTGAATTATTATTCTCATTATTAACGCCATCCGATGCTTATGAAATACTCCGAATTCTGATTAGAGCACAAAAATCATTTATTCAGATGTACGACCAATGTGCTACGATTGTCTGAAAACACAAGTATGTCCGTGTCCCCACATTCCGGAGTAAGTCGCTCTCCCAACTGAGCTACGCGGACAGAATGTCTCGATGCAGATTTGTCGTCTTCACACATGTTTTCACCTCTGTAGTAAGTCACAATTGGTTGGAGCACAAAAATCATAAACAATGAAGTGCCAGAAAAACTGGTACACAGGGGCTTATGAAAAATACCTAGCAACATCACCTATGCGCGTACTCGGTTGCGTCCGCCAGTGCGTATATAAAGCGATAGACATCCTTGCCAGCTGTCAGAGCTCTTTTCGGCATCAGAATGACAAGTAATAACGATTTAAGCAATTTTCAACGCGATTTCTACCTCCGAAATACTATGGTCCATCTTGTGAGATAGACCATAGTATTTCGGAGGTAGAAACGAAGTTCGGATTTTCACGGACTACCATTGCAAGGGTGTACCGTGTCTACAAGAATTCCAGCAAAACTTCCAACCTACGATACCAGTGTGGCCGTAAAAAGACATTGGGTGAACGTGACAATCGTCGGCTGTCAAGAATCCTTTCACGCGATACTCTCACAGCAAGCATCGGAATTCAATGCTGGAGCCTCAACAAGTAACAGCGTCCGGACTGTGCAACGTACCCTGCACAATATGGGCTTTGGAAGCCGACGCCCAACTCGAGTCCGATGGGTGCAAGACACAGAGCTATGCGCCTCGCTTGGGTACCGCAACATCGCCACTGGACACTTGATGACTGGAAACAAGTAGCCTGGTCTGACGAGTCGCATTTCAAACTGTATCAGGCAGATGGAAGGATTCGTGTGTAGCGCAAACCCCATGAAGCCATGGATCCCGCCTGTCAACAGGGATCTGCACAAACTGGTGGGGGGTCCGTAATGGTATGGGGGGTGTTTTTCTGGACTTCACTGGGACCCCTGATACGTCTACAAACATCTATGACCGACCAACGCTATGTGCGCATCCTTTCTGACGAGGTACACCCGTTCATGTCCTGAATTCATGCTGATAGGTTGGGCCTGTTCCAATAGGACAATGCACCTCCACACAAGTGTCGGGACGCCACATTATGGTTAGAGGAGCATTCATCTGAGTTTGGGGTGTTGCCATTCCCACCCAAGCCCCCAGATCTGAACGTGATAGAACTCATTTGGGATGCCATGCAACGCGCGATCGAACACAGGAATCAGAGACCTCGGAATGCACCTGAATTGGGGAACGCTGTGCAGGAAGTATGGTGTGCATTGCCTACAGCATATTTCCAGAAGCTAGTGGAGTCCATGCCCCGTCGTATTTCTGCAGTCCTGCGCTCCCGTGGGGGACCTACTAAGTATTAGACTGGTGTACCAGTATTTTTGGCACTTCATTGTTTTCAGATGTACGAGCAATGTGCTACCATTCGTATTTATATTTACGAAACAAAAACCCAACTTTGTCTTTAGTATAACTTATTTTTCTTGGTGAAAAAGTTTTTTTTTTCTTGTTTTTTTTTTTTTTTTGGTTGTGAAGATGTACGATTTGATTAAGTATATAATTAGTGTTGAGCTAGTATAAAATATTGCGTTTCCCTTGCAAATGTTTTCGATATTGAAGAAATTATAATCGCTGTAGTGTTTAACGTTTGTCTGTTGACTTCCGGTTTAAATATACAAGTTAAAGGTTATAGTTTTTGTTTTGATTGCTTGCTGTTCAGTGGTTAAAAATTAATGGTCATTGAGAGATTATACAGTTATCGAGTGATGGTGTTAGTGTATGAGCGTGTTTACGCCAACAAAATCTCAATTTAATAAATTAATGTTATCCTACACATAGTTATCAAACTCGTGGGAATGATAACTTTCTAATTTCAAGGGTTCCTACTAATGCGCTGTATTTTAATGTTAATACTCATCCCATCGACTCTGGAACGACTTGCCGATTCATATAAAATCACCTGCTAGCTTTGTATTGTTTAAAAAACCACTAATATTACGTTAATAGTTAAATTTGATTAATTTCAGTTATATCGTATTGCAAATTTGTGTATGTACAGTAGTGGTCAAAATTGTGGAAACCTTTTGGAAAAAGTTTATTTTTGAGGTTTAATGGCTGAAGACGCCTTTTTTTAGTAATACCATAAAATTATATAACAATGGAAATATAATTTCATCAAGAATGTAATGCAACAAGGTTTGTTCAATTATCTGTATTCTATGAAACGTTATAGCCAAATAACCAGAAAAAGGAAGCACAACTTGCTTAGGTTTATAAGAAGTAGCTTTCCTTCATTTGAATCTGGCTAATGAGCATGAGTGTTTAGAGAGCCAATGGGGTGTCACCTTGTTTTGGCAATGAGACAATCAGGTCACAGTAGGATTCAGCTATTGATGTCATGTATTGGAGCTGAGAGGAGGACATTTGTCAGTGTGTTATGTGATTGTTATCAAGTTGGTTTTCTGTGTGTGTGTGTGTGTGTGTGTGTGTGTGTGTGTGTGTGTGTGTGTGTGTGTGTGTGTGTGTGTGTGTGTGTGTGAGTGTGTGTGTTATTTCATTTAGTGAGCTTGTAAAACGTAATACAATTAAAGAAATGGCGCAAATATTTGACTGGTCACCCAGAAAGCGATATAAAATAGTATTATTAAGTGAACAAGGCTTCAGTTATGGAGAAATTAGAAGACAAATTGGTGGAAACTTAACCAAAGTTTGCATTTCTAAATTTTTGAAGAGGTATAAAGAGACTCAGTCACTACAAAACCAGACTGGTAAAGGCAGGAAAAGGTGCACAACAGCAAGTGATGATAGATGAATTAAGAGACTGTGCCTAGGTGACAGAAGAAAATCATCTGGGTGTATGCAAGATGAAATGGCGCTATGCAATGTGAAGTTAAATGAAAAGACTGTTCGGAGCAGACTGCAGGAATTTGGTCTAAAAGCTAGAATTCCACGAGAAAAGCCATTTTAATCTCTGAAACAAAGGTTGAAAAGATTGAACTGGGCTAAAATCGATGTTAACTGGACAACGGAACAATGGGACAGTGTTATTTGGAGTGGTGATACCAAAATGTACCTGTTTGGTAGTGATGGCATAAAAACGTAAGGAGAAGAATCGGAGAAAATCTGCATCCTGATTGCATTACATGTACCGTGAAACACCCAATTAGTGTTATGATCTGGAGTTGTATGACCTCAAAAGGTGTGCGCAGAATTTTTGTGATTAATGGGAATATAAATGGACGAAAATACATTAAAGAAATACTTGAGCCCAAACTGAAGCCTTCCGCACGTGATCTTTTTCAACATAATGAAGCATTTATATTTCAACAGGATTCAGCTCCACGTCATGCTGCTGCCATGTGCAGAAAGGGACTTCAAGATAATCATATTCCACTGCTGAAATGGTCTGGGAACTGCCCAGACCTTAACCGCATCGAAAATCTATGGAGCTGACTAAAGAAACTTGTTAGTCAGAAGCAACCCAGCAATAAACCCCAATTAATAGAAGCAATAACTCAATCTTGGTTTCACATTATAACAGCTGCAGAACTGAAAAACTTGGTTACTCCAAGGGAAGGCGTTGTAAGGCCGTAATTGACGCTAAAGGTTACCCAACTAAGTGTTAACTGACATGGTGAGAATTTTTGTATATATCATTTTTTCTATGTGTTTCACTTTTCTTCTTTATAACTGCTGTTCAAATACAAAATCCTTCTTAAAAGTTATTGCATTACATTCTTGATGAATTTATCTTTCCATTGATATATAATTTTATGGTATTACTCCAAAACAAAGTGATGTCACGAGCCATCAAACCTCAAAAATAGACTATTTCCAAAAAGTTTCCACAATTTTGGCCACTACTGTAAGTTGAAAAATGTAGTACATATTTCTTATTTTAAGGGCCAGGAGCTAGTCAGGCTAACATTAGCATTTTTCTCTGATTCCCTACTACGTTGCTATGGGGATAACTGCGTGTAACATGGGAAATAACTAAATATTAGGCGTATGCAAAAGTTTCCGCAGCCCCCGCTAGCGGGCGCTATAAGGATTTAACCGGCGGGCGACCCTTGCTGTCAGTTTGTTCATGAAGCCAATCATGGCGGTATATAAAGTTCATTTGCGGCACTGTTTGTTATTCATGCTTAATTTAGGGAAACGCACAAGTTAAGCATACGGTTCAATATGTCAGGAGTATGGCGAAACGGGTATGGGTGAGCGGACGTGTCGAGAATGGTTTGCGATGTTTAAGAAAGCTGATTTTAGCTTGGAAGACAAGCCACGTGCAGGTAGACCGCAGGAACCCGCAGACGAGGAGCTGGAATCGCTGTTGCAAGAGGATGTAACACAATCTACCACGCAACTGGCGAAACGTTTGCAAGTGTCTCAATCGACGGTGGTATGGGGTCTACAGGCCTTGGGAAAGATTCAGAAGATTGTTAAGTGGGTTCCGCATACTTTAACGGAGTGTAATATTGGTCAACGACTGGGCATCTGCATGTCGTTGTTGAAGAGGTTTCAATGGAAGAATGTCTTGTGGAAGGTTGTCCCCGGAGATGAAAAATGGGTCTATTGCGACAACCCCGTACGCAAGCGATCCGGGGTCAATCCAGGCCAGCCCTAAATATCCACTGCAAAACAGGATATGCACCGGGTACAGGTGCTATTGCGTGGGCGATGGAAACCACATCTACATTTCCAAGGAAACCGGACATTTCTTAAAAATTGTAGTGATATTTCATTCTACTCCTCTTTCATTGCATTCTATAGTCCAATTATTGTTTTAAGTCTGCGTTTAGAAAGCGCCCTTTTTAGTAGTCTAAAAGCACAACAGCCCATTGGTGACACATCAGGAAAATCTGAAGGATTATGAGCAAAACTTATAGACTTGATACTCAATAGTAGAATGAAATGTCGTCTGAACACGATAAAAACAAATGCAGTGCACAACGTACCATATCTTAAAATACTTTACTAATAAAAACACATTAGACCTTTCGAAGACACATCGTCTTCATCATCAGATGATACAGCGTAATATCACGAGATGGACATTGACTTAAATACTGTTGGGCGACGTCACAAACACATATACCACGCCATCTATGAGAGAACAACGCTGAAAACAAAGAATTTCAAATATCACCTCAACACGAAGACCTACTAACTAACACATTTGCCCATGGTTTGACAATCATTTTTGGTACGTAATCATTACAACACATGTGCCCAAATGAGGTAATATACAAACTTTCCATAAAAAGCATGAGTTATTTTTTTACCTGGAGTGTTCAGGATAGCAACCTCATACCACTTAGGCAACTGGGATCCGGACGCCACCAAACGAGACAGAACAGTTGATAGGCCTCTAGTTTTGAGGATATACTTGTGTTCTTTTATTCTAGTGCTTAAACACCTTTTAGTGGAGCCGATGTAAACCGTATCCCGTGCCTCCGGGTCGACGGCCTGTAGAGAAATTTAGTATATGCCAGACCTATGTTCCAATGCAGCAGGGTCCTGGTGCTTCGTAATCAAACTAAAAATGCTTCGAGTTTTGAGACCAATATTGATATTTAGGGGTTTACACTTGTTTTTCAAAATATTAGTGACTCTTGGAACGTACGGCAATGAACTTACATATTGATACTCCTCTCTTTATTCTTTTTTTCAAGAAACAGAGTGGCAGATTTGAATGTATGACTGGACTTATCCTGAAGAGTTCTACTCATCAGAAGCAAAATTAACACTTACGCCACCAGGGGGAGTAAGTGTTAATTTTGCTTCTGATATATTTTCCATAAAATCTGAGTTTCTAAAATGTCGATTGCAAACATTCTTTCGTGGACTGATGCCACTCACATCGATAAACCTTTTCGGAATATTTTCTTCCTAAAATATTCCACAGTTTCTCTTCCAGGGGGCGGAGATGTATATCTTATTTTCCTCAATATCTCTACTTCTAAGAGCCCGATTTGAAAAATTTCTTCTTTGTTGGATAGTGTTTTCCGTGTGGCATATTTTTCATATAATTCCAAAATTTTCTAGTAATTCATAGACTTTCCGCAAGGGGGCGTAAAGGTAAATTGCGTTTCTCCCTATATCTCTGCTTCTAAATCTCCGATTTGAAAAAAACATTTCTGCACCGGATACAGCTTCTGATGGAAAATCGTTTGCACATAATTTCTAATTTTTGTAAAAAAATGGTTTGGCCACCAGGGGGCGTAAATCTTAATTTCTGCTTCTGATGAATTTGCAGCAAAATATGAGCTTCTAAATTCTCGATTGAAAAAAACATCGTTTGTAGTCCCATACTACTCATGTCGACAAACCTTTTAGAAACATTTTCTTCTTAAAATAGTGCATGGTTTCTACGCCAGGGGTCGTAGATGTATATATTATTTTTGTCAATATCTCGACTTCTAGGGGTCCGATTTGAAAAATTCTTTCTTTGTTGGATATTGTTTCTAGTGTGACATGTTTTTCCTATAAATTCAAAATTTTCAAGTAATTCATAGACTTTCCGCTAAGGGGCGTAAAGGTAAATTGCGTTTTCTGCTCCTAAATCTCCGATTTTAAAAAATTATTCCTGTATCGCATTCAAGACCTGATGAAAACTATTTTTCACATGATTTCTAATGTTTAGTAAAGCATGGTTTGGCCACCAGGGGTCATAAGTGTTAATTTCTGCTTCTGATGTATTTGTAGCAAAATCTGGGCTCCTGAAAACTCGACTAATTTTTTTTTCTTGGACCGATACCGCTCATATGGGTATACCTTTTGAGAATACTTTCTTCCTAAAATAATGCATGGTTTTTCACCTGGGGACGTAAAGTCACATTTAATTTTTCTCGATATCTCTGTTTCAAGCGTTCGTAAGCTCACGATTCCGTTTACAGCAATATCTGAGGGATTAAGAACCCGATTGAAAAACTTCTTTCAGATACTATTGTTTTCCATACCAGTTAAATTGCTTTTGAATAGCTTTGATAAATTTAATTTGCGTCAGAACGGATTGAAAAAACGTGCTTATTGCACCCGAAAATTCAGTGTCATCTTTCTTTTTAAATATAGGAGTTAAACAATTATATTTGTGATATGTAAAATTGATTTTAACATGATTTTCAGCTTTGCTTAACTTTAATTTCCAACCGTATGAGAAACCAGCAATAAGCATGAATCCTTTACTCAAACTTTGAATTCTTGGAACCAAGTAGTAATCCTTTTTCTGCTCCTTTTCGATAGTAAATCGCCCTTCTTCGTTATAATTGTTTAGGTAGATCCATGCTTCATCTGTATCTCAGCCACGAGCATAGGCAAAAGGCTCTGTACATTGCTTTTGGTTTCATATTCAAATAATTGTTTATTATCTGGTTTACAGTTGATACAGAAATGTTTAACGACTTAGAGATTCCTGTTTGGGTCGATCGGTTTTCTTTAAGAGTGACCTTACTTTTGAAATAGCCGTGAAAGTACGCATGCCTTAGACTAGGAGCATCAAACAGAGATCAAAGCTCTTTCCACGTTTATAAGTGAGTCACGGAAAAATTCTCATCGGCCGCCACCGGGAATCGAACCCATGGTCTTCCAGTTACGCGCCGGATATGATTCCACTGCACCTTCTCATTATTTCTTCAGTTGCTGCTTACCATCTGTGGTGAATCTCCAGCATTGTGCGGGGTCCCATGAAGCAACTTGCCAAATTGGCTTGGCAGTTAGTGTGGGCGAGTCTGGGGGAATTCGAGGCCGCTGTGGTGCAGTGGAAGCATATCCGGCGCATAACTAGAAGACCCTGCGTTCGATTCCCGGTGGCGACCAATAAGAATTTTTCCGTGACTCACTTATAAACGTGGAAAGAGCGATGACCTCTTGTTTGATGCACGCATGCCGCCCCAAAAGAGGTCCGGGTTCTAATCCCGGTGAGACATGGATGTTGTGTTTGTCTTACGGCACTGACTCTGTCCCTCCCTTGGAACCAGTGACCCTAAATTAGGGACGGGCGACTGCTTATAGCCCATTGAGTTGCTCACGGGGGTCGTTAAAACTTTCAATAAAAAAAAATAGTACGCACCTTTTTTGGATATTCGTTCGGTGTTCTTTTTCCTGTTCAAAAGCAGTGCTTCACAGTTTCCCCCACTATTACTAATAATATTGCTTATTTTACATTTAAAAATTCCAATCCCATGATTTTCACAGCGTTTTTAATAACATAATACAAACTCTTCGTAAAGAGCAAAAACTTAACCTTCTACCCACAGCTTGTTTGCGTGCGCCATTTTCTTAGTAGACAATATTTTACTGCAGCATATGTTTCTTTCGTGTTTGTCTAACACGCAGTTGCCACTTTCAAATATTTGAATTCCTTTTATTTTCTGTAATTTCTAATAAAAAATATTCTAAAAATCAGTGAACATCCTCTGTAAAATATTAAAGTTAGCGTAAGCACGTTGCTCATTTGCTCGATAACAAAATGCACATATACGTAATAAGGTCAAGCGGCACAGAAATGAAGATCAAATATAACCCGAAACGCTAAGAACTAGGCAAACTTCTTCATGTTTCCAGAGCCGCGTGATATTACATTACGACAGCTAAAGCAAACGCAGATGAATTACTACTTGGGAATGCGAAAGCGGAAGAATTTTCCTTTCCTTTAAGGATTGACAATCGCGACGAAGTGCATCGTCGTTGAGTCTTTGGTTCAGAATTGGGAAAATGCTGCTCCAAAATATGTTTAGCATCTCTAAAGCTATGGTTCGAATTCAGAATTCTCTGAGAACTTAATTTCACGTGGATTAAAATTTGAATGAGAAGTTAACTAGAACTTGCCGGGGAAAATGACATTTTCATTGAAACGAGCTATCTGCGTTTCTGAGGATTTTTGCTCGCATTAAAGTCCTTCAACTTGAGGCGCAATTAAAAGCTCTTACGGTTAGGATTGGTGGTTCACTTAATCGATTGCATTACTATGCGCGTGTACGTCAAAAATGTCAGATTATAAAGAGATATATGCGTTAATTTTACTCACGTTCTGAGGAAATCCTGTAATTAGTGAACTCCGCAGAGGAACGATGTGACTGTTGGACTCCTGAAATGAAGCAAAAACGAAACATGCAAATGAATCTTTGCTATATAATTTGCATCATCCAAGTTTAAAATATATAAGAGATTTCACGAAACAAGTGCATTCCTGTTATTCGCAGTTCTAGGTTGTGTCAAGCATATGTATTTAAAAAACAAGTTAGTAAAATCATGCAATGCATTGATTATAATACGCTTTCCAACGTACCAGAAATCATTACTCAATTTATCACTCAAGTTATGAGAATAATGGCTGTGGAATAAATCTCGGTCCTGTGCCCTGACCTTTAATCCCTTTTCGATGATATTCAACAGAAATGGTACAGTATACCTCCGAGATAACATTATAAAGTTTTGTCGCAATCGAAGCATCTTTACTTAAGTTATGATACATAAGAGCTTTGGAATAGATCACGCACTAGTGTCCTAACCTTTGATCCCATTTCGCCCATTTTCAATAGGATTCGTCCCCAGGCAGGCCCCTACAACATACTAACATTTCATCGAAATCGAACCATTTTTACGTGAGTTATCGTGCCGACAGACGGACGGAAAAAGCTGGAGCATATACGCTTCTTCAACCTACGGTTGGAAAGCGTAAAAAAAGTGGTATTATTATACTATCGTTTAAACCATCGTTGTTCCAAAATAAAACCATGTAATAATATATGAAAACGAAACTGAAATTAAACGTCAGCGAAAAATATAAATTTCTTAAATGTTTATCACATGACGCAGTTAGAAGTGAAAGAAACATTTCTTTCATGTCTATGCGTGACATTGAAGTTGCAGTAACCAGAAGGATTGCCCGGAAATTTATACAAATCGCCAGGCGGATGAGTTGGACAGATAATATGTATATGATTAATACTGCAACAATCAGTGAGAAGCTTCGGCTGAAAAGCAGACGAAGAGAGAGGTAATTCAAAGCGACGCGTTTAAGGTAAATAGCAGGCTTCATTCTCGCACAGACTGATTTCGGAGTACAAGAAGATTACCGAGAAGGCCAATATATCATTTTCGGCACCGATATCAGCGACTTCAAGAGAGAGAGAGAGAGCAGATTATTGGCCTTCTTTTTTGCTCTTTTTTTTGCTGGGGGATTAACGACCACCATAAGCAACTCAATAACTCAATGGGTTATACATATAAGCAGTCGCCCTGTCATATTTCGTCGTGCTGTGGTATACTTTATGGCAATGTGATAATTTCTCTTACCGTTAGGTTTATGTGGGTAATTGGATTTTCGAGTATTTACTCCGGTACTGTTTGCTGCACCAGACAACGTTTTTTGTGAGTACTAGTCAAACTTACTTCACTTTGCTGCTCATCAGAGGCATTATGAAGGATACGTTGATTGAGATGAATCAGAGCTGAGCCTTCATTACACTATCCACAACATTTATTTACAGTGACGACTTTCGGCAGAGTATCGGTTTCCGACTCTTGACAAGTATCGATGAGAGTATAACATACCTGTTGCGGCACAACGGTTATTGACATATAGCAGTATTCAAGCAATATATGAGTTCAGCACAGTTCTGCACTAAATATGTGCATGCAGATTGAATTGAGACCTTATCGCGCACTACAAATGGAATACGTTGCTTTCATTCATTCTGGACTTCTGAGGTGGAGGATGTTTGGCAGACCGCAGCCTGTCATCGAAATACTCTACGATAATACTGATTTACCCATAGGTAATGTAGTGTATCTCCTATTCGACCTAACCCGCAGGAAGGTTCCTAACTAAATAACTAGTCAGCCGCAGCCGATTATCCTTCGTATTTGTCGTGCGCTTTTGTACTCCTACGCAACGACGACTGTTCGAATCCTGTTTTTCTTATACGAGAGTCAAGTGTCGGGCGCACGTCCGTTATAACTGTTTCCTGTCATTTCTAAACGGTGCGAACCCGAAACTTGCTTGTCCAATCACATGCACGCACGCCGTTCGAGCACCGCAGGCCATGTGGCAAACATCTTACGTTACTCGGCCTATGTCATGCTGCCTGCAAACTTTCTGTGCTAAGTGAAGGTCCCCATGTTTTTGGGCTTCTTACCCAACACAGAATTCACTAGGGAAAGAATTTCCTCCCCCTTCTCTCCGTGGGACCCTGACACACAATATGGTTGATTTATTGTAGTCTTCCCTCGTACAGGGCAAAAATGACGTCCCGTCTCCCATTTGTTTTTCATTTTTCCTGTACTAAATATTTTCACATAATTTCCCCGTCATCACACGCTCGTACCTAATTTAGGGCCACTGGTTCCAAAGAAGGGCGAGAGCCACTGCCGTAAGACAAACACAAAATCCATGCCTCACCGGGATTCGAACCTGGACCCATCTCAGACGAATGGTCACAGGCCAGCGCTTAGACCACTTCTCCACCGAGGCGGCTTATTGGCCTTCAATAAGATGGATAGTCACTTAATCAAGTAGCGGAACACGTGGTCTGTGACAATAGCACAGTAGACCAAGCTTGCTGAGAATGAAAACAGAAAGGTCAGAGTAGACGTTGACCTTGTAGTGGAGCACGGCCAGTGATTGCAGGGCTGGAAGATAGTATTATGCAGAGACAGGTATATACAGCACCTAGAGCCACTCTACGGACCATCCAACTGGTTGTGTCTTCCACTGGTCTTCAGCCATTTCTTCCGTTGAGCCATTCCACGCTAAATGGTAGATGGGGCTTCAGTGGATACAGGCCACTTCGACGAAGACTACTGACCGCTTACCATGGTTAACAGAGTCTGGACTGGTACAGCAGAATGACTACATGTGGCTCTCGCCCATGAATACTGCTTCTTTTGGGGGAGCAATGACCAAAGCATCACGTGTGTCGAGGGCGTTGTGAACGCAGTGAACCTAGATACGATGTGAAACAGAATACTTCACTCCCTGCTGGTGTTACGGTGCTCGGAGCGGTCGGTTATTATCTTCTTTCATCAAGGTTAGTCAAGAGCAATCTGGCTTTTCCTGGCTATGTCGCCGAGATTCCTGAACCCATCGGCATCCGGTTTCTTATTAGGCTACCTGGTGCAAATTTTCAGCATGGTAATGCACTCATACACACAGCACGTGTTTCTTCTGAATATCTTCATGGCGTGAACACATTCCTTTGGCCATCCAGGCTTCCGAATTTCACCACGATCCAGCACGTATGGTTCATGGTTGGACGCTATCTTCAGAACACCCGCAGTTGACGCGGACCACGATTTTTGGCGGGAAAAGATGCGATACCCAAGGTTCGAAATACCGGCGGGTGAATGTTTACAGCTGTACAATAGCTTATTATAGCTTATTATAGCGGCAACCAAGATGGCTTTACATCATATTGCTTTTGCATCGCGTTGCGTCCATAAGTGTGTTCATTATCATCTTCAAACATTATTGTGCGTTCCTTATCTCTTTGGCTGGCATTCCGTTTCTGTATTGTTGTTCTTTCAGGGTATTGTCATCTGAATATCACAGGGAGTGTCAATAAAGTTCGGTGAATGCAGGGTTAAAGATCAACAGGTAATATTGTAAAAATCTTACCAGCCGGTGCCAGATCAGGTGAGCACGGTGGGTAATTCAAAACTTCTCATGGTTCGAATGCGTGAGATAAATCACGAGCAGCTCTTGCGCTTCCGCATATCCCCCTTTAACACCGTACGGACTGCTTCATGATTAATAAACAGTTTCCCAGCGATCATTGGCTCTGGGCTCCTTCAACGTTTTACAGATTTTTGGAGGTCTCGGGCCTTCCAAACCTGGTGGGGTGTTCAACAAGGTCCAGCACTTCGCAGATACACTTGAACTAGTCGAAAACACACGTCAAAATTTCTGTTTCATCCGCGTATAGATCTTTTAAAATTGCATGAGTTTCCGATACTAATTTTTCCGATTTGAAACCAAATTTGATATTGGTTCTTTGACTCATTTTGTCCGCTAACAACGTGCAATTACATCATCTGACGCGACACGCTATTTGTGTCACACTAATTTTCAGAGCTCCATGTTGGTTGCTTACATGTTCTCTCTTGTACTTGACTGCATCGTACAAGTTACTGCGCCACCTTTCACACTCTCTCCTTTCACACGTTACGACAGCATTCACTGAAATTTACTGACACATCTTGCATGAAAGCATACGAAAGAAATATTTATATTATATTTTTCATATAACTTTGGCATTAAACAAACTCACTCTAGTTGTGTGTTTGCAAAACATATGTATCCTTAGTGTGCGTTGATGTTCTTGACAGAAACTGACAATTCTTTTACTGTAAATTGCATTAAGTTGTAATTTTTTATGCTGAGGATTTCGGGTCACATTATTGTTTTATAAAGGCAGCAGTGGCGTATATTCGAGGCTAGCTGGGCTAGTTGCAAAGCCCAGAGAATGCAGAAATAAAAGTTAATTAAATATACACAAATAAAAGTTAATTATCAACGGTATTAAGATATGTCAATGCTTTCGGTGCGAAAAAAACCACGAGCGGATTCTCTTCTTTCGATTATGAGAATCAGTCTGTCGAGCGATGATCAACGGCATAACCTAGGTCTTCGGAAGACTTCGCTGTTCTGATGCGAAGAGCTTCAAAACTATCTCCTGCTAGCGTTTCCATGACAACATGAATGAGCTACGGAGCTCGTGAGTGGCTATTTCTTTGGCCAAGGCTTCGCTCCGAAAAAACGAAGCCTTCGGACTACCTCATTCCCTCTATGCTTCTTGTTTGTTTGTTTGTTTGTTTGGAGGTTTAACGACCACCGTGAGCAACTCAATGGGCTATAAAGCAGTCGCCCGTCCATAATTTAGGGTCACTGGTTCCAGGGAAGGGAGAGAACCAGTGCCGTAAGACAAACACAACATCCATGCCTCACCGGGATTCGAACCCGGACCCCGTTCGGACGAATGATCAGAGGCCATCGCTTAGACCACTGCGCCAGCGGGGCGGCCCTCCACGCTTCCAACGCGTGTTTCGCGAGAATTGTTTCAGTTTGTGTGAAATGACAATAAATTAAAATCAGTGATATTATATCTTAATTCGTAGCTTTGTAGGATTCGAACTGTTTTGATAAATTTTGTGAAAGCTTCCCTGGACATTTACTATCAGAGTTTAAAGAAATCTATGCTTCAAATTTTGATACAGCTCGATTAAAAATTGAACTGAAGGTGTTTAATACCCTTGATGAATACAAAACAAATCGGTAAGAAACATTACTTGTTACATAAAGTTGAATAATTGGGCATAGTGTTTATTGAGGTGAACAAATTAGCAGATCAATATTAAATTGTTCACCAACAACTGCAACTTCCGAAAGAAGTTTTTCCGTATTAAAAAGAATCAAGATATATCTTAGAGCCACACAAAGGCATGCACATTCGAGCAACTTGGCTGGTTTGTTAACAGGGAAAACAATTATTTTTAAATACGAAAAAGTGCTCGGAAAAAACATTTTTGTGAAAACGTGACACTCAAGTTCGCACATAAGGAAAGAAAAATGGAGTTCGTGTCGAAATAAGTGTTAAAATACTAATCCTCATAATTATTTGGTATCATGTTAGCAATAGCATGTACATAAAATTTTGAAAAAAAATGTTACTCCTACTACTTAACAATAAAAAAATAAACTTCGCAATTTTTTAAAAACTGTACTATATGCGGGGGGAGAGCCCAGGTCTCGGACCCAAGATACGCCACTGAAAGGAAGATAAATGGAATCTGTATTCGTGTCCGAACCATTACTTACATGAAATTAAAGAGTATTATCTGTACCGACACAAAGGTTTGTATGGTGCACTGATGCATTGCATTTCTTACACTTACTGTGACTTACACCTCCAATTTAACATTCCTTTCGAGTTTCTGGGTATTAAGGTAAATTAGGTTTCTTCTCGTTAAACATTTTCTCAATTAACGACACTTTACTTTTTTGGACGAGCAGTGTTTTTAATCTGGCAGTGGGTCAGAGGTCAATTAAATGTAATATCTGAATTTAGTAAGAGTGCAGTGAATGAAGCAAGATGAGAGCAAAATGCTTTACTGTTTTTGATAATTGTTACACCATAAAGGACTGCTGGTATTGGCTTGAACCTTACAGAATATGTACAACAGATTAGGACATACAAATGACTGAAACATCAGTGAGAACAGTTCAGAGGGCGTTTCGGAGCAACGCCTTCTGGACTGTCTGGTCTCGAGTATGAACAAGTAGCTCAAACGAGATGTGGTAATCAACAAATAGCCGACATCGAGTCGAAAGGTAATCAACGAAGAGCTGACATTGAGTCGAAAGCTAATCAACGAAGAGCCGACATTGAGTCGAAAGGTAATCGACGAACAGCCGGCATTGAGTCAAAAGGTAATCAACGAAGAGCCGACATTGAGTCGAAAGGTAATCAATGAAGAGCCGACATTGAGTCGAAAGGTAATCAACGAAGAGCCGACATTGAGCCGAAAAGTAATCAATGAAGAGCCGACATTGAGTCGAAAGGTAATCAACGAAGAGCCGATATTGAGTCGAAAGGTAATCAACGAAGAGCCGACATTGAGTCGAAAGGTAATCAACGAAGAGCCGATATTGAGTCGAAAGGTAATCAACAAAGATCTGACATTGAATCAAAAGGTAATCAACGAAGAGCCGATATTGAGTCGAAAGGTAATCAACGAAGTGCCGACATTGAGTCGAAAGGTAATCAACGAAAAGGCGACATTGAGTCGAAAGGTAAACAATGAAGAGCCGACATTGAGTCGAAAGGTATTCAACGAAGAGCCGACATTGAGTCGAAAGGTATTCAACGAAGAGTCGACATTGAGTCGAAAGGTAATCAACGAAGAGCCGACATTGAGTCGAAAGGTAATCAACGAAGAGCCGACATTGAGCCGAAAAGTAATCAACGAAGAGCCGACATTGAGTCGAAAGGTAATCAACGAATAGCCGACATTGAGTCGAAAGGTAAACAATGAAGAGCCGACATTGAGTCGTAAGGGTGTTTCTTGTGCATCACTCTGCCACGTTGTAGAAGAAGATCGTATTGTGCACACCTGATGGTCTTTGAACGAAAAAGGATTGTTGGGATGAGAGAAACTGGATTTTCCTATCGTAAAATTGCCGCTCGTGCGGGAAGGTTTCTTCCAGTACAGTGATGCGGACGTGGTGTCTGTGGACAGTTGAGGCTCGGACACACAGAAATCCGAGAAATGGATCGCAAAATCTCACGACTGCGCGTGATGACACACACTTTTCACGCATGGCAGTGACCGATCACACACGACATCCACAGCAGCGGAGCACTGTCCCAGGTCAGGCTTTGTCCTCCAGCACAGTTCGAAGTCGTGTGCTTAACAGAGGACTGGTCGCTAGCAGCCCATTGCTGCGCGCTCATTTGACCCTTAACCACAGAAGCCTCAGGCTGCAATGAGGTCTGGAATACAGACGCTGGCCCGCTGATAAGCCATTATCTCCTCTAGATGTAATTTCCCTTCAATAGCAGTTATACCTAAAGACAAAAGGCAGTTCTCTGAAAAAAATACAGGGTGTCTCAAAAATACACGGCAAAACTGCAGAAATGAGTTCCTCATAGATAGAAAAGAAAAAAAAGTTTATGTCAACATAGATCCGGAAATGCTTGGTTTCCGAGTTATGAAGGTCTGTCTATGACACTTAACTGTTCACATGACCTTACAGCATTTTTAAAAATGTCTACCTTCTGCCTCAATACAGGCCTCACATCGATGTCTCATGGACTCGTGAACACGCTGCCAAATTCCTGGCGTGTGTCGTATTGTTTCACAACCAGCCGCAATTCGATTGCGGAGAGTTTCCACATCTGCTACTGCAGTCGAATACACCAATGATTTTAAATGGCCCAACAAGAAGAAATCTAGAGGGTTTAAATCTGGTGAGCGTGGAGGCCAGATTTAGACCCTCTAGATTTCTTCTGTTGGTCCACCTACACCTCTATCCACTGACTAGGAAACTTTCGATTCAAGTAATTGCGAGCAAGGTGGCTAAAATGTGCGGGAGCGTCATCGTGCATAAAGTGTGCTTGTTGACGAATGATCAGTGGCGTGTCATCCAAGAAATCAGGAATGTTGTTTTCCGGAAAGGTGTGGTAGGCCCGCCCCGTGTGTTTATGGGAAGTGCGTGGGGCCCAAATAACTTATCACTAAAAACACCAACCCAAATATATAGGCTGAACCGCTGTTGGTGACGCGTGGTAAGAATTTCATGTGGGTTTTCTTCGGCCCATACATACTGATTGTGAAAGTTTAGGATTCCGTTGCGTGTGAAATGTGCTTCATCGGTCAATAGCACTAAGGCAGGAAAGTTAGGAGTTGTACCACACTTCTGCAAGAACCACTGGCAGAACATTACTCGCGCGGGGTAATCTGCTATTGACAAGGATTGTGGCCGTTGCAGATGGTACGGATACAGGTGTTGTTCTCGCAACACTTTCCAAATAGTCAAACGTGGAATAGGCATTTGCGTTGCTAATCTGCATGTGCTGATTACAGGAGTCACATGCATAGTATTCAAAATCTCCGCTTCTACTTCAGGAGTCGTAGATCTTGGCCGTCCTCTATCGGCAGCACGAGATGTAAAGGTCCCATGTTCACAAAGGCGGCGATCGATACTTCAAACGTTTTCCTGTCTGGACATTTTCGTCCTTGGAACCTTTCGTGGTACAAACTACTAGCCTCCAGAGCATTGCTATCCGCCAAACCGTATATAAAGTGCATATCCGCGTGCTCCTGATTTGAGTATATGGTCGGAAAGAAAAGCCACCAGATTCTGTCAGTACCTTCTGATGAAGGAATTCACCTTCGGGAGATAAAACATTTCGGTGAATAACTGGGAAATCAAGACAGACCTGAGTCAAGTAATATGAACAGTTAAGTGTCGTAGACAGACCTTCCTAATTCGGAAACCAAGCATTTCCGGACCTATGTTGATATAATCTTTTTTTCTTATCTATAATAACTATGAGGAACTCATTCCTGTAGTTTGCCGTGTATTTTTGAAACACCTTGTATATATAACGTCTTCTAAACCTGGCTAACTAGGATTTCTTCATTTCTTCTGCATTTGAAGAAATCCTAGCTATCCAAGTTTAGAAGACAAATGGATGACGACTCCCAAACGTGAATTAAATATGGCTGTCCAAATTTAATTCACGTTCTGTTTTCTACAAAAATTGTAATTGTTAATGAATCTAAAAAGGCAAGCCTTTTGGAGGAACTTTGTGTTACATATCCCACAATGGAAAGACAGAGTCGTGCTATAGATCGATAGCATGATTAATGCGAACGAAACTGATTAATCTTGCCTTTTATCTTTTCACTTGATACCGAAACTAAGGAAATAGTACTTAACGGCCGAGCATCGTATACGGATTTGCAAATTTAAGGATTTTAATGATAAATGCCAATAGACATTCCTTTTCAATTTAAAAATCTTCAATTTCGGTTTCGCCTATGTTTTACATGAATGAGCATAAAAAAAACTTAATATCAATCAATTTGAAATCTTTGGTCTGAATCTACACTGCCCTGTCATTAATATGTGGACACCTGCATATATATATATATATAAATAACTTTTATTTACAGAAAACTAACCCTTATGCCCGTTCTCCGAACGGTGAATCTATAATTTTTTGAACATAAAATTAAAGAAAGGAAAAGTAATTAAGGGAAATAAAAGTAACTTAGGATCCGTAACTGTTTCACGATTTAGAACAAGGTCGTGACGTCAATGCATACGGTTTGACGTAAAACGGCACCCCATAATTTTAAATCAAAATTTCATGGAATGTTTACAGCATTTCAAAGTTTCTGGTATAATTATCTTTAAACCTATCAGCATTTTGAACAGTAAATCTAAGCCTCCCTTTTGAACGGTTTGGTTTTCAGGCTTTTTAAGTATTTGGATTTAGAAGAAGAAATGGTACTAAGGATGCGATTGGCACCCTGAGATTCTTGGCAGAAAGAATGATTGACAGGGGGCGCTCCCTCTACATTTGATTCATTGATTATGAGAAGGCCTTCGACAGATTGACTTGCACAAAAGTTTTTACAATCCTAGAGAGACTTGGTATGGATGATAACAGTATTCAGTTTGTCAAAAATATTTATGTAAATCAGGAAGCATTTATTTCAATTCAAGAGGGAATGACTGATCCAGTCTCAATAAATAAAGGTGTGAGGCAGGGATGCTTGTTGTCACCTGGCCTTTTTGGTATTTATGCCGAAGTTATGATGTATCAGACCTTGGGGAGCACCAGTGATGGAGTTTGGGTTAATAGAGAGAAAATTAAGGCCATTAAGTTTGATGACGACTAGGCAATAGTTTCAGGATCAGCCAAATCATTACAGCGCATGATGTCAAAAATACATAAAAATGCGGATATCTGTGGAATGAAGATAAATAAAAATAAGACAAAACTAATGGTAATAGGGAAGGATCCAAAACAGGCTTTCCTTAAACTTGAAGAACAATGCATCGAACAAGTTAAATCATTCCACTCTTTGGGTCAAATTATTACTGAAGATGAAAGATGTGAAAAGGAAATTAGAATGAGACTGGGGACGGCGAAAACGGCTTTTAGAGAGAATCAAAGACTACTGACATCCAAAAATATAGATCTAAAACTAAGGAAGAGAATTTTAAAGGCATATATTTGGTCAGTAGCTCTCCGCGGTTCTGAGACGTGGACATTGATCAAGAAGGAAGTGAAGAGGCTGGAGGCATTTGAGATGTGGAGCTATAGAAGAATGGAGAGAATAAGCTGGCTCGATAGAAAGACTAATAAGAAGGTCCTGGAGAGAGTGGAAGAACCCAGGAATCTGATCAACATGTTAAAAAGAAGAAGAATGTTATGGATGGGACACACATTGCGCCATGGAGGCCCGATTCTGAAAGTTTTGGAAGGTAAAATTCAAGGCAAGAGAGGAAGAGAACGACCAAGGAATGATTTTGTGGCACAATTACTCCAAGACAATAATACTAGGACATACTATGACTTGAAGATAACGACGGAGAATAGAGAGGAGGAATGGAGAGACAGTACATCTACTGAACAACCAGTCCTTGGACACAGTAACCAAGAAGAGAAGAAGAGACTTTAAGGACTATCAGCATGCTAATTTTCAGATCTCAAGGTTATTGAGAAGTGGTCGAACAATTCATGAAAAATTTAAGCAGAGAGTGTTCCAAAGCCGCCATTTTTATTCTTATTTTATTTTATTTTATGCCGGCGGAAAACGCCAAACTTTAAAAGCGTCGCTACGTCATTAAGCATTGCGTCATTACCAGTTTCATTGTAGTCTGCCCTTTCACCCAATGAGAAGAGAGTACTAAAAATAGTTGCGTCACAATGGCAGCTGGTCACGGGACCAGAACTTTCCTGTGTGGTTGCCGTTGAAGACAGACCTTAGTCTGTCTTCAACGGCACCCCCATTCGTTTATTTATTTCGTTCCTTTATTAGGCAACCACATTCGTTCCTTTATCTTATGTCTTTAAATAATGTCTAAATATCAGAAAATGATTTTTTCTTAATTAAAACAAAAAGGATAATAGTTGTGAGTTTATGCTGTACAGATTGACGCATTATGATTTATAGTTTGCCATATATCCATTTTTAAGATGGATCCCATCGCGAAATAGAAAATTTTGTGAAATTTAAAATTTTAATTTCTCGTAAACTAAATCGAAATTCAAAAAAAGTGTGACGAGGTGCAATAATGCGGCCATGGCCCTACATGCCTACAAAGTTTCGTGGTTCTATTGCTGTTAGTGCGTCCGAAAGGCGACCTGATAGCACTTTTTTGCTTACCTTAAATTTTAAATACAATAGCCCTTGAAGTATTGCCAAAATCGAAAAACTGTTTATTTCAGTGTGTTCTCCAAACAATTCTCTACAAACGATGTAAATTTCATATTTTTGTGTTTAATAATTTTTGCGCTGCGCGCTAGGAAAGCGCGAGTGTCGCAAAATTTATAAAACATCGGCGGCAGTTACTGTTTTTTAGAATAGTGGGATTTAGAATAATTTATCAACTTTTATTCACAATTAAATGTTTTATTAACATTGACTACAGTTTCGCGGAGCGTTTGACTCGGCATCATCAGGACGAATAGATTTAATGCTGTGTGCTGAAACCTTCGGCCCTTACAACGGCTTCTAGTCTTCGTGGGATGCTCTTCATCATGCTTTGTTACTATCCGCCGATATGGTTACCCATTCGGCCTTCAAAGCAGTGGCCAGTTCAGTTTTGTTTCTTTCGCGATATTCTTCCACAGATCCTACGATCCCATTCGTCCCATAATTTTCCTATAGGCTTGAGCTCAGGACTCTGGGCTGGGCATTACAATTTTTATCCTCAAACAAACCGGAAACAATGCGAGCAGTATGACATGGTTAGTTGCCCTGCTGATGAAGGAATGAACTTTCCCTAAAGTACTGCCACAACATTGGTCGCCCGTAATTATGCAGCGCATCTAGGTGCAGCATTTATGTTTTTGTCCCAAACGATTAATGGGCCTAAGCCGAACCACGAAAGACTGAATCATATCATCACTCCACCAAACTTCATTGTCGGGACGTACAATACAGAAAATACGTTTCTCTCAGCACCATTCACAAACAGAAACCCCGTCAGACTAGTGTACTGTGTTTCGGAACTTGTCAATCCAAAGCAAAGTTTCCCATTTGGTTACAGTCAGAGATTGTCTTTCGTTACATCACGCTAATGGGCGTGTGGCATTTGTTTCTATTATTTTACAGACCGAGATCGCCCTGCCATACATTACGCTAATCGGCGTGTGGCATTCGTTTCCGTTTTGTTACAGTACGAGATCGCTGTTCGTTACGCCACGCTTATAGGCTGCAGCATTTGTTTACATTTGGTGAGAGTTCGATATCGACGTTCCTTACAATAAGCTAATCGGTGTGTGGCATTTGTTTCCAGTCCCAGATCGCCGTTCCTTACACTACGTTAATCGGCGTGTGGCATTTCTTTCCGTTTCGTTACAGTCCGAGATCGCCGTTCCTTTCACCACGCTAATCGGCGTCTGGCATTTGTCTCCATTTGGTTACAGTCCGAGATCGCCGTTCCTTACATTACGCTAATCGGCTTGTGCCATTCTTTCCGTTTTGTCACAATACGAGATCGCCGTGCGTTACACCACTCTAATCGGTGTGCGGCATTTGTTTACATTTGGTGACAGTCCGATATCGCTGTTCCTTACACTACGCTAATCGGCCTGTGGCATTTGTTTCCATTTTGTTACAGTCCGACATCGCCGTTCCTTACACCACGCTAATCGGAGTGTGTCATTTGTTTCAATTTGGTTACAGTCCGAGATCGCCGTTCCTTACACCACGCTAATCGGCGCGTGTCATTTGTTTCCATTTGGTTACAGTCCGAGATCGCCATTTGTTACATAACGCTAATCAGCGTGTGGCATTTGTTTCCATTTAATTACAGTCTGAGATCGCCCTTCCTTACAGTACGCTAATAGGCGTGTGGCATTCGTTTTCGTTTCGTTACAGTACGAGATCGACGTTCGTTACACCACGCTGATCGGCGTGCAGCATTTGTTTACATTTGGTGACAGTCCGATATCGCCGTTTCTTACACTACGCTAATCGGCGTGTGGCATTTGTTTCCATTTGGTTACAGTCCAAGATCGCCGTTCCTTACACAACGCTAATCGGCGTGTGTAATTTGCTTCCATTTTGTTACAGTCCGAGATCGCCGTTCCTTACACCACACTAATCGGCGTGTGGCATTTGTTTCCATTTGGTTACAGTCCGAGGTCGCCATTCCTTACACCAAGCTAATCGGTATGAGGCATGTGTTTCCATTTGGTTAGAGTCCGAGATCGCCGTTTCTTACCCCACCCTAAACGGTCTGTGGCATTTGTTCACATTTTGTTACAGTTTGAGATAGCCGTTCGTTCCACCACGCTAATCGGCGTGTGCAATTTGCTTCCATTTTGTAACAGTCCGAGATCGGCGTTCCTTACACTACGCTAATTGGCGTGTGGCATTTGTTTCCATTTGGTTACCGTCCGAGATCGCCATTCCTTACATTACACTAATCGGCGTGTGGCATTTGTTTCCATTTTGTTGCAGCCCGACATCATCGTTCCTTACACTACGTTAATCGTAGTGTTATATTCGTTTCCATTTGGTTACAGTTCGAGATCCCCATTCCTTACACCACGCTAATCGGCGTGTGGCATTTGTTTCCATTTGTTTATAGTCCAAGATAGCCGTTCGTTACACTACACCCACATGGGGCATTTAATTTCATTTTGTTACAATCCTAGATCGTCGTTCCTTACAGTATGCTAATCGTCGTATGGGATTTGTTTCCACTTGGTTACAGTCCGAGACCCCATTTCCGTACACCACGCTAATCGGCGTGTGTCATTTGTTTCCATTTGATTACAGTCCGAGATCACCGTTCCTTACACTACGCTAATCGGCGTGTGGCATTCGTTTGCGTTTTGTTACAGTCCGTGATCGCCGTTCGTTACACCACGCTAAACGCGTAGTTTTAGTCAAAGTGATTTGGGGCCTTTGGATGTCTTCTCGTCTTCGGCACCCCATGTCCCGTGCATTGTCCAGTGCAATGTTCTGGTGGTAAAATCAGCCCCGACATAGACCTAGGGTTTATGTGGTTTGAGACAAGTCTTGATTTCCGTTCAAAGTGAACATTATTTTGTCGAATTCACCGTCACGGTCTATTTGCTTTAGAGGTTTACCGGATTGTTTCTCTGCAGATTCGACCTGAGTCCGCGGCTGTCTGCGTATCACATCCCCGACCGTCGACCTATGATTTTTATAGCTTTAGAACGGAAACGAAATGTCCGGACAAAAACACCAGAAAAAATTAGTACCCATTATCTTCAGGGAAGCCGGCATGGTACATCTAAACTCATCGGAATTCTTGCATTGGAAACGAACAATCGGAATCGGACTTTTGGATATCGCTAGCTAAGTATACTTCTTCCGAAGTGATTTCATTCCGAAGCATTTTCGCATGCTTTAAGTCAAGAACATCGGCTTCAGTTGTTCATTTTACCGCATAAGTAGACGTGCGAGCTCTTGCCCCTAAATGATCTGTCTGCTTTTACTAGTTTTGCCCTTTTGAAAGTTGTTTCATTATTATTTCAAAAACCATTTGGCGAAGAATTAATCAATACTGTGAAGTAAAAATCAGTTTTGTACGACATTGTTAATAAACGCAATTACAATAGTGTGATGAAGTAAATGGTATGAGAGAAAATATCATAAAATCTCTCTAAATTTGCTGAGTGAAGTATTATTCTTTTCTCATTTAATAAAAATATATTTAAGTTTAAAATATATATATACACAAAAAAATAGCGTGTAGGTTGTTGCATATATAGTTTCTACAGGACCACCTTATTATATCCCATATTTTTGTTTGTTTGTTTTTGTAAAATTTAATCATCACTGTCATTTTATTTTGCTATCATTTAGGTATAATGCCATTATTTTAAGTCCGCGGTTTTTCCTTCTAACAAAGAACAGAGATATTTCTTCATTATATTGTATGTCCATATGCGTACTTAATCCTGTTCTTCGCCTTCCTCTGTTCAACATCTCATCTTCTCAGTCTGCCGCCCCAGTGGACTAATCGTACCACTAGACTGGCTTCCAATCATTCGTCCGAGATGGTTCCGGGCCCCAATCTCGGATGAGGCATGGATGGTGGATTTGTCTTACGACATCTGCTGTCTGTCTGACCTGGAACCAGTGGACCTCTTTCGGGATTGGTTTCTGCATTTATAGCTTTTTGAGATGCTCACTGTTGTCGTGAAGACCTTAAAAATCTTGTCAGACTACCTTTTCTTCTGGTGAATTGAAGAGCACTTTAAAATTTTCCTTTCTGTTCAAATCTTCAATAATCACAAAGACTAGTCTAGCATCGCAAAGTTGTTCTTGGTTTTCTAGTTTTCCTGACTAATGGCATAAGCATCGTCTACTCGTAAAAAATTATGCAAGCAGGTTGCCGATAGGACCGGGTTGTTTGCTAAATGAAGGAGTTGAAAAGGTAGAACAATACATTTCGTTACAGTGCACGGAATACTTCGTCCAGCACGGTAGACGACTTCCAAATAAATTATTTCTATTCCGTTCGTATTCTTCCGATCTAGTGTGTGGACAAACATCGCTTCCGTTCCGATGTGTTCCGACGTGAAAAGTTCGTTTCCGTTCCAACGTGATCCGATGCGAAAAGTTGGGTTTCCGTTACTGACGGGTTCTGATGCGAAAAGTTCGTTTCCGTTCCAAAATGTTATGTCGCGAAAATCTTGTTTCCGTCCCGACATGTTCAGATGCAAAAGGTTCGTTTCCGTTCCGGTAGGAGAAGTTCGTTTCCGTTCCAGCGTGTTCCGTTGCGAAACGTTCGTTTCTGTTCCGATGCGAAAAGTTCGCTTCCGTTCCGAAGCCTTTCGTTCCGACGTAGTGTATAAAGAACTTATTATCGCTGAAATACCTCGTACTGACAGATGGCTTATGCGGCACCTTATTATCAAATCCACGAAGGAAATCAATGTACTCTGTTAATAGAAGTATCTAACTTTCGCATGCTACTCTATAACTGTGAGCATATTTGTCAACATTTTTACGGACATATTTAGAGTTGGGTAAGTGGCGTGGTGTGCTTGCGGTGGATCTAATATACTATCAATAGAGGATCGTGTGTATGTTAATGGTAAGGAAGTGTATGAAAGCTTACTTTGAAGAACCTTTTAACGTGATGCACCAAGAGGTGATGTAGGCGTTTGATTTCCAAATGATGGAAAATAAATTTTATGAGTAACAAAACAATATTTACTAAGACCTTCAAAAATAAGCATTTCATTTCAATAATAGAAGTATTTCGTAGTTCAAAAAATTTTAATGCAGAGACTGCAAGCATTTAATATGAGGTCAATTTACGTGATTTCGTTACCTTAATTACGTTTCATCATATTAAATGCGATAAGGCAGGGAAGACAAGAGGAAACTGCAACTGAAATCAACTGCGGCAGAACCTTAATCTCCCAACGTATCCCATAATTTAAAGTGAGAAATCTGTCATTATGGAAGTTTGTCATTTCAAGTAGCACATTACATTTCTGATAATGTCGAAATGTGGGTGTTAATGCAATGACATTACCTATTATTTAAACACATATTTATTAACCAATAAATATGTTACCAATAATATTATGTACTATTGGAAACGTTTGCTAGGATATGAATACATATGAGTGTCCGCGAACGAATGTGTACTACGAAACAACAGAATACGTTTGGCATTTGATGAAATTCATTTCTTGAAAGGTTATTTTCTTATAAAACAGGGGTTTCCTTTTTCTAAGATGCATTTTCTGTTACTTATTAGAAAAAGTACTCCAATTCCTTCGACTTCTCTGAGCTTGTGAAACATAAAGAAAAAGAGCCTTATAGCATTTTCTATTTTTCTGAAGTTTGCCCTTTAAATATGTCTTAGTACTTGGAAACAACATGTACTCAGAAGATCCGAGTTAACTGCGTATGGATAAAAATACGATATGACATACATCTATTCCAGAAAATGTTTTTTATGAAAATTAAAATCAATTAAATTAAGGAATACCTTTCCATTATTGGTAAGTTTATCAAATGTGGCATTTTACCTTAAATACTATAACGTTAAAATGCAAAAGTTCGTATTTTCTCTTGTAATATTGTTACAATTTGATGTTTCCCTTATGCATTTTTTATTCTGGGAACCTACAAAAACTTTCAATGCTTTAAACTATACATAAGTTCCTTCTAGTTCTACTGCCAGTTTCCCTAAATTGTCTGATGCATGAAAACTTGAGTCGCCACCTGCAAAAAGTCTTCACTGTTTTATAACTGTTTGGTATTCTGAAACTAACCGTCACTTCTGCACTGATAACTTACCAAAATTGTGTTCACTGCTAATATTTTATTCAAATAGCTTTGTCACAAATAAAAGTAAACTTTCCTCGATTTTTTTGAGTAAACTTTGTATAATGTATTGGGAAAATTACTCAACTGGATTATTGGATGGCATGCGTATAATATAAATTCCGCTTAAAGAGAAAGAGAGAGTCATCAATTATAAAGAATTTTTTCCAGTTCGACGTGTAAGTGCCCAGATGAAGTCAAACAAAAAATCACACATCTACGCCTTCCAGTGGAAAAAGATTTGGGCAAAACGATTCTCAGATGCAGAAGAAATCCAGAATAGCGTTCCAGAAATCGGATGCAAAAACAATTTTTCAAATAAGACTTTTAAAAGGACTGATTTAATTTCAAATATTAATTAATTGCGGTGGTCATTAGTGGGAAAGTAAAGCCCCTTAATATGGAGTCAGTATGTGTACTCCGTTCTTCATCACTAAATCTAGTTGATATTTAATGAATTTTTCCAGTGAGATAGTTATTGGTAGATATATTGATAAACTCGCAATTATATTTTACCTTACTTGGTTGAATAATTTGCATCAGAAAGGTTTCGAAAACACATGATATATTTAGCTGGTTGTGACGTATACTTCTAATTTAACCTTCAATTCAAATTTCTGTTTTCTTATGCAAATTTTGTTATTTATCTGTTTCCACCTTATTTACCATTTAATGTACCGTTATCGGTTCAAGACTTTCTCACTGAACCGCACATTACTTCCCAGAACAGTTTGCACCTTATCTAAACGCATACAGTAAACCAGGAGAAAACAAATAACACTTATATACTCTGCTGGCCACCTAAAATGCAACATCAAGAAGGAAGCATCCGACTGGCCTGAAATTCGCAGCATGCGTCGCCCGCGAGAGGACATGCAAGCGATTAGCATTGCAGAGCATATGCAAATCATGTGCGCCTCGCACGCCACCGAGAAGCACTATAAGAAGGGTGCGCAGAAGGCGGGGTGTAAGTAGTGGAAGTGTGTTGTGCTGCCGGACCTGTGCGTGGGAAGCTTCCTGATGCCCCGTCGCATAATACGGCAGTCATTCTAGCACTTTTCGGAGTTCGACAGAAAACGATTAGTGGCTTATCGCGACAGAGGTTTATCGTACCGAGACATCGGCGTCCGTGTGGGACGACATCCAGCCATAGTGAGGCGAGTATGGATTCGGTGGGTGCAGAAGGGACGGACGGACCACCGATCTGAGCGATTGCCGCAGCCGCGGCACACCACCGTACGTGAGGACCGGTATGTTGTGCGGCGGGCATTGACGCATCGCACCGTCACATCACGAACGTTAGCGCAGGAATTAGGTAGGGTGTGTTGCGCAACAACCTGTGTCAGCACGTACCGTTCGACGTCGTCTGCAGGAGCGGGGACTCGTCACACGGTGCCCACTGCTCCGATTACAGTTAACGTCACACCACCGACAAGTGCGGCTGCAGTAGGCCGATGAACGCCGCACCTGGATTACGGAATGGCAAGACATTGTATTCTGCGACGCATCCCGCTTTTGCCTGCAACACCACGACGGTTGGATCCGCGTGTGGACGAACCGCGTCGAGATACTGTATGATGCCTGCATTATGCATCGCCATACCGGTCCGTCGCCTGGCGTTATGGTTTGGGGCGCAATTGTATATGACACCCGCACCCCTCTGGTACGCATCGCCGGTACACTCAACAGCCAGTGCTACATTTCCGACGTTTTGGAGCCTGTAGTCCTCCTTTACCTGCAGGACTTGCCAGCGTCCACGTTTCAACAGGATAGTGCGCGCCCGCACGTGGCACGCACCGTGCAACAATTCTTCACGGCCCACCAGGTGCTACTACTGCTGCCGTGGCCCGCCTGTTCCCCCGATATGTCGCCCATCGAACACGTCTGGTCGCTGATCGGCAACCGAGTGGCCCAGCAAGCACCACCCGCGGCTACGTCTGATGAACTGTGGTAACGTATGGAAGCAGCCTGGACCGACATACCCCAAGCCCACATCCAAAGCCTCTTCCGTTCGATGCTGCGGCGTGTAGCGGCCGTTATTGCCAGCCATGGGGTCCACAGGAACTATTGATGTCTGAGTGTTCCGCAAGTCGCACGGGCCTGTAAGCTCAATCGTTTCATCTTTGTATCTGTTGTTATGTGTCCAGTAAATCTGGCTTTGCTATATCTCGTGTTCTTCTTGGTGTTGCATTTTGGGTGACTAGCAGTGTATATTTTTTTCTCCTGACTCACTGTCTGCGTTTTCAAAGGGTACAAACTGTTCTGGAAGTCATGGTGTACAATGCTTTTTTTTTTATTTTTGGAAAATATATGTCTAGTTGCTATAAACCCTTTAATTCTAAAATTGACAATGCCAGTAAAAGCTTTTTCAGTGCCAAATTTAGCTTTTATTATTGTCAAAAAATGTGCTTATTATACCTGAATATTTCGTAGTATCCTTTTTATTTTTCAGTCACTAACACGCTGTAAGCATCAAGAAGCGTCTGAGAGATTACTAAATTTTAAACTTCTCCGTCCGACTGACATTTGAACGCACGCGTATGAGAATGCTGGCCAGCTGTTCTGAGCGTCTTTTTTTTTAAAGCTCCATTTTCTCTCTCTTTTTAATCCTATCAGAAGTCATACATTTCTTGGCGGTGTTTTGAACCTCCGGCATTTAAGAGGAAAACTTCTTACTG
Organism: Macrothele yani; assembly: GCA_039090855.1. Classification (NCBI taxonomy): domain Eukaryota; kingdom Metazoa; phylum Arthropoda; class Arachnida; order Araneae; family Macrothelidae; genus Macrothele; species Macrothele yani. The sequence goes on along the minus strand of CM077002.1, from coordinate 116,946,513 downwards.
CCCATATTTGTACCATGAAAGTAAAGTCTCTCTCTCTCTCTCTCTCTCTCTCTCTCTCTCTCGCTCGCTCTTTCTTTCTGTATATAAATATACCGTAATTGTTTGATCTAAGGAAAAAGTGAGAACTCAGTATTGTACGAATGGTTGCCCAACTTTAGTTTGCTTTCCCCTCATTTAAAGAGAAGTGACTTTAGCTGTGATGATGGAGTTATTGGATTTATCTGCATCTCGGGAAATTCGTTTCCTGCTTTTCATATATATATATATATATATACATATATTTTGTTGTTTTTTTAACTTTGAAATTAAAGGGAATTTGAAAGATATGCATGCATAAAAGCGGCCGCAGGCTTTGATATCATAAAACAACGAATTCTCATAGCTGGCCGACATAACTCAGGCGCCATTATCTTCAGAAAAAGTAACACGTTACGAACGGAATTGTAAAACTTTATAAAAAGAAAGTAACCCTAAGGATAGAAAGGGAATTAGGGAGAAACAACAAAAGGATAAGAGGAGCAACTGAATCAAACAGGAGATATAAAGCCTGAGAAGAATATTCCTTCCTCTTTCTTTCCGGGAGTCTCCACTTATAAAGCATTTTCTTTCTACACTCAAAGCAAGAAACACGAACGGAATTTATGGTCCAATAGTTTTAATAAAAGTCTAACAAGAAACTATTGCTGCGTTTTTTAGATTTCTAGGAAACAACGGGGTATATACATGCATTTTAGGGTATGTAACGATTGGTCGACAGAAATGATTAGTCGACAGTAAAGATTGGGTGACAGCACGTTTGATCGACAGTAACGACTGGTCCATATAACGATTAGTCGACATTGGTCGACATAAAGTGGTCAACGGAACTTGGAAAAAATATTTGAATAAGTGCAAACATTTTGGTGGTAAACTGCCCTACCGGAAGATTGCCACATATCTTTCAACAACCCGGAAAATTGCCCCACACAAAAAAATTGCCCCACCGGAAAATTGTCACATGGTTTTCATTAAGGGGAGAAGCACAAATCGCCGTTCGTCCGAGAAACGCTTTTAATGTGGGGCAATTTTCCAGTGGGGCAAGTTTCCGAATTATGAGTGGCAGTTTCCCCAAGGTGCCTATACCTAAAGTGCCCCGGGACCCTTTCGGAAATAACATCGTTCAGAAGGCCCTTTATATAAATTTCACTTAGAGTACAAAAGATGACACGGGGGCCTCTTTGGAAATAATATGTTATAATGCTATACGTTCTGAGGACTACATTTTAAAAGATATTATTTCCAAAAAGAAACGTTACGTTTTGAGAGGTCAGTACGTTCTGAGAGGTATCACTGCGAATGCAAACCATAATCCTCTGGAACAATGGTTTATCTCGACCAATCGTTGTGTCGACCAATCGTGCTGTCGACCAATCGTGCTGTCGACCAGTCGTTACTGTCGACTAGTCCTTACTGTCGACTGATAGTTATGTCGACCAATCCTGCTGTCGACCAATCGTTACTGTCGACTAGTCGTTACGGTCTACTGATCGTTATGTCGACCAATCGTGCTGCCGACCAATCGTTACTGTCGACCAATCGTTATGTCGACCAATCGTGCGACAACTGCATTGTATTGCCGAACGTTGTAGAACGGCACAGCTTTGGCCGAGTGGTCTGAGGCGTGGGTGTCTGATCATTTATTTGAGATGGCCTCGGGTTCGAACCTCGGATGAGGCATGGGTGTTGAATCTCTCTGATGTCGTTAGATCTGTCTTTTCTGTAGAACAAGCGAGTCTAAACTATGGAGGGGTGGCTCCGTGTGTTATTGGAGTTGCTCGTGGTGATTGTTAATCCCCCCCCAAAATAAAAAGTAAGCTGAAGGAGATATAGAGAAATTTCAAGCAACTGGAAGCAGTGTGTCAACCCCGGTGATGCAAAGGTATAAACCAGGGGTTCCCAAACGTTTTGAAACCTCACCGCCCCTTCACATGTGACATTTTTTGTGCGACGTCCATGTACCCAAAATTAAAAGAAAATTGCCCAAATTCGAGTTTGTGGCATTTTTTAAAAAGAAAATAGCCATTTACATTACCAACTTGTATTCAGGCAGATTACATACAGTTTACACACTGAAGACGTTCTTAGCAACGTGCCGTTAAACCGAAATTTAAGTACGTGTCATCATAATTTCTGGACTTGTTCCTTCCCTCTTGTTTGGAATTATTGTGCTTGAAACTTCTTCTACACCAGGTTTTTTTATTTAAAATCTCTCCATTATCATAAACTAACACACACTCACATAGAAATAGCTACGCTCACAGTTATTAAAACACAGCAGCTCAGTTCTAGCGAATGTTTATACACGCTACGTACAGTATGTACGGAATGAAGACTGCGGAGTAAACTTAGATCCCAACAATTCGACGGTATGACGTTATCGCTTGACCCTGCCTGGCGCAGTCCATTTTCAGACTGCAGGGGGAGCAAGATAAGTACGACGTCACGCCAAGTTTTCAAAATCATTAGAGTCCAGAACTCCGATGTGCGCTTTCACAACAAGAAAAATGATGTTTTCTTTTTTCCTTAACATTCTTTCTTTAAAATAAGTACACGTTTTGAAAATTTGCATGTTGCGTTTCACTATAAATTATAAGTTTTAACTTTTCTTTGTCTTCGCTACGCCCCGGACCATGGCCGACGCACAGGTACATGCACTTGGAGTACCACTTTTTCAAAATAAAAATCAACGCTGCCAAAGTTTTTGTACACCCAAAAGAAAATTTTGTACATCTACGGAAGTGTTACTTTTTGCTATCTAAAAGTGGAACTCCAAGTACATGCTAGAGTATACCACTTTTTCAAAATGGAAAATTAATACCGCCAGAGTTTTGTAGTAGTTGTGTACAGTTTTGTACACCCAAAATAAAATTTTGTACACCACCGGAAGAGGTACTTTTTAACTTTTTAAAAGTGGAACTTCAAGTTCATGCTGAGTGCCACTTTTTCAAAATCGAAAATAAATGCTGCCAGAGTATTGTCCTAGTTTTGCACAGTTTTGTACACCTAAAAGAAAATTTTGTACACCACCGGAAGTGGTACTTTTTTACACTTCTTTGTGGCTCTTGAGCAAGTACCTGGAGTGCCACTTTGCCAATATCGAAAATAAGCTCTGCCAGAATGTTGTACTAGTTTTGTACACTACCGGAAGTGGTACTTTTTTACTCTCCTCTGTGGCTCTCGAGCATGTACTTGGAGTGCCACTTTTCCAAAATCGAACATACACACTGCCAGAGTGTTGTACTAGTTTTGTACACCCAAAAGAAAGTTACGTACCCCTCTTTGGTTCTCCAGCATGCTCTTAGAGTGCCATTTTTCGAAATTCGGAAGTAAACATTGCTATCTTTTTCCAGTTGATTACATATTTGTTCTCCTGTGCCTTATACACAGCCAGCTGTTTTCGTGGGCATTATACGTAATTTTCCTTTGTACAAGGTCGCAAATTACCGTGCGGCTGTCTTGTATAAACTAAGAATTTGTAGGAACCTTCATTTTTATAGTAGAGGAAGAAAAGAAGCCGTTATTTATTTGGTTTTTGGCGTAACTAGCACAACTTGTGCCACCCCGGAAAGTTTATTTCAGCACCCATAAGCATAATAATTTTTCCAGAATTTCGAACACTAGGGACGATGTGTATTTAACGGTGTTTGTGTTGGGAGAATGGGGATGTCAGGAAGTTAAGGAGACTGTCTGGAAAAGTAAAGGAAGTACCTAGAGCCCTGTAGTTTTAACTTTTTAAAATAATTTTTGGAACAGAAGTACATAATGAAAGGTTATCAATCAGCCAATCAGATTTAACACGGTGAGGTGACAGATGCATGATCATGAATAGACATTTTATCGCATTGAAACGAATTCGGTAAAATATATTTAAATGTTTAAGATTAACAACTATAAGACTTTAGTGATCGTTATTGGATATGGTTGTATACAAACAGATGCGAGGTTGACAAAATGAATTTGTACAATTTCGCATTTTCAATACACCAAAAAAATAATCTTTACTTTTTAAAAACTTGGGAGTAAATCGGAATGTTATTTTGTTTTATATTCATTCCCCTATTAAACATTCTTTATTAGCATCGCTCTTTTCAAAGCAAATTCTTTACAAGTAGATTTTTCAATAGTATTGAGTGAACTATTCATTAATCTTTGCTTGTTTAAAATTTCTCAAAAGTCAGGAAAAAAACATAACTGTGAACGTTATTAAGTTTTTAGTTGCACCATCTCTTTCATGGCTGAACAACAACAACAACAAAACGTCCGCCCCATGTCAAAAGAAGCTGTAGCTTGCCTAACAGTACGTTTTATTCAGTGCAACGATTGCGAAATAATTTTTTCATCCAAACCGAAAATAAATAACATACCCTTCTCTGATGGGATCAAGGTTCAACTTTGGCTACACAAAAAACTCAGCAACGCTGTCTCGATTCTCTCAAACTTGTAATATACCGGTTACGTATACGTAAATGAATCAAGGAACTGCGTGTTTGTGATAATCTGAAATTTAAAATTTTATGCACATCGAAAAAGCGTATAGAGTAATTAATTACAATTTATCGAATTGGAAAAGCTTAGATATCGGGACTAACGCAGAATTACGTATAAATGTCAAAAAATATAACTGGAATACGTATAATCGAAGTGTCACTGAATATCCCTTTATTTCTACAAAGCAATGCTTAATTTTAAAATTTTTGTTTAAACTGAAAACTACTAGATTGAAATAACATTGCGCAGAAATTAAAATTGCTTGATTTTCAGTCTGTGACGTATACCTCTAACTTAACCCTCCTTTCGACTGCTTTCTTAGAAAAGTGTCGTTGCTTCTGAACTAAACATTTTTCCACTGAACAGTTCGTTACTTCTCTAAACAGCTTGTACATTTAAGCAACACTGACAGTGAGTCTCAGCAAAATATATATAGACTACGTTGATTGAAAATGATGGGAGAGTGGTGTGGAGAGAGAGAGAGAGAGAGAGAGAGAGAGAGAGAGAGAGAGAGAGATCGCAAGTAATTGTGGGGAATTGATGTAAAGGAAGAGCTTGAAGCGAATACGTATTGTTGCTATATGATTGATATCTATGTCGATCTAAGAGCTATCTTCTGTCAAATGATAAATCACAACGTGACGATTTTTTATATGGATGATATTCGAACTTTCATTGAGTGAAAAATTAAGAGCAAGGCGATCTTAAACATAAATCTTTTTGCTCATTCCTTCAATCTCGCCGTTTGGCTAATGAGTTATACAAAAGTGTGTTTTATATGCAACAAACTAGGAACATTAATAAAATTAGTTAACCATTTAAACTACAGCTTCGAAAAGCAAAAATTCTGCAATTTATTAATGCAGTCATAGGGGTATCCACAACTAAAGATAGCCGTTTTACAATCTCAAAATGTACAAATATGTAATACAAGAAAATAGATAAGTCAGGTGCAAAAAACTTCAGTAAGGCAAAAATTAGAAATTAAGAACGGTGATCTGCTTACACATACTCAGAGATCAAATTGTTACCACTGAGGAATATTATAAAATTATTTCTTATATTTCAAAATGGAGCACGTTTCTCTCACTTACAAAACACGACAAAACTAGTAGAAAACGCGTGTGAATATTTCAGGTTTGTGGAATGGTACAAGAAATGCATGTCTGGTACTGAACTAAGACGGATGAAAAGTACCACATCAGGTGAAATACAAGATTTCATTTTTAGCAGGAAGAAAAAACGACCTTTTATATTTTGGACTGCAAGTACATGTTTAGCGGTGCACCAAGTAGAAAAGTACAATTCTGTTCAGGAAAATAATTTAAATTTTCACGGCAGAACACAATACAAAACGTTAATGGTGTCTATTTTCATTTTTGGAGAAACTTTTTCTACGATGACTTTCTAGGAAAACAAATGCTAGTTTGCTTAGAGGTAGTAAGTGAACGGTTCCCTTTCGGTGGTGTACAAAACCGTACAAAACTTGTACAGCACTCTGGCAGTGTTCCTTTTCGATTTTAGAAAAAGGACAAAAGCGCATGCCGGAGAGCCACTAAGGAGAGGTGAAAAGAACCTCCTCCGGCACAATACAAATTTTCGTTAGGATGCAAACACCCTGGCAGTGTTTATTTTCGAGTTTAAAAAAGTGACACTAAGAGTACACGCTGGTGAGACAATAATAACCACTTTCGATGGTGTACAAAATTTTCTTATGGACATACAAAACTTTACAAAACTACGACAACATTCTGGCAGTGTTCATTTTCGATTTTGGAAAAGTGGCACTCCAAGTACCTGCTCGAGAACAAACTACAAAGGAGATTCTAAAAGTACCACTTCCGGTGGTGTACAACGTTTTCTTTTGGGTGTACAAAACTGCACAAAACTAGGACAACACTATGGCAGTATTTATTTTCGATTTTGAAAAAACGGCACTCAGCATGTACTTGGAGTGCCACTTTTAGAAAGCCAAAAAGTAGCACTTTCGGTGGTGTACACAATTTTCTTTTGGGTGTACAAAACTGTAAAAAACTAGCATAAAACTCTGGCAGTATTTATTTTCGATTTTGAAGAAGTGGCACTCCAGCAAGTACTTGGAGTGCCACTTTTAAAAGAGAGCCGAAAAGTACCACTTCCGTTGGTGTACAAAACTAGTACAAAACTTTGGAAGCGTTGATTTTTTATTTTGGAAAAGTGGCACACCAAGTACATGTACCTCCGACGCACAGATTGGGAACCTCTGGTCTAAACCAAAGCCGTCTCCAGTATCAGAGGCCTTAATCCGCGATCCATGACGTCACCATCAGGGTCTTAACAAACACTGCCGTGACTGCCATCTTAGCTAGCAATGAGGTTACTGCGAGGCGGTATCAGCATTCTAATTTTTCGTAACTTCGTAATATCGACGAAACAAAGTTATGACACTTGGTAAATACAAACCATTTGCCAAAAATCAAAAATGCAAACCATTTGGTGAAAATCAAAATGCAAACCATTTGGTGAAAATCAAAATGCAAACACATTATGAGACACGGGAACGACGAATTTAGTGATTATTTCATATCTACAAACTAATTCAGATATAAAAGAACTTTAACTTTTACTTTTTACATAAATGGGTTGGTACTTTGCACAAATTCGTCGGTATTGCGCAAGGTAAGCTACCTTAGGTATTACCTAGGCACCATGTATTTTTTTAAACCAATTGCATTCTACCCAAATAAGTTAAGCAGAAAAAAAAAGGCGGAACTTAAAAACTTTATCTCATAAATTATTGTAATTAAGAAACATTTCCACGCATGACATTAAAACTGTCGTTTGATTCTTTCAGCAACATAATGTGTGACTGATAGATAATTTTTTTTGTATTTCAACATGACGTCGGAAAAGTACACATCTAGAGCATCGAAATACGAACTAATTGAGACCACTTGTAATTCGGATTTTCGGATTGTCAAACATGTAAAGAAATACAAATACTCTAACATATTTATATTATATTATCCAAATGCATGTACCAAAAATAAGCAACTGTATACAAAGAAGTTTACATAAGACAAGATTATTTTTGTTATTATGCAATACAAAACAAATTTAGCATTTTTACTACTGCTGTGAAATTTTTAAAAACAAAGTGTGAAATTCCAAAACTTACCAATCATAACACATTTGAACAACATATTTACACTGGATTAAAAAAGAAGTGCTTAAAAAGAGTTCACGCAATTTTTTTTTATAGAAAAAAATAAGCACGAATTTTTTGTTGCCCCATTGCCGAATTTTGCTTTTTTTGCTGTTAAATATCTGATTCTTTTCCATAAGAGAAGTTGAGTTGAACAGCACTCAGTTTGTTGTTCAAATCAAACCATGGCAGTGTCCAATGCAGTGAACGCTTCAGCATGAGTTGGACCTGTGCTTTATGCTGTGTGCAGGAGGAATAACTTTCCTCCCGGCTCACAGTGAAAAATGGGGCTGAGAGATGAAAAAGGGTGGTACTTCCATGGTAATGGGTCGTAAAATCTTAGAAGGCAACTAGTGACTGCGGAAATTTTCGCCATTTGTCTCTGAGTTTCAGAAGTCACCTCCACCTTCGACACGTCGCCCCCACAGTGCTTGCACCCCCAAAATTAGGCGATTCCATTATCATCAAGTGCAAAGTTAAAATGAATGGATCATACTTAAACTTCCCACCACCTATAACGTAAGCTTTTTTCGTGGGCGAGATTGGTGTTACCCTACACTGTTAAAAATTCTGAGGTAGTTTGCACCAAAAAGTGGTGCTATGCCAGCTGTACCACTTTCTGAGAAAAGATACACCATTTTGTGGTGCAAACAAAACCCAACAACATGGTACTACCTTGTACCATAATGTGGTGCAACCTCGTTCTGTAACGTTGTGCAAAGTTACATCATGTTGTTGGGTTTTGTTTGCACCACACAATGGTGTTTCTTTTCTCAGAAAGTGGTGCAGCTGGTGTAGCACCACTTTTTGGTGCAACCTACCACAAAAGTTTTAACAAAGTATGTCTAAAACCATCGCTAAGGAAATGTTTGTCTAAATTAGAATACGATGCACTAGTTTACAGTCAGACGAAACATAAACAGAAGTCAACTTACGATAACCTTTTATTGATCCGGCAAATTGAAGGCATCCACAAAATAGTCACATATAATATCGTATCATCTAGTTTTTACACAAATCGAACATCTCCACACACACACATACACTTAGCAACTGCTGTATCGTCTTTTTATCTATCGTTCTTATCACATTCATACGTCACCTTCTCTGACCTCAAAAGTCTTGCCAACCTCATTCATGTGTGTGAGAGAGAGAGAGAGAAGATATAACGTTAAGTTTGGAAAGTATAAAAGAGAACAAATTCGAATTTGCATAGGAAAAGGAACTAAAAATGAAAGTTAAATTAGAATATACGTCACACAGCACAAAAAAAGCTGGGAAGCTTGTTCGGATGTTTGACGTTTCGGATTTGTGATGTTCGGATTTTTGGCGCTATACTGTACTTCATACAAAATAGAGAAACAGCAATGGACAAAATACAACGAATGATTCATGAAGCGTTGCTCAAGCCTAGTGATTCATGAAACGTTGCTTGAACAGACTTAGTGTCTCGCGAACTATTATGTTTTCAATATAATAGTGGAGTTCGTCAATTCATAAGAAATGTAAAATTGAAATTAATAACTTCTCTTCTAATCCTCGTAAACCTCATCAATTCTTCAGCACTCTCACTACGATACACACAACGAGCAAACAGACCGTTTCTCTGTTTCAATCGTAGCGGGTTTGATCATTGCAGTAAGGTTTGCTTTGACCCGGTTGCTGGCATCACAAATGGGAAAATGACGTAGGCTTAGGCCTCTAGTACTCGAGACGGCTTTGTCAAAGCGCTAACTTCCGAACATTCGTCTGAGACTGATCCGTGTTCGAATACCGCTGGTTAAAAGTAGCTTCAAGCAACGTTTCATGAATCACTAGGCTTGAGCAACGTTTCATGAATCATTCGTCATTTTTTGTCCAGTGCTGTTCCTTTATTTTGCATGAAATAGAGTATAGCGCAAAAGATTCGTCAAAAATCCGAACAAGCTCCCCACCTTTTTTTTTTTTTTTTTTTTTTTTTTTTTTTTTTTGGTGGTGGAAAGTTCGAGTATGGTCCATTCATTTTAACTTCGCACTTGATGATAATTGAATCTCTTAATTTTGTGGGTGCAAGCATTTTGGGGATGACGTTTCGAAGGTGCAGGTGACTTCTGATACTCAGAGACAAATGGCGAAAATTTCTCCATTCACTTGTTCTCTACGGGGCTAAGATTTTACGATTCATCCTGCACTCAGCATAAAGCACAGGTCCTATTCATGCTGAAGCATTCCCTGCATTGAAGACTGCCTTGGTTTGGTTTGAACAACAAACTGAGTGCTGTTCAACTCAACTTCTCTTATTGAAAAGAATCATAGATTTAACAGCAAAAAAGCAAAGTTCGAAAATGGTGCAACAAACAATTAGTGATTATATACTCGAGACGGCTTTGTCAAAGCGCTAACTTCCGAACTTTCGTCTGAGATGGGTCCGGGATCGAATCCTGGTGAGGCATGGTTCTGTCTCGAATCATGCTTTACCGAGATTCGAACCCGGACCCGTAGTCTCTCTCTCTTCCCTTGGGTTTATCTCTCTCTCTCTCTCTCTCTCTCTCTCTCTCTCTTTCGGCATTGGTTCTCCCCCTTTCCTTCAACCAGTGGCCATACATTAGGGACGGGTGACTGCTTATAGTCCATCGAGTTGTTCACGGTGGTTGTTAATCCACCAAACGAAAAAAAAAAGCAATGTGTAAAAATGCATAATTAAAATAAAGTGAAAAAACCACAAATATAGCAAAATGGCTCCTTGGCATGAGTGGTCACAGGAACAGATTCCGGAAGGTTGTCATAGTTCGGATTGTCGCGCACAGAAGTCAAAATAACTTAAAAACATGCTGTTTTTGGCACGATATTATACTTGCAGATAAAGTAATCTAAAAGTGGTGAAATACCTTTAAACATTATAAACATAGAAGTTAATATATATATATAATATGGGAGACTGAGGGCCAAGATTTAAGTTGTGGAGTCATTTTGGAGGGGTTTGGCCATAACTCACCACGCTGGCCAAGCGGGTTGGTGAGTGTGGGATAGAATTTCCTCTAATCCCGATGGTATAGTTATACCGCTATGGGCGGTCGTCAGAGCCCCTTTAGTGGGAACAGGATGCACCACGAGAAGGCGGGGTTGACATTTGTCAAGGAGAGGCTGTGATGTTACGCATCACCTGACCTTACATATGGTGCAGAGACGTGGACCTTAACTAAAAGAGACATACAAAGGCTGCAGACAACTCAAAGAGGCATGGAGAGGTGCATACTTGGTGTAACCAGGAGAGATAAGAAGAGGAACTCGTGGATCCGAAAAATGACAAGAGTGGAAGACATCATGATCAGAGTTAAATCCCTGAAATGGCAATGGGCTGGACATACTGCCAGAAGGACAGATCATCGATGGACAGCCAAAATTTTAGATTGGATTCCAAGGGACAGGAAAAGACCCAGAAGAAGACCACATGGGAGATGGGTGGATGAAATTCGAAAGTATGCAGGGGTGACATGGAGGAGACTGGCACAAGACAGACCGTTGTGGAGGAAACTTGGGGAGACCTTCGTCCAGCAGTGGATTGATATATGGTTGACAATGATGATGATGATGATGATGATATATATATGGGATGTAAGGTCAGGTGATTCGTAACATCACAGCCTCTCCTTGACAAATGTCAACCCCGCCTTCTCGTGGTACATCCTGTTCCCACTAAAGGGGCTCTGACGACCGCCAATAGCGGTATAACTATACCATCGGGATTAGAGGAAATTCTATCCCACACTCACCAACCCGCTTGGCCAGCGTGGTGAGTTACGGCCAAACCCCTCCAAAATGATTCCACAACTTAAATCTTGGCCCTCAGTCTCCGGCAGCTGGAATGTACCTGGCCAAGGCAGCGGCCAGTGCGACATGAAGGCAGAGGGTGCTAAGAATCCCCGGAGGACCGGACTAGGCTGCCATCTGATGCTGACCTTGGCTACGTACAACGGACGATCCCTATCTTCTGATTCAAGGCTTCTTGAATTGGAAGAGGAACTACAAAGGATCAAGTGGGACATCGTGGGGCTAAGTGAGGTAAGGAGAAAAGGAGAAGATCTCATCGAACTGAAAAGTGGACATCTCTTCTACTATCGTGGGACAGATACTGGCAGAACTAGTGGTGTTGGATTTATAATAAACAAGAAACTGAAGGATAAAGTTGTAGAAGTTGAAAGTTCCTCTGACAGAGCTGCACGACTCGTTATCCAACTCTCGAAAAGATACCAGGCTCAGATTATTCAAACTTATGCACCCACCACAAAGTCATCCTGAAGAAGAAATTGAAGAATTTTATGAGGAAATTCGTCATCTAAATAATAAAGGTAAGCAGCACTTGAAAATAATTATAGGAGATTTCAATGCAAAAATAGGGCAACGGCAACAGAATGAAACTTCAGTAGGTAAATTCGGTCACGGCAACAGAAACCAGCGTGGAAATACTCTCGTTGAGTTTGCAGAGGCAGAAGGGTTTTTCATCTTGAACTCCTTTTTCAAGAAAAAGCCACACAGGAAATGGACATGGAGACATCCAAATGGGACGACAAGTGAAATTGATTTTATTATGTGTAACAAAAAATTCGTCATAGAAGACTGCAGTGTGCTAAACAAGTTCAACACAGGTAGTGACCATAGATTGGTGAGATGTAAGATGCACCTCAACACCAAACTTGAACGTGGCAAGCTCATAAGACAAACAAAATCTATTGACATAACCAACCTTAAAAAACACCATAATACCTTCAAGTTGGAACTGAAGAACAGGTTCTCTGCTTTAGAAGGCCTAACATCGGAAGAAGTGGACATCTCTGAAGTTAGCAGAAAAGTAACCAAAGCTCTTATGGAAACAGCAACAAAATTAGCTGGGTCTAAGAACAAGTTGCATGTAAACAAATTATCAGGAAAAACCAAAATGTTGATGCAAAAAAGAAGAGAGATTAGGACAACTAAAGAAGATGTGACTTCCAAAGTGGAATATATAGAGCTATGCAAGACAGTAAGAAAAAGTATCACTGAAGACGTAAGAAAATTCAACTGTGAACTAGTGAGGAAAGCAATTGAAAACAACCAAAGCCTAAAGATAGCAAAGGGACATCTCAGTAAGGGAAGAAAACAGATTATGGCACTGAGAAAAGAAGATGGTTCTGTAACAAGAAATAGAGGTGAAATTTTGACAAGAGTGAAAGATTTCTACTCCAAATTATATGAAAGGGATGATACATGCACTCCAGACATCATGAAAGATACCAGTACCAGAGTTCCTCCAGTCCTTCCAGCAGAAGTTGCACATGCAATCAAGAACATGAAGCGGGGAAAAGCTCCAGGAGAAGATGGAATTACTGTAGACATCATACAAGAAGCAAGTGGAGAAATTGAAACAGTACTCGCCCAAATTTTCACTCGATGCCTTAATGAAGGGAAGATTCCTGAGGATTGGAACACCGCTACAATGATCCTGCTACATAAGAAAGGTGACATTGAGGATCTTGGAAACTACAGACCTATCAGCCTCCTATCAGTAGTTTATAAAATCTTCACTAAAGTTCTTTCACACCGCTTGAAGGTAACACTGGACATGGCTCAACCGAGAGAACAAGCTGGATTCAGGAGTGGCTACAGCACAATAGATCATATCCACGTACTGAGAGAACTGATTGAAAGAGCGAGGGAATATGAACTTCCATTGTGCATGGCTTTTATCGATTATGAAAAAGCCTTTGATTCGGTGAAACCATCAGCAGTTACAATGGCTCTGAAAACCTGCGGTATTGAAGATGCATACATTAATATTACTAATAACATCTATGAAAATGCAAGTGCAAAGATTCGGCTGTTTGAAAATACAACACACATAAAAATTGGAAAGGGAGTGAGACAAGGTGACACCATATCTCCGAAGCTCTTTAATGCCACATTGGAGGGTCTTTTTCAGTCGCTGAGCTGGGAAAACAAAGGGATAAAGATTAATGGAGATTATCTAACCCACCTTCGTTTTGCTGATGACGTAGTCATTTTTGCAACTATCCCATCAGAGCTGCAGAGTATGATCCAGGAACTTGCTGACAAGAGTAAAGAAGTGGGATTAAAAATGAACTTTCAGAAGACAAAAGTGATGTTCAATGCTTTTACAAGAAATGAAGATTTATTGATTGATGGAGAAAAGCTGGAGATAACAGACACGTACGTTTATCTTGGACAGCAGATATCAAGTGAGGGTCACATTGGTGAAGAAATTAATCGGCGTACAAAACTTGCCTGGAGAGCTTTTGGAAGAAACAGCATAATTTTCAAGAGCAATATGCCATTATGTCTTAAAAGAAAAGTGTTTGATCAATGCATCCGTCCAGTGCCTACGTATGGTGCAGAGACGTGGACCTTAACTAAAAGAGATATACAAAGACTGCAGACAACTCAAAGCAGCATGGAGAGGTGCATGCTTCGTGTAACCAGGAGAGATAAGAAGAGGAACTCGTGGATCCGAAAAATGACAAGAGTGGAAGACATCATGATCAGAGTTAAATCCCTGAAATGGCAATGGGCTGGACATACTGCCAGAAGGACAGATCATCGATGGACAGCCGAAATTTTAGATTGGATTCCAAGGGACAGGAAAAGACCCAGAAGAAGACCACATGGGAGATATGTGGATGAAATTCGAAAGTATGCAGGGGTGACATGGAGGAGACTGGCACAAGACAGACCGTTGTGGAGGAAACTTGGGGAGATCTTCGTCCAGCAGTGGATTGATAATGGTTGACAATGATGATGATGATGATGATATATAATATATACATGTATATATATAGCGTTAAAAACAACATAAGACCTTTTGACCCTCTCACAAGGATCATCATCAGATGGACGTACTACCCAACAACGCATGTCTTATATACCGTAAAACATGATGCCACAGCTAAAAACCGAAAAACTAAATAAATTGAACAGTACATTCCCAAATTCCAGGGAGACGATGCATATATTAAGGCAAAAAGTAGACTGGTCAAACACCAATAAAGTAATGTACCCATGTTACGTAGAATTAGAGTTCAATACCATCTTCCAAGCTGGAGATATAAGATAAGGAGGTTCATCGTTGCAACTTGATTGTTGAAAGGAATAAATAAATAGGCTTTCCGTGAAGAGGCAGTCAAACTTCGAAGAGGGGGTGTTCAAAACTGTGGTGTCTTTCTAAACGGGAAAATAGGTTCCATTAGCAGCACATCTTGAAAGAGCCGTAGAAGTAGAACTAACTTTAACGCTGTATCTATGTTCGTTGATACGGGTTCTTAATTTCCTAAATAAATAATATCCGCGTCATTTTGGTCCACCGCTTTAAGCGGTACACAGTAAACCCGAAATTTATCCCATACGTTCACTGGATATCTGTCACTTTTAGCACACGAAAAAAATGTTCGAAGCTTTTTGGCCAAAATCCAAGTTGTATTTGACACAAATGTTCCTCAAGTTCAAAGCGAGTGGAGGGGAAAAGCTCTGGGACCCCACAAACTTCAGTTTGGCTGTGTCGACAGTCAAGGTCGAAAGTGTTCATCTGCTAAATTTACGGATGATTCAAAAGACGGTGGAGAGAGGTTATCCACAATGTAGAAAATTGGCTTGAGTTCCTTCGAACGAATTTTTCTACTGGACGAATGGAAGAAGGCCCGTCTGACTAAAAATTGGATGGTAGAAAGTTTATAACCTTTTGGGTGGGCTGATGCGAAAGGAATAATGGAACAACTCGAAGTAGGCTTACGATACACTGAGAAACTGATTGCGTTGGAATTAGGTACGTGAGACAATGTAAAATTTGAGAAAGTGAGGACTGTTACTATAACACAACCAGCTCTAAAATTGCACTGAGCGATGTGTTTGTACTAAGGCGGTGGCCAACCTATAATCAGTTGCCTCAAATTAGGGACGGACGACTGCTTACAGGGTGAATACAAAATCTCCAAAACGAAACTCGTATGGGAAATTACATGATGAAGGGAAATCGCTATTTGCAGAAACGTTCTAAATTTTCTACAGCTGGACGTACTACTAAAGAAACAAAGTGAAGTTTCACAACAAAAATATTAAACCAAACATTGAGAGATAGAAAACTTTCCTCTGTAGAAAGACTTACACAACATACGTCCAATAAGTTCCAGGACTGACCGCATAACTGATTTAACAGTAGTGGAATAAAAATATCACGTAAATAAAGATATCAGCAGTCTTTGGCCAATCAGAAAACAGCTAGAAATTGGTTTATACTGGTACCGACAGGAGGCAAACGGGCATTAAGGGGGTCATACCAAACGTTCTCGTCCCATTTTACTTTATCAATGGAAAAACAGACAGATCAGTTTTTGTTGAAAACTTCATAAATCAGCAACTGAAACTTACAAAATGTTAAAAGAAGCGTATCGAGACACAACATTATCTCCAGCAGAGTTTTCGAATGGTATGCACGGTGTCGTGACGGGCGGAATACTTTAATGATGAGACCCACTCAATATCAACCAAGAAAGCCCGTATGCAACCATCAAAGACAAAGACGATGCTGATAGCCTTTTTTCGATTCCAAATGTATAGTTGACAAGGAATTCGTACCAGTGCGTTAAACGGTAAATCAAGAATCCTACAAGCAACTCGTAGGGTGCTTACGCAGCAGTATTCGTCGCCGTCGTCCCCAGTTATGGGAATCCGGAAATTGCTTCTTGCTCCATGATAACACAAGACCACATGTCAAGTTGTCAGTCCAACATTTCCTGACTCGCCATTAAACACCGGGATGTCACATGCGACATATTCCTCTGAATTATAGCCCTGCGGATTGTTCCTGTTCCCCAGGATATAGCAAGTAATAAAAGGACAGTATCACGCAGATAGTACAATTACCGAAGCAGCCGGAACAAAACAACTTGCAGACATCCCGGAAAGTGCCTTCCAGAACTGTTTTCAGGATCTTCAGAAACTCTTGAAACTGTGTGCTTAATCAGAAGGGAAGCATATTGAAGGTGGCCATCATTAATTGTGAGTATGTCTCTCGTTTACGCTTTCCAACCGTAGGTTGAAGAAGCTTATATACTCCAGCTTTGTCAGGCTGTCTGTCTGCGCGATAACTCGCGTAAAAAGGGTACGATTTCGATGAAATTTTAGGATGTGGTAGGGGACAACCTGCCGACGAACCCTATTGAAAATGGGCGAAATGGGGTCAAAAGTCAAGACATAGGAGCGGAATTCTTTCCATCGCCCTTATGCGTCATAACTTACGAAAAAATGCTTCGATTCCGACAAAACGTTATCATGTTGTTTCGGAGGTATACTGAACCGGTTCTGTTGAATATAATTGAAATGGGGTCAAAGGTCAGGGCACAGGAGAGATATTTATCCCACAAGTATTATCCTCATAACTTGACTAAAAATGCTTCGATTGCGACAAAACTTTATTATGTTGTTCCGGATGTACACTGAACCAATTCTGTTTAATATAATCGAAATTGGGTCAGAGGCTATGGACCAGGAGCGAGATTTATTTCACAGCTATTATCCCCGTAACTTGAGCAATGATTTCTGGTGTGCTGGAAAGCGTATCATAATCAATGCATTGCATGATTTTACTAACTTGTTTATATTCTTTATTGGGTAATTTTTGGAACTTTTTGGAGGTAGGTTGTACATGTTGGAGATGTATATTAGATCAAAAAGCCCTGAGTTACACCATACTGCAACTTAGCTTAACCTTCTGACTCGCTGACACCACTTTATATAACAGTAATCTCAATCCTTCTATATACTTAAGTAGCGATTTATTAGGAACATCTAACAGTTAGAAGACACGTGCCTCCCTCACCTACGTAGCAACTACGAGGTTGAGATGAATTTATTTACAGCTCAATGCAAAGGATTCCGTCGTGTACGAAGAGTAGAAAGCGGCCGTATTGGTTGGACTCTAGATTTAAACGACTTTGAATGATGCATGATACTGGGCGGATGGGAGCAAGAATCTTAGAAATTGCACACCTTCTCGGCTATGCAGGGACAAATATTGTGTACGATGACTGCTGTACAAACTACAAAGCAAACTGTGATCAGTCCTCCTCTGAGGGGAAACGGCTGGTCGATGTTCGTGAGCGACAGCAGTTGGACAGGATTGTGTGTGATAACAGACTAGCACATTTGTATCACGTAACCGCGCTGCGAAACTGCAATATTGAGAGGAGAATTTCAACACATATAAGCCGCCGTACATTGTCGTGAATCGGCTATAACAGAGGACGTCTTCTTCTTATGCCCATTGTCTCTCCTAAAACCGTCAAATGTTTCTTCAGTGGGCATGGGTGCACCAAAACTAGAACCTTGAGGCCCTGAAAAAACGTCGTGTTGTCCGATGAATCACTTTCTCCGGTAATACAAGCCGATGGGTATGACAGAATGTTGCACCAACATCACGAATCGATGGGTCTCAGCTGCCAATGTTTACCTGTACAAGCTGATGAAGTTAGTGTAATGACGTGAGACCTGTTTTCATAGCTGGCATTAGGCTCCCTAATACACCTGGTACTAGCGCTGCTCCGGCGGCGCAGTGGTCTAAGCGATGGCCGCTGATCATTCGTCCATAAGGGGTCCGGGTTCGAATCCCGGTGAGGCATGGATGTTGTGTTTGTCGTACGGCACTGGCTCTCTCCCTTCCCTGGAACCAGTGACCCTAAATTAGGGATAGGCGACTGCTCTTATAACCCACTGAGTTGCTCACGGTGGTCGTTAAACCTCCAATCAAAAAAAAAAAAAAACGATACTTCCAGTAGGACAATGTCCCCATACCACTAGGCTCGTATCGTCACACAGCGATTCCAGTAGAACGCCTGTGACTTCAAACTTTTAAAATGGCCCTCACACTTCCCAGATCTTACACAAATTGAGCACCTGTGGGATGAAACTGAGAGAACCATTCGAAACAGAGATTGTGTTTACCTTAATATCTCCTACATCCTTTTCATGCAACTTATGTTCAAATAGTCACGTTTTAAAATAGGTCGTCCTAATAATTCACTATGTGTGTGTGTTTGGTGTGCATTAAGTCATGGGGGTCAAAACCGAGCTGAAAAAAGACAAAACTTTGGAAAGTCGTTGGGTTTTTCGGCAAGTTGGGTATACATTTTTCCCCGTTGCCCTGTGGTCCTTATTTTATAACCAAAAATAATTTTATACGAGGGTCATAACAAGCGTTCTGCACACGTTACAATAAAATGGAAGCAGGTAATGCAATAGGGAAAATGATTGCGTCATGTCAAGGTCAGACTCTTAACAACGTAGTAGCGTCAGAACGACGCGCTGTGTTGAAGTGTGCAGCTCCTCAAGTCAAGTCCCAGTATTAGACCAGCGCTCGTACGTGAAAATAGAAACTCTGCGGGGAAAAACTCTGACACAGATCCACGCAGCCTGGCAAGGAGCTCGTGGGAAAGGAACTCTTGATCGAAGCACAATTTCTCGCTGGGCATCGCGCTTTCGGGAGGGCCGAAGCAGCATCGAAGATGATCACCTCTCAGGCCGACATCAAATTGCAACAGACAAAACATCTGTCACCATTGTTGTAACGCTTCTCGAAGAGAATCGCCGTTTGACAGTCCAAGCGATTGCTCTTCAGGTAAATTTGTCCACCATGTCTGTTCGCCAGATTTTGACCGAATCACTGAGAAAAGGGAAAATCGCCGCTTTGGGTGCCGCATCAACTCACCCCCGAGCAGAAGGCAGCCAGAGTGAGCATCGCACAGGATCACCTCCACAAGTTCGAAAGGAAGGGCGACACCTTCCCAAACAGAATTGTAGCAATTGATGAGGCTTGGACTGATGGTTTTGAGCCAGAACTGAATCACAATCAGCGGAATGGAGGCATTCATGTTCCCCACGCCCTTCAACGTGTCGTCGGCAACAATCCATAGTGAAGCAAATGATCATTTTTCCGTATGATGCCCAGGGTGTTGTGGTCTCTGAGTGCCAGTATGGCAAAATGTCAGCGCACAATAATATCGTGACTTTCTGACGACAAAGGTGAAACCGAAAATTCGTCAAAATCGCCCCAACTTGTTGGAAGCGGGAGCTATCTTGCTGCATAACATTGTACTGTGTCATGGTACAGCGTCTGTACGCGGACGTTTGTCGAAATATGGCTGGGAAACATTAGACCACTCAACGTACAGCCCTGCTCTCAGTCCACCCGACTTTGACCTTTTTCCAAAGTTAAAAAATCGGCTACATGACATCCGCTGTGAATCGCTGGGCTAACTGTCATTGGATGTGACCGAGTAATACGACAGCTGGACAAAAATGGCGTACTACGGGGCATCCAGGACATACCTCACCACTGGCAACGAGAAGAAGTTAAGGCTCAGCGAGACGTAACTAGCGCAGCCATGTCTTCTGGGAAAACATGCAGTGCACAGAAGCCAACATACAGGCTGATCGGCTGATGCCGGAGCAGACTGCGCATGCGTATTTTTGTTGACTTCAATTCTTTGGGTACAGAACATTCAGCCGTCAGCCGAGCTACTCAGACTCGCAGCACGTGATTGTAACCTTCTTGGTAGCATAATCGCTTTACAAATCGGATATGTTAGTTTTGTTACGCCAACCAGGTTAGTTAAGGCTTTTGTTTGTTCTTCAGTTTTTTCAGAAATATTTTCGGTAATGCCAACTACTAGGGAATGTCTGTATTTTGTACGGATCCTTAGGCCTAACTGTAATATTTGCTGAAATTTAATTTAAGTAGTAATACTAATGTTATTGCATATTTTTCTCACCAAAATAAGGAATGGGCGGAATATCAAAAAACAGCAACAACAACAACAAAAAACTGCTCTAAGCAAATAGTCATCAGATCAAAGGAAACCATCGTGGATCAAAGAAAAGCTTCACTGCCGTAGTTCCCTCCTAAGGTGTTTTGCTCCTGAATGTTAACTTTCCCGCAGAGCATATTATCTTTTGTGATGTGGTGGTGCTCTTGCCGCCTGTTTCACGTTATGTCTATGAGAGTTGACATTCTTAAAGCCTTAGATATTCTTTGCCACTGGAAAGCTGTCATTAGCAGCGGAGAGAAGTACATTGAATGGCAATGAGGTAAGTTTTGTTCGTTACTTCACACTTTTCTCAAAAATGGACACTGTGAAGAACTTTTGTTATGACACCCGTATCTAACAGCACTGATTTTGCATGTATTACTCATCCACTGGGAGAAGTCGAATTTTGTATGACACATTGCTGCATATATATATGCCAAATTCTGTCGTATAGTTCATACATAGGGAAATCAAACTTGGAATCGGAATGGTTCTAAAGTGGCATGACTTCTTTTCATTTCAGTGCTTCTATCTGGCCGGGCTTATGAAACGTTTTGCAGTTCTTAATTTTGACTTGCAAACGAATCTACAAACGAGGAAGAAATAAAATTCACGCCGGGCGCTCTCAAAAACAGTAAGGAAGTTTAATAACTTCTCAGCGAAAAGTAAATAATAAACGGGAATCTAATGTTTTGTTAACATCGGCGGGGGCTACTTTTCTTATTCACTAAGATAAGAAAGAGAAAATAGAAAGCATATAATCCGGTTCTTTTCTAGGGAACTGATGCGTTGGTGTTTAGGAACGTGTGTAAAATACAGCAATGAAGATTTTCTTTTTCGTAAATCTGTTTAACCATTTTAATTCAAAAGTTTTTTCTCTAATGTAATGACTCAAACTAAACTGGGGAACCCAAGGCACAAACTTAATTAAAGAAACTTGTTACTTCTTAAACGTTGTGTCTCTAGAAAAGTAGAGTCAAAGCCTAAAAGCAACACTTCACAGGATGTTAAAATATCTAACTGTAACAAAATACAAGTAAAATGCTGCTAATGCTTAGAAATCAACACCTCAACTATCATTCATTGAATTTCAAAGAATATATGCATTCATTATCACAGTGGTGAATGAATACCTATCACATCAAATCAGTCTTCAAGCGATGAAAATGTAATTTATTACCATCACAAAATGTAAATTATCATATGAAGTCAAATTTCAAGGGAAAGACTGTTTCACTGTCATATGAAATACAATTTCTGGAATGAAACTATCTCACATGATAGTGAGTCACATATCAAGGATGGATAGTATCACTATCATTATAAATCGAATTTCAAGGAATTAGATTATCACCCATGATTTTAAGCCAAACTTCACAGTCTCTCCATCATTCATAAGCTATCATTTCACAGAATGAGATTCACTCACCATCACACATATGCTATCATTTCAAGGAATGAGATTCATTCCCTATCATGCATAATTTATCATTTCAAGGAATGAGATGCATGCACCAACACAATGGTAATCTATCAAATTAAATTAAATTTGAAGGAATAAAACTGTATCATCATTACAAAGATGAACTTTCACATTAAGTCAGATTTAAAGGAAAAAGATTGCATCACCATTAAATTTAATCAAATTTCAAAGAATGAGAACAATCTTATTTGATATTAAGTCAAGCTTTAAGGAGCTTCCCTGGTGACGCAGTGATCTAAGCACTGGGTTACAACAGTCTGTCGAGAAAAGGTATAGTGAAACAAAACGGGTACATTTCGGATTGTGGTAAAAACAGAGGTGTATATCTTATTGAATGCTATCTGATGCCATTTGAGGAAACAATAATGGAGGAGAGATTAAGAGAAATATTAAAAAAATAATTATCAGTCGGTCTTGTTGAAGGAAGAACGCAGTGGTCTAAGTGATGGCTTCTGATCGTTCGTCCGAGATGGGTCCGGGTTCGAATCCCAGTGAGGCATGGATGTTGTGTTTTTCTTACGGTGCTGGCTCTCTCCCTTACCTGAAGTCAGTGGCCCTAAATTAGGGTCGGGCGACTGCTTGTAGCCCACTGAGTTGCTCACGGTGGTCGTTAACAAACCTCCAATAAAAAAGAAAAAAAAAAGGAAGAAGAAGCATACACATGCAGTATTCACAATTAGACAGTTTTTTTTTTTTTTTTTGGATTGAAGGTTTGACGACTTACGTTAGCAACTCAATGGGTTATAAGTAGTCGCCCGTCCCTAATTTAGGGTCACTGGTTTCAGGGAGGGGAGAGAGCCAGTGCCGTAAGGCAAACACCACATTCATGCCTCACCGGGATTCGAACCCTGACCCTTCTTGGACGAATGGTCATAAGCCAGCGCTTAGACCACTGCGCCACCGGGCGTCATAATTAGGCAGTCAACCAGAGCACCAATATTAGGGAAATAGCAGATGTGTTTGTTCACAATATATTTGTACATCTCAAAAAAGCATTTGCAGTACATATATCGGAGAAACTGGTAGGTCTGTAAAGAGTACGTAAACAAGAAAACCGCTTTTAAAACATTTTTACGACGTATTTCTGGTTTTAACCAGTCGCTCATCCCTATTTTAGGATCTTTGGCTCCAGTGAAGGAAGAGAGCCACTGCTGTCAGTCAAACACAACATCAATGCCTCACCAGGACTCGAACACGGACCCATTTCGTACTAGACTACCGGGATGGCGTAGTTAATACTTGAAATGGTGAGTTGGAATATTTTGACGTAAAGTTTGAGCTTCATTAGGGTTCTGTTCTGAGCACTTTTTACCTTCACAACTACCTTGGATTCACTGAGCCACGCACTTATATGTACTAATGGCTGGACATCTCCTATGTTAAGTTCCGAATATCTTTTATTTTCGTAAGCATTTTATATACACTCAGTGAAAGCGACCCAAAGCGAAATATTTTGAGCTAAAAAAATGATTAAAATTAACGCGCTTTAAATTTCGCAATGTGAATTTTAGTAAAGTTTACTTTTATGGATTTTGCAATTGAAATAAATTGGAAATACAGTAAATAGTACACCTGTTTATAATTCATGAAACTTATTTCATTGAAATAAAATAAATTAGAATAGACTGAATAACTGCTCTGAAATATTACTCTAAATATAAATATCTGACGCAGCAGATCAAGTTTGTTGTTGTATGTGGGTAGTTCATTTATTTATATATGACAGTTGTAATTTCCTCTCGAAAATTATTTACTCCGTAGCTCGAAGAAGTACGAAAGTTGTATGCGACCGTTTTTATTTACTTTTCCTATTGAAAATTATGCAGTTCTAGGGATCTACTGGAAAATTAACGAAACTGGAACAATTCTCATAACGATCTCAACTCACATCCGCTGGGATTTGGACAACTAATATATTATATTTCAGTAAGCAAAGATTCCACTCGGCTAGTGTGGAATTAAATTCTAGGGCCTCCAGCGGATTCTGCGTGCAATGTATGTTCAAAGTAGTTGAATAATGCAAATTTGATGCGGTATTTTTGATATACTGTTTTCAAAGTACTCTACGAATGCAGTATGTCATCGGAACAAACCACAATTTGCGGTGTATACATAGCTCCTTATTTCATACATTTTCAGCGTTTTAGGAGGCTCATTTATTAAATATCTATTTCGTGTAAGGCCAAGTAAGGCATTGAAAAATTAGGAAATCAGTGAATATTTACAGTGGAACTCAGTTACAGCAACATATAGCAAATTGTGATATTTATTTCGTTTTATCCAAGTGTCATTTTAATGGAGCTTGACTTAGAGCATACGCAGTGGCGTAAACATTTTTTAACGAAACACGTATCAAACGAAAAGTGGCATGTGCATCCAAATTAATGATTTCACCGGTGATTGGAATTTCGAAAGCGAATAAAAACACATCATTTTTCCAACCTACGTGTCTGTGCGTAAATGAATACAACACTGAGGCTGCATTTTTTAATTTGCAGTTTGTTGTAAAAAAATCATAAGTCTTGCAGTATTCACACGCAACGTTAGTACGCGTAAATAAAAACAAGAAAGATGTCACCGAATATGGTTCAGTTGTAATGAGCACGTCTTTTGAATCATTTGTGACGCGAATTAAATTAATCAAAATTCTTCAAAGACAATTCCACCGGATAGAAAAATATCAACCGGATTTCTACAATCGATAAAACGTGCAAACATAGAAACAGCTACTTACTTTTATCAGCGGCTGAAATGCATGTTACGAAAATTAACAAATGGCGCACAAAAAGTTTCTCATAGCATATCGGAGATAAATAGATTTTCAAATCGAACAGTTCAAAGACGAAATATAGAAGGAAAGATGATATAACTGCATGCCTTTTAGCGGAAGATTTTTGCACAACGAGAATGTTGAAAATAAGCAAAAAATATTCATCACTGAAAAAGCTATGTTAAGTAAAAAAAAAAAAAAAAAACTTTTCAAATGCGTTTCCCGGAAGCAGAGATAACAAGAAAAAGGTATTGACCTTTACACCACCTAACCAGAAATCTAAGCATTATTTAAAGAGAATAATGCTCCACATCTATATTGTAGCGAATGGCATACAGTAAAAAAGAGAATTTCCAATATGGTTTATAGAAGAGGAGATACAGCTGCAAACAGAAGTACACAAACACCACCTGCTGTCAGGACTGTGAACTACAAAACTCCTGAAATACTAACCTAAAATATTCCAGAAAGTAAATGTCATCCGGTGTTGAAAGAAGTTTTTAAATCGCAAATTTAGAAGCAGAGATATTAAGGAAAACAGACTAAACGTTGACACTCCCTAGCTGCGAATTTGTGCATTATTTTGGGAAGAGAATACACACACAAATATT
Organism: Macrothele yani; assembly: GCA_039090855.1. Lineage (NCBI taxonomy): Eukaryota > Metazoa > Arthropoda > Arachnida > Araneae > Macrothelidae > Macrothele > Macrothele yani. The sequence continues at coordinate 116,921,114 of CM077002.1, read as the reverse complement.
CCATAGTTAATAGTATCTGACCGAAAAAAACCGGTTATAACGGGTTTTCAGCCCGCAGATAACGCTATCTAGTGACAAACTTGTCGTTAAGAAAATTTTGAAATTATACGGCAAACATTTCGCAGCGGAACGGTCTTTAACAAAGAATTTTTCAAGAATGAAAGAAATGCAGTTTTAAAGGCATGTGACAACCCAACTTTTGAAAAATTTTCACCAACTTTTGAAGTATGCTCTTATAATTTGCAGCTTTAGTACTTCCCAGGAAAATTTTCACATCCTGAAACACCAGCCATGCTTCCTTTTCTAGTTTATGAAGAACGCTTTAAAGCGGTCATTTCCCAAGAGCTCCGAATGTCAGGACCAATAAATACTCCCTCTTTTATTTTATCATCCAACATGGAAGGGAAGAAATCTCGGATAGACTTAAATGTTTCACTGTCCCGGTTCAAAACATAAATATTTTTTTTATCAATCCGAGTTTGACGTGCAGTAGTGGGAAAAGTATGCCCGGTGCTGGTACAAGATTGAGAGTTCAGAGACTGTCCTGAATGCCACTTTCTTACATTGTAATATCTCTCTTTAACGCGATTGTCTCATTCGCAAAAGAAACATGAGTATTTTGTATAACTAACTTACATTCCTAGTAAAAGAGAAATGACTTTTTTTGGGGGGGGGTTGGAGGTTTAACGACCACCGTGAGTAACTCAATGGGCTATAAGCAGTCGCCCGTCCCTAATTTAGGGTCAATGGTTCCAGGGAAGGGAGAGAGCCAGTGCCGTAAGACAAACAAAATATCCATGTCTCACCGGGATTCGAACCCGGACCCCGTTCGGACGAATGATCAGAGGCCATCGCTTAGACCACTGCGCCACTGGGGCGGCGAAATGACTTTCAACTCACCATAAATATTCCAATGAAAATCATTGTACTTCAGCATATGTAATAGCTTTTTGTCAAAGTATCATAAGTTGCTTTCCTCCGTCAAGTATATCCAACAGGAATGCAGTTACATTTGTTGCCAATGTGTAACAGTACTACTTTTAAACTCACTTTCGAAACATGAATAAACAGTCGCCATTCCTGTGGCTTGTGATACAGATCTAAAGATGACATCAGACTGGGAATGTTCTTAAAAAGCATATCACGCAACATTTTTTTATAAAAACGAATAAAGTCGTTGTTTCGATCACGATACACGGAAATGCGTACATCACTATCCAACACATTCCACTCCTTAAACCTTGATCCAAGCAATTCAACTTTATTTTCACTTAATCCCAGATCACGAACGAGGTCATTGAGCACTGCTGTGTGATCATATGAGGGGTTGAATGTTTCTGTGATGGAATGTAATTCTCGTCTTTTCCACTTTCGTGACTAGTTGATGGAATGCACTCCTCTTCATCTAAAGGACAGTTTACATGTGGGTGTGGAACAGGATGTGTATCACTGTGAGGTACTGGCCTTATTTCGGAATCGACGCTGGGATACTGACCATGCTTTTACTTCTTAAAATTAATTCCTTTCACTGCTGGAGTCATACAAAAGTAAGAATCTGTTACATGATCTCTAGGTTTCCTCCAGATCATCAGTATGGCGAAAGGCATCGATGTTCCTTTTCCTCTAATCCACTCTCGACGCCGAATCGAACAGCGTTCACAGCAAAAGTGCGGCACCCATGACTTATCCTGCTCTCAAATCTGGCATCCAAAATAATGTTTATAGGCTGTTCTAATTACAGGGTTGTGCGTCTTCTACGCTTATCACTCACAATTTCTCCACATATATAGCAAAAACTATGACTAAAATTCCCCCATTTACGAGACACAATGACAGCTATAAGTCTCTGTTCGTGGACTCATTACCTGCTACACTGATCGTGGTTATATCTAAATAAATGGAGCTTTTCAGCACTATGCCAGACTGTCTGCCGTAATCTGCCTTACTGGCCCTTATAGCTATTGCATCATCCACTTTCAGTGTCGTTTGTCTGCATACAAAAAGCACTTAAAAAGGCAATAAAATAACGTCACAGAAATAAATTCAAACATGAATATCTCCAAAATGATAACTAGCTTTACTATTTAATAATTTCTTTCGATATCCCCAAAGGTATGTTTATTGAAATTAGATAAAATTTCCCTGGGAAAAAATTCTTGTTGATCAATGTAATACACCATTTCTTAGGGTAACATACTTTGAGTGGCCACTTTATTATGACCACCTGACAGTTTTAAGCAAATGAGCCATGGCTGCACGCTGTTGCCGCCAGAGGGCGAGGCTAGTATAAAAAGGTAAAGCTTATGCTTGCGACAGTAGTAGAAAAGATTTTTTGGTGACCAGATGGGTAAAAAATGCGAATTGACGGGCTTTCAACATGGCATGATTGTAGGAGCTCGGAGCCATGGAGCGAGTATCACCGCCACTTTATTATGACCACCTGACAGTTTTAAGCAAATGAGCCATGGCTGCACGCTGTTGCCGCCAGAGGGCGAGGCTAGTATAAAAAGGTAAAGCTTATGCTTGCGACAGTAGTAGAAAAGATTTTTTGGTGACCAGATGGGTAAAAAATGCGAATTGACGGGCTTTCAACATGGCATGATTGTAGGAGCTCGGAGCCATGGAGCGAGTATCACCGCCACTTTATTATGACCACCTGACAGTTTTAAGCAAATGAGCCATGGCTGCACGCTGTTGCCGCCAGAGGGCGAGGCTAGTATAAAAAGGTAAAGCTTATGCTTGCGACAGTAGTAGAAAAGATTTTTTGGTGACCAGATGGGTAAAAAATGCGAATTGACGGGCTTTCAACATGGCATGATTGTAGGAGCTCGGAGCCATGGAGCGAGTATCACCGAAACCACCGCATTCGTGAAATGTTCCAGAGCAGCTGATGTTAAAATGTTTAATGACTGGACTGTCAGCCAAAAAAACTAGGTTTCTACATGCAACGTGTGGTCGTCATCGACTAGTGACTGCTCAGGCGGAATGGAGAGTGTCCAGACTGGTAACAGACAACAGAAAGGCAACGGTGCAGCAAATTACAGACCTTTTTAATTAAGGATCCCCTCAAATGATCTCTGCACGCACTGTTCGCCGTACACTGCATCGGATCAGATATGGCAGCCGAAGACCTGTTCGAACACCTTTGCTCTCTGAAGTTAACAAGAGAAAACGTCTCCAGTTCGCACAGGAACACAAGGATTGGACAGTCGATAATTGGAAACAAATTATGTGGTCCGATGAATCCCGTTTTCAGTTGCACCATGCCGATGGCCGAGTGTGAATTTGAGGGAAACAGCGCGAAAGCATGGACCCCAAATGAATTGCTACAACCCTTCAAGCTGGTGGAGGCAACGTTATGGTTTGGGGAATGTTTTCCTGGCATGCTTTGGGCCCTTTAATTCGTGTTGATCAACGTCTGACTTTCACATCATATCTAAACATCGTTGCAGACCAAGTGCATCCTGTCATGTGGATAGTTTATTCCAATGGCGATGGCTACTTTCAACAAGATAATGCGTCCTGCCATAATGCTCGTATTGTACAGGATTGGTTTCAGGAACATTCCGGAGAGTTTATTACTTTTCTTAGGTGGCCCCCACAATCTCCAGATCTTAACTCCATTGAGAATTTGTGGGATGAAGTTGAACGAGCCATCAGACAGCTGGATCCACAACCCTGCAATCTCACACTCCTGGAAAGTGCTATTCACCAAGCATGGTCTCAAATTCTACAAACCACCTATCAACATCTCGTGGACTCCATGCCACGAAGAATCGACGTAGTATTAAAGGTAAAAGGTGGGTCAACGAAGTACTGAGGGGGTGGTCATAATAAAGTGGCCACTCAGTGTATAATAGCTAGTGCACAAAGTGTGGAAGCAGAGAAGAAATATCCTGTGTCACAATAACCAAAATTCATGCGATAACGACAATATCCGATCTCGCTACAGAACTTGAAAATCAGATTCTTCGACAGACTATAGATATTTAACAATTAATCAAACCTCAAGTATTTCCGCGAATCTCTCTTATTTCCTAATTTTTTTCGTCACGCGGATACGGAAAAAAGTAAGAACAGGGTGCAAAAGGAATTGCGGAAAGGTTTCTGAAAATTCAGAATTTTCGTGGAGTACAAAAAGTCCGTAAAATAAGGTTATTTCCGTTATTTCACGGAAAAGATTTTATCAGAAATATGCTTCGTTAATTCACGAAAGAAATCACGGGAAGTGGTTTGTGAATTTCAGAATTTTTGTTTCACAGTGTGTGCATCCTATGCACCGTTATTCTTGCATAGCCGAGAAGGTTCGCCTATTTTGAGTAGCTTGCACCTGTCCGATTACCTCCTATTATTATGACTATTTCAAAGTCGATTAAATCACAAGCCTTTCCCATATTACACTTTTTTCTAACTTTCGTAAACGTTGTATTCGGCCTTTTTTTTGCAATGAGCAGCTAGTAAAGCTATTTTAACGTAACACTTGCGTATAAAAACGAGAATGGCGCGTGTTTGATTGCTACTTGGTGTTTCTTATATCAGGTAACTACAAAAGCATTTGCCGTTTTTCGGGGAGCAAAAGAAACACCTGGTGATTATTGAATTTGCGGATAGATGGCGCTATACCCGCAGTATATCGTCAGCTGAAATCCCAAGATGCTCTGCACATATGAATTAGATAAGTAAGCAGTTTGGTAGTGGAAAGACGTGCGATTACAATGGTGGTATCAGTGGTGATTATTCGTCGATGTTTTTTATAGGAATTTAATCTCAGTTCATCTGCTGCAGGCCCGTCGCACTTGCTTAGCATTCGAGGCAGATGCTGTGAAGGAACTCGGAATTGGTTTTGAAAGTTCACAGAAGGAAATGAATCTCTTCAAGACAAGTTCAGGAGTGGTCGTCTTGTCAACCTTCACACAGAAACGCTGAAAGTTGTTATTGAGCAGAACGATAGCCAAACATAGCAGGAACTATCCCAGTCATTTGGTGTTAGTGATGAAACCGTCTGAAGACATCTGCATGTAATAGATAAGGCATGCAAATTGTCTAAGTGGGTCTCTCACGAATTGTTTGCAGTGAACAAACAGCAACGTGTCTTAACTTGTCTTGCATTGTTGTCTCGCTATGACGAGGAACCAATTTTGGGATAGGATACTCACATGTGATAAGAAGTGGGTCCAATACAACACCCGAAACGTTCCAGACATTGGTTGTCTACCAGTGACTCAACTCCTCACACGCCGAAGCCAGCACTGCATCCACGTAAAGTTATATTATTTCTATGTTGGATAGCATGTAGTGTTTTTCATCATGAACTCTTGCAACCTGGCCAAACGATCACTGCTGTACTGTTCTGTGAATAACTGAAACGTGTGCATGAGTACCGGAAAAAGAAGGAAGCAGCACTGATCAACAGAAAGGGAGTTCTGCTTCTTCAAGATAACGCTTGTGCCCACTCCGCTTCATTCACCAGAAACGCTATCAAAGAACTTGGTTGAAAACTTTTATGTCATCCAGCTTAATCACCTGATATCTCTCCTTCAGACAATCCCTTGTTTCTTTCATTCGACAGTCATTTGCATGGACACGACTTCTCCAACTTTGATGAGTTGCACGCTGCCCTCCAAAAACCTTTTCTCTTCCCATGATCCGGCATTTTATCGCAGGGGTATATATAACACATTGCAAGAACGTTGTTGATGCCCATGGTACTTATTTTGATGAATAAATTGCTTTTCTACTACGTATGTGTTACAGTTTGTCACTGTCTCCGAAAACGGCAAATACTTTTGTGGTTATTTGAGTATCACGCTGTCTTCGAACGATATGAAAAACCCAGCCTTCAAAATTGCAAATTAAAACCATATTTATTTACATGTCTGAAAATCAGTTAAAAAAGACAAGATCTTTCGGAGCTCAATAGACTCCATCATCAGGTCAAGTGCCGACAAGACACCTAGGGAGCTTACATTATAAGAACCTGCGGTAGACCCACAATACATCTGGTCGCCAGCCTCACCTTCCGGTAATGCGAGTTTGATATGGTTAAAGTTAAAAACCGTTGGAAATCAAAATATTCCTCGCCTTCAGACCGTCGCTCCCATGATTCAATCAAACGTCTACACTGACGGGGCGCAAATGACGGAAGTTCCAAATTACAACATGTTTCACAATACTTTAGGATAAACAGGCTCTCTGAGAAAAATACAGCTTTTTTATTTTTTTATTGGAGGTTTAACGACCACCGTGAGCAACTCAATGGGCTATAAGCAGTCGCCCGTCCCTAATTTTGGGACACTGGTTCCAGGGAAGGGAGAGAGCCAGTGCCGTAAGACAAACACAACATCCATGCCTCACCGGGATTCGAACCCGGACCCCTTACGGACGAATGATCAGAGGCCATCGCTTAGACCACTGCGCCACCGGGGCGGCAAAAATACAGTTCGTTTGGTGACATTGGAGTTGAGTATCTTCACTTCAGACCAGTTCGGAATATATTCTCCCTGGTTGAAAGCAACTGTAAAGGCAGTAGAGGTGTTGCCCGAGCTAGAGCATATTGATGCTCAGACAAACGGATCTTCAATGTCCTAATTGTAGAGCCAATATAGTATTTGAAGGCACCATTTGAGTCCCCATTAATGAAGGAGATACAATAAACACCAGGTTTCTGCAAGGTAGGCACTGCATCCCTGTCGTTACGTACGAAAGAAAAAATATTTGTGGTGCTTATACCGAAATTTAAGTTATTTTTGTGACATACCTTTTTTAAAAAGGGCACGATCATGGGGTGGTAATCTAGTTTACCAACAAATTTCACTTGACTGGATTCAGGTGTTAATGTCGTGAATCTCAGCTTCTGGACTTTGTACCAAACTTTGAATATAGTGGGTAGAGTAACCAAAGGAACGAGCTAAGGTCGTAATCGTAGACATTTCATTCCTCCAAATTCTGCTGGACGAAGAGTGCGTGAAGGCCCTTTTAATTAGGAACCGTAGGGCAGAGGCTTTATGTTCAGGAGGGTGAGCTGACGAAAAAGGAATGATACAAGGGGTAAACGTTGGTTTACGATATACAAAAACGCAAGCTGGTTGGTGTCCTGGTTGCGGGATAGTAGAATGTCCAAAAAGGGTAATTTACCCTCAACCTCAAGTTCTTTGGTAAACCTTATTGTTGAAAACTGGGAAGAGAGGCAATACATAAACTCTTCAAGGTGAACCATCGAGTGAGGCCAAAAGATTAACATGTCATCCACATAGCGAAGAATGAGAGAAGGTTTATACGGGCAATCAGTCAAAACTCTCTGTTCCAGAGTCTGTAAAAGGATTTCAGCCAATATGGGGGAGAGGGATGACCCTATCGGTGCGCCTTCTAACTGTTGAAAATATCTACCATCAAATCTGAAATACGAACGTTTCGCTACTAGCTTTAGGGCCGAAATCACAGCATCACGTTCGAAAGGGGAGATAGACGAGTCTTCCTGTAATTTTCCGGCAATAATTTGATGAACTTGCTCAAGTGGAACATTAGAAAACAACGATATTACATCTAATGACGCCATGGTGAACGCTGTTCTATCAGAATCAAAAGATTTAATTAAATTCAAAGCCTGAGTGGAACTTTTTATAGAAACAGAAGAACAAAGGGTAAGTGGTTTTAAATAGGTAGCCAAAGCCGATTCGAGTAGACGAGTCGGGTTGGCATATCCTGAGACTAATAGCCTGAGAGGTCGATCTGGTTTATGAGTTCTCATTTTCCCAAATATTTCAGGGGTTCTGGGACCTACAGGTGGTTTCATTCTGGTTGAAATGGTTAGAGGTAGATAGCTTTGATTCCTCAGTTTTCTTAGTTTCTTGATGGTATCCAGTGTCGGATCAGACTTGATAACTTTGTGTGGAAGCAAACTAATTGCCATGTTCATTCTTGACAAATAGTCAGACCGGTCCAACAAGACAATTTAAGAGGTTTTATCCGCTCCCACAATGGACAGGTTCGGTTTTTTACAATGCACAGTTTGTGGTTACCTGATAATTTGTTGTTTCACTGTAAGTTAAATACTTACATAGTTAGCTTCCCCAGTGGCGTAGTGTTATAGGTGCTGGCTTCCGAATATTCACCCGAAATGGTGCCGGCTTCTAATCTCAGGAAGGCTTGGCTGCTGAGTATGTCTTACGGCCCTGGTTCTCTCGCTTCCCTGTAACCCGTGACTCTAAATTAGGGACGGACGACTGCTTATAGCCCATCGAGTTGTTCATGGTGGTCGTTAAACACACATACAAAAGAGGTAGTTAACTTTTAATGAGTACTTCAAATGCACTCTCTTGTACGAGTTACAAAGCCATTTGAATTAAAAAAAGCGGGTAATCCTACTTAAAGATTTGAATTATTTATTGCTTTTAAATATCTAACGTCAAGTTCCTTTCTTTGTGAATTGTAATTCCTTTATTCTTAAACCAACAGGGACGCATGGCTTCATTATTGCAGAAAGCTTTCACTGAAATCCATTCCGTACTTTAAATTATCGATTTTGTTATACATTTAGATCTCACACTAATTTTCTTGGTTTCTCCAACAATAATTTGTGCTTTAAAAATAATTTCAGTGTTCCGAAACGTTTGGTAACAAATTTCAGCGTTTTACGGCGTCGTTAACCCCCCCTACCCCTCCAAAAAAAGAAAGAAAGAAAAACATTGTTGAACCGACTGAAACTCTTCAAATCGTTCGCCTGTCAAATGGTAATGAACGACAGAAGACCACATACGAATCGTTCAGGTTTTCTAGTTACGTGTGTTGATTGATGTCATAAAAATTTGATTTTTGCACGCGCAAAAAATTGTTTTCAAAGAAAATTTTGGTATCGAAAATTTCTGCTGTCATACATTTCGTCGTATACTGTATGTATTGGAAACGTAATGACAGAACATGAGAATTCACTCTGCTTAAAAGACAGTGAGAGCCTCTGTTTGCATTATACTCCACACAGACTTAATGCAAAATATTTTCTTCTGACTTTTCTAATGGTTTACATTTCATAAGCTTAAACCGCCATTGCAGTGGCGTGCCCAAAGAGGGAATGTTGCATCACCCTCTGCCCCAAAAATTTAAACTTTCGATATTTCAAAAACACGGTTTTAAAAGATGATTTTTTCTGGTATTTGAAATTGTTTCTTTGTCTCATGAAAACAACTGAACGTGTTTTCCCCATGAAGACGAGGAAGCAGCAAAGAGTCAAAGACCAGGATGTCCTATTTCAATGAAACGCCAATAAATGGGTACACTGAAAGTTTTTGTGGTCACGAGGCAACACCAAATTTGAGTTCCATGACTTCTTTCAGGTCACTCTAAAGCACGCTGAAAGGCAAAGAGTTTTGATTAAAATACTAAGACTCACGTCACAATAAAGCTAACGCTGTAAGATAAACTGAGAAGAACCTAGATGACTATTACAGGACTTCAATTTGTGTACCATTTTTAGACATGTTTGCTTTGTTTTATGAGCGCTTTGGAAAATAGATTTCTCCCACACAAATCGGTCTTATCAGGATTCTAGTCACTTTTCTCAGCAAATCCCAATGTGCCACTATCTTCTCATGATAACTATGGTTTTAAGACATTAACTGAATTTTATACAGGCGACTTAAATGATTCGCAAGAAGAACTAAGCGCAGAAATAAAACTGTGGTTCCGTAGGATCACCCGCAAAGAAAAGGCCCACTGTCCGAAAGATGCATTACGTGCTTTTAAACTGTGCTACAGTGAGGTTTTTCCCAGTATGAAAACAGTTTCACATACTAGGTATTCTATCAGTGATAAGTTTTGAAAGTGAGCGTTCGGTTTCAACGTTGGGTCTCTTAAAATCATATCTGCGTAATACCATATCAGAATTGAGACTCAATAGGTTAGCATTACTTCACAATCATAGAGAATACACACCGAAAGCTGATGAAGTTTTAGATGAATTAGCAAAAAAAAAAAAAAAAAACAGAAGGCTAGAAATATGACACAAGTAATAGTAAGAGTAACATAAGAGTTCAATCAAATAAAAAAGTATTTGTCGAAATGACAAAAAGTAATCGAGGTAGTTGCCTTCGATGCACGATCGAAGACAACTACCTCGATTACTCACACACTATATAAATTCAAATTCATCGGCTGAATTTAAAGATTTTATTGTATATACACTGGCGGAAAGTGCAAAAAGAACACCCAGAAGGAGACTTCTGATGCCAACGAAATTTATACAGCATAATAACGGAATACAGAGGATAACGTGATCAAAACATTATGGCAAAATACAGCTGTCTTTGCTGGTAAACTGAAAAATAACATTTCCATGTAAAATGGTTAGTACGAGGTTGAACCGCCATGAACTGCGTCACACTGTGCAATTCTGGCATGGAGTCTGTCGTACAGATGCTGGATGTAAGTTTGGGGTATTGAGCTCCAAGCATCCTCAACCTGCACGCGCAAATCGGGGATGGTCGTGGCTGGCCGTGGAGACCGGATACGTCGTTGTCCCATAAAATCCCACACGTGCTCAGTGGGGGACAAATCCGGTGAACGTGCAGGCCATGGAAGTTGTCTCACACACTGAAGTGCATGTTGCGTTGCACGTGCCGTGTGTAGGCGTGCGTTATCTTCTTCAACAACACCACGATGGACCGACCTTACGAGCTGAATGATGTTGTTGATGTAGGAGGTGCTGTTTAACGTACCCGGTACAAACACTAGTTGTGTACGGGAGTGATAGCTGATCGCTCTCCACACCAGGAGACCAGGTGTAGGCCCGGCCCTGTGTGTCGCTGGCGGATGCAAGAATGGTGGAGACGCTCCCCTGTGCGTCTGCGAACACGCATACGGCCATCGGAGGCTCACAAGCAGAATCTGCTTTCATCGCTAAACGCGACAGATCGCCATTGCGTTCTCCAGTGCAGACGTTGGCGATACCACTGCAGCCGTTCATGACGGTGGGCTGGAGTCAGAGGTACACATGCCAGAGGCACACGTGCACGTAGTCCTGCATCCAGTAGACGGTTGCGGATTATTCGCACAGTCACCCCAGGTGCAACGGCAGCTCGGATTTGCGTCGCAGTGGGTGTCCTGCTTGACAACGCCGCTCTTCTTATGCGTCGATCGGTCAGCTCATCAATCGTACCACCACCGATATTTCCCGACCAATTCCCTCCGAAATACGACGATACGACCACCCGGCCTCGCGGAGTCCGACTAGACGACCTCGCTCAAAGTCCGATAACTGCTGAAATCGTACACGTCTTCCATGTCCAGGCATTGCAGCTTCTTCAGGGTCTTCGCACGTGTCCGTACGCCGATGACTGATTACATTCACTTCGCCGTACTCCTTAAATACCACCGACGATAATTTGCATATTATGCCGTGCTGTGGCGTAAGCGCTCACCGGTTGGTCCTGAAATTAACATCACACCTACGTAAACTCGACCCCATTAACATATGTAAATTTCACGATCGTCCGCCAATTCCTTCTTGGTGTTCTTTTTTCACTTTCCGCCAGTGTAGTTTGACGTATAAGAACTTTCAAGTTTCCCTAGAACCCATCACCAGATACAGGGTGTCCCACTCTCTACCGAACCCGGCATTTCTTTAATAATATGAGCACCAATTAAGATATTCCAACGAAATTTGAAGTGAACTTACCTCAATTCGTGCGACATGTGATGACATCACAACATGTGCTGGAAGTGACCACCATTTGCGTCCGGACAGCATTGAACCCTGGCGCACCATATTGTGGAAAGTTCTTGCCAGTACGTCCGCCGTCACTGTCTGAATTTCTTCGGTGATGTTTGCTTTAAAGGCATCTATGGTTCGTGGTTTCTTTTGGTAAACTCTCCCTTTTAAATGTCCCTATAAAAACTAATCAGGAGGTGTCAGATCGGGCGAGCGTGGTGGCCGTAGACCCTTCGAAATGACGTGGTCGCCGAAGAAAGACTGAATTTCTGCCATACTTGTGCATGATGTGTGTGATGTCGCTCCATCCTGCTGGTAATATCCAATAGATTTACAAAGGTGCTGAAGATTTCCATATATGCAGCTGTTGTCATGGTGACACCAAACACCAAATTTCTGTGAAAATTTGTGTTTAGTGCTGGATGGCATAACAAAGCAGCAGATAGGCGCGTCCAGCTGGCTGACATACAGTGCCGGGTTCAATGCTGTCTGGACACAAATGGTAGCCACTTCCAACACATGTTGCGATGTCACCACATTTCGCACAAAATGAGGTAAGTCCACTTCAAATTTCGTTGCAATATCTTCATTGGTGTTAATAATATTAAAGAAATGCCGGGTTCATTAATATCTGGACGCAAATGGTATCGAATCCCAGCACATGTTGTGATGTCATTACATTTAGCACGAAATGAGGTAAGTCCACTTCGAAGTTTGTTGCAATGACTTCGTTGGTGTTACTATTATTAAAGAAATCCCGGGTTCGGTAGCAACTGGAACACCCTGTACATAAACAGAAGAAGAAAGGGAATATGTTTAAAACGAATATGTTACGGGACATGATATAGACACAAGGTATAATATATGACACAGCGTCACTTGGTTTCAAATATTCCAAACAACGTGATTTGAAACCACGTGACGCTGTATCATATATTATACCTTGTGTCTATATCATGTCACGTAACATATTCGTTTTAAACGTATTCCCCCATTTCAATGTGCAGTTGCAGTCTCCGTTTTCTCGGATCTGCGCATGACGTCACACCGGGAGCAAACGCCGCGAAAACACGACAACAGATAACCAAGCCGATAACCAACGCCGCACGGCATCTTTGGCTTGGAAGTGCAAACTGATGGTGTAAGTTAAAAAAACTAAGAAATGATTTGCAACGGTAAATATGTTCATAATCGACAGACTCCTGATTTAAGTTTTTCGTTATTTATTCTTAACTAAACACACAACTAAGACATTAATGATGGTTCACGGATATATAATAAACATAGAACGAATGAGTAATTGTTAACAATGAACTTTTGCTTTCTATTTAGTCTGTTTTAAACAGTCTTATCATGATTAATATTCCTTTTAGGAGGTTCACACAACACACAGCTTATTCCGGCGAGACGATGATAATACATGTACTCTTTTAGAGCACTTTTGTAAGAACAACAAATATCGTGTTCACACACAGCGAAGCGACGACGCCATCTTGTCTCCTCTCTCTTCACTCTGTCAATTGTCCAGGGTCGTGATCCCATAATTCTTAGCAACACACCGCTTGCTCGGCATCAACGCATTCGTAAACACACTTGCAGCAGGTGTTAGATACTGCCCGCCATTGCAATAGTATTATATACGTAAGTTTTGATAGCTTTTTGTGCCACCTATTAAAATAAATTGAAAAACGAACATTTCGTTCGAGTTTTTGTTTGTATTTGAAGGCTACTAAGTGGAATTCTGTAAACAACAAAATTTATTTTGAAAAAATGAAATGATGAATAACATACTTACTTCTTGTTTGTTTAGCCCGTTAACTACTTGATGCGCTGATTATCGAAAGGCTAGACTTTAAAAAGTTTGGATTTTTAAGAATTTACTTTAGCACTGACAATAACTTTTTTTAAATATAACTTCCTGCGAACTACAGAACTACGAAGTTCAGCAATATGCTTGTTTACGGCAATGCCCTCATATTTCTTTACACAAAAGCTGTTAATTTATTTTGTTTTCAAAATTACTTAATTCATGAAAGAGGAAATATCAGATCACTGATAAATATGTTAATCTTTGAAGTTTGAAATTATTAGTATTTGAAAACATTTTCCATCGCGTTTATTTACATTCCTTGCTAAAGTGTAACCTGTAGCAGCGATGGCTGTTGGCTCTCGCCTCTTTGCCTCTCGCTGCTTTGCTCACTGGGTGACGTCATTTCGCCAGCCAATAGCAGCTCGTTTCCGAAGCGGCCCAACCTAAAGAGATATCTAATAACCTTGGTATTCCCTTTCTTCTTCTGTTTATGTATCTGTCGATAGTTTCTAGGGAAACCTGAAAGTTCCTATACCTCAAACTATATACAATAAAACATTTAAATTCAGCCGATAAATTTGAATTTATCGGCTGAATTTAAATGTTTGTGATTCATCTTATCAAGATCGTGCATCGAAGGCAACTACATCGATTACTTTTAGACTATTTCTGCACGAATTTGAATCTCCTAATTGTCGAAATGAGTGTAGTCAGCGTAAAGAATTGTTAGTCTTACTGTACAATAAAACAAGAAAGATGACACAGAATTTTCGGGTGTAATAAGCACGTCTTTTGAATGCGTTCTGACTCAAATTAAATTTATCAAAACTATTCAAAGGCAATGGAACCGGTATGGAAAACAAAAGTATCTGACGGAAGAAAGAAGATTTTCAATCGGGTCTTTAATCCCGCAGGCATTGCTGTAAACGGAATCTTGAGCTTACGAACTCTTAGAAACAGAGTTATCGACAAAAATAAGATGTGACCTTACGTCCCCTGGTGGGAAAACCATGCATTATTTTAGGAAGAAAGTATTCGCAAAAGGTTTATCCATATGAGCGGTATCGGTCCACGAAAAAGAAATTTAGTCGAGTTTTCAGGAGCCCAGATTTTGCTACAAATACATCAGAAGCAGAAATTAACACTTATGGCCCCTGGTGGTCAAAACATTCTTTACAAAAGATTAGAAATTATGTGAAAAATATTTTCCATCAGGTCTTGTATGCGATACAAGAAGAATGTTTCAAATCGGAGTATTAGGAGCAGAAAACGCAATTTACCTTTATGCGCCTAGCAGAAAGTCCTAAATGATTTACGTGAAAATTTTGGATTTATAGGAAAAACATTTCGCATCGGAAACACTATCCCAAACAAAGGAATTTTTGAAATTGGACTTTTAGAAGTAGATATATTGACAAAAATAAGAAATACATCTACGCCCCTGGCGTAGAGACCATGCATTATTTCAAGAAGAAAATGTTCCTAAAAGGTTTGTCGACATGAGTAGCATCGGTCAACAAGACTTTTTTTTTCAATCGAGATTTTAGAAGCTCATATTTTGCTACAAATACATCAGAAGTGGAAATTAAGACTTACGCCCCCTGGTGGCCAAACCATTTTTTTTTTTTTTTTACAAAAATTAGAAATTATGTGCAAACGATTTCCCATCAGGAGCTGTGTCCGGTGCAGAAAGAATTTTTTCAAATCGTAGATTTAGAAGCAGAGATATAGGGAGAAACGCTATTTACCTTTAACCTAGCGGAAAGTCTATGAATTACTTGAAAATTTTGAAATTATATGAAGCACATGTCACACTGGAAACACTATCAAACAAAGAAGAAATTTTTCAAATCGAACCCCTAGAAGTAGAGATATTGACAAAAATAAGATATATATCTACGTCCCCTGGCGTAGAAACCATGAACTATTTTAAGAAGAAAATGTTCCTAAAAGGTTTGTCGACATGAGCAGTATCGGTCTACAAACGACGTTTTTTTCAATCGAGAATTTAGAAGCTCATATTTTGCTGCAAATACATCAGAAGCAGAAATTAAGATTTACGCTCCCTGGTGGCCAAACAATTTTCTTACAAAAAATAGAAATTATGTGCAAACGATTTCCCACCAGGAGCTGTATCCGGTGCAGAAAGAATTTTTCAAATCGGAGATTTAGAAGCAGAGATATAGGGAGAAACGCAATTTACCTTTACGTCCACTAGCGCAAATTCTATGAATTACTTGAAAATTTTGAAATTATGTTAAAAACATGTCACACGGAAAACACTATCCAACAAAGAAGGAATTTTTCAAATCGGACTCCTATAAGTAGAGATATTGACAAAAATAAGATATAAATCTACGCCCCCTGGCGGAGAAACTGTTCGATATTTTAGGAAGAAAATGTTCCGAAAAGGTTTATCGATGTGAGTGGCATCAGTCCACGAAAGAATTTTTTCAATTGATATTTTAGAAGCTCAGATTTTATGGCAAATACATCAGAAGCAAAATTTAACACTTACGCCCCTTGGTGGCCAAAGTTTTCTTTACCAAAAATTCGAAATTATATGTAAAATATTTTTCATTAGGAAATGTATCTGCTGAATTTTTTTTTTTTTAAAGCGGAGTCTTAGGAGAAGAATTATCGGGAAAAATGTACTTTACTTTTACGTCCCCTAGCGGAAAATCTATGCGTAATTTGAAAAAGTAACTATGTCTAAAATACTCTTCGATATAAATGGAATCGAAAGATATTTTTTTTCAATTGGATGTTTAGAAGCAAATATGTGGAATAAAATGTATTTTTGAATTCGACATCATCTGCATTTACACCCTCTACCGGCGAAATTGTGCATCGTTAAAAAAAACGAAATGAAGGATTATCATTCGCATATTTCAAGCTTCCGAATGCAAAAAGATTTTTTCAAATCGGACTAATAGTTGCAGAGATACCGTGGGTACAGACGGACGGACGGACAAACCTATAACAGAAGCACGATATTTTTTTACAAAAGACGTGCTAAAAAGCCATTACAGAAACGAAGAGGGTATTTTTTTTTCTTTCTAGAATTACTTGAATCTTTTAAACATTTAACAGAATCTATTGTAGTATTCTTGTTTTCTGCACAGATAAATAGCAAAATATAAGTGGTCAACCATTACGTGGTGATAAGAATATAGGTAAAAAGAATATTAACAATATATAATTTCCAGCAATATTTATTTGAATATGTTTGCACGGATGTTGCATACATTTTAAAAAATGGTCTCCTGACACATTTATTTGTATAAAAATGAATTTCATAACCCCCGAAAAACATTTCTGGGCACCCCACTGAGTCATTGCAGCATTCAGCTGCTTTCTTTATATCTTTTGCTGTTTAGTTCCCATATATCATATATCTCTGTCCAGTAACATTTAACATTTGCTTTTCGAAGTTCTTCAGTCAGTTTATAAAACCAAAAAACTAATTTTCAGTTTTTTTTTCGTTTAAAAAAAAACTTATATTCTGGGTTGCGGTTAAAGAAGGAAAATTTGTTTTATAAATGTCAAAAATTTAAATTTTCACTTCTCCACAGGAATCTATGTAGTTTCAAAACAACTTAGTTCACTCACTTAGCAGTCACATAAATTTGATGCGCACTTTAAATCGTTTGAATATTTTTCCTCATTACTATGCGGCAAACACCAACTGAGTTTATACCGCATCAGTCCGACACAAAAAATGTAAATAGTAAGCAGTACATAACCTTACGGTTTCATATGAGATACGTGCAAGCTGTCAGAGAAGTACGTAGAACGGTTTTAAATTTTCGAAACATTTCCTGTCAGAGGATGTTACGATTTTGGAAAGAAAATCCTTCAGAAACCCTGAAGTTTCAGATGTTCATCATAATTCATTACGTTGGGAATACAACGTAGATATACACAACCAAATACGATTGATTAATGGATCGGAAAAAAAAAGCAATATATATGATTCTGCAATGGTGTTAGAGCTGCAGAGGAAAATGATCAATATGTCCGTTTAATGATTATCAGGATCATTATTCTCCTTCCCCTCTAGTCTTCAAAGTTAGAAATGAGAATACTTCAGGTCATTTTTCAACTTCTAGCATGATATGTTCGTGAAGTTTATTTTCAGCGCCTTTGGTGACCTTTCCGACCATCTATTTTGTCAGAAGAATATGCAGACAAACTCGCGAATTCCATGCTTGATGGTTCAACCACGCACCATGAATTATATGGGAGGCGTTCTCTATTGGTAAATAATCCTTGCGCAACAACATAACATTAATGCCAAATTTACCACAGGAAATATGTATTAACAAATTGTTATACTTGATACAAGATCATTTTTATCCACTCCATTCAAATCATTTGAGAGCATTACTGTTACATTAAGGGGACTAGTTCATTTGCTTAATGATTACTTCAACGAAATGTCACTTTGTCTACCTTCTTTTTCCGCTCAGGGCGGGTTGAGTAGCTCAAAGACGCGTATTCTATCTATGAGGATGTTTTGAGAATTAATGTAACCCGTTCGCCACTCCTTTGCTGCAAATCGGGACAAGGGATAACGTGCGTCCGGTGACGACTGCACATGGACCCATCTACGCATTCATTTGAGTTCTTCTAAATCGAATATTCCATCTGTGAGGATGTTGGTGAATTAATGTAGCCTCCCCTGCTGCATATCGGGATAAAGACAAAGTGCATCAGGGGCCGACTTCACAAGGAACTATCTACGCATTAATTTGAGTTCCTAAAAGACGAATATTCCATTGATGAGGACGTTGGCGAATTAATGCAGCCGGCTCGCCACTCCTCTGCTGCATATCGGGATAAGGGACAAAGTGAGTCAGGGCCCGACTTCACAAGGAACAATCTACGCATTCATTTGTGTTCCTAAAAGACGAATATTCCATTGATGAGGACGTTGGCGAATTAATACAGCCGGCTCGCCACTCCTCTGCTGCATATCGGGATAAGAGACAAAGTGCGTCAGGGGCCGACTTCACAAGGAACAATCTACGCATTCATTTGAGTTCCTAAAAGACGAATATTCCATTGATGAGGACGTTGGCGAATTAATGCAGCCGGCTCGCCACTTTTCTGCTGCATATCGGGACAAGGGACAAAGTGCGTCAGGGGCCGACTTCACAAGGAACAATCTACGCATTCATTTGAGTTCCTAAAATACGAATATTCCATTGATGAGGACGTTGGCGGATTAATGCCACCGGCTCGCCACTCCTCTGCTGCATATCGGGACAAGGGACAAAGTGCGTCAGGGGCCGACTTCACAAGGAACCACCTAGGCATTCAGTTGAATTCCTCAAAGACGAATATTCCATCTGTGAGGATGTTGGTGAATTAATGCAGCCGGCTAGCCACTCCTCTGCTACATATCGGGGCAAGGGACAAAGTGAGTCTGGGGCCGACTTCACAGGAACCATCTAGGCATTCAGTTGAATTCCTCAAAGACGAACATTCCATTGATGAGGACGTTGGCGAATTAATCCAGCCGGCTCACCACTCCTCTGCTGCATATCGGGGCAAGAGACAAAGTGAGTCTGGGCCGACGTCACATGGAACCATCTAGGCGTTAAGTTCTTCAAGAAAGAATATTCCGTTTATGAAGAGGTTGGCGAATTAACGCAGCCGGCTTGCCACTCGTCTGCTGCATATCGGGAACAGGGACAATGCGCGTCCTGTGCCGACTTCACAGGGAACAATCTACGTATTCGTGTCCCCAGAAAGGTCTCTCTACGCAAGAAAATCTCTTTACCAGAAAGACCGCTTGACCGATTGGCCCTGGATCGAAACGTTCATTTCGCCGTAGTGCCGCATGATGCGAAGGTATATTTCACCAAGCCTCTCCGGTAGCGGACTGGTCTAAGCACTGGATTTCTGACCATTCGTCTGAGATGGGTCCGGGTACGAATCTCGTTAGGCATGGATGTGAATGTTGAGTTCGTCTTACGGCTCTGCCTCTCTCTCTCTTCCCAGGAGTAAGTGGCCCTAAATTAAGGACAGGCGACTGCTTATAGCTCATCGAGTTTCTCACGGTGGTCTTTAACCCCATCCCCCACGACTACCAAGAAGAAAAAAGAGATATCCAGTGTTATTTCATACTTTATTTTAATCTTTGAATATACAGAGATAAAAAGATCTGCCATGATTTCAAGCCAAGGGAATATTTTGGATGTTTTCTGATGCTTAATAAAAGGTTACAAGGGAATTAATCATTCCTCCTATTTTGTTTGGCAGCTGCTCAGCTGCCCACGACTGGAAATGAGCCCATCTTTAACAAGTTAGCAAAATCATGCAATGCATTTATTATGATAAGCTTTCCAACATACCAGAAATCATTACTCAATCTATTATTCAAGTTACGAGGATAATGGCTGTGAAATAAATCTCGCTCCTGTGATCTGATCTTTGATCCCATTTCGATTATATTAAACAGAATTGGTTCAGTATACTTCCGGAACAATATACTAGCGTTTTGTCGTAATAGAAGCATTTGCATTCAAGTTATGAGGATAATGGCTTTGAAATAAACTTCACTCCTGTGCCCTGACCTTTGACCCCATTTCGATGATATTAAACAGAATTGGTTCAGTATACCTCCGAAACAACATACTAAAGTTTTGTCACAATCAAAGTATTTTTACATAAGTTATGGAGCATAAGGGCAATGGATCCGGCACCTACGTCCTGACCTTTGAACCCACTTGTCCATTTTCAACAGGGTTTGTCCACAGGTGGTCCACTACCACATACTAAACTTTCATCGAAATCGAACCATTTTTCTTTAAGTTATGACGCATAAGGGCAATGGAGGGGATCCCGCTCCTATGTCCTTACCTTTGATACCATTTCGTTCATTTTCAATAGGTTTCTTCCCCAGGTGGTCTCCTACAGCATACTAAAATTTCAATGAAATCGAACCATTTTTACGCGAGTTATCGTGCCGACGGATGGGCAGACAGACAGACGGACGGACATACAGACAGATGGATGGACGGACGGACGGACGGACAGACAGTCAGACAGACAAAGCTGGAGCATATATGTTTCTTCAACCTACGGTTGGAAAGCGTAAAAAAGCACTGGGTACATACTCTATGCTGAAACAACTATATTATATTATCAACACTTTTAAAAGCAAAGATAATAAGTCTTTTAAAATCATTAGTTAGCCCAATCCAAAGTGCCTGTCGTTGCTACGCCGCGATTTTGCTTTAAATGTATTAAAAGAATGAGCTGCTGTTCGTTTAATGTGTGTAAAGAACTGTTAATCTCACGCAACGCAAATAACATGTTTAATATGAAGAACTATTATGTTCACGCAAAGCTCTGTCTATTACAATTTCTCACACACATACGTATGTTATGGTCTCGTAACTTAACGTAAAGACGGGTGTAAGATAAAATAATCGGAAAATGGCAAACGAAAGGAAAGCAGCCCTTGCTCCCAGTAACGTTTGGAAGTATGGGATAAATTTGTCCACTCCTTTCAAAAACGCGAGCGAAAAAATTGACACTATCAACAACAGGTTGTATTGTTTTAGTACATTGGCATATGGCAAAGCAGGTGCTAAAAGAAGTATTATCTTTGCATCTATATGCGTAACATTGTGACACAATGCTTTTTATAGAAAAGCAGTATGTTGTACCTGAGTTATTTATAAAAACATATCTTTATTCGTAAAAAAATTCCTGCATTCGCGTAACGAAAAATGTTAATAAGTGGAAAGTTTCATTACCCCCCCCCCCCCCCCCAATATGTTTTATAAAGATAAACTGTTAATAAACCTTAATAAACCAAAAAAAGATCAGTATTTGACATACATACATACATACATACATACATATAACTAAACTGTTCTATGAGATTCAGAGTTTAGCTCCACAAAGAAATACGAGATACCAGATTCTTTTTACTTACTGTCGCCGTATTAAACTTCTCCATTTACAGCGATCTTGACACACAACTAGGGCTTCACTGACATCCATCACACGCCCTGCACAAGAACTTCATAGTCAATCTTTTTCTCATACAGACATTCCTGAATCTGATCCTTCCATGATTTCCTTGGCCTTCCTCTACCTTTTCTTCCTGCCACTTGGGCTAAAAAAGTTTTCTTACTAAGCATCTCATTACTCATTAATTTACATGGCCAAAACACCGAAGCATACTAGTCACCACCTTGCTAACAACATTTTGCTTCAACATTACACAACTGTAACACATCTTCATTCCTCACACAATCAGAACGTGTCTTGTCACAAACACCCCGTAAATAAAGCATTTCTCCAGCACACAAATGACTTTTATGTTTCTTCTTTAGGACTCAGGTTTCACTGCGATACTTCAGAATAGGAACTACACTGCTGGACAATTGCTAAGGACGGATCATAAACGGCTATATAGCGCATAAAAACGTAAGTGTGGTTGGATGCCAAGTGAAATAAAATAATGTCAGAATGCCTGGACATTACAAGAAAGACAATTCACTGTGCTCTGAAATCCAGAAGGCTTTGGAACGTGTTCAAGAGACAAACAGGCCATTTTGTGCAGAATACGTAAACGTGAAAAATGCAATTACCGTCTGCAGGCGTTCCGGCGTAAGATGTCAATACGGGATATGGCCACCATGGAGGGAGATGCAAGATTTCACACGTCGTGTCATGCTTTGCACAACATTATCAAGCAGCTGTTGTGGTAATTTATCCCATTCCTCTGTCAGTGTACGGATGAGGGTGTCCTTGTTTATTGGAGGGCATTGGCGACCAGCAAAACTCCGCCCCAAAGCATCCCACACTTTTCAATGGGATTCAGATCTAGAGAACGTGCTGGCCATACGAGGCGTTGAATATCCTCGCTCTCAAGACACTCCTGGACAGCGACTGCTCAATGACATGTTGCGTTGTCGTCCATGAAAATGAATCTATCACCGACAGCACCACGGAACATGCGAACATGAGGTAGCAGAACATCATTAATGTATCGTTGGCCAGTCATAGTCCCAGTTGGAAGCACATAGAGGGACGTACGGCCATTGATCATGATGCCAGCCCATACCATGACACTACATGTCGGATATCGGTCCCTTTCCTGTATGTTTGCTGGACAATATGCAGTACCACTATCACGCCAGATCAGTTGTCGTCGACAATCAGACGATAGACTGTATCTACTCTCATCTGAGAAGAGGACAGCAGACCAGTCGTTATCAGTCCAATTGCGATGTTGATGACACCATTGCAAACGGGCGGTACGGTGACGTCTGGACAATGGGATGCACACAACAGGACGGCGGGCGTATAGTCCTCCTTCATGCAAACGTCTGGCGACAGTTTTTCGGGAGATCCGCTTGCCAGTAGCAGCCATAAACTGATTTGCTACCTCACTAGCTGTGCTGCGCCGGTGTCTTTTTGTTGATAGCACTATGTACCGATCTTCTGCAGGTGTCGCACTGCGAACACGACCTTCCCCGTGACGTTTGCTACACTCTCCATTTGTTTGAAATGATTTCCAAAGCCTTGAAACAACACTGTGGCTGACGTCGAACTCCCTGGCAACATCTGTTATTTTTCGCCCTTCTTCAATCTTGCCAATAATACGGCCACGCGTAAAATCATCTAGGTGACGTCGGGAAGACATACTGAAAATTGCAAGTTCGTCAATTGATTATTTCCCTTTCAACTTTGCGTTTGAACAACAACGGTCAATACGCGTCAAATCCTTTATATCTCTTATCAGCGCTATGACGTCACGAACAAGTTCGGCAATCCAAAATTTGCATACGCACAACACGTCTTACTGTATCTCGCACTTATGCTAATTTCCACATTTTCCTGCCTTCCATTTTATGGTTGCTATCGTTGCTATTGTCATCCTTCCTTAGCAATTGTCTGGCAGTGTATTACATTTTCATACACAGCCATGCGGGACACCCTTGAGAATTCATCATTCCTCTGAAAACCTTCCAAAGCCGCCATGACTTTCAATGAAGATTTCACTCACCTACTAATTTCACCATCCAATTTGTTCTCTCTGTCAAACATGCTTCCTAAATACACAAACTCATTCACCTGGTCAATCACAGTGCCATTTAGACTTATGCTACATTCAGTACTACTCGTTCCCCGCTCAAAAACCATAAATTTGTTTTTTCCCTTTTTAATACGCAGTTTGAATATCATGCAGACTTCGTACATCCGGGACAACATACGCTGCAACTCACGTTTGCTCTCTGCCAACAGGACAGTGTCATCAGCATAGAGAAATCTGCACACACGGATATCACCAAGACATAAACCAGTATTATCTATTTTAGCATCACGCATGCATGCATCCATAAATATATTAAACAGCCATTGTGACACTACACAACCTTGTCTGACTCTTGCAGAAATAGAAAACCATTTTGATAAAGCACCTTTCACTCGTACATAAGATTAAAAAAATATCAGTTAGAAATCCATCTTTCAATATTTCTCAAATGATAGTGAAACAAGTTTATAGCCACTGAGAGAAAAAATGTCTGGACAGTAATTCATCGCTACCTGCATAGCATTTACAATTTATTTTCGTTGGTGCAATATTCGAGTCTCATATGTAAAATTCTCACGAATAAACTCGAAAATTTAATTCTTTCATTTATCATTTTGGCGGATATCTGAACAGCATTCCTGAACGATGCCACATACTTAATTTGAATGAATGGCTGATTCGTAATATTTTGGTTTCTAAATTTTACAATTTATAGTACGGTATGCCGCATCTCAAAATAATTTTTTTCTCACTTATTTTAAAGGTAATTTAATAAAAGTACACATTCTGGATAAATCTCCGAGAGAAAAGCAGATTCTTTTATTCATGATACATTCCATGGCAGCATTGATCTGAAGAGAATAAACGAAATAATTCTAGCTAAACCCTATTTGCTCCGCTGGCGTCAGGAGAAAGAGGTCACACCGAAACACCGTTCACAACCATAACTGCAGTTGCAGATACATTGCACCCAGGAGGATTAAAAGAAAAATGTGCGGATAGCAAAAAACACACATACAAATGAAGAGAAAAAAGTTCTGGTGAGATGACCTCAAGACAAATCGGAAAGGAAAAATAAAAGAAATCGCTCTTTAACATTGACGCGACACAAGTGATAGCCTCTTGTATTCGATTAGTTGCCATTTTGGTGGAGAAAAGAAAGTGGTAATTGAGAATTCACGTACAGTTTGATGAAAAGAACAATGAATTTTCAAAACCGATGTACGAGTAACAAAAGTAACAAAAGAACCCCATAGAAGTAATGCATACAGCCAAAAAATAGTCAAATAATTAGCAGAACATTAGTGGAAAACGCCAGAATAATGTTCGACATGACAGCTATACATTTTATTTTCTACCGAGCCAGGCTCACGGTGGGGATTGTTATCTCCTATGGTCTCCTAAGACATCAAGAATGAATTTCTCTTCTGAGTAAAAAGCTGTTCAGAATTATAAAAAAACATAATCGGGTATGTGATTTCCTGAATCAAACATAATAAATCTGATTTCGTCCAACCTTTGGTTATTATGTACTAATGCAGATACTGTTTTTCAAACGACGCTATGCACAACTAGTCCAAGATCATGTAGATTTCTAAAGAAAGTTCCTCTACGAAACATTGTGTTGCATTTATTTTACGTATTATAATATTACTGTTTAACCTCAAAGATGAGAAGTTGCATGTCAAGCGAAATGCAAAGCTCGTTGTTAGAGCAACCGCCCTCTAGCCATCTGGTACAGGAATAATCCCAGATTGGTTAAATTGCTGTAAACCAATAATAACTCATCGTGCGTCGGATGGTCACATTAAGCAATCGACTCCGGGGGACTGAACCCCATGTTACAGGTAAAGTCCTCTGTTCCTTACCCCCGCGCTTATTCTTTCTACATGAATTTTCCCATTGTGGGATTACAGTCAAGCACCCTTGAGCTCGCACATTTTAGTTTGGCACTCCTAAAAATGCCGGCTCTCACCTTTATTTCGGCACACCTATTTCTCTCACCTGCCTACCCTCTGCCGTATCTAAGCTTCTATGTATGGAACTTCGTTTTTGTAACGCATCACAAAAACCTCATGGAACGTAAGCAGTTGCGTCTGAATCTTCCGTGTGAGCTAATTAATGAAATAGTTAAAATAGTTAAAACAGACATTTAACGTGGACCAAGAACATCAAACAAAGATCTTCGCTCTTTCCACGTTTATAACAGTTGCTGCTTATCATCTTTGGTGAATCCCCAGCAGTGTGCGGGGCTCCAAGAAGCAACCTGTCAACTTGGCTTGGCAGTTAGCGTGTGTGAGTCTGGAGGAATCCGAGGCCGCTGCGGTGAAGCAGGAGGCATATCCGGCGCGTAACTGGAAGACCCTGGGTTCGACTCCCGGTGGCGGCCAATGAGAATTTTTCCGTGACTCACTTATAAACATGGAATGAGCGAAGATCTATGTTTCATGCTCCGTGTGAGTATAAAATCTACGAGAAATTTCTGAGAGCTGATGTGGAACTTCAACAGAAAAAATACTTCAACCATATGGCTTATTTTCTTATCATAGAAAAGGCTTTTGAATTCATCCAGCTGTCAGCAGTTATAATGTCTTTGAAATCATAGCGTACTGATTGATTAGCACATGTAAATACACAGTGCGTCAAAGAACTTTTAAGACTGGGTCTGTACAATGAAATAGAAACAAGAAATTATAGTTTGTTTTGGTTTGTTATTCAAAATAAGTCCCTCCGGCTTCAATACACTTGTTACAGCGATTTAATAATGATTCGAATGCCTGTTCCAGTTCACTTTGCGGAATTGCATCCAAAGCACGCGTCGAAGCTGTTTGTATGGTCGAAATATCATAAAAAATACCCTTTTAACGTCATTTTAAGTGTTGGGAACAAAGAAAAGTCGCAGGGTGCTAAATCAGGTCAATACGGTGGATGATTCAACAAACAGACGTTATTCTTCGCCAAAAATCTACGAACAAGAAGTGAGGTGTGGCTGGGTACATTATCATGCAACAAATACCAGCTGTTTTCATCTCGATATTCTGGACGAATGCGACGAATTCTGCCCATCAAACGCCTCAAAACATTTGTCCACTTGGAACAAATTCTTTGCGGATAAATACCCTTACTATCGAAGAATGTAATGAGCATTGTTTTGATTTTTGATGGAACTTTTCTTGTTTTTTTTTTTTTGGCTTGTGGCGAGTTTTTTGACTTCCATTCCGCAATTTGTCGCTTTGTTTTAGAATCATATTGAAAACACCATGTTTTATCACCAGTAACAATTGATTTTAAGAAGTTTGGATCATTTTCAGCGGCTGAAATGATGTCTCTGCAATGTGCACTTCTCCTTGATTTTTGTTCATTGGTTAACGTGTGTGGAACAACTTTAGCACAGACTTTTGTTTTGCCCAAATCTTCATGCAGGATGGTTAGAATCGTTTCTTTGTTGATGTTTAAAGACTCTTCCATCATTCTTAGTGACACACATCGATTGTTTGCAACGAAATCACGCACTTTTTCAGTAATCTCAGGTGTCCTAGATGAACTTGGTCTTCCAGTAGGCTTATCATCTTCTACCGTATCTCTTCCGTCCAAAAACGTTTGTGCCACAGGAAAACAGTTGATCTACTTAAACAAAACTCACTGTAAACTTGTTTCATCATTTGGTACGTTTCCGAGGCACATTTACCAAGTTTTGCGTTAAATTTAAAAACAGCCCTTTGTTCCATCTTAATAATTCAACGTGAAAAAACTTTTACTTCTCTAATAAACGGCCGTTTCGTTTGAGTAACTTTAACAACTGCGCAGTACTTTTGGCAGAAAGCAAGCAGATGGTCACGGTTTATAATGCATTCGCGATTACACTGGTGGCGCCACCGTAGGCTGAAATCTAGCGCCAGTCTTAAAAATTCTTTGACGCACTGTGTATTATTCACGACATCTAGGAAAATGCAAGTGCAAAGCTTCGGTTATGCAGCGTGCGTAAGAATGGGAAAAAAGTTAGACAAGGTGACACCATATCTCCCAAGCTTCAAGAATGTCTTGCTATCATTGAACTGATAAAGCAAGAAGATAATGAATGATAACACTTCAACCTTTAACCCACTTTTGCTTTCCTGGCGACATTGTTATTTTCGCTCATTTTCTTATTGTTCTTTCACCGAATGACATCATGTACAGCGTAAATAATCATCTGCGAGGTTCTCACGCAAACGCTGCTGCCACCTCGTAGCTGATAAATGACTTATCAGAAAACCATACCTTCCCCACCAGTGTGTTTTACAGGGATCCTGTTAAAAAAATCAGTCGCATTACTTCATTGCCTCACTGTGAAGATGATCGCACGGGAAAAAAATCAATGTAAGATGCGTTATTAAGAACTAAAGTTTTAGAGGTTGATTAGGTAAATTTCGAAGTAAGTGATATATACATCGACGTTGAACAACATATACAGTATATTAGACGAAAGAAATTTCGCTAGAGTGCATTTAGAAGAAACAGTGAAGCTACAATTAGCGATTTTCCTATTATGCCTTAAAAGAAAATAGATCAATTCATCTTTCCATTTCTTATTCATAGATCAGAGACGTGGACCTTAACTAATAGAGAACAAGACAGATGACACCGAATTTTCGGGGTGTAATAAGCACGTCTTTTGAATCCGTTCTGACGCAAATTAAATTTATCAAAGCAATTCAAAGTCAGTTGAACCGGTATGGAAAAAATAGTATCTGACGGAAGAAAGAAGTTTTTCAATCGGGTTTCTAATCCCTCAGATATTGCTGTAAACGGAATCGTGAGCCTACGCCCTCTGGTTGCAGACTTGTGCGCTGAGAAAAACATGAATTTATATGAGAAACATTTCGCACCGGAAACGCTCTATAACATAGAAATATTTTTTTCAAATCGGACTCTTAGAAACAGAGATATTGACAAAAATAAGATGTGACTTTACGTCCCCTGGTGGGAAAACCATGCATTATTTTAGGAAGAAGGTATTCTCAAAAGGTTTTTCCATATGAGCGGTGTCGGTTCAAGTAAAAAAATTAGCCGAGTTTTCAGGAGCCCAGATTTTGCTACAAATGCATCAGAAGCAGAAATTAATACTTATAACCCCTGGTGGCCAAACCATTCCTTACCAAACATTAGAAATTATGCGAAACATATTTTCCATCTGGTGTTGTATGCGATACAGGAAGAATTTTTCAAATCGGAGTTTTAGACGCAGAAATAACGCAGAAAACGTAATTTACCTTTGCGTCCCCTAGCGGAAAGCCTATGATTTATTTGAAAATTTTGAATTTATAGGAAAACCATGTCACACTGAAAACACTATCCAACAAATAAGAATTTTTTCAAATCGGACTCCTAGAAGTAGAGATATTGACAAAAATAAGATATACATCTACGCCCCTGGCGGAAAAACTGTGGAATATTTTAAGAAAAATATTCCGAAAAGGTTTATCGATGTGAGTGGCATCAGTCCACAAAATAATTTTTCAATCGATATTTTAGAAGCTAAGATTTTATGGAAAATACATCAGAAGCAAAATTAACACTTACGCCCCTAGGCGGCAAAAGTATTCTTTACCAACAATTTGAAATTATATGCAAAATATTTTCAATCAGGAGGTGTATCCGCTGAAGAAAACAAATTTCAAATCGGAGTTTTAAAGGAAGAGTTATCTGGAAAAATGTAATTTACTTTCACACACCTAGCGGAAAATCTATGCGTAATTTGAAAAAGTAACCATACCGAAAATACTCGTCGACATAAATGGAATCTAAAGATAAAAGAATTTCTTCAATCGTATGTTTAAAATCAAATATGTTGAATGAAACGTATTTTTGAATTCGACATCATCTGTATTTACGCCCTCTAGCGGCGAAATTTTACATCGTAAAAAAAAAAGTCGAAATGAGGGATCATCATTCGCATATTTCAAGCTTCCCAATGCAAAAATAATTTTTCAAGTCGGACTGATAGTTGCAGAGATATCGTGGGCACCCACGGACGGACGGATAAACCGTTAACATAAGCACGATCTATTTTTACAAAAGACGTGCTAAAAATAGAGAGTTTGTAAGCAACTCAAAGAAGCATGAAGAGTTGCTTTATGGAGCGCTTCGGATAAACATGATTTTCCATATACTAACTTGTTTCTTGTTTTCCTTTGATAGAGTGAAAGAGAGAGAAAGAGTGGTGAACTCTTTTTTTTTTTTTTTTTTTTTTTTTGATTGGAGGTTTAACGACCACCGTGAGCAACTCAATGGGCTATAAGCAGTCGCCCGTCCCTAATTTAGGGTCACTGGTTCCAGGGAAGGGAGAGAGCCAGTGCCGTAAGACAAACACAACATCCATGCCTCACCGGGATTCGAACCCAGACCCCTTTCAGACGAATGATCAGAGGCCATCGCTTAGACCACTGCGCCACCGGGGCGGCGTGGTGAACTCTAAAACTTCAGAGGGGTATTTCATGGTCTGCCTTAAAATGCTTCGTATTACGCCATAAAAAGGAGACTGAAGGTCTCCATTTAGGATCGTAACTTCATGTGATCATCGGAGACAAGGAAGACTTGAAAAGTCGTTTCCTGAGTTATCCCACTTGAAAGAATAGTATTGCTTCCACTCCGTTCTAACTTGCATAGCAAACTGACTTTGCAAATGGTAAAGGAGCTACGAAAAGCGAATAAACTGGGATTCAGGAAAACTCCCACACAGGAAAACTGCTATATCTTCTCATATAAGAGGATGCACACAAAGGCGTTTCATTCCGAGATCTTGTCAAAGTGTCGGAGCATTCCTAGTATACCATCATGTTTTTAACAGTTTTGTATTATTTCCCAGTGAGACACCCAATACTGTACGTCTCCCTCTTATGTTTTCTTATGATAAATTAGAATAAAGCGATTTTGAAACCTAGATGACCAAAAAGAAAATGCACCACTTTTCCACAGGATATCTGGTGGTTTGCAAGATCAAAATTTCACAAGGTTTATGTAGAAGTTTTAAGACTTATTAAATATTGAGTTATGAGTTTAATATTTCGCATGTCATAACAAGCAATAACGGCTAATCAACTGGGACTCAACGAATCGATCTCCAGATGCTCATCTTTTTAGAAGATTTCAAATTACAACTTTCATATTCCGTATTTGTAAAATTTTATAAAACATAAATGTATTTGCCTGTAATTCATCTTTCGATGAAAAGCAAGTTTTACGTGGATACAAAGTTCACACAATTAGTAACAAACGTCACGCAAACTTCTGAAACTTCTGTTCTTCACGTTATTAAGGACTTTAATTGTTGAGAGGAGATCAATTATACAGTTTTACTAAAATATTATTTTACAAATAAAAACTAAATGATACGTTTCAAGGGTTCTGCGTGTTCAAAGTTCGAAGTTTATTGATATGTTCTCCCAGAAGACATATTGCTGTTATCCTTTCACTCAGCGATATTACGACTCGGCCTTGAATGCATCTGCACTAACTTTTATCCACATACGAATATGTTGTCCAGCACTGCTTGAGAGCTAAAATCTTCTCAGAGCAGTTATAGACGTAATGACAACACAATCATGAAGGTATACTGCAGTAGACTTTCAGTTATAAGGATTGCTCATTAAATAATAATAATAATAATATAAAAAATATCAAACTCAAAGTTATCTATGATGAGTATGCTACAATGACGAGTCCCTAAGTACTACACACCAAGATCCACAGGGTAATACATACTTAAGCTCGCTCCATCTCCATTCGTCAGCAATCTCAAATTCTGATTGTTGAGAGGAGCATACAGTCTTACTAAAATATTATTTTACAAATACAAACAGAATAATAAATGTTTTCAAGACTTCTACATGTTCAAAGTTCCTACCTTGTTGACATGTTCTCCCGGAAGACTTATATTGCTGTTATCCTTTCACCCAGCGATATTACAGCTCGGCCTTGTGTGCACCTGCACTAAGTTTTATCACATACGAATATGTTGTCCAGTACTGCTGGAGTGTTAAAATCTTCTCAGAACAGTTTTAAACGTAATGCCGACACAATCTTGAAGATATACTGCATTAGACTTTCAGTTATAAGGATTGCTCATTAAATCATAATAATAATACAGAAAAATATCAAACTCAAAGTTAGCTATGATGAGTATATTAGAATGATGAGTCACTATGTACGACACACCATGATTTACATGGTGATATTTAAGCTTGCCCCTCTTCCATTCCCGTCTGTACCTGTTTCACTCGGGGAAATAGCCCGGCATCCTCAGCAGACAAAATATAACTGAAATGACCTCAACGTAATTTCATCTCAGTCAATGTACGTGTGCACATTAGGCTTACGTGTACATGTCATCAGCCTCAGTCTGGTGGCATCTATCGGATGTAATTTCAATCTTTAAGGTCAAGTGCTGCCGGATTTTTTCTCGTTTTGTCCTTTTTCGCTTTTTGACAGTACTTTCAATTTTAATCAGGCTCTTCCAAGCGGAAGAAAATATAGTAGGGCTATTATTGTTACAGTTTAGATTGCACATTTTTTCGATCATAATTGATTCAGCTGGTAGAATTGTCTTCAAAAACATTTATTATTCTGTTTGTATTTGTAAAATAATATTTTAGTAAGACTGTATAATTGAGCTCTTCTCAACAATCAGAATTTGAGACCGCGGAGTGGAATGGTAATGGAGCGAGCTCAAGTATTACTCTATGAATCTTGGTATGTTGTACTTAGGGACTCCTCATTGTAATATACTCATCATACACTGCTGGCCACATAAAATGCAACACCAAGAAGGAAGCATCCGATTGACCTGAAATTTGCAGCATGCGTCGCCCGCGAGAGGACATGCAAACGATTAGCATTGCAGGGCATATGAAATTCATATGCGCCCTGCTCGCCACCGAGAAGCACTATAAGAAGGGTGCACAGAAAGCGGGGTGTAAGTAGTGGAAGTGTGTTGTGCTGCCGGACCTGTGCGTGGGAAATTTCCTGATGCCTCGTTGCATAATACGGCAGTCATTCCAGCACGTTTCGGAGTTCGACCAAGGATGAATGGTGGCTTATCGCCACTGCGGTTTATCGTACCGAGACATCGGCGCCCGTGTGGGACGACATCCAGCCACAGTGATGCGAGTATGGATTCGGTGGGTGCAGGAGGGACGGGCGGACCGGCGTGAGAACAGCCGGTGATGTGCCGCAAACGCAGCACACCACCGACCGTGAGGACCGGCATGTTGTGCGGTTGGCATTGACGGCTCGCACCGCCACATCACGAACATTAGCGCAGGAATTAGGGTGTGTTGCGCAACAACCTGTGTCAGCACGTACCGTTCGACGTCGTCTGCAGGAGCGGGGACTTGTCGTACGACGCCCATTGCTCCGATTACCATTGTCGTTACACCACCGACCAGTGCGGCGGCAGTGGGCCGTTGAACGCCGCACCTGGACTACGAAATGGCACGACATTGTCTTCTCCGATGAATCCCGCTTCTGCCTGCAAAACCACGATGGTCGGATCCGCGTGTGGTGGCACCGTGGCGAGAGACTGTATCACGCCTGCATTATGCATCGCCATACCGGTCCGTCGCCTGGGGTTATGGGTTGGGGCGCAATTGGATATGACATCCGCACCCCTCTGGTACGCATAGCCGGTACACTCAACAGCCACCGCTACATCTCCGACGTTTTGGAGCCTGTAGTCCTCCCTTACTTGCAGGACCTGCCAGCGGCCACGTTTCAACAGGACAATGCGCGCCCGCACGTGGCACGCATCGTGCCACAATTCTTCACGGCACACCAGCTGTCACTGCTGTCGTGGCCCTCCTGTTCTCCCGATATGTCACCCATCGAACACGTCTGGTCGCTGATCGGCAACCGAGTGGCCCGGCAATCACCACCCGCGGCCACGCCTGATGAACTGTGGCAACGTGTGGAAGCAGCCTGAACCAACATACCCCAAGCCCACATCCAAAGCCTCTTTCGTCCGATGCCGTGGCGTGTAGCGGCCGTTATTGCCAGCCGTGAGGGCTACACGAACTATTGTTGTCTGCGTGTTCCGCAAGTCGCACGGGACTGTAAGCTCAATCGTTTTATCTTTGTATCTGTTGTTATGTGTCCAGTAAATCTGGCTTTGCTATCTCGTGTCCTTGTTGGTGTTGCATTTATGGGTGGCCAGCAGTGTAGATAACTTTGAGTTTGTTATTTTTTTATAATATTATTATTTAATGAGCAATCCTTATAACTGAAAGTCTAATGCATTATACCTTCACGATTGTGTGGGCATTACGTTCAAAACTGTTCTGAGAAGATTTTAACACTCAACAACATAGTCGTATGTGGATAAATGTTAGTGCAGATGCACTCAAGGCCGATCCGTAACATCGCCGAGTGAAAGGATAACAGCAATATTTCTTCCGGGAGAACATATCAATAAAATTGGAACTTTGAACTCGCAGAACTCTTGAAACATGTATTATTTTGTTTTTATTTGTAAAATAATATTTTAGTAAGACTGTATAATTGAGCTCCTCTCAACAATTAAAGTCCTTAATAACGTGAAGAACAGAAGTTTGCTTACCGTTTGTTACTACTACTTGCGTGAATTTTATAAAACCTAATAAAAGGCACTCAATGGATTACTTTTCACGTATTTACAAGACACTTAGACCGAGGGCTATTTTAGAAGATTTTAAGTTACAACCTAGATGTTTCGCATTTGTAAACATTTTGTGAAACCTAATGAAAGGCACGCAACATATTATTTCTCAGCTCTTTATAAGCCACTTAGGCAATTGGATTTTTAGAAGATTTTAAGTTAGAGCATACATGTTTGGTACTTTGTAAACATTTTATAACACAGGTGAGAAATAATAAACAATGAATGAAATACGGGATTACACCATTGTACAATACAAATTTGGAAGTTGTGAATCTGTTTATTGGTGTAAATATGAAATGAATGGTCAGTCATGTAATATCCGAAAACTTGAAGCATTCCTCGTTCTGGAGCGAGAATCGAATCCCGGAGAGCGTCCGAGTATGCTAACCACTCCACCACCCAGAACAACCACACTTCAAGTTTCCCATTAATTTGAATATAACCATGACAAGATTCGCATATATTTGGAACTTGCGAATCCGTTTATTTGTGTAAATATGCCATTCATGTGATATTTACACCAATAAACGGATTCACAACTTCCAAATTTGTAATGTACAATGGTGTAATCTCGTATTTCATTGATTGATATGCTATGCCTCCGGGGAAACACGAGATGAATTCCAATCCTTCAGATTCGCTATAAAGGAATGCCCGTTGCTTTGACTAGCGAATCCTGTAATAGGTATATCCAAACTAATCGGAAACTTGAAACTTGCTCCTTCTGGGTGGTGTAGTGGGTAGCATACTCTGGCGCTATCTGGGAGTTGCAGATTCGATTTCCGCTCCAGGACGATGACATCTTCAAGTTTTCAGATTTATCTGACTTACCTTTCATGTTATATTTACACCAGTAAACGGATTCATAACTTCCAAATTTGTATGAAGAAATAATCTGTTGATTGCCTTTCATTAAGTTTTAAAAAAGTATTACAAATATGATATATCTAGGTTGTAACTTAAAATCTTCTGAAGAGGCCCGCGATCTAGGTGTCTTGCAAAGAGCTGAGAAATAATGCGTTGAGTACGTTTCATTAGGTGATATAAAATACTTCCAAATAGGAAATATGTAGGTTGTAACTTAATATCTTCTAAACAGGCCCGCGGTCTAGGTATGTTATAAAGAGGTGAGACATGATCGTTTGAGTGCCTTTCATTAGGTTTCATAAAACATTTGCAAATACGAAATATATAGTCTGTAACTTAAAATCTTATAAGATGGCCCGTGGCATAGGTATTTTGTCAACACCAGAAGATCGATTCGCGGAGTTCCTGTTGATTAGTATAGTTTTTCTTTGATTATTTTTTACAATGCAATACAATTTATTCGGGTGAACCAAAAACAAAAGTTACAAGTATATACAATAGTATACAAGCATCCAACCAGACAACACTGGGAAAAGACCCTAAGGGGCCTGACAAAGCCCACGCCGCCTGGAAAAAGAGGTAAAAGAGATAAAAAAATACATAATTATATTTACATATATGTACGCAATAAACTGAATTACAAATCAACCATATCAAGTCAAAGCCACACTAACCACTTTGTGATCACGTCTGAAGTAAATGCTCAAGTAACTTATTTTTAAATAACGAAAATGAATTAATTTGTTTCATTTCTTCAGGTAAACCGTTCCACTCTATTTCATTTCATTTCATTTATTTCGTTATGGGGTTACATTTGACTATATTACATTTCAAAATTAATTTTATAACTTGTAGTATTAAGAAAAACTACATATGTAATGTGAATACTTATGTACAGGAACCACAGAACAGGAAATTAAGTAAAAAGCTATATATGTATAGCCTGAGTGAATCCCAATTCCCCTCAAGTACGTAGTCAAGTCAAACGTCCTGCACATATAAAATTTTCTCATATGTGGTCTGATTAATAAATTTTACCATAGAATTTTATATTTTAATTTGTTAGCAAATGTTTTTTTAGTTGCTTTCGAAAATTACTTATAATTGTTAATATGTGTTAATTGACAAGGTAGGTTATTCCATAACATCAATCCCTAGTAATCAATAAATCTTTTTTGGGTTAAAGTGTTTGGAATTGGTAATAAAAATGCATTTCTACCTCTTGTTTGATAGTCGTGACTTACAGTGTTCAGTTAAATTAAATGTTGATACCTATTCTCTTTTATCCTTTTATACATGAATCCTAATAATCTAAATTGCCATAAATTCTCAATATCTAAAAATCCATATGAATTTATCCGTACACCCATATTTAAGTTAATTTCCTAAAGTTATTTAAAATTCTGACCATCCTATTTTGTAATGATTGTAATTTATATAAATTAGTCTTAGTATTTTGCCCCCATACTAATAAACAATAAGTCAAACATGGATAAATCAGACTGTAGTACAACATTTTTAATGTTTTGATTGTTAAATTATTTGAAATTCTCGTAATTAAACCCAATACCCCGAAATTTTGTTTACAATATTTTGAATATTTATATTCCATTTTAAATTACCCTTGATTATTATTCCCAAATATTTAATATTATTTACTATTTCAAAGGTGTACTTCTCCACGCAAATAGGTGGTGGCTCAATAAACTGTATATCTCCCTGTTTAAAAATCATAATTTTAGTTTTTTCAATATTTAAACACAGAAAATTTGTGTCCAGCCATTCCAACAATTTTTCAATAAATTTATTACATATTATTTTTGCCTCATTTATATCTTCACCCGTAATCAGAACCGTGGCATCATCCGCAAATAAAATAAAATCCTCATTAGGTTCAATGTTAAAAATGTCATTTATATAAATTAAAAAAAGTAATGGTCCCAGGACTGAACCCTGCGGCACTCCCATTTCATTAGGCAACCCGTGCGATTTCATTTTAATAATCTGCACATATTGTTTCCTGGTATGTAAGTAGTCCTCTAATAAATTGTAATATTGATTTCTTATTCCATTATCATAGAGCCTATTCAAAAGTATTCCATGATCGACCGTATCAAATGCCTTTGTAAGGTCCAGGAATACCGAAATGGTTACTAATTTCCTTTTTCTATTATTAATTATGATATTCTGAAATGTTAAAATGGCTATTTCTGTTCATTTTCCCCTTTGAAACCCATACTGATTTTTTTTTATAACATGATATTCCTCAAAAAATTTCCTAATCTTGTATATAATGGTTTTTCTAAAACCTTAGCAAAAAAGATGAGTTAGAAATTGGTCTGTAATTATTTTTATATTATCTCTGGACCCAGTCTTATGTTTTGGAGTTATTTTTGTTATTTTTGTTATTTTTAATTTATCAGGTATTTTGCCAAATTCAATAATCACATTAAATATATGACTGAGAGGTTTAGAAATTATTTTAAAAACCCTTTTAATAGCCCTTGGATGTATGTCATCTGGTCCCACAGACGTTGATTTAATATTTCTTATGCATGCCTCAACTTCTGATGTTGTGAACTATTCAAAATAACACGAATTTTGTAATGTTTTTTGCTGACAAGTAGTTTCCGATTTTTTTATTATTAGTTTTAATTTTACTTTTTATTTCTTTAGGGGCCTTTATGAAATAGTAATTGAATTCATTTGCTACAGACAGAGCATCAGAAACCCTCTGACCACTTATGCTCAATGTAATTGTTTCAGTTTTATTTTTTTCCTTCCCAACAGCTTATTTATAATTTTCCAAATAATTTCAGTCGATTGTGTATTGAATAGATCGTTATAGTACAATTTTTTTATATTTAATTTCTTTATTAAGCAAATTTCTAAATTTTTTAAAATTTAATAAATCAGTTGGTTGTGGAGTTGAAAGAAATTTTTTAAACAATTTATTTTTTTTATTAATTTTTCTCAATATTATTTTATTGATCCAAGGTTTTCTTGCCTTTTTAGGCTGTGTTACATATTTTATTGGAAAACATTCATTATAGACTGCTGTAAAGTAATCAATAAATATACTACATCATTTTTCTGGAGAATCATGTGTTGTAACACTATAACAATTTATTTTTTGAATTCATTCATAAAATTTACCCATATTGACCTTACCCAGATCCCTGATTTCATGTTTTACTTTAGTTTGGAAAGATACTGATTTTTTATTATGAATTAAATAAGTAGGTAAATGATCACTTATATCATAATTTAAAACACCAACATATATATAATTAGTATCAATGTTAGTTATGCATAAATCCAAAATAGAACTGGCGATGTCAGTAAGTCTAGTAGGCGAGCATATATAATTCTTAAATCCATAAGTAGTTAAAAGTGTTAATAATCTTTGAGTATTTGTATTTATTGAAGCAAGATCCAGATTAAGATCCCCCATAATTATGACGTGTTCATTTGATAATGTTGTGTATTCAAGATAGTTAGTCAACAATGCCAAAAAACTAGAGATATTTCCTCTAGGTGGCCTGTAACAGACAGTAATGATGTAAATATCATTCTCAATAGTTAATATTTCCATATCATGATTGATATAAGTGCATTCCTGTATTTCTGAGAAAAGACCATAATTATTTTTAAGGTAAATAGCCCCCCCTATCAAATCTATTTATATTATACAATCGAAAGTTATTTAAATGCATTTGATATTCTCTAGATGGAAACCAAGTCTCAGTAACACAAAAAATATCTATATTTGATAAATAAATGCATCGCTCTTTCCACGTTCCAGTAACACACAGCGTCCGAAAAATTGTTTTTCAGCCGCCGCTGTGGAATTGAATCAACACAACTCTCGATATCTAGCCTAGCGCGTTACATATACGCCACGGTGGCCAACAATCCACGGTGCTATGTGTATTTTTAAGTCAGCTTCTGACATCATAAATCCGTAAGATATGCTCAGCTACTGAGGCGTCTCCATCTGGTGGGCATGAACGGCACTAGCTATATATATATTATAGCAGTTAAATCCAAAGGGCGAGATCCAAGGTGAAAATACTCCAAATACGTGGCGACAGTTAATAAATAAATACATCGCTCTTTCCACGTTCCAGAAACACACAGCATCTGCTATAATATATATATAGCTAGCGCCGTTCATGCCCATCAGATGGAGACGACTCAGTAGCTGAGCCCATCTTACGGATTTATGATGTCAGAAGCTGACTTAAAAATACACATAGCACCGTGGATTGTTGGCCACTGTGGCGTAAATGTAACACGCTCGGCAAGATATCGAGAGTTCTGTTGGTTGAATTCCACAGCCGCGGCTGAAAAGCAATTTTTCGGATGCTGTGTATTTCTAGAACGTGGAAAGAGCGATGTATTCATTTATTAACTGTCGCTACGTATTTGGAGTATTTTCACCTTGGATCTATATTTGAATTTAATGATTTAATTAAAATTTCCAACAATGTGAATTTATTTATCAAACTTCTAGCATTAACATGAATCAGTTTTAATCCACTATGTGAAAAATTTTGAAAGAATGCATTCAAGGAATCTATTTCAGTGTAAGTATGTGTATTCATTTTCCTGCTCCTAGGTTACCACAAATAAAAATTAATTAGTAAGTAATATTGTTAATTAGTTTCAAGACATCTTCATAAGTTGTAATAACATGAACTCTGTCAGTGTCTGTTTTCTTAATAAGAATTTTCCCATGTGAAAACCAAACATATCTAAAGGAATGTTCAACTGCAAAATTTGTTACCCTCCAGAATAATTCTCTGTTAAATGGTGACATGTTTTCATTGATGTAGATCCTTGAAGAACTATGAGACACTCCAACCGCTGAATTTGTAATATTATTTTTCCTTTCCATAAACCACTTGTCACGATTTGTTCTTTTTGTAAATTGAACTATTATTTTCTTAAGTTTTTTCCCTCCTGCTTTGATGGTATCTCATGAACAACATCAACATCTGAAGGTTTACAATCATGAATTTCCAATTTTTGTGCTAATAATGTAACAATCTCTCTAAGTCTTCCTTCAGTAGTTTTGGGCTCCAAATCCAATCCATGTATTTCAATATTTCTATTTCTATTATATTGATTTAGCTGATTTTGATTTTGTATTATATTATTAATTTTGTCATGAAGCTCACAGTTTACTTTCTCAACTTTTTCAATTTTAGAGCACAAAATTTTATTCTCATTTTCTAGCTCAGTATTTTTTTAATCAAGTCGTCATACTTAGTACTTAAAAATTCCATAGCACATTTCAAGTCATTTAATTCTTTTTTTGTTTCTGGGATGATATCTAGTTTTTTATTTATTTTTATAAGTGCCATATTAATACCCTCAAGGTCAATATTTCTATCTATTTCTCTATTATTAGACTGATGTCAAGAAAACTGCAAAATCGGATCTCCACCCTTCTTTCGACTTTCATCTTCCTTATCATTGTTATCAGATGTTTGACCTTGCTTGTTTACACATCTGAAACACTTATGTTTCTTTTTCTTAACATTAGACATAAGTCTAAAAAATTTTTCTGGCACGCCAAGACATTGAGGATCATATTTACTATCACATTCAGAACATTTTAAATGCTCTGGGGTCATATGCTGGAACTCAAGAATCTCAGAGGCACACACATCACATTTACTTGTTGAAGACATATTATTCCTGTCCCTATTTCAATAAGCAATATATTATAATTCAAGTTAGGTAAGCGAAGATATATAATACTACCGAGAAACAGAAGAATTCACAAGTTTCAAAAAAGTTTCATCAATAACACCTCCAAGCCATATTCAACCAATAAATGACTCCTTGTCATATAGATATTTAGTAAACAGTATATCCATTATACTGTATATCATCCATAACCAATAGACATGCAATGTTATCACATATCATAAGTTCTCAATGACAATTTTTCATAATCACAGTCCATAATAAATACAAGTCTAAGTGTTTTACCTTGACATATTATGCTGTAGATCCTGTACAGCAATGCTCTGTATAAACCCAGCAATTTTGTGACACTGTTCTAATCTATATATATGTGAAGCACAGTTCTGTTTGCACACAATATGCACATATCCCTTTACAATAGCTTGACCCAATGGAACAGTATCCAGTTTTATTATCAGTACCACACATGAAATCACACAGTCTGTCCCCTCACCCCTTTTTATAAACCAACCTGTGCGATATTCCTACAGATATTCACCACTGAGTAATTCCGATCTGTATTCTATTTGATTTAGGTGAGATATATATTTCTTAGTACACACCAATGAGAAATTTAATAGAGAGAAGGTCAACAAACGGCATCCATTTGCAATAGCTTGACTTGACTTCTTGGACCGCAAGAGCCCACATTACCTAATGCAAGATTAGTTCTAGCAAAATTTGATCGATAATAATTTAATTGGAGGTTTTTTTTTTTTTTTTTTTGATTGGAGGTTTAACGACTACCGTGAGCAACTCAATGGGCTATAAGCAGTCGCCCGTCCCTAATTTAGGGTCACTGGTTCCAGGGAAGGGAGAGAGCCAGTGCCATAAGACAATTTTTTTTTTTTTTTTTTTTTTTTTTTTTTTGATTGGAGGTTTAACGACTACCGTGAGCAACTCAATGGGCTATAAGCAGTCGCCCGTCCCTAATTTAGGGTCACTGGTTCCAGGGAAGGGAGAGAGCCAGTGCCGTAAGACAAACACAACATCCATGCCTCACCGGGATTCGAACCCGGACCCCGTTCGGACGAATGATCAGAAGCCATCGCTTAGACCACTGCGCCACCGGGGCGGCCCATAAGACAAACACAACATCCATGCCTGACCGGGATTCGAACCCGGACCCTTACGGACGAATGATCAGAGGCCAACGCCTTAGACCACTGCGCCACCGGGGCGGCGATTGGAGGTTTAACGACCACCGTGAGCAACTCAATGGGCTATAAGCAGTCGCCCGTCCCTAATTTAGGGTCATTGGTTCCAGGGAAGGGAGAGAGCCAGTGCCGTAAGACAAACACAACATCCATGCCTCACCGGGATTCGAACCCGGACCCCTTTCGGACGAATGATCAGAGGCCATCGCCTTAGACCACTGCGCCACCGGGGCGGCCGATAATAATTTGCAAAGCGTGTGTTATAATCATGCAATGTCAATAAATCTTAGCGAACGTTAATTTTTTATTCTCTTAAACCTAAATGTTATTAATTTGAATTCATAAAGCTCTTTATGAATTCAAATTTATTGCATGTTATGAGAGATTTAAAATTATAACTCAAGATTTAGCGAGCCGGAAAGCGTCTTCGTCAAACATGTGCCATTATGAGCTTACATAGGCATTTATATCCCTAGGAAAACTCGTACATTTTGTTTTGGTCAGCTACGAAAACTCCCACACTTTGACAACATCTCGGAACGAAACGCAATTTATGTACATCACTTTATATGACAATTAAGGTGTAGGAGTTCACGAAATATTAAGACCATAATTCAAGTTTTACTGAGTCGGAAAGCTTCTACATAAACCTTCTGTCGTTATGATTACAGTATATGGTCTTATATACGCATTTAAAATATATTGTCAAAAGTCACCGGACACCCCTTGAAAAGGAAATGAACTGATCCGCTGCGTTGTTAACATGCGTGGTACAGTTGCAAACGGTATAAAAACAAGCTTACAGCTGACCGCAATCATATCGCACTGTGAGGTTCAGTGAAAATATCACGGCGGAAGAGAACTGACTTTGAGAAAGGAAAGATTGTTGGGTGTTATATTAGTGGGTTGTCCATAAGAGAAACCGAGAGGCGTTAAAATATAACCAAGTCAACTGTTTTGGATGTACTGAATAAGTGGAAGACACATGGCGTGACTGAAGCAGCAAAACGTACCGGCAGACCACAAAACAAATCATTGATAGAGGACGTCGAAGCCTCAGGAGAATCGTTACAGTTAATCGCCGGAGTACTGCACAATACCTCAGTGTACATGTGAGTAAAAATGCTGGAAACTCGGTATTTACATGTACCATTCGCAGAGAACTTCATTCCGTGGGTTATAGAGAACTTCTACTCGTCGTTTAGCATGGTGTGAAGAGCATCTATCGTGGACCGTAGATCAATGGAAACGGGTCCTATATACTGATGAATTCAGATACACGATCCATCAGTCTGATGGCCGTATATGGATATGGCGGCAACCAGGGCAACGCTATTTACCACAGTGTACTTACTATTCCTACGGTCTAGTTTGGAACTGGCATTGTACTCGTGTGGGGTGTTTTTCGTGGTATCGTTCCGGCCCATTGGCTATTTTTGACAAATCTGTTAACTAGCATGTGCACCTCGATATTCTAGACAATTATGCCCTACCAACGCTGAGGCAATGCTATGGAACCGAGCCTAGTTGGTAGCAGCAAGATAATGCACCGAGCCATAAAGCAAGGACTATTACGGCGTGGTTTGATGATAATTCCGTTTCGTGCGTGGACTGGCCAGCACAGAGCCCTGATCTTAATCTCATAGAGCACCTATGGGATGAATTAGAGCGCCGCATAAGAAGTTTGGAACCAAGGCCTACTACTAAACAATAGTTTGAGGCAGCTTTATGTACTGAATGGAAGCGCATACCTATCGCTGTGTTCCAAAACCTTGTCGAAAGCATATCTCGAAGGGTCACTGCATGCATTAAGGCCAAAGGTGGACCGATACCGTACTAATGTATGTCAATAAAGGATAT
This sequence comes from Macrothele yani, assembly GCA_039090855.1. Taxonomy (NCBI): domain Eukaryota; kingdom Metazoa; phylum Arthropoda; class Arachnida; order Araneae; family Macrothelidae; genus Macrothele; species Macrothele yani. The sequence continues at coordinate 116,877,224 of CM077002.1, read as the reverse complement.
GTTGTGTTTCTCTTCTAGGTGTCCGGTGACTGTCAATATAGTGTATATCACTAGGAAAACTGGTACATTTCGTTTTGGTCAGCTAGGAAAGCTCCCACACTTTGACAAGATCTGGGAACGAAACGCAATTTGTTACATCCCCTTACATGAGAAGGTGTACGAGGTTTCCAGTATGGGAGTTTTCCGGTGTGGGAGTTTTTCGCCACCAAATAAACACATGAACATGAAGGCGAAACAGTAGATAGTTCACAGGTCAGAAGTTTTCATTAGACAGAAACAAAACGGGAATAAAATATTTTTTTGGAGCCTTTTGCTATAATTCTTGTCGCAGTCTTAGCCAAAATGAGAGCTGTTAGAAAATTTGAAATACTTTTGTCCTGTTTTTAGAGGAATGACATGGGTTAAACACTGAAGCTGTTTAAAAGTATAATGATTAAGATGACCGGATACCTTTTGCTGTGCGAAATGTAAAGCGGGCTTAATTTCCCAATCTAAGAGACGAAAGCCGAAGTCTGAGGTGGAAATTAATGCGTTATGGGGACAACAAATTTGCAAATTAATACCGTTCAGCAGGGAACGAATAATTAAAATTCCAACGATTTGGTACTAGACTCAGTAAATAAATATGCATCTCTGTGGAGCGAAAATTATGATGGGATTAACGACCGCCGGAGGCAACTCAACGAGATGTAAGCAGTCTTCTGTCCTTAATTTGAGGCCGCTGGTTCCAGGGAAGAGAGAGACAGAGAGAGTGAGAGAGAGAGAGAGAGAGACAGAGAGAGAGAGAGAGAGACAGAGAGAAAGTCAGAGAGAGAGGCAGAGACAGAGAGAGAGAGACAGAGAGAGAGACAGAGAAAGATAGACAGAGAGAGAGAGAGAAACAGACAGAGAGAGAGACAGACAGAGAGAGACAGAGAGAGATAGACAGAGATGGAGAGAGAAACAGACACAGAGAGAGACATACAGAGAGAGACAGAGAGAGATAGACAGAGAGAGAGAAACTGACAGAGAGAGAGGCAGAGACAGAGAGAGAGACACACACAGAGAGAGAAACAGACAGAGAGAGAGGCCGAGACAGAGAGAGAGAAACAGACAGAGAGAGAGAGAGAGAGAGAGACAGACAGAGAGATAGACAGAAAGAGAGAGAGGCAGAGACACAGAGAGAGAGATAGGCAGAAAGAGAGAGAAACAGAAAGAGAGAGAGGCAGAGACAGAGAGACAGAGAGAGAGAGAGAGAGAGAGAGAGAGAGAGAGAGAGAGAGAGAGAGAGAGAGAGAGCCGTAGGATCAGCACACCATCCACGTCTTTGTAACCCTGGGCTCATTGGTTCTAGCAAGAGGAACATCAAAAATCTTTTTGTTTTTAACATTTTAGAAGATAAATCATTTCCTTCCTTCATCAGCGCTTGGGAAAACATTGAGAAGGCCCCATTTCCCCTGCTTTCTACCAGCTGTGATTATGAGGCACGGAACTGCAGCCAACCCCTCTTTCGTTTCCGGAGTCCATTCAGTGAAGACCATTGCTGATCATTTTTACGTAATCGGCTGTTTACGGAGTTTCAGTTAAATTGCTTTATATCTCTGTGAGTGAGTGGTAAATGATCTTATCGCTTTACGGCGTCAGAGCTGTCTTATTCAAGCGCATGTATTTCTTTGTATCTTCAGGTCTTAATGAGAGTCGTCTCACGATGTGTCAAAGTGACAGTGATTGTCAGAGGTACGTAGCAGAAAATGGACAACTTTAAAAGTAAATTGCTAACGAAGGAGAGTAAAGGAGGGTCAATGTTGCAGCAAGCTGATCGCAGGATCGCCACGGAGGATAGTAGCAAACTCGTTCTTTCGGGAAGGGAGAGTACATTAAAAATGGGAGATTTCATCCTGAACTTGATGGTAAGAACACAAGAGTTTTAGATAAAAGATAGAGAAATAAAATCGCTAAAGACAATTTTGCAGTGTATATGATGAAGCAAATTTCTCCATCATTTTTATGCCAGGGGAGAAATTCGAATCCGCAGCTCTCGACTCCGGAGATCCGAGTGCTGTCCACTATACTACACTGGCATGTGCTCTCACTGCTATTTGCCTTTATCTCGCGTGCGTCCTGCGGGGCAGACACGTCACATGTAGGCAACCGATAAAACAGCTGGGCAGATGAGTAGAATACCATAAATGTGTGAATGGTGCAAAAAAAAAAGAGATCATGATAAAGCTCCAAAAGTGGCTTTCTCCATATACAGCACTGAATAAAGAACACCTTTAGACAAGCCATGGTTTACACTTTGCTAGTATTTGATTCTTTTCATTACCGGGAGAAAATGTAGTTAAAACGGCGGATCTTCTAAATATCCTTACAAGCGAAAGCCTAACGGACAGATGCGTCAAGACACTGAAATAAATTTTGTAATAGCCCTGTAACACCTCACCCGCGATTCGACCGCGGACCCATCTGGGGTTAACTTTCAGAATCCATCGCCTTATAACCCTAGGACACCCAGCACCTTGTAGCCCTAGGGCACCCGGGCGGCTACGAGAACACCCTCATCCTCAGTTGCTTGGAGGTTCCTTGTTCTGGGTTGTGCAACAGTAACATACTCGGACGTAAATCGGGAGGTGCGTGTTCGATTCCCATTCCAAGACAAGGTAATTTTCAAATTCAAGTTTGTTTTTTATTGAGGATTTAACGACCACCGTGAGCAAATCAGTTGGCATTAAGCAGTCACCCGTCCCTAATTTAGGATCACTGGGGCCGTCCCGGTGGCCCAGTGGTCTACGCGCTGGCTTATGACATTTTGTCCGAGAAGGGTTCGGGTTCGAATCTCAGTGAGGCATGGATGTTGTGTTTGTTTTATGACACTGGCTCTCTTCCTTCCCTGGAATCAGTGACCCTAAATTAGGGATGGGCGAGTGCTTGTAGCCCATTGAGTTGCTCACGGTGGTCGTTAAATCTTCGATCTATAAAAAAATGGGTCATTGGTTCCAGGGAATGCAGAGAGATAGTGACGTAAGACAAACACAGCATCCATGTCTCTCTAGTATTCGAAACCGGACCCTTCACGGACGAATGGTCATAAGCCAGCGCTTAGACCACTGCGCCGGTGGGGCGGCGTTCAAGTTTTCTGAAATACGTCTATGTGTAAAACATCTATAACTCTCCATTGCACACACAACACTACTGAATGTCTTGTTGTCAGCTCTTTCATGCGCTTTCGTTCATCGTTCAATATACTCTCGAGCTGGTAGAACGTCGCATGTTGCTTGACATCTGCCGCTATTCGTATTGGTCACGGCGTGTTACCAACGATTTATTCGGATGGTTGACTTTAATCCTTTCTGACTGATTACCAGCTAAAATGGCTGTAACATTACCGGTGAACCTAAGAAAGAAGAGAGATGTTTGAATAACTTCTTTCTGTCTAGTGAAATGATGTATGTGTTAGGCAACCTAACCGTTCCTTATCATTTTTTTTTTTTTTGGAGGTTTAACGACCACCGTGAGCAACTCAATGGGCTATAAGCAGTCGCCCGTCCCTAATTTAGGGTCAATGGTTCCAGGGAAGGGAAAGAGCCAGTGCCATAAGACAAACACAACATCCATGCCTGACCGGGATTCGAACCCGGACCCCTTACGGACGAATGATCATAGGCCAGCGTCCTTATCATTCTTTGGGTCACACAGAAGGCCTGAAGCGAGCTCTTATCACCTGTGACACGTTTAGGATCGATGCTGCTGAGATGAAAATGGGATAGGAATTGCTTTTCTGTAACTTTCTTAAAACCCAGCCGCTATTTAAGCATTTCTGTTTGTAAAGCGCAGAAAATGTTTTGCACAATTTTATTCATGTACATTGGCCTCTTAAAGGGTGAATTCGTTTAATGTTAGGTACCTGATTTCGAAAGTTTACAGACTGTAGGCACAGGGTATTTCGGAAATAAGAAGGAGAAAGCACTAGAGTAAATAAATACATAAATATATAGCGTGGTTTAGGATATTTGAAATATGGATTGTTTGGATATTTATGTACTCCATGAGGAAGCTTTCTTCCCTTTCTTCCTGGTAAAAGCAATATCACCGAGAACTTCTTCGATGTATTGTATCTTCTCACTTCAAAAGACTTGATCCGTTTGCTAACGGAAGCCAGCATTGTCCGAGGGAGACAAAAGCAAGCGATCCTTTCATCCACCCATCTTTGACATCCGGGAATGCACTCAGTCGTTGTCAGGAAAAGAATTTTTTGTGCTCAAGCCCTATTAAATTATCGCTAACAATTTCTACCATCCGGTACGTGTAGATTCACTGAGAACCCACCATGACTTTGATGGATGCTAAGTAGAGAGAAATGATTCCTTTGCAAGACTGTAGACGACTAGAAGATGTGAATAAGGCGGAACCAGGAAAATCTTTGAAACAAGAGTTACGGAAAGCACGAAAACATTACAGCAGAAGCCTCTTTGACTTATATAATGTATTCCAGAAGACGTACTTATCGAAAATCGTTTGATTCCTTCGGTTTTAAAATCTCATAACATAAATCACTTCAGGAAAAGACAAGTACCTTATTGTCTTTTTCTGTTTGTATCATCGTCTTTTTATTTTCTTGTGAAACCTAAGTACTTCTCCGAAGGCAATGAAAAAAAAAATAATGGTAGCATTTTGATACCACACTCTAAATAGAATCAAACCACAGTGTCATATACATATTTCATCGGGACAACAGTTTTGATAGCCGATATGGTCACGTATAAAATCGGATAAATACTTACATGTACTTGAAGAGGATAAACGAGCTAAGGAATAATTCAGAGAATGTCATTCTAGTTTTCAGTCAGCAAAACAGCCACGCCTTTTCGATTCAAAAATTAACATAATTCATTTTTATATGAGAGATTGTTGAATAATGCCAAATTGCTCTATAAACGTTTTTAAGAAATTCACGACCCACTTTTCCTGATCCCCTTCGTGAATTAACGAAGCATATTCCTGATGCCGCCCTTGGTGGCGCAGTGGTCTAAGCGATGGCTTCTCACCATTCGTCCGAAAGGGTCCGGGTTTGAATTCCGTAAGGCGTGGATGTTGTGTTTGTCTTGCGGTACTGGCTCTCTTCCTTCCCTGGAACCAGTGACCCTAAATTAAGGACAGGCTACTGCTTATAGCCCATTGAGTTGCTCACGGCGGTCGTTAAGCCTCCAATCAAAAAGCAAAAATATTTCTGATGCAACGCTTTTCGTAAATGATGGGAAAAAGACCCTGGATTCCATGGATTTTTCGCACGCCCGGAAAATTCAGAATTTTCACAAAATTTTCCGCAATTCCTTTCATGCACTGCCGGAAAGTGAAAAAAGAACACCATTAAAAATTGCAGCCGCATCTATGAGATTTACGTCGTAGCAACAACTTGTTAGGAAAGGAAAGTGATCACACGTGTGAAGTGATTCAGTGTTTATTTTACCTTTTAATGCGTATTACAGTGTACAGAAGGCACATTTTAATAAGGTATTGCACTTCCTGCAGAAGTAATACAAGCTTCCAATATGGCATACAATCGGTCGTACAAATGCTGGCTATTACGCTGGGGGATAGCATTCCATGCACTTTCAACTTGGACGCGTAATTCAGAGATGGTCGCTTCATTCTGAGATCCGCGGCAGCGACTTTATCCGATCCAGTCCCAGACATGCTCGATTGGAGACAAGTCCGGAGAGCGTGCTCGCCAAGGGAGTTGATGCACAGCCTGAAGAGCACGTTGAGTTGCCTGGGTGGAGTGTGGGCTAGCGTTACTTACCTTGCTGGAATATCGCATCGGGGATCGCACTCAAAAATGGCAGGAAGACCGGCCGAATGATGTTGCTGACGTACGTAATGCTATGCAGTGTACCCCGTTCAAATCCCAGGACTCATACACTGTAAAAAACATACTGTAGATTTTACGGTTTTAAATCGTTTTCCAGGGTGCCAACACAAAACCGTAAAATCTACAGTTTTATGCCGTGTTGGAGCAAAGATATAGAGCTTTGCTCCAACACAATCAACACATTCGTTCCAGCCAAATTTTTGTCTTTTCGTGATTATTTGGACTGTGACTCGTTTCAGATAAATTCTGTGCTGTTTTCTTCATTAAATGCGGTGTTGGAGCAATAGCTTTGCTCCAACACGGCATAAAACTGTAGATTTTACGGTTTTGTGTTGGCACCCTGGAAAACGGTTTAAAACCGTAAAATCTACAATTTTTTTTTACAGTGTACGAGAGCAATAGCTAATCGCTCCCCGAGCCATAAAGTAAGGACTGTTACGGCGTAGTTTGATGATAATTCCGTATCGTGTGTGGACTGGCCAGCACAGAGCCCTGATCTTAATCCCATAGAGCACCTATGGGATGAATTAGAGCGCCACATAAGAAGTTTGGAACCAAGGCCTACTGCTAAGCAACAGTTAGCAGCAGCATTGTATACTGAATGGAAGCGCATACCTATCGCTATGTTCCAAATTCTTGTCGAAAGCATGTCTCGAAGGTCAGTGCATGTATTAAGGCCAAAGGTGGACCGACACCGTACTAATGTATGTCAATAAATGCTGTGTTGTGTTTCTCTTCTATGCGTGCGTCCGGTGACTTTTATCAATATAGTGTACATGATTTACTGTTGCCAAAGCATAAAATATTAAAAAAGTCATTTAACATAGAAAATTAAATAAAGTTCAGGTAGCGTATCAAAACACACGAGAAAAGTACCAAAATGTTCGAATGTTAAAAGGAAGTACGCCATTTCTTAATTTCCGGTTCAGGTGTGGTAAATAATGATTTCCAAGCCTGTGAAATGTACCGTGGAACTTAATCATTGCAGCTTTGATTCAAGCGATGAAAAATAAACAAGCTTCTCATAAATAAAGTGACACCCTGGGTTGGTGGAACGGCTAAAATAGTTGTATGTTCCCAGAGAGGCAAATGAGTACAAGACACAGTCAGCAGAGATAATGCAGTAGATGTGGAGCCATTTTTAACAGAGTATTTATTATCCTGAATCCTCGTCTGTAACTTCCGTTGAGTTGAGCAGATATACACAAGTGGTTGCACTCCCTGCGCGTGCGCTCTGGGAGAACACACAGGCTGCACTCCCGGAATCATTCCAGGAGTACAACGTCCTAGTGGTTGCACTCCCGGAATGCCAGTAGGAACGTCATATTATTATTATTATTATTATAATATGACGTTCCTACCGGCACTCCTTCTGGGTGTTCTTTTAGCACATTTTTTGTAAAAAAAATCGTGCTTATGTTTTCGATTTGTCCGTCCGTCCGTCCGTCTGTCCGTCTATAGACACGATATCTCTGTAACTAATAGTCCGATTTAAAAAATATTGCTTTTTGCATTAGAAGGCTTGAAATGTGCGAATGATGACCTTTTACTTTGATTTTTTTTACGATGCATAATATCGCCACTAGAGGGCATAAATGCAGATGATATCGAATTCAAAATACATTTTATTCCATACATTTGCTTCTAAATATCCAATTCAATTTTTTTTTTGCCTTTCGGTTCTGCTCACGGCGAAGAATACACCAGGCTGCAAATTTAAATTTTTTGTTAGATGATTTCTTAAAAACTACTGTTCCTGAATCTATTTTTGACGCCGTTTCTAGAAATGACTTGCATTTTTCTCTATCACGTCAGGTTTTTAAATAAAATGAGAAGTTATGTTTTCAAGATTTTAATTAATGTAAGCACAAAAATGCAAACGCAATGCCCCACAAATACTTTTTTTTTTTACAAAAACATTTCAAAATTACTGTAAACAACTGACCTGTGACTATTCTTTAACAAAACGACAAGCAAACAGTGTTCCATTAATTTTCAAACAGTCTATTTTTTTACTTTCTTGCAGAGCCTCCTTTATCTTTACTGTCCCTCTTCAACATTTAACAATAGTCGGCCATCATAGTTTCATCCCGTCTCCCCTTCTCCAACTCCTTAATATCACGGTGAAAGCGTTCACCTTGCTCTTCGCTATAATGTCCCAGATTTTCCGGAAAGTAGTCGATATGGGAGTGTAGAAAGTTAACTTTTACACTCATGTTGCAACCACACTGCTTGAAGTTTTCCAACATTATTTAAACATTTTTTCTTTAATTAGGATCTTTGTGATTCCCTAGAAAGTTTTCGATTACAGATCGGAATGCTGTCCATGCGCCTTTTTCTCTCTCATTCATCGATTTCTCCAAACCTTTGTCCTTCATTAGTTTTTTTATTTGAGTGCCAGCAAAAATTCCAGCTGTCAATTTTTGAAAGGTACTTGAAGCATGGCCTATCCTGTATTAGAACCCTTACAAACTGCTTCATCAACCCCAATTTGATGTTTTGTGGTGGAAGCAATACTTTTTGGGGATCTACAAGTGGGTCATGCAGGATGTTTTTAGTCGCAGGAACAAAATTTCTTCGCTCTGGCCAAACTCTCATTGTCCAATGCCTTTGCTTTGCCCTACTATCCCATTCACATAGAAAGCAAGGCATTTTCATGTACCCAACTTGTTGTCCTAATAGCATTCCTATTACATTGAAGTCACCACAGATAAGCCATTTGTATTCTTCATACTGTATATTTGTTAATTGTACCTTCATGTTCTCGAATGTCTCTTTCATTTTAACTGAGTGGGCCACAGGAATGGACCCATACACATCCCCATCATGCAGTAACATGCCTTTGAGGCTCCTCTTGGACGAGTCAATAAAAAGTCTCCACTGAGTAGGATCATGTTCAATGCCATAGAAGTGCATTAACTCGTTAGCGTCTTTTAACGTTATATGATTGTGGCGCCAGTCGTGCCGGTTCAAGAGTCTTCCAAACAGTCGTGCTCTTGGGCTTTTCGCATTCAACCGTTTTAAGTATTTACCTTAAAGGGTAAATTATGGGATAAATTTTGGTAGCACGTAAAGACCTCCCAGCATTCAGCGATCTTGTGGATGAAAACAACTGAAGGATCAGAAAGGTCAAAGAAAACCGGCGAGATGGTCTTCGGTTCTTGCAGCCAATTCGCCACGTGGTCGGACACGTGGTACTTTCAAAGATGACCCTAGACAAAGCAATCTTGAACTCTGTAGTGATTTTTAGGCTTATGCACTGTAAAATATTTTCTGAAATTCACGAGCAATTTTCCGTGATTTGCTTCGTAACTTAACGAAACATATTTCACTGAGGGATGTAAGGTCAGGTGATGCGTAACATCACAGCCTCTCCTTGACAAATGTCAACCCCGCCTTCTCGTGGTACATCCTGTTCCCACTAAAGGGGCTCTGACGACCGCCAATAGCGGTATAACTATACCATCGGGATTAGAGGAAATGCTATCCCACACTCACAAACCCGCTTGGCCAGCGTGGTGAGTTATGGCCAAACCCCTCCAAAATGACTCCACAACTTAAATCTTGGCCCTCAGTCTCCGGCAGCTGGAATGTACCTGGCCAAGGCAGCGGCCAGTGCGACATGAAGGCAGAGGGTGCTAAGAATCCCCGGAGGACCGGACTAGGCTGCCATCTGATGCTTACCTTGGCTACGTACAACGGACGCTCCCTATCTTCTGATTCAAGGCTTCTTGAATTGGAAGAGGAACTACAAAGGATCAAGTGGGACATCGTCGGGCTAAGTGAGGTAAGGAGAAAAGGAGAAGATCTCATTGAACTGAAAAGTGGACATCTCTTCTACTATCGTGGGACAGATACTGGCAGAACTAGTGGTGTTGGATTTATAATAAACAAGAAACTGAAGGATAAAGTTGTAGAAGTTGAAAGTTCCTCTGACAGAGCTGCACGACTCGTTATCCAACTCTCGAGAAGATACCAGGCTCAGATTATTCAAACTTATGCACCCACCACAAGTCATGCTGAAGAAGAAATTGAAGAATTTTATGAGGAAATTCGTGATCTAAATAATAAAGGTAAGCAGCACTTGAAGATAATTATGGGAGATTTCAATGCAAAAATAGGGCAACGGCAACAGAATGAAACTTCAGTAGGTAAATTCGGTCACGGCAACAGAAACCAGCGTGGAAATACTCTCGTAGAGTTTGCAGAGGCAGAAGGGTTTTTCATCTTGAACTCCTTTTTCAAGAAAAAGCCACACAGGAAATGGACATGGAGACATCCAAATGGGACGACAAGTGAAATTGATTTTATTATGTGTAACAAAAAATTCGTCATAGAAGACTGCAGTGTACTAAACAAGTTCAACACAGGCAGTGACCATAGATTGGTGAGATGTAAGATGCACCTCAACACTAAACTGGAACGTGGCAAGCTCATAAGACAAACAAAATGTATTGACATAACCAACCTTAAAAAGAACACCATAATACTTTCAAGTTGGAACTGAAGAACAGGTTCTCTGCTTTAGAAGGCCTAACATCGGAAGAAGTGGATATTTCTGAAGTTAACAGAAAAGTAACCAAAGCTCTTATGGAAACAGCAACAAAATTAGCTGAGTCTAAGAACAAATTGCATGTGAACAAATTATCAGGAAAAACCAAAATGTTGATGCAAAAAGAAGAGAGATGAGGACAACTAAAGAAGATGTGACTTTCAAAGTGGAATATATAGAGCTATGCAAGACAGTACGAAAAAGTATCACTGAAGACGTAAGGAAATTCAACTGTGAACTAGTAAGGAAAGCAATTGAAAACAACCAAAGCCTAAAGATAGCAAAGGGACATCTCAGTAAGGGAAGAAAACAGATTATGGCACTCAGAAAAGAAGATGGTTCTGTAACAAGAAATAGAGGCGAAATTTTGACAAGAGTGAAAGATTTCTACTCCAAATTATATGAAAGGGATGATACATGTACTCCAGGCATCATGAAAGATACCAGAGTTCTTCCAGTCCTTCCAGCAGAAGTTGCACATGCAATCAAGAACATGAAGCGGGGAAAAGCTCCAGGAGAAGATGGAATTACTGTAGACATCATACAAGAAGCAAGTGGAGAAATCGAAACAGTACTCGCCCAAATTTTCACTCGATGCCTTAATGAAGGGAAAATTCCTGAGGATTGGAACAACGCTACAATGATCTTGCTACATAAAAAAGGTGACATTGAGGATCTCAGGAACTACAGACCTATCAGCCTCCTATCAGTGGTTTATAAAATCTTCACTAAAGTTCTTTCACACCGCTTGAAGGTAACACTGGACATGGCTCAACCGAGAGAACAAGCTGGATTCAGGAGTGGCTACAGCACAATAGATCATATCCACGTACTGAGAGAACTAATTGAAAGAGCGAGGGAATATGAACTTCCATTGTGCATGGCTTTTATCGATTATGAAAAAGCCTTTGATTCGGTGAAACCATCAGCAGTTGCAATGGCTCTGAAATCCTGCGGTATTGAAGATGCATACATTAATATTATTAATAACATCTATGAAAATGCAAGTGCAAAGATTCTGCTATTTGGTAATACAACACACATAAAAATTGGGAAAGGAGTGAGACAAGGTGACACCATATCTCCGAAGCTCTTTAATGCTACATTGGAAAATGTCTTTCAATCACTGAACTGGGAAAACAAAGGGATAAAGATTAATGGAGATTATCTAACCCACCTTCGTTTTGCTGATGACATAGTCATTTTTGCAACTACCCCATCGGAGCTACAGAGTATGATGCAGGAACTTGCTGACAAAAGTAAAGAAGTGGGATTAAAAATGAACTTTCAGAAGACAAAAGTGATGTTCAATGCTTTTACAAGAAATGAAGATTTATCGATTGATGGAGAAAAGCTGGAGATAACAGACACGTACGTTTATCTTGGACAGCAGATATCAAGTGAGGGTCACATTAGTGAAGAAATTAATCGGCGTACAAAACTTGCCTGGAGAGCTTTTGGAAGAAACAGCATAATTTTCAAGAGCAATATGCCATTATGTCTTAAAAGAAAAGTGTTTGATCAATGCATCCTTCCAGTTCTTACGTATGGTGCAGAGACGTGGACCTTAGCTAAAAGAGACATACAAAGGCTGCAGACAACTCAAAACAGCATGGAGAGGTGCATGCTTGGTGTAACCAGGAGAGATAAGAAGAGGAACACGTGGATCCGAAAAATGACAAGAGTGGAAGACATCATGATCAGAGTTAAATCCCTGAAATGGCAATGGGCTGGACATACTGCCAGAAGAACAGACCATCGATGGACAGCCGAAATTTTAGATTGGATTCCAAGGGACAGGAAAAGACCCAGAAGAAGACCACATGGAAGATGGGTGGATGAAATTCGAAAGTATGCGGGAGTGACCTGGAGGAGACTGGCACAAGACAGACCGTTGTGGAGGAAACTTGGGGAGACCTTCGTCCAGCAGTGGATTGATAATGGTTGACAATGATGATGATGATGATTTCACTGATACAACTTTTTCCGCGAAAAGATGAAAAATCCTGAATTCTACGAATTTTTCGTACGCCAGGTTAATTCCGAAACATTAAAAGCCTTTTCGTAATTCCTTTCGTATATTGATGGCAAATTGGCGCTTTTAAGAGTTGTAAATGGAAAATTATGAATTCTCATAAACCTTTCCGCGATTCCTTTCGTATATTGATGGTAAATTGCTGCTTTTAAGACGTGTTAACGGAAAAATCTGAATTTTCAGAAACCTTTCAGCAATTGTTTTCGTATATTGATGGCAAATTGCCTCTTTTAAGAGGTTCTAACTGAAAAATATGAATGTTCGAAAACCTTAACGCAATTCTTGTCGTATATTAACGGGAAAAAACTGTTCTGACTTTTTCCTGTATCCATAGGACGAAACGTTTCCGGTATTGCGATTTGATCTATTAAATTTCGATCGACTGTCGTATGATCTGATCTTGAGTTTTGTAGCGATATCGGATGTTTTGGACAGGTTATCGCATATTTAGGTTATTGTGGCACCGGATATTACTTCCCCTCTGCCCAATTTTGTACACCAGTTATTGTATATTATGTTACCGTAAAAAAATTGCTACTTAAATTATTGTACAGCTGATTGTATGATGCCTGCGTCCCCTCAAGGACTTATCATACACCTATTGTCATGAAAATCCGCGCACCAAGAAAAAACCGTGCGATTTACGCGAAACTCGGTGAATAGCTACGGAGAGGGCAGACATGCAAACGATTAACGTTCCGCGCGATTCGGTAAGCCCGCGCGTCTAAAACCGGTGCTACAAGCTCAATCCTCGGGGCTTATGAGGCGCCACGCAGGGGACTCCACATTGGTGCCGAAGTGCACGGTAAGAGTCAGGTGAGATCCCTGAGCGATAGACATGCCGAGGAGCCGTCAGAGATGTGCGTGCGGACAACTGACGAGTTTGAACGAGGTCGTATCATCGGAATGAGGGAGAAAAGGTAGCCGGCGCGCCCAATTTGCCGCCTTTTGGGCTGGTCGGGCAGTACGGCGGACTGGTACTAGACGAACCAGACACACCACCAGCAGAAAGAACCGTGGGATCGTGCGACCAGCACGAACTGATGCAAAGACGCCCTTGTCCGATATCCAGATACATGTGGCAGCTGTACAAGGGACTCCTGTGTCGGCCAGAACAATTTCCAGGCGCCTGGCAGAGGTTAATGTGCACTCTCGACGGCCCTTACGTTTTCTGTCATTAACACCTGACAATCGTCTGCGCTGATTGCAATGGTGTCACCAGCAAGCAACATGGAATACTACGGACTGGCGACGTATAGTGTTCAGCGACGAATCTCGCTTCTGTTGCGAACGGACGATCACCGTGTCAGGATGTGGAGGACTGTGGGCGAGCGCTACAATCCCAAATTCACAGCACAGCGGCACACATCCTTAACTGCAGGCGTGATAGTTTAGGAAGCCATCGCGCTGACCACCGGATTTCCCTCGCAGTGATCCGTGGGACGTCCCAGCGCTACGTACAGGAGATCCTAGGGCCCCACTGTGCTGCCTTTCCTGGCGACGTGGCCCGGAGCCATTTTCCAACAAGATAACGCCCGTCCGCATAAAACTCGGGTTTCCCAGGACTGTCAACGTAATGCTTCCGTGTAGTGCCAGATCGCCTGATATCCCTTCCATCGAACACGTGTGGGACCAAATGGGGCAGAAGCTTTCTCCATGTCTCAGTGTTCTTGATTTAGAGCGTCAGTTGCAAGAAGTGTGGTCCAATCTGTCCCAGGATAACTTTGACTCCATGCCGGACCGGTATCCGAGCACGAGGCGTCCGACGCGGAATTAACCCTGGCCGGAATGGGTCCCGCATGTCCGCGGGAAATCGTCCTGCTGCTGTGATATTGCAATCACTTCTGTCCTTGGTATGTACCATCTCACTACTAAAATCTCATTTCAATCCGACGCCCCTTCTTGGTGCGTGGAGTTTTATGGCAATGAGTGTATATACATACATAGCCTTCCCTCTAGCCCCCCCAAGGAATTCCTGGGTGAGCTACTGGACTATGCATCTACTAAAGAGGCTCCACAGTGTATAAGCCTCCACAAGATATGCATAAAAACATCAAGTCGTAGCACAATGCACAAAACAATATGCTCTCCGGCAGGTCTTCCCATTTCGCTCAACTGGTTTTTTTTAATGCTTGTGCTTTCCTCAATATGTCGCGTGGGTTATATATGTGTGAAGTATTCAGTGGGATGAAATGTTTCGATTTGCATCTTAAAGGTATTAATCAAATGTAAATGCCGTTCAAACAGTAAATCCCAAACGCTGTCAGCCGTCATTGTCAGTCAACTGAACGACGTTAGATAAAATTCGTCGTATATCATCAAAACTGGGAATCGTCGCTATAGTAACAACACCATGAGATGTTTCAAACGCGTGGAAAGCGTTGTTCCCAGAATTCAATTTGATTTCGCACATATGTTGGTGAGATGCATGCATAGTTCGGCCCAAGAAATCAGCCATCTGAATTTCGCTGCAGGCAGGCGACGTTGTCAATTCTTTAACTTGAAAGCTAAGGAAACTGCTTTGTATGTGAAGCAATATAACCTGATATCGACGAATAATTCCGTTTCTTTGTCTTGGAGAGATGTACACGATGCGGAAAGATCTGCCTTACTGCTCGTGTTTTATTTCTTGTATGAATATATCTGGTTGAAGAATTGAGCCGGCTTTCTAAGCCTTCAAGCAAGGGATGGAATAATTCTTGACATTTTTAACGAGGTCTAAGCTCGATACTTCGAATAGAGAGTAAGTTCCATGCGTTTATTTGTGACAGCTCCTATGTTTTTACTTTACAAGTTAGTAAGATCATGCAATGCATTGATTATGATACGCTTTCCAACATACCAGAAATCATTACTCAAGTTATTACTCAAGTTATGAGGATAATGGCTGTGGAATAAATCTCGCTGCTGTGGCCTGATCTTTGACCCCATTTCAATGTTATTGAACAAAACCAGTTCAGTATATCTTCGGAGCAATTGAAGTACTTTTACGTATGTTATGACGCATAAAGGCGATGGAATTTCGTCTCTGCGTACCTATCCCTTCTGATGTAATACAAGAAATTTATTCGCGACCAACAAGAGTCGCGAATAAATTTATAGTCAAGGTTTAAATTGGGTATTGAATGGCAAATATTATTTATTTTGCCATGGAGCGAGTATCACCGATACCGCCGCATTCGTGAAATGTTCCAGAGCAGCTAAATCTTACATAAGTTATGACACATAAAGGCGATGGAATGGATCCTGCTCATATGTCTTGACCTTTACCCCATTTTGATGATATTAAACAAATTGATTCAGTGTACTTCCGGAACAACATACTAAACATTTGTTGCAATTGAAGCATTTTTACTCAAGTTATGAGGATAAGGGCTGTGGGATAAATCTCGCTCCTGTGGCCTGACCTTTGACCCCAATTTTGATGATATTCAACAGAACCGGTTCAGTATAACTACGGAACAACATGATACAGCTTTCATTTTTTCGTAAGTTATGACTCATAAGGGCGATGGAATGGATCCCGCTCCTATGTCCTGACCTTTAACCCGGTGGAAACGACGCGAACCCGACCTCGTACCGATAGACAAGGCCGAACCGGCCTCCATTTCGAAAGAGAACTAGGAAAAGAATCAAGGAGCGCAGAACTAGAGAAAGGAAACAGAATAGATGACCAACTAATTGAGATCCCAAGGAAGCGCTGACTGGTGTTAGACCAAGTTGCACCCCAGGGCCGGTCAGTGCGGGAACTCCAAGTCCCACACCACAGCTCCGTGCACTTGGCGGTGTTCAGCGCTGCCACGGACGCTCTCGCATAGTCGGAGCAAAGACAATAGAGAAGTTGAAACATAGTATCGTTTCGAACGAAGACAGTAAGAGCGTCAGCATACGCCGCTAACACGAACGCAGGATGTCGATAGGTATAAGGGAAAGCGGAGATGGAACAAGGCGATTCCGCAAAAGAACTAAAAAAGATTCGAATGCAAGAGAAAACAACTGACCAGAAAGAGGACATTCCTGCCGAATACCAGCACTAAAAGGGATGCCCTCAGTCAGAAGCGCTTCTGTGCGAATGTGGTCAAAGCAATCAAAGTATAAGTTTAGGATAACAGAACAAAAGGATTCAGGAAAACCAAAGGAATGAAGTGTTTGGAGAAGAAACGGATGTGAGATACGGTCAAACGCCTGACGCTGATCTAATGACAACACCGACAGAGGTTCGGCACGTTGCTCAGCCAAGAACACCTGTTGTTGGATTAGAAGAATGGCCTCATGAATGGAACGCTCCAGAATGGAATACATCTGATCACCCAAAATGATATGCGGAAGAACCAGATTTAACCGAGAACCAAGAAGTTTTGTATAAATTTTGTAATCTTTATTTAATACAATGATAGGCCGCCAATTTTTTAAACTGTGCAGATCTCCTTTCTTAGGTAATAATCGATTCGAGGCAACCGTGAAAGTAGAAGAAAGTTTATGCCTGGAGAGAAAGGCGTTGAATCATTCAAGTAATAAAGGTAGAGGAGTAAAAGTACGGTAGAAAGCAGCCGGGAGACCGTCAAGACCGGGGGCAGAATGCTGATTAGAGCAGTAAGAGAATGTAACAGTTCATCAGAGGAAATCGCAGAAAGAAGGGAAGAAAATAGAAAAGTCAGAACCTGAGGGAGTTGTAAAAACAGAGAGGAAGTGGGATCAAGAGTAGGTACAGGAGGATTGAAACGCTGATAGAAATGATTAGAAACCGATTGTTATATGAGCACTGCATCACTTGTAATAGTGCCATCCTCAAGAGTGAGATGAGTAAAGTTAGAGGAGGAAAGGAGAAACTGCTCAGCCCCATCGAGCAAGACTGGATCTTGAATGTCTGCTGCGAGGGGTTGAATCTTAATACGCCGTAAGGCCTGATGAGCTGCTTTCTTCTGAATTTGGCGAAGTGTGGCCAATTTTGTACGATAAGTGGAAGACTCCGGTGAGAGGCATTTAAGGTTGTTGCGAAGGTGGGCAACGTCCATGGAATGTTGAAGGTGAGCAAGTGCGGTGTAATGACGTAAAAAGCCAATTACCTTAGATTTAGTTCTAATCCAATGTGTCACTGGAGCAGAAACAGACTACAGGGCACCTATAGCAGATTGCAAGATGGTGGTAATTTCGGAACAGTAATTTGAATCACTTAGAAGATCTTCCGGTAGAGACCATGACCGGGATTTTGGGGGGATTGATCAAGCAAAGAAAGAGAAATGTAACAAATATCATGATCAGAGGAGGTGGAGTCGGAATAGTGAGCGAACGAAACGTGGACCGAAAATATGTGGAGACATAAAATCGATCAAGTCTCGCGGCCGCTGAAGCACGAGCTCCAGACGTCCACCAAGGAAACACTTGTGTGAAAGACTATTATCCTTATGTTTTACCTGAACCTTGGAGCAATCTTGTTGGGAAGGACAGCACAATAGCAATTGCTTCTGTTAAGTGATCATTGGCTAACTATGCCTTTTTTTGATTGTCTTGTTATCTGGTATATCATGTTACATTGACATTACCTTTCCCATGATGCATCTACTCCACGTACTTAAGACCAGCATGTAGCCACATGGTGAAATTACATCTGATGAAGGTGTCAATGTGACACCGAAAGTGCTCATGTGTTTTTAAACTGTATATAGATTTCATTTTTTAGCTGAATAAATATCATCGTGCAACAAGACGGATTTCTTTTAATATAATTATTCATCGGCATGTGTAAATTAAAAAGATTGAAAATAACGCCAGATATCACCAGCCGGAGTGCCAGAATGAAGATACATGGCCTACTGGCGGTGTCAGAAATAGTAGAAAAAGTAGAGGAAAGTTTTTGATGCACCGCTATGGTGATACCGGATCCCGGCTGAGAACCATAGCAAAGCATGAACTTGTATGGCCACTTTCTCCTGCGATGAAAAGGGGTAGTATTCGTACAATTGGTTTCCTGCAAAAAAAGAACATTTGGTAAATTGGAAGAAAGATCTTCAAAGGTAATGGAATTTGAAAAAGGGTTGGAACACCCGCGACACTTAAAAGAAGCAAAGTTAATTTGGCGCGTCATGGAACAAGTCGCACAGCTGCTTCTCTGCCAAATTGAAGTACTGTTTTCATCTTTGTCCTGAAACGGGCACGCAGTTCAGGTGTAACAAACGTATATGTAGAACTATGCTCTTTCAGGTAAACCATACAGTTCTGTAGTTGAAGGTGACCCGAAACCGGGTCTCCTGAATACTTTCGGAAAAATTCGGAAGTGAAGATGTGGGGATTCTCACTGTTGTGAAGTTTTTCCGTCGAGAGTACAGTCGCGAGAGCCTCAGGCGGAAGAGGTCCTTTGAGACACGAAGGGTGCGGTATTATCGGAAACATCACAGAATCCGGTTCCACGGACTCACCCGAGTCCAGGAGTTGTTGCGAAGGAGCTGAGCGTAAAGATAAAGCGGGATCCGCAGTCACTTTTAGGTCCACACTATCAGCACTAGCGTCATCAGTGGCAGGAGGATCTGAAACGAGAGCGAGACCCGAGAGCGTTTACTCTCAGTTTGTTTAGGCGACGAACCGCTACGTTTGATGGTGAGCGCAGGTTCTTCTACATCATCTTCCATGGATACTGAAGTATCTCGGGGTTCACCCTTGGATTTAGCAGAAGTGACACCGTCCTCCACAGGAGAGGGATCTTGAATGGTCTTGACAGGAGTAGAGTCAGTTGGAAGCTGAACAGATTCACCCGAAGATGGAACTTAAACTGGAATCGCCTCGACTGAAGAAGAAGGCGGATGTGCCTGTTTTGCTAGATCAAGGACGTTATGTGCAGCACTACGAGGAGCAACAGATTGATCAGCAGGAAGCGAAGAAGGAGAGACTCGTCGAGGCTGCTCAACTGAAGAACTGCTATTTGGACATTGGCGTTTTAAATGTCCTGCAGCCCGGCAATAATTACAATATTCTTCTAAATAAATCCCAAAGGCATACATATGATTATCTATTTTCACTGCCACTTGATCTGGAAATGCTGTACTATTTTCTTTCGAAGGGAAGACCACACGAACTTGCCGTTTATGGCCTGTGACATGCTTATGTGTGGAATCACGTGGAGCATCTGGGACTCTCTGAACTTCGCCCAGAACCTTACACCACTGAGACACCACTAGTGGTACAACAGAATCTGGCACCTCTAAAGGTACCGGATAGAACGTGATTCATACCAGTTTAAACATCAAACTGGCTGCGAAAGGTTCTCGAGATTTGATCGCAATACTCTGTTTGAGCGCTAAATCAGCTTAGCATTTATCTGAAAAGAGAACTGAGATGCCTCGTGGGAATCGGGTAACTCCTTCAAAGGCTTCTTTTGGGATTAGAGGCTCAATTGCAGTTAGATACTGCGGTATCGGGGTCTGAGGGAGAGCCTCATACAGCACAGTCCTGTTTTCAAAGACTGATATTGTCTTCCCACCTCAGAATCAGGTGCAATGTCAACATAAACTCTTGGACGACTTTGTTGTACATCCGAATTGGTGAAAGAAGTACGAGCAGGCGCTGCATTTGGGTTGAGGGCTTGCGCGAAGCTCTTGGGAGTCGATGTGGAAAATGAAACTTTTCAGTGGATGAAGACGAATATGGAATAGAAATAGTCAAAGTCTTATCCATAACACTAATATTTTTCAATGTCATCCCAGAAACTGAAAGTTTCCGTGCTGAAGAAGAAGATTTCTGAACTGCAGGAAACACTGTAGTATAATTGCCTTCTCCTATCGACGTAGGTTTTTGGCCATTCATTCTTGGGCGAAGGAGTGAAGACCCAGCCGAACTGACGGTTAGTGACGTATCTAGAATAAAAGACGTTTCCTGTTGAAGTCCCAGGAAGCCGGAGGAACCGGAAGCCGCCATTCATTTGCATTGCTGGCGAATGTAAACAAACGCCGAGAAGGATGGAAGATGAAACACTTACACACAACTCAGGTTAGTAAGAACTGCAGAACTAGTTATATTGACACAAAAAACTTCAAACTTTCTGGAGCTCGCCAAGACGCGTCAACTTCAAGGAGGTCCCTTACCACATACTAAAATTTCATCGAAATCGAACCATTTTTACGCGAGTTATCGTGCGGACAGACAGACGGACAAAGCTGGATCATACACGCTTTTTCAATTTACGGTTGGAAAGCGTAAAAAAACGTTGAAATCGTATAATATTAAAAAATTTTCTAAGTTCTGCCACTTGTAGATGAAACCCCTGTTTATAACGTTAGTCCAGTTATACAGCATTCCGAGCATATTCATCGAAATAAGCATATAGGTAATATGTCAAAATAAATAATATAGGCGAATTTATAATATCGGCATTTATAGTTTTAGGCGAGACTTCAATTTTATGACTTTTATATACCCTCGTGTTCATAAAAAATAGAACACCTGAAAGGAATCGTTTTAGACTATGGTATTTACAGGATATGAAAATAAGGCAATATTTCAGAAATGATTAGCATTTCGACGTCATAGGCGCATGTACCGCGTCTGGGCAAATCAGATCGTGCATCGTCACAGATAGAAAACCAACCGTTTTTTCTGGTATAAGCGTTGCGTGGCTCGGTCAGCATGTCAGTGCGTGGTCAGCCCAGTGATACCAAACTCATGGGAATTTCCCACGGCGTAGGGAATTTATTGGGTAAATATTGGTCTTATGGGAAATAGGGAAATTTGTAAAGTAGATTCCTAAATGTAGGGAAATTTAAAAACAGGTTAGTAAAATCATGCAATGCATTGATTTTGATATGCTTTCCAACATACCAGAAATCATTACCCAAGTTATGAGGATAATGGCTGCGGAATAAATCGCGCTCCTGTGTCCTGACCTTTGACCCCATTTCGATGATATTTAACAGAAATGGTTCAACATACCTCCGGAACAACATACTAAAGTTTTGTCGCAATAGAAACATTTTTAATCAAGTTATGAGGATAATGTCTGTGGAATAAATCTTGCACACGTGCCCTGACCTTTGACTCCATTTCCATGATATTCAACAGAACCGGTTCAGTATACCTCCGGAACAACATACTAACGTTTTATCGCAATAGAAGCATTTTTAGTTAAGTTATGAGGCTAATGGCGGCGCAATAAATCTCGCTCCTGTGTCCTGACCTTTGACTCCATTTCGATGTTATTCAACAGAACCTCCGGAACAACATACTAACGTTTTATCGCAATAGAAGTATTTTTAGTTAAGTTATGAGGTTAATGGCTGTGGAATAAATCTCGCTCCTGTGGCCTAACCTTTGACACCATTTCGATGAAATTAAACTGAACCGGTTCAGTACATCTCCGAAATAACATGATAAAGTTTTGTCGCAATCGAAGCATTTTTACGTAAGTAATGATTACTCAAGTTATGAGGCTCAGCTATTACCCAATGTCTGGCCTCCTAACTTGAGTTATTACTCAAGTTATGAAGATACAAATCATTACTCAAGTTATTACTCAAGTTATGAGGCTAATGGCTGTGGAATAAATCGCGCTCCTGTGTCCTGACCTTTGACCCCATTTCGATGATATTTAGCAGAAATGGTTCACCGTACCTACGGAACAATATACTAAAGCAGCTTTGTCGCAACAGAATAATTTTTAATCAAGTTATGAGGATAATGGCTGTGGAATAAATCTTGCACCTGTGCCCTGACCTTTGACTCCATTTTGATTATATTCAACAGAACCGGTTCAGTATACCTCCGGAACAACATACTAGTACTAACGTTTTGTCGCAGTAGAAGTATTTTTAGTTAAGTTATGAGGCTAATGGCTGCGGAATAAATCACGCTCCTGTGTCCTGACCTTTGACCCCATTTTGATGATATTATACAGAACCGGTTCAGTGCATCTCAGGAACAACATATTAAAGTTTTGTAGCAATCGAAGCATTTTTACGTAAGTAATTACGCATAAGAGCAATGGAATTGATCCCGCTCCTTTGTCCTGATCTTTGACCTCATTTCGCATATTTTCAATAGGGTTCG
The DNA here is from genome assembly GCA_039090855.1 of Macrothele yani. NCBI lineage: Eukaryota > Metazoa > Arthropoda > Arachnida > Araneae > Macrothelidae > Macrothele > Macrothele yani. The sequence goes on along the minus strand of CM077002.1, from coordinate 116,854,757 downwards.
TCCCCAGGTGGTCCCGTACCACATACTAAAATTTCGTCGCAATCCATCTATTTTTGGGCAAGTTATGATGCATAAGGTCATCCTATGTCCTGACCTTTGATTCCATTTCGCTGATTTTCAATAGGGTTGGTCCCCAGTTGGTCCCCTACCACATACTAAAATTTAATCGAAATCGAACCATTTCTACGCGAGTTATCGTGCGTACAGACGGACAAAGCTAGAGCATATACGCTTCTTCAACCTACGGTTAGAAAGCGTAAAAAATGATTCGTCATTGTTCCAGATAAAGACTTCATTGATAAAACGAAATTTCCCAACATGTTTTCAAAGCTCATCTTTTCAATGCCTTAATCTAAGATTATAGGGTTGAAAGCATTTTTTGTTTTTCATTTGTGAGGGATGTAAATTAACAAAGCAGAAATAAATTGGTTAACGATGCGTTGAATGCTACAGCGGTGATCAGGTTCGGCTTTCAGGCGAGGAAGTTGAACAGCAATACACTTCAAATTTTGCCCAGGCATGCTGCCTAATTCGTCAAATATGTTTAAATTTAATGATTCTGAAAATTCTGAAGAACATTGAAACTGTTTGAAATATGTAGTCTCACCGTTGATATCAAACGCATGTATGCTGCAAAACAGCAGCAATTCCTAACTTCAAAATTTTAAATATCACTTCTTTGTTTCAGTGGCAAGTACATTTACTAAAAGGTATTTGTTTAAAATTTGTTTTGAACCCAAAGTTTTACATCAATACATGCAGTCCGAAGCAACTATCAAATGTAAATAATAATTTTAATACAAACCAGACGTTTCGGAGGACTATAAAAACATCATTCAATCTTTTCTCTCGTGATAACCAATATTTTATTTTAAACTCTGTCTTTCTGTTGACACTGAATTCTCTGTTGAAACTAAAACCCAGTTTAAATAATGAGGAAGAAAATAGGTATCTTTATTGATGTTTGACTAAACTTTAGTTTATTTTAAATCTCCCAGCACAAAATTCATGCATGGTTACAGTTCATGAAAATGCAGGCAACTGTTTACCTATTTCAGAGAATTTTGGAAACAGTGTAGATTGTACAAAGACCGTTCCATAAAAACTGAGAGTATTTTCTTGGGTTGGCAACAGTGCGAAGGGAAAAACAAACCATGGAGACGACTAACTGAATTAAGGAAGTATCTATGGCAACAGTTATTAGCTGTTGCAGACGATTCTACAGTAGTTTTGTGATCGGCAAGTGTTTAAAGTAAGCCTGCATTTCGCCAAACAGCTATGGAAGTGACTGATTCAGAGTTAAGAAGTGAAATGTGTTGTGCGATAAAATTTTGCAATCGTTTGGGTAAAACGGCTCCAGAAACAGTTGATTTAATGAAAAAAACTTACAATGATAAATGTTTGGATAAGTCAAAGATTTTTAGATGGCACCAAGATTTCAAAAGAGGGCGTTTGTCGTGCAGAACTCGTTCCTAGTCTTGGTCGACCCGATTACGGAGCTTATTGTTACCACTGTTTAGGCAATGCTGCAATAAGATCGAAGAATGATGTGTGACGACATGGCGACGTTAACTAATATTTCAAAAACATCGGCATTCCGCATTCTACGCGACAAATTACTGCTGCATCGTCTGTGTTCCAGATATGTAGCTCATCACGTGACGAGCGAAAAATTGATTGCCAGGGTTTAGGTGTGCCATGAATGTAAAGAAATGATTGCAAAAGATCCAAACTTTTTTAAAAAAGTAATAACTGCCAATGAAACATGGGTCCACTATTTCGACCACACAGGCTCGCCTCCTCTGAAAAAAGTCAGATAAACCAAATCAGCTGGGAAGGTGATGATGATAATTTTCTTTAATCATAATGGTGTAGTCTACCAGAATGCCATTTCTCCACAAATTACTGTCAATGCTGAGTATTACATTTCAGTCTTGAAAGATTTGCCACGGCACATATCGATTAAGCCACTGGAACTGGTAGGCAAGTGGACCCTCCACCATGATAACTCCCGCCCACATGTGGCTGTTTGTATTCAACAGTTTCTTACGAAATGCGGTATTGAAATCATGCCGCAGCCTTCATACAGTCCTGATCTTGCACTGTGCGATTTCTGGTTGTTCCCAACAACGAAGGAGAAGTTCCGTGGCGCAACATTCAACACAGATGCTGTCGTTATTCAAGCTGTACAGGGGTACCTAAAGCAGCTTCCGCAAAATGCCTTTGCCACATGCTTTGAAAAGTGGACTGAACGATGGGAACGTTGCATGTCAACCGAGGGAAGATACTTCGAGAAAGAATACCATATATTTTGCTATACCTGTATGTCTTCATTTTGTGTGATTTTACACTCAGTATTTACCGAACGGCCGTTGTGTTATCTATACATAGTATAAAATAAAGTCATCTGTAGGCGTCTGTCTGTTTGTTCGGGCTAATCTCAAAAACTGCTGGACGGATTTTGATGCGGTTTTCAAAATTCCATAGAGCATTTGTCGAGTAAGGTTAAGTGTATTAAACATTAATCTATGACACAAAAAAGCCGAGCAGTAACGATTTTAGGGACAAGTCAAAGAAAAAACCGCGGTTCGCAATCTTTCGCGGCTTCCACTGCCTAAACAACGATGCGCGGTGACCAGTTTATGAAACATTTTTGCTCACTGGGAAAAAGACACAAGGTGCATGCGCGGCGGTCGGTCTGACAGCATGTAAGGCCACAGGATAAATGCGTAGTTACATCGGACGCTGAAAGAATTGGTTTATCGGCGCTCGCAGAGACTAAATGCGTAGTTACATCGGACGCTGAAAGAAAATTGATTTATCGGCGCTCGCACAGACTAAATGCGTAGTTGTTTTCGTTCACACGTATGTATCTCTCTGAGTAGCTGTTTATTTAAAATTTAAATATTGTATTAACATCATGCCGAGACGAAAATCGAATATAGGTCGTAGTACATCGGACGCTAAAAGAATTTGTTTATCCCGTCATAATGAAACCTTCCAAGAAACAGAATCTCGATTGACAAGTGACAGACAAACAGTGACTCTTTAGATTCGCCGTAAATGCTAAATTGCTTTCGTGCGAAGACTTCATTAATATTATGTTATTGAGCTAGTCGTCTGATTTTGCCTCTTGATGGTAATCACGCAAAACTGTCAGGTACACTGTCGGCGTGGGAAAATTTCGTGGTGAAATGCGAAATTTCAGCAAAGTATGTGTAAATTTTCAAGTTAAATTCTTGGCATCACTGGGTCAGCAGTGCGTAAGGATGCCGCGTCGTCGTGTAAGACAGTGGTACAGTCAAATCAACGAGTTCGACGAAGGCCGCAGTACCGGCATGAGAGACTACACTGCTTCCTTCTGAGAGATTCCGGGTCGTGTGGAACGCGGTGCATCCGTCGTGGCAAGCGTGTGCAGGAAATGCTACGAAGAAGGGCATAGGGCACAAAGAGAAGGTTCTGGACGTCGTAAAGACAACACCGAGGGACTACTGTCATCTCATGAGGATACCTTTGAGTGACCGTTCCGCATCATCAATGGCGTTTGCGCAGCAGTGGCAAACAGAACGTCACTGGTTATTACACTTCGGACTGTAGGCTCGTCGACCACTCCTCAGGCTACCTTTCACACTGCAGCAACGAAGTGCCGGTCTGCAATGGTGTTACAAATGGCACAATATTGTGTTCTCGGACGAAGCGCACTTCTGTTTACGTGAAAATAATGGCGGTATCTGTGCCCGCCGCTGACAGGGGGAGAGGCGTCTGGAAGAGTGTATTCGGAATAAGTATACCGCGCCAACATGAGGCATTATGGCCTGGGGTGCTATCGGGTACGAAATTTGATCATCTCTCGTGAGAGTCCGTCCCACCATAACAAGTGCCCGTTACCTCAATGACATTCTATTAGCCGGTCAGCCTTCCGTACCTGCAGGACGTCTCCGCGGCCTTATTTCAGAAAGGCAATGCTACACAGCATGTTGCAGAGACAACACGTGCCTTGTTCGGGGATAACAACGTTCTACTTCTGCCGTGGCCAGCTAGATCGCCAGATTTGTCACCCATAGAATCTGTGGGACATGCTCAAATGACAAGTGCAGGGGTACAACTGTTTACAAGCAACTCTTGATGAATTTTGGAGACGGGTCAATACAACCTGGATGGCTATTCCACGGGACGCCAACTGCCCATTATTTATATCTATGACTCAGCGTGTACAGCAGGAGGGGTAAGCCAGAGGTTGCCACACCGATTATTAGCTACATCGACGCACCTCGTACGTGCACTGAAGAGCAATTGAATTAGATATACCTTTCTAGTGTCGTGTAGCACCACCTTTGGCTCTGATGACGGCGGCGATTCGTCTCGGCATGGACTCGACAAGACACCGGAAGCGTTGGGAAGCCATACAGATCCACGGCACTTGAACAAGCTCCCACAGTTCACGATGATTTGATGGAGGGGGGTCAGAGCCTCGAACATTTCTCTCGATGTCATCCCAGATGTGCTCGATGGAATTGAGGTCAGGTGACCTAGCTGGCAAAGTAAGCGAGGTCACGTCGGTGGAGTGTTCATCAAACCATTCGGATACAATTCGGGAGCTACATTGTCTTGTTGCAGGATGAGGTCCCCAGTGGGATGTTGAAGACGCACAAACGGGAGCAAATAGTCGTCAAAGATATCCCGGTAACGTTGACCTGTGAGGCACGATGTCAAACGTACCAGGGGTCCCATTTCAGTCCACATAAACAGTCCCCAGGCGAGAATACCACCCCGACCAGCTTGAAGTGTACCCTGCTTGCAAGAAGGATTCATCGCTTCATGTGGTCTGCGCCGTACTCGTATCCTGCCATCCGCATGTACCAACGTCAATCTCGACTCATCAGTCCAAGCAACATTTTTCACATGTCTAGTGTCCAGTGGCGATGTTCCCGCGCCCATGCCAATCTTTGCACCCTGTGTTGTGCGGTCAGAAGCGGTACCCTCGTGGGACGATGGCTTCTGTACCCTATAGCGAGGAAATTGTTCTGGATGGTATGAATGCTTACACGTTTTTGTGTACCATCGTTAAATTGCAGAGTGATTTCTTGTCCTGTGGCCCGTCTATCCGATGTTACAATGCGAGCTAGCCGACGATGACCCCGCTCATCCACACGCTGTTGTCCACGGCAGTTGGCCCTTGCAGGAATGGTTTAACCGGATTCGATGTACTTGTGGTTCACCCGTGACACAGTGGCTCGTAAAAATCCCAGTGCCTGCACGACTTCTGAGATGTAGTGACCCATTCGTCGGGCCCCGAAAATTTGCCCACGAACAAATGCGCTTAGAACCTTCGTCATACCCATAATGCGTTTGACTCTTACTGATTCCTGTCGCGTCACTCCTTATATTGCCGGATCGCTGCATACCTCATGTCGTTTCCGTTTACAGGGCCGCCCACAGCGCAACATTTGCATAACGCCAGCTGTCTCTAATTCAATTGCTCTTCAGTGTATATCACACCGAGAAGCTAATCATTTAAGTAATAAAAGACTTCGTGCCAAATGGTATGATGAAGAATCCGAGGCTGTCGTATTCAATTGTGCATGCGACAGCCTCGGATTCTTCATCAAGTTAATCATTTGCTCTGTAATGCCTGAGTAGCATATCCTGTAAAAATCGAAGTCGTAGATCGACTTCTTTCAGGTGCTATATTTTTTATGAACAAGAGTGTATTTTAGCCACTTTAATTTTAGACGAGATTTTTTTCTATTTAAGTCGAGACTTTTCTTCTTCAGAAGTCCGGGTCTCGACTTATACGCCACATTCTATTGAAATTTCTCAATAAGAAAATAAAATAGCGTGCTCTATTTTTGGTCGTTATTAAGCTTCCTGAAAGGAAGACAGCCAGTTAGGATCAAGGTAATATTACGTTCTTAAGAAGCCAATTCCGAAAGCACACAAAATGTAATATTCTAGTCACTAAGAACTTGTTTAAAAGCTTTTGAAACGAATATTTCCGTTCGACAGAAGCATAGAAATCTCTGTGACTGCTTTGGAGTGGCAGCTGTCGTGCGTTAAAGACATATCCCACGCGATCGTTCCAAAACTTGACGGTAGCATTTACCTCTGGTTTTGTAAACCTTCAGAACAACAACGGATGCGTCTCACTTATCTCGCAGTGATGAAACCTCAGAGACATGTCGCTGCTACGCAGTTGATAAGCTGGTGACAATTGTGTCGACTGCCGGTGGCGCACGCGCTTTAAGGATAGCGATTACAGTTGCCAGCAAAGGCAGTCTTTTGTTTCGCTCTGCTAATCTCTTAATTGTATTTCTCAACTGAATAAAAATCAACTATTGCGTTCATTTAGTATGCTTATCTCAGTTTACTTTACGTTTCCGAGAGAAAAATCAAAACCTCTTTTAATTTCTGATTTCAATCGAAAGTAGCGAACCATAACTCACGCTGCAAGGATTATTCTGATCAGGCACACATGTGCGTGTGACCTTGTTTTTTTTTTTTTAAACTTTGCGTGAGCTGCGGTTCTTTCCATCGGTCGGTCGGAGGGCAGGAGTACGGTGGCGTCAGTTCGTACGACAAAATGAACTTCCGAAATTAAACTTTTTTGCCGAAACCGCAAACGCGAAAATTACGTCACGTTCTCTTCCTTTTAATATTTATTGAGACATTGAAAATATATACAGTCGTATCAGAATAACATGACCACGCTCGGAACTCGCGCACATTGCACTCGCCCAGGCGAGTCACAGAGTGCACGTGACAAGGTCGACCACACGAAGATACAAGCGGCCGGCCGGGACAGATGAGCCATAGTGTGTTACGTGAGCATAATGGGCAGAGGTAGTGATTTGATGGACATGTAGAAAGGAATAATCATCGGCTATCGCGCTAAGGGTGGAAGCCGTTTCAGAAACAGCAAACTTTGTGGGCTGTTCACGAGTTGCTGCAGTAAGTGTGTATCAAGAACGGACCGCTGGAACATCGAATACCTCACCAAGTCATTACTGTGGAGCCCCAAAGGCCACCGACCCCAAAGGAAAACGTTGCCTCCGTCGACACAATAGTGCAGGAATTGACCATGCAAATGAACGCTGGGGCACCCAGGTACGTGTCACCGATAAGAGTAGAGCGAAGTCTGTTATGCATGAATCTCCGGAGTAGACGCTGCGTCAAGGCACCCATGTTAATACAGGTCAATGTGTAACTGTTCCAGCACTTAGCATGGGACTACCGTCATTGAAAAGTGGGAAAAGATGGGCTTCTCCGACGAACAGAGGTTTCTACTTCAGAAAAGTGACGGGCGGTGGAGGACACGGCATTAAACACACAAAAACCAACACCAGGATACGTTTGTCGGTCAAGTACTTGCCGGAGGTGGCAGTGTGCATACCTGGGGTATGCTTTGCTTGTATGAGCTGGAACGCTGGTACCAGTGAATGGGTACAGGTAGCTATTGGCGTTCAAAGACCCATCCAGCGGTACAAGGTCATACCAGGAAAACATCCCTCAGACATGCACACTGCCTCCGCCGGCATGTAACTGACCGACAAGCGTGTCCGGGTGTTGGTTTTCGTGTATCTGACGCCATACCCGTCACTACTATGTACTGGAAATCTCGATTCGTCGGAGAACGCAACTTTTTTCCACTCTCCCATTGTTCAATGACGATTTCAACATAATCAACCTGGGTTAACATTGACGCTTTGACGCAGATTCGACTCCGGAGACCCATGCCTAACACGGTTCTCTCTGCTGTTATCGGATACACGTACCTAGGTGCTCCAGGGTTCATTTGCGTGATCAATGGCTGCACCGTGCGCGTCGATTGCCCTTTACCACTCGACGGAGACGACGTTCTCCTCTGGGGTCGATGGCCTATGTGGCTCCACAGTTAAGAAGTCGGAAGGTACTCGGTGTGCCAGATGTCCATTCCTGGTACACTCTTACTACAGCACCTCGGAAACAGCACGCGAAGCCTGCTGTTTCTGAAATGTTTCCACACTTGGCGTAGTAACCAATGATCGTTCCTTTTTGAGCGTCCGTCAAATCACTTGCTCTGCCTATTGTGCTCACGTCAGACGCTCTAGCTCATCTGTCCTGGCCGGCCGCTTGTCTGTCCATATGGTCGACCTTATCACGTGCACTCTGTGACGCGCCAGGGCCGGTACACTGTGATTCCAATAGTGGCCATTTTATTCTGATACGACCGTGTATTGCATATGTGAAGTAAATCTAGTGATAAAACTTAGCCTACAACAAAGGACACAGAATGGAGTAACTCTGATGTATCAGTTTTAAATTATGTACCACTTTGTGCGAAATTCATGCTTGCGGTTCTGGATAAAACATTAAACTTGAGGAAATGTATTTGATTGCTTGAGCAATCCAATTTTCAAAGTTGTACTTAATTCAGTTTTTCATGAATTTGCTTCAAATATTTTTTCAAACAATCTCGGTGTCCTTTTTATTTTTAGGCATAAGTGACAAATTCTGACGTCTGCACTTACACTGTTAGGAAAAGAAATATATCTTCATTCTCTCATCTATTTTAACTAAATTTTATTTTGTGGATGAAAATGGGTATTTATTTTATGAGCACACATACGTTTTAGGATGCACAAGCGAAACTTTTACATGATCGTTACTGCATCACGACAGATTTACAACTCCCACGCAGCGGTGGGGTCTCAAAGAGAGGAACACCGGCTTCGAAAATGAAGCTTTCACTCGCCTAACCGGAATGAATTTTGAACGGAATCATTCTCCTAGCCGCAGTTATTCGTAGTTTTCTTATCTCATTGCCCGTTGATTAATTTTTTCTTTGTTCCAGATCGCCCTTTCTGTACTAAGTGGGGCTAATTTCCAAATAATTCATTCTGGTATTCGTATGGGGTAGACATATAAGCCCACAGATTAAAAGCTTGGAAAATTTTAAAGTCTATGTTATCATTTTTCTTCTTCTTTTTTTTTTTATTTTATTTTGATTGGAGGTTTAACGACCACCGTGAGCAACTCAGTGGGCTATAAGCAATGGATCGTCTCTAATTTAGAGCAACTGGTTCCAGGGAAGGGAGAGAGCCAGCACCATAAGACAAACACAATACCCATGCCTCACCAGAATTCGAACCCGGACCATCTTAGACGAATGATCTGAAACCATCGCTTAGACAACTGCGCCATCGCGGTGGACAATTTTTTTTTTCAAAACTTTTAATGAACTCTAATATCTGTATGACATGAATTCTAATTTAACTTTTTTTTTAGTTTCTTTTCCTGTGTAAATCTGAGTTCATCCTCTTTAACCGTTTCAAACTCAACGAATGTTGTGTGGCAGCAGTCTTGAGGTCTGGTCTGAATGAAGTGTGAATAGTTTCATAAGACAAGAAAAATGTATATATAATGTGTGTGGAGCAAGCAGTGTTAAGGTTGAGTAGATTAGTGCAGTCTTTCTAAAATGAACCTAGATACTATAAAACTATATACGAGTATATACCTATATAAGGGTGAGTCAAACGGGAAACAGTCAGACAGCCCAGAGACAAACCACTGTTCACCGTAATTTTACATTTTCATTTAATACTTAAATTTACAATTTAATATTTAAATTTACAATTTAATATTTTGATATATTTATTCATTTAATATTTAATATTATTTCAATTATTACAATTTAATATATTATTTCAATTAATATTATTTATAATTTATTATTGGTTGCTACAAAAAGGTTTCACCATTTTATTGAAAAAAAAAGGTTACACCATATTATTTCAATTTAATACTATTTAATACTTAAATTAACAGTTTGTAATTTATTATTATAATAATATAATAATAATTATAATTATTAATATTATTTATAATTTATTTTTGGTATATATTATTTATAATTATTATTATAATTATTATATAAATTATTATATTATTATTATATACGAAATTTCTCCCTTATTCCCATAAGAGAGAGAAATGAGGGGAAAATGTATTATTATATTAATTATTATGTTATTCTTATATTAATAATTATATTATTATATTAATTATTATATTGATTATTATAGTAATTGTTATATTATTATATGAATTATTATATTATTATATGAATTATTATATTATTATATTAGTTATTATCTCATTATATTAATTATATTATTATTATTATTATTATTATTATTATTATTATTATTATTATTATTATTAGTGATTTATAATTTATATTTATGAATTTATTATTTATATTAATTAATTCATAATTTATTGTTAAAATTACTATAAAATATAATAGTAATTATAATATTTCTTATTATTATTTCTGATTTATTATTTATATTTATGAATTTAATATTTCAGGGAAAAAGTTGTATCAGAAACATACTTCGTTAATTCCCGAAAGAAATCACGGAAAGTGGCTCGTGAATTTCAGAAAATGTTTAAAAGTGTTAATATAGCTCATTGTTTAATTAAAGATTTTGTGCTAGTTATGCGGAGCATACGATTAAGGAGTTCCAGTGTTACAAGAATCACAGATGTACGACAAGTACCGTTTTAAGTGAATAGTAATTTAAAAAACATTACATCTTATGCAACCAGAGATATTAACTAGTTATATGCGATTAGAGCCAAGGGTGAGTACGTTCTATAATGCAGTGAAATATGCCATCAGCTGCTAGAGTGCAAACGTCAGCAACATGTTAGATTTGTATAAAACCTTTGTAATTCGAGCAAAACGAAATTACATACATGTCAGCAAGACGATTCCGTTAGTCCAACAAGGAGGTAAACGGAAAAGAGCTTTCCCTCGGAAGAAAAATAAGCACAATTGAACATGAGAGAGAGAGAGATCTTAAGGAAATGTCCAAACGATACTAAATACACTACGATACCAGAGAAGACAATAATGCCGCATAAATCCATGATTAGTGTAGTAAGAAAAAGTATTTTAATGCACTAAGCTTTCGCTTGCCAAAGGGAGGCTTTGTCAAGGTAAATTATATTAAACGAATAATAACCCCTTTTATTATTTTTAAAAGCAATCCGTCTTTTAATAATTATTAAAAAACTTTCAAAATTTTAATAGTTATCTTTTAGCAATAACTCTTTTATTGTTTTTTTAAACGAATAATAAGCCGTTTTCTTAAACGGATCATTATTTGTCTAAGATAATTTAACTTGACAAAGTCTCCCATTGAGAGGCGAAAGCTCAGTGCATTAAAATACTCTATCTTACTACCCCAAGTACGGATTTATGTGGTATTATTGTCTTCTGGGTAATCGAGCATGTTTCACCTCCGTTATTTTGCCATATTGGTTCAAAGATTCTATATTTAGGGTTGCCTTTGTGTTCATTTGTTATAATGTACTGACTATATTCGAAGTCGCACAGAGTTCGATCGTTTCATGACTCACATAATTCAATTTTGACACAAGGGCGTATATAATTTTTTTTTTTTTTTGGGGGGGGGGGGGGGGAGGGTGACGAAAGATTGAAGTTTTTGAAGTCCACCAAAACAAAATAAAAGTTAACGAAATATTGAAAAAAAAATTAAGCATTTTTTCCTAATGTAAGTTGATGCATTTTTATCAAGTTTAGGTATTTTTGCTAATGTAAGTCGCATTTTAACCAAAACCATAAAAAAATGAAACACTTTCGGTGGGCGAGGCTTTCATGCTTCCCCTCTATATACGCTCCTGCTTTGACATATTATTTCCCCTTGGATTTATGGTATCCTGTTACAGTGGAAGCCTGTTATAACGCGGTTACACGGAGACAAGGCGATATCCGCGTTATAGAGATACCCATGGTATATTCGAATCTGAGTTTGTATTTGTCTATGCATGTATTTTGTTTGGAGGACATGATCGGACCCGCGTTATATCCGATTCCAAGTATAACCGAGGGCGTTATATTCGGCTTCCACTGTACTAATGGCATGCCCCTTCTGTGCGTTGCCAATGATTTGGGTTATACGAAAGCATTTGTTCGTCTTATTTTTTTAAATCTACTCCTATAAAGTACATTTAAAGACATGCTTCGTTGGTTCAGGTTTTTCTCTAACTCAAGTTACCCCAAACCTTAGAGAGGTAGATAACATTAGTGCACCAAAAAAAAAAAAAAAAAGAAAAGGACTTACTTCTTGCAATTGGAAGAAAAGAATTAAGTGTGACATACTTTTCCCATTTTCCTGTGTTTTATTTTATGTTTTCTCTCCCCCACCTCTCTTATTTCAGGTCGCGCGTGTTTTAGTTTGCCTTAACGACGTCCTGTTTATACCTTAATGACTGTAGTCCCTTAGCATTTGATCGGTAGTCGGTCACGTGGGCAGTCCTAAATCAGGAGTTTTGTAGAATAAAAAGCACAAGATGGAGCAATCAATGTCAGGAAGCTGACCGTTTCTTTTCGTGGTCCCAGAAGTCCATCTTTGATTGAATGTCCACTCAAAGATCTCACGCCACTCTTTCTTATTTTACGTGGGATCAAATGAAAGGCGTGGTCGCGTGGACGCCATCAATCTACCAAGGGACTAGAAAGGAGAACATTGTGTAGAGCATAAATCATTTGAGGAGTCACGTGTGTTTAGCCAAAGACAGAATGCTCAATTTTCGAATAGCACAACTGCTGTATATTTGCGAACATCAAGTTTAACGCTGTGAATACAAAGAGTCATCCAAACCTCCACAGTTAAACATCTTAGTTGGTAACATTTCACGGGTTTATATGAAATAGAAGAGATTGCAGATTTTCCGTTGTCTGCTATTTTGCTTTCCCTTTCTCACGTGCTGGTAGTCGTTCAGACATGCACTCGCTCCAGAAACAGCGAAATAAAACTGACAGATTGTGGGCAAAAATTGACTAAAAAATGCCAATTAACTTTAAGATGTTTTCATTCTACTAATTACTGTGCATTCAGTCTACGTTGGCAAGGTAACTAACTCCATTCTAAGTAATGCTGTGTTAACTGTAGTAGCCCATACACCGGCTAGCTGCTACAGTAGATACAGTGAAACCTCGGTTATACGCTTTTGTAGGGAATGGCCTTAAGAAACGTATCTGTCGATTCTGAAAAAGTAACTGCCGCTGTTTAAGAAGTGTCGCGGCACCCGCGCTTTCCTAGCTAGCAGCGCAAAACGTGTTGAACACACAAATATGAAATTTGCATCATTTGTAGAGAATTGTTTGGCGAACACGCTGAAATAAACCGTTTTTCGATTCTGGCAATATTCCAAAGGCTATTGTATTTCAAAGTTAAGATAAGCAGAAAAAGTTCTAGCAGCGCAAAAAGTGTTGAACACACAAATATGAAATTTACATCGTTTGTAGAGAATTGTATGGCGAACACGCTGAAATAAATCGTTTTTCGATTCTGGCAATATTTCAAAAGCTATTGTATTTCAAAGTTAAGGTAAACAGAAAAAGTGCTATCAGTTCGCGTTCCGGACACACTAACAGCAACAGAACCACGAAACTTTGTAGGCATGTAGGGCCAGGGCTGAATTTTTGCACCGCGTCGCCTTTTTTTTTTTCAATTTTGATTTAGTTTACGAGAAATTCAACTTTTGAATTTCACAAAATTCTCTATTTCACGATGGGATCCATTTTAAAAAAACGGATATATGTCAAACTATAAATCATAACGCATTGCAATGTTTACAGCGTAAACTCACAACTATCATCCCTTTTTTTAAAAAAAATTAAGAAAAAATCATTTTCTTATTTTTGAGCGTTTTTTAAAGACGCAAAGCAAAGGAACGAAGTTCTGGACCCATGACCTACTGCCATGGTGACGCAGCTATTTTTTAGCACTCTCTTCTTATTGGGTGAAAGGACAAGCTACAATCAAACTGGTAATGATGCGATGCTTAATGACGTAGCGTCGCTTTTAAAGTTCGGCGTTTTCCGCCAGCGTTACATAAAATAAAATAAAAATAAAAATATTGGCTATGGAGCATTTCTCTGCTCGAAATTTTCGCGGAATGTTCAAACACTTCCACAAGGCCTGGAGATTTGAAAATTGACGTGTTGATAGATCTTAAGGTCCGAATACCTAGAAGTGTCAGAAAACAAAGACAAACAAAATCAAAATGGCGGCTTTGGAACATTTTCTGCTGTTTTTCGCGGATTGCTCGACCACTTGGCACTAACTTTGAGATCTGAAAATTGGCATGCTGATAGTCTTTAAGGTCCTGATACCAAAAATACTCTCAAAACCAAACAGTTCAAAATGGAAGCTTAGCTTTACTGTTCAAACTGCTGTTAGGCTTAAAAGGTAATTATACCAGAAACGTTGAAATGCTGTAAAATTCCATGAATTTTTTATTTAAAATTAAGGGCCGCCAAAGCGTTATCTGTTTTACGTCAATCCGTATGTATTGACGTCACGACCCTGTTCTAAATCGCGAAACAGTTAAGGATCTTAAATTACTTTTCCTTTCTTTAATGTTATGTCTAAAAATTATAGATTCACCGTTCGGAGAACGGGCATAACTGCTAGTATATGTAAAAAATTGTAAGAACAAAATTAAAAAATATTAAACATACTTTAAATTCATGCTTTCAAGGTGCATAATGTGTTCCTCAATTATGGTTTATTTAAAGCCATAATGTGTTCCTCAATAATGGTTTATTTAAGGTGTTCCTCAGTAATGATTTATCTATGCGATAAATTATACTATTATTCATAACAAAAGTTACGAATAATAGTATAATTTATCGCATTGCAAATATTATAAAGCCTATTGAAATCAAATATCCCTTTTGACGAGTATATCTGTCTATAAAAATGTTGATTCTAGATTAAGTGAAATCTTCACATCCAAGAATCTAATACCAGTACTTCAGCATGGAACTCATGAATTAACAACTTTTGTTCTGTAGATCCTCAGTACATCCGTTTGAAACCAGGATAAGGAATATTGAGAATACATTTAGGATTCTATTCTACAAGAAATAACGGAACCACAAAGTTAGGTACCAGAGATTTATCAATTTTTAAATTGTGCACACGTGTGTGAGTCACGATATGCGAAACTAATTTGCCATCCTAACCGAAAGTAAAGAACTACCCTTCTCCGATTGGGTCAAAGTTCAATTTTACCTGCACCAAGAAGGAACACAACAAAGGTGTCTCAATTGTCTCAAATTTGTAAAAAACTGGGTTACGTATAAAATAATCAAATGGCCGTGTATTTTTGTTAATCTGAAATTGAAATTTTGAGTTTTTGTTTATCAGTATGGGGTGAAACAACTAACACCAATTTATATAAATTACAATCAGTACAAAATACACTGGTGTGCACAAATTAAGGACGAAGAGGAGAAATTAGCGTAATAGCGGAACGAGCAGACAGAACGGACCGAAGGACCACTCAGGTGATAAACTAGGGTCCGGTACGGTAGGGCATGCGCATATATGCAGCATGACGTAAGGGGGGGGAGTGTTCGAAGAGAATAAAGCACACGGGCAGTGTACGCTCAGCAATTTGGTGAAAGATATATCACGGTGTACATCGATTTGAACGACGTCGAGTTGCTGCCACCGTATAATATGGCCAACAGGCAATCCCGTAGACGACATCTGGATGACTTTACCCGAGATCGCGTCATTGGGAAGTTGGAAGAAAGTCGAAGTGTGACTAGTGTGGCCGAGGAGTTCAGGATAGCTTACAGCATCGTTTCACGAGCTTGGAGAGCATTTCAAACGACAAGAACAGCTGTCCGAGAGTTTAGAAGTGGTCGTCCACGAGCAACCACGGTGGCGGCCGACCGGTATATTTTCCTACAGGGGAGAAGAGACAAACAGCAGACAGCGGGAGAAATCACAAGGCACATGCAACAGAAAACTGGACGTCCGTTATCGCGTTTTACCATGGCCAGGAGGCTGCAAAAAAGGTGATCTATTTGCACGACGACCAGTACGGTGTGTGCCATTAACGCCTTCTCATCGGAGATGGCGGTTTCTGTGGTGTCAGGAACACAAGAACTGGACACATCAGCAATGGGATCGAGTTCACTTTACGGATGAGAGCCAATTTAGTCTGACGAGCGATTCTCGACGTATACACATCTGGAGAGAGCAGGGAACACGCAATCACACCTCCAACATCATCGAAAGGAACCACAAGGCACATGAACCAGTTTGGAGGTGGCGGATTTCTCGTTTGGGGCGGTGTCATGCTTGGTAGCTGTACTGACGTCCACATCTTCCAAAGAGGTTCAGTCACTGGTGTCCGCTACTGTACCGAGGTTCTCCTGCCTCACCTGCTTCTGTTTAGAGATACTGTGGGTCCTTCATGAACGATACCGCTATACCTCATCGTACAGTGGGTGTCGCAGAGTTGTTGGAGAGTGAAGATATTCAACGCATGGATTGTTCCGCAAGGTACGCGGACCTAAATTCAATCGAACACGTGTATGACCTTCTCAGGAGACACTTGGCAGCACGTCACCAGCCGCCAGCAACAATTCCGCAGCTGCGATTGGCGCTACAAAAGGAATGGGCCGCGATGCCTCAACAGCTCCTTGACAACCTCGTCCTCAGCATGGACAGACGTTGTAAATCCTGCAACGCAGTCAGGGGGATCATATCCCCTACTAAAGACTGGATTTTTTTGGCAGCCGCCTGTCACATGGACGTTTCTGTCTTCTGTCCAGTTGTGCTCGAAGCTACCTTTTCAATAAAGTGCCTTTGTATTCTTTGGATTCCTTGTTTGAACGGTTTTGCTCACTTGTCCCATATTCTTACATCTTGGGGATCTTATGGTATGATTTGAGTAGATGTAGAGCACTTCTGCACGACGCTACATTCGAAAAACCGTCTCGTCCTTAATTTTTTCACGCCAGTGTAGGATGGTTAAAATTTTAAATAATTTCAGGTAAATTAACTTGAATATGGGGTACGGCTTAATTTTAATAGATTTTTAGATATTGAGATTTATGTATAAAAGAATAAAGGAGAATAGGTATCAACATTTAATTCAACTGAACACTGTTTGTCATGACTATGAAAGAAGAGACAGACCAATGCCTAACACTTTAACCGAACAAAGATTTACTGATTATCAGGGATTGATGTTATGGAATAATCTACCTTGTCAACTAACACATATTAATAATTATAATTATTTTCGAAAGTAACTAAAAATATTTGCTAACAAACTAATATAAAAAAATTAATAGTAAAATGTATTAATCAAACCACATATGCTCAAATTTTACATGTGCAGGACGTTTGGCTTGACTACATACTTTAGGGGAATTCCGATTCACTTAGACTATATATACACTCACGGACAATAAAATTTGCGCACCAAGAAGAAAGCATCGGATTGAACTGAAATTTCATGGACGTAATAATACAGATGAATGATTCATATGATGGCCAAACAGAGCTGCAGGACAATAATAGAGGGATCTGTTGCACGCAGTCCGGTCATCTTCAATAGCGCGTCGCACTACCTCGTGGGGCGATTCATGCTGAAATACGGTCCGGCATGGAGGCGAACAGACGCCTGATGTTGTCCTGGGAAAGACTGGCCCACACGTGCTGGATGGTCTGCTTCAAATCCCGGATGGTGCTTCACGGGGGCAGCCGGCGTTTCAACTGGTCCTACGCATGCTTGATAGGGGAAATGTCCGGGGAGTGGGAAGGCCATGAAAGTGTCTGGACATGAAGTAGGCAGTCCTGGGCAACCCGAGCCGTGTGCGGACGGGCATTATCCTGCTGGTATAGCGCGCGTGGAATCCCGGCCAGGAATATTAGCACATGGGGCCCTAGGATCTCATCCACATACCGCTGCCCCGTAAATAATCCACGTACCACTACTAAAGCTGGTAGGCTATGGTTCCCCAGACTATAATGCATGCATTGGGGAAGGTGTGGCGCTCGATAGCGAGGTTGGGATTGTGCCGTTGACTCGGGGCCTGCACACCCGTACACGATGGTCATCTGTCCCCTAAACAAAGCGGCACTTATCGGCACACGTCGCCAGTTTGTGGCGCTCCACATCGCTCTGGCCTGGCAAAACTGCCCACTGAGCCGGCGAAGTTCCGGTGTTAATGGCAGCACACGTAATAGTCCCTTGGATAGCATTTTCGCTTCCGCGAGGCGTCGAGAATAGTTCCTGGGTGTACATGAACCGCTACATTTGCCTGTATAGTGGGCAGGGTCCCCGTAGTAATCGTGGGTGCCTGGCGCACGATCCTTCAATCCTCTCTACCGGTGGTCCTCATCGTCCGTCCGGAGCAGGTCCGCCGTGTGGCAGTGCCGTGACGTCTCCACTGCTCCCAACACAGTCGGACGGTATGGTCAGAACGATCCAAGTTGCGGGCTATACGGCGCGCCGACCACCTTGGGGTTTTTCACCCCGATGAACAGGCCTCTCTCAAAGTCCGTAAGTTGCGTAAATCGATGTATTTGGCATCTACCCAGCATTCTTGTCACTCTGTACTGTTGCTTGCGTCGGCCGCTGCTTTTCGCTTTCATACTGCACGCCGGTTTATAAGGCTGTCGTTTCGTGCTTCCAGCGTCACCACAGGGTGTGCATTTATGCGCAATCAAAGCAAACGTGGATCTCTACATACACTCTAGATATTTGCAAAGTTTTACGATTGTAGCATGGTTTCATCTAGGTGCGCAAATTTCATTGTCCGTGAGTGTATATAACCTTTTACTAAATTTCCTGTTCTGTGGTTACCCTGTACATAGGTATTCATATTATGTATGCTTTTTTTTCTTACTATCATACTTTATAAAATTAATTTTGAAATGTAACATGGTCAAATGTAACCCCATAACAAAAAAATGAAATGAAACGTACGTGTAATTGCTAAAAAATCGTATGAAAAAAAATTACGTATAACAGAAATGGAAAAGCAATAGAAACTACAGTAAAATATCGGGAATAACGTAGAATTACGTATAAAAGTGAAAAACGTGTAACTGTGAAACGTATAATCGAGGTTCCACTGTATGTCGGGCCGCAGAACTCGGATTGAATTCCGCATGACGTGTGTTAAAGGAGAGTCGACAATATCTTTCCCTCTTAAACAAAAATTCGTCGAAAGTCTCTTTGCTCATCTAGTGAGCTAACCATGCTTGTTTTATTAATGTGCATTTTATAGAATCTGGAATAATCTGGACTTGGCCAAAAATATTCAATATTTCGTCTAACGTAGCATCGTATCGTTATTAGAAAGGACTATTGCATTACTGATAATGAATAAAATGTGGTAGTTAAATCAGTCTTACATATCAATGAATAAACGCATCTTTATGTAGAAACAATATTTATTGGTGCGGCATGTTACAAGTTGTAGCAAGCTTTCACGCACTTTTTGGGTGGCTCTATCACGAAGACACAAAAGCTTCAATTAAAACATAAAGAGTAATTCCTAGCAAAGACAGTTAAATCATAAATTAGTCATAAATGAACATACCCAGAATTAGAGAAAGATCATCGATAAGTCTAATCGATACAACGCCATTCTTACGTGGAAGAACGAGAAATGCCATTTAGCTAGTCCTAAACTGCCTTTTTTTGTTTCAGATACCTCATGGGTGGATTATTAGCTGACCCAAGAAATGAAGAGGCACGCTTCTATTGTTGCCTTATGCGTAAACAAAGCAATTTAGAGATTGCAACGTTTTTGACAGTTGCCAGGTCATTTGTGCATAAAGTTCGGAAGGAGTTGGAAGCCTCCAGCGGGACTGTTTCACCTGTATCGAAGCGTAAACACACTGTGGACTGTTTCACTTTATCAGCGTTCTGACACTATCAGAACACCACAGTTTATACAGCATGTTCAGAACATTACCGATGATAACCCCGGAAAACCAATGGGCCCATTTCTACAGATCTCCAGGTGTTAAAGGCCACTGACAGACCTGTGGTGCATGAGGACATTCGGTATGGGTCGCATGTTACGAGGAGAGGTCAATTCTTGTCTGCGAAGACACAGGAAAATCGCCTGATCCGAGCAAAGCGTTTACTCAACAAGATTAAACACCCTGGATAACATGGTATTCTCTGGGTTTTCTCTGAATACAAACACCTCGACCAGAATCAAAAGTTTAATATCAAAAATGACTGGTGGTTATGTGCAGATCCTTCTGATGTTCCCAGAGTTATACTCACCGAAATTGTGATGCCTTTAGGCGTGGCGAGTAGCGAAAGACACGTCATACCAGACGTGTGATGGCTTTACGAGTGGTGAGTAGCGAAGGAGACGTCATGCCAGACGTGTGATGACTGTAGGAGTGGTGAATAGCGAAGGACACGTCATGCCAGACGCGTGATGACTTTAGGAGTGGTGAATAGCGAAGGACACGTCATGCCAGACGCGTGATGACTTTAGGAGTGGTGAGTAGCGAAGGGCACGTCATGCGAGACGTCTGATGGCTTTACGAGTGGTGCGTAGCGAAGGAAACGTCATGCCAGACATGTTATAACTTTAGGAGTAGAGAGTAGCGAAAGACAGTCATGCCTGACGTATGATGGCTTTAGGAGTGGTGAGTAGCGAAAGACACGTCATGCCAGTCGTGTGATGACTTTAGGAGTGGTGAATAGCGAAGGACACGTCATGCCAGACGCGTGATAACTTTAGGAGTGGTAAGTAGCGAAGGACACGTCATGCCAGACGTGTGATGACTTTAGGAGTGGTGAATAGCGAAGGACACGTCATGCCAGACATGTGATGACTTTAGGAGTGGTGAATAGCGAAAGACACGTCATGCCAGACGTGTGATGACTTTAGGAGTGGTGAATAGCGAAGGACACGTCATGCCAGACACGTGATGACTTTAGGAGTGGTGAGTAGCGAAAGACACGTTATGCCAGACGCGTGATGACTTTAGGAGTGGTGAGTAGCGAAAGACACATCATGCCATCTCACTTCTTTTTGCAGGGTTGTAGAGTTAATGCTGTTGGCTACATTGAGGTGCTGGAAACAGTTGTCAAGCCATGGAAGGCTGTACGTGTTTCAACAGAACTCCGCACCTGCTCACACAGATCAGAAGACCCAAGAATGGAATGCGGACAATCTTCACGATCACGTTACACTCAAAATGTGAACTCCAAACTAGCTAGATTTAAAACCCCTGGACTACTACGTGTGGGGCGTTGTTGAAAGGGAGACAAATCAGCATCCCCACAATACCAAAGATTCACTGAAAGCCGCCATTGTCCGGATAATGTCTGAAATGAATATGGGCCACTTGATTTGCGAATGTCAACACTTCCGGCCTCGCATTGAAGCAGTTACTGATGCTGAGAGTGGTTACATAGAATATACCTATAATACAGTTATGTCAGAATATGTGTACCAATTTTCATTCAAAAATATTTTGTTTTTGAAAACATATAGTTGTTTTAGTTAATAATATCATTTGTCCTGAAATACCCTACGCAACCGGTAGTAAGTTGAGTAGCGAGGACGTCTTTGTTGTAATTAAATGTGAGTAGTCTGTGAGTACACCTGGTATGGTGTGAGTACACCGACAGACTGACGTTTTAGTAAGGTGAGTTGCGAGGACGTCTTCGTTTAGTTTCTTTGGTTAGTACCTCAACAGGTTATTACCGTCAGTCTGGCGGTGATATAAGAAGAGGTCTTCCGTAAAATATCCCATTTGTAGGTTGTTGCGTTAAACTTAACCCCACATTCTAAAGCAGTGATTAACCTCGCCTTCTTAACGTGTATTTTATTTCCTGACAGGGTAGCACTCAGAAAACATTTTATCTTACCTTCGTAAAAATCTAGTAGAGCCGTTAGGTCTGCAGGCCTTCCTCGCACCTTTAGTCATTAGCCTTGTTAATTCCAGCAAGTAGATCCGTTTCTCCATGGCACAAGCTTCGTACATACAAAGCCAAAAATAAGAAACAAACGAGATTTTCCTTTTTCAGAAAGTTTTGGCGAGTCCGAACTTGTCTACACGACGAGAAATGTGTTTTTAGCTTTTATAAAAACAAATGCGAAATCTCTCAAAGCCACTTCATCAGTTAACATACATATGAGGTAACATAAAGTTTTTATATTTTCCCATAACGGACGCTCACGCACTATTCTTTCGTCCCAGAAGAATAAAATTAGTAACATCTCCCACATCTCTTTAAATCTCTAGCGCCTTTGGCGGAAAATTTGAGAAATATCTAAATGTCAAAGTACACATTCAGCAATCAACTATTCTGAAAATCTATCAAGAAAAAAATGTGCCAATAGTTAATAACCCTTTAACGACGATGACCTAAAAATCTTGTATCACTCTAAATACCATAACGCCCGTAACTGTCTGTTGTTTCACTTCTTTGTTTAATAACAACAATAGTGACTGAGGATGACTCCTGCTCATCCCTCATAGGTCGAGAAAATTTGAAGAGCAGGCAAGGGCAGGATATCTAACTCACTCTATTCAGGCGTTTTGGGAAGCTATGGCCGTTTGTATGAAAGGGCGTTTTGGGCGTTGTGGTCGTTAAAGGGTTAAAGGTTCACTCCAGGATTTGCCGCTCAAAACATTCCGCAGAATCCACCCTACCATTTTAGTGCGCAAATCAGTAGATTTCTAGGAACTATCAAATGTTAAACGCATTTTCGTTAACATGCATCGGTGACTCAAAGTAGAGGTAACAAACATGATAGAAGGTTTCGCTCTGGCTGAAATAATTTTCCACGCATCAGGAACAAACGAAAAAAAAATTAAAAAACAATTAAAACAAAAATAAAGAAATTTTAGAATGTCGTAAGTAAATTTTAAGTGTCTTAAAGTACCGTGTGCTTTAAATACAAGAATAATTTCAGTTCCTAAACATTCAGTTCTCTTAAAGTATTTCTGCAGGAAATTTGTGGATCGCTTATGAAATATTGCAAAAGGAAATTCTGCAAAATTTCATCGCTTGCTTCAACGAATTTTCCAATGAATTTCAATTTAAGTACTAAGTAAGATTGTTTCATACTCTTTCATTTATTTTTTTTTGTGATCGAGCGTAAAAAAACGCGTGTTTATTCAGCAAAAATACATAAGACATGATCGAAAAGTTTCCATTCGGTGTCGGTAAGTTTAGGTAGTGTGACGTATGTTCCAAATTAACTTTCCTTTTTGGTTTCTTTCCCTATGTAAATCTTGAGTTTATTCTCAGTTATTCTTCACTCTTAACGTAATATATTTACGTTAAGAGTGAAGAATACGTTTGGCAACACAATTGAGGTTGAATGAACGTGATGTATGCCTGAGTTTTGATAAGAACGAGAGATAAAAACGACGACTAATCTGTTGCTGGGTGAGCGTTGGGTTGTAAACTGATTATTGAAAGGAGCGTTGTGAAAAGAGCGTTGTGTTAAGAGTTGTGTGGTGTGTGGAGAGTTTAGTGCAATATACTATGCTACGATGTGTTTGCTACATCCTGAATAAAGCATCTTTTCCATAAGTGCGACTTCTGTTGTTTACATGTTTCGTCTGGCCGTTAAGGTTTCTTTCATTTAGGAACTATTTCTTAGTATTTTGATGTTTTAAATTAAGGTAGAAGTAAGACAAGACTTCTACGTCATAGTAGGTTGCAGGTATTTAACAGTATTTGCCGTAGGCGTTAAGACAATTGTCCCATTGAGAACAGGGTTGAAGATGCTATCATTGTAGAAGTCTGTTGTCTGTTGCTCACAAAAATCCAATGCAGCCTGTTTCTCGTCATCGTCTGACTAGAACCTACGTCCCTTTATTGGACCGAAGAAGTGGAGATCTCAGTTGGAGGGATCTGGATGGCAAAAAGGGTGCTCTACGACATTGGCAACAAGGAGCGCGGGTTACGTGTAGTAAGATTACCCCTTTTCTGAGGTTGTCCTAACGTTTATTCTTAATGGCACGATGCAAACGCTCAAGTCTCTCGCAAAAGTGTGCCGCAATGATACTGACACTTGGCTCCTAAGCCCTAAAACGACCATAACGCCTGAAATGCGTTGACATCCAAACTACCACGTTCGACAAAAAAAACGCCCGTCTACTTAGGGTGAGTAGGAATTCCTATCTTCACCTGTTCTTTGAATTTACGCGACCTCTACGGTATTAACAGAAGACACCGTCAACCAAAAATGCTGTCGCTAAACAAATATTGGGTAGGTGCGAATGAAATGTCCGGTGCGAACGAGCAGTGCAAACAGGCCCCCAAGACAGTGGAATGGCACCACTCAGAGGTTTTGCGGGTATTACGTCACAGAGTTACCACAAAGAGTAGTTCCTAAACCCTAAAACGACCATAACGCCTGAAATGCCCTGACATCCAAACTACCACGTTCCACAAAAAAAAAAAACGCCCGTCTACTTAGGGTGAGTAGGAATTCCTATATTCACCTGTTCTTTGAATTTACGTGACCTCTACGGTATTAACAGAAGACACCGTCAACCAAAAATGCTGTCGCTAAACAAATATTGGGTAGGTGCGAACGAAATGTCCGGTGCGAACGAGCAGTGTAAACAGGCCCCCAAGACAGCGGAATGGCACCACTCACAGGTTTTGTGGGTATTACGTCACAGAGTTTCTATAAAGAGCTAGCACGTGTGTGAAGAACAAGGTTCAGGAGTAGTTTGTTTGGACGTAACGTGGCTTGCAAAGGAAACATGCAGACTCCGCATTTCGGAATCATCTTCCTCTATGAATTTGAACTGGGCCGTTCTGCAGGAATTGCCGCTCGAAACGTTAACAATGCGTTTGGGGAGAATACAGCCAACGAACGAACCATTCGGCGATGGTTCGTGAAGTTTCGAAGCGGAGATCCGGACCTTGCAAAACGTAGCACGTGGTCACCGACCTTTTGCTATTTCTGACGATGTTCTGTCACGTGTGGTCGAAGCGGACCCCGAAAAACGCGTCATGAGATAGCGGCAGAGGTAGGTGTCCAACACACAACAGTCGTTGGCGTCTGGCTGCGCTGGGTGAGGTCAAAAAGTGGACATGTGCGTGCCGCATGAGTTGACAACTGCCAAGAAGTCTAGGCGTTTGGAAGTCTGCACGTCGCTGCTTGCCAGGAATAAACAGGAACCACTACTGCATCGAATTGTCACCTGCGACGAGAAGTGGATCCTTTATGACAAACGCAAACGATCTGCATGATGGTTGACAAAGACATAGCCTTCTGGACGGAGTCCTAAGCCACCCCTACATACCAAGAAGATGATGCTCCTGGTCTGGTGGTCCATAGCCGGGATAATTCATCCGAGTTTCTTGGCAAGAGGCCAAACAATCACTGCAGAACGTTATTGTGCTGGCTTAACCAGATGCACCGGAAATTGCTGCAGAAACAACCGGCTTTGGTCAACAGACATGGTGTTCTTCTGCTCCAGGACAATACCCGCTCTCATGTCGCACAACGAACGATGCTGACACTAAGTGCCTTGGGCTATGAAGCACTGGCTCGTCCTGCTTATTTCCCGGATTTGTCTTAGACAGACTATCTCATCTGTTTCGCCGCTTGGATCACTTCCTGTCCGGGAAACAGTTCACGACGGACAACGGCGTTCAACGTGCAGTGGATGAATTCTTCGGGCCCCAGCCACAAGACTTTTTTCGTTTCCGGGATCGTGGCCTTGGTGGACAGATGGAAACTATGTGTTGATGCCGAGGGAGATTATTTCGCCTAGGTAAGTTATCCTGCTTTTCCGTTTTCGCCGTCCACGTGGGCTGGTCCTGTGCCGGACGTTTCATTCTCACAAACCCAATAATTAAAGCAGATGTTGGCATCTCCCGGGCGATATTATTTACTATGACACAGCACGCCTTCTCCGCGGGAGAAAGTAAGTGATTGCCCCCGGAAAACGTTTGAAATTCAAACATGCATCAAGGCTACAGATCGGAAGTTCCAAGGTCAATGCACATCCATTACGGCTACAGATCGGAAGTTCCAAGGTCAATGCACATCCATTACGGCTACAGATCGGAAGTTCCGTGTGCTCACCGTGCACTAATCCTTTTTTTTTTTTTTTTTAACTTTTAAAGGGAAGGGAAGAAATTCTGCAAGAGCGACAGACAGTTTCGTACTTTAAGGTATCGACACAAGATTTTAGAGCCCTGGTCGTTAAATGGTTAATAATATTCGGCGAAAAACATAAGAGCTATGGAAGGCACGGTTCGCGTATTACACGTAGCAACCGCGATTAGACAAAAAAGTAATTACACTATGTAAAGAAATTATAACAACACAAAAACATTCCTGCTATTTGTTGATTATCTGCTGTAGAATAATAATTGCAATTCAAACAAAACATCTCATATATCATTACTGGTAAAGAACTCTACTTAAAATAATATAACTACAGTAGTAATCCGAATTTCTTGGCGTAGAATAGAAATCAAAGTTTCCAAGTTTTTGACATCAACCAGATGGCTTTTTCAAGGAATGTAGACAGGTAACTGAACAATGAAACACTTCAAAAATTTGAACGCGCTGACTTTACTAGACAGTAAATGAATAGACGCAAATGTGATTATTCATTCGAAGAAACGAGGAGACACATTGGTTGATTGATCACGCGGTACCGTGGGAGAAAACGCAGTATTATTTGAAGAATTGATTCAAAATGCGTGTCAACTCTATAGAGAAGCTAACATTGCAAGCCTCGCTGTTGGTTTAAAATCAGAGGTTAAAGGATCTATTGGTAACGTGTTGGTATCAGATACCACAAGATAGCTTTAGAAATCTTGTAGTGTGCACCCCTCGCCGGGTTAGAGCTGTTTTGGTGGCACGTGGAAGACCGACATCCTACTAGACAGGTGGTCAGAATGTTTTGGCTCTTCCTATATTTTGACTACTGTATGTCGATTCCAAACTTAGTTAATGTAATTGTTAAGGCTTAGATTGTTTTTTTTTTCTTTGTTTGGGTGTGTAACCACTGCTGTGAGCAACTAAATATTCTATAAGCAGCTGTCCATCCCTGATTTCCTGCAATGGTTTCAGGGAAGAGAAAGAGTCAGTGCCGTAAGAAACACACCATCCATGCCTCATCGGGATTCTAACCCGGTACCATCCCTAACGAACGATCAGAAGCCAGCGCTTCGTCTACTGCGCCATCTGGATGAGAAAAGCCTTACTTTAGAATAATCAAAGTATCCATCTTCATATGCGGATACAATATTTGTAATTTTGTTCTTCCTTTTTCGAGAAAACAATATTTTCTTACCGCGACAACAAGATGCATCCGCACTTCAGATGAATATTTTTAATTTTTGTTGATCGAAATGATTCTGTTCATTGTTTTTTCGCTCGAATATTATGGTATGAGCTTCGGCTCGGATCTTGGAACAAATGTTTGTTTAAGATAGAAAAGATTGAAAGCATCGTGCCTTTTCCAGATGTCGACTTTTTTTCTGACTTGGCACTTTTGCGTTGAGGTGAGAACTGTAGGTCTCCCAACAAGGAGCAACCTCTCGATGCCTACAAAGAAAGCTGGCAGGGGAGAGAGAATCTCTTTGGAGAGAGAATCTGTCGAGTTTGCCAATCACGATAGTGCAAAGAAGCATATAAAATTCCGCATTGAGCATTAGAAACACACGTATCGATTTAGAGAGTAAGATAGTTTAAGCACGACAGTGTTAGGATTTCGAGTATCTGTGAAAATTACAAAGTACCACGAGCCGACAAATATATTTGTGCTGAAAGAAATGTTTGCAGGCTTCAGATAAATATATGGTTCAATGTGTTTTTTAAAGAGGATCGGACGCCTGAACATTCTTAAAGACAGGCTGTTCAGCACCTTTAACAATCATAGAAAAATTCTCAGCAAAATAATAAAAGCAACCTGTTTAGACCAAAGTGGATGTTTTCATCAAGAAACTCAGCATTGGTCTTTTTCCTACTAAAGACGGAGGATAAATATTATCTCCAAAAAAAAATCCATTTTACGGCTAACTATGTAATCCTGAAAAACCATTTTCAGGATGATAAAACTGCTGCGAATAGTGTTCTTCCTGTTTTACCGGCCTTGTCAAATTTAATCAGCTCGCCATCCAGATGGCCAGGAGGTCAGCAGTGTGGGCATCTGGTTACCATCTACGCTGGATCTGGCTTCAGATGGGGTTCACATACCAATAGCACATCACACAACGGGGTTCGGGCTGGAGGAGCTCGGTGATGGCCCTGTTAGTGTAGCAGTAGCCAGCTGGTCGCCCGGATGATTCTGGCCGGTTCCTCTGGATTCTGCTTCGGAGCCTGGCAGGCTTGCCATCGCAGCGCCTTCAAAATAAAACATCCCAGTGCGTTCTATTTATCCTTGCGGAGCCAGTCTCTTGATGGAGCAAGTCGTCGTCATCAGTTCATAACATACGATGCACAAGCGGAGAGCTTTTCCTACGGCGCTCGTTCTGTCCCTCTTCCAGGACCAGTGGCTCTAAATTAGGGATCTGAGTCATTATACCTTTAGAATAAAAAAAAAAAGACACAAATATAGATGCGAATGAAACCTATGTCACTCTTTAGACTCCAACAGGAAAAAAATTGCATGTGGTATTTCTCTTTTCTTTTGGTGAAGTTGAATTAAAGCAGTTGAAAACACGAACTGTATATATTGCTCTGTAACGGATTGTATATATTGCTATCTAATCGATATATACATCATGCGTATAAGGTATTGTTGGCATAACGATAACGTCGACTTACCCTTTAATCGGCTGGAACGAATTAACTCGGGGTTAGCAAAATGGGCTGAAAATCAGTTCCAACTAATATATATTTGCTGTCTGAAAAAAGACTGTAACAAGTTACCTGTGTATCAGAAACCCTTATCTTTGTTGTTCAAAGAAAATGATCATTTACGGGGATGAAGGTCCCTAATCATTTCTCGGTGATTACCTACTAAAAGGGCTATAACAATGGCAATGAACCTACGACAGAAGAGAGAAGATGTTTCAGTCACATCTTTCTCCCCAGTGACATGGTGTCCCTGTCAGAGGGACTATCCCTTCCCCATCACGCTTTGGTCATGGAACAGCATATAGGACTGGAGGAGATATCTTCTCACAAATGAGAGGTTTCTTGTCCGTACCTCCAGGTTTGCGGCATTGCGGAGGGTATTGTTCAAAGTTTTTTCCATCCGACGCTCACGTACGTGAACTAAATGGTTCCTGCTGACGCGCATACGCCAGCTAGTGTCGTTGTCCCGACAAACAGCAGACGAGCTCAGTTAGAATGTCAACACCGCAGAAGAAGGTTACATGCGTGTTGTGGCTTGCCGAATTAAAGTATGTTGCTGCTGATCGGCGTCATTTTAGAACGCAATATGAACGAGAATGTCCAACACAGAAAAGCATCCTGTTATGGGACAACAAACTGAGGACCACAGTGAGTCTTTACTTAAGAAATGTCCTGGAAAGCCACGGACATCTGAGGAAAACGTCGAACGCATTTGAAAGGCATTAAGCTATACTTTCACGTTCAGCGGTGCTCGATGTGGTACACAAGCGGCTTCGTCTAAGCGCGTGCAAGATCCTAATGATTCAGACACTGAAACCAAAAGACCATATCGCACGCATAACTTCGCTGTAGACATTCTGGAATATCAGCGACCAGACGTGTTCGATGGGCAACATATCAGGAGAACAGGCGGGAGACGGCAGCAGTGACACCTGGTGGGCCGTGAAGAATTGTTGCAAGATGCGTGCCACGCGCGGGCTCGCATTGTCCTGTTGAAACGTGGCCGTTGGCAAGTCCTGCAAGTAAAGGAGGACTACAGGCTACAAAACGTCGGAGATGTAGCGGTGGCTGCTGAGTGCACCGGCGATGTGTACAAGAGTGGTGCGGGTGTCATATCCAATTGCGCCCCAAACCATAATGCCAGGCGATGGACCGGTATGGCGATGCATAATGCAGGCGTCATACAGTCTCTCGCAGCGGTGCCTTCACACGCGGATCCGACCATCGTGATGTTGCAAGCAGAAGCGGGATTCGTCGAAGAAGACAATGTCGTGCCATTCCGTAGTCCAGATGCGGCGTTCAACGGCGCATTGCCGCCGCACTCGCCGGCGATGTAACGTCAACGGTAATTGGAGCAATGGGCGCCGTGTGACAAGTCTTCGCTCCTGCAGACCACGTCCACGCTACGTGCGAACACAGGTTGTTGCGCAACACACCCTAATTTCTGCGCTAACGTTCGTGATGTGGTAGTGCGAAGCGTCACTGCCCGCCGCGCAACATGCCGGTTCGCTCGTTAGGTGTTGTGCCGTGGCTGTGGCAATCGCTCACGCCGGTCCGTCCGTCTCTCCTTCACTCACTGAATCCATACTCCCCTCACTGTGGCCAAACGGGCGCCGATGTTTCACTCCGATAAACCGCTGTCGCGGTAAGTCACTATTCGCCCTCTGTCGAACTCCGAAACGTGCTGGAATGACTGCCGTATTCTGCGACGAGGAATCAGGAAGCTTCCCACGCACAGGTCGGGCAGCACAACACACTTCCACTATTTACACCCCGCCTTCTGTGCATCCTTCTTATAGTACTTCTCGGTGGCGTGCCGGGCGCACATGATTTGCATATGCCCTGCAATGGTAATGGTTTGCATGTCCTCTCGCGGGCGACGCATGCTGCGAATTTCAGGCCAATCGGATGCTTCCTTCCTGGTGTTACATTTCGGGTGGCCAGCAGTGTATATTAAGACAAACGTTTCAGCACTCTATACTAAAGAGCAATTGAATTAGAGATACCTGTCTAGTAACGTGATGACGGTGGTGATTTGCCCTGATGACGGTGGTGATTCCTCTCAGCATGAACTCGACAAGACACCGGTATCGTTGGGAAGCCATACTGATCCACGACCCCTGAACAAGCTCCCACAGTTCACGAAGGTTTGATGGAGAGGGGTCAGAGCCTCGAACATCTCCCTCGATGGCATCCCAGATGTGCTCGATGGGATTAATGTCAGGTGCACTAGCTGGCCAAGGAAGCGAAGTCACGTCGGTGGAGTGTTCATCCAACCATTCGGATACAATTCCGGAGCGATGGACGGTGCATTGTCTTGTTGCAGGATGAGGTCCCCAGTGGGATATTGAAGACGCACAAACGTGAGCAAATGGTCGTCCGGGATATCCCGGAAACGTTGACCTGTGACGTACCTTCCAGAAGGATGCACACTACATAAAGGCAGATAGGAATCAGAATAATCGTCTGCGTAGCTCAGTTGGTAGAGCGACTTGTTCCGGAATAAGCTGCCTCGGGTTCGAATCCCGGCGTAGACCAAAAATGACGGAGAAATTTACTTCGTTATATCTCTAATTCAATTGATCTTCAGTGTAGTAATTCGATCAAAGGCATTTCGGTATTTTCGACCCATTCTATTGCTCAAGGTGGTTGTAAAACTCGCAAACCGAAGGAACTTAATTGGGTAGGAAATGCCTTTTTATGGAAGAAACATCAGTAATGTTATAAAGCTGGTTTCAAATGTAATCAGTTTGATTCAGAAGTAAGTGTATTCTGATAGGAAAGACATAGGAAATGTAGCTTTTCAACAGAGGTTTATTTGCTGCTAACTGTATGAAATTATGGTAAGCAAACTGCGCAGAGTAATTTTTTTATTTAGTGAAGAGTCCATTTCAATAATTACATGCTAGTGCACTGTAAAAGAACGTTTTTTAAAAAGATTGTCAAAATGAGAGTAAAAGAATCAAAGACGTGTTAACAGGGAATGCACATTTTACTTAATGGGCATTGTAACATATATCAATCGTGGGAGAGATGATTTGTTTAGAGGTGGACACAGATCTATTTAATGTAATATTTCCTTTTAAGAGCATCCCTGACTAGCAAACATTGCAAGGAAGTTTAGCACAAAATTAGAAAGGCGTGGTTTTCGCAGGCAGAGAGCAATGCCTATTTAATAAAGTTCACCATTGGGAAACAGTCAGTAAACCATTTGTTGTTCCGTTCCGTGATCCCATGCGAGACGTGTTTGCGATTCTTCTGTTTGTGTAGATACCGTCGTCTGTCAGCTAATCTGATTATGTGTCTGCTGCTGAACTTCTGAAAACTAAAGGAAACCCCTGAACTTGGTCTGTTACTTTCACGCAAGTATAAAAGAGAAAACCAATGTTCTTTATTTGTACCTTCATTCTCTTTCTGAGCAATTATGTTAAGGCTTCGTTCATTCTAGTTCCTTTGAAACTGAAAAAAAAAAGAAAAAAAGAGGGAGCAGCTTTTGCGTGCTACGCTTTTCATGTATTGCTATTGTTGCATTATTGTAAAGAATAGCTAATCTGTCAAGAAAATCGAGTTGCTTTAGTGTCTAATAAATGGTATCGTCGCTTACCAGTTTCCGAAATTCTAAAGTTAATCGAGGAAAGCGAAATACAGGCATTCCTGAATAATACATTGTAATACCGTAAGTAAAAATCAATTGATTAAATTTATTAATTAGTTCCTGATGCCAATCCTGCCGATCTCACAAACGGAAAAAATTTAATAAAAACCTTATTAAATGAATAAAGGCTGCGTTACACAAGGACTTCGAAAAAGTCACAAAAGCCAACGTACAGCCTTCAAAACAGCATTATTAAAAAAACTGTAAGAGTAAAGAAAACAGGTAGAAAACATTTTACCAAAATTACTTTTTACGTTTGGTAAAATTTTTGTCTCTCCTGTTTCGTAACTTTATCTAACATTTGTATGCTCTTGGTTTTTCAAGAATTTAGCTATTTCATTGGTTTTTTAATATACACTGGCGGAAAGTGAAAACAAAAACACCAAGAAGGAATTGTCGGACGATCATGAAATTTACATATGTTGATGGGGTCGAGTTGACGTAGGTGTGATGTTAATTTCGGGACCAACCGGTGAGCGCTAACGCCACAGCACGACATAATATGCAAATTATTGTCAATGGTACGATTACAGCAGTTATCGGATTTTGAGAGAGGTCGTCTAGTCGGACTCCGCGAGGCCGGGGGGTCGTATCGTCGTATTGCGGAGCGAATTGGACGGGAAGTATTGATGGTGGTACGATGGTGGCGTAGACGGTCCGAGGAACATTCCCACACGAGAAGACGTGGAACCGGGAGTCGCAGACGGACTGATGAGCGGACCGATCGACGCATAAGAAGAGCGGCGTTGTTAAGCAGAACATCCACTGCGACGCAAATCCGAGCTGCCGTTGCACCTGGGGTGACTGTGCGAATAATCCGCAACCGTCTACTGGATGCAGGACTACGTGCACGTGTGCCTCTGGCATGTGTACCTCTGACTCCAGCCCACCGTCATGAACGGCTGCAGTGGTATCGCCAACGTCTGCACTGGAGAACGCAATGGCGATCTGTCGTGTTTAGCGATGAAAGCAGATTCTGCTTGGGAGCCTCCGATGGCCGTATGCGTGATCGCAGACGCACAGGGGAGCGTCTCCACCCTTCTTGCATCCGCCAGCGACACACAGGGCCTACACCTGGTCTCCTGGTGTGGGGAGCGATCAGCTATCACTCCCGTACACAACTAGTGTTTGTACCGGGTACGTTAAACAGCACCTCCTACATCAACAACATCATTCAGCCCGTTGTTGTGCCATTTGTAAGGTCGGTCCATCGTGGTGTTTTCCAGCAAGATAACGCATGCCCACACACGGCACGTGCAACGCAACATGCACTTCAGGGTGTGAGACAACTTCCATGGCCTGCACGTTCACCGGATTTGACCCCCATTGAGCACATGTGGGATTTTATGGGACAACGACTTATCCGGTCTCCACAGCCAGCCACAACCATCCCCGATTTACGCGTCCAGGTTGGGTATGCTTGGAACTCAATACCCCAAACTTACATTCAACATCTGTGCGACAGACTCCATGACAGAATTGCACAGTGTGACGTAGTTCATGGCGGTTCAACCTCGTACTAACCATGTTACATGGAAATGTTTTTTTTCAGTTTACCTGCAAATACAGCTGTATTTTGCCATAATGTTTTGATCACGTTATCCTCTGTCTTCCGTTATTATGCTGTATAAATTTCGTTGGTATCAGACGTCTCCTTCTTGGTGTTCTTTTCTCATTTTCTGGGAGTGTAGTTCGTATTTTACTTCATGCAAGTATCGGAAGTAGTATTCGGTCAGAACTAACTTCACACATGTACACATTCCGTTGCTTTGTGAGAGCTGTTTATGGATACTTTTGTTGAAGAATGTGAGTCTTGTGAGGTATAGAATGAGAAAAACATCACGTCCCAAGTAATTTCTCTGCCAGATCCTCTGTAATAGTCTACAACAAGAATGGTCTTAACCCCAACAGGTTTTCATGTGCACAATGTTAAGGTATGTGGATTTTTGATTTTTTTTAAGTTGTTATCCTATTAACAGAGTAGTGAATTTATAAATTTTGTGGATAGAGTTGCTAATCTATTGGGAGTGAAAGGCGGCAGTTTGCCAAAGACTTATAACACGCAAAAAGTTAAGTTCGAAGATATTATTGATATCATTCGAATACCCATTATTTATAAGAAATATACATTTAATGAATATATTGATGTCACAAAAATCTGCATACAAAGGAAAGAAAATTTGAAAAGTGCATGATTTAGACCTCTGGAAACTAAATTTATAACATGTAGGGCCTCCTTTTGAAAATCAATCACTGCTTGTAATCTCCTACGCATTGAGAGCAGAAGAGATTTTGTGGTATCTGGTGTAATATCAGACCATGCCTGCGTTTATGTTTCCTTCAAGGATTCCCGATTATAGATCGTGTGTTTTCTAACTCTTCTCTCGATTTCATCCCATAAGTGTTCAACTGAATTTATGTCCGATGACTGGGATGGTAAATGGAGCTGTTCAGGTACTTTATAAAGCAGCCACTCATTGACAATCTTGCCCGTGTGCTCAGGATCTTTAGATTTAAGTCCGGTGACTGGGAACGTAATTGGAGCTGTTCGTGTACCTTATAAACCAGCCAATCATTGATAATCTTGACTGTGTGCTCAAGGTTATTAGATTTAAGTCCGGTGATTAGGAAGGTAATTGGAGCTGTCCAGGCACCTTTTAAAGCAGCCACTCATTGGCAATCTTGGCCGTGTGCTTAGGATCATTATCCCGCTGAAAGACCTATTGGCTTTCAAGTCCTAAGCTGTCGACAGATGTGTAAAAATTGTCCTGAAAGATCTTCAAGTAATGTTGGCGATCCATTGTACCCTCGACAAACACTAATTTTTCAACTCCAGCCGTCTCCGCCACGTCCATCCCCGCCGCCGCCGCCATAGATCCCCCATTGCCTCCACCATGCTTGACAGTGGGAACCAAATTTTCGGTTTTCATTTCTTCATTTTTCCGTCACCATATCTTTCCACGACCGTCAGGTCCAAACATAGTTTATTTGCTTTCGCGGGTAAACAGAACTGATTTCCAAACCTCAACGTCTTTGATATACTTTTTTTGGCAAAGTTAAGTCTTTTTGTCTGATCTGTTGAAGTTATTAGACGCTTTCTTCTGGGAACTCTACCACTAAATCCTTCAGATCGAAATATTCTCCGTACAGTCTCGGCTTGCATAACTCTTACCAGTCGTCGTTGCAACACGTAAAACGTTTTCTGAAATTCACGAACCACTTTCCGTCATTTCTTTGAGAAAAATTAAAATGAAATACTTTTAAAATCGGAAATTTCTGAAAAACACGGATACCTACCTGCAACTTTGCTGCACGTTATTTTCAGAAATTTTCCGTAAATTCACACCACTTATTTTTTACACTGAATGTTTTCCTTTAATTTTGGACCAGATATTTTTTAAATTGACTTTACCTCTTTTAGAAACCGCTCGAGAACCTGGATCACTTAAAAATACTCTGAAGCAATCACTTCGAGCTTTGTTGAACATATTTCAGGCTGCCTCGTAATTCCTAATAACAGTTTGGACACTTGAACGGCTTTTTCCAACAATTTTCGAAAACTCCCCATAAGTTTAGTGTTTTTCCCTCCGCAACTGTATTATCACATTTCACATGTCCAGAGAAATTTCTTTTCGTGGAGCCGTTTTAACCGGAACACTAAAATGAACTTGAATATTTAATACAGACATTTAACGTGGACCAGGAACATCAAAAAGATTTTCGCTCTTTCCACGTTTATAAGTGAGTCACGGAAAAATTCTCATTGGCCACCACCGGGAGTCGAACCCAGGGTGCTCCAGTTACGCGCCAGATATGCTTCCGCTACACCACAGCGGCCTCGAATTCCTCCAGACTCACGCACGTTAACTGCCAAGCCAGTTTGGCAGGCTGCTTCTTGGAGACCCCGCACAATGCTGGGGATTCACCAAAGATGATAAGCAGCAACTGAAGAAATAATTAGAAGGCGAATGAATAACTAATACAGACATTTAATGTGGACCAGGAACATCAAACAAAGATCT
This sequence comes from Macrothele yani, assembly GCA_039090855.1. Lineage (NCBI taxonomy): Eukaryota > Metazoa > Arthropoda > Arachnida > Araneae > Macrothelidae > Macrothele > Macrothele yani. The sequence continues at coordinate 116,818,420 of CM077002.1, read as the reverse complement.
TCGCTCTTTCCACGTTTGTAAGTGAGTCACGGAAAAATTATCATTGGTCCCCACCGGGAGTCGAACCCAGGGTGTTCGTGTTACGCGCCGGATATACTTCCGCTACACCACAGCGTCCTCGAATTCCTCCAGACTCACGCACGTTAACTGCCAAGCCAATTTGGCAGGTTGCTTTTGGTGTAGCGGAAGCATATCCGGCGCGTAACTGGAAGAATCTGGGTTAGACTCCCGGTGGCGGCCAATGAGAATTTTTTCGTGACTCACTTATAAACGTGGAAAGAGCGAAGATCTTTGTTTAATGAAAATGAACTTGACTAACACACTCAAGATAAACGTTTTAGGCGTGTGATTCACTACCGTTTCCTGTTTGCTGAAATAAGAACGAGTTTGTATAACGAAACAGAAATACGCATGCTGTATGCAGATTTTTGTGACGTGATTTTCGAAGTTATTTGTAAATTCCTGTGAATTTATTTTGCTTCAAGCACTTTTTATTTTTACAATATTGCTGTACCAGTAAAACATAACATGTGAAGTTTCCCAAACGGCCATAATTTCTTAAATGATTACAATTCAAAGAGTGTATTTCCCTTTTGTGGCTGACTGTATACAGCTGCTCAAACTTTACGAGAGTGCATTATTCACGTAGTCATTTATCTTAAGATCTCAGTTCATCGTTACCTATGACATTGTTCAAACTGTGCGTATCAGTTGTGTTTAGATTTTCAGCAATACCTTTTTCTGAAGGTATTGTAAGTTATCACAATTCAGATATTTTTAAGATTGATTCAAATGCCCAATTAGAATCTCTAAACAATTATTTCCTCCACTCCAAATTACACAGAGATGTATGAAGTAATCTTAATTTTAAATGTCCTCGTTTTCTCAGAGTCAGTTACAGGAATCTAAACGGCAGACAGTCCGAAAAGTTATTTTTCTCATAAACGTACGTCAGAACAGAAAAATAAAATCCTAGAAAGTACACTGCGCGCTCATTGAATTACGACCAACACTTTGCAAAGAGAGTTACACTCGATAGTGGCGTACGAAGTTGGAGGGCGTGGTCTACAGACTAAAGAGGTGTATGTAAGAAGCTGATGGTTCAGTTGAGAGCAAAGTAACGGATGTAATGGGAAAAAAATCAAGGATTTATTGGAGTTCACGAAAGTTTAAATTGTGGGCGCACGAAAGGGTTCGTGCATAAGTTTCGGAAACGGCGACATTTGTGGGTTGCTTCAGTGTCTCAATTTCTAAAGTGTAGCACGAGTGGGGTCAAAATGGCGAAACAGCCATCCAGCTATACAACAGTAAACGATGGCGAAAATGGATTCTAGAGATGAACGACAGGTGTGTTTCCTTGTACAGCTTCGCAATTGACGGACTAATATAATACACACTCTACCAACAAGTAATTGGACACCCCTGCAATCGAGGATATCTGCGGTCCTGATACACGTCACGGCCGCCGCCGTTAAATATTGTGTAGGAAACAACAACGCAACCAGTCGCATGCAAGATGCCACGCAGTTCGGAGCTCTCTGATTTCGAGAAAGGTGTAATCGTCGAGTATCACAGAAATGGCCGATCCATACGTGACATATCCAGCTAGTTGAAGTACCCAAATTCGACTGTGGCTTACGTGATTGGCAAGTGGAAGATGAGAGGTGACTGTCGGAATGTGCCCCGATCCGGCAGACTGACAAAACTGGGAGTTAGAGACGGACGGGTGCTGGCCAGAGAAATTCGGAAGAACCGCACCAAATCGATGGGCCACATCCGTGAGGAGTTTCAACAGGCATCCGGAAGTGTTCTTTCGATGAATACCATCCGTAAGGAAACCCATCTGTTCGGTTATCATGGACGTGCTGCCGCCCACAAGCCTTTGATCACCAAGTCCAATAGCGCTGCTCGGCTAACGTGGAGCACAGAACGTCGACAGTGGACCATTGAACAAAGGAAACAGGTTCTCTAGAGCGACGAATCAAGGTTCACCCTCTACCGTTCGGATGGCAGGGTCTGGGTTTGGCGTCTGCCTGGAGAACACCTCCTGCCGGAATGTATTGTGCCGACTGTGAAGTTCGGCAGCCGTGGAATCATGCTATGGGGGTGTTTCTCCTGGTATAGCACGAGACCCTTGGTCGCAATTCCTGGTAGACCCAACGCCGAGACCTACTGCACCATTTTGGATCACCATGCGCTTCCTACGTTGTGGAAGATTTACGGGGTGGACCCATGTTATTTTCAGGATGAGAATGCCATCTGTCATGTTGTGAGGTCCACCGTGGCTTGGTATGATGACAATGGGGTTAATCGAATGGACAGGCCTGCGCAGAGCCCGGACCTTAACCTTATCGAGCACCTCTGGGACGAGTTGGAGCGTCGACTTAAGGGGTGGCCCCACCGTCCGAAATTGGTGAAGGAACTGACCTGTCTTCTCCAAGCCGAGTGGAAGAAAATACCGCTAGCCGTCGTACAACGTCTGGTTGAGAGTATGCCCCGGTGGGTAGCAGCTGTAGTCGTCTCTTGTTGAGGCTCCACCAACTATTGAAGATGAATAAACTTCGTTTTTCTTTGCTATCACAGGTGTCCAATTACTTTTTGGTAGATAGTGTATGTGTCGAACAGGAACTATGTCCCGATCGACTGTGTGTCAAAACGTTCCGGCGTGGATGGACTCGAAGAGCAGACACCCTGTAAGCCATCCTTTCTTTTCCAAAGTACATCGACGTAAACGATTCTCCCGGTGCTAACAGCATGTGGATTGCACGTGTGGTTCTGATAAATCATGATATGTACTCCATTCTGCTGATGGTCGAGTCCATGTTTGGCGTCACTAGCGTTAGGTCCAGGCTGTTGTATGGTATGAGTATGTTTAGGTAGCATAAACTTGGTCCCCTGATGCTCGTAAACCAACGTATAAAAGCCAGCCTACTCACTAGGTACAGCCCACAATGTTGTACTTCCAACGAGAGGAAGATGAGTTTTTCCATGACAATAATATTTCATGTTACCCAGCCCTTCTCATGCAGGAGTAATTCTACCTGGCCTGACATCAGACTTCTCAAATGGTAAATACACAGTTGACGTGGACTAGGAACATCAAATAGAAGTCATCGCTCTTTCCACGTTTCTAAGTGAGTCACGGAAAAAATTCTCATCAGCTGCCATCGGGAATCAAACCCAGGGTCTTTCAGTTACGCGCCGAATATGCTTCCACTGCACCACAGCGGCCTCGAAATTCTCCAGACTCACAAACGACAAACTGCCAAACCACATGACAGGTTGTTTCTTTGGAGCCCCGCACAATGCTGGGGATTCGCTAAAGATAAACAGCGGCAACTGAACAAATAACTAGAAGGGCAGTTTGTCGTTTGTAAGTCTGGAGAATTTCGAGGCCGCTGTGGTGCAGTGGAAGCATATCAGGTCCGTAACTGGATGACTCTGAGTTCGATTCCCGGTGGCGGCTGATGATAATTTTCTTTGATTCTCTTATAAACATAGAAAGAGCGATGACTTCTATTTGATGTTCTCAAATGGTCCCAATGTCGCATGACCTCAAGCCAATTCAACATCTTCTGGATTTCTGGGGCAGCGGATGGCCTAGTGGTCAACATATATGACTGCCACTGATGTCTCAGGATCGATCCCAGGCATATACTAACGCTCGAACCACTAGATATCCGTTGTGCGTCGGATGGGCGCGTTACGCCGTCCGATCCCGGGAACTGGCCCCACGGGTAGAAATAATGGTGTCTTCCTCTCTCTTTCAACTTCGCTTTCCTGTGACATTCCTGATGGGCATTCTAGCCCAAACCTCCCAGCTTCCTACTTCTAAGGGTTGCTTAATACCGAAGCGGGTCAGGTACTCCTATCTGGGACGTACATTCATCAGAGGTGGCGCACATGTCAAGACGATAAAGTTGCGAAAACAAACTTCGTCGGTGTAGCTTAATTGGGAAAGCATTCTGCTCTGGAGCACAAGGATGCTGGTTCAATCTCTACCACTGGCAAATCTGGGTTTTTGTATTACCGCCGAAACGTAAAATAAATCTCCTGGCTATTGGGTTCTTCGAAAAATCTGTGATGTTCGTTTCACTCGTCGTCTGGAATTAATGAAAATTCCTGCTTCTGCAGCAAACATCCTTCAAGCCTGGTCTGATGGTTAACGCGGAAGCCTACAATTCCATCCCAGCCCTTCCTCAAGCTGGGATATATGTGACGTACCTACCCCAGAGGTGGCGCACATGTCAAAACGGCAAAGTTGCAGCGGCCAATTGCGTCGGCGTAGTTCAATTGGGAAAGCAGTCTGCTCCGGAACAGGAGTATCCGGATTGACCCTCGCCACCAACAAATTTAAGTTTCTCTATACCTAAAATCCTCAACATAAATCTGAAAAATCTGAAAATCTCTGCTGTATATTTTGGAACGCTGGGTGAGGCGGTTTAACACACCACGCCACTCCATACTGGAACTATCTGAAGAAATACAGTACGTGACAGCTTGGTTGAAGATCTCCACACAATTCCACAGACACATGTAACGTATATTATATTTTAACTTTCCTTTTGAGTTTCTTTTTGTATTAAGATTTGAGTTCGTTCTCTTAGACATTATTAAACCTTAACGTTGTCTTTTCCTTCAAACAAGAATGATGTTGGTAACATACTGAGGTCGGAACAAGTGACGTATGCGTGGCCGACTAAGAACGATAGGCAACAAGTTAGGGGAATCAAGCAATGAATTGATTATGATACGCTTTCCAACATACCAGAAATCATTACTCAAGTTATGAGGATAATGGCTGTGGAATAAATCTCACTCCTGTTCCCTGACCTTTGACCCAATTTCATTTATATATTAAACAGAATTGGATCAGTATACCTCCGGAACAACATACTAAACTTTTGTCGTAATAGAAGTATTTGCAGTCAAGTTATGATGATAATGACTGTGGAATAAATCTCTCTCCTGTGTCCTGACCGTTGACCACATTTCGATGATACACTGCTGGACAATTGCTAATGATGGATCATAAACGGCTATATAGCGCATAAAAAAGTAAATGTGGTTGGATGCCAAGTAAAATAAAATAATGTCAGAATGCCAGGACATTACAAGAAAGACAATTTATTGTGATCTGAAATCCAGAAGGCTTTGGAACGTGTTTAAGGGACAAACAGGCCATTTTGTGCAGAATACGTAAACGTGAAAAAAATGCAATTACCGTCCGCAGGCGTTCCGGCGTAAGATGTCAATACGGGATATGGCCACCATGGAGACAGAACCGGTTCAGTATATCTCCGGAAAAACATGATAAAGGTTTGTCGCAATCGAACCATTTTTACGCACGTTAGGACGCATAAGAGCAATGGAATGGATTCCGCTCCTATGTCCTGACGTTTGAACCCATTTCGCCCATTTTCAATAGGGTTCGTCCCCAGGTTATCCCCTACCACATACTAAAATTTCATCGAAATCGAACAATTTTTACGGGAGTTATCATGCGGAAGGTCGGACAGACGAACAAAGCTGGAGCATATACGCTTCTTTAACCTACGGTTGGAAAGCGTAAAAAAGGCAATGCAGCGGTTGTTGAATGGAGATTGATGTTATTGATGATAGACGTGCTGTTATACTGTGCTTGAATGTTAAATTACTGATACTGTATTGAGTCGCCCATAAACCGGATGTGAGTGTGGAGTAGAAACCATGCAAGCAAAATAACCGTACTTGTAAGTACAGTACTACAATTGACCTCTTTCTTGTAAGGTGTATGGATACCTTCTAACATTGCATTAACTTAGCACACATAACATAATTACTGAGGTAAGGACTAAGTTACAGCGGAACGACAAATTACGTTACATACATAGTTGCGTCGATTCAACTCTGGGTGGCGCCCATTCTCTGGGAAGCAATGAGGGCCCACAAAATATTGGAAGCAATGAGGGCCCACAAAATATTGGAAGCAATATGGGCCCACAAAATATTTAAAGCAATGAGGGCCCACAAAACTCCGGGTGGCGCCCATTCTCCGGGAAGCAATGAGGGCCCACAAAATATTACGTAGGTGGTAGTAATTCACTGAGAATATAATGTACGTCCTATTATAAAATTCGTATTAAAAAGCAATGGTGAACGCATCTGTAAAACAATCACAAAAACAGTATTTCTTTGTCAACACACATATTAACGGTCACGATTCTAAACAAGCTGGGAATCAGCTACTTTTAATAGAAAACAAATTGTCTTTAATACACCTGCTTATCTTTCTAATAAGCTTTGGTCTGTAAGCAACGTTTACACAAATATATTGAAGAAAAACGGCTTTTTCCTACTGATTTTTTGGATGAATTTGAATTTCTATAGTCTTGAAGAGATCATAGGAAGTCGATTTATCGTGCTGAAGGATATTAAGAACACAGTTTTGCCATCTTTACACGATTTAAAAAATTACGGTTAAAATGATATAAACATGAGCACTTTCAAGTCCACTGTGGACCCATCATCAGATGCTGTGGCTGCACTATGCCCTGGGAGGGTATATATTATGTAGTATGCGCACTGACGAAATAGTATGTTTTGGCATGCGCATGCTCACTACATAATCATGTCCTTTCATTAGAGCAGCCGGTATTGTCTCTTTCGTTGTAATAATTACAGAGTAGTTTCCATGGCAACGGTATAATGATAGGGGTATCGTCGTTACAGCATTCTGCCCTATGTTTATGTATCAATAGGCTTCCTAACAGGAGGATAGATTAACAGGTAGTCGGCGTATGTAACATAGTAACATCGTCCCAGATAGGTTGGTGTTGACCCTTTAGGCATAGTCTTGAAAAGGCGGTGGAGGTGGAGCATGTTTTAACATTATATCTATGTTCAGAGACACGTAAATTAATATTGCGACGGGTCGAACCTATGTACATCTTGTCGGTTACGTCAGCATTCATAGCTTTTAGTGGGATTGCGTATACACCGAATTTGGAATCATGGGGAATCCGATCCCTGTCATTTTTAATATGGGCGAGAATGTTGCACGTATTTATGCCAAAATCAAAATTAAATGGACGACATGCGTTTTTTAGGATATTAGTGACAGCAGGGATGCATGGTAGCTTGCCGACATATGAAGTGCTTGGTATCGTTCTTGTTAATGTTGAGTATGATGCATTAAAGACACGGCGCATTATGGAATTAACTGTGGTAGATGGATAACTATTGATACATAAACATAGGGCTGAATGCTGTAACGACGATACCCCTATCATTATACCGTTGCCATGGAAACTACTCTGTAACTATTACAACGAAAGAGACAATACCGGCTGCTCTAATGAAACGACATGATTATGTAGTGAGCATGCGCATGCCAAAACATACTATTTCGTCAGTGCGCATACTACATAATGTATATCCTCCCAGGGCATAGTGCAACCACAGCATCTGATGACGGGTCCACAGTGGACTTGAAAGTGCTCATGTATATATCATTTTAACCGTAATTTTTTAAATCGTGTAAAGACGGCAAAACTGTGTTCTTAATATGTCTTGAAGAGATGCTTTGTATCGAAATCCATGATACTCAGTTGTTTTTAGCACGTCTTTTGTAAAAAAAGATCGTGCTTCTGTTATCAGTTTGCCTGTCCGTCCGTCCGTATGTACCGACGATATCTCTGCAACTATTAGTCCGATTTGAAAAATTCCTTTTGCATTCAGAAGCTTGAAATATGAAAATGAAGATACTTTATTTCGTTTTTTCTTACGATGTACAGTTTCGCCGGTAGAGGGCATAAATGCAGATGATGTCGAATTAAAAAATACGTTTTATTCCACATATTTGCTTCTGAACATCCGATTGAAAAAATCTTTTTATCTTTCGATTTCATTTATGTCGAAGAGTATATAGTTTAGATATAGTTACTTTTTCAAATTACGCACAGATTTTCCGCTAAGGGCGTAAAAGTAAATTACATTTCCCCCGATAACTCTTCTTCTAAAACTCCGATTTGAAAAATATTTTCTTCAGCGGGTGCATCTCCTGATGGAAAATCTTTTGCATATATTTTCAAATTTTTGGTAAAGAATACTTTGGCCACCAGGGGACGTAAGTGTTAATTTTTGCTTCTGATGTATTTGCCATAAAATCGGAGCTTCTAAAATATCGATTGAAAAAATTATTTCGTGGACTGATGCCACTGACGTCGATAAACCTTTTCGGAATATTTTCTTCTTAAAATATTGCACAGTTTCTCCGCCAGGGGCGTAGATGTACATCTTATGTTTGTCAATATCTCTACTTCTAGGAATCCGATTTGAAAAATTCCTTCTTTGTTGGATAGTGTTTTCCGTGTGACATGTTTTTCATAAAATTTCAAAATTTTCAAGCAATTCATAGACTTTCCGCTAGGGGGTGTAGCGGTAAATTGCGTTTCCCCCTATATCTCTGCTTCTATATCTCCGATTTGAAAAATTCTTTCTACACCGAATACAGCTCCTGATTGAAATCGTTTGCACGTAATTTCTAATTTTTGTGAAAAATTGTTTGGCCACCAGGGGGCGTAAATCTTAGTTTCCGCGTCTGTTGCATTTGCAGCAAAATATGAGCTTCTAAATTCTCGATTGAAAAAAACGTCGTTTGTTACCGATACTAGTCATGTCGAAAAAACCTTTTAGAAACATTTTCTTCTTAAAATAGTGCATGGTTTCTACGCCAGGGGGCTTAGATGCGTATCTTATTTTTGTCAATATATCTACTTCTAGGAGTCCGATTTGAAAAATCCCTTCTTTGTTGGATAGTGTTTCTAGTGTGACATGTGGTTTATAATTTAAAAGTGTTCAAGCAATTCATAGACTTTCCGCTAGGTGGCGTAAATGTAAATTGCGTTTCCCCCTATATCTCTGCTTCTAAATCTCCGATTTGAAAATTCTTTCTGCACCGCATACAGCTCCTGATGGGAAATCCTTTGCACATATTTCTAATTTTGGTAAGAATGGGCTTGGCCACCAGGTGGCGTAAGTCTTAATTTCCGCTTTTGTTGTATTTGCAGCAAAATATCAGCTTCTAACATCTCGATTGAAAAAAAGTTGTATGTTGACTGATACTACTGATGTCGACAAACCTTTTAGGAAAATTTTCTTCTTGAAAAAATGCATGGTTTCTACGCCAGTGGGGGGGGGGGTAAATGTATATCTTATTTTTGTCAATATCTGTACTTCTAAGAGCACGATTTGAAAAATTCCTTCTTTGTTGGGTAGTGTTTCCGATGCGAAATGTTTTTCCCATAAATTCAAAATTTTCAAGTAAATCATAGACTTTCCGCTAGGGGCACAAAGGTAAATTGCGTTTTCTGCGTTATTTGTACTCCTGAAGCTCTGGTTTGAAAAATTCTTACTTGGTAAAGAATGGTTCAGCCATCAGGGGTCATAAGTGTTGATTTCTGCTTCTGAAATATTTGTTGCAAAATCTGGGCTCCTGAACACTCGACTAATTTTTTTTTCTTGGACCGATACCGCTTATATGGATAAACCTTTTGAGAATACTTTATTCCTAAAATAATGCATGGTTTTCCCACCAGGGAACGTAAAGTCACATCTTATTTTTGTCGATATCTCTGTTTCTAAGTGTTCGTAAGCTCACGATTCTGTTTACAGCAATATCTGATGGATTAAAAACCCGATTAAAAATATTCTTTCTTTCGTCAGAATTATTGTTTTGCATACCGGTTCCATTGACTTTGAATAGCTTTGATAAATTTAATTTGCGTCAGAACGGATTCAAAAGACGTGCTTATTACACCCGAATATTCGGTGTCATCTTTCTTGTTTTAATTTCAGTGCATCGTCGTTCGGTGTTTGTCGAATTTTCAGTCTAGGGCTTTTATGGAGCACATTTTCGCCCTTGGATTTCTTAATGAACGAACTCGCCGCTATTTTTTCATTTCATTTTGATTTACCTCGTCTGCGAACATAAAACTAAAGGGTTAAAATTCAGTAAAACTGGAAAAGTTTCCAAGCTGAAGAAAAGCAACCTAAGAAAAATTAATTCAAACATTCACTCGATTAAGTAAAAAGTATGTTCTCCTTTATAGCTTTATTATGATGCGTGTAAATCATGCTAAGAAATGTTTAAAGTAGGCTTTATTTTATTTTATTTAACTTGTCGTGTCCTCCTCTTAATTTATAATTGGACAACTTATTTTTTAGGGAAAGAAATTTTTGCTCTTATTAAGAAAATTTGTAGACACTCTGTTTGCTAAACTAAACGTGTATGCCTTTTATTACTTCTTTTATACTAAACGGCGCTATTTTGCCCACTGAGGCTCTCGCTCCAATAAACTAAAATCAACCAACCAACCAACTACCCTAAGAAAAAGTAGTAACAGGTTTTATGCCTTTTTCAAACATTTTTCGGAAATGAAATGAGCACGTGACTTTTTTTTTGATTTCATAGTTCTTCTGGCTGAAAACCTCTTATCTTCTTGTTGCGGATATTTCAGACATAGGTAGATAGAAAAGCAGAGTTAGGTGTTTTGTCTCGTGAAGTATGCTTTGAGTATTGCTTAGGTGCACGAGAATACGTGTTGAATTAAAATCAAGATTGGTAGGCAAAACTTTGGTCCACCGAACTTTAATATCAAAGACTGTGAATAAAATAACTTTTCACTCATTTCTTGGTACATTACAAAAACAAATTCATGTCCTTACTCTACAGAACGGTATCAAAATTGGATTACTTCGGACGTTCCACTGAGATTAAGGATTTTATTCATCCCATTTTACGAAGCCAAATTTTGTGGTTTCGAAAAGTTGTCCCCTCAGTAGAAATGTTTTTCTATTTGTTCTATTCGTAATATAATCAGCGAAACAATACCTACCAATGATTCACAGTGATTCAGAAATTATGGAACTACATACCCACTCAGAAAATTTGTTTTCTAGCAATGTCAAAAGGGAAAGAGATCAAAATTAATAAAACAATATATTCGATAATGTCTTATTACACAACTAAACAACTTCGCACTGATTATAAGCGCTTATACATCAGTAAATAATTATACGTCTACACCTTAGAAACTTAATGTATTCATAATTTTTCATACCATGGACTACAGCGTTCATATTGCATAAAACGAGCGATGACACTGCTACTTACGTCGGCTATAAGAGAAGTCAGAAAGGGGAAAATGACCAGAATAAGGAAAACTACGAGCAGCCGTAATTTATGCTATTAGTTTATCAAGATCCAGACACTTACTGCGTAGAGAAGAACAAACTAAAATCAGTTAAGGATATGTTACTTGAAACTCCAAATAATAGTCTTTTGAAAAAATCTCAGAAATCTGTATCAAAATAAATAGAAATAACGATGAAAGCAGATACAGTCGAACTCATTTATAAAGAGATGTCAGCTATTTCAAGTAAGTACAGAACAATTGACTTGAAATGATGTATTTTATGAGCAAACTTTTTGAGGTAAAGCGATCACGCTAGTTAAGAACTTCATAGTATAACGAGCAGATCTTTAAGCCATTGATATTGTTTATGATAAGTGGCGAATCTTATGATGTAGAAAACGAAGTGAGTAATGACTGTATTAAACAATTGTGACCAGATATATAACACGAAGTTTCTGTGAAAGTGACATTTTTAATGCAATGAATCCATTGTGTTTTATTGATTGCTCTAAACATGACTCGCAAGTTTGATGGTGAGAAAAGCACAAATATTGACTGACTTATTTTTTGTTTGTTCCAAAGATCGACTGATTTCTCTGATTTTTCAAATACGTGTGGGATTGAACAAGGAAGGCTTCTAGCAGTAGGCAAATTAAAGATTTTAAAGAAAAGTGTTTTAAAAACATAAAACACTTTTTTCGGAACACAGAAAGCCTGGATCATATCACCCACTTTTGAAGAAGTACGTGACTGAGACAAAGAGCTTAGAAAAAGGGATTGCAAAATTTTGCTGATTTCCGACATTTGCCACACATCATTCTTCTCAACCCAACTAATATCTTGTAGTTTCGCTACCGAACACATTTTATATTCTCCAACCCATGGATCAAGTTGTTATTACATGCTTCAAATGCAAGTTTATACGATATTTAGTATTGAAAACTATAAAATCAATTGAAGGAATGGAATAAATTCAAATTTGAGTTACTTGTGCCTTCTGATTTATAAGTGATAAATGGACAAGAGTCACATCACAGACCATTAAACACTGCCTCATCAATAATGCAGGACTAAAGCCCACTGAATTCGATGAAGACGCCGAAGAAGACGTTGGAAATATTCCGTTATCAACGCGATTGAAGAAACATAACTTGGATGTTGGGGTACTGTGTGTGAAATGTTACCATACACGGTGGACAGCAACCTTATGACTGCTGAAACGCCGACAGACGAGATCATCCCTGAATATGCTAAGAGGAAAATAGCTTTCCGCAGATGATAGTCAAGAAGAAGAAGATGGTGAGTTTTTAGTCAATGTAGTTCGAGCTCAGAATACAAAATGCTTTAAAAACTATTTTGTTATCAAACCAATGACATCGATCCAGGAAGACTTTGCTCATATACCGATTTCATCTTAAAAGACATTTGAAACAGACGACATCGGGAGAATTCATTAAAAAATAAAAACACTACAGCCAGTGTATGGTATAAAGACTGTTTGAAATTGCGTATGTACGTAATTTTCTCTTCAATAAATTACGCTATATTATCAAGCGTATTCGGACACCACAATGTTTTGGGCCAAATGACTTTATTACATATTTAGTAGTTAGTCGGTCTACCTTTTGCTTGTGTGACAACAGCAACACGTCGAGGCATACTATCAACCAATTTCCCGTAAGACTCGACAGGAGTGGCTCGCCATTCGTCCGGCAAAACTGCTGCAAGAGTGGAGAGCGAAGACGGTCGTCGTGGACAATTTTGTATCCTCCGCTCTAGTTCATCCCAGAGGTGTTCTATGGGATTAAGATCAGGATTCTGAGCAAGCCAGTCTAACAATTCCACCTAATTTTCAAGAAACCAGTCCTTCACATGCTGTATAGTGTGGCAAAGAGCTCGATGGTGTTTTTTTTTTTTTTTTTTTGATTGGAGGTTTAACGACCACCGCGAGCAACTCAATGGGCTATAAGCAGTCGCCCGTCCCTAATTTAGGGTCACTGGTTCCAGGGAAGAGAGAGAGCCAGTGCCGTAAGACAAACACAACATCCATGCCTCACCGGGATTCGAACCCGGACCCCTTACGGAAAATGATCAGAGGCCATCGCTTAGACCACTGCGCCACCGGGGCGGCCGATGGTGTTGGAAGAGAATTTCCATAATACTGCCGCATTTTTGGTAGGGCAAAATTATCCAGAACGTAGAGGTACACTTCAGAGTTCATGAATTACGGTATAATAACCAAATGGCAGAGTCCCATCCACGAACATCTACTCCATACCATGATGGAGCCTCTGCCGAACTTAGCAGGTAAAAGAACACAGTCCGACAAAAATCGTTCGCCGGGATGTCTCCAATTCAAACACACCCATCAGATTGGAAGGGAGTAAGTGTGACTCATTATTCCAAAGAACAGCTTACCAGTTGCGCACAGTCCAGGAACGACGCGTGACACACCACTCCAAGCGGCGCTTCCCATTCACGGTAATGATGTGTGTCTTGTGGGCCGCTGCTCTGCCGTAATAACATAACACTGTGCAAAGGTAATTGTTGCAACACCATCTTGGCAAGTTAACACATTTATTTAACAAACACACGCACTTTCGGGATGCTCGATATGATTCCATCCTCAGGTGCACACTAATAAAATGCTAAAATAATAAAAGAAACCACACTTCACGTAGTCATAGTTAAAAGTTTCCGAAAGCCGATCTGTGATACGCCGCCGCAAGTCCGGCTTGTAGACCGGCGTTCTCGATAAAATTCCCACAAACACGGGTGACTGGGTGTGTCAGGTTTGTTAAGGAATAGTCTCTCAGCCGGTGTTGCTGTTGCCATCTCTGCGGAAATTGTTGATTGGTCCCTTTAAATAAATGAATTGTTTCCAAGGTGTTGGGAGTAAGATTGCTTGCTCCTCATTCCAGCATGAATCCGTTGATTTCTGGATCGATTGTATCGCAGTATCATAACGTCCGTTCGTTTTTCAGGCCTGATATCAAATTAATGTCATTCCAGTTGGGTTGGAATTCCTCTTGTACACAGCTTCTAGGTAGAGCTGTGGAACAGTTTGCTTTAGAAATGGATCTTTGGTGTTCTAATATTCTATTCCTAGTCTCTTGGAACATCCCTATACACTGCTGGCCACCCAAAATGCGACACCAAGAAGGAAGCACCTGATTGGCCTGAAATTCGCAGCATACGTCGCCCGTGAGAGGACATGCAAACGATTAGCATTGCAGGGCATATGCAAATCACGTGCGCCCGGCACGCCACCGAGGAGCACTATAAGAAGAGTGAACAGAAGACGGGGTGTAAGTAGTGGAAGTGTGTTGTGCTGCCGGACCTGTGCGTGGCAAGCTTCCTGATGCCTCGTCGCAGAATACGAAAGTCATTCCAGCACGTTTCGGAGTTCGACAGAGGACAAATAGTGGCTTATCGCGACGGCGGTTTATCGTCCCAAGACATCGGCGCCCGTGTGGAACGACATCCAGCCACAGTGAGGCGAGTATAGATTCGCTGGGTGCAGGACTGACGGAGGGACCGACGGGAGCGATTGCCGCAGCCGCGGCACACCACCGAACTAGAGGACCGGCATTTTGTGCGGCGGGCATTGACGGCTCGTACCGCCACATCACGAACGTTAGCGCGGGAAATAGGGTGTGTTGCGCAACACCTTGTGTCAGCACTTACCGTTCGACGTCGTCTGTAGGAGCGGGGACTAGTCGCACGGCACCCTTTGCTTCGATTACCATTGGCGTTATACCACCGGTGAGTGCGGCGGTAGTGGACCGTTGAACGCCACACCTGATATACGGAATGGCACCACATTGATTTCTCCGACGAATCCCGCTTCTGCATGCAACACCACGATGGTAGGATCCGCGTGTGACGGCACCACGGCGAGAGACTGTATGACGCCTGCATTATGAATCACCATATCGGTCCTTCGCCTGACGTTATGATTTGGGACGCAATTGGATATGACACCCGCAATCCTCTGGTACGCATCGCCGGTACACCCAACAGCCACCGCTACATCTTTGACGTTTTGAAGCCTGTAGTGCTCCCTTACCTGCAGGATCTGCGAGCGGCCATGTTTCAACAGGACAATGCGCGCCCGCATGTGGCACGCATCGTGCAACAATTTTTTACGGCCCACCAGGTGTCACTGCTGCCGAGGCCCGTCTGTTCTCCCGATATGTAGCCCATCGGACAAGTCTGGTCGCTGATCGGCAACTGAGTGGCCCGGCAATCACCACCCGTGGCTACGCCTGATGAACTGTGGCAACGTGTGGAAGCAGCCTGGACCGACATAACCCAAGCCCACATCCAAAGCCTCTTTCATTCGATGCAGCGGCGTTTAGCGGCCGTTATTGCCAGCCATGAGGGCCACACGAACTATTGATATCTGCGTGTTCTGCAAGTCGCACGGGCCTGTAAGCTCAATCGTTTCATCTTTGTATCTGTTGTTATGTGTCCAGTAAATCTGGCTTTGCTATCTCGTATCCTTCTTGGTATTGCATTTTGAGTGGCCAGCAGTATAACTGGATTTCACACGTTCCATATTACTGATCTTTTTTGTTAGTGGGATTATATACACTGACGTAAAAAAAATATCCCAACACCACGAAAAAATAGTTGTAGAGGAATGAAATGGCGGCAATACATTTGTATAGGTAACATATTTAATCGATTAAGGTTTCAAGGTCACAGCTTATTGTAAGCGCGAGAAGAGTAATTTTAAATGTGAAATGCTGGTACATTATTAACCGGTGTAACCGCCATAATGTTGAATGCAAGCACGGAAACGTTCATGCATTGTGTGGTACAGGTGCTGGATGTCAGTTTGTGGGATGGAGTTCCAGGCCTGTTGCACTTGGTTGGTCAATACAGGGACGGTTAACGCTGGTTGGGGGTAACGCTGGAGTTGTCATCCAATGATGTCCCATATGTGGTCAATTGGTGAAAGATCTGGTGATGTAGCAGGTTTCGGCAACATGTCGACACTCTGTAGAACATGTTGGGTTACAACAGCGGTATGCGGGAGAGCTTTATCCAGTTGGAAAACACCCCTGGAATGCTGTTCATGAATGGCAGCACAACAGGTTGATTTACCAGACCGACGTACAACTGTGCCGTCAGGGTGCGTGGGATAACCACGAGAGTGCTCCTGCTGTCATAGGAAATTGCTCCCCAGACCATAACTCCAGGTGTAGGTCCAGTGTGTCTCGGCCGCAGACAGGTTTGTTGTAGGCGCTCACCTGGCCTCCTTCTAACCAACACACCGCCATCACTGGCACCCAGGCAGAACCGGCTTCGACAAGAAAACACAACAGATCTCCACTCCGTCCTCCAATGAGCTCTAGCTTGACACCACTGACGTCGCAAACGGCAGTGGTTTGGAGTAAGTGGAATGTACGCTACAGGGAGTCTGGCTCGGAGCTGTCCTTCAAGTAACCGATTTGTAACAGTTCGTTATGTCACTGTGGTGGCAACTGCAGCTAGAGTTGCTGCCGCAGACGCGGTACGATGCGCCAGGGCCATACGCCGTACACGGCGGTCTTTCCTCTAAGTAGTGCCACGTGGCCGGCCGGAACCCGGTCTTCTTGAGGCAGTACCTTCCCTTGACCACCGCTGCCAACAATCATGCACAGTGGCTACATTCCTGCCAAGTCGTTCTACAATATTGCGGAACGAAAATCCACCTTCTCGTAGCCCTATTACACGACCTCGATGAAACTCCGTGAGCTGTTGATAATGGCTTCTTCGTCTGCTTAAAGGCATTCTTGACTAACATCAACACCCTACGTCGAATCTCAACGATAACCAACGCTAACGAACGTTACAGCGCTTATTTGCAGCAAACCTGCTTTGCATGGTCCGAGGGGCGCTACTAACGCCACACGTATGCGCCGAGCGCGAAATTTGCATAGACGTCATCTTACAGATGTACTCTCACCGCCTACCAACTGTCGTTTATCTAACACAACCCCTTCTTGGTGTTGGGATTTTTTCCCCGTCAGTGTAGATTCCGGCAGATGTCAAGATATTAGTTACATCTCTTTCCTTCCGAATATAAGTAAAGAGGTTTGGGGTTTTTAGACCGAAATTCAACGTTACGATACGGCGAGGCGATCGCGATCCAGAAATCAACGGATTCATGCTGCAATGAGGATAAACCATCTTACTCCCAACACATTGGAAACAACTTATTTATCTAGAGGGACCAACCAACAATTTCCACAGAGATGCAACAGCCACACGGGCTGTCATCCTTGTTTGTGGGAACTTTATCGAGAACGACCGTCTACAAGCTGGACTTGCGGCTGCGTTGCACAGATCGGCTTTCGGAGCTTTTCACTATGACTATGTGAAGTGTGGTTTCTGTTATTATTTTAGTATTTTATTAGTGTACACCTGAGAATGGGACCATATCGAGTATCCCGAAAGTGCTTGTGTTTGTTAAATAAATGTGTTCACGTGTCAAGATGGTGTTGCAACAATTATCTTTGGAATTTCTCGACACGTATACCCACCCAACAAGGATTACTTGTTTAACCCTAGCTTTGACCCACTGTGCAACTCTCCGCTGATAGTTATGGTACTAACCGAGCCATTACAAGCATTTCCTTCTTCAGAACGGGATTCCGTAACATTTCTTACCACTGCTCTTTTCTCACGTTCCGTTAGTGTGTGTGGCATTCTTGAACTTTTTTTGTCTGTAGTTGCATTGTGGTGAATCCATATCTTCATGACATCACTTACATCCTAGTTATATTTTATTTTACCGTCTTTACACGATGAAGATTTTCAATCTAAATATTCAAACCCAAAAAAAGATCTTAAAGCCACCTGCAACTACATAAATATCTTTATTTGATCATTCACACACTACTTGATCTTTCAAAACGCCAAGCGTTTCGTTACATCACTTACAGTTGATTATGGTATGCTTGGTTTAGCTGCAATTCTCCGTATAGAAACATTACTCAAATGGCATCCAATGACAAGCCCACGCTGGAACTCGGGCGCCGCCCCGGTGGCGCAGTGGTCTAAGGCGTTGGCCTCTGATCATTCGTCCGTAAGGGGTCCGGGTTCGAATCCCGGTCAGGCATGGATGTTGTGTTTGTCTTACGGCACTGGCTCTCTCCCTTCCCTGGAACCAGTGACCCTAAATTAGGGACGGGCGACTGCTTATAGCCCATTGAGTTGCTCACGGCGGTCGTTAACCCTCCAATCAAAAAAAAAAAAAACCTCGGGAAGTTCAGTTCCACACGGCATATCTGCTTCAAAGTTACGGATAACATAACAGATGGTCTTAGCTATACATGCATATCTTCACTCACAGCGCACCTTTCTGCGCAACCGTTCTTTGTACTTATGCAAATATATGGTAGTGTCCAAGTTCATTTGAAAATATAGTGTACGTGTAGCAATAAATACGTAAATGTCGAATACACGCGTATATTGTTAATTTGCTTATTCCTTCATGTTAATTGTGTAAAACTATGCTTATTAGTTGTTATCATATCCCTTTAACATGAGTATAGATCCCTATGCATATGTGTGTTGTGCTAAAAGTAGTGAGTAAGAGCAAATTATTATGTAGTAACGATAACGGATATAACGAATACAGGTTATAAAGAGCAAAATTCTTCTGTTCCTTATATCTTGTTATAATAAAATTCCACTGTATTATCACAATGAAAGATAAAGAAAGCTTCACACCTGAGTGCTTCCTTTCCTCTGCTGGCACAAAAGTAGAGACTAAGTCTCTCTGAAAGTAAGTTGAGCTTTATTTTCTTTTTAGAAACTAAGTGAAACTTATATTTTTGGAGTAACGGAGATTAAGCAGAAAACTCAATATCATTTTGAAATACTTTTTGTCTCTTTAGTACGTCTCTGCAGATATCTGTTATTGTTGAAATTGGAGAACAGGGACTTAATATCAAATATTCTAACTGGAGGGCCTTGGTCAAATTTCGTTATGAGAAAAAAGTGTCAGCAATAATGATGTTGCGCTAATTATACGCCAGCATCAGTTTGTCCCTTATAACAATTCGTCGTGTTTCCAACTTTTACTGGCGTTATAATCGTACAGAAAAGGAGTATGCAGTTTGAGTTGTCTTTCCGTTTTTCCGTTCTTTCTCTCTCTCTCTCTCTCTCTCTCCTGCAAGAAATGGATTTCCACTTTTGGAAAATATTGTTTACTAAAAGAACGATATAAGTTTTCAGACATCACTCCTTCCTTCCTCTTTATCGTAAATCGATCTGCCTAACCACCGAAATGATATTTCCACTTCTAACGGCCAGATTATCGAAATTGTTTCTCCTGCTGATGGATAGGCGTATGGGCTGTCTGGCTTTCCGTATCTGACCACCTGCTTAAAAGTTACCTCTGCTTCGAAATATCTGATTATAAAAACTATTTTTCTGCCTAATTGGAAGAACGTGAGATTTAACTTTTCAGACATTTCTCCGTATGTGCATTGATTGGTCCATTTTTCTGTCCACTTATTCGTCTGTTTTACGTTCCGTCCGCAGAACGTGTATCTCCGCTTCTAAAATTCGCGAGTGGTGTAGACAGGCATGCACACAGGATTATGTATTTCTGTACTTCCCTTCTTCCGCAGTTCTCTTCGTCTTCTGAATGAAACTTTTGCTTCAAAGTACCGGTTCTTTATGGTCTTTCTCTGCTCTATGGAGTCAAAAATGACCACAAGGTTTCAGCCATCTCACAATACATCCAGTTACTTGTCAGTTTGCCTCTCTGACCGTCCGTAATAAAATTATATCACCTCTTTTAACGCAGATTGATGGATGGAAAGACGGACAAATGAAGGAAAGGAGAGACATTGACGACCTTGTCCGTATGCCTGTCTTTATCGGTCGCAGAACGAATTCCTTCAGCGTGACCGTTGTAATCAGAGATAAAATGTCTGAGGGCGAGCAGATGAACAAACGAACTGATAGACCAAAAAACAGAAGTCTGAATGCTTACGTACGTGTTCTTCCCGTCGAATAGGGAAAAACGTTTAGAAATTCCACTTTTTGGGGCCGAGTTATAGGTGTTCTGGGAGGATAGATGAACCAAACAATGGACATACGAATGGAGGTATCTCTGAAATCTTGTGTTGATGTTCTCTTCTTTAGAACAACGAAAAGGAAGCTTTATAATCCGATATTTGGAAGAGGAAGCATCGTTTCTGCAATCGGATGAATGGGCAAACAGGTTATCGGTAGTCTTGTGCGTAAGTTACAGAAAGCATTTCTTCTGTCTGGCAGTTAGAAGCAGAAATGTAATTCCTGCAGATGGACAGACAGGTCAACTGACGATCGGAAGATAGAAGGAATAACCAGGGCTTCATAGTCACCAGCCAGCTAAAACCGTAGAAAAAAATGGTAAGCTCCCTATCATGAAGCAAACTTCCACGGGGCTTCATAGTCACCAGCCAGCTAAAACCGTAGAAAAGAAATAGCCCAAGCACATGACTGATTTGCTCATGTGCATGACGAAAAAGTAAAATAAAGAAAATTAGGTAAAACAAGAAATCAAAGTTCTCTAAAAGATAGAGAAGGATTACATCAACCGGGACCACTTCTTAATCTAGGAGAAAAAAACAGGATGAACAACACCTGCGTTATCTGTGATGCAATAAAGACTTCGTGGAAAAAGTTCCATCTAAATCATAATCTGATTAAGTCAAACACGGATGTCATTCTTTACGCAAGATAATGTTATTAACAGAAAATCGAAACACAAATCTTAAATTTTAGCGGAATCTCAAAAGCACTTTACATGCGACGACTACTAATATGGTCACAATTTTACTGAATGAAGAAGTTTCAAAAGACAAAAATACATTTAATATGGTAAACGGCCAACTAACTGTCTCAGGAAGACACGCTATATCGACTGCTGAATTTGAATTAAGATGTTTAACAAAATACTTACAAAGGTATAGGACAGTGAGTAACGACTGGCTGAAACCGATCTTTTTCAGCATGTCTTTTCTAAAAAAAGATCGAGCTTATGTTATCAGTTTGTCCGTCTGTTGACACCATACCTCTGCAGCTATTAATCCGTTATGAAAAATTCTTTCTATATTAGAAAGCTTGAAATGTGAGAATGATGATCCTTGCATTCTGGTTTTTTTTTTTTTTTTTTGATGCACAACTTCGCCGCTAGAGGGCGTAGATGCAGATTTCGAAATACATTTTATTCCGTATATTTGTTTCTAAATATCAGATGGAAAGATAATTTTACCTATCGATGACATTTATATCGAAGTTTATTTTTCAAGTAATGCATAGATTTTCCACTAGGGGCGTAAGGTAAATTGAGTTTCCTTCGATATTTATGCTACTAAAAGTTCAATTTGATAAATTCTTCCTGCAGCGGACACAGCTCCTGATGGGAAATGTTTTGCATATGATTTCTGATTTTTGGTAAGGAGTGGTTTGACCACCAGGGGTGTAAGTTTTTATTACTGCTTCTGGTGTATTGGTAGCAAAATCTGATCTTCTGAAAACTCTACTGAAAGTAATTCTTTCGTGAACCGATACCGCTCACCTCGGAAAACCTTTTGAGAATACTTCCTGCTTTAAATAGTGCGTATTTTATACGCCAGGATCGTTGAAGTATATTTAATTTTTGTCGATATATCTGCTTCTAAGAGACCGATTAAGAAACTATTTCTTTGCTGGAGAGGGTTTCCAATGCGCCATATTTCTTACGTAATTTCAACTTTTTTTAGCACACAAGTTTCCAACTAGAGGGTGTAGGTTCAACTTTCCGTTTTCAGTAATATCTGTGATACTGAAAACGCTATTGAAAAAAATATTTTCTGTCAGATACTACTATGAAAATTCTGTGTTTATTTTCTTCCCAACGTAATGCACAATTTTGCCGCTAGGGGCGAAATGTTTAATCTGTTTTTTTTTTTGTTTTTTTGTTTTTTCAATATCTCTGCATCTAAATGTTCGATAAAAAAATATTTTAACACCGGATACCATTTACATTGTGGAACACTTAAAGTTTGTATTTGAGGAGTTTTGTAGTTCACAGTTCTGTCGGCAGCTGGTGCTTGTGTGCTTCTGTTTGCAGCTGTATCTCCGTTTCTCAAAACTCTATTGGCCACCCTGGTGGCGCAGTGGTTTACGCACTGGCTTCTAATCATTCGTCTGAAACGGGTCCGGGTTCGAATCGCGGTGAGGCATGGATGTTGTTTTTGTCTTACGGCACTGGCTCTCTCCCTTTCCTGGAACCAGTGTCCCTAAATTAGGGACTGACGACTGCTCATAGCACATTGAGTTGCTCACGGTGGTCGTTAAACCTCCAATGAAAAAAAAAACTCTATTGAGAAATTTCCTTTTTTTACTTTATGCCATTCGAAAAATTAAAGATGAAGAGATTATTCTCTTTGATTAATGCACAGCTTTCACGTTAGGGGGCGTTATGTTTAAATCTTTATCTCGCGATCTCTGTTTCCGGGAGATGTATTTGAAAAGTTCTTTATCCTTAGCATATTTTTTGCCATGACGAATACTTTTCGCTTATTTTGAACTTTTTCATTATGCAAAATTCTTCCGCTAGAAGGCGTAGAGTGATATCCTGTTTTCTTCTATATTTCTTTTAACTGTTCGATCTGAAAATCTCTTTGTCTGTGATACTTGTGCTATGAAAAACGTTTTGTGCGCCGTCTTTTGAATTTTCGTAACTTTTATCCGCTTATGGAAGTAAGTAGCTGTTTCTATTTCTGGATGTTTTATCGATTGCAGAAATCAGGTTAATCTTTTTATCCAACCGGTTCCGTTGACTTTGAAAAACTTTGATAAATTTTACTCCCGTGAAGGATTCAAAAGATGTGCTTGTTACAACCAAAAATTCAGTGTTATCCTCTTGTTTATTCCTGACGCAAAAAAATGCAATAGATGCATTTTCTACGTACGAGAAATTTCTTCTGTAAGTAATATCGAGCAGATTACGAGAAAAAAGCACCCCAAGCAGTCTAAGTAAGAGGGTACAAAGGAAAGAAATTGGTACGATAAGCTTATACCTTTTTATTGAAAGATGCGACGAACTAGAAATTCCGTTTGTTTAATAAATTAAACGAAATTACGAGGGACATCCAGAAAGTAATGCTTCCACCTTAATAACGTTTGAAATTTTGAAGTGATTTTAATGAAACTGCAATGACATGTACTATGATATGCTACCAATGTGGGAACAGTTTTTTTTTCAGAATCGGAGATACAGATCATTAATGACACGGGAAAACAACGAGCCGTTATTGAATTCTCTAAAAGAGAGGGATGTGAGGCTCCAGAAATCCACAGAAGAGTCCTGGCGATGTATGGAGCTGCCACAATCGATCAGTAATGTCCGAAGATGGATGAAGAGGTTTCGAGAGAAAGTTCAGTGTCGGACAAACAACGGAGTGGAAGACCCGCAACTGCAGTGACAGATGCCAACAGGCAACAAGTGAAAGACCTCATCACAGCTGATCGTCGTGTCACGATCCAGGAGTTGTAACACTAAACAGTGCTCACTACGTGCATACATTGAAGAAGCTAAAGAAAGCTATCAGAAGAAAAAGACGTGACATTCCACTTCATAGTGTTGTTTTACACCACGTAACGAAAGTCCCCATACCTCAATGGAAAATTCTGGATTTGGCTCCTTCAGAATTTTCCCTGTTTGTCACTTTGGAAAACACCCTTCGTCGGGAATGTTTCGACGATGTGACAGACTTTAAACTGGCTGTTAACTCATAGGTGAAACGGTAGCGTCAGAAAGTTTTCCAAAATGGATTTTACCAAGGGGTTCAAAGATGGCGGAAATGTACAGAAAGTGATGGATAATACTGTTACGACCCAACCCCGCCATTAGTTTAGTAATTAATGGGCGTGGTGGATGTATGAAATTAATAAAGTATTAATTATGTTCGAGGCTTGATTGGAGTTTAAAAGTGTAAACAGCAGAGAAAGGTTTATCTGGGGATAGGACAGAAAGGAGGCGAAGAATTCCCTCTGGCTGGGTGGTTTAGAGTTTCAAGCGCGCTGTTAGGTCATAAATATCAGGGCGCAGCTGAGGGCCAGTCTAAACAAGGAAGGAGATACATTTCGAAGAGGGGCCACTTGAGTAGAAATGAATGAAGATGGGGGACAAAAGGTTTAGCGAATAATCGTAAATTCGTCAATTGTTTGGGGCATGTTCGAGAACAATTGCTCTCTGTGTGGTCCGTGCAGAAAAATAAGATTTCGCACTTAGCGTGAATATAAGAAAGAAAGTTTAGTTGTCTGTACGCTCTCCGATGTGAAAGGCTGGATGCCTTGAATATGCTATTTGAATTGGGAAATGTAGCCGAGAACCTCCCGGCATTTGGTAAGAAACAGAGAAGCAACAACTCAGGGCAGCTAGAGATGCCAGTTTGCCATAAAGACAGCGGAATGCCTAAATCCACGTGATAAAGCAGCAATTTCTAGGCTGGGAGCCTAATGGAAATTAGCGACTGGTTGGCCCAATGAAAGCAAAGTTACAGAGGAATTAAGAAGTCTGCGAATGGACAGTGGTCATTCCAATGAAAAGCGAAGCTCGGGTTCGAGTCCAACTACGACAACAGTATGCAATCACCATCCTCTCCCTGAAGCGGCGAAGGAAGCGATCTGATCTTTCGAGGCGAAGCGAGGCTCCTTGAACCAATGCCTGGATGCGTGTGTGTGTTATAACGAAGTAAATTTCTCCGTCATTTTTGGTCTACGCCGGGAATCGAACCCGAGTACGCTTATTCCGAAACAAGTCGCTCTACCAACTGAGCTACGCAGACGTTTGTTCTGACTGCTATCTGCCTTTATGTCGTGTGCGTCCTGCTGGCAGGTACGTCACATCTCCCCCCCCCCTTCGAAAGAGGGCCGGGGGCATGGCCCACGGGTCAGCCGTGACCATGAATCGTTGCAGGCAGCCATCCACTGTAGAACGTGCACTTGAGAACTCCCAGTCAATCCGGTGTGTGGAATGCAACGTCACACGCATTTATTTTTCGAAGCGCTAGAGAAGAGATTCTCTGATTTTTCCTACCTCGCGGTGTGGAAATAACATCACACCATTGCGAGATTTTGAACGGCCGGGTCATCCGGATAGTTCGGGCGCCATTATAACGAAGCAAACTTCTCCGTCATTTTTGGTCTACGCCGGGATTCGAACCCGAGTCCGCTTATTCCGGAACAAGTCGCTCTACGAACTGAGCTATCCGGACGTTCATTCTGATTGCTATCTGCTTTTATGTCGTGTGCGTCCTGCTGGCAGGTACGTCACAGTGTGTGTATGAGTACGGTAGGGCCAGGGGACGCAGCTCCTGCAATGAAATATTCCATGTAAAAAGGGAGGTGTGTATCGCTTTACTGGTGCAATCACAATTTGGATTTATTCTGGACTGCATCCATGTAAGTAGAAATGTTTTGTTTTTATTCTGACATCTGCTACGCAATTAGTCGAGGAACTGAACTAATATATTGCAAGAACTGAACTGAGAAATAATAAGACTGCACTGTGGAATTTAAGTTCATTAAAACTATCTCGCGAGAACTAATTTAGGTCAAAGTTAACCCAATACTTATGTTCAGAAGACAGCTAAATTTTATTCGTATGTGTGCCATTTTTATGCTTTTATAGCCAATTAAATATTTGTTTAGGCAGTCAGCACAGTCATAGAACACATTATTTACGTGTACGCATGTGATTGGTCTAAATTGTTTAAGTGTATGCCCATATAATACAGTTTTCGCGCCAAGAACTACGTCGAAGGATCTCAGTAAAGAAATATACTAATTGCTTGGCTACGGTTGTTAAATTGATTGACCGCGGTGGGATAACGACCCACGAGATCGCAACATTTCGGTACCAGCGGTGGTAACAATACTTTGAATAGGCTAGCATTATTAACAAAATGTCCAATTATTTTGCCACCAAGTTTCACATTTTTGCTGCTACAAATAAAATTCTTATGAGGGACGAGGCATTACTTTCAGGATGCCCTCTGTACTACTGTATTTCTGGAAGGAGCGTAAAAGTACGTGTTAAATGAATATTTTCATCTTTTACTCATATGCGATGAATTAATCAGTTATATGCTCCACGACCTGTAAACAACAGAAACAGATAATTGCTGAGATTTTCAAAACTGAAAAAGAAGTTAGGAAAGGTTTTATTTCATTCTCTTCTCTGTTCAGTTTAAACTTCGAACGTCGGAGTCACAAACACTCCGAAGATAAATTAATAGCCTCGTGACATGCTTTCAAATTGCTGTAAGAAAGAACGTTTAAACGGTTTTGCGCACTAAATGATGAGAAAGAATTACTGTTAAATGCAAATAAATTCGAAATTATTACAACAGAGAGGATGATATATTCTCATATAATTAAGATAAATGGACGAGAAACTGAATATTAAGAGCCTTTTGACTCGTGTTAACTAAGTATCCGGAAAGATTTATGACGAAACTCATGATTTATCCTTCTTTCGTTTCTAAGCCAAATGCAAAAGAAACTTAAGACCATAAATCCGTAAAGGCAATAAATGCAATCATATTAAATCATTCAATACTTATTTCAGTATATGTATTCGAAATTCAGTCGTGTAGCAGTTTGTTTCTGCATGAGCGTGCTGACCTAGGGATGGAAAAACTATGACAAAAAGAAAATCCTTTTATTTTTACCGGTGTTTCGTAACTTCTGAGATCTTGCATTCCAGTTTCGAGCTGATCGAGCAATTAAGAGCACGGGCTTCTGATTTCTCGAATAGCTATCTTGGTTTCGACATTTCCTCTTCCTTTATATCCCTTGCAATTGGCGTTCCTAAATTAAAGAGGATAAGCTTAACCTCTTAGGCAATGCGCATCCTGGAGCAATATCCATGTTATGTCTGTAAAAGTAGGGATTTCACAAGTAAACTACGATGAGAGAAAGAACCAGCGGAAAATTAGTAAATATCAGATATTGGATGCTGAAATATGGAAAAAAGGAACCTGAACAGATGCCAACTCTTCAGGTAAGTATCCGTTTTTTAACGAAATTTTCTTTTACCTGCCTGCTTTTTTTTTTTAACTTCCGTATTTTCACAGATTTTCCGTAGACAGAAATTTCGTTTATTTCAGAAAAGTTCTTTCAAGTTTTTCTGTACTTATGGAAAAATTTCACAAAAACGAAGGCGCTGAATTTCTCAGAAGTTAGTATCGAACTGACGGCGCTCGGCTTGATTCAACAGATAACGCGAGTCTTAACCATTGAGCTAAAAAGACTCGGGAGTCTGAATCACGTTGATGGTAAAATTAATTGTGCGATGATGATTTTTCTTTGTCATAAATCGAGCGATTCAGTCATTTTATTTTCCGTTGGAATTTATTATTTTTTGAATAGATTTATAATCATTTTATTTATTTCTTTAGGAGGACTTATCACAAACTAATTTTCCTTCATCTTGATTTTTCGAAGCAACAAGATGAAAGATTTTTGGAACTTCAGATCTTTTTAAACTGACAATGGCTTCTAATTACCTTTAAGAAAAGGTGAAAAGTACTGTTTTATATGTAGTATTATTTCACGAAATTTTTAATTATAAGATTTATTCTTGATATCTATAAAGACTCCAACCTTGTCATAGGCCATATATGTACAATCACCTGTACAATAAGTTAATTACTGAGTTTCTTACAGTAACACATATTTTTACGAGGGTCATTTATAAAGAAGCACTATAATTCGTGCATAAATACTAGTATTAAAAGAAATCCGTCTTGTTGCACGATGATATTTATTCAGCTAAAAAACGAAATCTATGTACAGGTTAAAAAACACATGAGCACTTTCGGTGTCACAGTGACACCTTCATCAGATGTGATTTCCATCATGTGGTTACATGCTGGTCTTAAATACGTGGAGCAGATGCATCATGGGAAAGGCAATGTCAGTGTCACATGATGTATCAGGTAAAAAGACAGTCAAAAAAGCATAATTAGCCAACTAAAATTACTCAACAGAAGCAATAATTATTGTGCTGTCCTCCCCAATAAGATTGCTCCAGGGTTCTGGTAAAACACAAGGATAATAGTGATTACGGCAACGTGTATTATAAGCCAAAATATAGAGGCTTTCTGTAAATAACAAGGAATAAACAGAGTTAGGTGTGTTTATGATCTTAGCGTTGTCACAATGTGGAATGGAATTTCCAGCAACTACAGTTTTTGCAAAACTACAGCACAATAACTATTGTTTCTGTTAAGTAACTTCGTTGGCTAATTATGCTTTTTTGACTGTCTTGTTATCTGGTATATCATTTGACACTGACATTACCTTTCCCATGATGCATCTGCTCCTCGTATTTAAGACCAGCATGTAACCACATGATGGAAATCACATCTGATGAAGGTGTCAGTGTGACACCGAAAGCGCTCATGTGTTTTTTAACCTGTACATAGATTTCGTTTTTTAGCTGAATAAATATCATCGTGCAACAAGACGGATTTCTTTTAATACTAAATTACGAATCTACACTGCTGGCCACCCAAAATGCAACTCCAAGAAGGACACGAGATAGCAAAGCCAGATTTACTGGACACATAACAAAAGATACAAAGACGAAACGATTGAGCTTACAGGCCCGTGGGACTTGCGGAACACGCAGACGTCAATAGTCCGTGTGGCCCCCATGGCTGGCAATAAGGCCGCTACACGCCGCGGCATCGAACGAAAGAGTCTTTGGATGTGGGCTTGGAGTATGTCGGTTCAAGCTGCTTCCACACGTTGCCGCAATTCATCAGGCGTAGCCACGGGTGGTGCTTGCCGGGCCACTCGGTTGCCGATCAGCGACCAGACGTGTTCGATGAGCGACATATCGGGAGAACAGGCGAGCCACGGCAGCAGCGACACCTAGTGGGCCGTGAAGAATTGTTGAACGATGAGTGCCACGTGCGGGCGCGCATTGTCCTGTTGAAACGTGGCCGCTGGAAGGTCCAGCCGGTAAGGGAGAACTACAGGCTCCAAAACGTCGGAGATGTCGTGGTGGCTGTTGAGTGTACCGGCGATGCGTATCAAAGGGGTGCGGGTGTCATATCCAATTGCGCCACAAACCATAACGCCAGGCGACGAACCGGTATGGCGATGCGTAATGCAGGCCTCATACAGTCTTTCGCCGCGGTACAGCCACACGCCGATCCGACCATTGTGGTGTTGCAGGCAGGAGCGGTATTCGTCGGAGAAGACAATGTCATGCCATTCCGTAGTCCAGGTGAGGTGTTCAACGGCGTCACTGCCGCCGGTGGTGTAACGTCAATGGCAATCGGAGAAATGGGCGCCGTGCGACAAGTCCCCGCAACTGCAGACAACGTCGAACGGTACGTGCTGACACAGGTTGCTGCGCAACACACCCTAATTCCTGCGCTAACGTTCGTGATGTGGCGGTTCGAGCCGTCAATGCCAGCCGCACAACATGCCGGTCCTCTCGTTTGGTGGTGTGCCGCGGCTGTGGCAATCGCTCACCTCGGTCCGTCCGTCCCTCCTGCACCCACCGAATCCATACTCGCCTCACTGTGGCTGGATGTCGTCTCACACGGGCGCCGATGTCTCGGTACAATAAACCGCGGTCGCGATAAGCCACTATTCGTCCTCTGTCGAACTCCGAAACGTGCTGGAATTACTTCCGTATTCTGCGACGAGGCATCAGGAAGCTTTCCACGCACAGGTCTGGCAGCACAACACACTTCCACTACTTACACCCCGCCTTCTGTGCACCCTTCTTATAGTGCTTCTCGGTGGCGTGACTGGTGCACATGATTTGCATATGCCCTGCAATGCTAATCGTTTGCATGTCTTCCCGCGGGCGACGCCTGCAGCGAATTTCAGGCCAATCGGATGCTTCGTTCTTCGTGTTGCATTTTGGGTGGCCAACAGTGTATTTCACAACATACCTTTAGAAGCCTTCGAAATAATCTCCATGCTTCTTTACGATAGCGGCCTAACATTACGGCGAGTCTTGTATTCCAATCTGCACACCTCTATCGTTGAGACGTAAGTTTACTCGAGTCACCTCATTAGAAACATCATGAATCGTACTGAGTCGTTTCCCACGGAGTGGCGTCTTCACCTTTGGGAACAAGTCATAGTCTGGTGGGCTTATGTCATAACCGTATGTCACGTGGGGAAGCAATTGCCACCCATTCTTTTCCAATATATCTCTTACTGTACTGACAACATCCAGCTCAGCTTAACCTTCGGTTGTTGGCGGCAGAATTTTTTCTGGCGAGGTGATTTTGGATGTTTCCACTGAGCGGTCTGAGATTTCAGCTCTGGTTCAAAATCTCATATCCAGGTTTCGTCTACAGCAACAATTCTGTCCAAAAATTCAAAGCATTATGAATTGCTGTTGGGAATTTTCCTCGCAGAGTTTTAATTTTTATGTAGGATCGTTGGTCGCTACGTGAGATCTCACTTGACTCACTTTTTTCGTCCATTTCTAGGCAAACGTTTTCGGAACAGAAACAAATTAGACAGCAAAGGGAGACACAACTTTTTATGCTGAAGTCTGGCTCAAAACTGGCGAAACGATCGGAGAGATTGCATCATCCTACGGGCAGCGCCTGCGCAGTTTGCAAAACTTAAGAAATGACCTACGTATAATATTTTGTGCACAAAATGAGGGAGAGAACAAGAAATGTCCTGTGCCACAAAGACCAAAATGTTATGCGAAATGCTATCCACAATATCTGATCTCGCTGCAGAACTTCAAAATCAGATCCTTTGACAGACGATTGATTTTTAACAGTTAACAGACAGATATTTAACAGGTGTACCCACGAATCACTCCTATTACCGAAAATATCACGCGGATATGATAAAAGCGAAAATGGTGTTTTTCCGTTAATATACGAAAGGAATCAAGGAAAGGTTTCTGAAAATTCAGAATTTCCCGTTAACACATCTGGAAAGCGGCAATTTACCGTCATTATAAGAAAGAAATTGTGGAAAGGTTTCTGAAAATTTAGGATTTTAATGGCGTGCAAAAAGTCAGTGAAATGAAGGGGTTTTTTTCTGTCATTTCACGGAAAACGTTGTATCAGAAATATGGTTCGTTACTTCAAGAAATTCCTTTCGTTAGGGAAAGCTTCGTTACTTCACGAAATTCCCTTCGTCACAAATAAAAAATACAACCGCTTTACACACGATTAAAACTTAAGGTTAGGTTTCACCTGAGGAAGGGTATAATGCATATCCGAAAAATCCAATGGAGTTAAGTGTATTTTATACTTAATTGTAAAGTTATTTTATACTTAATTGTAAAGTTATTTTATACTTAATTGTAAAGTTATTTTATACTTAATTGTAAAGTTATTTTATACGTTATTTTATACTTAATAGTTAAGTTATAATCGTGTGTAATACGGCTGTGTGTTTTTTTTTATGAGTAATTACGATAAAAATAAAAGTACTTCCCTTCTTTAAGGAAAGTGGCTCGCGAATTTCGGAAAGTGTATCTTATACTTAATAGTTAAGTTTTTTTTTTTTTTTTGATTGGAGGTTTAACGACCACCGTGAGCAACTCAATGGGCTATAAGCAGTCGCCCGTCCCTAATTTAGGGTCACTGGTTCCAGGGAAGGGAGAGAGCCAGTGCCGTAAGACAAACACAACATCCATGCCTCACCGGGATTCGAACCCGGACCCCTTACGGACGAATGATCAGAGGCCAACGCCTTAGACCACTACGCCACCGGGGCGGCAGTTCAGTTTTAATCGTGTGTAATACGGCTGTGTGTGTTTTTTTTTTTTTTTTTTTGTGAGTAAGCACAATAAAAATAAAAGTACTTCCCTTTGTTAAGGAAAGTGGCTCGCGAATTTCAGAAAGTGTATTTTATACTTAATAGTTAAGTTTTAATCGTGTGCAATACGACTTTGGGGTTGTTGTTGTTTTTTTGTGAGTAAGCACGATAAAAATAAAAGTACTTCCCTTCGTTAAGGAAAATAGCTCGCGAATTTCAGAAAGTGTACTTTATACTTGATAGTAAAGTTATTCTATACTTTATAGTTAAGTTTTCATCGTGTGTAATATGGCTGGTTTTTTTTGTTTTTGTTTTTTTTTTTGTTTTTTTGTGAGTAAGCACGATACAAATAAAAGCACTTCTCTTCGTTACGGAAAGTGGCTCGTGAATTTCCGAAAGAACTTCTTAAACCTCATTCCTAGGATCGCAATAAATTTTGAAAGAAAAATAAGTACTTATGCCCGCTGGCGACACAAAACTTCGATACGAAAACTCCTGAGCTCTACACAAAATGTTCATTGCAAAAGATGCCTTAATCAAATTAATATTTCAAAGACGTAGAGATGCGGAGGAAAACGGAAAGAAAATTTATAACCAAATCTTGAAAACTGGCAGTTCTTCAAAGATGAAAATGGGCGTAAACTTTTCTACAGCAAATAGTATCCTACCCAGAAAGGATTTCTTGAATCGACTTTCAGAAGCAGAGGTACTCTTTGGAATAAAATTATTCACTGACGCCCACTTGTGGTAGAGCAGTGTACTGTGTAAAAGTAAAAATTGCACGTAAAATGTTTTTCGTGGAGAGCGATGAGACGAAAAAGAAAGTCTTCAAATGAAAAGTTTTAGAGCGGAAATAGCAATAAGAAGTTTATAAATACAGGTATCCAAGAGGGAAAATTGTGCATTATTTGAAGTAAATAATGTTTTCAGTCTTTACTACAGTGAATGGTATACAGTGGAACATTAATTTTTTATCGGCTTTTGGAAGAAGGGATAAAGTTGCAAACCTAAGCATAAGCTTACGATATCTAGCATCAGAACACATGAAAAATGTGCTCGTCTGTTTTACGAAGAAATTAAGTACGACATTAAAATCATTTAATTCAAATAATTGAAGCCGAAAGAAATGGCAGAATCGGAAAATCAGATATAGTGAATATGAACTGAGAGAGTCTGAATCCAAAATATCGAGAGAAATTTTTATGTTTTGTGTAGGGGTCGAACATTTTCTTATGGGGTCATTCGGCCTCAAATGACCACCATGGGCAACCCTAAGGCTTATAATCAGTCTTTCGTCTCTAGTTTGGGACCAGTGGTTCCAAGGTAGGGAGAGAACCAGTGCCGAAGTGCAAACATTATAGGTCAGAAATCTGTGCCTCGTCATCAGGAACTCAAGCCCAAGCCCAATTCGAACGACTAGTTGGAAATCTATGACTCTGACCACCTAGCCACCAAAGTGGTACATGAAAAATTAAATTGTAATCTCTCGCCAGGATATTTCTTACGGCGTGACATGTCCCCAAGTTATAACCAATCGCCCGTCCTAAATTTAGGGTCACTGGATCCAGCAAAGAGACAGAACGTGCGCGCAAAATGAACACACCACACATTCTTTATCCTGGACTCGAACTCCGATACAGCTCGGGCTACTAAACAGAAATCTACTCCTTGACTTCTCAGTTACCGAGATGAAACATGAAAAATTTTAGTATAATCTATCTCTATGATATCACTTACGATGTGACATATCCCCATGAGCATCAAAGGCTAAAAAGGGTTCCTCATCCTTCATTTAAGACCACTCGTTTGAGAGGCAGAAAGTCTTCGCTGTAAGACTAACACAGTACCCCATGACTCATCCGGCACTCGAACCTGGACCTATCTCGGACCACTAGACATAAATCTACTTCAACGAAATCTCGGCCACCGTGGTGAAACATGGAAAATTATATGATGATCCATTGCTAGGATATACCTTAAGTTGTAACATTTTCTCATATTCTCATGAGCATCAAAAGCTACAAGGAGTCACGCGTCCCAAATTTAGGGCCACTGGTTTCAGAAAAAACAGAGAGAGAGAGAGAGAGAGAGAGAGAGAGAGAGAGAGAGAGAAAGATAGAGACAGCCGGCGCCATTAGACTATGACAGTACCCCATGACTCATCCGGCACTCGAACCTGGACCTTGCTCGGACGACTAGACATAAATCTACTTCCACGAAATCTCGGACACCGGGGTGAAACATGGAAAATTATATGGTGATCCATTGCTAGGATATCTCTTAAGTTGTAACATATTCTCATGAGCATCAAAAGCTTCAAGGAGTCACGCGTCCCAAATTTAGGGCCACTGGTTTCAGAAAATACAGAGAGAGAGAGAGAGAGAGAGAGAGAGAGAGAGAGAGAGAGAGAGAAAGAGAGAGAGAAAGAGAGCCGACGCCATTAGACTAACACAGAACCCATGCCCCATCCGGCACTCAAACCTGGGCCTAGCTCGGACGACTAGACAGAAATTTACTCATATGAAAGCTCTGCCTCCTGGGAGAAACATGGAAATTATATGATGATCTATCGCTTGGATATCGCTTCTATATAAGTTTGACATATTTCTCTGAGCACCAAAGATACAAGAATTCCATCGTCCCTAATTTAGGGCCATTGCTTCAGGAAGAGAGAGCTGTACCATAAAACCAACACAGTACCCCATGCCTCAATCAGCACTCGAACCTTGGACCTAGCTCGGAAGACTAGACAGAAATCTACTCCTATGTAATCCCGACCACAAGGGTGAAACATGGAAAATTATATAATGATCTATCGCTATATATAATATATATATAAATAAAAATTATTTTCCTTTGATACATGCCCATAGCACTCTGCTACTGCATAATGCAGCTGGAAAACAAGAGTGAATAGTACATATATTTATAAATAACCACAAGCAACACATCCCGAACATGTACATGACAACAAATGAACTCCAGACCACACCAAAAGAAAACGGAGAACGACAAACGTTACCCAAAGGTCACACTGCCAATAATGAAATGTAAAATCCAAACAAATATAATATCAAATGGCTCCGAACCCCCGAACCACTCTTCAGGGAAAGACACCCGGAAGCCCGGAGCCAGTCTGGCTCGGGTTTCATGAGATAGACTGATACCTAATTTTAAACAAAACTGTGGTTACAACCGAATTTGGACTTGCCAAATTTATTGGCCATCTGTCTTTCCTACCCGAACCCTCAAAGTAGCACAGCAATAGATGTATAACTAAACATAACACCACTGAAATATGTCAAATACACAATAATCTCTTATTTTGTCCTCTTAATGGACAAAACATACTGAAACATAGAATGTAAAGGACATACATATATAAATCCAAAATAAACATAGCTCATTATCCCCTCGTATGTATCCATTTCGTGAGAAATACACTTAACTTGCCATATGAGATAAGGCCACGTCTACTCTCAAAACCAACTCAAGTAGATCCACTCAGCAATGGTATGATCGTAAAATCTTTGTAATTCCAATAGACACGCCCACCACCAAAGGTCCAAATGAAGGACAGAAAACCGTTCAAAGGAAAGACCTCAAATGTGGAAGAAAGTGAAGCTTATTGTTATAATGCTCCGGGGAGACTCGGAGGAAAATCATTTTTTTTGTGGCCCTAAGAAATTGGTTAATTCGAAAAGATTCAAGTGACCATGTTACAAATTCTAATTTTGTATGAAAAAGAATTTTGATTAAAAATATTTAATAACTTACTAAAATGTGAATAGTAGAATTTATAGGGATAACCATTCTTTTTTAAAGTTAAAAAAATAAATTTTAACTGTTTGATAGTACTGTTTTTGTTATTACATATCCTAGTGATCCGAAAATATTGTGAAATTATAATATTTCTATGTATGGATCCAGGGGTTCTGGAAGACCAATAATTTAATAAGTTAGGACAAAATGTAAAATAAACTCTCTTGTCATAAACATTCTTTAAAAATCTCCCTCGTCGTAATATGATTTCCATATCCAGAAAAGCAACTTTGAAGTCCTTACCGGTTTCTACCAAAACCAGTTCCTCGGGGTAACAGGACTGAATATCGAAGCTACAACCTTCCGAACAAAAACTTATAAGATCGTCAATGTATCTAAAGTAAGTTAACAATGCCATTAACTGTAACATTCTTTTCATAAAAGTGTAGGTACAAGTTGGCAAGTAAACTAGAATATGATGTGCCCATTGTAATTCCCTGTTTCTGTATCAGTAGTCTTTTACCATTATAGATGTAATTATGGAATATACAGTTTTCTGTGCTTCATTTGGACCTTTGGTGTTGGGCGTGTCTATTAGAAATACAAAGATTTTACGATCATACCATTGCTGAGTGGATCTACTTGAGTTGGTTTGGGGAGTAGACGTGGCCTTATCTCATATGGCAAGTTAACCGTATTTCTCACGAAATGGATTCATACGAGGGGAGCATGAGCTAAGTTTATTTTGGATTTATATATGTATGTCCTTTACATTCTATGTTTCAGTATGTTTTGTCCATTAAGAAGACAAGGTAAGAGATTATTGTGTATTTTACATATTTCAGTGGTGTTATGTTTAGTTATACATCTATTGCTGTGTTACTTTGCTGGTTCGGGTAGGCAAGACAGATGGCCAATAAATTTGGCAAGTCCAAATTCAGTTGCAACCACAGTTTTATTTAAAATTAGGTATCAGGCTATCTCATGAAACCCGAGCCCGACTGGCTTCGGGCTCCCTGGTGTCTTTCCCTGAAGAGTGGTTCGGGGTTTGGAGCCATTTGATATTATAGGTTTTTGGGTTTTACATTTCACTATTCGTATTTTATAATTCTGCAGCGTGACTTTGCGTAAAGTTTATCGTTCTCCGTTTTCTTTTGCTGTGGTCTGGGGTTCATTTGTTGTCATGTACATGTTCGGGAGGTGTTGCTTGTGGTTATTTATATGCATTATATTAATGGGTATAACTCTAAAGTATCCTAAAGACCATAAGGCAATACAGAACGATCCAAAGTGGAATCGATGAGCTCAAGGTAGCGCTAATTCACAGAACCAAAGACACATCCAATATAGTAAGATATATACTTTTTATCGTTTGAGCTGATATGTATATCATACTATTTATATATATATATATATATATATACACTGAGTGGTCACTTTATTTTGACAATCCCCTCAGTACTTCATTGGGCCACCTTTTGCCTTTAATACTGCGTCGATTCTTCGTAGCATGGACTCCACGAGATGTTGATAGGTGGTTGGTGGAATCTGAGACCATGTTTGATGAATAGTACGTTCCAGGAGTGTGAGATTGCAGGGTGTGGATCCAGCTGTCTGATGGCTTGTTCAACGTCATCCCGCAAATTCTCAATGGGGTTGAGATCTGGAGATTGTGGGGGCCACCTAAGGAAAGGAAACTCACCAGCATGTTCCTGAAACCAATCCTGTATATTACGAGCACTATGGCACGACGCATTATCTTGTTGAAAGTAGCCATCGCCATTGGGATACACCATCCACATGACAGGATTCACTTGGTCGGCAGCGATGTTTAGATATGATGTGTCAGTCAGACGTTGATCAACACGAATTAAAGGGCCCAATGCATGCCAGAAAAACATTCCCCAAACCATAACGTTGCCTCCACCAGCTTAAAGGGTTGTAGATGCATTTGGGTTCCATGCTTTTGTGCTGTTTCCGCCAAATTCTCACTCGGCCATCGGCATGGTGCAACTGAAAACGTGATTAATCGGACCACATAATTTGTTTCCAATTATCGTCAGTACAATCCTTGTGCTCCTGTGCGAACTGGAGACGTTTTCTCTTGTTAACTGCAGACAGAAAATATGTTTGAACAGGCCTTCGGCTGCCATATCCCATCCGATGCAGTGTACGACGAACAGTGCGGGGCTCCTTGATTAAGATGGTCGATAATTTCCTGCACTGTTGCCCTTTTGTTGTCTGTTACCAGTCTGGACACTTTCCGTTCTTCCCGAGCAGTCACTAATCGATGACAACCACACGTTGCACGTAGAGACCCAGTTTTTTTGGCTGACAGTCCAGTCTTTAAACACTTTAACAACAGCTGCTCTGGAACATTTCACGAATACGGCGGTTTCGGTGATACTCGATTCATGGCTGCTAGCTCCTACAATCATCCCACGTTTAAAGTCCGTCAAAGCGCCTTTTTTACCCATCTCGTCACCCAAAAATCACTTCTACTACTGTCGCAAGCACTAAGCTTTCCCTTTTATGCTAGCTTCGCCCTCTGGAGTAAACAGCGTTCAGCCATAGCTCATTTGCTTAAAACTGTCAGGTGGTCATAATAAAGTGACCACTCAGTGTATATATGTGTGTGTGCACATACAGTATAATATATATAAGTTGTTACATATTTCCCTGAGTATCAAAAGGTACAAGGAGTGCAGTTTTCCCTGAGCATCAAAGGTACAAAGAGTCTCTCGTTCCTGATTTAGATCCACTCGTTACAGGGTGAGAGAATCTGCGCCATAACGCTAAGACAGCACCCATGCCTTATCAGGAGCTCTAAACTGGACAACTACATACTAGAAAGAAATCTGCTACTATTTCCTTTCAACCAGCGGGTGATACATGAAACATTATATGGTAATCGATCGCTAGGATGCATCTTAATTTGCAAGATATCCGCATGAGCATATAAGACTAGAAGGAGTCCCTTGTCCCTAATTTAGGGCCACTTTTGTTCGAGGAAAAGAGAGAGCCTGCGCCGTAGGACTAACCAGCACTCATGCCTTATCGGGAATTAGATCCTAGTTCTCTTTCAGAGAACTAAACAGAAATCTACTGTACCCCTAGGTTATCCTTTGAGTTGTGACATATCTCCATGAGCATCAAAGGCAACAAGAAGTCTTTCGTCTCTACTTTAAGGCTACTGGTTTCGCGGAAGAGAGAGAGAGAGAGTCTGCGCCATAAGACTAACATAGCACTATATCTCATCGGGAGTTCTGGAATTAGAATTTTGACATAGTTCCGACGATTAAACAGAAATCCGCTCCTATGACATCTCGGTCACCTGGTGAAACATGAAAAATTGTATGATGATCTATCGCTAGAATATTCCTTAAGTTGTTATACAATATATCCTCATGAGCAACTAAGGCCACAACGAGTCTTTCGTCCTTTATTTAGGGCCACTGGTTCCAGGAAAGGGAGAAAGTCTTCGCCGAAAACCAAACACACCACCCATGCCAACTCGAACAGCTATTCAGAAATCTAAATCTTTAACCACTCTCGGCCAATGTGGCGGCAAGATAAACTTTCCTGTACGTTTAGTGTCAATGACGGATTGAAATCGCAGTTTTTTTGTTTGTTTTTTTGATTGGAGGTTTAACGACCACCGTGAGCAACTCAATGGGCTATAAGCAGTCGCCCGTCCCTAATTTAGGGTCACTGGTTCAAGGGAAGGGAGAGAGCCAGTGCCGTAAGACAAACACAACATCCATGCCCGACCGGGATTCGAACCCGTACCCTTTACGGACGAATGATCAGAGGCCAGCGCCTTAGACCACTGCGCCACCGGGGCGGCAAATATCGCAGTTCACCAACTATTCTAAAAATGACAGAAGCAGCCGCTCTTGCTAACTCTAACGTAGTCTCAGTTTTGTTAAAATTATTTTGCACACCTTAAAAGGAAAAGAAAAACAGGCTGCGCACTTTATGATGTTCTTTTTCTTATGACAAAAACATAGTGGAGTCAACGTCTTGCATCCGACGGAAGGAGAAACTGATACACAATATTTCAAATGTTTCTGCCCGCTGAAGTTTGCCCATTTGACCGTGCAATATTTTGCTTTTTATTCCAGCTGGTTTTCCTCAAGAACATTTGACAAACGCCTGACAGATGAATCCTTCTGTTCGCGAAGGCAATAAAATATGATACAAACAGCAACAAACTATCTCAGGGGAGAAAATATTTCCGATGATTGGATGTTGTAGCTCCATTTGTTCCCTCGCTTGACAAAATGTGTTCATTCCTTAATTTCTGTACGTATAACGTTCCTATTGTTGAAGCAGAAGCAGGCTATGTTCTACTTTCATTCTCAGAAATATCTATCTTGCGCACAAAAGTTTTACGAGCCGACTAAGAGGCGATACTTTCAATAAAAAGTAAAAGCAGATACAGTTTATCATTCTCAACGGACGAATTTGTTACTAGCTCAGTAGCGACACGCATACGAGGAAATGTTGTCAGAGGACAGCAATTATTTAACTTATAAATTCGTGAAACAGTTGTGCCGACGAAAAATCTGGAGATTGAACAATGTAAAGAGGTTTTGGGCAGAATAACGCTCAGAGACGTGACTTGTAATGCAGTTCCGTTCATCATAATACGCAAAGGCATCCACCACTTTTTTGTTGTAGTAACTTTGTTTAGAAACTTAGAGTCCTGTTTAAGGGTGTTTAAAGTATCTTGTTGCAAACGTTTTTTCAGGAGCCGCGGATGGCTTAGTGGTTAGCGAGTCAGACTATCAATGCAAGGTCCTCAGGTTCGATCCTGGGCTGATCTTTCAGAGATGGTGTGATTTACTAACAATCGCTGAATATCCGCCGTGCATCGGACGAGCACGTTAAGTGACGGCCCCCAGGCTGGACTTACTGGTTAAATGGGTATCCTTTCCTATGCCCCCCTGAAATTCTCTCACCCCTCTATGTGCAACATCGTACTTGTACGGTGGCGCCATCTACTGTACTCTAATCTGACTACAAACTGTTCTGTCCAAGTCGCTAGACTTGCTCTCATTTCTTCCGTTTCTGTGTCCTGCCCAAAAGGCGATCTCGCTGTAGGTGGCTGGGACCTAAACTCCACTCACTGTGGACAGAAGTCCTACAAGAAAATGACAAATACAGTGACGTTTTTTCAGGGTGACGACTAAACGAGCGACCTGACCGACTTCGAAAGGAGACTAATTGTTGGTGGCCGGCTAGTTGGTGCCTCCGTGACAACAGTCGCCAGGGTAGGGAGGAGGGTAACGAGAGCTACTATGTCTAGCGCCATGACTACATACACTGTTCGTGGCAAAACCTCGTCTGCCAAACACAAAATCTGCCGGAAAACGGCCATGACTGATAAAGATAGAAAAGAATTAAAGAGGATTGTTGCCCGTAATAACACCAAGGCGCCGAAAATTAGTGCGGAGCTCAATTAGCATCTCTAGACCCCAGTTTCAATAAAAACAGTGCGCAGGGAACTGCATAAACAAGATATTCATGCCAGAGATGTTATTGCAAGACTTATGGTGACCAGGGTGAATCCACAACAGAGACGGCAGCAGTGCAAGCAGCATACAACGTGGACTACCGATGCATGGAAGCGTGTAATGTGGTCGGATGAATCCACATTCATACTATTCCCCACCGCAGCACGTGTTTACGTGTGGAGAACACCGTTAGAAGCGTACAACCCAGACTACTACTCCCAACAGTGTTAGTGGTTCTGTCATATTCCGAGTGGTTAAGTCGAGGATTTTAGCAAGTCCCCTGATCACCTTGAAAGGACGGATGACTGGCAGGGTGTATGATCAATTAGATCAATTGGCCGACCTAGTCCATCCAATGGCTCTGGCATTGTTTGTCCAATCATGGTTGGCGGAATATCCAATCATGGTTTTAGAAACTTGACGACGAACTTTCACACCTTCCTTGGCCTCCCCAATCACCAGACTTAAACATCATCGAGCCACTGTGGTCTGTGCTGGAAAACAGAGTAATATTCCGTTATCCTCCATCTGTCAAAGACCTGGAGCAGCTTCTTCTTTAAGAATGGTGTAAAATCCCACTATCCACCATCTGGGATTATTAGTCGTCCATTCCAAGGAGGATTCAGACAGTTTTGAATGCCAAAGGCGGTTCCACACCCTATTAGGTACGTAAAACCTTCTTTTCCTAGGCATTAACGTTATTTTGTCCAACCTCTGTATATCTACAGCTAAATTTTAAAGCGCTTTTATTAGAAAAACGGAAGGAAATTTGTTACGCTTGACCGTTGTATATGTTTTAAAAAAAATCATAAATAAATTGGACATGACGATATGATCTGGTCTTAGAAAAACAATAAATTATCTGATATTTAGGAATTCAGCATAAATAAGAAATTACTATTTTATAAGCGATGAATGATTTTCAGGCCTGGACTGGGTAAATTAAATACTGTATATGACTAGATCAATAACTGCTGAAATTTCAAAGGTTATTTAGTGTTTTTAACCCTTTGATTGCACTAAATGGTTCGTGATAAGAAAACAACTGAATTATACACTGAGTGGCCACTTTATTATGACAACCCGCTCAGTACTTTGTTGGGCCACCTTTTGCCTTTAATACTGCGTCGATTCTTAATGGCATGGACTCCACGAGATGTTGATAGGTGGTTTGTGGAATCTGAGACCATGCTTGAAGAATAGCACTTTCCAGGAGTGTGAGATTGCAGGGTTGTGGATCCAGCTGTCTGACGGCTCCTTCAACTTCATCCCACAATTCTCAATGGGGTTGAGATCTGGAGATTGTTGGGGCCATCTAAGCAAAGTAAACTCACCGGCATGTTCCCGAAACCAATACTGTACAATACGAGCACTATGGTAGGACGCATTATCTTGTTGAAAGTAGCCATCGCCATTGGGATAAACCATCCACGTGACAGGATGCACTTGGTCCGCAACGATGTTTAGATAGGATGTGTCAGTCAGACGTTGATCAACACGAATTAAAAGGCCTAAAGCATGCTAGGAAAGCATTCCCCAAACCATAACGTTGCCTCCACTAGTTTAAAGGGTTGTAGCAATGCATTTGGGGTCCATGCTTTCGTGCTGTTTCCGTCAAATTCTCACTCGGCCATCGGCATGGTGTAACTGAAAACGTGATTTATCGGACCAAATAATTTGTTTCCAATTATCGACTGTCCAATTCTCGTGCTCTTGTGCGAACTGGATACGTTTGCTCTTGTTAACTGCAGACAGCAAATGTGTTTGAACAGGCCTTCCGCTGCCATACCCCATCCTATGCAGTGTACGGCGAACACTGCGTGCAGAGATCATTTCAGGGGATCCTTCATTAAATGATCTGTAATTTGCTGCACTGTTGCCCCTCTCTTGCCTGTTACCAGTCTGGACACTCTCCGTTCCGCCCGAGCAGTCACTAGTCGATGACGACCACACGTTGCACGTAGAGACCCAGTTTTTTGGCTGACAGTCCAGTCTTTAAACACTATAACAGCAGCTGCTCCAGAACATTTCACGAATGCGGAGGTTTAGGTGATACTCGCTCCATGGCTCCGTGCTCCTACAATCATCCCACGTTGAAAGTCTGTCAAATCGCATTTGTTTACCCATCTCGTCACCCAATATCACTTCTACTACTGTCGCAAGCATTAAGCTTTCCCTTTTTATGCTAGCCTCGTCCTGTAGCGGCAACAGCGTGCAGCCATAGCTGATTTGCTTAAAACTGTCAGGTGGTCATAACAAAGTTGCCACTCAGTGTATATGCTCTTCAAAAAACATATTGCTTTCAGATATTACAAGAGGAATGAGGTCCCATTTTCATGTATTGGTTGGTGCGTTTCGATAAATTTGAGCTGCTTGCTGACATTAAGAAATTTTATAGTACCAAGTGATCATGATTTAAGAAGACGTGCTGAGAGCCTTCTAAAGAAACAACTATAAGACGAAACGCAACTGAACTTGGTTTCAATACCCTCACTAACATGAGCTCGCGATTTATGAAAAAAAAAGTTCAGTTTTGTGCCACCAGGAGATACGTGGCGCTACAAGCGCCAGAAAAAATGTTAAAAGGGTGATCACAATTCAAGGGTAGGTTTTCAGAGCTCTGTACCGAAATCGCATTTGAACGAAACGAACATTCCACGCTATATGACTACTCTCGCTTTAGGAAAATATAAAATGACATGTGGAAAAGTATAATAGTTACAGAGAACACTAAAAAGATTACTGAAAAGTGTGATTACCTTTTAGATTGATACAGATCACAAATATGGTTCAATAGACACAGATATGGTTCGTACGGGTCACAAATTTGGTTCATGTAGATGTTCGAAACACTGCATGCGTTAAACGACGTTCTTCACAGCGGAATGCATTTGGCTCACACGAATTTGTTACACATGACGTATTATTCTGTCATGCAGGACTATCAAATAGGAAAACCGCTGGTAAAGCTGGCTTTTAAGGTGTTTCCGCAACCAAAAGTTACACGGGTTGAAATCTTGTAACGGGGTGGCCAGATATTGGGAAATGCACGACTAATCACTCTACTGTGGTAAACTGTTGTTGTAACAATTACTGTACTGATAATGCAATATGAGGAGGTGTTCCAACCTGCATAAATATATTCGAGTCAAGACATCGTCACTACTGAATTTGCGAGGCCACAAAGTTGTGGAGAATATCTCGATACCTGTGGGTATTGACGGCGCAAGTCACTGGTCCGGTTTGTAGATTTTCTTTGAAGAAATACGTTCCAATGATAAATGGTTCCATAAAACCACACCACACTAACTTTCGGCGAGTGCAATGGTGTATCTCTTGGCCCATTCGAAGGTTTTCTTCAGCCCCAATTCTGCAGTTTTGGGTGTTAACACTGCAGTGGGAACCGTGTCACTCTACAAGCTCTTTCAGTGACCACCTCCGTGTTAAGCAGGAATCTTACAGCAAACGTAAGTCGGGTTTGCGTATCACCGTGAAGTAACAGCTGTGTGTGGATGATCTTTCAGGGGTAAAACTGCAGCATTTTGTGCAAAATCTTCCATACAGTTGTGTAAGGCATATCCAGTTGCCGCGATATTGTTCGTGTTCTGCTGGAACCTCGTGTGTTGAAGAAGTTGCAGCAGCAACTCCTTCTGCCACGTAGGGCGTAATTGATTTGC
This sequence comes from Macrothele yani, assembly GCA_039090855.1. NCBI lineage: Eukaryota > Metazoa > Arthropoda > Arachnida > Araneae > Macrothelidae > Macrothele > Macrothele yani. Next base: position 116,773,480 of record CM077002.1, on the reverse strand, counting down.
GCCCTCGTTCTGCTTTCACTGCTAATAATACGGTAATATCAAACGGTACAATCATTTTTCGCAGGTTTGTAACGCTCACGTGCCTCTCTTGATATGCGTCAGTTGCCGGAATTCTCAGAGGGCAGCTGTTGAATTACTCTTGTCTTCGTAATAAGGTTGGACCGGCAACGCACGTGCTGCTAAAGTAAGAGTCATAGCAGGTAGCACGTGTACAAATGGCATTATGTGTTACCCTTCATCTTTGCATCCTCCCAATCTCCAATGGACGTCTTACAGTATGCAATCGTACGTTTTTCTAGCGCTTTCAGCACCACATATCTCCTAACGCAGGGTTGGCCACGTAAATTACATGACACATATTTTACATAAATCACGCTTAATTTATACGTACCAAGGCTTAACATAAATACTGTTACAAACGTTCGACAGATGGCACGCAACCGGTGTGCGTCACCGACCAGCCAAAAGGCACGAAGCAGCTAGTGAATCATTGGGCTTTCGGTCACAGAGAAGATAATGTGTTTCGTGATGCACTTGCCATGGAGTGGGGTGATTATGGGAACCGTGGTGCTGTAACAGCGCTGCGCGAAGTTGGAAAATCAGATTCCAAGATTTTCAACATGCTGAAGAAGCTGAAAATCAGCCGAATGTTTCTCTGCCTGACCATAAGAAGGTTTCTTGAGACTGGGAACGTCGCTGACCACCACAGAAATGTTCGGCGGTGTACCGTGAGGACTTCTCGCCTGGTGAAAGCAGTGGCAGCCTATATTCAACGAATCCTGTCAGAAAACAATCAGCGACGGCTCGTGAGCTGAACATTTCAAGAATGTCGATGTCACGTGTGCTGAGGAGTGACCTAAGGTTGATTAATGGCGGCGTAGAGGGCACTTCCTCACCCCACAACCACGAGATGCTCAGAAGAAAGCTCCGAGGATCATGAGGGGCCATCATCCTGCTTCTGTCATGGTTTGGTGGGGAGTCTCCTACGAGGGTACCACGGAGCTCCATTGCCGTGAGAAAGGCGTGAAAACACATCCGCCAAAGTCTACCAGGACAGGGATTTGGAGCCAGTCGTCAAAAATGTGAGTGACTCCCTGTTCCAAAACCGACAGTGGAGCTTCCAGCAAGATTCCGCACATGCCCACAAGTAAAGTCAACCCAGGAGTGGCCTCTGGCGAATTTGCCAGACTTCATTTCTCTAGATGATTGGCATTCAAGCAGCCCAGACCTCAACCCATTGGACTACAAGTTGTGGGCCACACTAGAGGACATGTCCTGCAGAAAGAGACACCGCACTATTGACAGTCTCAAACGTTCTTTGGTGCGGGCAGTATAGCAGCTTTCTGTGGAGACCCTGCATAAAACTATTTATGAGTGGAGACAGAAGGACTGTGTGAAGCCAAAAGGATGCCATTTTGAAAAGTGATTGGTGCCATATATTCACAAGTGTACTAGTTACGTCATATCACAGGTATATTAAAATATCTTTAAATTTCTTTTGTTAATTTATTGAATACATTGTAACAGTATTTATAGTATGACTAGGTATTTTACGTCGCGTAGAAAACTTTTTACACAATTTTCTACGCGGCGTAGTAATTATTTATATGAAAATAACTTACTAAATAGCCATGTTAGCGCAACTAGAAGTAAGCACTTATTTTTAATTGTTTAGTTTATAACCATAGAAACGAATACAATTATAGTGGTGAAATATTAAAAACACACATAGATAATGCGAATCATAGAACTTTTTTTTCCATAAAGGTTAACGTTTCTTTGAATTTGGCAGTTGCTGTTAATGTACATGATTACCCACCTAAACTAATATCACTCTTAACAACTTCAGTGCCATTCAATTTATGCAAAGTAACCAGAAACATTAAATGCCTCTTACAGTTTAACTAGAATTGCACGTTTTTAAAACTAAATATGGTATACAGTAACATTAATTGCATTCTAAGGAAAACAAAGAATAAAACGGTACGACAAAAAATTTTCGCACTTTTCGCTGTCATTGAAAGACTACTAACCTGTGAATTGTTCATACACTTTTTGATGATTCATAGCATTTATTAATAAATTCTACACTACATCCAGGTGTCATTATTTCTTTAATTTGTGTTTTACTTTAATAATGTCACATTGTTAATAATTTTATCAAAATTAAATTCAAACTAAAATAACATCTGGCGTCATATTATCACATATTGTCTACATACAATTTTACAATTTCGTATAACACTTTCCTAACACTTCTTATTTTTCTTAACACATTTTAATAATCATCACATTTTTTAACTTTCATTTTTCGAGTGTAACAGTGTAACCGCCGTGTGCAGCGCAGACAGCAGCTAGACGGGCTGGGAGTGATTCAATAAGGTGCTGGAAAGTGTTCACAGGTATATGGAGCCATGCTGAGTGCAGTGCATTTGACAGCTGCTGGAGGGTGCGTGATGGAGGATCCATAGAGCGAACAACACGATCAAGGTGGTCCCAGAGATGCTCAATTTGGTGTAATTCTGTGGAATTATAGGCCCAAGGAAGTGCTTTGAAATCTTCATCATGCTCTTCCAACCACTCTCGGACATTTCTAGCTGTGTAACACGTCGCATTGGCGTGCTGCAAGATCCCATCCGCCCCAGGAAAGACGATCAGCATGTATGGGTGTACGTGGTCTTCAAGGATGGATTCAAAACAAATTAGGTCCATAGTGCCTTCCACAGGTATGAGTGTTCCCAGGGAATTCCACGAAAACATTCCCCAGCCCATAAAGCTGTCCCCACCGTTTTGTGTTCTTCCAGAAATGGTTGAAGACTGTTAGTTCTCCGATGTTTTTCACCTTATACGCCAACGTCCATCCGTTCGCTGAAGCAGAAAATACACTGCCGGACAATTGCTAAGGACGGATGACAATAGCAACGATAGCAACCATAAAATGGAAGGCAGGAAAATGTGGAAATTAGCATAAGTGCGGGATACAGTAAGACGTGTTGTGCGTATGCAAAGTTTGGATTGCCGAACTTGTTCGTGACGTCATAGCGCTGATAAGAGATATAAAGGATTTGACACGTATTGACCGTTGTTCAAACGCAAAGTTGAAAGGGAAAGAATAAATTGACGAACTTGCAATTTTCAGTATGTCTTCCCGACATCACCTAGATGATTTTACGCGTGGCCATATTATTGGCAAGATTGAAGAAGGGCGAAAAATAACAGATGTTGCCAGGGAGTTCGACGTCAGCCACAGTGTTGTTTCAAGGCTTTGGAAATCATTTCAAACAAATGGAGAGTGTAGCAAACGTCACGGGGGAGGTCGTGTACGCAGTATGACACCTGCAGAAGATCGGTACATAGTGCTATCAACAAAAAGACACCGGCGCAGCACAGCTAGTGAGGTAGCAAATCAGTTTATGGCTGCTACTGGAAAGTGGATCTCCCGAAAAACTGTCGCCAGACGTTTACCTGAAGAAGGACTATACGCCCGCCGTCCTGTTGTGTGCATCCCGTTGTCCAGACGTCACCGAACCACCCGTTTGCAATGGTGCCATCAACATCGCAATTGGACTGATAACGACTGGTCTGCTGTCCTCTTCTAAGATGAGAGTAGATACAGTCTATCGTCTGATTGTCGACAACAACTGATCTGGCGTGATAGTGGTACTGCATATTGTCCAGCAAACATACAGGAAAGGGACCGATATCCGACATGTAATGTCATGGTATGGGCTGGCATCTTGATCAATGGCCGTACGTCCCTCTATGTGCTTCCAACTGGGACTATGACTGGCCAACGGTACATTAATGATGTTCTGCTACCTCATGTTTGCATGTTCCGTGGTGCTGTCGGTGATAGATTCATTTTCATGGACGACAACGCAACATGTCATCGAACAGTCGCTGTCCAGGAGTGTCTTGAGAGCGAGGATATTCAACGCCTAGTATGGCCAGCACGTTCTCCAGATCTAAATCCCATTGAAAATGTTTGGGATGCTTAGGGGAGGAGTCTTGCTGGTCGCCAATGCCCTCCAATAAACAAGGACACCCTCATCCGTGCACTGACTGAGGAATGGGATAAATTACCCCAACAGCTGCTTGATAATGTTGTGCAAAGCATGACACGACGTGTGGAATCTTGTATCGCCCTCCATGGTGGCCATATCCCGTATTGACATCTTACGCCGGAACGCCTGCGGACGGTAATTGCATTTTTTTCACGTTTACGTACTCTGCACAAAATGGCCTGTTTGTCCCTTGAACACGTTCCAAGACCTTCTGGATTTCAGAGCACAATAAATTGTCTTTCTTGTAATGTCCTGGCATTCTGACATTATTTTATTTCACTTGGCATCCAACCACACTTACTTTTTTATGCGCTATATAGCCGTTTATGATCCGTCCTTAGCAATTGTCCAGCCGTGTATAACTCATCGGAAAAGGCACTCCTTTGCCAATCAGCGGTGGTCCAATTCCGATACTGCCGTGCAAATGTAAGTCTTTTCTGTCGATGCACCTTTGTTAGCATAGATGCAGTGACCATTCGTCTGCATCGGAGCCCCATACGCAGTAGGGTTTGCTGAACTGTCGTTTTAGACATACTTCCGGTAGTCCCCTGATTCATTCGGCCAGTGAGTTGCTCTACGTTAGCGTGTCAATCCGCCCTCACCCACCTTCGCAGCCGATGTTCACCTCTCACTTCAATGACACGTGGTGCTTCGCAGTTTCCACATCGCTTATTCGCAATGGGGCCATTTCTCCAATCACAATACACTTTAACCTCAGCAGCAGGCGGACAGTACACAAACTGCGCTGTTTCATAAATACTACCACCCTTGTCCCGAAAGCCGATAATTATCTTTTTTTGCAAATAAGATAAATCGCTCCTTTTATCCATGGCAGCAACGAGTGATATGTTTCCAGAATGCCCACTGCACACCTTATATATACCCTCCAAGCCAGCTGACGATACATGCCTTCTTTTATTGGCTACGCGCTGTTGACGTCAAAAGTAGGAGGTGGTCACAATAATGTGACTCCACTATGTATATGCACCATTTTTCTTTTTAATTTTCAAAGATTAGTCGGTTTCTTGTTGCGTTATGAATGTACGACCAGTTGGAAAACACTCTTTAAAGCTGTGCTAATGATGCTGGTATGTTGAGTAGCTTATTTCGCGAGATCTTTGTGATGTCTTTTAACAATTTGACAAAATATTACTGGAGTTTGAACTTCTTTTTCAAGTAGTTTACCATATATTCCCACACGATCTCTATATTGTTGGTAGCCTGTGATTTTAGCTGCATCCATATTCTGCAGTGTAAAAGTTTCTACTACCTCAAGACGTTCTTCATTAAGTTTCTTTCAATTATATTTAGGATGCAACATGTTGGCAGCGAGGCTCTATTTTTTTTTAATTTATTACGTTTTTTACATTTATGACACATTTTACGCGTCACGTAAAAAATAATGTTTTGCGCGTAACTAACTTAACGGCCTGAAAATAAAGTTTCTTTTTTTTTCATTAATCGCGATCGCATGTTCGTGAGAGTATCCCTACTAAATATTCCTTGTAATCGCGATCGCATATTCGTGAGTATTCCTACTAAATGTCCTTCTAATCGCGATCGCGTGTTCGTGAGAATATTCGTACTAAGTTTCCTTCTAATCGCGATCGCATGTTCGTGAGAGTATTCCTACTAAATATTCCTTGTAATCGCGATCGCATATTCGTGAGTATTCCTACTAAATGTCCTCCTAATCGCGATCGCGTGTTCGTGAGAGTATTCGTACTAAGTTTCCTTCTAATCGCAATCGCATGTTCGTGAGAGTATTCCTACTAAATAATCTTTCTAATCGCGATCTCATGTTTGTGAGAGTATTCCTACTAAATTTGGTTGCGTTCCGTCCCATTGATATTTTGCTACAGGGTTCTGAACACCTTCACTTTTATTGCTATTACCAGATATATAAATCAAAATGGTTGATTTAGGTAGGATAGCATTTCCGGTTGTGAATTTCGTTCTTGAACCTGTCGTTTAGTCAAATTTACCTTTTCAGCATGATACCCCTCAACACGTCTTTGTATTTGATATACGATGAATGGGCCATTGAGTCCTACCTATACGTATTATGATTCAAATGCAATTCCCAATTTTATGGAATCTTGCTATCAAAATGTTATGTCTAAATGAAACTTCACACATCCCATACAGCACAGAATATTTCCTATATGTTACAAGTACGTAGCACTGAATCATTGAAACTTTTAAGATACGTTGCGTAATGTAACAGTAATGTTTCATAAACCTTACGGTTACGTCAAAATATCGTCAACCGTTACATAACTTTGAAACATAACCGATACGTTACAGTGAAGGGTCTTTATAACTTCAACATATCAACTTCATGCTACTGTTACGTATTTGAATGATATCTGTAACTTCGTTACTGCTGTTACGTATTTGAAAGATATTTATAATTTCGTTACTACTGCTACGTATTTGAAAGATATTTCTGACATCATCATATTAATGTTACGTATTTGCTACGTTGAACATTATAGTTTTAATAAACTTTGTAAAATCACAATAAAAAATATTACACTCGACAGCTGTTTCAAAGCAACAAGAGTCGTATTACGAGTTGTTTACGTTTTCTCAGGTTCAACGCAGTCCCCTGTCCATTGGGAACAGTGGCGGTGTTTGTATATTGATAACAAAAGAAATAAAAATCTTTCCCAAATGAGAGTGTCGAATTTCTGTTATACATATGGAATAGGCTATAATTCAGCGAAAAAAAGAAAGAAAATCATATTCGTTATTTCTCTAAATACCTACCAGTATGAAATTTCTCAGCTTCAAGTAAAAAAACACATGCTGGTATAGTATATTAACACAACAACACAGCCATCTACTTAGATTTTATAAAATGCCTTTTAGAATTTAAAAATTATAATAATGAAAACAATTACTTACTTTCAGATGATCTTGAATCAGGAAAAAAAGGGATGAAATATTAAGTCAACTAACTAGCTAACTCGAGTACGACAGTACACCAAAGAATATCCCAGTAGCACGTGAAAATACGACTACGAGAGTGCTTCGGTGAAGTAGCATAAATGCGCATGCGCATCCACGCCGTTGCCAAACCAAAAATCTTAAATATCGCCGTCATGTAACGTTAAGGTAGCAGTTAGGTACAATGGAAACTATAAAATAGTAGTATCGGTGAATGCTATTTTTAAAGTAACCGTAATGTACAAAGAGTTATGTTCCAAAAAAGATGTTGCTGAAACGTAATTGTAACGTTTCACAATTACGTTGCTGAAATGTAATTGTGAAACGTTTTGTGCCGAATGGGAAATGGCTTACCGTACTCCAACTAAATGACTAACTAGGGTCATAGTAACGTATCAACCGAAATTTGACTAACTTGGGTCATAGTATCAACCGCAAATTTGACCTAAATTGGGTCATAGTAAAGTATCAAGCGCAAATTTGACTAACTTGGGTCATAGTAACGTTTCAACCGCAAATTCGGCTAACTTAGATCATAGTAGCGTCTCAACCGCAAATTTGACTAACTTAGGTCCTAGTATCAACTGCAAATTTCACTGACACATAGGATCGCGGATACAAACTTTGTTGAATCATTTAGGAACAGAATGAATTCAGCCACAAATTTTGTTATACCACATATTGTAAAACATGTAACAGCTCACTTAAAAAAGTTAGCTAACGAAGTAGCTTGCAAAAATAAGATTAAAATTTACCAAAGTTCCTTGAAGAACTTTATGATGTATACCTGTTTCATAGCATTTAATTTATAACTTCAGATGTATGATGTCTTAAACTTCACGCCCCATTTCATTGACTTGATTTTTCCAGTGCTGCACGTCCTAGACATATCAGTGAAATTTCTATAGGAATAGATTACATATACACCTACAAATTGTGTTAGTGAAAATCCGGTATAAATATTGTTAATCAAACTGAGTGTCTTAATTAACTTGATAAGCATGAGGCGGGGACAGCTTAGTTTTTGTTCACAAAAATTAGTGTCTCGTTGATTTCCTCCCGCAAGGGGAAGAATCTTAAAAGAAGCCTGGTTCTATGTCGGGGTAGAAAGAGGTAGTAAATGCCCCCACGGTTCATAGAGGCAAGCACGTTGAGTGGTACCGCTAGGAAATGTAAGGAATCGCCCTTTACCAGTGAGATACACTTAAACTTTTCAAGGGAGAAACGTTGAAAGAAACTATAGCACTTTTCGAATGCAATGACTGCCATCACAGATTAATGGAACTATGAATTCCAGAGCATTCGCTAAGAGGGTCACGTACCGCAGTATTCCGAGCAAGGTGCGTACCATTTTTATGTCTTACGCTAGAAAAACCTTTCTGCATTTGATATGATATCTGAAGTAAAACAGAACTTCCGACAGGAGTAAATATGAAAGTTGTAGAGCGACGCGGGGATGCAGTTTTTTTGGAACCCTTGAGGAGAGTTTTGACTTTGGAAGCTGGGAACTTGGGAAGAAGGTAGTTGATATTACCCAGAGAAAAGATCGAAGATACCTCTGTCTGATGGGAGCTACAGATTGGAAAGATGGAGATAAAATTATCTCCGGAACCGGTTATGTTATACGGTTTGTATGATTACAGAAAATAGCAAACCTCGTGTTGCTACATTGAAATTGGTAAAACAGGGCGCTCCCCTAGTTTGCGAACGAAAAGTCTTTTACTTTGCTGGGACTTCGGAGTCTAGGAACAACCCTTATGGATGCCGCACTTTACAAATATCACTAGGTTGCAAATTTAACGTAGTCCAGATTGGCATCTTCAAAATCCAATTTTGCCGGTGGAGACCCTCGAACCCATAGCTTGCTGCTCCGCAGCCACATGATTTCCCAATTAAGCTAAACCGGCAAGGGTTTATCACTGCTACTTGTCATCTACGTCACCTTCGCAGTACGTCACATATATCCCTCTCCTTGAGAAAGGCGGGGGTACGAAATCGCAGGTTTCGAGTCGGCCACAAACCATGGTTGAAGTAACTCTCCGTAGAAGAAGGAATTCTCACTAATTCCAGACGATATATGGAATAATTATCACAAAATTTTCGAAGCGAAGAAGAAACTCTGATTGATTCCAGACGATGTGTGGAAGGAACATCACACATTTTTCGAAGTACCTAGATCCATTTTGACGTTAGGGAGCCAACATGAAAACATAAAATTTCTCTCTGCCCCACATCTGGAACCGGATGTTTTTCCATTTACGTAGGCTGCGCAGGAATGGGCTTATTAATGCTACTTGCAGTTTTGGCATGTGCGTTACCTCTGTATTACGTCACACAGTGATCGGACTGCCTGTGATGCAACAATAAGAGCTGGAAATCTGCGGAGCCTACCGATGCCTGAGGAAGCGAGGAAGGATGGAAAGCTCCTGCTTAACGTAAATTACAGAGCGTGTGTGTAGTTGTGTTAAAGCGAGGTGTGGTTCAACCCCTTCCCCTCTCTCCTTGTGAGTCACGTCAAAACTGAGCATGTTTTAAATGGGCGTGTCTTCATACCGGTGAAGTGCACCTATTCATAATACAATGAGTGTTTATACATCAAGTATGGATCATGTTGATTAACTTCGTAACAGGAACGAAGGTTCACTGTAATAACACATTAGATTTTTTAAACGCTGGGTTGTATGATTGGGTAGGCTCCGATAAGTCTGCATGAGACAGTATCTGCAGAAACCTGTTCTTAGCTGAACAATCGCAATTAAAGAAGACGTGTGAACTTTTGATTGACAAGGTCATCTTAAGCTCCTCCTTCTTATTGTGCATCCTATATTATCTTCATCATTTTAGCAATTTTACGCTCATCGCCAAAAAGAAAATAAAAGCACCCAGAAGGACGGACGTGTCGGATTGCAATGCTATTCAGTAGGAAGGTAAAGATTACCAGGAACAATAAATGACTAAATATTGAGAATGATATGGGCAATATTTATTGAGCTACACGCTAATATGTAGTGTCTCTCAGTCTGGCGTCGAGCGGCCATGTTTTCTCACACAACATTCCAGACGTTTCGGCATGGAGTTGTACAGGTTCATAATGGTGTCCTGCGATCAGCTATCTAATGCAGCTTGAATCTTCTCAGGCAGTTCCTGCAGATCGTGCGGTAGGGGTGGAGTGTGGACACCGCGTCCAATAGCATCCCACACAATTTCAATCGGCGATAGGTCTGGCGATGTGGTTGGCCAAGGCAGAGTGTCAGTGCCTTGAAAGCAAACTCTCGAGACAGCAGTAGTATGCGGACGAGCGTTGTCCTTTTGGAAAATCGCACCGGAATGAGCGTACAGAAAAGGTGTGGCCATTGGTTGCAGAACCTCATTAACGTAACGTTGGGCTCTCAAACTGCTTGTAATGAACACCAAAGGTGAACTAGAATCGTAGGCAATTGCACCCCACTCCATGACACCAGGCCTTCTGTACGTATGACGCTCTAAAACAAAGCGTTCATCTTGGAGCTGACCATGGTACGTCCACACACGGATTCTTTGGTAGTCTCGTCCAAGAAAAAGTGGGTAATCGTCACTGAAGGTCACCAGGTGCCACTCTGTGTGGCTCCATGACAGTCTGGCGCGACATCATTGCAGTCTTTGGCGACGATGTAACGGTGTTAAGGGCAATCGTCGTAACGGTCTGCGTGCTTGTAGTCCTACGTCGTGCAGCCGTCTGCCAGTGGTGCTGGCACTAATCAGACGATGCATGCAGGGCACCACTGCTGGCCGAATATCCGCAATCTCGGCTGTTGGGTCCCTCCGCGCATGTCGGACAACCCGTCGATCCTCTCTCTCCACGGTTCGTATAAGACTCCCACACCCTTCCTGTCGCTGCTGCGAGTTTTGTACTATCCACTGCCCCCAACAGCGTGCTATGATGATATCTGCACGATCGGTATGACGCGCAATACGGCGATAAGACCATCCCGCTTCCCGGAGCGCGACGATGCGGTCGCTCTACATTTCCTCCAACTGCTAGAATTGCTTCCGAACTTTTCTCCGAGGCATACTTCACTTGCAAAGATGCAATAAACAAAACAGCAGGAGTCAGAATGGCAAGCACGCGCAACGTGATGACCTTATGTAGCAAGTCAGGCACAGCGCTACGTTCCTTCCTTGTTAACGTCAACGTGACGACCTTATATAGCCAGTCAGGCACAGAGCTATGTTCCTTCCTTGTTAACGTCAACATGACGACCTTATATAGCCAGTAGGAGCGCTACGTTCCGTTCTTGTTTACGTCAACGTGACGACTTTATATAGCCAGTCAGGCACAGCGCTACGTTCCTTCCTTGTTTACGTCACATGCGCGGCCGAGCGTGATACGTGAATCATTTTCATGTCTCACGAATGTCAAACCTACTCACCAAGTTTCAAACCTGTCGGCTGTTTCCTTCTAGATGCAACTATTATTTGACGATGAGTGTACTGTATTTTAATTAATTAAATGTCTGTAGTTTCGCGCCAGTCCTTAAATTGAAAGAGTCATTCTTGAGTGTCAGATGAATTTATTGATTTTCATTGGCCAAATTATTAAGACAAGCCCCTTCGCTCAATCAATAAAACTTCGGTGATCAAAGATTCCACAAGTAATTATTTTAAATTTTAATGCTTACTTCCATGTCGTTAGCTAATGCTCGACCAGCTACAGAATTAAAATTTTCAAGTGTCATTTTGCAATAGTTTGGCACCCGGAGTGTAACTATTGCAAAATGATATTCCTTGGCTGGATAAACAGCATAGTTCTAATTATTTTCGATATCAGCAATTTCGCAAGAACGATAACAATTAGCAAGACTCGGTTTATTCTACATTCCAGCGCAATACAAAACTTCTGAATTTACGGATGTAAAGAATGGATGTACACCAAATTATCGGGTGAATACAATTCTACTTCGGAAAGATTGTTCTTTCGTGAGTTATTCCATACCAAATTAGCAATGCCTTCAAAAGTCATAGAAAACAACAAAGAAATATGGGGATGCAAAGAAATGCCCCTGATAGGAAAGTTCCTTACCTGTGTTTCTTTACAGCTTCTACATGCGATCATGGGAGATGATCATGATCATATGTAGATGATTTTAGGAAGGAGTGTCTGACCCCAGTCTCAAACAACCCTTAGAAATAGGAAGCTAGGAGATTTGGACTAGAGTGCCCAATAGGAAAGTGACACGGAAGCGAAGTAGAAAGGGGGAGGAAGACGCCCTTATTTATTACTGGGGGCGAGTACCCGTGGTCCGACGGCTTAACGTGCCCATCCGACGCACGGCGGATATTTATTGGATCGAGCGTTCGTACCTGCTGGGATCGAACCTGAGGTTCTTTCCGTGGCAGTCACGAACGTTGCCCACTCGGCCACCCGCGGCCCGCGATCATGGGAGAGATTACAATAACCAGACTTGTCTTCACGAGAGTAGGCGTCCTATGGCACGTAGCAGTAACGTCCCAGATCGATGCAGAATATATATAGACGGCACCTGCAGGGTGTGTCATTTCGATATCAGTAAATTCACAAAAGCGCACAATGATGCCCGCGCAATTCAAAAACAATATTACAATCATAGTAACTCTCTATTGTTTAATAATAGCTGAGAATACAGGTAAATGAAAGTATTCGGAGTGAAGCGTAACTAATTATGGTGCGTGCAAAGCAGGTTAATGTTGAATTAGGCTGATATGAAATTTCTACTGTCTTCAGGCCCACCCTGAGCTACAAAACCATCACAGTTTCGTTACGATATTACTTCGTTGACATTTTAAAAAATGGTAGAACGATTTGGAGTTTAAGAAAACTACAGAAAGCCAAATGAGTATCCTTAAAATTATAACTTATAGCAACTTGCGTGGTAAATTAGTTGCATTTAGACGAACACGATGTAATTATTGCTATTCGAGTGTGTAGCTGCTCACACGAGAGAAGGAACACGGATTTTTTAAAGCAAAATAATGCATAGAATTTCCTAAGTTTTTACCTTGTGGCCAACACATTTGCAAATTACACTATCTACCAACAAGTAATTGGACACCCCTGCAATCGACGATATCTGCTGTCCTGATACACGTCACGGCCACCGCCGTTAAATATCGTGTGGGAAACAACAACGCAACCAGTCACATGCATGATGCCACGCAGTTCGGAGCTCTCTGATTTCGAGAAAGGTGTAATCGTCGGGTATCACAAAAATGGCCGATCCATACGTGACATATCCAGCGAGTTGAAGTACCCAAAATCGACAGTGGTCTACGTGATTGACAAGTGGAAGATGAGAGGTGACTGTCGGAATGTGCCCCGACCCGGCAGACCCACAAAACTGGGAGTTAGAGAGCGACGAGTGCTGGCAAGAGAAATTCGGAAGAACAGCACCAAATCGATGAGCCACATCCGTGAGGAGTTTCAACAAGCATCCGGGAGTGTTTTTTTGATGAATACCATCCGTAAGAAAGCCCATCTGCTCGGTTATCATGGACATGCTGCCGCCTACAAGCCTTTGATCACCAAGTCCAATAGCGCTGCTCGGCTAACGTGATGCAAAGAACGTCGACAGTGGACCGTTGAACAGTGGAAAAAGGTTCTCTAGAGTGACGAATAAAGGTTCACCCTCTACTGTTCGGATGGCAGGGTCCGGGTTTGGCGTCTGCCTGGAGAACGCCTCCTGCCGGAATGTATTTAGCCGACTGTGAAGTTCGGCGGCCGTGGAATTATGCTATGAGGGTGTTTCTCTTGGTATGGCAAGGGTACTCTTGGTCGCAATTCCTGGTAGACTCAACGCCGAGATCTACTGCACCATTTTGGATGACCATGCGCTTCCTACGTTGTGGCAGTTTTACGGGGTGGACCCATGTTACTTTCAAGATGACAATGCCACCTGTCATGTTGCGAGGTCCACCATGGCTTGGTATGGTGACAATTGGGTTAATCGATTGGACTGACCTGCGCAGAGCCCGGACCTTAACTCTACCGAGCACCTCTGGGACGAGTTGGAGCGTCGACTTAAGGGGTGCCCCCACCGTCCGAAATCGGTGAAGGAACTGACCTGTCTTCTCCAAGCCGAGTGGAAAAAAGTACCGCTAGCCGTCGTACAACGCCTGGTTGAGAGTATGCCCCGAAAGGTCGCAGCTGTAATCGCCGCTCGTGGAGGCTCCGCCAACTATTGAAGGTGAATAAACTTCGATTTCCTTTGCTATCACAGGTGTCCAATTACTTGTTGGTAGATAGTGTATTTGAATCACAGTCTGTTCATATCGGACGAGAAGATTCTGTGCTTTACAATAATCCCTGTTTTTAGTTCGCAGTGTAGTATTCATTTTCAGCACCATGTCTGTAAGAGCATGCCAGAAACTAGCAAGGATAAAGATTCCTTCTTTTCGAAGCTGAAACAAACGATTTATTATTATTTTTTTGCGCACTCGGCGTTACAGTGTCTAAGTACTGTGTCCTCTGAGCGTTAGTTCGAAATGACACTTAGTTCGAGTCCCGGCTACCCAACAGAATCCGCCATTCCCTGAGGCAGGAGGGGCAGTAGTCGTTAAACCGCGAAATAAAACTTGAATTTAAGAAAAAGAAACCCTTTGTTTTGCGGAAAGTATTTTTTCTACTCTAAACCAGAAAGCCAAAGAAAATTAAAACATGACTTTTCTTCATCTGATAAGACAGAGACGTCTTAGAAACCTGCTCCGTCGAAATGCCGGCTATACCTGCTCCGTCGAAATGCCGACTCTTCGGGGATATGCGGAACTCTCTCAAAAATTGACAGTGAAGGAGTTGCGCGAGCAATCCTGCCAGGATCCCGCAAATCTTTCACCCAAACAGGATCGGTCCAGGGACCGGCTGGAGTCTGTTGCGCCCACGGGATCAACACTTTCCACGCCTTTGCCATAGCCCTTGAAGTGCTAATCGTCCCAGGGTTCTTACTTTTGCGTCTGGCTGGGAGATTTATTTGCCAGCGCGATGCAGTTCGAAATTATGGTGGTTTCACTTAAAATCACTGCCTTACACTGAAGAGCAATTGAGTTTGAGATACCTGTCTAGTAATGGGTAGAACCACCTTTCGCCCTGATGACGGCGGCGATTCGTCTCGGCATGGACTCGACAAGACACCGGAAGCGTTGGGAAAATATAGGGATTCACTACCCCTGAACAAGTTCCCACAGTTCACGAAGATTTGATGGAGGAGGGTCATCTCTCTCGATGGCATCCCAGATGTGCTCGACGGGATTGAGGTCAGGTGACCTAGCTGGCAAAGGAAGCGAAATCACGTCGGTGGAGTGTTCATCCAACCATTCGTATACAATTCGGGAGCGATGTCAAGGTGCATCGTCTTGTTGCAGGATTGGGACCCCAGTGGGATGCTGAAGACGCACAAATGGGAGCAAATAGTCGTCCAGGATATCTCGGTAATGTTGACCTGTGAGGGACGATGTCACATGTACCAGGGGTCCTATTTCAGTCCACTAAAACAGTCACGAGACGAGAATGCCACCCCCACCAGCTTGAAGAGTACCCTGCTGGCAAGAAGGATCCATCGCTTCATGTGGTTTGCGCCGTACTCGTATCCTGCCATCCGCATGTACCCACGTGAATCTCGACTCATCAGTCCAGGCAACATTTTCCCACCTGCCTAGGGTCCAGTGGCGATGTTCCCGCCCCCATGCTAATCTTTGCACCCTATGATATGCGGTCAGCAGCGGTATCCTCGTGGGACGATGGGTTCTGTACCCCATAGCGAGGATATGGTTCTGGAATGCGTGGCTACTTACACGTTTTTGTGCACCCGCGTTTAATTTCCGAGTGATTTTTTGCAATGTGGCATGTCTATCCGCTGTTACAATGCGAGCTAGCCGATGATGACCCCGCTCATCAACACGCTGTTGTGCACGGCAGTTGGCCCTTGCAGGGATGGTTTTACCTGATTCGATGTACTCACGGTGCACCCGTGACACAGTGGCTCGTGAAAATCCCAATGCCTGCACGACTTCCGAGATGGAGTGACCCATTCGTCGGGCCCCGACAATTGGCCCACGATTAAATGCGCTTAGATTCTTCCTCTTACCCATACTGCGTCCGACTCTTACTGATTTCCGTCGCATTACTCCTTATATTGTCTGATCGCTGCATACGTCATGTCGTTTCCGTTTACAGGGACATCCACAGCGCCACATTTGCATAACGCCAGCTGTCTCTAATTCAATTGCTCTTCAGTGTATGTTTCCAATGGTAAAACTTCTTTTTGTTTTTTTTTGTTTTTTCTTATTGGAGGTTTAACGACCACCGTGAGCAACTCAATGGGCTATAAGCAGTCGCCCGTCCCTAATTTAGGGTCACTGGTTCCAGGGAAGAGAGAGAGCCAGTGCCGTAAGACAAACACAACATCCATGCCTCACCGGGATTCGAACCCGGACCCCAGACGGACGAATGATCAGAGGCCAGCGCCTTAGACCACTGCGCCACCGGGGCGGCATAAAACTTCTTTACATGTTTTCTTCGAAATTTGTGTATTCCCTAGGATGAAAATTTGCACATCGATGAAACTAACTTTAAGTTATAGCATGGAGCACTTAATACTTGCTAAAACATAACCATAATTAAGTAATCCAACATATATTTTTTACTGGTCATCAATTTACAGGTTGCGCCATCAATTAACAGGTCTGAACATTACTCAAAGAAAAATTATTTATTTTTAATATAACTATGGTTATGTTTTAGCAAGTACTGTATTAAGTATCCCAAGCCATAACTTAAAGTTAGTTTTACCGATGTGCAAATTTTCATCTTTGGTAATACATTAATTGTGAAGAAAATATGTAAAGAAGTTTTACCATTTCAAACGTAAGACAGAGATTTTAGGTGGATCCACTTCAAAGTCCTTCATTGTGTTTTTTTCAAATGTCTTAGTAAACCGATGACAATCTCCTGTACAGCCAGAGGTATGACGTGGATTAATCGAACTCTTTTGCGTATAAGTTGGGATGTCACGACCTCTGGCGTACAGAAAAAACTCGAGCCCCCCCCCCTCCTCTGCAATAAATATTTTCGTGGCACTTTTTCGAAAATATATTAGGTTTCTATTACTAAAAACGTTTATTTCCATGTTTTTAACTAGGCTTTACGGGCGTTTTAATAAAGTTAGTTCCTTGGAATCGACGAATAATTTTCGTAAAACCAAAACTATTACACTTTATTGCATGAAACACAAATGTGCACATTATAGAGTAATAAAATTCATTGCCCTAGTTTTATACCGATACAAAGTATAACTGAGCACTTAACCCAAAGTAAATCATATCATGCAAATTTTATTCTTTTAGAGAACTAAGCCCAGTCAGTCTCTTTGAAATACCTCACGATCACACTCACATAAAACATGCAACTTCCGCTTCACAGTACATCTATTAATTTAATGAACTTTTCCGATTTATACGAAATGTTCGAACATAAGTAAGCAAATAAATAAATAACAATTAAGTATTGTAGCAAAAAAAATTTAATTATTTAAATTATTTACTCCTTAATATAGAAAACATACTTAACATACTGTCGCAATCTTTTGCACAGAGTTAAAGTTTTTTCTCTCAACTCTGTTATCAAAAAAATGATACAAGTCTCTGTTTCTTCGTTTTCGCGAAAAACACATTTTAGTTTATTTTATTCTGAACAATGTGTATTTATGTGCAAACAATTGGAATACTTAACACCTTACCCTCATTTGCATGAAAATTCCACGATCTGAACTTACATTTCTTCCACATTTTCTTGTTAACATACATGCATAGGAACTATTGCTATGTCTGTGAAAAGGTGCCTCAAGTCCTCTGCAATAGCTGATATTTCATCATCCATTTTTTATAAAGTAAGCAAAGTAAATGATGCAGAAATAAACAGGTGGGTAGTTACACCAGATGATAACAAATCTTGTGAAAATCCGTTTATTTTGGCGTAATATACAGTAAAGAAGCGAGCGAGCTTTCACTACCAACGGGTAGCTAAAATTTTTGTATATATTCCTTAGACGTTATTCCAGCCTGATGAAGCTACCCGTTGGTAGTGAAAGCTCTCTCGCTTCTTTACTGTATATTACGCCAAAATAAACAGACTTTCACAAGATTTGTTAAAGTAAATGATTTTTAAAGATTTCACTTATTTATTGAAAAAAAAATGCAAACATTGCTTTTCATTTTAATACTTCACTCAAAAATGCCTTTGTTCCTGGCTACTTTTTTAACCAGTTTCATATGATGTGTCCGCAAGAAAATGTTATAAAATATTTTTGGTGAGGCTAGAGGCTCTTTAAATCGTGAGCCCCCCCCCCCCCCCCAGCAATACGGGGATTGCGGGGATTTGTCAGTACACCCGTGGTCACGACAGTAAGCCCACCCGTCTTAGTAAAGGAATCATTGTGATGCTTCCTCCTTTTTATTGAAACAGCAGACTCGCGCGATGATGCACCATTTGATCCAATTCTTTCCTTCGCAAAAGAAACGTGAAAGCGTAAAAACAGTAGAAAAAACAAACAAGCATGGCACTCTATGAAGTGCAAAATAGCATGTAAACAGCAAAATAAACATGCTGTTTTTTGCTGCCTTCCTGCAAAATTATCTGCGAAGAAAAAAGGCTGATACAAGATTAAAAACGGTATGAACCAAAGAAACGAAAAACAGGTTTTTAATATTCAGCTCTTGTTCGTATGACGCAGGACAGCAGAATTTAATTAGAAGAAGAATTATTAATGTGGCCGTGTAACTGATGAAATAAGACGGGGTTCATACGTTGCCGAGGATTAATTATTTCAACGTTTCAAGTTTATGGAAAATGTCCTTCTTTGTCCGACAAAGAATCCCAAAAGAACAGAGATGCAGACCTTACTTTGAGATAATCTTTTTCACTCGCGAACTCATTTTGCTTCTTCAAATGCAGGATTACAAGCTTCCTTTACGGAAGTAATAAACTTTTTCGATTAACGATCGGCTTCTACTTCATATTTTAATTTATGCCGACGGCTAACAAAGTGTACGGTGGTGAAAATGTCCTGCAACCTTGCTTCATAAATTTTTATTCTATTCTTTTTTCTATCGATAAATCTTACAATGTTTCTAGTTGAAAAAGAGAATTGGAGGTTGTGAGGCACTTTCTTTTCGAACTACGCTTCTCTTTTCTTGTCAAGTTCAAACAACGCTTGGTAAGCACAAAATATCCCATTTATTCAAAAAATGTGTTGTATTGATATCTTGTATTTTTTCAAAACTAAGAGCGTATGAGCATTCTTCCATACCCGTGAATATACGTTTATACGTAAACACGTCCGCAACTCCTGATGATTACCAGTTACTCGGGGAACGTAGGTAAAATTTAAAATTAATTTTTTTAAACCGGTCTGTTCAGATGCATGTTTTTTAGGGTCATGTACTTAGTAATCGATCAACATGATCATTGATTGTTATCGGAGTCGTGCCTCCGATAACAATCAATGATCGTTGTCTTTCTGAGAGTCGATTTTTCTTCTGCTCATTTTGTATGCAAACTTTCACTGTTATGTGATTGGTGCTTGGCCGTTCCAGCTACTCGAATTACGATGCGTTTGTAAAATTGAGGAAGCAACAAACGGATTAGAGCGTAAATTTGCAACTTCAGGGAGTTTTTGTTTCTCTTAGCTGAACTTTTAATTCAGTTGATCAGCTAAGTGCTTCTTAAAAAACTGTGTTGCCGTAAATCACACTTTGCACAGATTTAACCAATAGACCATGTATAAAGAGCAGCAAATCACTTACCTTTTTTCTAAAATTGTATTCATTAAACACTTATACAGGACATCAAGATTATCCCTTGCCAGATTATAATGTCGTTGGCTTTAATCCAGACAACAATCTCAATGCTATGACATTCGTTTGTCAATCACATCGTCATCATCATCATTGTCAACCATTATCAATCCACTGCTGGACGAAGGTCTCCCCAAGTTTCCTCCACAACGGTCTGTCTTGTGCCAGTCTCCTCCATGTCACTCCCGCATACTTTCGAATTTCATCCACCCATCTTCCATGTGGTCTTCTTCTGGGTCTTTTCCT
The DNA here is from genome assembly GCA_039090855.1 of Macrothele yani. Lineage (NCBI taxonomy): Eukaryota > Metazoa > Arthropoda > Arachnida > Araneae > Macrothelidae > Macrothele > Macrothele yani. Next base: position 116,753,360 of record CM077002.1, on the reverse strand, counting down.
GTCCCTTGGAATCCAATCTAAAATTTCGGCTGTCCATCGATGGTCTGTTCTTCTGGCAGTATGTCCAGCCCATTGCCATTTCAGGGATTTAACTCTGATCATGATGTCTTCCACTCTTGTCATTTTTCGGATCCACATACTTTTCAATAAATGCTATCAACTCTTATCTCTGTGCATGTCTTTTTGTACTTCTTCTTCCAACTCTTTTTATGGCTGACTGAGGCTATACGCTTCCCTCATCTCTTTACAAAAGTTCCTATCTTGGGATTGTCGATTCCAAAGCTTTCCTACGGTTTTGTTTATATCATCCATCCATAATCCCCCTGGTTTTCCTATACCTCACTTTCCTTTATATGTTCTCCATTCTGTTATTATTTTAGTCCATCTATTATTCTGCATTCTTGCTATATGGCCAGTCCATTTCCATTTTAAATTGAGCACCTCTTCACCTATGTCTAAAAATTTTGTTCTGGATTTTATATCTGTATTCTTCACTTTATCTGAGAAGAATTATGTACATGTATATCATCATCATCATCATCATTGTCAACCATTATCAATCCACTGCTGGACGAAGGTCTCCCCAAGTTTCCTCCACAACGGTCTGTCTTGTGCCAGTCTCCTCCATGTCACCCCTGTATACTTTCGAATTTCATCCACCCATCTCCCATGTGGTCTTCTTCTGGGTCTTTTCCTGTCCCTTGGAATCCAATCTAAAATTCCGGCTGTCCATCGATGATCTGTCCTTCTGGCAGTATGTCCAGCCCATTGCCATTTCAGTAATTTGACTCTGATCATGATGTCTTCCACTCTTGTCATTTTTCGGATCCACGAGTTCCTCTTCTTATCTCTCCTGGTTACACCAAGTATGCACCTCTCCATGCTGCTTTGAGTTGTCTGCAGCCTTTGTATGTCTCTTTTAGTTAAGGTCCACGTCTCTGCACCATACGTAAGCACTGGAAGGATGCATTGATCAAACACTTTTCTTTTAAGATATAATGGAATATTGCTCTTGAAAATTATGCTGTTTCTTCCAAAAGCTCTCCAGGCAAGTTTTGTACGCCGATTAATTTCTTCATCAATGTGACCCTCACTTGATATCTGCTGTCCAAGATAAACGTACGTGTCTGTTATCTCCAGCTTTTCTCCATCAATCGATAAATCTTCATTTCTTGCAAAACCATTGAACATCACTTTTGTCTTCTGAAAGTTCATTTTTAATCCCACTTCTTTACTCTTGTCAGCAAGTTCCTGGATCATACTCTGCAGCTCTGATGGGGTAGTTGCAAAAATGACTACGTCATCAGCAAAACGAAGGTGGGTTAGATAATCTCCATTAATCTTTATCCCCTTGTTTTTGCCAGCTCAGTGACTGAAAAACACCCTCCAATGTGGCATTAAAGAGCTTCGGAGATATGGTGTCACCTTGTCTCACTCCCTTTCCAATTTTTATGTGTGTTGTATTTTCAAACAGCCGAATCTTTGCACTTGCATTTTCATAGATGTTATTAATAATATTAATGTATGCATCTTCAATACCGCAGGTTTTCAGAGCCATTGTAACTGCTGATGGTTTCACCGAATCAAAGGCTTTTTCATAATCGATAAAAGCCATGCACAATGGAAGTTCATATTCCCTCGCTCTTTCAATTAGTTCTCTCAGCACATGGATATGATCTATTGTGCTGTAGCCACTCCTGAATCCAGCTTGTTCTCTCGGTTGAGCCATGTCCAGTGTTACCTTCAAGCAGTGTGAAAGAACTTTAGTGAAGATTTTATAAACTACTGATAGGAGGCTGATAGGTCTGTAGTTTCCGAGATCCTCAATGTCACCTTTCTTATGTAGCAGGATCATTGTAGCGGTGTTCCAATCCTCAGGAATCTTTCCTTCATTAAGGCATCGAGTGAAAATTTGGGCGAGTACTGTTTCGATTTCTCCACTTGCTTCTTGTATGATGTCTACAGTAATTCCATCTTCTCCTGGAGCTTTTCCCCGCTTCATGTTCTTGATTGCATGTGCAACTTCTGCTGGGAGGACTGGAGGAACTCTGGTACTGGTATCTTTCATGGTGTCTGGAGTGCATGTATCATCCCTTTCATATAATTTGGAGCAGAAATCTTTCACTCTTGTCAAAATTTCGCCTCTATTTCTTGTTACAGAACCATCTTCTTTTCTCAGTGCCATAATCTGTTTTCTTCCCTTACTGATATGTCCCTTTGCTATCTTTAGGCTTTTGTTGTTTTCAATTGCTTTCCTCACTAGTTCACAGTTGAATTTTCTTACGTCTTCAGTGATACTTATTCGTACTGTCTTGCATAGCTCTATATATTCCACTTTGGAAGTCACATCTTCTTTAGTTGTCCTCATCTCTCTTCTTTTTGCATCAACATTTTCGTTTTTCCTGATAATTTATTTACATGCAACTTGTTCTTAGACCCAGCTAATTTTGTTGCTGTTTCCATAAGAGCTTTGGTTACTTTTCTGTTAACTTCGGAGATGTCCACTTCTTCCGATGTTAGGCCTTCTAAAGCAGAGAACCTGTTCTTCAGTTCCAACTTGAAGGTATTATGGTGTTTTTTAAGGTTGGTTATGTCAATAGATTTTGTTTGTCTTATGAGCTTGCCACGTTCAAGTTTAGTATTGAGGTGCATCTTACATCTCACCAATCTATGGTCACTACCTGTGTTGAACTTGTTTAGCACACTGCAGTCTTCTATGACGAATTTTTTGTTACACATAATAAAATCAATTTCACTTGTCGTCCCATTTGGATGTCTCCATGTCCATTTCCTGTGTGGCTTTTTCTTGAAGAAGGAGTTCAAGATGAAAACCCCTTCTGCCTCTGCAAACTCTACGAGAGTATTTCCACGCTGGTTTCTGTTGCCGTGACCGAATTTACCTACTGAAGTTTCATTCTGTTGCCGTTGCCCTATTTTTGCATTGAAATCTCCCATAATTATTTTCAAGTGCTGCTTACCTTTATTATTTAGATGACAAATTTCCTCATAAAATTCTTCAATTTCTTCTTCAGGATGACTTGTGGTGGGTGCATAAGTTTGAATAATCTGAGCCTGGTATCTTCTCGATAGTTGGATAACGAGTCGTGCAGCTCTGTCAGAGGAACTTTCAACTTCTACAACTTTATCCTTCAGTTTCTTGTTTATTATAAATCCAACACCACTAGTTCTGCCAGTATCTGTCCCACGATAGTAGAGGAGATGTCCACTTTTCAGTTCGATGAGATCTTCTCCTTTTCTCCTTACCTCACTTAGCCCGACGATGTCCCACTTGATCCTTTGTAGTTCCTCTTCCAATTCAAGAAGCCTTGAATCAGAAGATAGGGAGCGTCCATTGTACGTTGCCAAGGTCAGCATCAGATGGCAGCCTAGTCCGGTCCTCCGGGGATTCTTAGCACCCTCTGCCTTCATGTCGCACTGGCCGCTGCCTTGGCCAGGTACATTCCAGCTGCCGGAGACTGAGGGCCAAGATTTAAGTTGTGGAGTCATTTTTGGAGGGGTTTGGCCATAACTCACCACGCTGGCCAAGCGGGTTGGTGGGTGTGGAATAGAATTTCCTCTAATCCCGATGGTATAGGTATACCGCTATGGGCGGTCGTCAGAGCCCCTTTAGTGGGAACAGGATGCACCACGAGAAGGCGGGGTTGACATTTGTCAAGGAGAGGCTGTGATGTTACGCATCACCTGACCTTACATCCCACATGTATATAAATATATATAATTCTTCTCTGCAGCCGTTAAGAGTTACTTAATAATTCAATTGGTTTAAATATATGTTCTGCAAAGTTCTCTAAAAACATTCAGCTAAGAACTTAGTTAAGCTACAACAATTAAAAAAATAAACTACAGCAAACAACTAGCTTAAAGCCTACAAAGTAGCAGACTAAATGCTCAGGCATGATATATGACCCATTCCTGCTCAATACGGGCCTTGTGATAAGGGGCGTTGTCTTTCTGAGAGTCCAGTTTCATGCGGATACACTGTTACCAAGTCACACAGCATTTGGTTCGAAACCATGCCTAGGAAAGGCTGTAGCGGCGATCGTGTGTACGACGGAGATGGGAAGACTCAGCGATGTCGTGGCAAAAATTCTCATACCATGACACCGCCGGCAATGAGCGTCTTTTTCTTCCAACTATGAAGTATGGTTGCAGAAGTTGTTTCATGTGGGATAAGATGTAAACCCTTCCATCGGCATATCAGAGGTGGATCCTGGACTCATCTTACCCGACTATTCTTTTTCACTTTTCCCGCGTCCAATCACAATGCTTCCTAGCACCATGGAAGGGCTCGGGAGAATAAAAGCTGTGTATCGATTACAATCAATCAGCATGGGTACATAAACGGGCTGTCGACTCCGTGTCCCCATCCGCCAGAGGGACTACTAGATAGTGTGCTAGGAAGCGTTTCGCTCTAGGCAATGGCTGTAGTCATCCTTGTTGTGGGTTTAACGACCGCCGCGAGCAACTCGATGAGCTATAAGCAGCAGTCCGTCCTTAATTTACGGCCAGGGAACGAAGAGAGCCAGTGCCGTAAGACACACGCGATATCCATGCCTCCAGGGATTTGAATCTGGACCCCACTTATACGAATGTTCAGAAGACAGCGCTCAGACCACTGAGCTACAGGGATTTCAATACATACAGTCTTTTTACTTCAATACCAAAACGTTGGTCGCTCGACTTGAAGATTTTGCGAAATATAAACCAAAACTGACTTTAGCCTAACATTATATTACAATTTTCCACCCAGGAGAAGTGAGAGAGAATCCCTTGACACTTTCAATCCTGGAATTTCTTTCTCATCAAAAGAAATGAACAGAGAAATCCTATTTCGTCAATGGTAAAAATTTGTTTGGTGATGGTACGCCATCGACTCTTAGTTTCAGAAGTTCAGCTGGAATGGTATTACTGCTTTAACATCTGAAACATCTTTCCCATCGATGGCCTACTGTTGGCCTAGTAGTCCTATGTGGCCTAGTGGTCTGAGGCGCTGAGTTCTTGTCAATCGTCCGACATGGGCATAGACGGTGGGTTTGTCTGACCGTGCGGTTAGCTCTTTCCCTTTCCTGGAGCCAGCAACACTAAGTTAGGGAAGTTCGACTGCTTATAGTCCTTATAATGATCATTAAAACACGAAACACAAAAAAGACGAAAAATAAAAAGAATCATTCAGTTTCCTAGAATAATATTAAACTATAGTATTAGCTGCTGGCAGGCCGTATTGCTGTCTTTTCAATCAGGCGCAGTGCTACGGGTGTGCTGCGGTGGGATCCAGCCCACACAGTTTTTATTTGAGCCTCTTTCTTTAGTCCTACCAACAAATATTTAAGCAGTTAGAACATGCGGCTGGTGCAATCATCGAAGATTTTAGGGAACCTGGATAAAGGTACCTGAATTTTTTGAATTCACAGAAATTTTGTTATATAACACGATTTTTTTTTTGTTAAATTTAGTGTTTACTAGCAGGGATACCCGCTATTTCCCGGGTAAATAGTCGTAGAATCACCAAGTTCAGCGGGTGAAATTTTATGAATGAAAAATATATTCCTGTAATTTTCCCGTTAATGCCAAATTTGGTGATTTCTAAATTGAAAACCATAGAACATTTTTCGAAAATTCTGTATGAGGGGGGGGTCCTTGACGCCCCAGCTCCGACCCCTTCCAAAACCTGTCTACGGTTTAAGTCAGAGTATTATGAGATACTATACGAAATTTGGTGGTTGTAAAGTGAAAACTGTAGAACGTTTTACGAAAATTTTGTATGGGCGCCCTTTGACCTCTTCCAAAAACTGTGTACGGTCTAAGTTAGAGCACAATGAGATAAATACCAAATTTGGTTGTTTTAAATTGGAAACTGTAGAACTTTTTACAAAAAATGTTTATGGGGGCCCCTTGATCGCCCCGTTCCGACCCCTTCCAAGAACTGTCTACGGTCTAAATCAGAGTATCATGTGATAATATACCAAATTTGGTGGTTCTAAATTGAAAACTGTAGAACTTTTTATGAAAATTTTGTATGGGGGCTCTTTGACCCCCTGGCATCGACCCCTTCCAAAAACCGTGTACGGTCTAAGTCAGGGTACCATGAGATAGTTTACCAAATTTGGTGGTTCTAAATTGAAAACTGTAGAAATTTTACCTAAAATAAGGACAATTTTGTATAGGGACCCCCTTGACCGGGGGGCTCCGATCCCTTCCAAAATCATTCTACGATCTAAGTTAGAGTACGATGAGATAGTATACCAAATTTGGTGGTTTTAAGTTGAAAACTGTAGATTTGTATAGCGGACAGACAAACATATATATACAAACTTTCACTTTCATATATATAAGTCTTGAAAACTGCTTCCCAGAGCATAGAAAAACACTTTTTATTAAAGAGTTACTAATTGCTCACTAATTAGTGATCTCATTAAATTACCATGTAAAAAATATCCCGGATGAGAAACTATTATATGCTTCGAGAATTTTATATGTTCCTAATGCCTCTAACTGTTGTACGGTAAACGGTAATGGCGCTTCGACCAAAGACAAAGTAATGGAAAATATTTACTATTTGCACTTCTGGAAAACTTTTCGCGTCACCTTCGAAGATTCTTACATTCAGCACATAGGGGTCTTTTCCCTCAATCTCATTCATTTTTTCCAAATACAGCTTTTTGAACACGAAAGTTAAACTTTCAAAGTAAGACACCATCATTTCAACGGGAACTGGTTGTCCTTCATTTACGTTACTAAGGCTCGTTGCCATGATAAAAGTCACGTGTCTGCTACTTCCTCACAGGCAGTGGAAGCCACGAAAGAATGCGAACGGTGGTTTTTTCTTTGACTTGTCACTAAACTCGTTACTGCTCGGCTCCCTTTTGTCATAAATTAATGTTTTATACATCTAAACCTTCCCCGACAAATGCTTTATGGAATGGCGAAAACCGCATCAAAATCCGTCCAGCGAATCACGAGATTAGCCCGAACAAACTGACAGACGCCTACCAGGGACTTTATTTTATACTATGTATAGATATAGACGCCTACCAGGGACTTTATTTTATACTATGTATAGATACTTCTGGGAAACGGAGGAAATCCTCTGAGCGAATTTCTAAGATAGTAGTAGAAACACACCATTTTTATAATGATAGCTTAAAAATTGAGAAAGAGGGAGATTCCTTGTCAGGTTACAAACTAAAATTCATAAATTCTTTATGTCAGCATGAAAAAAAAAAAAGAAAAATGACGTAAGTAAGCTAAAATTGCGAAGAAACAATAGCTTGCCATATAGATGCGTATCCACGGTTTGTGACGTACTACGGAGGTGAAAACATGTGTCATGACTACAAATCTGCAGCGAGATATTCCTGTCCGCGTAGCTCAGTTGGGAGAGGGACTTACTCCGGAGTGAGGGGGACACGGATTCGATGACCGTCGCAGACACACTTGAGTTTTCACGTTGGCGCCCGATTGTGGAAAATGGGTCCACTGGCCGCTGAGTTCTTCGAAAAATGTGTGATGTTTGTTTTACACATTGTTTGGAATAAATAAGAAATTCCTACTTCACTTCAAAAAAAAAAAAAAATTAAGAGGGCGGTAGTGGGAATTACTACAGAGGTGAAAACATTTGCCATGACGACAAATCTGCATCGAGATATTCTGTCCGCGTAGCTCAGTTGGGAGAGCGACTTACTCCGGAGTAAGAGGACACCGACAAACTTGTGTTTTCTTAGGTTCCCCTATAGGAGTCCTTGAATAGATACTACGTACAGTATGCACCTGAAACCTTTTTTTTTTACTATTGATAACGTTATCAGCGTCGGGTATAATCTACATGAAATTTATTTTTTGCCAAACTTTCTGCCTAACACTTCAAAATTTCGGCCCCGACCCCAATTATGCGTAGCCCTCCTGATAGCCCACCCAGTTATGAGTGACTGGCGTAGACACTATTTTCAATGCTTTAAGAACTTCCCCTATTGTTCGAGTATTCTATTTTTACTATGCAAATGAGCATCTCAACACCAGAAATAATTGATTGAATAGTTTCTCCAAGTTTTCCCGTTTCGAGTTTCTTGATCACCGACGAAACGTTCAGAGGCATACAGATAGATATATTTCAACTGCTGGAGTAGATCGCTCTGGGCTATACCATTACCTGCTCTCTGTGTTACATTAAATGGCTTACATTCCTTTTTCACATTAGCGCTAACAACAGAAACATGTTTACGGATCACCATCCAAATCACTCCCCGAGGCAACCATGACAGTATCTGCGGTATAGGCGGCGATTAAAATGCATATATAACTGCATTTAAGATATAATGCTAAACGCTGCGGAATTCCCTTGACTGTAAATTTGTGGAAAACCGATTTCTCAGCCTGTAATGGGTGATTTGATAGCTTCGAAAAGGAAGATTAGCATATTTATAAGGATATTAACGGTGAAGATCAAGGAGGAGTAGCAGACTAAATCGCACCAAGGGGTGGTGGGGGGAGCATTAGTCCCCCATGATTTCCATCATGTCCTCACTCCCACCACAGATAAAAACAATAAAATAGACAAACAGAAATTATCACTCAAAAGAATATGTTTTTAAATTGCTCAGTTGACGGGTACACATCATCTTCTATTGGTATTAAACAATTGACCTACTACATGGCCGATTTACGCGAGCCAAATGGTGCTCAAACTCAGCAGCACTTTAAGGGCTCATTGACTGCACATTTTCTGAACTTAACGAGTCAGAATGATAACATATCGATTGGGTTTGACGGAAGCTCCTGTTTTGGCGGAAGAACAATTTCATTCTTCCTCCCATCTCAGCAGTACCGAACATAAAGCTGTCACCAGTCGTAAACTTTTCCTTCAATCCCTTTATTCTCTGCTCTATGACACATGGCATACGACACTTACTATCTTCTTTCGCTGAAACTAATGGTCCTAAATTAGGGATACTTATGGCCTTCAGAGTTGCTCATTGTAGTGGTTAAACCCCAGTATAATGCGCCTTAACGTCCCCTAGTGTTAAAAAGTACAGTATGAAAAATTGAAGGACATGCACTATGTTGACAAAAGTCACCGGACACCTAGAAAATAAACACAACATAGCATTTATTAACATACATTAATACGGTGTCGGTCCACCTTTGGCCTTAATGCATGCACTGATCCTTCGAGAAATGCTTTCGACAAGGTTTTGGAACAGAGTGATAGGTATGCGCTTCCATTCAGTACATAATGCGCTGCCTCTAACTATTACTTACTAGTAGGTCTTGGTTCCAAACGTCTCATGCTGCGCTCTAATTCATCTCACGGGTGCTTTATGGGATAAAGATCACGGCTCTGTGCTGGCCAGTCCACACACGATACGGAATTATCGTCAAAGCAAGCCGTAATAGTCTTTGCTTTATGGTTCCGTGCATTATCCTGCTGGTACCAACAGGGCTTGGTTCCATAGAATAGTCACAGGGTTGGTAAGGCATAATTGTCCAGAATATCGAGATAGACGTGCTAGTTAACAGGTTTGTCCACGATAACCAATGGGCCGGGACCATACCACGAAAAACACCCACACAGGAGTGCACTGCCACTGCCAGCTCCCAACTTGACCGTAGGAACAGTTCACTGTGGTAAATAGCGTTCCCCTGACTGCCACCATACCCACACACGGGCATCAGACTAATGAATTGTGTGTGTATCTGGATTCATCAGTCCATACGACCAGTTTCCATTGATCTACGGTCCACGATAAATGTTCTTCATACCATGCTAAACGACGAGAAGCATTCAGAGTGGAGATGAAAGGTTTATGAGCAGCCACACGACCACGGTAACCCATGTAATGAAGTCCTCTGCGAATGGTACGTGTACATACCGATGTTCCAGCATTTTTACTTACTTGTACCCCTGAGGTCTTGTGCAGTACTCCGTCGATTAGCTGTAACGACTCTCCAGAAGCTTTGACTTCCTCTATCACTGATTTTCTTTGGTCTGCCGGTATATTTTGCTACTTCAGGCACGCCATGTGTCTTGCACTTAATCAGTACATCCAAAAGAGTTGACTTGGGTATGTTTAAACGCCTGTTGGTTTCTCTTATGGACAACCCACTAATATAACGCCCAACAATCTTTCCTTTCTCAAAGCCAGTTCTCTCCCGCCGCGACATTTTCACTCCACCTCACGGGGCGATATGATCGTGGTCAGATGCAGGCTTGTTTTTATACTGTTTGCAGCTGTACCGAGGACTTTAACAACGCAGCGGATCCGTTCATTTGCTTTTGAAAGGGTGTTCGGTGACTTTTGTCAATATATAGTGCATATCTAAATTGTTCCTTGAGACGGGTAATATTTAAAGAAAAAGAATTTTTGAAATCAGGGATTTAGAAATATGGTTCACGGTGTTTTCATTTGTATATTTAGCGACAACCACGAGCAGCTTTGGGGATTATAGGTCGCCCGCTCCTAATTTGAGGCCACTGATTCCAGGACGGAGTGAGAGGCAAGGGTTCAAAGAAGCCCACTATCCATGACATCTGGGACTTGAACTAGGACCCATCTCGGATGACTACTCAGAAATCTGTGTTCTTGACCTCTCTGCTACCGGGCGGCTATTTTTGCCCTCGGTGTACAGTTCTATACTAGAACATGAGCGATGTTTACTTGACGCCTAACAACCCAGTTCCGGTCTCACGGATTTTAATAAGGTTATTCTTAAATGTATTGACTTATTTTACAAATAAATGATCCCCCAAAACATTAAAAATTATAATGAAATAAAAGGTTAACATGAAGTAAACGATAAAAAAACTGGCGGTCTGAGGGACCTGACGCGGGTTGACACGTGATAAACATAAGACCTGGGCAGTTAATAGTTAGCTGCTTCTTTGAACGAGAATAAGCAGGCATGTATAATCGTTAGTATATGGAAGCTGCTGTTTAGGGGAAAATGTTTACTCTTTCAATTTTGATACATACCATATGACACTGTTATCTACCGGGTGATCCAAAAGTCTTGCAAATTTTGAAAACGTAATATTTCGCGGAGTTTTGAGAGTAGAGCAACGCAATTTGCGTAGAAATGATCAGAATGACATCGGGTTTTTTTATGAAACCACATAAATTTTTACGCATTTTACTTACATTTTTCATCACCAGATGGTGCAGCAACCACAGGTTGGAAGTGTCGAGAAAAATAGACACCTCATGGTACCAGGTGTTCAATGTGATGGCCGTCCTGTTCCAGTACTGCCTGCAGACGAAAGAAAACACCATGGACGGCATTGAAGAGCATGTCTGGTGGCATTGCTGCCACATGGTGTCGAATGGCATCTTTCAGCATGGCCAATGAAGTGAGGCGATATCTGTACACTTCTGATTTTAGGTAACCCCAGAGCCAGAAATTGCAGGGTGTCAGATCTGGTGACAGAGGAGGCCAGGCCTTCGGAAAGTGTCGGCTCAACACACGATTTGCGCCAAACGTCTCTTGCAGCAGTTGCTTAACGGATCGTGCGATGTGAGGTGGTGCTCCATCCTTCATAAATGTGCACAGATTCACTGCATCCCGCTCTTGCAAGCTAGGGATAACGTACGTTCGTAACATGTTTGCATGACGTGCACCTGTCACTGAAACGGTTTTGAAGGAGGTGCCGCGGACCTCTTCAAAAAAGAAAGGACCGATAATGAAGGAAGCCATGAATCCATACCACACTGTCACTTTCGGCTGATGAAGCGGCGCTTCGCCGACTGCTCGGGGTGTTTCGTGGCCCAGATGCGGCAGTTGTGCGTGTTTACCTCTCCGTTTAGGGAAAAGTGAGTGTAATCAGTCCATAAAACGTTCATCAGCCAGTTCTCGTCGACATCCATTTGTCGAAAAATCATGCTGCGAACTCCTGACGCTGCACGTAGCCGCAAGCTTGTAGTTCGTGTTACCGTTGCAGTTTGTAAGGGTATGTGTGCAGAATCTGTCGTAGTGTTCGCCATACAGTCTCGTATGGAATGCCTGTTTGCCGAGAAACATGACGAGCACTGGAGTCGCCATGCGCGGATGGCATTGCAATCACATCCATTTCCTACGTAACCGTCTCTGCTGCAGCAGCACGTGTTCGTGGTCTACCGCTTCGTGGGCGTGCTGCCAAAGATCCCGTGTCCTCGAATTTTTTCACCATTCGCCGCAGCGCAGTACTTTCCATCGGTCCTTTCCCACTGAGATCCCCTTTCAGTGACCGGTAGGCTCTCAGCGCAGCACTCGTATATTCAGCGTTGCAATAGAACAATTTCACCAAGAGCGCTTTGTCCGGTAATGACAGCATACTGACACGGACCGCTGTTAATTGTGGTTGCTTCCCAGCTGCTGCTTTTATACCCACTTTCCCAGACCTGTTCGCCTATGACACCATCTGGCGATGAAAAATGTAAGTAAAATGAGTAAAAAATTATGTGTTTTCATAAAAAACCCGATGTCATTCTGATCATTTCTACGCAAACCGCGTTGTCCTACTCTCAAAAGTCCGCGAGTTATTACCTTTTCAAACTATGCAAGACTTTTGGGTCACCCGGTATGGTAATTTTGAAAGCATCATCCCTTTATTGTGACGCACAACTGAAAACCGAAAGAACATTCAGCAGAAAAGTGGGCAGTAATTCTGATGGACATTACTCTGTGCATCATAATAATATCGACGTTAATTTTATAAACAATGAGCTACCGTAGCGAAAGAAATGTTCTGATTTCATAAACCATTTTCCTAAAATCAATGAATCCGGTTTTTGACTGAAGTTCAATAAATCTGTCGGAAGGTAGGTACTGGCAAACACTGCGGTTTGCAATATCACTTGAAAAACGGAATAATTTCTTTAAATCATACACGCAGACATGCGATGAAAAGGTGAACATCAAAAGGAGAGTTGAAGTAGTTCAGCATGAAGTGCCGCTCTTCCCACAAAGATGGTTTCCCATCGAAATCTTACTCAGTTGATAAGACCGTTCAGAAGTGGTCTGTGTACCTCCCAGAAGCGTTCTATCGAGAAGTGCTCTTTCGCTTCTCCAAATGCGCGTCGATGCTTTTGGTCAGCTTTCAAAAAAAGTTGCCTGAAAGCATTCCAACCATGTCCTAACGGATTAAGGTTAAACCCGACGAAATGTCTTAAGTCTTCTTTGGCAAAGAGCCCCTTCCAGATTCTTGGCTGTAAACACGACCTGCCTTTATTTTGTATCAGTCAAGAATAATCATTTACCATTCTTTTACATTTAGTTCTGTTATGTTCTTCTCCATATGGTCTCTCCATCTTCTTCGAGGCCATTCTCTTGGCCTGACACACGATCGGCTAATTGGGAATACATAAGCAGGCTTTCAATAATCATTTTTTTAATTGGCCAAACCATCTTAATGTTGATACCCTGACTTTATTAACTATTAATGTATTCCAAAAAGTAGTGTATAGTACCAATCTGTGTCTTCTTCATTCTGTTATTATTCTTATTTTTTATTTTCCGACATTTCTTTATAACTCTGTTTTAAAAACACAGAACTAAATTTTCATCTAAGTATGTCAATAGGCCTTCAAATTTCAGCAACAAACTCGTAGAGAAATGATTCCTCAAATATACTGCTGGCCACCCAAAATGCAACACCAAGAAGGAAGCATCCGATTATCCTGAAATTCGCAGAATGCGTCGCCCGCGAGAGGACATGCAAACGATATAGCATTGCAGGGCATATGCAAATCATGTGCGCCCGTCACGCCACCGAGAAGCACTATAACAAGGGTTCACAGAAAGCTGGGTGTAAGTAGTTGAAGTGTGTTGTGCTGCCAGACCTGTGCGTGGGAAGCTTCCTGAAGCCTCGTCGCAGAATACGGCAGTCATTCCAGCACGTTTCAGAGTTCGACAGAGGACGAATAGTGGCTTATCGCGACAGCGGTTTATCGTACGGAGACATCGGCGCCCGTGTGGGACGACATCCAGCCACAGTGAGGCTAGTATGGATTCGGTGGTTGCGGGAGGGACGAACGGACCGACGCGAGCGATTACTGCAGCCGCGGCAAACCACCGAACAAAAGGACAGGCATGTTGTGTAGCAGTCATTGACGGCTCGCACCGTCACATCACGAACGTTAGCGCAGGAATTAGGATACGTTGTGCAACAACTTATGTCAGCACATGCCCTTCAACGTCGTCTGTAGGAGCGGGGACTTGCCGCAAAGCGCCCATTGCTCTGATTACCATTGACGTTACACGACCTGTAAGTGCGGCGGCAGTGGGCCGTTGAACGCCGCACGTGGACTACGGAATCGCACGACATTGTCTTCTCCGACGAATTCCGCTTCTGCCTGCAACACCACGATGGTCCGTTCCGCGTGTGGCGCCACCGCGGTGAGAAACTGAATGACGCCTGCACTATGCATCGCCATATCAGTCCGTCGCTTGGCGTTAAGGTTTGGGGCGCAATTGGATATGACACCCGCACCCCTCTGGTACGCATCGCCGGTACACTCAACAGCCACCGCTACATCTCCGACGTTTTGGAGCCTGCAGTCCTCCCTTACCTGCAGGACCTGCCAGCGACCACGTTTCAACAAGACAGTGCGCGCCCGCACGGGGCACGCATCATGCCCCGTGCCTATTCTCCCGTTATGTCGCCCATCGAACACGTCTGGTCGCTGATCGGCAACCGAGTGGCCCGGCAAGCACCACCCGCGATTACGCCTGTTGAACTGTGGCAACGTGTGGAAGCAGCCTGGACTGAGATACCCCAAGCCCACATCCAAAGACTCTTTCGCTCGATGCCGCTGCGTGTAGCGGCAGTTTTTACCAGCCATGGGATCCACACGAACTATTGATGTCTGCGTGTTCGGCATGTCGCACGGGCCTGTAAGCTCAATCGTTTCATCTGTTGTTATATGTCCAGTAAATCTGGCCTTGCTATCTCGTGTCCTTCTTGGTGTTAAATTTTGGGTGACCAGCAGTGTATCTAACTTGGTTCTGTATGAAAAAGTTTTGGAAAACTGATTGAATTTTGACGAACTGCAATATGTATTATTTCCTTGTTATCTGTATTCCAAGATATCTATTTTGAAACATTTTCAAAATTTTTAATTTTTTGTCGAAAAATGTTCTGTATTATCATCATTAATATTCCGTATAACTTTACATTATTCTGTTTTCCATTTGAATAATACGTTGGCCCAATGTTATAGAATTTTTAGCATTTACGTACGGCTCAATGAATGTCTTTACGTTCTGTACATGAACAGATGCGACATATGTTATATCGCATCTGTTCTTTATTTTATGATAGCCAGTGAATGATTGTCGCATTTTGTGGAAAGGAATGAAACACTTCGCATTAAGAGATTGAGCAAATACGGTTCGATTTTGGAAAGCAGCTGTGAAGGTATAAAATATTTACCGCTATTTTAATGCCGTTTCTATTTCGCAGTTACCACATAACGTTTCAGGCCATCACTGAAAGACGAACAATCGGATTACCAATTGAAATCTCTTCAAATTACTGTATTGTAAATGCTGATTACTCTTAATCTGAGTGCCCATGTTATAAACATACATTACATGCATTTACTAAATGCAAAACTAGTTCCGTGTATTGCTAATCCAGCTTAAGAACCATAGCTCCTGATTTCTATCAGAACCATAGCTCCTGATTTCTATTCAGAACCATAGCTCCTGATTTCTATCCAGGAATTCATAAAGGAGTTTAAAATTCTACCTATATTTAAGACCTCAAACAAAATCATTGCGTCAGACATGAATTACGGTTCCCATTTTGTGGAACCGACATTAACTAACATTTTAGATGAAATTTGCAAGATTAAATTAAAAACGATTTTTTTTATTTTGCTCCCCATATTGTATTATTGGAAGAGACTTTATTTTTAAACATTTTCACAGTATTCTAGCACACATCAAGTTCAGTAGGAACAGAATTACCGTCAGAATAAAATATTTTCTGCTTCCCACGAAGGCACTCATGCAATGTTCTTTATTGATGACTTTTAATGATATCAATTACCAGCTACTTCGCTTTCCGCAGTAAGTATCTCACAACTCAGTACTATGTCAAGATGTTAACAGTGATTGGAAATCGTCGAACTTCCTGCTTTATTGGCAGTCAGCACGTTTGGTTTTATTTCGCATGTGAGAAACGATTATTGCAATATAAATAACGAATCTTATTCCGTGAAATGTGAAAAACCACGATTCTCAATACCAGTAGAGCACAACCCTTTCTCTCGTCAACTTGATGGATTTTTTTTGATAATGGGCTTGGTATTTGAATGCCGGTAATGCTGACATCCACTTTGACTGGCCTTTTCTCATTTTATCATAATTCTTAAACTGGAGATTTAATATCTTATGCCCTTACTTTTCGGCAACACCTAATGTTTCCTCTATTAACATTTGTTATTTTTACTGAGTGATAAAAAAATTAGTCTGATGGAAAAAGGATTTTTTTCATTTAGAATAATTTCCGTTTTTACAAAAGTATAACTGGTATGCCTTTTTTGAAAAAGATGTGTTAGAGCTTAAAAGAGCTGTCGCTTCCCCCCTCCCCCCGGCAATTTATTTACTTCTTAGCTGTTTCTCACCTGCTGCTTAGGTGTTTCTGCTTTCTTGTGATTTTTTGGCTTGGTGGCTTTCAGTGCTTTCTTAGGGGTCTTAACTTTTGCGATGGCGTGGAATTCTTAGTCTTCTATCCACTCAACTTAAATGACAGTTGCACTTATTTAAGTCAGTACACCTTTTCCAGTTAGTACACCTTTTTCATGACAGTTGTACCTTTTTCTCCAGTTCCAACTTTTTCTTTAGTTTGCAGAAGGACATCACTAGTAATCGTTGACTTGAGCTACTTCTTAATGAAAGGTGAGAGCCGTTCGATATTCACTTTATGATTAGCGGCAGTGTGCTTCTTGATAGCCACCAATGGCCCTAAATTAAGGACTGGCGTATAATTATATTTCTTAGAGTTGGTGCACTTTGATTTCTAATATTCAAAGCCGTCTGCGTCGTAGAAATTGATTCATAGAACGCAAGAAACGGTAGACAGTAGAAGCTCCATCGGGATTGTATTGGGCGTGTGGAATCTTTTGAAATCCCTATTCTGCAGTCTTTCTCTGATTTGAGTTAATGGTGTACAGTTTGGCGTTGTTTCGATAGAGGAGTACCTTGATAGCTAGATTTGAAGCATCAGAGAGCGCTCTCCCTCGAGCTGTGTTTCTTTGTAAGACCGTTTGTGACGTATACTCTAATTTAATCTTTCTTTTTAGTTTATCTCTTCTTATGTAGACTTGGGTTTATTCTCGTTAAAGGTTTTCAATCTGAACACCACAAAGTTTTCTCCCGGAGAATTGAGTTTTGGCAATCCTAACAGCTGGTCAAAATGTAATAACGTCAGCTAAACTGATAAGATTTGTTGTTTTTGAAATGTATCGGGGCAGACTGACGACTTGATTCATAGCAGAAGAACTGTGAACACCCAAAATTTAAACCCACACCCGTCTGCCCCGGAGCCGAATTCTTACCTAGTCAAACTACGCCGGCAATGGCTTTTCACTGATACTTGTCCTGTGCGTTACCTCTGTAATACGTCACATGTATCCCCTCGTCCTTGAGAAAAGGCTTGAACGAGGTCATAGGGATTCGGATCAATCGGTAAAAAATGCTTTAAGGAGCTCATTTTAGAAGAAGGAATTCTAATTAATTCCAGACGCTATGTGGAAGAAATATCGCACATTTTTCGAAGAACCTAAAGGCCAGTAGATCCATTTTTGCGTTCGTGTGCCAATGAGAAAACCTAAATCCGTACCTCCTCACCTCGCAACAGCCAGCTGCTGTTTAAACTTAACTACGCCGACGAAGCTTATCGATGCAACTTTGTTGTCTTGTCCTGTGCGCCACCTCTGCAGTAAATCGCAGAAAGGTTTGCTTTGTAGCAGAAAGACGACTTGATTTGCAGCAGAAAGTTGTATTGATTTGTTTGAGAGCTTTCATTTGGAGGTATTCACGAATGCATCTGACTTGTGTAGTCGCTCACTTGTTTTTCGAACTTTGACTATATCTAACGTTTATACTATTTTGGAGCAAAGTATTGTAAGTTGTTGTGAACAGCTCTTCTAAAAGCGTTAAGCTTACTAAATATTTTGTATTGTTGACAGAGAGAGAGAGAGAGGTTTGTCTCTTGTTGCATATGTTTTGCGACCAAACTACGAATAAGAAAATATTAGAGGTAGCACAGTGTGTGTGTGTGGGGGGGGGGGGTGTCTCTTCGTCTTATAAAACTGCGTACAACTTTAATTTTTCGTCTCGGAAAAGTAGATAGGGACTTTTGATAAAACCTATATAATAGACTAGGTCTGTCCCTAACGTTCTGATGTCAACGCTCGGACGTCATTTAATACTTGCAGCGCCATCTGTTTTCATTAGGTGGCAGAAATCTAAACTGAGCTCACCGCTATCGCACGGTACGTAAAATCAAGGATAAATACCGGAAAAGAAAAGAAAGTTAGCATAACAAACGACATCAAACGACTTCATCTGGGGCTACACACGCGTGCTCGAACAACTGTCTGTGAATGCTTGTTCTGTTACGTAGGTGTTATGTCGTGTTTTATTTCATTTTCTTCGCATTGAAAAGAAATTTCATAAAAAGGAATAAAATTGCAGAATAATTTCATAAAAAGGAATAAAATTGCAGAATAATTTCATAAAAAGGAATCACTGTTATTTTATCTCATAAAAAGGAATTCAGAGAAAGGCAATCAGCGTTATTTTATTTCATAAAAAAAGGAGCTAGTAAAATTGTAGGAATGCATCTGCAGGCGTAGTTTTGATTCACTGTGATGGAAATTAAAAAAATTATTGGTTCCGTGGAATTCTTTCTTTGTAGTACAAGATGGAAGAAGATAAAGCTGAAAATAAACGTCGCTTAAATACAGAACGACAACGGCGATGGCTTGAAAACTAATCTTCTAATACTTTGCATAACTTGACCGAAGGTAGAGCTAATAGATCTTATAGACTACCAATTAATAATTCAACCGTTTGTTATGGTCGTGTATATATGTATTTTACGATTCGTGTAATAAAAATTTCAGTCACAGCTTTTTCACCCGTGCAAGGTACGGGCTATGAGCTAGTTGCTTAATATTGCAACGATTGTGCGTGACAAGAGCTAATGAAGTTTGCCAACCACTATTTTAAACGAAATGGTGGATGAAGAGAACTCCAAAAGGAGAAAACCTTCTGCGTGTCTACAGTATGTGTGTGTGTGTGAGAGAGAGAACGCTTAATGGCAGATGGACTAATGCATTGCTTTTAAAAATGAAACAGTATTCCCTTTACAGTGTTTGTATAGTACTAATGCACAAATATGCCTATACATTGCCTTTACAAGAACTGACGATTTAACCCTTTAACGACCATGACCCCAAAATCTCGTATCACTCTAAATACCATAATGTCCGAAACTGTCTTTTGTTTCACTTATTTGTTTAATAAAACAATAGTGATTGACGGTTACTCCTGCTGATCCCTTATAAATCGAGGAAATTTGAAGACACTCATTTTAGACAGGCGTTTTGGGCGGCTATGGCCATTTGTAGCTACGGGCGTCTTGGGCGCTATGGTCGTTAAAGGGTTAACGCTTTAACGACCATAGCGAAAATTTAGAAGTAACTGATGTCTACATTTTTAAAGTAACTGATGCCTCCACAGTAGTTATCAAGCAAGAACCATATTGAAGAATACATTGTCATAATTTTCAGGCCAAGAGCCACACCTGACAAACATCGCTAATTAGAAAACAATTTTGTTGTAAGAGTAGCACCTGAATAAGCGCCGCACTCCTAAATTTTTTGATCTCTTAATTATCAATGTTAAAGCCTACACAAAATAACATCGTAATACGTTTGTAAACTACCTGGATATTTTTTATGTCATTTTCCCATAATTTCGTGATCTATTATACAATACATATGTAGATATTCATTCGTCTAGGGGAATTAAATAAATGCTGTGCTACTGATTCAGTCAGCCATCATGTTCGTAACATCTTTAATTTAAAAACATATAACACAAATTAAATAAAACGATAACTAACAACTTAAAAAATGTAAAGATTCTATACCGGACAACTGTCATCAACGAACTTCTGCTCTGTACTACACGCACGCTCGTTAGACAGTGCTCTGCACGTGCGTTATCTCATTTGTGCAGCGCTGGCTAGACGGTGCTCTGCACGTGCGTCGTCTCATCTATGACGTAGAATTGTTGTTACATGTAGTCGGTTCGTTTGAACAGCACATCTACCAAGGAGGTTAGAAGAATAGGAGGTTAAGGGACCCGTTTTGAGTGAAGCCAAGACAGATCAGTTGTTTCTGTCCTTTCTCTGAGGTGGTGGGAGTCTGCGCTGCGAGAGTTCGGGAACGTGACGTCACTTCCTGTGGCTTAAGCAGCTTTGCTTAGCGCATGCAAACCAAGGATGGAAAGAAGGAATATTTCGGACTTCTTATTTCTTAACATTAGGCTTTTGGTTATATTTTAAATATGGGCAGTATGCATGGTTACTTGCACATGGACAGTAAGTAGCCATGCGCACTATGCACTTCCGCTCAAAAAGTCATTATTTTGTTCAATTTTTTAAAGAAATACCAACACATATTTTCCCGTTTTTTCTGGAATATTTTTATTATGGGAATGAATATTTCAGCCTCAATTTTTTTCATGCCTGTATGGGTAGAGTAAGGGTCTGAAAAACCCGCTCAAAATCACGATTTCCCCATAGAGATATACAGGAGATTCTCAGGTTGGGCGCATTGGCGTAGTCAGCTGATAAAAAGTGGCGTCACGCCAGAAGCATGGGGAGAGGGGCTGTTGCCAGCTCCTCCTACTTCTAACCTCCTTGACATCTACTGCCTCATTTTTGGTTCTCAGACTTTTACTCACTGACTGTGGCAGGGTGTTTTCCTGAGGTTCACAAGCTACAGAGGCTAAAGCCTTATTTTGGTCATTAACAGTAACAATAATTATTTTTTCGGATATGTTTGAAACATGTTCTTCATTTATGACTTCACTAACTGAAGACTGTTGATTCCACAATTAAGTTACTTACACCATGATTGCTTTTATTTAGGGAATCTAAATCACCTACTTCTATATTAAAATTACCTGATGCTGTATGGGGTGTCGTACGAATATTGAGATGCATGTTTCTCCACCACTGACATAATTATTTTGAATTTCACATGATGTCTTTCCTAAACGCAAAAGTGAACGATCTTTCCCCACAATTTTCTTGAATACAGAAAACTCCCTTGAACAATCCTTTGACACATTTTCAAGATTTGCTCTGTGAATGACTTCCAAAGAAACATCACGTTGTCCCCTATCTTTAACTTCCAATGCCCGTTTATTCAACTTTCTCACATTCTGTCTTCCCGGAGATATGTTTGTTTACACATTGAGTTTCAGATGTCTCCTGTTGTAGCTTTCTAGCTCGAGAGACATAAAATGGCATATCTGGTCTTTTCTGCTTCACCTTTGTGTCATGATTGTGACTCGGTTCGATTTCATTCTCTTGGGCCAATTCGGATATCTGTATGAGACAAGTCTTCGTCTCGTACTTACAAAATTCAGTGTCACTCTTGCTGAAACTCATCGAAGCTTGGTCCAAAATCTCGGCACCAATTACCTCCTGAAAACTTAGCTGCGGAGTGGGCACAACATACCACGTAATTGAAAAATTATGCCCATCTATGGCAATCTCCCACTCAAAAGATCCCTTAGTCCGAACCTACGATGTTCGAATTCCGTATAAAAACAAGTAATTATTCGCCAGGTTCGGAAGACCAGCAACTTACCTATACATATCTTCACATAGAAGGGATATTGAACTACCTGTGTCGATAACTGCAACAACAGTCACATTATTCAATGTCATCTCTTTGGTTCGAACCTTCTCATTCACACTCTCGTTACGGGGTCATGTGATGTAGGCGTCCAATGACTTCTCCTTCTCACTGTCTCGTTTTGCTGACGGATCACGGTCGTTTCTGGTGAGTTCAGGGCATTGAGACTTCAAATGCTTGCTGCTCCTGCACTCAAAGCATCTTTTTGGACCTCGTCTCTGGAACGTTTCAGCCTGTCTGCCTCTAGACATCTCTCTTCCAACAATTTTGTTTCTGTTGAACATCGTTGGAAAACCATGAAAAGGCGGCCTTGGGAAATTTGTTTGTTCATGCTCGACAACTAATACTGTTTCCGCGGGCGTTCTGACACTTTAATAATCATCGAGCTTATCGGATATTTCTACGGGAGAAGAAATGCTGCTCCATTCATCCAAATAATATTCTCTAAAATCCGTTGGAGTTCGTTTTTTAATTTGATCAGTAATGATTAAATAACTCAAGTGTTCGAAAGTTTTAGGACCGAAATCCAACCATAAAAATACGTAAACAATTCATGATACAAAACCCGCCAAGTACAGGTCTGTTTCTTTTAATGCGAAGCAAATAACTAACGAAACCTTTCAGGGGTTCATTTGAACCTCTTTAGCAACAATTCCGTCGCATGGTCATAACTTTAGACTTTCTCCTTTGGCTCACGAGCAGTCAGCTGATTTACACTGCTGGCCACCCAAAATGCAACACCTAGAAGAAAGCATCCGATTGGCCTGAAATTTCCAGCATTCGTCGCCCGCGAGTGGACATGCAAACGATTAGCATTGCAGGGCATATGCAAATCATGTGTGCCTGGCACGCCACCGAGAAGCATTATAAGAAGTGTGCCCAGAAGGCCGGGTGTAAGTAGTGGAAGTGTGTTGTGCTGCCGGACCTGTGCGTGGAAAGCTTCCTGATGCTTCGTCGCAGAATACGACAGTCATTCCAGCACGTTTCGGAGTTCGACAGGGGACGAATAGTGGCTTATCGCGACAGCGGTTTATCGTACCGAAACATCGGCGCCAGTGTGGGACGACATCCAGCCACAGTGAGGAGAGTATGGATTCATTAGGTGCAGGAGGGACGGAAGGACCGACGTGAGCGATTGCCGCAGCCGCGGCACTCCACCGAACAAGAGGACCGGCATGTTGTGCGGCGGGCATTGACGGTTCGCACCGCCACATCACGAACGTTAGCGCAGGAATTAGGGTGTGTTGCGCAACAACCTGTGTGAGAACGAGCCGCTCGACGTCGACTGCAGGAGCGGGGACTTGTCGCACGGCGCCCATTGCTCCGATTACCATTGACGTTACACTACCGGCGAGTGCGGCGACAGTGGACTATGGAATCACACGACATTGTCTTCTCCGACGAATCCCGCTTCTTCCTGCAACACCACGATGGTCGGATTCGCGTGTGGCGGCACCGCGGCGAGAGACTGTATGACGCCTGCATTACGCATCGCCATACCGGTCCGTCGCCTGTCGTTATGGTTTGGGGCGCAATTGGATATCACACCCGCACCACTCTGGTACGCATCGCTGGTACACTCAACAGCCACCGCTACATTTCCTACGTTTTGGAGCCTGGAGTCCTCCCTTACTTGCAGGACCTGCCAGCGGCTACGTTTCAACAGGACAATGCGCGCCCGCACGTGGCACGTATCGTGCAACAATTCTTCACGGCCCACCAGGTGTATCTGTTGCCGTGGCCCGCCTATTCTCCCGATATGTTGCCCATCGAACACGTCTGGTAGCTGATCGGCAACCGAGTGGCCCGGCAAGCACCACCCGCGGCCACGCCTGATGAACTGTGGTAACGTGTAGAAGCAGCCGGGACCGACATATCCCAAGCGCACATCCAAAGCCTCTTTCGCTCGATGCCGCGGCGTGTAGCGGCCGTTATTGCCAGCCATGGGGGCCACACGAACTATTGATGTCTGCCTGTTCCGCTAGTCGCACGAGCCTGCAAGCCCAATCGTTTCATCTTTGTATCTGTTGTCATGTGTCCAGTAAATCTGGCTTGGCTACCTCGTGTCATTCTTGGTGTTGCATTTTGGGTGGCCAGCAGTGTATTTCGTAGGGGAGGAGTCCCAAAAGATGAGTGACCCATTCCTCCTGCGGTAACGGCACAAGACGGTCTTGACGCTGAAAAAGCATTAGGTACAGGCTTATATCGTCTTCCATATTAAATTTCTGAAAGAATTTTTTAAACTCTTTTCTTGGAGTTCTGGTATTTTCCATCTGAACCCTATCATCGTGTTTAGATTCAGCCTCGACTCTTATTTTCGCCATTTCAAGTTCCAATTTGTCTCTCCTTCGGTTTTTTTTCCAATGGCGTCTTTCCTTGCGTTTATGAACGTGCTCAACATTTATCTACAAAACTCGTTATAATTTTCACTTTCAGGAATGACTCTCTTAAGATCTATAATTCTGCAATCTGCTGCCCTTTCTAACCCCATTTCATAAGTCAATATTTTTAAGTCTTATTTACGCCCTTTTACTAAATACGCCATTCTCAGTTATGTAGTAAGTTTACAAATCACCGGAGGTCTTGAACGCAGATCGAAACTATCCACGCACAACACTAATGTTCCGGGTGGCTTTGCCCCGCTAAATAGCACTCGAGAAGAACGCTTGTTATAACCGTCGAGCCTAGGTTGTTCTTTGGAATACGGAGACGAATTCACCTTGGCCAGAATTACACTCTATAACACTGTCGAATTTATACGTGCCGGGGCGACACAGAATATCACTTCGAATCAAGATGACTCTTCATAAAAACAAATTCCTAAGCACCAAGACTGCGCAAAACAACATGGCTGCTTAAGAGAACTCGATACGTGTCTGAGCGACACAAAACAACATTTCGAATCAGATGGCTCTTTATAAGAATAAATCCTTACGCAGCAGGATGGCGCAAAACAGCATGGCTGCTTAAGAGAACTCGATACGTGTCAGAGCGACACAAAACAACATTTCGAATCAGATGGCTCTTTATAAGAACAAATACGTACGCAGCAGGATGGCGCAAAACAACATGGCTTCTTAAGAGAACTCGATACGTGTCAGAGCGACACAAAACAACATTTCCAATCAGATGGCTCTTTCTAAGAACAAATATTTATGCAGCAGGATGGCGCCAAACAACATGGCTGCTTAAGATAACTCGATACGTGTCAGAGCGACACAAAACAACATTTCGAATAAGATGGCTCTTTATAAGAACAAATCCTTACGCAGCAGGATGGCGCCAAACAACATGGCTGCTTAAGATAACTCGATACGTGTCAGAGCGACACAAAACAACATTTCGAATAAGATGGCTCTTTATAAGAACAAATCCTTACGCAGCAGGATGGCGCAAAACAACATGGCTGCTTAAGAGAACTCGATACGTGTCAGAGCGACACAAAACAGCATTTCGAATCAGATGACTCTTTATAAGAACAAATCCTTACGTAGCAGGATGGCGCAAAACAGCATGGCTGCTTAAGAGAACTCGATACGTGTCACAGCGCACACAAAACAACATTTCGAATCAGATGGCTCTTTATAAGAACAAATCCTTACGCAGCAGGATGGCGCAAAACAACATGGCTGCTTAAGAGAACTCGATACGTGTCAGAGCGACACAAAACAACATTTCGAATCAGATGGCTCTTTATAAGAACAAATACGTACGCAGTAGGATGGCGCAAAACAACATGGCTTCTTAAGAGAACTCGATACGTGTCAGAGCGACACAAAACAACATTTCCAATCAGATGGCTCTTTCTAAGAACAAATATTTATGCAGCAGGATGGCGCCAAACAACATGGCTGCTTAAGATAACTCGATACGTGTCAGAGCGACACAAAACAACATTTCGAATAAGATGGCTCTTTATAAGAACAAATCCTTACGCAGCAGGATGGCGCCAAACAACATGGCTGCTTAAGATAACTCGATACGTGTCAGAGCGACACAAAACAACATTTCGAATAAGATGGCTCTTTATAAGAACAAATCCTTACGCAGCAGGATGGCGCAAAACAACATGGCTGCTTAAGAGAACTCGATACGTGTCAGAGCGACACAAAACAGCATTTCGAATCAGATGACTCTTTATAAGAACAAATCCTTACGTAGCAGGATGGCGCAAAACAGCATGGCTGCTTAAGAGAACTCGATACGTGTCACAGCGACACAAAACAACATTTCGAATAAGATGGCTCTTTATAAGAACAAATCCTTACGCAGCAGGATGGCGCAAAACAACATGGCTGCTTAAGAGAACTGGATACGTGTCAGAGCGACACAAAACAACATTTCGAATCAGATGGCTCTTTATAAGAACAAATCCTTACGCAGCAGGATGGCGCAAAACAACATGCCTGCTTAAGAGAACTCGATACGTGTCAGAGCGACACGAAAAAACATTTCGAATCATATGGCTCATTATAAGAACAAATCCGTACGCAGCAGGATGGCGCAAAACAATGTGGCTGTTTAGAAGAATTTGATACGTGTCAGGGCGACACCGAACTTCTCACTCCTCCTTCGGATAGAATACGTATAGAACATAGCCGACTCAAAATTTTTCATTCCTCTTTGGATTCAAATCCCGGACGAGCCCCCATTCTTTTGTGAGGACTCATTCGTCTAGGGGAATTAAATAAATGCTGTGCAACTGATTCAGCCACCATCATGTTCGTAACATCTTTTTTTAGAGAACACATAACACAAATAAAATAAAACGATAATTAACAACTTCAAAAATGCAAACATTCCATAACGGACGACTGCCATCAACCACCGTCTACGTTCTGCTCCCAACAAACTTCTGCTCTGTACTACACGCACGCTCGTTAGACAGTGCTCTGCACGTTCGTTATCTCATCTGTGAAGCGCTCGCTAGACGGTGCTCTGCAAGTGCGTCGTCTCATCTATGACGTAGAACTGTTGTTACATGTAGTCAGTTCGTTTTAACAAGCAAACATCCTACATATATATTTTCAGTAATTTAATAAGATAATATAAAACATCAAATGGATATCGAAAATCTCATGAAAGAATTACGGGATTACGCCATATAATACAAATTTTGAAGATGACAATCCGATTTTTGGCGTAAATGTGACAAATATGGTAAGTCAGATAGGACCCGTTTCCATGATGCCGGTTGCTTCAACTAGCGAATCCCGTGATGGTTAAATTCAAATTGATCGGAAACTTGAAACTTGGTCGTTTGGGGTGGTGTAGTGGTTAGCATAACCCGGGCGTTTTCTGGGAGACGCGGGTTCGAGTCCCGCTCCAGGACGATGAAAATTTTCAAGTTTTCGGATATTATCTGACTTACCATCCTTGTCACATTTACGTCAAAAATCTCAATTGTTTTCCTTTATTATCATTCTTATAGAAGGATGTTCTTGACAAAATTAGATAAACGGATGAATGAAGGAAACACGTGCTGGCAGGATGAAGTTGAAATAAATTATGTTTTTAATTTCAAGTACACATGCTGGCAGGATGAAGATGAAATAAATTCTGTTTTTAATTTCAAGTACACGTGCTGGCTACTTGTGTGAAAATTGCGAATGATAATTTTGATAACATTTTTTTCGAAAATAACTTTGACCAGTTTATCTATGAATAATGTGCAACTTCCAAAAAAATTCAAATTTTGTCCAGATTATTCTGATACAGAGTTAGTGACATCGGCCCGATTTATTAAATATCATGTTTAGGCATTGATGCCTTTCACGAAATGCACTTAAAATGCAAAATAAGCTATCTGCTGTATGGATCATGTACACAATATTGACAAAAGTCCCCGGGCACCACTTCAAAAGCAAATCAACGGATTCACTGCGTTGTTAATATGCAAGGTACAGGTGCAAACGGTATAACAACAAACCTGCAGCAACCGCGATAATATCGCACTGTAAGGTTGAGTGAAAATGTCGCGGCGGGAGAGAACTGACTTCGAGAAAGGAAAGATTGTTCGGTGTTATATTAGTGAGTTGTCCATAAGAGAAACCGGAAGGCGTTTAAATATACCCAAGTCAACTGTTTTGGTTGTACCTAATATGTGTAAGACACATGGCGTGCCTGAAGCACTAAAACGTACCGGCAGACCAAAGAAAATCAGTGATAGAGGACGTCGAAGCCTCAGGAGAGTCGTTACAGCTAATCGACGAAGAACTGCACAAAACCTCAGTGTACAGGTGAGTAAAAATGCTGAAACCTCGGTATGTATACGTACCATTCGTAGAGAACTTCATTCCATGAGTTACCGTGGTCGTGCGACTGCTCATAAGCCTTTCATCTCTACTTGGAATGCTCCTCGTCGTTTAGCATGATGTAAACAACATTTATCGTGAACGGTAGATTAATGGAAACGGGTCCTATGGACTGATGAATCCGGATACACAATCCATCAGTCTAATGGCCGTGTGTGGGCATGGCGGCATCCAGGGGAGCACTATTTACCACAGTGTACTGTTCCCACGGTCACATTTTTAGCCGACAGTGCATTGGTGTGGGGGTGTTTTTGTGGTATGGTCCCGGCCCATTGGTTATCGTGGACAAACCTGTTAACCAGCACGTCTACCTCGATATTCTGGACAATTATGCACTACCAACTCTGATGCAATACTATGGAACCGAGCCTTGTTGGTACCAACAGGATAATGCACCGAGCCATAAAGCAAGGACTGTTATACTGTGAGGTTTGATGATCATTCCGTATCGTGTGTGGACTGGCCAGCACAGAGCCCTGTTCTTAATCCCATAGAGCACCTGTAGAATGAATTAGAGCGCCACATAAGAAGTTTGGAACCAAGGCCTATTAATAAGTAATAGTTAGTGGCAGCATTATATGCGAATGGAAGCGCATACGTATAGCTGTGTTCCAAAACCTTGTCGAAAGCATGTCTCGAAGGGTCAGTTTTCACACAGTATTTATTAGAAGAAAGATACAGGAGATGTGCTTGAATAAATCATCTCAAATGATGTATGACAAAAAAATATTTACAGATGCGTGTAGCTTACGCTACTGCGTATTTACACGGTTCTGTACATTGATGATATTAAAAAACAGTTAGTTACACTACAGTGTCTGGTGTAGCAACAAAAGTCTCTGACAAAGCAGAGAATAGGAACAATTCAGCTTGAAGAGCGTTATACAATATTAATTTTGCACAGTATTAATGCAAGGAATAATACGGAATTTGAGCTGGCAGACATAGATTCAAAAGACAGGTGATGAGAAATTAACAGATGTATGCAGCTTGCGCTACGTAAATTACAGGATTCTGTGCAACGTTGACAAGGCAATAGTTAAGTGCAGTAGAAATCTGGCGAGGCAATATGAATCTCTGGTAATACAGAGAGTAGAATCAGTCCAGAATGATGAGCACTATGGAGTATAAATTTTACATAATATTGATGAAAAAAGTTCTGACCGAAAGGTGATACGTTGTGGGTGACCTGGAAAACCAGGAGGTTGCAGATGATCAAGGAGACAAACATGAAATCAAAAGTTCGAAAGACAGATGATGAAAAATTTACAGATGAATGTGGCTCGCGGTACTACATGTTACATACAACGGTGATATCAAAAGTAGTTATATACAATAATTTTCCTGAGAATACAAAATAAAAAAGTAATCTCTGAAAATACAGAGCGAAGACACAACTCATCACAGTGAGTATTGGAGAACACAAATTTACACAGTTGATTAGTAAAATTACACAGTTGAATCAGGAATTGAAGATAAGAATATGCTGTAAAAACGACAAAGAAGAGAAACTTTACAGATGTCTGATGTCTGTGGTTCGTGATACGACCTATTTACATGATTCTGTACAATGAGAAGTTACAATTTATATATATTGGTTTGTCAGAGGTGGTAAAAAAATAGTCTCTGACATCGCAGAGAGAATACACAATTCAGCAAGATGAGCAATGAAAAACAAAAAAATTACACATGAGTTATACACGAAAAAAGAAAAAACATGTGAAGAGGATGAGAATTGAGTCTTAAAAAAGCGTGAATAGAAATTGACAATTATAATTAGCTCATGCTTCGAACAATTCATAGGATTCTATACAATAATTGATCTACTAAAAGGGATGTACAATAGTGAGACAAACAAAAAGAATCTGATAAAATAGAGAGTACAAATAATATAGTACAGTGAATGTTGAGGAACAAGATTACACTCAGTTGCGAAGCAAGAAAAAACAGGAAATGTGTATAGGAAAATCGTCTCAAAATGACATATGAAAAGAAGATTTACATGTGCTTGTAGCTGACGCAACGACCTATTTACAAAGCTCAATACAGGGATGAGAGAATACAATTTATGTATGATAATTTGTCGGGAAAGACAAAAAATAGTCTCTGGTGAAGCAGAGATTGAAAACAAAACAGCATGGCAAAAATTGTATCAATCAGGAGGTAGGCGACACAAAAGATCCGACTGTAAGGTGAAGCGTTGTAGGCGACCCTGCAAACCTAGAGGTTGCTGGTGACCAAGTTGATAGGAACTGTGGTTCACTGCAGCGTGCAACTGCAGTGGTAAGTTCTAGTCGAAGACGGGAGAGCAGGCGATTACGAAAATGACAAAGTAACGCAGTACTGACTTTATTTATGTCAGTAGAAGCTTCGGGGGACGCTGAAGATGATACACGTGGATTATATGTTTTACAAGCACGAAGATGTAGGAGCAGACTGTCGGAAGGTGAATAGGGCGAGAAGTAGTGTTCGGTAGGCGCTGAAGGTGAGGACGGTCTCACAGGATCGTTGCGCTAGCGTGAAAGCGAGATGGAGTATTGGTAATAATACTGTGCAATACATGTAGACACGCTGTACGTCAGCCTCCTCGCCACAATACGGACAGGAGGTTGAAGATAAAATGGTCATGCGATGTAAAATCGACGGCACAGGGAGGCGGTTGTGTAAGAAAAGCCAATGTGAATTGACTTCAAGGGGTGCTGAAAGTGGGGAAAGAGCAGCGGACCACACTGCGGAGGTAGAAGAAAGTGGAATGCCAGAAATGGGAAGAGGTGCGGAAGAGCGAGAGAGAAAACGGTAGAGATCAGCTGTTGAGAAAGAGACAAGAGGAAGAGGTGGACCATTGGACGACAGAAAAAATGGGAGAGGGAGAGAGGCAGAGTGGACAGAAATGAGACCTAAGGGAGTAGCAAGCTCAGGGAACAGGGAGATTATAGTAGAAATAAGAGAGTTGTGAACAAAGTGAGTGTTGGCATTGAAACGGAGAGCAGAGGGTAGAGAAGAGAAGGGGAGCCAGGAAAGATCGGTGTTAACAAGATCGCTGACTGTAACGACTCCAGCTCGGAGCCATGAAAGAAAAGCAAAACATGGGAGATGGGGAGGGTGTAGCAGAGAAGAAAAAAAAAGAGGTTCGGAAAGTAGGTCATTTGTGGAGGTAGGGAGACAGCGAGAAAGAAGGAGGGAACGAAGAAAGGAGATAGCCTCTTTGTAGACAGGAGGGAAAAGTGTGAAAAGGGGACAGTGGTCCATGAGTAAGAACGAAAGGAGAGTAAAGCGAGGGTTATGCGGAGAGACTATGACATCACGAGCAGCAACTGCAGAGGAAGCAGGTGCCGCAAGTGATCGTAAAAACGTAGACACACGATAAGTCTTGTAATAGGATCTGACGTCGGGTAGACTAATGCCTCCGTTGGAAGGAGACAGGCTGAGTTGAGGTGCTCCGACCCAGTGATGGCCGGGCCAGATAACCTGAGTTTGACAGCGGGTGAGTTCAAGAAGACGTAGTGCTGGTTGCTTCGAAGCCAATCAAGAATACGTGCACATTGAAAGCAGGTAAGTGTGCGTTAGACGTGCTCTTTGAAAGACGGAGGTGCAGAATTGTGCGCGCCGCCAGATTGCGACCGAGCGATGTAGGCGTGGTCGGAGAGTCGTCCAGGTGATGAGTTAAGCAGTTGCTGGTTTTCCAAGGTGGACTCCTAGGAATCGTTGAGAGATGTTGGACCACTCTGCTCCCCAAGGAGAGTCAGTGCGGTTAGACCACGAACCGGTCCATAAGCCTGTGCTTTTCGTTGTGTTTAGCGCTGCTCCGGAACATGAGGCGTAGGTATTGTAGAGATTGTGGAGATCGTGAAATTGTGAGTCTTGCCGAATGCAGAATGTAACATCGTCGGCGTAGGCAACATAGGTAGCAACATGATGACGTGTGCTGGCTACCACAGGTGGTAGTGAAGCAAAGAAGGATCGATGGACTGCGCGTAAAAAGGTTCTATTGCGAGGGCGAAGAGCTGCCCGGATAAGGGGCAACCCTGACGTACGCCGCGACGAAAGGGTATAAGAGCTGTGAGAAGGTTGAGCAGCTTGACGTGGAAAACTGTGTCCCGGTAGAGGGAGATGGGAAGAGAAGCAAAGGAAGGAGGAAAGCCGAAATTTAGTAATGTAGCAAGAAGGTAATCATGAGAAATATTATCGAATGCTGAGCGTTGATCGAGTGAAAGAAGAGCAAGGGGTTCTGAGCGAGAGCGGGCGAGGTGAATTAGATCATTAAGAAGCTGAATATTATGGGAGATGGAGCGGCCGGGTACAGTATAGGTTTGATTAGTGGAGAGAATATGAGGGAGTGTGGGGTTAAGCCGGCGGGACAGAAACTTAGTATAGAATTTATAATCAGTATTTAAGAGTGAGATGGGACGCCAATTCCCCAAGTCAAGCGGATCACCCTTCTTTGGGGAAAAGTACAACATGTGCGAGCGTGAAACTCCTCGGAAGAGATGCAAGATGCATGGCAGTAGAAAAAGCACAGAGGAGAAACGGAAGGAGGCCAGGAAGAAAAGCCTTATAGAAAGAAACAGGGAGACCGTCCGGGCCAGGTGAAGCCCGGGGTTGAGGGAGGAGAAAGTGTCAGAGAGCTCAGTTAAAGTGGGAGGATGGAGGAGGCTGGCTGAAAGATGAGAAGGGACCTGAGGCAAAGAAGAGAACAGAAGAGCAGAAGCTGTAGGGGAGGGAGGAGGAGTTTCACAAAATTTTGAAATGCAGTAGTTCCGTACCATAGAACAAATTTGAACTGGTTCGGATAATACCACTCCAGTTGGAAGACGAAGGTGCTGTAGAACAGAAGAGGCTCGGCGAGTTGACTCAAGTGACGTAAGGAATTCGTACGAAAAAGCATCAGGTTTCAGGTGTTGTAGTTTAAGGCGTTGAAGGGCTTGTTTTGCAAGCGGCACCAAAAGTGAATGCAATTCTGCCTGGTAGACTTGAAATAGGGGATCAGCAAGATTGAGCAAAGAAAGCATTTGCCTAGTATGATCAAGTCGCATCCTCCGTTGGGTCATGATCGAGTATGACAGGTTTCGTACCAGTAGTATGAGGTGGCGTTTTACTTCCAACCAAAAGTTGAGGGAGCACGGTGCAGAATGAAGCCTTGGACGCCAATCCACGAGAAAATCTCGCACCGATGAGCAGAAGGCTGGATCATCTAAAAGAGTGTCGTCAAAAGTCGAAGGCCGGATTGTACGTGGCTGTGTTGAAGTAGCGAAAACTATAATGGCAATGGCGCAATGGTCCGAGGAAGCTGTGGGTGTACAGCATGAATCTGATATTGCTGGTAGAAGAAGAGAAGTTGCATAAAAGCGATCCAATCTTGCTGTAGGAGGATCAATGTCTCTTGGTGCATGCCATGTATGTGTAGTCTGGGTTGGTGACAAATGGCGTTGAACGTCGGCGAGTGAGAAGTCTGAAATGATAGACTGTAAAAGATGTACTACTTCCGTACGGTGTTCTCTGGAAGCAGAAGAGCGATCAGTTAGGGGATGTAGAGTGCAATTGTAGTCACCTCCGATAAGTACCCGGTCGGTGATGGGAATACGTGACAGAGCCCGGCGAAGTTTTGCAAACAGCTCTGGCACGTGAGTAGGAGTGCAAGGAACAAAAATGTTGAATACATGAAATCTTTCAGCTGCGACGGTGAAAGAGACCCGTTGCAATAAGTCTCGACATAAGTTTTTCACTGAGAAGGAGGAAAGAGTTGAACGAAAACGTGAGTGAACACCAACTGCCATGCCACCACGCGACAGTTGGCTGTAGGCGTGATGGAAAGTATGATCCCACTGACACCATTGATGAAATTGAGTGGTGGAAGTATAGTTTGTTTCCTGCAGAAGTAATATATCAGCATTCAGCGGAGCAAGATCCTCTCGTACCAGCGCATTCGCAAGAGGTGTCGCAAAACCGTTACAATTAAGTGACACCACCCTAAATATCTAGGTTAGTTGTGGGATGCAATAGGAATTGACTGGCTGTAGTGATGGCGTGGAGTCGACGGAGAAAACAAGCACTCCACGGGACCTCGTCCGCAGTGCGCCGAAGAGTGTTTTCAAGTGAGTGTAATTGAACCAGCACTTGTGGTAAAGCTGCTTCATACTGCTGAATGGAAGTGCGTGCGGAGGAAGGGCTAGAGGACCCTAAAAGGCAATCCAGCACGTCTTCGTATGGCAGAGGCCAGCAGGGAAAGCATTTTCAGCAAGAAAAGTTGTAAATTAATCTAGTGAGGGAAAGGCACCCACACATGCTGTCTCAGAGGAAGTGTGTAGAGGCGACCTGGAGAACAGTCGTCGAGAGCTAACGGAGCGAGTGGATGAGCGGGTAGAAGAGCAAGATGATCTTCGGGACGCCAGAGTCTTTGACTTCTTTGTCTTGGGGCGAGAAGCACCACTGCGTTTTCCAGCAACCACTAAAGCTTCATGATCGTCTGGAGAGTCTGAACCCGAAGCGTTACCTGTGACTCGTGTCATGGAGCCAACGGTAAAAGTTGAGGAGTGGTCAACATGTACATCAGCAGTGGTTGTAAAAGTACTAGGGGGAGTCGATTTTGGAAGCCTGGGAAAATTCTTAGGATCAGCAGGAGGTGGAGGCATCAAAGTCGTTTGTTGACCAATGGCAGTAAGCTGACTTTTGGAAGATCTCGATTCCGTGACTTTCCTCGAATAGGAAGAAGTCTGTGAAGCGTTAGTGGACAAAGTAGAAGAAGATGTAGTGTGTGAGCTGTTTGCAGGGAGGCACGTGGGCACTGAGCCCTTATGTGACTTTCGCTCTGACAGATAGTGCAATACTGTGAAGTGATTATCTCAACTCTTCGGGGTTGCTGTCCACAGCGGATGTGCAAAACATTCGGAACCGCTTTCAGCTGAGCATCAGATGAAAAGAGAATTCGAGCAGTGCGGCGGAAACCCCGAATTGATTTGTCTTCAGGGTCCCTGGGAGCCGCAGAGAGAGTTGTTATGGAGCCAACAACTCCGCCGTACCTGCTGAGCAAGGTGCAGAGTGCAGCGTCCGTCGGATACTTCTGGTGGTACGGGGTTGAAGGTCACCTGCACCGGGCGGTGTGCAACCGGTTGTGCTAACAGATGCACGTCATTGATGGTTAGACCTTCCGTAAGGACCTGGTCAGCATGTGCTTTATCCTTAAAATAGACTAAGACAGATCTGGGTTTTCGAGCTACAAAGTCTATAGCATCCTTTGGTAAGATAGTTTTGAGGGCTCGGCTATATTGCCACAGCTTAGTGTCGGGAAGCGTATCAAAATAGACGCCCCGTTCCATAGTGGAGGAAAAAAGGTGACCAGCTCGGGAATCCTCTGGTATGTCAATTGTAGCAGTAGAACTGACGACAGTGACATAGGATTCAGGAAAAGGCATAGCAGATGAAACTCGGGGTGTGAGGACCCCAGAAGTTGCAGAAGCATAGGACGCTTGGGCAGACATGGGTCGAGAAGTCGATCGAGCGGCCCCTAGCAGTGAGGGCGGATCAGAAAGTTGATGAGAAGTGGAAGCTATGAGCTCAGTATTGCTGATAACGGAGACGTCATCATCGGCTGAGATGTAGATAGGAGACTTGGTGGGAGTTATAGCTGGAGAAGAAGAGGTGTCCATGACGTCGCAATGACGCTCGGGAGCCACCTCATTAAGCTGAGCAGGAGCTACCGCGGTAGAAGAAGAAGGGGAAGCTGGCTGATCTGCCAAGATAAGGATGTGGGCGTCACCCTTGTCTGCCTCCGCCATCGAAGCAATGGCGAGACTTTAACGAAAAAAGACCAGCTTGGTTGAAAAATAAAACAGTGAATAATGAAAAAATATGACACTCACCAACCTGGGAGATACACGAACGTAAAGTGCAGAACTTCAACTTGAAAATACACGCAACCACAGAAACTAAAGCACTCAATAAACACCTTATAGCAACGAAAATCACGGAGCTCAAAATCCAACCACTTCGAGCTTCGAAGGGTCAGTGCATGCATTAAGGCCAAAGGTGGACCGACACCGTACTAATGTATGCCAATAAATGCTAAGTTGTGTTTCTCTTCTAGGTGTCCGGTGACTTTTGCCAATATAGTGTAGTTCTCAGGTATTCCTGAGTTAACCAGTTTATTGGCAATTTTTTTTATACGTAATCTTAATCATCCATATGGGTTAGACGACATTACGTAAAAACCGCTTTTTCAGTTATGTAATCTAATGGCGGCTTAGAAACTCGTGTAATTTTTTTTGTAAAGTTACATCACACTTTATCACCTGCATTGTCTGTTCATTTTCACTTCGCATATATTTATTTACTAGGCGCTGTTTGCTTAACAAGTCTTGTTCTTTTGTGATTTCTAACGTAAACCGGGTATTCTTCCCCTGATTTGCATCAAGCTAGAGGAGCTCAGAGAATCGAACTTAATTAAATTTTCTTACTTCTCTTTTCACATGTCCATCTTAACGAAAGCAGCGTGAACTTCTGTTCACAGTAGCAACACGCATCGAAATGGCGTCTTTAGCGATTTTTATCCCAAACTACAAAACAGGTAGTTGCACCCGGATTAAAAATGAGTTGATTTTTTTAAATAGCATTATAATGAATTGTTCATGTTTACATCACCGAATTGGGCTGTAAAACAAAAATAAAAAATGGTTACGATCTTATACACAGGCAAAACGAAGCCATTGCAACAGTCAGTTTTTTTTAATTTATATTAATTTTTATTCGCAATATACGAAACATAGCCTAAGACAAATAAAAGTAGTAAACAACAATATTATCAATTTTAAAGATGACAATCCGTTTTCTGGTGTAAATATGACAAGGATGGTAAGTCAGATAATATCCGAAAACTTGAAATTTTTGTCGTTCTGGAGTGGGAATCGAAACCGCGTCTCCCAGAAAGCGCCCGGGTATGCTAACCACTACACCACCCAAAACGACCAAGTCTCAAGTTTCTGATTAATTTGAATATAGCCATCAGAGGATTCGCTAGAAGAGCAACCGGGATTCAAAATTTTCAAGATGTTTTCTGACTTACTAGCCTTGTTATATTTACACCAAAAAACGGATTGCCATCTTCAAAATTTGTATTGTATGGTGTAATCTAGCATTCTATTCATGAACAATATTATCATTGGCTGGTGTTGTCGAGCTGATACGATTTTCCTCCTGAGACCTTAGTATCTGCCAAATAACGGCGTAATATATATGTTTTCCGAAGTAAAGCTTTTTTTTTTTTTTTTTTTTTGAAGTTCTGTGTGTGGTATATCAGAGGCTGCAATTTTCTGAAATGATTCTTAAATTTTTCTGAAAATTTTTCAAGTGCCCAGATGACATTGAGGACTACTGCTGTGTGTTTAGTCCATAGTAGGGTAACTTCTATGGCTAGATATCTATAATTCATTTTTTCCAATTCTTTTTCATCGACTCTGGCATCTGCAGGAATCGCTATATCAATTATCAAGACTTTCCGATTTTCTATGACTGTTATGTCTGGTGTTCGGCATCTTCTGTGTTGGTGAATCGTTGTCTGTCCAGAAAATGCTGCATCGACCGGAAAAGGTATTAATCGCTTGGAGCAATATCCGGAGAATAGGTTGGGTACTGCAGCATTTGCTCCTTGCCCAGGTCCCTGATCTTGTGACAGGTCACCCGTTCTGTGTAAGGTCTCACTTCATCCTGCTGTTGGAAGACGCCCTTTAGGTTCAGAAGTGCTGGTTGTTTCGAGGTGGGCAACGCGTGCAGATCGTTGAGCTGACGGCGGTGCACATCAACGGTGATAGTGTTGTCGTCCGGTAGCAGCTCAAAAAACACTGCACCCCGTATATCCCACCAAACACAGAGCATAACCTTACATGGGTATAAGCTGGCTTTGGTCGGCATAGGCTTATGTTTTGGGTCCAGAAACTGTTTCTGGGCGCTGGTATTGTCATACAGGATCCATTTATCGTCTCCTGTCACAATACGGTCCAAGAGCGGTTCAACTTGATCACGTGCAAGCAGCGAAGCGCATGCGCTCGTGTGATTCACTTTCTGCTGAACTGTGAATTGATGTGGTAAGAAAACTCCCGTCTTGTGCATCTTCCCAAGTTGACGCAGGTGTGAGATAATGCTCGTGTCAGCAGTCTTGAGCTGTTAGGGAGGCTCCCGGGTGGTCACCCTTAGATCG
This sequence comes from Macrothele yani, assembly GCA_039090855.1. Taxonomy (NCBI): domain Eukaryota; kingdom Metazoa; phylum Arthropoda; class Arachnida; order Araneae; family Macrothelidae; genus Macrothele; species Macrothele yani. The sequence goes on along the minus strand of CM077002.1, from coordinate 116,714,925 downwards.
GTCTCCACTAAGGTCTTCAGCACGTCCATATCCACTTTTGCGAGTCTTCCGGCTTTGGGACGGTCTGTCAGGTCAAACTGTCCCTCTCGAAATCGTTCGAACCAACCACAGCACTGATGATCGGATATGGCGTTGGGGTACTATCTCGCCGGACTGCTACCGCGACTAAACTCATACAGCATACAATGGCGGATGTGCTCCTCGTTCACTTCTATGACGGCTGGTGATTTCACTATTTATCTTCTGACGCCTAACTGCCACTGACTTAAGCCACCGACCTGCTGTGTCATGCCGACGTGCTGCTCAGTCTGATTTACCAATGGACGCCGTCGCCGGTGCTTTGATTTCGTCTACTTCGTCATCGGACATGACATTATTTCCAACCCAATACTAGCTAGTCGCAAATTCAACCGTTTGCATCATGCCTGTAATATGAAGATAATGAATGACACAAGATGCACCAGCCTCTTGAGATGAAGCGGTTCTCATTGTTTTGCAATGGACAATCATGAAGATTGTAAAAGACTCAAATCTAAATTTGCACAACACTTAGATACACGGCTTTCGTTTCATCATCACAAATTGTTACGCCCCGTGAAATTCTTCGCCTAACAGTGCAGTGATTAAGAAATATGGAGTCGAGGGTAGTAGCCACACAGCCCTACTAAAATTGAGTTCCGCTTATGAATAAGATTCTGATATTCTTGCACAACCTTGCTTTCTCATTTCCATGGAATTGGCTACCATACATCCAAAGCGTACATCTCCTAGCTTTAAATGTTAATGGCCTTTAAATTTACCTACAACCCAAAAAATTTAAAACCTTCTGAGTTAGGAATTGCTTCAGGTATGATGTTTTCAGGATGTGCACTGCCCGACAGAGAAAAATTCCACACCACGATGACGTGAACGCAGCGCCGTGGAAATTGCAGGGTGCGTACATACGTACAAGCTATGCAAATGATTGCATTTGTAGGCAAGTCTCACGAGCGATTGGCCTGCAAATGCAATCATTTGCAGGCCAATGGCCTCAAGTGGACAACCCAAAATGATTTCAATTGCAGGTTGGTAGCTTGAGACCGCCAATGGACTCAAGCTGACAACCTACAAATGCAATTATTTGCATTTGATGACCTCGAGCGGACAACTGGTTCGTGATGCCATCAATCGAGACGTCGTCATGGCCGCGAGAAGGTAGTGGTTCTGCTGTATCCGTGTCTGGAGAACGAACAAATGGTGCCAATGCCGTTACGACGCCGTCGTACGCGATTTCGCCAAACGGATGGGTTCACGAGAGGTGTCATCTTTGGCCTTCGTACCGCCGCATGGTCCTCGCGTCGTACGGCGGATCAAACGCAAAGTGATGCCACAACCGTCGGTCGCATTTAGAGACAGTGGTCCCAGAAAGGATCTGTGCAACGTTGTAGGGGGCCGGAGCACGGAGATGGAAGTCCGAGCGCACCGATCGTCGAATCTGACGTCATGCGGTAGCGGGCACACAGGCAACAACGAGCTACATTTTTCGGAGTGTACGGGATATTCCTATATTGACGCTGACACTGTTGCGCTGACCGGCCGGTTCTGGTTTGCTGTCCAGCCGTCAAGTGCGAAGGCTACCTTTAACAGCGAGCCATCGTCGTCACCGCTTTGCGTGATGTCGCTCCAGAGCTGCGTGGTGTATCAAATGGAACATTGTGGTGTTCAGCAACAAATCGCGGTTCTGTCTCATCACGGATGATCACCGTGTGAGAGTCAGGAGAAGACGTGGCCAACGAGCGCATTTATCCACCACTGTGGAACGCTAGACGACCCGGCAACGTGGAATCGTGGTATGGAGATGCTATCAGCGTCAACAGGCACTCACCACTGGTACACATTACGGGCACATTTACGGCACGCTGTTATGTGGACGAGGTGCTGCGGCCCGTGGCACTACAGTATCTGCAGGGCATCCCAAAACGCCGTTTTTCAATAGGATAACGCCTGCTCGCATACCGCTTGTAGCGTCCTAAATGCTGTACGCGGTGTGCGGATGTTTCCGTGGCCAGCACGATCCCCCGACCTCTCGCCCATCGAGCATCTGTGGGAAACGATTGGACGCCAGTTGAGTACCCTTCCACCACCGCAAAATGAAGATGTATTGTGGACTGGGACCAACATCCCATGGTCGACGATACCCCAGGACTCTATTCGTACTCTCATTGCCTCGATGCCTCGTCAGATTCAAAGCTGTATCACCCAAAATGGGGGCCACACTCCTTATTGATCATCCTGTATATGCGGCCACTGGAGCCTGGTCTGTTTGTGACAATTAAATGATTTGCTCAAGATCTACTTGGCTGTTTGGTCTGTTTTCAAGCATTCCTTCATGTTGTGGCATTTTCTCTGTCAGGCAATGTATCTCCAATACTGAAGATGACAGTGGACGCAGAAATTACTGCAACGCGAAGGAATATATGAAATGAAATGACAGTTATCACGCACGTATACAAGTATATGTGGAAAGAAATTATTTAATTTCTGAGGGATTACACAAACGTGATGCCCGAAGTGACACTATAAATTGGTCTTGTGTCACAAAGTCGTGTGACCACAATGTCGGTTTATAAATTCTGTAACACAGCGTGGCATCGAGCGGAACAATCCCTGGGTGGTGTTCTGAGGTACCATTGCTAATGCGCTGTCCAGCGATGTCACAATTCATCCATATTGTGAGGGGGTCGTGCAGATACTTTAGGTCCTCTGCTAAAAACGTCTGATGAGTAAAAAAAATGCCTTCTTTATTGGATAGTTTCCGGTGTGGCATGTTTTTCAAATAATTTCAAAATTTTCAAATAATTCATACACTTTCCGTTAGGGGGCGAAAAGGTAAATTGCCTTTCTCCGATATCTCTGCTTCTAAAATTCCGATTTGAAAAACTCCTTCTGCACCGGATACAGATCCTGATGAAAAATCCTTTGCATGTAATTTCTAATTTTGGCAAAAAATGGTTTGGCCACCAGGGGGCGTAAGTCTTAATTGCCGCTTCCGATGTATTTGAGCTTCTAAAATCTCGATTGAAAAAATTTATTTTGTGGATTGATACTGCTCACGTCGACAAACAGTTTAGGAATATTTTCTTCTTAAAATAATGCATGGTTTCTACGCAGATATATATCTTATTTTTGTCAATATCTGTACTTCTAGGAATCCGATTTGAAAAGTGTTTTCTTTGTTGGATAGTGTTTCCGATGCGAAATATTTTTCATATATCATAAATTCAAAATTTTCAAGTAAATCACAGACTTTCCGCCAGGGGGCGAAAGGCAAATCGCGTTTCTTTCCGATATTTCTGTTTCTAAAACTCAGTTTTGAAAAATTCTTCCTGTATCGCATACAGTTCCTGATGGAAAATGTTTTTCATATAATTTCTAATATTTTGTAAAGATTGGTTTGGCCACCAGGGGGCATGAGTGTTAATTTCTGCTTCTGATGTATTTGCAGCAAAATCTGAGCTCCTGAAAACTCGACAATTTTTTTTTCTTGGACCAATACCGCTCACACTGAAAAACCTTTTGAAAATACTTTTTTCCTAAAATAATGCATGGTTTTCCCGTCACGGGGCGTAGATGCGTATCTTATATTTGTCCATTTCTCTGCTTTGAAGAGACCGATTTGAAAAATTCTTTCTTTGTTGGAGAGCATTTCCGCTGCGAAATGTTTATCATATAAATTCAAAGTTTTCTTAACGCACAAGTCTGCAACCAGAGGATGTAAGATCACGAATCCGTTCACAGCAATATCTACCGGATTAAAAACCCGATTGAAAAACTTCTTCCTTACTTCAGATACTATTGTTTTACATACCGGTTCCATTGACTTGGAATAGCTTTGATAAATTTATTTTACGTCAGAACGGATTCAAAAGACGTGCTCATTACAACCGAGAATTCGGTGTCATCTTTGTTGTTTCTCTTTGCACGTGTTTTGGCCACTTGGTAATAGTCGTCCTCACCTAGGTCCATAAGCGTAGTTGAGAACGTACAAAATTCTCTTCGCCGCGTCTTTTCGTCCTTTTATCTCCCTCCCTTGTTATGTTATTGGTTCGCAGCTGCAATCATTTACATAAACCAACTGTCACTCTGACAAACACTTCCTGGTGTAGCATGTTCTATGTTGAGCAGTGTATAAACAGTCTCCACGTCGCGGTCTTGGGGTTATTTGCTCCGGGGAAGGCGCCACACCGACTCCGTGGGACACTGTTTCTTGTTGGACACTGTATCCATAGGACACTGTCTATTGTAAGGCACTGAATTCGTGTGGCACTGTCTCTTGTAGGGCAATGTATCCGTGGGGCACTGTCTCTTGTGGGACACTGTCTATTGTGAGGCACTGAATTTGTGTGGCACTGTCTCTTGTCGGGCAATGTATCCGTGGGGCACTGTCTCTTGTTGGACATTGTATCCATAGGACACTGTCTATTGTGAGGCACTAAATTCGTGTGGCACTGTCTCTTGTAGGGCATTGTATCCGTGGGGCACTGTCTCTTGTGGGACACTGTATCCGTGCGGCACTCTCTGTTGTGAGACACTGTATCCGTGGGGCACTGTCTGTTATGGGACACTGTATCCGTGGGTAATGTGAGAAATGTCTCTTCTAGCATTCTCCAGCCTGGACGATTATCAAGAATCCTGCGGCTTCTGATCGCTCGGTTGCTAAAGCGATCTGGTTGGTTTCGCACTTTTGCATTGGTTAAATAATATTTCTACTGATTGATATCCTATGATTTTATCATGCAGAGCGAATCGGTTACCAAATGTTTCTGAGGTAGTTGTTCTATTTTCATATTTCGGTCGCTAGATGTTCTGTAGTTAAACATGGCCGGCGTGAAACTTAACACACAAAGAAATAAACGATGTGAAAAGATTTGTTCGAAATTCAGGTGAACTGCAGAAGCGCTTTGTCAACTAATCTGTCAAGCAGTTAAATCAAACAACTGCTTGGCTGCAGCGGTTGCTTATTTCTCGTATTTCTGTTTTATTTATCTTTCATGAAGTACTTCCGAAGTGATACGATTTTCCTTCAGCTGCAGTTGCCGGCCGGTTTGTGTACATTTTTGACCGTGGCTAGGTTATGTAAATAGATCCACAATGAAACGCAAAAGAGGAAGGGATTTGTTTAAGAAGAAACACAATATACGTACACACGTTTATGCAGATGTAAGTAAACGTCACTTAGGCAGTGTACATGCAACACACCTGGTCACAGGCGTCATCACGTGATTTAAGCAATTACTTAGGACTTCTGCTCCACTTTAATCGCCGTTAGTGTTGATCATAATAAGAAAAACAAATAATTTTTAGGAGTTTTATGAATGACTTAATGTGGGTGCCCGTCTGGCTGGAAAGATGATTTTAAAAACAGCAGGCATGAATGATTTCTCAAAAAGTGAGATATCCCGGTTCTTTAATCAGTGGAAATAAATAACCCTTTTTGTTTGTTTAAGAGGCGTAACTGTAGAGTGACGACAATCTGTCAGGAACGAAATCCCCGTCGTCTGAGAAGGCTTGCACGGAGAAACATCACTTCCTGTGTGCTGCAATGGACCGAAGCTTTCAATGAAGGCTGTTTCGGAACTACATCTCAGTGGACTATGCTCAGGGAATTGAAGAGGATAGGTATTGGAAGTCGCATGTCTATGCTCAGGGAGTTGAAGAAGATAGGTATTGGAAGTCGCATGTCTATGCTCAGGAAATTGAAGAGGATAGGTATTGGAAGTCGCATGTCTATGCTCAGGGAATTGAAGAAGATAGGTATTGGAAGTCGCATGTCTATGCTCAGGAAATTGAAGAAGATAGGTATTGGAAGTCGCATAGTCTATGCTCAGGGAATTGAAGAAGATAGGTATTGGAAATCGCATGTCTATGCTCGGGGAATTGAAGAAGATAGGTATTGGAAGCCGCATGTCTATGCTCAGGGAATTGAAGAAGATAGTATTGGAAATCGCATGTCTATGCTCAGGGAATTGAAGCAGATAGGTATTGGAAGTCGCATGTCTATGCTCAGGAAATTGAAGAAGATAGGTATTGGAAGTCGCATGTCTATGCTCAGGGAATTGAAGAAGATAGGTATTGGAAGCCGCATGTCTATGCTCAGGGAATTGAAGAAGATAAGTATTGGAAGTCGCATGTCTATGCTCAGGGAATTGAAGAAGATAGGTATTGGAAGTCGCATGTCTATTCTCAGGAAATTGAAGAAGATAGGTATTGGAAGTCGCATGTCTATGCTCAGGGAATTGAAGAAGATAGGTATTGGAAATCGCATGTCTATGCTCAGGGAATTGAAGAAGATAAGTATCGGAAGTCGCATGTCTATGCTCAGGGAATTGAAGAAGATAGGTATTGGAAGTCGCATGTTTATGCTCAGGGAATTGAAGAAGATAGGTATTGGAAGTCGCATGTCTATGCTCAGGAAATTGAAGAAGATATGTATTGGAAGTCGCATGCCCATACGGAAACCACTGATTTCTGCGAACAACCGGAAAGTTCGTCTACAGCGGTGTCAAGAATACCGTGACTGTACACTGGAAGAAGGTAAGTGGGCTGAGAGTCGTGGTGAACCTTGTTCTGTACCGACCTAGAAAGCAATGGTTCCAGATTGCCTTTTAAACATAACTTAAGGTTCTGGAAATGGTCTCATGGTCTGGGACACGTTATGTTGGTTTGAAACGGGTCACCTGATGCTGGTGGAAGGGCTGATGATGTCGAAGGATTATCTGAACATTGTTGCCTATCACGTTCATTCTGCAACGTTGACTATTTTATCCAGCAGATAACGGCTGTTTCATGGGCGACAATGTTCATGTTCATCGCACAAGACGTGTTTAACAATGGTTCAGCGAGCATGACAGTGGCTTCTGCCATTTTTTTCTGGCTACTACAAAGCCTAAATCTGAACTCCATTAAGAATATATGGGACATGTTATAAAGACAGATCAGGGAGCAAAGTCCTCTTCCGTCAAATCTCAGCAAGTTAAAGGATTGTCTAGTGAACGCATAGTGTGCTACAAACTGAGCTTGAAATTTTTCATGCTAACTCAACAGTCACGCGAATATCTCACTCGCTTGCTGAAAATCGACAGCCCTGCGGGGCTGCCGATTATCAGGTTGTCGAATTTTTCGTGTTTTCAAGTCTGATTTTTTAAAACTTTATACATATCTCTCGAATAATATTTTATCGCTAACCCAATTTAAACGATTGTATAATACATAAATTCAGTTTTCTCCCTTTAGAGTTTATGACAAGAATCCTTCACTGTCGTAGTGCTTTCCTAAAGAGCTTAGCGCAAATACGTATTCCCGTGTTTGACCTATGACCTCCGACAGCAATTGATTATGCGACAGCCAACGAGGCGCATGTTACTCTTACCCTGCTTGTTTTTTCACACAGCATTTGGGGAAATCATTCTACCGGGCATGCGGCTTGTTGCCTCGTCTTCCTTGTTAAGCGCATAGTGTCTGGATGTTATGACTCACCGCATTCGCTATCAAATTTGTTTCGCGGAGAAACCGATTTCCCACGCTAGTGTAGAATCACGCATCAGGTCTGTGAATTAAAATAAGCTTTATTAAAAATCTGTAATTTTTACGCATCGACGAATAGGCATAATATTGCATAAATATTGCAAATTGAGTTTAAACTTCTCTACTGTATATTTTACTCGTCAACTAAAACTTTTCACTTGTCACGGACGAGCAGACCACCGCACACGATGCAGCAGTAATTTCAAGCGTAGAATGCGGAATGCCAACGTTTTTGAAATATTAGTTGACGCCGCTATGTCTTCACACGTTATTCGTCGATCTTCTTGCAGGATTGCCCAAACAGTGTTAACAATACGCTCCGTAACAACACTTTCAGGTCGGCCAGGCCTAGGAGCGAGTTCTGCCGACAAACGCCCTTTTTTACGCTTTCCCACCGTTGGTTGAAGAAGCGTATATGCTCCAGCTTTTTCCGTCCGTCCTTCTGTCTGTCGGCACGATAACTCACGTAAAAATGGTTCGATTTCGATGAAATTTTAGTATGTAGTAGGGGACCACCAGGGCACGAACCCTATTGAAAATGGGTGAAGTGGGGTCAAAGGTCACGCCATAAGAGCGGGATCCATTCCATTGCCTTTATGCGTCATAACATGCGTAAATATGGTTCGATTTCGAGGAAATTGTAGTATGTGGTAGGGGACCACTGCGCACGAACCCTATTGAAAATGGGCGAATGGGGTCAAAGGTCAGGCAGGGCATAAAAGCGGTATTTATTCCATTGCCCTTATGCGTCATAACTTGCGTACAAATGGTTGGATTTCGATGAAATTTTAGTATTTGGTAAGGAACCACCTGGGGACGAACTCTATTGAAAATGGGTGGAATGGGGTCAAAGGTTAGGGCATTAAGGTGGAATCCATTCCATTGCTTTTATGCGTCACAACATGCGTAAATATGGTTCGATTTCGATGAAATTTTAGTATGTGGTAGGGAACCACCTGGGCACGAACCCTATTGAAAATGGGCGAAATGGGGTCAAAGGTCAGGCAGGACATAAGAGCGGGATTTGTTCCATTGCCCTTATGCGTCATAATTTGCGTAAAAATGGTTCGATTTCGATGAAATTTTAGTGTGTGGTAGGGAGCCACTGGGGACAAACCCTATTGAAAATGGGCAAAATGGGGTCAAAGGTCAGGACACTGGAGTGGGATTCATTCCATTGCCCTTGGGCATCTTAACTTACCAAAAAATGTTTCGATTGCAACAAAACGTTATCATGTTGTTCCGGAGGTATAGTGAACCAGTCCTGTTGAATATCAACGAAATGGATTCAAAGGTCATTGCACAAAAGCAAGATATATTCCACAGCCATTAATCTCCTAACTTGCGTAAAACTGCTTCTATTGCGACAAAACTTTATTATGTTATTCTTGAGGTGTACTGAACCGGTTCTGGCAGCCCCGGTGGCGCAGTGGTCTAAGGCGCTGGCCTCTGATCATTCGTCCGTCTGGGGTCCGGGTTCGAATCCCGGTGAGGCATGGATGTTGTGTTTGTCTTACGGCACTGGCTCTCTCCCTTCCCTGGAACCAGTGACCCTAAATTAGGGACGGGCGACTGCTTATAGCCCATTGAGTTGCTCACGGTGGTCGTTAAACCTCCAATCAAAAAAAAAAAAAAAGAAAGAACCGGTTCTGTTGAATATCATCGAAATGTGGTCAAAGGTCAGGACACAGGAGCGAGATTTATTCCACAGCCATTATCCTCATAACTTGAGTAATAATTTCTGGTATGTTGGAAAGCGTATCATAATCAATGCATTGCATGATTTTACTAAATTGTTTAAAATCATGGTGCCATCTAAAAATCGTTGACTCATCCAAACATTTATCTCGGTAATTTTCTTTTTCATTAAATCAACTGTATCTGGAGCCGTTTTACCCAAACGGCAGCTAATTTTGTTGCACAGCGCATTATACTTCTTAACTCTGAATCATTCACCCCCATAGCAGTGGCGTAACTATCACCCCCGCCCCCAGCTGCGGATGGGCGCAGGTAATGAAGGGGCGTACTGCAGTTACCAGTTATAGATTTATGAAAAAAATCGAACACGCACAATAATAACCCAAGGATTCATGTTTTGCTTTAAGATATTTTTAGCTTTGCCTAAATAAATGCCTAGTTTCCCTTTTAAAACACTGAATGTCCTACAGATTGAAAGTGTTCGATTCTTTGACTTCGAGTTGTAATGCGATTGCTCTGCAATGGGTTGTACATAATACGATCGCTCTCCAATCGCCCTCTCTCTACGCTGCTGAGGAAAAGCGCTAGGCCACAGTGGGATTCCTCGTGAAGGATGTGGGAAACAATTAGTTATCTGGGATTACGTGCACGACAGGCGCCAACAATTATTCACAGCAGCCGCACATCTGCAATGTGTAAGAGGGTGATTTCTTTAAGTGATTTATTTTAGTTTTGGACAAAGCAATTACACGTATTTTTTTTTCAAATCTGTTACTTAAAAAAGTGAAACTACAGGGCTCTAGGTATCACCATTACTTTTGTAGACACTCTCCCTGACTTTCTAACACTTCCGATCCCCCCTCCCCCAACCACCGCACACACACACTCAGCGAAAATTGCATCCTCCCTGGTGTTCGAAATCCTGGGAAAATTACTTTGCTTAGGGGTGCTGAAGTAAATCTTGGTGGGGGGGGGGGGCGTTTTGCTAGTTACGCCACTGCTCCATAGCTGTATGGCGAAATGCAGACGTATCTTAAACAACTGCGCAATAACAAACCCAGAATCCTCTGCCACGGCTAATAACTGCTGCCGTAGATACTTCCTTAATTCAGTTGGTCGTCTGCGTGATTATTTTTCTCCTTTGCACTGCTGCCAACTAAATAAATATACCATCGGTTTTTACGGAACAGCCTTCGTAGTTGCCTCTATTGCGTTCATGACATTTAAATTTTTATCTCCTTTCCGTGGATGATGTCATCTGACACATGAAGTTATTTTTATGTACACATCTTTGAAAATTTTTCTTTCGTCACATGGAGTTTCAACAACTTTTCATTTTCCTATTAAAAATGAATCGTGAAAAATTCTAGGTTTTTAGGTATTGGAAATCATGGTGGCGTGTGTTTAATATAGACACAAATCATGTGCAATTGGACATTACACTTTCCACATATCGATTTTCAAATTAGAGCAACCTTCCTGGAAAATCATCACAACAAACATGACGTATTTTCGTGACACTTTTAAAGGGCTTCCTTAGGCGAACGTTGAATCTCACTTCCTAGGCAAACGTTGAATCTCACTTCCTCTACACTCATGAGCTCCTCACCAACCCATGTGCTATGTTTCATCTTGCAACCACTAATACACTAATTAGCTGCACTTATGATGTTACACATTCCCTTCAGCATTTGAAGCGACTTTGGTAACATCGATATGCCTTGCTCTAATCGCATTACCCACTGCTCTTCTTTAGTCACATTTCATGCTGTCTTCTTTTCCAGCATTTATAATTTAATTACAGAAAACAAATTCTCAGAACTGCGTCTTTATCATGTACGTTTCTTGAAATTTCTGTTTCACTGATTCACCAATCATCTTTCGATATATGATAATGAGATGAACACACGTAACTTCAGGTGCTTCTGTTACTATTCTTGGAAATGATATCAATACTTTTTATGTACTACACGATCTTTACTTCAGATTATTCTTCAGTAACTTATTCGAAAAACTAATCAAATGATAATTACACCTACACTACCTTCGTAAAGATAATATTTTTGTGAACTGAAGGCCAATTTTATCTCCACAAAAAGTGTAACTATGTTGCAGACCAGCATGAAGTATTCAAAATCAATTCATCATCACTGTCAACCATTATCAATCCACTGCTGGACGAAGGTCTCCCCAAGTTTTTTCCACAACAGTCTGTCTTGTGCCAGTCTCCTCCATGCTACTCCAGCATACTTTCCAATTTCATCCGCCCATCACCCACGTGGTCTTCTTCTGGGTCTTTTCCTGTCCCTCGGAATCCAGTCTAAAATTTCAGCTGTCCATCGGTGGCTTGTCTTTATGACAATATGTCTAGCCCATTGCCATTTCAGGGATTTTACTCTGATCATGATGTCTTCCACTCTTGTCATTTTTCTGATTCACGAGTTCTTCTTCTTAGTTACACCAAGCACGCATCTCTCTATGGCTTTTTGAGTTGTATGCAGTCTTTGTATGTCTATTTTAGTTATTTTTTTTTGTTTGGAGGTTTAACGACCACCGTGAGCAACTCAATGGGCTATAAGCAGTCGCCCGTCCCTAATTTAGGGTCACTGGTTCCAGGGAAGGGAGAGAGCCAATGCCGTAAGACAAACACAACATCCATGCCTGACCGGGATTCGAACCCGGACCCCTTACGGACGAATGATCAGAGGTCAGCGCCTTAGACCACTGTGCCACCGGGGCGGCCTATTTTAGTTAAGGTCCACGTATCTGCACCATATGTAAGCACTGGAAGGTTGCATTGATCAAACACTTTTCTTTTTTTTTTTTTTTTCATTGAAGGTTTAACGACCACCATGAGCAACTCAATGGGTTATAAGCAGTCGCCTGTCCCTAATTTAGGGTCACTGGTTCCAGGGAAGAGAGAGATCCAGTGCCGTAAGACAAACACAACATCCATGCCTCACCGCGATTCGAACACGGACCCCTTTCGGACGAATGATCAGAGGCCATCGCTTAGACCACTGCGCCACCGGCGCGGCCACGTTTTTCGTTTAAGACATAATGGCATATTGCTTTTGAAAATTATACTGTTTCTTCCAAACGCTCTCCAGGCAAGTTTTATACGCCGATTAATTTCTTCATCAATGTGACCCTCACTTGATATCTGCTGTCCAAGATAAGTGTAGGTATTGGTTATCTCCAGCTTTACCCCATCAATCGATAAATCTTCATTTCTTGTAAAAGCATTGTACATCACTTTTGTCTTCTGAAAGTTCATTTTTAATCCCACTTCTTTACTCTTGTCAGCAAGTTCGTGGATCATACTCTGCAGCTCTGATGGTGTAGTTGCAAAAATGACTAACGTCATCAGCAAAACGAAGGTGAGTTAGATAATCTCCATTAATCTTTATCCCTTTATTTTCCCAGTTCAGTGATTGAAAGACATTTTCCAATATGGCATTAAAGAGCTTGGGAGATATAGTGTCATCTTGTCTCACTCGTTTTCCGATTTTTATGGGTGCTGTATTTTCAAACAGCCAAATCTTTGCACTTGCATTTTCATTGATGTTATGAATAATAGCGGTCATACATTCTCCCTAACCGTAATATTACATGACCAACAAGACTTATTTCTCGGGTATTTCTAACAATGTATTTCCACTAAATTAGTAAAGTTGGACGTAACGAGAATGAACAAGGTGGAAAAGCGATAAATGTGACACTTCTTTATAAATTTAGTTTGCACATTTACAATTTTTTTTATTCCAAGATGAATTTTCCGAAACTACTCTCTTTTACGAAAGTTTACCTAATATCAGTTCAGGAGAAAAATTTGGTTCCCAATCATTTACTTTTTTTTACTCGTTTATGATATGGTCACCTATAGTTTATTTCTTTCTTGTTCTTTATGAGGAAATTTCTCTAATTGTGTTGTATAAACAATGCTTTAATAGAGTTAAAGGATATGCTGCAGCTTATTGCTTTACTACTTGGGATCAAAAACGGATTTATATTCTTTCATTTTCTGTGTTTGATCACTGCTATGCCAAAACATGTTTGTTTGGCGCGTGTACCCAGGGCTTTTACTTTCGCAGAGCTCACTTTCGAGAAAAGAAACTTTTTTAATCTAAAAATTTTTTTTATTAATAAAATAGTAAAACTATAATACTACTAACCAGATTTATTATCGTAAGAATATTAATCAACGTTTCCAAGCTTTCGAATATCAACCACATGGCTTTTCCGAGAAAGGTAGACATTAAACGTATTAACTACACTGGTGTATTATTAAGTATTATTAACGTCATTTTAAATGCAATAGACCGTAAATGTTGAATAAACGCTTTTAGCATAGTAAATCCGTTTATTTTTGTGGTGTAATACGCATTAAGATTCACAAAGCTTTCGCTCTCCACCGGGAGACTTTTTCAAGGCATTGGTAGACATAAAATACTTGAATTTGATTTTATGGCAATGGTACACATAAATCATTGAATCTGATTTTATTTCTCCCACTGGAGGACGAAAGCTTGGAGAACATTTATGCGCATTACATCACAAAAATAAACGAATTTACTAAATAGAAGCGTTTCGTCAGCAAGTACTGTTAATAAGCATTTGTGTATATCGCAGTCTATAACTGGAATTATGAATTGTAATATTTCTCAAAAACTATCCGGAGTAGACTCATACGTAGAGTGTGGGAATGAATACAAGGAATTGAACAATTTTTTTCCAAAATCATTGCATTTGTGTTTTCGCAGATAGGTCCAATACTCATTTTGAGTTTATCACTATTCTCTTTTCGTTAAAAATTGCAGCAAAGAAAAGTTTATATATCAGGCAAATAAAAGTGCGACTCTGTTTATCATTTTGCCTTGCATCCTTTCAAAAATCGATACACAATCGATTCCTGGAATAATGCTTCGTATTATAAAAAAAGACAACACCTGATAACAAGTTGCGAAGTTCTTTTTGTAGAGACATACACTGTATGACCAAAAAAAGGGGCAGAGAGTGACCTAGTGGTCAACGTTCGTGACTGTGACGGAGAAGACCTCAGGTTCGATCCAGGCAGGATCGAACCCGATAACCACTAAATATCCGCCGTGCGTCGGATTGGCACGTCAAGCCGTCGGGCCCCGGGTACTGGCCCCCGGTAATAAATAAGGGCGTCTTCCTCCCCCATTCTACCTCGCTTCCGTGTGACTTTCCTGTCGGGCACTCTAGCTCAAATCTCGTAGCTTCCTACTTCTAAGGGTTGTTTAAGACCTGGGGTCAGACACTCCATTCCTAAAATCCTCTACACATGATCTGATCTGATGAAAAGTACCCGGAGCACATACACGCATAAAAAAGAGGCACGTGGCTTGCCAAACAGTATAGACAAGTATAGATAAGTATGAACAAGTAGAACAGGCTATACGGCAGAACTTAGTGACTACCAACATGGCACAATCAGAGGATGCTATCTTAGAAAGAGTCAATTTAGGAAGTTTCTGCCATGCTGCAACCGCCCCGATCAGAGCCGTAACTAGGGCGGGGCAGAAGGAGGGGGATGCCCCGGGCGCAGCTCAAGAGAGTGCGCAGATATCACTGTTTGGAATGCAATTATAATTGGAACTGAAACCTTAATACACGTTTTTGGCCGTAAATAGTAACACTGTACTAGTGATCCGATTTATTGGGGTAGGAAGTAGACACATTAGCGTTTCCAAGCTTTCGCGCATCAACCAGATGGCTTTGGTTGATATCTGGTTGATGTGCGAAAGCTTGGAAACTCTAATGTGTCTACTTCCTACGCCAATAAATCGGATCACTAGTACAGTGTTACTGTTTACTACTTAATTGGTGTACTGTTCCTCGTTATCAATCAGTTTTTGGCAGAATTAAAATCAGTATTTTCTCCTCAAATGTTCAGGAGTTGTTAGTTGCTCACATTCAGTAATGAAGGCGTGGTGGTATAGTCCGTCCAACTGAAGAAGAACCATGGCCTCCTTCTACAACAATGGGGCCCCCAATACTTCTTTAGTTGGATGAACTATATGTGAATTGCAAAACAAGGATGTTGTTCACATTTTTGAAGATTCTCTGGAGGCTATTAAGTCTTTATTGTGGCTTCATGTCACGACTGTCAGCTACATTCGGTCATCTTGATGCGGTGCTGAAGGACCGAAATTCGAAGGTGTAAAAACAATCACATTTTGATTGTGCCTTTTTTACGCCTAGCTTCGTTAGAAAGTCTTTGCAGTACTATTATATTTTTGAAACTGTATCTTCTTTTTGCTGTCTTTAATTCAAAGCTATTTTTCTTGAAAATTCTTATCTGTAGCTTCTGCTCGCTTAGATTTTCAATACTTTTTTTTGTTCTTTTAGTGTGTGTGTGTGAGAGAGAGAGAGAGAGAGAGAAACGGTGAAAGAGAGATAGAGAGAGTGAAAGGAAAAGAGAGAGGGGTTAGAGAGAGGGGGAAAGAGAGACAGAGTAAAAGAAAAAGAGATAGAGAGAGAGAGAGAGAGAGAGAGAGAGAGAGAGAGGGTGGAAGAGAGATAGAGTGAAATAAAAAGACAGAGATAGAGAGAGAGTGAAAGAAAAAGAGAGGTAGAGAGAGAGTGAAAGAGAGAGAGAGAGTGAAAGAGAAAGATAGATAGACAGATAGATAGGGAGAGAGACAGAAAGGTACATTGGGGCGCAATATTTTTGCAGTTTGTTCCCGGCGCAGAAATGCCTAGTTATACCCCTGCCCCGATAAACGGTAAGGGATGTTATTGTGATAAGAAAACGCTTAGTAGCAACAACGGCTTAACCCTTTAACAACCATGACCCTAAAATCTTGTATCACTCTAAATATCATAATGTCCGAAACTGTCTGTTGTTTCACTTCTTTGTTTAATAACAACAATAGTGACCGAAGGTGACTCCTGCTGATCCCTCATAGGTCGATAAAATTTGAAGAATAAGTAAGAGTAGGAAATATGACTCACCCTAGACAGTTGCTTAAGGCGGCTATAGCCGTTTGTACGTACTGGCGTTTTGGGCGTTATGGCCGTTAAAGGGTTAATCGTGACATGGTAGAACACGTAAAGTGATAGAGCGGAAACTCCGAGTGCTGAAGCGGGTGGTGTGAAAAAATCGCTTGTTGCTACACTCATCACTGAATTCAAAAGTGTTTGTGGAAGCAACAGTAACACCATATAGAGATTCGTCGGAAACGGAAGGAAATGGGTAGATTTCTATAGTCTAGCATCCACACACACAAGCATAGCATCAGCATGATCAACGCCAAGAGACGATTGGAGTAGCGTAAAGTTCGGCACCAGTGGACTCTAGGGGCAGCGATAACGCGTTCTGATTAATAGTTCTTCACCATCTGGCAGTCGAGAGACGCGTCTGTGTGTAGCGGATGCCAGGCTAACACTACCTTTTCAACTTTGCTGAGCCAGTTCTGAAGCTTGGTGGAGGTGGCATTGTGCTCTGGAGCTGTTTTTCATTATTAGAGCTGCACCCCTTACTTCCAGTGCCAGGAAATCTTAACGCTGTGGCCGATAATAACATTCTCGATAATTATGTGCCCCCAACTTTGCAACAACAGACCAGTGAAAAAAAAATTCCTTTACCAACAAGACAAGTATTTGTCCCGTGTGCAAAGTGAGATCCGTACAGGAATGGTTTGACGACATTGGAATTTACTGACCTGCATAAACCCCCGATCTCAATCCCATGGAAGTCTTTGATATGAATTGGAGCGCTAAATGCGGGCCAGACCGAACTACCAGACATGTTGACCAACCTGAAATGCTCTTGGGGAAGAATGGAAGGCCGTCCGGCAGCAACTTAATAAAATCTAACTAAAAATCACAATTGCATGATTGCACGAGCGGATACTACGTGGCAAAGGAAATGTATCAATAACTTCCATTTACCGTAGCAAAATACTGTTCATCACGTGTTTAATTAACAATTTTAAGCGGAATTCAACAGGTTCCTGGTAATATTAACTAAAAGCAAACTACAAACAGACAATCAAACGGACTTACTCCAACTTTGAAAAGTAGGCCTATATCTATTGTCGTCCGGCTTCCTCCGCTAGTGAATGTATATCAGCAGTCGAAAAGACAAATATCACAACGTAAAACATGAATGAAACGGCACTAAACTGACTACGAAATCGTGAAATTCAAATGAAATGAGAACATTAAAATCGATTGAAAAATAAAACCAACAAAGTTTAAAGCTGAAAATGACAAAACCACGGAACCTATTTACATTCTACCCATGCTTCAGCATCCATACATGTTTCGGCAAATATTAAGCCTTCATCAGTGGAAGATTTCACAAGTGCATGGTCCTCCGTAATCGACTAAATGTAATATGATATGACTGAATGAAAAGACAGTATGTTAACTTCGTCGCATAAGCTATGAACACCTATACCCTATCGCGCATTTCTTGTATAGCGCCATCTGTGGGGATTTCGCCGACGTATTCGTCCTGGTGATCAACCAAGACAAAGCAAGCAGAGTTGATCAAACTTACGTTTAATATTACGTTGATGTTTTACTCAATTTGTCGTTTTTACCGTTCGTTGTGATATGTCCTTTCGACTGCTGAGATACGTTCACTAGCAGAGGAAGTTTTTACTGTTCGTTGTGATATTTGTCTTTTCGACTGCTGATATAAGATGGCGGAAAGTGAAAAAATAATACCAATAAGGAATGGGCGGACGATCATGAAATTTACATATGTTAATGGGGTCGAGTTTACGTAGGTGTTATGTTAATTTTGGGACCAACCGGTGAGCTATTACGCCACAGCACGGCATAATATGCAAATTATCATCGGTGGTATTTAGGGAGTACGGCGAAGTGAATGTAATCAGTCGTCGGCGTACGAACACATGCGAAGACCCTGAAGAAGCTGCAATGCCTGGACATGAAAGACGTGTACGATTACAGCAGTTATCGGACTTTGAGAGAGGTCGTCTAGTCGGACTCCGCGAAGCCGGGTGGTCGTATCGTCGTATTGCGGAGCAAATTGGACGAGAAGTATCGGTGGTGGTACGATGGTGGCGTAGATGGTCCGAGGAACATTCCCACACGAAAAGACACGGAACCGGGAGTCACAGACGGACTGATGAGCGGACCGATCGACGCATGAGAAGAGCGGCGTTGTCAAGCAAAACATCCACTGCGACGCAAATCCGAGCTGCCGTTGCACCTAAGGTGACTGTGCGAACAATCTGCAACCGTCTACTGGATGCAGGACTACGCGCACGTTTGCCTCTGGCATGTGTACCTCTGACGTCAGCCCACCGGCAGGAACGGCTGCAGTGGTACCGCTAACGTCTGCACTGGAAAACGCAATGGAGATCTGTCGTGTTCAGCGATGAAAGCAGATTCTGCTTGGGAGCCTCCGATGGCCGTATGCGTGTTCGCAGACGCACAGGGGAGCGTCTCCACCCTTCTCGCATCCGTCAGCGACACACAGGGCCTACACCTTGTCTTCTGGTGTGGGGAGCAATCAGCTATCACTCCCGTACACAACTAGTGTTTGTACCGGGTACGTTAAACTGCACCTCCTACATCAACAACATCATTCATCCCGTTGTTGTGTCATTTGTAAGGTAGGTCCATCGTGGTGTTTTCCAGCAAGATAACGCACGCCCACACACGGCACGTGCAACGCAACATGCACTTCAGGGTGTGAGACAACTTCCGTGGCCTGCACGTTCACCGGATTTGTCCCCCATTGAGCACGTGTGGGATTTTATGGGACAACGACTTATCCGGTCTTCACGGCCAGCCACGATCATCCCTGATTTACGCGTCCAGGTTGAGGATGCTTGGAACTCACTACCCCAAACTTACATCTAACATCTGTACGACAGACTCCATGTCAGAATTGCACAGTGTGACGCAGTTCATGGTGGTTCAACATCGTACTAGCCATGTTACATGGAAAGTTATTTTTCAGTTTACCAGCAAATAGAGCTGTATTTTGGCATAATGTTTTGATCACATTATCCTCTGTATTCCGTTATTATGCTGTATAAATTTCGTTGGTATCGGACGTTTCCTTCCTGGTGTTCTTTTTTCACTTTCCGCCAGTGTATATTCACTAGCAGAGGAAGCCGGACGACAATGGATGTAGGCCTACTTTTCAAAGTTGTGGTAAGTCCGTTTGAATATGCTGTTTGTAGTTTGCTTTTTGTTAATATTACCAGAAACCTGTTGACTTCTACTTAAACTTGTTAGTTAAACATGTGATGAACAGTATTTTGCTACTGTAAATGGTAGTTATTGATACATTAATAAAATCTAATGGAAAGCCTCCCGTCAGAATGGAGGCTGTGATAGCAGCAAACGGTGGACTAAATCAACAGTATATTAATTCTTTTCCCATTACAGACAGTTCGTGGATAGGCAGATGTGCAGATACTTTTGATCATATGGTGTAATAACCAATGTAGAAATGTTTCTCAATTTTCCGCAGATTTACCATAGCAGGTAACACATTTGTCTCAGACAGTCTCAAACCGATGGAATAAGAGCAAGAAGAACTCAGCTTGGAGACTGCCACCAGACATCGGTTCCCAGCTCAACCGAAACGCGCTTATGTTCCGAGTGCGCAACTCAGTTACCTAAGCAGCCGTCTCGTAGAAATGCTTCAGTTCTCTAGCTATGCAGTAGCAACTGATATATTGGCATACATGGTATACCCTTTACCACGCGGAACCAAATGGTACATTTGTATTTTCACTGAGATGGGAGTTTATTAAGTAAGCCTTCTCTCGTCACATAAATGGATCTTTCCAACACATGAAACGGCGCATGAGCGCTGTGTTTAGTGTAAATCAGACAGGCCAGGATGTCTAGCATCACTTGGCGTTCGGTAGAGGGTCGGAATGGGTAAAACGAGTGATCTGAGTGATTTTGAATGTGGCATAATACATGGCGCAAGTCGTGACAGTTCTAGCATCTTCCAAACCGCCGTCTTCCTGGGATTTCCCTCACAACTGCTACAGCTTTGTCCGTCTGTCCATGAACGGAGCAACACTCAGAAAACTTCCAACAAATGGGCGATCATGTATAAAAAAAACGGGTGGTGGATCAGAGCGGTCAAATGAGTCTGGTGATATTGTAGTTAGCTATTGTAGCCCATTCGCCACATGTCCTGATACGAGCATACCGATTTTGAATTCTGCAGCTTGTTGCAGGGCTGTAGCAAGTCTCTTCGCTTGTACGGTTCTTGTCAGTTTTCTTTGACTCGTCTGATCAGTAGGTATTGCTTCGTAACCTAAAAGCTGCGTGCTTGCAACACCCAATATACAGAGTTGCTTGAAAATTTTAAAACGAATCTAGATATAAAAAAATAAAGTAGTCTTCTAATAACATGAGAAATTAAAAGCTGGGGCTTTACGACAATATCACTGTCTCCCATTCATGGTTACGTTGTGCTAACCTCCCAGCATTTGATGCTTTTGATTTTTAGCACGTCTTTTTTCACGCGTTCCAACCATTTGTTGAAGAAGCATATATGCTACAGCTTTGTCCGTTTGTCCATCCTCACGATAACTTGCGTAAACATGGTTCGATTTTGATGAAAGTTTAGAATGTAGTAGGGGACCACTTGGGCACTAATCCTGTTGAAAATGGACAAAATGGGGGTCAAAGCTCAGGACAAAGGAGCGGGATGTATTCCATTGCCCTTATGCGTCATAACTTACCTAAAAATGCTTCGATTACGACAAAACTTTAGTATCTTGTTCCAGAGGTACACTGAACCAATTCTGTTGAAAATGGACAAAATGGGGGTCAAAGCTCAGGACAAAGGAGCGGGATGTATTCCATTGCCCTTATGCGTCATAACTTACCTAAAAATGCTTCGATTACGACAAAACTTTAGTATCTTGTTCCAGAGGTACACTGAACCAATTCTGTTGAATATCATCGAAATGGTTTTAAATATCAGGACGCAGGAGCGAGATTTATTCCACAGCCATTATCCTCATAACTTGAGTAATAACTTGAGTAAAGATTTCTGGTTTCTTGGAAATCTTATAATAATCAATGCATTTCATGATTTTACTCACTTGTTTACGCTTTCCAACCGTAGGTTGAAGAAGCGTATATGCTCCAGCTTTGTCCGTCCGTCTGTCGGTCCGTACGATAACTGTCGTAAAAATGGTTCGATCTCGATGAAATTTTATTATGTGATATGGGACAACCTGGGGACGAACCCTATTGAAAATGGGCGAAATGGGGTCAAAGGTGAGGACCTAAGAGCGGGATCCATTCCATTTCCCTTATGAGCCATAACCTGCATAAAAATGGTTCGATTTCGATGAAATTATAAAATGTCATAGGGGGCCACCTAGGGACGCACCCTATTGAAAATGGGGGAATGGGGTCAAAGGTCAGGAGATAGAAGCGGGATCTATTCCATTGCTCTTATGCGTCATAACTTACGTAAGCATGCTTCGATTGCGACAGTATGTTGTTCCGGAGGTATACTGAACCAATTCCATTAAATATCATCGAAATGGGGTCAAAGGTCAGGACACAGGAGCGAGATTTATTCCACAGCCATTATTCTCATAACTTGAGTAATAACTTGAGTAATGATTTCTGGTATGTTGGAAAGCGTGTCATAATCAATGCATTGTATGATCTTACCAACTTGTTTAAAAAAAGATCGTGCTTATGTTATCGGTTTGTCTGTCCATTCGTCTGTGGACATCACATCTCTGAAACTATTGAAAAATTCTATTTTTGTATTGAAAAGCTTGAAACATGCAAATGGTAATCGTTCATTTCTTTTTTTTTTTTTTTTTTTACGATGTACAATTCCGCAGCTAGAGAGTGTAAATGCAGATGATATCGAATTTAAAATACATTTTATTCCATATATTTGCTTCTTACCTTCCGATTAAAAAAATTATTTTACCTTTCGATTCAATTTATATAGAAGTGTATTTCAGGAATAGTCACTTTTTTAAGTTATGCACAGAATATCCTCGGGGGGGGGGGGGTAGGCGTAAAAGTGGATTGCGTTTTACCCGATATCTCTACTTCTAAAACTCCTATTTGAAAAATTCTTTCTGCAGTTGATACAGCTCCCGGTGGGAACATTTTGCATATAATTTCTAATTTTTGGTAAAGATTAGTTTAGCCACCAGGGGGCGTAAATATAAATTTCTGCTTCTGATATATTTCCAGCAAAATCTAAGCTAATGAAAACTGGACTGAAAAAATTATTTTCTAGACCGATACCGTTCACATCGAAAAACCATTTGAGAATGCTTTGTTCTGAAAATAATGCATGGTTTTCCCGCCAGGGGCCTATCGCATATTTGTCGATATCTCTGCTTCTAAGAGTCCGATTTGAAAAATTATTTCTTTGTTGGAGAGTGTTTCCGCTGCGAAATGTTTCTCATATAATTTCAAATTTTTCTTAACGCACAAGTCTGCCACCAGAAGGCGTAAGTTCACGTTTCCGTTTACAGCAATATCTGCGGGATTAAAAACACGATTGCAAAACTTCTTTCTTCGGTCAGATACTATTGTTTTCCATACCGGTTCCATTGACTTTGAATAGCTTTGATAAATTTAATTCGCGTCAGAACGGATTCAAAAGACGTGCTCATTACAACCGAAATTCGGTGTCACCTTTCTTGTTTCTTTTACGTTTATCGCAAACAAGGTATACTTCCTGAATTGGCAGCGAGAGTGTTCTTGTCAAACTGGTGTAATAAATACACACTAAATGACAAAATATATTATCTAAATTCCGCAGTTCAATTTTGATGTCTCCTAATTAGCAGTGTTCATCTCATGCAGCAAGCAATTTAACGCTGGAGATGCTTTGTTTCGCTATAACGCATTACAAGGCCATTTTCACGGTACTCGTTGTAATTCTGTGAGAATTATTATTGTGCTTCTTGACTAGAGAGATGCCTTCGAATTTTAAATGCTTATATTAACACAGATATTTGAACAACTGGTCTGGAATTCTGAGAAAGAATATCTACTAAGTTGGAAAAGGAAAGCAATAAGTATTTATTTTTCCCTGGAGAACGATGGCGACATGTGTTCCCTTTCTTGAATTCTGCATTCAAAATTAAATGCGAAAGGACAGCTTCCCGTCATTATTCCTAAGGAGCCACAATTCGACTGGGAAATTCAAAAGCTACTGTTATATGCTACATGTCTGAGCTTCGTATGAACCAGAATGTTCTGGCAGAGCATTTTCTACAATAGGATTATCTGCAGAAGTTACAATGAGAGAATGAATTTATGATGCCTGAAGTATATTTTCCACACACACACACACACACACGAGCACGCACACGAACGTGTACACTGAAGAGTTGAACAGCGCCCACGATAATGAAAGGCTATGTCGCATTCGTTCCACAGCGGTATGAATCTGAATTCATGAGCTGTAACAGTTTAAACTTGCCATTGTGGCTTAGATTCCGTTTTGGATACACACATAATAAATTAAAATTTGCGACACATTTGTCCGTTGCTCCATCACGTTGAATTCCTAAAACGCATTGCATATTTTCAAGTTTCCATCTGCGATTTAATTTCTATTGTAGCAAAGTCGACTTTCCTTACAAATTGCTATTTTCGATTGAGAATGATAATTTTGTACAAAAGCTAATAATAAAACCAAAAATGAAAATGCCAAAATT
This sequence comes from Macrothele yani, assembly GCA_039090855.1. Classification (NCBI taxonomy): domain Eukaryota; kingdom Metazoa; phylum Arthropoda; class Arachnida; order Araneae; family Macrothelidae; genus Macrothele; species Macrothele yani. Next base: position 116,690,968 of record CM077002.1, on the reverse strand, counting down.
CAGAAATATTTATTACAAACACTTTAAATGATGATTTTACAATTGGTAATTTCTCATCGAAGTTAGTCGAAAGTTTTGCAATATTTGGATCACTTTATGTCTTCATACGCACCTTTACGGCGAAAGCTGACTAGCATTCAAAGTATAGGCCATCGTGTTGCACCATCTTTAGCCTTCTGTCTGCCAGTTATTCGATTCCGAGGCGGTACCAGTCCTTGTCCTTCGAGGAGAAGAACTCCTTCACCCCAGCTGCCACCTCCTCCTGGTTGTTGAAGTGCCGCCCGCAAAGGAAGTAAGCCATGTACCAGAACAAGTAATAATCTGACGGGGCAAGATACGGACCATATGCTGGGTGTGGCATCAGTTCGATGCTATCACGTTCGTGGAGTTTTGCCCGGATCGTTCTCGCAGTATAAGGCCGAGAGTTATCCTGCTGTAGGAGAGCGCGCAATCTATTCACCAGTGCCGAGAACTTCTCCTCCAAAGCGGCATACATCCGCTCCAGCTGCTCAGAGTAGAGTTTGGCGTTGATGGTCCGACCGTCTGAAACCAAATTCTTAAGGGATTATCCGCTAAACATTCCACCAGACGCAGAGCATCACCTTGTGCTCGAAGCACTTACGTATGGCAACAGGTTCTGGAAGCTGGACTGGGCTAAACCACTGCCGTTGTGTTTTAGGATTACGGATATAGACCAACTTTTCGCAGCAGGTAACAATTCTCTTGATGAAACGTACATAGCGCGGGTTTTCTATGAGTTTCTTGCACTCTTCCACTCGGCGGTTTGCTTCAGCTGGCAGAGACAAAGCGACATCTCCTGTAGACCTTGCCGAGGTTCTGAAGGTGACGAACCAGGTGATCATTGATATGCCCAGCTCGCCTGATAATATACGAGCGCTGGTTGTCGCATTTCCTTCTAGGGCATATCGCACGATCTCTGAATCCACGGTTCGCGGCCTAGCTGACCTTGGCTGATCTTCGAGGTTTCTGTTACCTGAGCGAAATTTCTTGAACCATCTGGTTGTGGTGCTGAGGTTCCACGGAACCTTCCCCTTTCTCATGACAAATATTTCGTGTTGCTTGAGCAGCGTTATGGCTAAGTTCAAATTCGTAAAGCAAAAAGTTGCCTATTTAGCCGGTTGTGGCTGTTCATCTTACAGGCGTCCTAACCACAGACAGAACGACATCAAAGACTACAAGTTTATGTCCCTTTCGACTGACTGCAGTGCGCGACTTGAACTAGTTTAAACACGTGACATACCAGCCGCAGCAAATGAGTTTATGCAAATATTGCAAAACTTTCGACTCACTTTCTGCAAAACTTGATTGTTTGGAGCTGAAAGTCTCTGCTATAAATTACACTCCTTAGCAAAAGCAAATGGCCATTTATGCAGAAGCTACAGATCCGCAGCATCTGATGTCACACTTTCATCATGACACCAAAATGAAAACAAAAATGATCCTCATTTAAACTGATGAGTTTATCGGTTATTTATGAAATCTAAATAATAAGAAAGATCGTCCACATAGAACCAACTTTTCTAGTTGGAAAATTTAAAAAGGTGCTTATCTTATTTGAGTGCGTAATAATCTTATGAAACTCCTTGTGGGCTGAAGAACGCTGGTTAACATGCACGGGGAATTTAAAACACACCGTTCGACATTATAAATGTTACACCAGGAAGTATATTTTACTTTACGTGTACACTGCTGTGCAAAACGTAAGGACGAAGAGGGGAAATTAGCATAACAGCGGAACGAGCTGGCAGAACGAACCGAAAGACCACTCAGGAGATAGACTAGGGCCCGGTACGGTAGGGCATGCGCATATATGCAGCATGACGTACGGGGAGAGTGTCGGAAGGGTAAAAAGCACACGGGTGGTGTACGCTCAGCAATTCGGTGAAAGCTATTGCACGGTGTACATCGGTTTGAACGACGTCGAGTTGCTGCCACCGTGTGATATGGACAACAGGCAATCCGGTAGACGACATCTGGATGACTTAACACGAGGTCGCGTCATTGAGAAGTTGGACGAAGGTCGAAGTGTGACTAGTGTGGCCGAGGAGATCGGGATTGCTTACAGCATCGTTTCACGAGCTTGGAGAGCATTTCAAACGACAGGAACAGTTGTCCGAGAGTTTAGCAGTGGTCGTCCACGAGCAACCATGGTGGCGGACGACCGGTATATTGTCCTACAGGCGAGAAGAGACAGACGGCAGACAGCGGGAGAAATCGCAAGGCACATGTAACAGCCAACTGGATGTCCGTTATCGCGTTTTATCGTGGCCAGGAGGTTGAACAGAGCGGTCTATATGCACGACGACCAGAACGGTGTGTGCCATTAACGCCTGCTCATCGGAGACGGCGGTTTCTGTGGTGCCAGGAACACAAGAACTGGACACCAGCAATGGGGTCGAATCCTCTTTACGGATGAGAGCCGATTTAGTCTGACGAGCGATTCTGGACGTATACAGATCTGGGGAGAACAGGGAACACGCAATCACACCTCCAACATCATCGAAAGGGTCCGGTTTGGTGGTGGCGGAGTTCTCGATTGGAGCGGTATCATGTTTGCCAGCCGTACTGACCTCCACATCTTCCAAGAAGGTTCAGTCACTGGTGTCCGCTATTGTACCGCGGTTCTCCTGCCTCACGTGCGTCTGCTTAGAGGTGCTGTGGATCCTGAGTTCCTCTTCATGGACGACAACGCTACACCTCATCGTACAGTGGCTGTCGCAGGGCTTTTGGAGAGTGAAGATATTCAACGCATGGATTGGTCCGCAAGGTCCCCGGACCTAAATCCAATCGAACACGTGTGGGACCTTCTCGGGAGACCCTTGGCAGCACGTCACCAGCCGCAAGCAACGATTCCTCAGCTGCGATTGGCGTTACAAGAGGAATGGGCCGTGATGCCTCAACAGCTCCTTGACAACCTCGTCCTCATCATGGACAGACGTTGTAAATCCTGCAACGCAGTCAGGTGTGATCATATCCTCTACTAAAGATTGAAATTTTCTTGGCAGCCGCCTTTCACATGGACGTTTCTGTCTTCTGTCCAGTTGTGCTCGAAGCTACCTTTTCAATAAAGTGCCTTTGTATCCTCTGGATTCCTTGTTTGGAAGGTTTTGTTCCCTTGTCCCATATTCATACATCTTGGCGATCTTATGGTATGATTTGAGTCGATGTGGAGCACTTCTGCACGACGTTACATTCGAAAAACCGTCTCATCCTTAATTTTTGCACGCCAGTGTATGTTTAGTGCTTAATTGTAGAGGGTCACCAATTTACATGCCCTTTGGAAATAAAGCAGACCAAACTCTATGAACACGATGTAACGTTAACGGCATCCATTTACGCAGACTTAGACTAAGCAGCCCAGCTCGAGATATAGGATTCTTAATCTCTTTACTAATAACGATCAAAAGAATATTTACATAAAGGAATACATCTTATCTCCAAAAATGGACTTGAACGAATGACTGTAGAGTGTATGTAAACGTCAAATATCACGAAGCATATGTCCCTCAAGAGCGCGAGAGAGAGCTTCCACTTTCACTTTGCAGGTGAATGTAGGTAAACAGTCCGAAACGCCATCTGACGGGCAAGGGCTCCATATTTATCGACTGTCGGCTATGTAAATTAATACAGTTGCGTACCAATCACGTAACATATGCGGAAGATAAAAAAGCAAAACGTCTCATCATAGCTAAATTTTGTCATCCTCACTTGGGTGTGTGAAACACTGCGTCAGAGTGGTCTCAGCGGTGACAATACCACTCTGCAGGGACCAACCGGCAGTCACGTCAACAGAAATCGTCCCATCACACGGACACCATTACCAAAGGCTTCATCGTTGGGTTACGGACTGCTGGTTTGTATCTGCATCACATATCTGTAGAATCGGTTCGGGATAAAACAACTATCGACCGAATGTGGCGACAATGGTTAAAGGATAGTTAGGTATGTCACCGTAGTGGGACTACTTCACGTAGGCGGATGTCCGAACGCCGCACTCAATGGCAAGCTGTAGCAGCCCTATATCTACATAGGATGACATTCGACTTGACATATGAGCAACTATGGACCTCCCCGTAGTGTCGAATGCATCCCAGATTGGACGAGAGAAGTGTACGATCTCGTCAGCCATTACGACGAGTGTTACGCACCGCAGCACATTGTCGCGCAGAGTTTTAGAAATTCCGTACCAGATATGCGTAGCGGGACGAATGGAACCATCCCATTGATCACGAGTTTCAGAGCCGACGATTTCCCATTGAGTTCGTTTTTTTCTTTTTTGTCAGGGGTTTAACGACCATCGTGACAACTCAGTGCGCTATAAGCAGTCGCCCGTCCCCAATTTAGGGACACTGGTTCCAGGGAAGGGAGTGAGTCAGTGCCTTAAAACAAACACAACATCCATGCCTCACTGGGATTCGAACCCGGACATCTCCGACGAATGGTAATAGGCCAGCGCTTATACCACTGCGCCACTGGGCAGGCCCATTGAGGTTAAAATAACGAGGTTGTTCCCAGGGCGATATTCTACCATCCGTAAGCGTCATTTGTTTCCTCAGCCTGGTGTCCTAATTTGGGGCGCTATGAGGTTAAGCAATTTTTCACGGTTCGTACGCATAGTGGGTAGAATGACAGTATGAAGATACCTTGATGAGATGCTGCAGCATGTTTTGTTGCTGTATCTCTCTGTTATCTCGGATGCCAAGTTTCAACAGAATAACTCTCACACGCTCATTGCCAATATCAGCAGAAAGTGCACAGGGCTGCACTGCCCAACACGATCTACCAAATTCTCCCCAATAGAGAACGTGTTGGACGCCATTAGCAGAACTTAAAGCCTCAACATGACCCCCTCTCATTGTCAAAGAATTGCGGACATAGGTCAACGACGCATGGTCAATTATACCTCAGGACACCATCGGGGAGACCTGTTCACTAGATTCCACGCCGTGTTGCAGAATTTGTAGCCCAGCTTAGTGGCCATACGATGAACTGACTCAGGCCACTTTATACTCTATCCTCGCCAAATGGATTCAATCCCTCAAAAATGAAATTACTTCTTTTCCACCTATATGTCTTATAAGTATGGTGATTTTCGCTTCATTTTGTTGTTCTCTCACTGTGTGGCGTTTTCTATGCCGAACACTGTATCCCGAATGATTTTTAGGAATTATGGAGCCTGTAATATAATAAGATAAAGAAACTTTCGTTTACAGCGCTTATTAACTGAATCATTTTTCACTACCTCTCCTGAGTCCGAATTGTCAGAAGCACAAATTACAAGTAAAGCATCAGAACTGAGTCGGGATTGAGTCGAAGATGAGGTATGCGTAGAGCGCCGGTTATGTTCCTTCCTGAAACCGGTGGCAAATCATTCTGTATAAAGGGTATCACGAATGGGAAAATGCGGTCTCATTTTTCTGAAGCCATTGCGCACAGACCTCACTTTTCAGGATGCTGTGTACTTGTCTAAGAAGCTTTCACGTGGCTTGAATTGTGATCCATGATGGGTCTGCTCAAATGCTTAACTTTCAGCATCCTCAATACAAGGTGCTTTTAATTATGAACTATTTTCATTCCAGTAAAATTTAAGGTTACAGGATGCATCGTTAATACACGATGCTTCCAATTATGAATTATTTTAATGAAAGTAAAAATAGAGGTTACAAGACGCATCTTCAATACAAGGTGCTTCCAATCATGAATTATTTCCATCCTAGAAAAACGTGAGGTTACAGGATGCATCATCAATGCAAGGTGCTTCCAATTATAAATTATTTTCATCCAAGTAAAATTTAAGGTTACAGGATACATCTTCTACACAGGTTCTTCCAATTATGAATTATTATCATCCTAATAAAATTTGAGGTTACAGGATGCATCTTCAATACAAGGTGCTTCCAATTATTAATTATTTTCATCCTAGTAAAATTTAAAGTCACAAAATGACAATTTCAGGTTTGAAAACCTGACTCTTCAGAATGTCGAGTACTTATCTAAGAACCTTTTACATGGTTTGAACTGTATACCATAATGTCTCTGCTCAAATGCGTAACTTCTTGCATCCTCAATACAAGGTGCTTCCCTTGAATATTTTATATGAACTACCTTCATCCTAGTAAGATTTGAGGTTACAGGATGTATCGTCAATTCAAGATGCTTCCTATTATGAATAATTTCATTCAAGTAAATTTTAGGTTACAGGATACATCTACAATACAAATGCTTCCAATTATGAATATTTTCATTATAGTAACATTTGAGAGTACAGGATGCATTTTCAATTCAAGGTGCTTCCAATTATGAATTATTTCATCCTAGTAAAATTTGAGGTACAGGATGCATAGTCAATATAAGGTGCTTCCAGTTATGCATTTTTTTACCAAAGTAAAATTTGAGGTTACAAGATGCATCTTCAGTACAAGGTGCTTCCAATCATGAATTATTTCCATCCTAGTAAAACGTGTGGTTACAGGATGCATTGTCAATACAAGGTGCTTCCAATTATAAATTATTTTCATCCTAGTAAAATTACAGGTTATAGGATGCATCATCAATACAAAGTGCTTCCAATCATGAAATATTTTCATCCTTGTAAAATTTTATGTTACAGGATGCATCATCAATACAAGGCGCTCCCAATTGTGAATTGCTAGCGACCCGGCCCGGCTTCGTACGGTAGCAATTTAGAATATACGGCGAATCTAAAGAGAGACGACTATTACATTCAACAGGCAACTGTCTTTCTCTTTGTAAAGGCATTCTTTGTCTGTTATTTGCCAATCGAGTTCTGTTTCTTGGAAAGTTTCATTATGACGGGATAAACAAATTCTTTTAGCGTCTGATGTAATACGACCTATATTCGATTTTCGTCTAGGCGTAATGTTTATACAATATTAAAATTTTAATTAAAGAGCTATTCAAAAAGATACATACTTGTGGACGGAAACGACTACGCATTTAGTCTGTGCGAGCGCCGATAAACCAATTCTTTTTCAGCGGCCTACGCATTTAGTCTGTGCAAGCGCAGATAAAAAATTAAAAAAATAAATAAACGAACGGCCACCGCGCATGCGCCTCGCGTCGTTTTTCCAATGAGCAAAAAAGTTTCGTAAACCGGTCGCCGCGCATCGTTGTTTAGGCAGTGGAAGCCACGAAAGAATGGGAACGGTGGTTTTTTCTTTGACTTGTCACTAAATTCGTTACTGCTGGGCTCCCTTTTGCCATAGATTAATGTTTCATACACATAAACCTTCCTCGACAAATGCTCTATGGAATGGTGAAAACCGCATCAAAATCCGTCCAGCGATTCTCGAGATTAGCCCGAACAAACAGACAGACGCCTACCGGGGAATTTATTTTATACTATGTATAGATTTTCATCCTAGTAAAATTTGAGGTACAGGATGCAACTTCAATACTAGGTGCTTCCAATTATGAAATATTTTCATCCTTGTAAAATTTGAAGTTACAGAATGACAATTTGGGGTTTGAAGACTCTTCAGAATGCGGTGTACTTGTCTAAGAAATTTTTACATGGTTCGAACTGTATGTATGAAATGATGCATCTGGTCAGATGCATAACTTCCAGCATCCTCAATACAAGTTTGTTCCGGTTAAAACTAATTTTTATCCTGTAAAATTTGAGGAAAGAGAATGACAATTGGAGGGTTATCTCCATTGAGTCACGTACAATTATTCTTGAAATGTGAGGAACGTTTTTGCAGCCCAATCATTAGCATCAGTCCAATTTAAAACCTTTTGAACAAGATATAACGTACCATGGTATGCCCTTCCTTCTCGCCGAATAAAGTGGAAGCTCTTTTGGTTGTCTTACGAAATTTTTTGTATTAAAAGCAATCAAATAACTAGAAGGCGAATGAATGATAAATATACAGTTGACGTGGACCAGGAACATCGAATAGAAGTCATCGCTCTTTCCACGTTTATAAGTTAGTGATGGAAAAATTCTCATCGGCCGCCGTTGGGAGTCGAACCCAGGGTCTTCCAGTTACGCGCCGGATATGCTTCCACTGCACCATAGCGGCCTCGAAATTTCCCAGACTCAGAAACGATAAACTGCCAAACCACATGACATCTTGCTTCTTTGGAGCTCCGCATAACGCTGGGGATTCATCAAAGATGAACAGCAGCAACTGAACAAATAACTAGAAGGCGAATGATCATTCGAGAAGGTAATGTCTGCAAAGTCTTCGAATTGCTAAGATCGTACTGTGTAGGTTGATTAGGATTAGTACCTTTATTTAGTCGTCTGTAACTTCAGTGGGTCTTTCAGAACGTGGTTCATCTACGAGTGAATAAAATATCACGACGAAACATTGCAAACCAATACTCGAAACGTCGAACGCTTGCAGGAACCTATCCACACACGACACATACACGGTCGTACCAAATCATTATGACCACCTACCTAATAATGGGAATAATCACCTTTGACACAGATGACAGCGATGAGACGGAGTGGTATGAACTCAATGAGGCTCTGAGAGGTTGCCCGAGGCACGCGTGCCCATTCGCTATGCAGAAAAGCACGGTGGTCCCGGAGATGACTTGGTTGTGGGTCGTCATGTCTAACCTGTCTATCCAGATAGTCCCACAAGTGTTCTATTGGATTGAGGTCGGGCGATTTTGCCGGCTAAGGGAGAACGGAGACATCGCTGTCGTGTTCCTGGAACTGCTCACGCACCATCTTAACGAGTTGGTACGGCGAATAGTCCTGTTGGAATCCACCACCACCACCAGGGTAAACGTCCAACATGAAGTGATGCAAGTGGTCAGGGAGGATAGACAGTTAGCCATTGACGTTCAGGGACCCATCCAGTGATACCAGTGGTCCCAGATCATACCAGGAAAACATCCCCCAGACATGCACACTGTCATCCCCAGCCTGTACTTGACCAACAAGCGTGTCCGGTGTTGGTTCTCGTGTGTCTGACGCCGTATCCTCCAACGTCTGTCACTACTACGGAGTAGAAACCTCAATTTGTTGGAGAAGGCAACCTTTTTCCACTGTCCCAATGTACACTGACGGTAGTCCCATGCAAACTGCAGGCGTCATTGCCGATGGACCTCGGTTAATGTGGCCGCCTTGACGCAGCGTCATCTCAGGAAATGCGTAACACGGTTCGCTCTACTTTTATCGGGGACAAGAGTAGAAGTTAACCATGTAAGTGAACGGTGGGTCACCCAGCGCTCACTTGCATAGTTAACTTCTGCACTGTTGGGCGTCGATTGTCCTTTACCAGTCGACGGAGGCGACGTTCTCTTCTGGGGTCGATGGCCCTTGGGGATCCACAGGTATGACGTCACGAGGTACTCGGTGTACTAGCGGTCCATTCTTGGTACACCCTTACTACAGCACCTCGCGAACAGCCCACGAAGTGTTTCTGAGATGCTTCCACCCTTGGCGAGGTACGCGATTATCATTCCTGTTTTCACGTTCTTCAAATCATTACCTCTGCCCAATGTGCTCGCGTAACGCACTATGACTCATCTGTCCTGGCCGGCAGCTTATATCCCCGTGTGGTCGACCTTCTCACGTGGACTCTGTGAAGCGCTTGGGCAGATACACTGTGACTCCTGGGATGGTCATATAATTCTGATACGACTGTATAGGGTTTCTGTATTTGCGTCTCTTTTTTAGCCTTGCGATAGAAAAACAGCAGTAAATGACAAAAATGACCATTATTGTTTCTCGTTTTCACACAAACGTCAATTTTTATTGGGGGTTTGACGACCACCGTGAGCAATTCAATGGACTATAAACAGTCGCCTGTCCCTAATTTAAGTTACTGTTTCCAGGGAAGGGAGAGGGTTAGTGCCTTAAGACAAAGAACAACAACATGCCTGACCCGGGTTCGAACCCAGACCCTCCTCGGGGCAGGCACACATAAGCCAGGTGGACAGAATTGAACACATCACGCCGTACTCATTTTATATTGATATCTCGAAATCTCATCTTTCAGAATAGGTACATATCGTGCATCTGCAATTCACATTAACCATTAAAATTGGTTAAAAACGGAGAAAATTTCATGCAGTAAAATAAAGGCGAAACAGACACATTTCTTAATAACATCTACTATTTTGAACCAAACTTCAATGTTATACGACTAATATGCAACGTTTTTTCTAGTATCCTTTTCTTTTCGTTTCAGTTCTCTATCCTGCCTTCACTGGTGTAGGGGTCGTCAGAAGTAATTGAATATCATGCGATTTCTTATGTGATCAATGGCAGACAAAATGGGAATGAGTGAAAGTCGCGTCATCTACGCAGGCACCCCCGCCACGATAGAAGAGAAGTGAATAAAATAAATTGGTTGGCACATAAATATGAAATTATATGAAATTTGGAGTTTTTACAAATACACCAAATTTATGTTAATTTGTTTATCATATAAAATATGATAAACAAATTTGTTTATGATAAGCGGGAAGAGTTCTGGAAGAGGGCTGACGAACTGCTACGTGTCGTCCCAGAGAATCCCAAGCATGATATGTAGGGTTCAGGTTCGGAGATTTGGCAGTCCAGTATATACGTCGAATATCTTCGCTCTGCAATGAATCATTGATCGGCTGAGCCCTGTGCAGGTGAGCATTATCATCCATTAACCCTTTAACAACCATGACCCAAAAATGTTTTATCAATCCGAACACCATAACAACCGAAACTGTTTGTTGGTTATTTTCTTTGTTTAATAACAGCAATACTGACTGAGTGTGACTCCTGCTGGTCCTTCATAAGTCGAGAAAATTTAAAGAACAGGTAAGGGTAGGAAATGGGACTCACTCTAGACAGGCAGTTTGGGCGGCTATGGCCGTTCGTATGTACGGGCGATTTGGGGGTGAAAAAGGTTAAAAGGAACTGAGGGCCAACTGTTCCCCGAAAAATTCTGACACAGAGCTCTAGGATCTCGTCTGCTCACCATTCACACTGCCTCCCTTGAACACATGGAGTGATGTGAGGTCGTTGAACATAATGCCACCCCACAAAGCACAGACTACCTCCTCCGTAGGAGTCACATTCGCGGGCATTTGCCGGGTCGTTACAGGTTTCCTGTTCCTTCCAGATGAAATGACGACGAGAATTCGTTTGTAGACTGAATCTCGACTCATCTGTAAAAAGAATACTGGCCCATTCGTCTGGGCTCCAAGAATGATGTTGCCTGCACCAGTTCAAGAGAGCTCTCCTGTGAGATTGGGTCAGCTTGGCAAAAACCATGGGTTATCAGACATAAGGATGCATTGATCCTTTGGTATATCGTTTGGCTTGATACCTTAGTTCCAGCGGCAGCAGGGAGCTTCCAAGACAGTTGCCGGGCTGTTTAGGTCTTACGACGCCGTGCGATTAAAGCAACAAAAGTCCTCACGAGATGTCATATGCCTTGGATGACCTAGAGAAAGCCTTCGTGACAAGCCATGGGTGTTGGTGAATTGCTGCCGTGACCGCGAAACCCTTCTGGAGAGGATATTCAAATCCTTTGCGAACTGTACCTGAGACTGACCTGCTTCTAGTCATCGTATCCCTCGTCTGCATACAGCGTCATCAGATACACGCGTGCGAAACATAAGGAAAGCGTCTGCAGCCACCGAAACGTTTTTTATACGTAATATCAACGTGAAATGCCACTCTCGTTCCCGGTGAGCTTAACTGCGTTTACATATTGGACCGCATTTTGCTAACTGACGTGAGAATTTCACAGCGGGCATTTGTTTCTGGTGTCCATTTGCATATGTCCTATGAACATCATAACCTCTCATTGAGCGCTTGGGATTATTTGTCCGCTATTGCTTTCCGAACTTTAATTTTGGGCGCCAGTGTATAATATGATAGAGTTTGTAGGACAGAAATTTAGTACAGAACTATCCCCTATTTGAAATGAGGAGATAATTTCGATGTTCTAGGAGAAGCAAAGGTTCAATTTAAGTTTATTCCAAATTCTGTAATCTACAAGAGACAAAACTTTTTACTGAAAACTTCTACTTTATACCACAAGTTGTGTTTGTGAAAATTTCTATTTAGGTAAAGTGCAAAACAGATTTGCCATGAAAACGCGCGTTCTGTAGGGTGTTTTAATTACAGTGAGTGGTGTTCTTCCACGAAAGGCGCTCTTTTTTTCATAACTTTTTTTTATTTCCTAAAGTGCAAAGATGTTCAAACTAGAGAATGCGCTTCAGTGTGAGACCAGCCAGGATCACTAAATTAATTGCCTACAGATAGGAAAACTAATCGGGTTTTTGGATCAACACCGTGATGTGTTAATATCTATTAAACTCATTATTAAGATACTACTTACAGAACATTAAATGTCTTTTTCTTTAACTCCAGTATCTTCTTGTACTATTTCCGATTGAAAAATAATCTTTCACAAAGAAAGAGGATAACGTACTTTTTAATCAAAAGTTTACGATCCTAGAAGAGAGGAATTAATTCTTGTCTTGAAAATAGTTTTGGAGTTTGGGTTGCTTATGCATTTCCTCATTTCTTTAAATTTTTATGTCCAGCGATTCTGCTATTATTCGTTCTTTGTTGTGAAGTTATAATCCTAATTGCTTCTCCTATGATTGGATTGGATTGGATTGGATATTTAACGACCACCGTGAGCAACTCAATGGGCTATAAGCAGTCGCTCGTTCCTAATTTAGGGCCACTGATTCCAGGGAAGGGAAAGAGCCAGGGCCGTAAGACTAAAACAGGATCCATGTCCAACCTTATCGTCATGTTTTTGGACGAGAAGGGTTTTAAGTTGACCTTCGCCCACCTACTGTTGTAAAGGTTGCTTATTAGAGAAGAAGTAAATTAATCACGAAAACGAAGCAAACTGAAAAACTATTACTCTGGTAGGATTAGAGTCCTCTGGCCGTTGGTCATCAAAATTTAGCATTGATCTTGGGTACCATGTAAGCAATGGTTTGGTATATAGACTACCATTTGTGCGCGCGCACGCTGCAGGTCTTCTAACTCCAGAATACTAAGGTGCGGTACAAAATACAAAGGTGCGGTACAAAATTACATAAATGAAAAGGCAGCTTCTTCCTATTAGTCGACATTGCTTTGTTATATCAAAGAAAGCACTTGGGTAAGGGATTCGCCTGACAGGGGAGTATGATGGAATTCCGCTATAGAACATCTCTTTTGAGTTTCTGTTTTATTGTGTAAAAAATAGGTAATTCTTAGTTAAACGTTTTCCTTACTGAACAGGACATTTGTTCCCCAAATGGCTTTGACACTAGAGCAACACTGACAGTGAGTCAAAGAGACATAAAAATAACAACACAGAATGTGGACGTGAGTGGAGTTGTAAAGATGTCGAGAAATTGGGAAGAGATTGTTAACCACTGGATTGCGAAAGAGGTAAGGCTTGTTATAGGTATAGATGTGATCAACAGTTGCTGTCTTAGGATTGAATTCTATGTGGAAACCTGAGAGTTACGCTGTGTCAATGGATTATCTTGACCTTTCAGTGAGCGGAATAATAAAGGATGCACTTTCATATCTGGCCTGTGCCGTCTGCTGCAATAGAACAACGCGGAATTACGGGTAATATGACGTTTCCCGAGTGATACAGTGCTGGCATCTATCGGGCGACATGAAAAACACAGCGTGCGGTGTATTCACGATATGAATGTTTCTGAGGTATTCTGACTGGCCTTTAAAAGGGCCTTTCGTGACGGATGATTTTGTTCGTGTTCTGAAACATTTACAGGGACGGTAGAGACGTGCTTCGTGCAGAATTAAAACCTGTCTTTCTGGCATATAATTGAATACATTAAATACGTCCAGGAAAGAACTGTTTTGTGATCCGAATCATGACCTCAAAGCAATGTTCTGACGGAAGACGACAGTTCCGTCTGATAAAAATATTCCAGAATATGGTCTGCAAAAGGAAGTTTGTGAATTCCATCTCAAAGTTTGCATTTGAGAGGTCGCAAATTGCTCTCAACACCGTGGGTACGAGCCCAGTACTAGGATTCACAAAGTTAAGCGAGTGGCTAACAGTGTGATGTTCGTATCCACATCTTCCGACCTTACGATATGCAGTCCACTTATCTGTCATGACAGTAGTTCGTGGTTGTTCATGCTCGTGTATGAGCGGCAGCAATGTGCTCGCAGATCTGTCAATTTTCAAAGATACCAAAGACCCTGGCGTCCGATATCTCAAGTGCACAGGAAGACTGTTTAGATTTCCATGAAATGTGATTCCTCTGATACCTGAATTCTCCAAAAATGATGAGATCTATCGACTCTGAGAGTCACTGAATGACCTTCCGAACATGTTCTACTGGTTGAATCAATCCCTGCCGCTCACACTACGAAACAGAAGTCTCCTCATCCTGGGTAACTTCCTTCAAAAAGCTCTTGCAATTCCACATGGTAAAAACGCACGCGAAAAGAACAACAGGAGAAGCAAGAAGCAGAACTTACAGAATCAGCGGCAACACAAGCAAAAATATCTAAAGACAAGTAAGCGAACGGAACAGACTTCAAGCACAGAGCAAACGGCGGTGACATAACGCAGTTACCAGCCTCGAGGGCTTAATCGCGGAAGCGCCACCTATCGCCACTTGGGGCCGCGGGTGGCCGAGTGGGAACGTTCGTGACTGCCACGGAAAGGACCTCAGGTTCTATCCCAGGCAGGTTCGAACGCTCGATCCACTAAATATCCGCCGTGCGTCGGATGGGCACGTTAAGCCGTCGGACCCCGGGTACTGACCCCCGGTAATAAATAAGGGCGTCTTCCTTCCCCTTTTTACTTCGCTTCCGTGTCACTTTCCTATCGGGCACTCTAGCCCAAATCTCCTAGCTTCCTATTTATAAGGGTTGTTTAAGACCTGGGGTTAGACACTCCCTTCCTAAAATCCTTTACATGTGATCATGGCCGCCCCGGTGGCGCAGTGGTCTAAGGCGCTGGCCTCTGATAATTCGTCCGTAAGGGGTCCGGGTTCGAATCCCGGTCAGGCATGGATGTTGTGTTTGTCTTAAGGCACTGGCTCTCTCCCTTCCCTGGAGCCAGTGACCCTAAATTAGGGACGGGCGACTGCTTATAGCCCATTGAGTTGCTCACGGTGGTCGTTAAATCTCAAAAAAATAAATAAAATAAATGTGATCATGATCATTCTATAGGCACTTGCGCTGTTGTAGCAGACGACGCAGGCTAGATACGGAAGTATAGATATAGGATTTTTTACATTAATCTCTTATACTTCATGCTGATTCTTTTCTCTCTGGAAGTTAGCAATTATGTATTTATTCTAAGAGTTTGAATGTATATTCTACAAAGTTCTCTAAGAACATGTAGGTAAGAACTGAGTTAAGAAAGTTAAGCATACAACCATCAGGAGTTTAAAATATGGCAAACAACTCGCTTGAACGCTATATGGAACAACGGCAAAAGTGAAACGAATATAACTGGATATACGAATTTGATTCGTATATCCAGTTGAAGTAGAAAAAAACCCCATTAAAATTTTAATAACAATAGTGGCATGAACTGCCATCAATTTTAAGACGTCTGATGAAATATCTTTCTAGGGTGAAGAAAAAGTTTCAAACCATGGCAAAAGATGGAGCCACGATACACATAACACGCAGCTTAAAACGTAAAGATTATACAACAACGTTAAATTTGAATTTAGGTTTTTCCTGTGAAAGAGAATATAGGATGCGGTTAAAACGGGTTTCTTTCTCTTTTATTATTTATTTCCTGTTTTGTGGTTTAACGATCACCGTGATCAACTTCAAGGGATAAGTTAAGGACTGCTCGTCCCTCAGTAAGGTCCACTGGCTCCAGGGAAGACACAGCCAGTGACATACGACAAACACACAATTCTTGCCACATCCGGGACTCCAACAGGGCCAATCTGGTACGAACGATCAGAAGCCATGTCCTAGGTTTGAAAAATGCTGAAAAGTAACATTGGATGAACTGTGACCCTTCATTGTGACTCATACCACAACGGCCACACGATGTTTCTCCCAAATGTTTGTGTTTGTGTAATTTTAAGAGCTGGACAGAAGGACTGCTTGCAGCAAAAGCAACTAATACCGTTTAGAGATTACCATAGTAAGCAATATTTTCAGAACAGACGTTCAAGTGTTAAAGGGGAAAATAATTCTTATATTGAACAACAGCCTAAAAGAAAGAAGATATAATATTGTAATTTTCATTTATTTCTTTATTGTCGGGTGCTATCACAAACAAAATTCGGAAACGGTTCACAAAAGGAAAAACGATGTTCTTTTAATTTTAACCCTCCTTTTGCAATTCGTATTTTCCTACAAGCAAATGAGAGTTAAAATATTATTAGTCGCTAATGTAAGTAAAAATCTGTCCTCTTATACGAAATGTATATGATAAAAGATTAAACTAGCTGCTTTTCCAGAATTTTTGAAAATGATCCAACCTCATAAACACCGCACAGTTTCAGCTAACCATCTAGGAGGCAGTTTTTCTCAGGTGTTTTCATGTTGCTAAATACACGGTCAAGTCACATTATTGTTACCACCAGCTAATATCTAGAATAACCGCCGTATGCAGCACGAACACCAGCTAGACGCGCTGGATGTGACTCAATAAGATACTGAAAGGTGTCCACAGGTATGTGGAGCCATGCTGACTGCAGTGCATCTGACAGTCGCTGGAAGTTACGTGGTTGAGGATCCATAGAATGAACAACATGATCTAGGTAGTCCCACAGATGCTCAGTTGGGTTAATTAGGAAGCCAGGGAAGTAACTTTGAAGTCATCATCGTGCTCTTCCAACCACTCTCGGACATTTCTAGCTGTGTGACACGTCGCATTGTCGTCCTAGAAGATCCCATCCGCCGCAGAGAAGACAATCGGCATGTATGGGTGTACGTGGTCTGCAAGGATGGATTCCTAACGAATTCGGTCACAGTGCCTTCTACAGGTATGGGTGGGCCCAGAGAATGCCACGAAAACATTTCCCAGAGCATAACGCTGCCCCTATTATATTGTGTTCTTCCAACAAAGGTTGAAGAGTATTTGTTCGCCGATGTTTCTCGCTTTATACGCCAACGTCCATCCGTTCGATGAAGCAAGAAACGTGACTCATCGGAGAAGGCAATCCTTTACCAATGAACGGAGGTCCGATTCCGATACTGCAATGCAAATGGAAGCCCATGCATCTTCGTTTTCATAAGTGCAGTGATCATCAGTCTGCATCGGATCCCCATACGCAGCAGGGTTCGCTGAACTGTCGTTTTAGATACACTTCCGGTAGCTTCCTGGTTCATTCGGCCATTAAGTTGATCCACACTAGCGTGTCGATCGGCCCTCACGCATTTTCGAAGCAGACGTTCACTTCTGACATCAATGGCACGTGGTGCTCCGCCGTTGTCACGTCCTTTATTCGCAATGGTGCCATTTCTCCAATCACGGTACACTTTAACCACAGCAGCACGCGAACAGTTCACAAACTGTGCTGTTTCAGAAATACCGCCACCCTTGGCCCGAAAGCCGATAATCAACGCTTTTTTAAAATCTGATAAATCTCTCCTTTTATCCATGATAGCAACTAGTGATATGTTTTCAGAATACCTACAGCAGACCTTATAAACCGTTCAAGCCAGCTCACGACACGTGAGTTCCTTCATTGGCGATGCGCTGTTGACGTCAAAAGTCGGAGGTGGTCACATTAATGTGACACGACTGTGTATATTTTATATTTGTTTCCAAATGCTGCCACTCTGTTTCACAATACCGTTTGTCTAGTGTGTTACCTTTTAGAGATTTCATATCTCCCATGGCGTAAATAGTTACTGTATTTTCTCTCGAAATCCCAATTTTTCCGAAGGCGTTTTATCTAGTTACTCCAAGTGTCGGCAGCCTTACTTTCATGGCGGAGTCTAGCTTCTTTTATTTATTTCTTCTTTAAGATACATACGCAAGAATTGAGCTGCTTTAATGACTGATCGTTTCGCTCAAAGATCTTGGAAATAGTGTGTCGAAAGGGTAACTTTTTTATTTATTTTTTTAACTTTCAATGCAAGTTTGTTTTTCAAAGTTTAAAGTTATTAGAAAATCGTTTAGCCCACATTTCTTGAAAAATTTTTAGCTTTGAATTTTGAGGTATCAAATTATTTCGCTCCTAAAATTTACGATACTTACGCCAAATGCACTTAATTTTTTACGTTTTTGGTGGAGGTACTGTGCCCCACGCAAGTATTAGCCCGTATCATAATATCTGCGTCAGGGAGACTAGCCATTCGACATCCTGCATTGGATTATGAAGGAGAGAATAAAGAATTAGAAGGAAACGCTTTAATTTCCCTGACAGATTTATGGTAGGTACTGTGAGGGAAGAAGGGAAAGAATTGTATTGCTGCAGCTTTCATAAAACCCAGCCGTTATGTAAATATTTATGTTTAGGGAGTGTACGAAATTTGGGCCACCAGTTGGTTTAGGTACATCAGCCGCTTAAAAAGTTAAGGAAACACCTTTCATATTGGTCAGAATCGTAATCTGTTTTGATCAAATACGGATGACATCATGCACTATATTATCAAAAATATTCAAACACTGCCAAATGTGCTCATATGTGCAAAGAACAGTTGCGCAAGAAGGTGCGCTGTGAGTGGTGAGGTACGTATATGAAGTTGAGATGTTCTGTAGTGTTATCAGCAAAAAGATATCCTACTTTCTTAAGCTTTCCCACGGATTCTGACCAGTACAATGCTCCCTTCAGATACTACTCCCATTTTTTTTTCAGCTGACACTAACGCGATTCTATTTGCTTTGCAAACGGCAGCTCTAGAAGCGTAAGTTACCAAAAACAAAAGCAGTGTCAGTCGAGTCTCACCTAGGATTTTTACTTGCTCTGCAAAGGGCAGCTCTAGAGCCGTAAATTATCCAAGACAAAAGCAGTGTCAGTCGAGTCTCACCTACGATTTTTACTTGCTTTGCAAAGGGCAGCTCTAGAGCCGTAAGTTACCCAAGGCAAAAGAAGTGTCAGTCGAGTCTCACCTAGGATTTTTACTTGCTTTGCAAAGGGCAGCTCTAGAGCCGTAAGTTATCCAAGGCAAAAGCAGTGTCAGTCGAGTCTCACCTAGGATTTTTACTTGCTTTGCAAAAGGCAGCTCTAGAGCCGGAAGTTACCCAAGGCAAAAGCAATGTCAGTCGAGTCTCACCTACGATTTTTACTTGCATTGCAATCGGCAGCTCTAGAGCCGTAAGTTACCCAAGGCAAAAGAAGTGTCAGTCGAGTCTCACCTAGGATTTTTACTTGCTTTGCAAAGGGCAGCTCTAGAGCCGTAAGTTATCCAAGGCAAAAGCAGTGTCAGTCGAGTCTCACCTAGGATTTTTACTTGCTTTGCAAAAGGCAGCTCTAGAGCCGGAAGTTACCCAAGGCAAAAGCAATGTCAGTCGAGTCTCACCTACGATTTTTACTTGCATTGCAATCGGCAGCTCTAGAGCCGTAAGCTATCTAAGGCAAAAGCAGTGTCAGTCGAGTCTCACCTACGATTTTTACTTGCTTTGCAAAGGGCAGCTCTAGAGCCGTAAGCTATCTAAGGCAAAAGCAGTGTCAGTGGAGTCTCACCTAGGATTTTTACTTGCTTTGCAAAGGGCAGCTCTAGAGCCGTAAGTTACCCAAGGCAAAAGAAGTGTCAGTCGAGTCTCACCTAGGATTTTTACTTGCTTTGAAAAGGGCAGCTCTAGAGCCGTAAGGTATCCAAGGCAAAAGCAGTGTCAGTCGAGTCTCACCTACGATTTTTACTTGCTTTGCAAAGGGCAGATCTAGAGCCGGAAGTTACCCAAGGCAAAACCAGTGTCAGACGATTCTCACCTACGATTTTTACTTGCTTTGCAATGGGCATCTCTAGAGCCATAAGTTATCCAAGGCAAAAGCAGTGTCAGTCGAGTCTCACCTCGGATTTTTACTTGCTTTGCAAAGGGCAGCTCTAGAGCCGTAAGTTACCCAAGGCAAAAACAGTGTCAGTCGAGTCTCACCTACGATTTTTACTTGCATTGCAAAGGGCAGTTCTAGAGCCGTAAGTTGCCCAAGGCAAAAGCAGTGTCAGTCGAGTCTCACCTAGGATTTTTACTTGCTTTGCAAAGGGCAGCTCTAGAGCCGTAAGTTATACAAGACAAAAGCAGTGTCAGTCGGGTCTCACCTAGGATTTTTAATTGCTTTGCAAAGGGCAGCTCTAGAGCCGTAAGTTATCCAAGGCAAAAGCAGTGTCAGTCGAGTCTCACCTAGGATGTTTACTTGCTTTGCAAAGGGCAGCTCTAGAGCCGGAAGTTACCCAAGGCAAAAGCGGTGTCAGTAGAGTCTTACCTAGGAATTGTACTTGTTTTCGAAAGGGCAGCTCTAGAACCGTAAGTTATCCAAGACTAAAGCAGTGTCAGTCGAGTCTCACCTACGATTTTTACTTGCATTGCAATGGGCAGCTCTAGAGCCGTAAGCTATCTAAGACTAAAGCAGTGTCAGTCGAGTCTGACCTAGGATTTTTACTTGCTTTGCAAAGGGCAGCTCTAGAGCCGTAGTTATCCAAGGCAAAAGCAGTGTCAGTCGAGTCTGACCTACGATTTTTACTTGCATTGCAATGGGCAGCTCTAGAGCCTTAAGCTATCTAAGGCAAAACCAGTGTCAGTCGAGTCTCACCTAGGATTTTTACTTGCTTTGCAAAGGGCAGCTCTAGAGCCGTAAGTTATCCAAGGCAAAAGCAGTGTCAGTCGAGTCTCACCTAGGATTTATACTTGCTTTGCAAAGGGCAGCTCTAGAGCCGGAAGTTATCCAAGACTAAAGCAGTGTCAGTCGAGTCTCACCTACGATTTTTACTTGCATTGCAATGGGCAGCTCTAGAGCCGTAAGCTATCTAAGACTAAAGCAGTGTCAGTCGAGTCTGACCTAGGATTTTTACTTGCTTTGCAAAGGGCAGCTCTAGAGCCGTAGTTATCCAAGGCAAAAGCAGTGTCAGTCGAGTCTGACCTACGATTTTTACTTGCATTGCAATGGGCAGCTCTAGAGCCTTAAGCTATCTAAGGCAAAAGCAGTGTCAGTCGAGTCTCACCTAGGATTTTTACTTGCTTTGCAAAGGGCAGCTCTAGAGCCGTAAGTTATCCAAGGCAAACGCAGTGTCAGTCCAGTCTCACCTAAGATTTTTACTTGCTTTGCAAAGGGCAGCTCTAGAGCCGTAAGTTACCCAAGACAAAAGCAGTGTCAGTCGAGTCTCACCTACGATTTTTACTTGCTTTGCAAAGTGCAGCTCTAGAGCCGTAAGTTATGCAAGACAAAAGCAGTGTCATTCGAGTCTCACCTAGGATTTTTACTTGCTTTGCAAAGGGCAGCTCTAGAGCCGTAAGTTATCCAAAGCAAAAGCAGTGTCAGTCGAGTCTCACCTAGGATTTTTACTTGCTTTGAAAAGGGCAGCTCTAGAGCCGTAAGTTACCCAAGGCAAAAGCAGTGTCAGTCGAGTCTCACCTACGATTTTTACTTGCTTTGCAAAGGGCAGCTCTAGAGCCGTAAGTTATCCAAGGCAAAAGCAGTGTCAGTCAAGTCTCACCTAGGATTTTTACTTGATTTGCAAAGGGCAGCTCTAGAGCCGTAAGTTATCTAATGCAAAATCAGTGTCAGTCGAGTCTCACCTACGATTTTTACTTGCTTATCAAAGGGCAGCTCTAGAGCCGTAAGTTTTCCAAGGCAAAAGCAGTGTCAGTCGAGTCTCACCTAGGATTTTTACTTGCTTTGCAAAGGGCAGCTCTAAAGCCGTTAGTTATCCAAGGCAAAAGCAGTGTCAGTCGAGTCTCACCGAGGATTTTTACTTGCTTTGCAAAGGGCAGCTCTGGAGCCGTAAGTTACCCAAGGCAAAAGCAGTGTCAGTCGATTCTCACCCAGGATTTTTACTTGCTTTGCAAAGGGCAGCTCTAGAAAGGTAAGTTACCCAGGGCAAAAGCAGCCTTAGTCGAGTCTCACCTAGCATTTTGCATGCTTTGCAAAGGGAAGCTGTAGAATCGTAAGTTAGTCCAAGGCAAAAACCGTGTCAATCAATTCTTGCCTAGGATTTTACTTGCTTTACAAATGGCAGCTCTAGATAGAGGCCTGCACTGGCCGGGTCTGGGCTTTTTTCGTTTAGAGAACAAAACAACGGGATGGGCCGGGCTTTTTCTCATACACTTACGACCGGGCCGTGCCAATTCTACCCATTCTTTTTATCGCAATGTTAAATAAAGAAAAAAGTCGTGTTCCCTGATTTCTTAGTGTGTTTAACTGTTTCGCTGGCTTTACTTACTTCCATGACATAGCCGAGGGATTAATCAGAAGTGCAAGGAGAGGCACTCACAGTGTTTTTATCAATCTGTAGGTATTAAGATGGTAAAACTATTTTGGGGCTTGTTGACAACAAAAAGATTTGACCCTGAGGGAGTGTATGTGTTTTTGTACGAGAGAGTGGGACGACATGGATTGTTTCTTCTATCCCTAATCTGTATAGATATTGATCTTTGTAGTGTATTTGTTACCGCTTACTATTTCAGAGAAAGAGATTCTGAACGCGGTTAGTTTTTCTTTTTCTGTCTTTTTAAAGGTTCTATTTTTCGGTAATTGTCAAAGCTAATTAAAATATTTTGACTTACATTCAACTAAATATGTTCTATAATATATCATTTCATTATTTAATTTTCACAATTTAATAAAATACAATAGAAAGACAAAATAATACCAAATGGCACATCACGGGCCGGGCCGGACCTGAATAAGAGCTGCAATTGACGGGTCTCGGCCGGGCAGAGTGTCTGGTATTTGAACAGGCCGTGCCGGGCAGAGCCTTAAACCGCCAGGCTCATCAAATTAGACCCGCGCAGACCTCTATCTACAGAAGTGTAATTTATCCAAGGCAAAAGCAATGTCAGTCGAGTATCTCCTAGGATTTTACTTGCTTTACAAAGGGCAGCTCTTAAGCATAAGGTACTCAATTCTAATAAAATGTCATCTTTCCAACACATTGTAAGTAAAATTAATTTAGTTAAAACCCCTCTTGACAATTAATGATCACGCATATTAATCACTTAAAACGTCATATTAAAAACATACAAAAAGATCTTTAAATCAGAGTATGAAACTTAGCGTTTCAACTACTTAGTAATTACCTAAAAGCAATATATACGCTCTACCTCTAATTTTTTATCACTTTTATTTTAAAACTTTCCTATCTCAACATCTGCCATTTCTATTTTCAAGACGTTTGTATCTACAGCGTCATGTCTTTCCCATCTGCTAAGATTCGTAAGAAAATGCATGTGGGCGACTAAATCTTTTGAGGGAAACACCAATCAAAAACTGCTTTCAAAGTTATTGAAGTTTCGCTTCAAAGTTTTGAAGCTTCGATTCTTGAGATATCTAAGTGTTATCAGTAACTTTGAAGCAGATATGCCACGTGGACTTGAACTTTCCGAGTTCCAGGCCAGGCTAGTCATAGCATGCCATTTGAGTAACGTTTCCATGCAGAGCATTGTAGCTAAACTAAGCATTCCAAATCGACTGTAAGTGATGTCGTGAAGACATGGAGGCAGCACGGTACAATTACATTAAATAAAAAATAAATACATTCAGGGAAGCCAAACAAACTGACGGAACGTGACGTAAGAGGAATGGTAAGAAATGTTAAGAAATCCCGTTCTTCGGCCGTTTCCTGCACTGCTGAAGTAGAAAATGTTTGTAATAGCTCGGTTGGTTCCCTAACTATTCGCAGAGACTTGCCCAGTTCGGGTTATTATGGTTGAGCAGCGTCACACAGGTCACACATCACTACCGGGAACGTGAAGCGCTGTTTGGAGTGGCGTGGCACCCGTCCTTTCTGGACTGAGAAAGTATGGAAAGCTAGAGTTATGAGTCACGCTTTACCTCTTCTAATCTGTTGGGTTGAAATCGCCGTTTGCATTGGAGTGGCTCCCGTCGTTCCTGGACTGAGGAAGTATGGAAAGCTGGAGTGATGAGTCACGCTCTACCTCTTTCAGTCAGATGGGGTGAAAACGCCGTTTGAAGTGGAGTGGTTCCCGTCGTTTCTGGACTGAGGAAGTATGGAAAGCTGGAGTTATGAGTCACGCTTTAACTCTTCTAATCTGATGGGGTGAAAGCGCCGTCTGCATTGGAGTGGCTCCCGTCGTTCCTGGACTGAGGAAGTATGAAAAGCTGGAGTGATGAGTCACGCTTTACCTCTTCCAGTCAGATGGGATGAAAACGCCGTTTGCAGTGGAGTGGTTCCCGTCGTTTCTGGACTGAGGAAGTATGGAAAGCTGGAGTGATGAGTCACGCTTTACCTCTTCCAATCTGATGGGTTGAAAGCGCCGTTTGCAGTGGAGTGGTTCCCGTCGTTCCTGGACTAAAAAAGTATGGAAAGCTGGAGTGATGAGTAACGCTTTACTTCTTCCAATCTGATGGGGAGAAAGCGCCGTTTCCAGTGGAGTGGCTCCCGTTATTTCTGGACTGAGAAAGTATGGAAAGCTGGAGTTATGAGTCACACTTTACCTCTTCCAATCTGATGGGGTGAAAGCGCCGTTTACAGAGGAGTGGCTCCCGTCGTTTCTGGACTGTGAAAGTATGGAATGCTGGAGTTATGAGTCATACTTTACCTCTTTTAATCTAATGGGGTGAAAGCGCCGTTTGCAGAGGAGTGGTTTCCGTCGTTCCTGGACTGAGGAATTATGGAAAGCTTGAGTGATGAGTCACGCTTTACCTCTTCCATCTGATGGGCGTGCTTGGATTTGGCGACATCCAGACGAACAATTTGCGTTGGACTGTGCTCTTCGAATTGTTAAGTTTGGCGAAGACTCCATATTTCAATTGTTTTCGTGGATGGGACTCAGCCCGTTGGTTATTATACCACAGTTCGTGAACTCTGAAGTTTACCTTGACGTTCTGTATAATTCTGTCGTACAAACAATGTGGCAGTATTATAGAAATGACCGGTGCCTGTACCAACACGATCGAGTTCCTTGTCACACTGCACGGCGTGTCAGGAAAGGGTTTCAGAATATGAGATGAAAGTGTTAGACTGGCCTGCCCAGAATCTTGATCTTAATCCCATAAAACACCTCTGTGATGAACTGAAGCGACGGATACAAAATCCACCACAACGACTGTCTTCGCTCTCCACTATAGCAGCAGCTTTGCAGGACGAATGGCGAACCATTCCTGTCGATGCATACCGGATATTGGATGATAGTATGCCGCGACGTGTTGACGTTGTCATACAAGTAAAATTGAACCGGCTAACTACTAATTGCGATAATAAAACCATTTGTCTCAAAACATTGTGGTGTCCGAATACTTTTGATAATACAGTGAATGGTTGGTACTGTGAGGGGAGAAGGGGAGGGAATTATTTTGCCGCAGCTTTGATAAAAGCCAGATATTGTGTGAAAATTTATGTTTGTGTAGCGTGGAACATTTGAGGCACCAGTTGGTTCATCGGCCGCTTAAAAGGTTAAGGAAAAGCCTTTCCTATTTGTCAGATTCTTCAGTTGTTTTCATGTAATACGGGTGACACCATATACGCGGTACTCGACCGGAATCATTCATTGCGACTTTGGAGGTCATTGTAGATGTTTCATGTCATCAGAATTCTCTTCCGATCCTGCCTAAACAGTTGTTATATTTCCGCTGTTATATCTCGTCTAGGAACAGTTCCCATATGTCCGGAAGCATCATCGTTACGTTTTTTGTTTTTTGATTGGAGGTTTAACGACCACCACGAGCAACTCAATGGGCTATAAGCAGTCGCTCGTCCCTAATTAAGGGTCACTGGTTCCAGAGAAGGGAGAGAGCGCCAGCACCATAAGACAAACACAGTATACATGCCTCACCAGAATTCGAACCTGGACCATCTTGGATGAATGATCTCAAACCATCGCTTAGACAACTGGACCACCGGGGCTGCCATCGTTACTTTCAAATAAACAGGATCCAGTTACGATAACAATACGTCTTCATAGATCACATGCATAATCGTGGTCAATCTGTAAGGGCCGTATGGCACCGTGTTATCACCAATGGACAACTGGAGAAGCTCATTAGTTCCATGCCCAGAAGGTGCACTTTGTTACTAAGTAACCGTGGTTATCCAATTAATTATTAAAGCTTACTTCGCTTGCTGGTCAGTTATTTCATGTGTCCTGCAAATGTCAATAATGTACTGTACATTGTATAGTAATTTTACGTTAAATGCATCGTACACTAATTTCAGAAATTCCACTATTTGTTTCTTTTTATGACTAGACGCTGTAGTTTTGCTATTAACGTCACTTCAGTTGCTAGTAATAACATTCTGTAAAAATATTTGAATTCATCATAAATTGTCCTTTAAAATGATGTATAATATATATTCCTGACTTTACCATTACGTTGTATAAGTTGACTTCAAACATCAAAAATTTGACTTTCTGTCTACTCAGGACTTTTGGCCAAGATTATATGCCACCCCGTTGGCGCAGGGGTCAAAGCGATGGCTACTGACCATTCGTCCTTGATGGGGTCCGGATTCGAATCCCGGTGAAGCATGGATGTTTTGTTTGTCTTACGGCGCTGGCTCTCTCCCTTCCCTGGAACCAGTGGCCCTAAATTAAGGATGAGCGACTTCTTATAGCCCATTGAGTTGCTCACCGTGGTCGTTAAACCTCGAATAAAAAAAAGATTGTATATCAAACGGGTTTTAATCCCTTTCACAATATCGACGCTTCACAATTTACTCGCAAACTCTATACATTTCTACCACAACAGTCTTCAATTCAGTTTCGCCATTTGATTTTGCCCTGACTCATCGTCAGCGTTGTCAAAATGAACAAACTGTTCCTGAAAGTAATGTGTCATTCAGTGAGAAAACGTTCAACTAAGAAATAAAAAAAATATACATAAGAAAACAGAAACTCAAAAGGAAAGTTAAACAGAGGTATATGTCATACTGTAGGGTATTCAGATATGGCTTACAATTAACAGCGTCATCTTGATTAATAAATATAACCATTACGTATAGAATAAAACAAGAAAAGGTTTCTGAAACGGGTACGCTACCACTAGCAGGCTTCAGAAAAGACAGAATACAGTTTAGATATCAGGTTCACGTGCGGAATGAGTCAATCATAAAATTTTAAGGTAGCAGCCTTAAAAGCACGGTAATTAAAACACTACGCAAGTTTCCGGTGAAGTGAAGAACTTATTTAACGTATAAGTTAAAAGATTAAAAATAAAACCATAAGAATGTTCGGTCTTCGTAAAAACCATCATCAGATGGAGGTATTAACGGAGCTTTTCGGGTCAGGAGACATATAAGTAACGTACAGGCCTGACGTACTGAGCAGGTGATCATGTCAAATCCAAATATGATAGTTTGAAACCGATATATGAATATAAACAATCAAATGGTCAAATTATCAAATAATTAACATGCAAGACAAGTAAGACGCAGAAAAAGAATAAATGAATAAAGTAAGGCAAATAAATACATACAATAATGAGGCCAAATTACGTAACTTACCAACAATAACCGGATAATATGCATACTTAAGTCTAGTATGGATATTATTAGGTAAAATAAAATTTTCAGGCATATACAGTATAATGTGTACAAAAAATAGAAACCAATGTACACTAGTAGTACAATACTATATATACTCATATGTATTGTATTCACATTTATGTAAGAACTAAAAAATGCAGCATAGCTACGTAGAGGCTTATATTATAGGATGTTGGTTTGGATAAAATCGGTAATTTCCTTTTGCTTTCTATTTTCAGTGTTTAGTTCAAGCAAAGCTTTCTGTATAATTAAAAAGCTTTGGAAGTGTTCCTCTTGAGAATCGAGACCAAAAAAAAAGTCTTTTCGCAAGTTTAAATCCATTTAATGCCGCTTTGAAAGAAGGCATAGGTTCCGAAATTTCGGCTACATTGTCGTCGTCATTATCTTCTTCCGACAAACAATCCATGACATCAGAGTTTGTTCGAACCTTACCGGTTCGACATTGCCTGAACCACGTCGCTGAAATTGTTTCCAGTTCACTGTAACGCGAACTTTTCAAAGTCCTTCTCTTATCAGCACATTGACTAACCTTTACAAAGTTATTTTGATTGACTTTTTCAGTTTTTAAATTTTTTTAAGTGTTGAAACGGGTAATCCAAGAAGCTTGGCCAATTCAATTTTAGTTCTATAAAATTCGCTATCCTTTTACATAATGACGACTTTTTCAGCTAGGGAAAGACATTTACGCTTCTTACTCGCCAGCTTCACTTTCACGTCTAAAAAGCGATATTAAAACCGACAGTAAACGGACTGAATCGCTCTCAGAACCTCACACGTTCTTACCACGCTGAGACGCAGACCCGTTCAACAAGAGGATTTACGATACTATACCAGGCGGTTCAGCAAATTTGCTAAGATAAGACACGTACAGTCCAAGGAATGCGGCACTATCCCAACTGGTCGTCCCCGCGCTTTCGACAAATTCTGGGAGGCGACAACCGGTTTAAGGAAACCTGGTCGTTAGATTCTGCTAAGGAATACGGAGGGAAAAGACCCGGTTTAAAACGATCTTATATGTACCGAAACCAAGAAAGATACTACGAAATTACAGGAAAATCAGGTTTGGCAACAAAAGTTTGTGACTTACTACACAAGTGAAAATATGAATCAAGAGGACAAATCTGCAGCGAGACACTCTGTCCGCGTATCTTAGTTGGGAGAGCGACTTACTCCGGAGTGAGACGACACGCCTTCGATGCTTGTCGCGGACGAACTTGTGTTTTCACGAAATAAATACGGGATTACACCATGTAATACAAATTTTGAAGATGACAATCCGATTTTTGGTGTAAATGTAGCAAATATGTTAAGTCAGATAATATCGGAAAATTCGGATTGTCATCTTCAAAATTTGTATTACATGGTGTAATCAACTATTTATTTCATGATTTATCTGCTTCTCCGGGCAATCACGGGATAGGATTCTTAACCTCCAGATTCGCTAAACATGAATGCCAGTCGCTTCGACTAGCGAATCCTGTGATGGTTATATTCAAATTAATCGGAAACTTGAGACTTGGTTGTTCTCGGTGGTGTAGTGGTTAGCATACCCGGGCGCTATCTGGGAGACGCGGGTTCGAGTCTCGCTAAAGGACGATGAAATTTTCAAGTTTTCGGATATTATCTGACTTAACATTCTTGTCACATGTACACCAAAAATCGGATTGTCATCTTCAAAATTTGTATTGTGTTTTCACATTGGCGCCCGGTTGTTGAAAATGGATCCTCTAGCCGTTGGGTTCTTCAAAAAATGTTTCATGTTTGTTCTACAGACTGTTTGGTATGAATGAAAAATTCCTACTCCGCTTCAAAGACAAAAAAGGAATTAAGAGGAAGATGATGTGACGTACCGTAGAGGGGTAAACATGCGTCATGATGACAAGCCTGCAGCGAGACATCCTGTCCACGTAGCTCAATTGGAAGAGCGACTTACTCCGGAGTGAGGGAACCCAGTTTCGATGTCCGTCGCGGACAAACCTGGGTTTTCACATGTTCTAACGACGTTTGATGCGAGAAATCGTGTGATTGGAAAAACGTATAACCCGAAGAAAATGTAAGAGAATTACCGGTACTTCAGACAAACGTCACTCGAAACTGTAAAACGTAATGCGGGGACGTAAGATCGGGGTTTCACTGTATTGTAGTTATTGCTTCTAATGCACAATGATGTTATAGAAAAATTTGTAACAAGATCTACTGTATACAGGAATGTGCTTAAAAATTTAATAAATAAAAATAAATAACTGAAAATTTTCTTGAAATGTTTGTCCAACGAATCTCGCCGTCTGCGATATTATTGAAAATACCGCGTCTTCCCCTCGCAGACGAGCTTAAAAATGATTATATTCTTACCAAGATCCACTGATTTGAGCTTTCCCTGTAATGTGCGATTTCTGTGCACTGGCTATGGGTACCTTTTGCAATGACGACTTCCCATTACGGTGTAGAGAGCGATCCTTAACTCTACAATCTCTGTCGGGGAGAATAGTTTTTCGATCACAAGTACCACTAAAGTTTTTGGATTTGTCTTTCCTTAACCGTTGATAACGTATTCCAGACACTGTCTGCATCGATAAAGAGAGTCTTATGAACATTTATAATATCACATCTGGTGAAGACGCTGATGCCACCCGCCTTTCCCATCGCACGTTCTTATTAATCCAACGAAAGCGTGCGTCTGCACGTTCAGAACTGGCGAACAACCTGACTTCAGAAATGAAGCGGAACATTTCATTTGCATGTGGCCGGCAGCATAAAATTATTCCTCTGAGATTTTAGTTGGGCAGTGCATTAGCTTCAATTTATTTAATTAACGTATCACATATCATTGAATATACCGCAAAACTCTGTTATAACGAGATCCAAAGGATCGAATTATATTGTTCGTCACCAGTGTGATTTGTTATATCCGTTATTGTAACTATATTTTATTTCTGGGGTAACTCACTACTTTTGTCACACGCACACACACACACACATATACACTGAGTGGCCACTTTATTATGACCACCCCCTCAGTACTACGTTGGGCCACCTTTTTGCCTTTATTACTGCGTCGATTCTTCATGTCATGGACTCCACGAGATGTTGATAGGTGGTTTGTAGAATTTGAGACCATGCTTGATGAATAGCACTTTCCAGCAGTGTGAGATTGCAGGGTTGTGGATCCAGCTGTCTGATGGCTCGTTCAACTTCATCCCACAAATTCTCAATGGGGTTGAGATCTGGAGATTGTGGGGGCCACCTAAGCAAAGCAAACTCACCGGCATGTTCCTGAAACCAATCCTGTATAATACGAGCACTATGGCAGGACGCATTATCTTGTTGAAAGTAGCCATCGCCATTGGGATAAACCATCCACATGACAGGATGCACTTGGTCTGCAACGATGTTTAGATATGATGTGCCAGTCAAACGTTGATCAACACGAGTTAAAGGGCCCAAAACATACCAGCAAAATATTCCCCAAACCATAACGTTGCCTTCACCAGCTTAAAGGGTTGTAGCAATGCATTTGGGGTCCATGCTTTCGCGCTGTTTCCCTCAAACTCTCACTCGTCCATCGGCATGGTGCAACTGAAAACGTGATTCATTGGACCACATAATTTGTTTCTAATTATCGACTGTCCAATCCTTGTGCTCCTGTGCGAACTGGAGACGTTTTCTCTGGTTAACTGCAGACAGCAATGGTGTTCGAACAGGTCTTCGGCTGCCATATCACATCCGATGCAGTGTACGGCGAACAGTGCGTGCAGAGATCATTTGAGGTGATCCTTGATTAAGATGTTCTGTAATTTGCTGCAGTGTTGCCCTTGTGTTGTCTGTTTACAGTCTGGACTCCTCTGCGTTCCGCCCGAGCAGTCACTTGTCAATGACGACCACACGTTGCACGTAGAGACCCAGTTTTTTAGCTGACAGTCCAGTCTTTAAGCACTTTAACAACAGCTGCTCGGGACCATTTCACGAATGCGGCGGTTTCGGTGATACTCACTCCATGACTCCGAGCTCCTACAATCATCTTACGTTGAAAGTCCGTCAAATCGCATTTTTTACCCATCTCGTCACCCAAAAATCACTTCTACTAGTGTCTCAAGCACTGCTTTCCCTTTTATACTAGCCTCTCCCTCTGACGTCAACAGCGTGCGACCATAGCTAATTTGCTTAAAACTGTCAGGTGGTCATAATAAAGTGGCTACTCAATGTGTATACGTGTGCGCAAATGCAAAGGACGTTCCTTAAAAACTGAGAGCAATTTGTTTTTAGATGGCAACAGTGCGAAGGGGAAAAATAACTACGCAGACGCCTAACTGAATAAAGGAAGTATCTATGGAAACAGTTATTAGCCATGACGGATGATTCCGGTTTTGTTATTGCGCAGTTGTTAAAGGTACGTCTGCATTTCGCCATATAGCTATGGAGGTGAGTGGTTCAGAGTTAAGAAGTGAAATGTGTTTTGCGATAAAATGTTTCTATCGTTCGGGTAAAACGGCTCCAGAAACAGTTGATTTAATAAAAAAAGCTTACAAAGATAAATGCTTGGGTGAGCCAACAATTTTTAGATGGCACCATGATTTCAAAAAAGGGCGTTTGTCGGCAGAACTCGCTCCTTGGCCGGGACGTCCTGAAAGTGTTGTTACGGAGCGTATTGTTAACACTGTTTGGGCAATCCTGCAAGAAGATCGACGAATCGCGTGTGGAGACATAGCGGCCTCAACTAATATTTCAAAACCTTTGGCATTCCACATTCTACGCGACAAATTACTGCTGCATCGCGTGTATTCCAGATGGGTATCTCATCACCTGACGAGAAAACAATTGTTAGCCAGAGTTCAGGTGGTTCATGAGTGGAAACAAATGATTGCAAAGGATCCAAACTTTTTAAACTCAGTAATAACTGCTGATGAAACATGGGTACACTATTTCGACCCCCTCACAAAAGGCGCAACGAGTGTCTGGAAACACACAGGCTCGCCCCCTCCGAAAAACTTCCGCCAAACCAAATCAGCTGGGAAGGTGATGATGATAATTTTCTTTTATCATAAAGGTGTAGTCTACCTCCATGCCGTTCCTCCACAAACTACAGTCAGTGCTGAATATTACATTTCAGTCCTGAAACGTCTGCGACGACACATATCGATTAGTCCTGAAACGACCGGAACTGGTGGTAAAGTGAACACTACACCATGATAACGCCCGCGCACATGTGGCGTCTTGTGTTCAACATTTTCTTACAAAATTCCGTATTCAAATTATGTCACAGCCTGCCTACAGTCTTGATCTAGCCTCTTGCGATTTCTGGTTGTTTACAACAATGAAGAAGAAGTTCCGTGCTGTCGTTATTCAAGCTGTACAGAGGTCGCTAATGCGGCTTCCACAAAATGCCTTCGCCACATGCTTTGAAAAGTTGACTGAACGATGGGACGGTTGCATATCATCCGAGAGAAGATTCTTTGAGAAAGAATAACATATATTTTGCTGCACCTATGTTTCTTCATTTTGTGGGGTTTTACTTTCAGTTTTTATGGAACGGATGCTGTGTATTATACATATGCATAAAAATATCATCATGAACCATTGCATATTGAGATAAAGTCCCATAAAATACTGTTACACACGTTATTGTGCAAGAGCCCAGAAACGACTAGTTGACATAAAAGATAATGTAGTATTATAGCTGAGCTTAAAAACCTCTCTACATATCCAACATAATTCCTTTAAATTTTTAAGCTGATATTTCAGCCAGCAGGACGAAAGCAGCAATGAAATTTATTGAACTTCACATATCACGCTCATCTTATTTCAGTTTCAGTCCTCTTTGTTTGCCCATGTGAGCTAAAAACGTACATATTACACTCAGTTCAGCCATGTCGTATACTTAGTGGTTACAGATTCAGCCTGGTATCTTCTGCCGCATTATACGATTAAAGAGAATATTTCATGTCTATATCTCAACAAAAACACGAAACAATTGCACACTTAAAAAAAAATAACTTTCCGAAATGAAATGGAGTGTGTACTGTTAAAGTAAATCTACTTAAAAATGAGAACCTGAACCTACTCATTTTTTTTAAGTACAATCATATCATAAACGAGTACATGGCACGCTAAAATATAAGTAACCATACGTACTTACGAATAACTGCGTAAATTAATATAAATGTAATCTCGTATTACTTCATTTTAGAAATTATGGATTTCAAGAGAAACTGTTTAATAAATGTGTAAAGAGACACACATAAATAATTAGTACAACAAAGTCACTGATCACAAGTAATATAATTAAGCATAAAGTATCTTTGTGTACGTTTTACATTAAGTGTCAATCTCATAAATAATATATTGTCCCTTCATCACTATATTTTTTCCTAAAATTGTGCGGTCCATTTGCCCAGCATGTGACAACGAGTATAACCATTATCCCGGATGTGCCATCGATATTTCCAGTTGATTCTATGAATAAATGAGTATGT
This sequence comes from Macrothele yani, assembly GCA_039090855.1. NCBI lineage: Eukaryota > Metazoa > Arthropoda > Arachnida > Araneae > Macrothelidae > Macrothele > Macrothele yani. The sequence goes on along the minus strand of CM077002.1, from coordinate 116,656,927 downwards.
ATGGAGTACACGTATTCTTAGTGGTTACAGATTCAGACTACTAATGGAGGGACCCTAGGTTCAAACCTAGCCGGATAGGCTTAAACCTGGGGGCTCTCCGTGGTGGTGTGAATTTGTAACAATCTCTAAATATCGGACGAGCACGTTCAGTGACGTCTCCCGGGAAGGAATCCCCTCGGTTGCATATAAAGGTGTTCATTCCCAAGCCACCCCCTGTTTTCTCTCTACCTTCTATGTGCAAAGTCGTACGGCTGTAAGTTGGCTCCATCTAATGTGCTCTCTATCACTTACAAGCTATCCTATCAGAATCACTAGATTCGCTCTAACTTTCTTCAGTTTCTGTGCCATGCCCGAAAGGGCGCAGAAACTGAATGAAGTTAGAGCACATCTATTTGAAGTATATGGATTTTTTAGTACATATATTTCAAATACATGTACTCAAAAATGATTACATATATTTCAAATTAGAAATACCAGATATATTCACAATTGATTCCCTGTATGTACTCAAAAATAAGTACGTGTCTTTTCCAAAAATTAGACCCAAGCACTTGGTGCTATTATAAGCCCAGAATGTACTCAAAAATGAGTACATTTTGTTTATTTCTATGTACCAATTGTTAACAGAGTGCAAACAAGTTCAGCTTTTGGATATGATAGAAGATACACTGAAGTGCCAGAAAAACTCGTACAGACGAGCTTATGGAAAATACATAGCAAAGTCACCTATGCGCGTGCTCGGTTGCGTCCGCCAGTGCGTATATAAAGCGACAGACATCCTTGCCAGCTGTCAGAGCTGTTTTCGGCATGAGAATGACAAGTAAAAACGATTTAAACGATTTTTATCGCGGTGTCATAGTTGGCACTCGTGAGGTGGGCCATAGTATTTCGGAGGTCGAAACAAAGTTCGGATTTTCACGTACGACCATTGCAAGGCTGTACCGTGACTACAAGAATTCCGGCAAAACCTCCAACCTACGATACCAGTGTGGCCGTAGAAAGGTATTGGGTGAACGTGACCATCGTCGGCTGTCAAGAATCGTTTCACGCGATAGGCGTGCAGCACTCTCGCAGGTATCATCGGAATTCAATGGTGGAGCCTCAACAAGCATCAGCGTCCGGACTGTGCAACGTACCCTGCACGATATGGGCTTTGGGAGCCGACGCCCAACTCGAGTCCTCTTGATAGGTGCACGACACAGAGCTATGCGCCTCGCTTGGGGACGGCAACACCGCCACTGCACACTTGACTACTGGAAACGAGTAGCCTGGTCTGATGAGTCTCGTTTCCAACTGTATCGGACAGATGGAAGGATTCCTGTGTGGCGCAAACCCCATGAAGCCATGGATCCAGCCTGTCAACAGGGAACTGTACCGGCTGGTGGTGGGGGTGGTGGTGGTCCGTAATGGTATGGGGTGTGTTTAGCTGGACTTCACTGGGACCCCTGGTACGTCTACAAACGTCTGTGACCGGCCAACGCTATGTGCGCATCCTTTCTGACGAGGTACACCCGTTCATGTCTTGCATTCATGCTGACGGGTTGGGCCTGTTCAAATAAGACAATGCACCTCCCCACAAGTGTCGGGACGCCACATTATGGTTAGAGGAGCATTCATCTGTGTTTAGGGTGTTGCCATTCCCACCCAAGTCCCCAGATCTGAACGTGATAGAACACATTTGGGATGCCATGCAACGCGCTATCGAACACAGGAATCCGAGACCTCGGAATACACCTGAATTGTGGAACGCTCTGCAGGAAGTATGGTGTGCATTGCCTACAGCATATTTCTAGAACCTAGTGGAGTCCATGCCCCGTCGTATTTCTGAAGTCCTGCGCTCCGGTGGGGCACCTACCCAGTATTAGACTGATGTACCAATTTTTCTGGCACTTCAGTGTATATTTGGAAAATGTATAAAAACTATAAAGCCAGTATTGATAAACCTAAAAATAAAAATAATAACGCGAATGTCACACAGTTCTGCTGACATTTACCGTATATACCATAGTTAAACAACATTTTAAGAAAATAATGTAGTAAGGTGAATAGAAGATTCACCGATATTGTCGTCGATAACATTAAATTCCGTACTGTCGATTAAAGTAACAACTCAATTATGCATAGAGCCGGAGTATATGGTATACCCACTAGGAAAAATGACACCGGCGATATAGATAGTATATACACTGAAGAGCAATTGAATTTGAGATACCTGTCTAGTAACGTTTTGCACCACCTTTCGTCCTGATGACGGCGGCGATTCGTCTCGGCATGGACTCGACAAGACACTGGAAGCATTGGGAAGTCATACGGATCCACGACCCCTGAACAAGCTCCCACAGTTCACTAAGATTTGATGGAGGAGGGTCAGAGCCTGGAACATCTCTCTCGATGGCATCCCAGATGTGCTCGATGGGATTGAGGTCAGGTGACCTAGCTGGCCAAGGAAGCGAGGTCACGTCGGTGGAGTGTTCATCTAACCATTTGGATACAATTCGGGAGCGATAGCACGGTGCATTGTGTTGTTGCAGGATGAGGTCCCCAGTGGGATGTTGAAGCAGCACAAACGGGAGCCAATGGTCGTCCAGGATATCCCGGTAACGTTGACCTGTGAGGGACGATGTCACACGTACCAGGGGTCCCATTTCAGCCCACGTAAATAGTCCCCAGACGAGAATGCCACTCCCAGAAGTTTGAAGAGTACCCTGCTGGCAAGAAGGATCCATCACTTCATGTGGTTTGCGCCGTACTCGTATCCTGTCATCCCCATGTACCAACGTGAATCTCGACTCATCAGTCCAGGCAACATTTTCCCACATGGCTAGGGTCTAGTGGCGATGTTCCCGCGCCCATGCTAATCTTTTCACCCTGTGATGTGCGGTCAGCCATCGTCCATCGTCCCTCGTGGGACGATGGCTTCTGTACCACATAGCAAGGAGATGGTTCTGGATGGTGTAGATGCTTACACGTTTTTATGCACCACAGTTAAATTGCTGAGTGATTTCTTGCACTGTAGCCCGTCTATCCGCTGTTACAATGCGAGCTAGCCGACGATGATCCCGCTCATCCACTCGTCCACGGCAGTCGGCCCTTGCAGGGATGGTTTTACCGGATTCGATGTACTCACGGTGCACCCGTGACACAGTGGCTCGTGAAAATCCCAGTCCCTGCACGACTTCCGAGATGGAGTGACCCATTCGTCGGGCCCCGACAATTTGCGCACGATCAAATGCGCTTAGATCCTTCGTCTTACCCATACTGCGTCCGACTCTTACTGATTCCCGTCGCATCACTCCTTCTGTTGTCTGATCGCTGCGTACGCGATGTCGTTTTCGTTTACAGGGCCGCCCACACCGCCACATTTGCATAACGCCAGCTGTCTCTAATTCAATTGCTTTTTAGTGTATATAGGAAGTACAAAAAGACGACTACAGACAAGAATTTAAGAACATAAGAGGGATTGGAAAAAGCATGAACAAGGAACATCTCTGATTACTCATTGTGTTAATAATAATTGTACTCCCGTGTGGGAAAATGCAAAAATGTATAGTATGCATTATACGCATAAGAAGATTTTATATTCCAAGACTACTATGATAAAGAAAACTAGAGGACATAATAGTAATGTACAGACAGCACTTGAATTGCCGTTTGCCAGGCGGTACATAATAACAAAAGCAAAAGAAAAGGAAAAGAGAAAAGAAAGAACTAAATCTATAGGAAGTGTCTCATCCCGTAATTATGAGAAACGATATTGCATAGGGAGAACACCAGATGGCGGAGCAATGGAATATATCGAATGTCACGTGAACAATACAGGACCAATGGGCGATAATCTTGCTGCTGGTTCAGAGGAAGTTAGCGCAATAAAAGCAGATTGGTGTCTCTCACACACGACCGCTGTAGATGGGTACAGTGCGGCCTGAAACATGTTCGAAGATAGGCACAGTGCGACCTGAAAGATGCCCGGTGATACGAGCGTGGAGCGACTTGTTGACTGTTTTAATTTTTACTTTTTCGCAGTGTTTTGACATCGAGCAGTGAAACACTTTGGTTGGTCAAATTGGTACTGAGTCGATGAAGTTTGATCTTAACTATAGTCTTAAAAATGTTTTAACTCATCACCTACTTGCCCCCTTTTTTCAGAAGTGTGCAATTGTTTCGTGTTTCTGTTGCACTATAGACGTGAAATATTCTTTAACGGTACAGTGCTGCAGAAGATACCGAGCAAGTGACATGGCTGAACTGATATGTGATATGTACGTTTCCTGCTCACATGTGCAAGCAAAGAGGACTGAAACTGAAATAAGGTGAGCGTAATATAGTGTATGTAGCTCAATAACTTTCATTTGTGCTTATGTCCTGCTGGCTGAAATATCAGCTTACAAATTTAAAGGAATTATGTTGAATATGTAGCGATGTTTTTGAGTTCAGATATAATATTTAATTTCCATTGATGTCAACTGGTCGGTTTTGGGCCCTTGTACAACAATAACTTGTATAACAGTACTTTATGGGTCTTTATTCCAATATTCACCGTTTTTCTCCCACGTATTAGATTGTTCAAGTCTAAGTATAGATTAAACTTTAACTGAAGATCTTGAACCATTATCAGTGCACTGCTGGATGAAGATCTCCCTACGTTTCTTCCACAACTGTCTGTCTTGCGCCAGTGTTATCCATGTCACTCCCGCATGCTTTGGAATTTCATCCACTCATTTTCCATGTGGTCTTCTTCTGGGTCTTTTCTTGTCCCTTGAAATCCAGTCTAGAATTTCAGTTGTCCATTGGTGGTCCGTTTTTCTGGCAGCATGTCCATTGTCCAGCCCATTGCCATTTCAGGGATTTTACTCTGATCATGATGTCTTCCACTCTTGTCATTTTCCTTTGCCATGAGTTCCTCTTCTTATCTCTCCTGGTTACACCAAGCATGCATCTTTTAGTTATCTGAAGTCTTTGTATGTCTTTTTTAGTAAACGTCCACGTCTCTGCTCCGTACGAGTACGTAAGCACTGGAAGGATGTATTGATTAAAAACTTTTCTTTTAAGACATAATGGTATATTGCTCTTACAAATTCTAGTGCTTCTTCCAAAAGCTCCCAAGTTTTATACATCAATTAATTTCTTCATCAATGTGACCTTTGCTTCATATCTCCTGTCTAAGGTAAATGTAGGTATCGGTTATCTCCAGATTTTCCCCATCAATCGCAAAATTTTCATTCCTTGTAAAAGCATTGTACAACACTTTTGTCTTCTGAAAGTTCGTTTCTAATCCCACTGTTTTACTCTCGCCAGCAGGTTCCTGGATCATACTCTGCAGGTCTGAAATGGCGGTTGCAAAAATTACTACGTTATCAGCAAAACTAAGGTGAGTTAAATAATCTCCATTAATCTTTATCCCTTTGTTTTCCCAGTTTAATAATTGAAAGGCATTTTGCAATGAGGCATTAAAGAATTTGGAAGATATGTTGTCACCTAGTCTCACTCCCTTTCCAATTTTTATTGGTACTGTATCCTCGAATACCCGAAACTTTGCGCTTGAATTTTAATAGATGTTACTAAAACTACTAATATATACATTTTCAATACTGCAGAACTTCAAAGCCATTGTAACTGCTGATGGTTTCACGGAATCAAAGTTCTTTTCATAATCGATGAAAGCCATACATAATGGGAGTTTATATTCCCTCGTTTATTCAATTAATTATCTCAGCACATTATGCAAATATATCAATATGTGTTATATTTATGCATTCGAGTATATTTATGTTAATGTGATAAAAATAACAATTAATACACATAGCGCTCGGTTAACAGTTTGTGTACGTATTCTATATTTACGTTTTATGCAGTACAAAATGAATTCACAAGAAATATAAGTGCATGCGTAATTTAAATATTAAAACGATCTTGATGAAATGCATTACCTATAGTATTTTTATTTTTAAAAGAAATCTTCTACTGTCGTCTGTTCAAATTTGTTTTAAGGGGAAGTTTATGTGCAATGCCTTTTATTTAACTGAGACAAAATCTAAATTCTGGATCGATGTTTTTGGTTTCATATAACAAAGAAAGAATTTTTATAACCGTTTGAGCCTCTACGCTCGACACTGCCTTTATTAGACACTCGCCGTCTTCTTGTTGCTCTCTGTGATCTTCCAAAGCCTCCTCTTCGTCAACAGATTCGAGAATGTCTTCACCTGTCGACGTTTTGGCAGTCACGAGATTGTTGTCGACGTTCTTCTTATCGAACACACATACCACAGCAGGTATTCACGTTTTGTTTCTTCAGTCATATTGATAACGGAATATATTGCCCTTATCATCTTCTATGTCTTCATCGACTTCAGTGGGCTTTATTCCTGCCATATTAAAAGAGTATTGATGGCCTGTGATGTGACCTTGTCCCGTATTTCACTCATAAATCCGATGCCATCAGGAACTGAAATTTGAATTTAATACTTTCTTTCAGTGGATTGCATAATTTCCTATAATAAAAATTTCCTAAAATGTCATTTAAAGCATCTAATAACAGTTCGATCAGACACTTACCATTGATTCATAAGATGGAGAGTTAAAATTGAGTTTGGTTTTTATAAAAAATACTAGATTGACCTGTTAGGTTGAGAATAATGGTACTTGAGGTGCAACTGTCTAAAGTCAGAAAAAAAATCCAATCTTTGTTATTCTAAACTTATTTTCCCAATCACGAACTTTTTCAAAAATGGCTGAAGACATCCAGGTCTTTTTTGATTTTTTGTTTGTTTGTTTTTTGTGAGGTCGGTACACTACTAGATTTTTTTTTATTTCTAAATCATTGGAGTTTTGATTTACCTACTACTGAGAGTTTTGTTTTATAGTTTCCTATATTAAAAGTTCCCTAAAATATCATTTAAAGCAACTAATAACAGTTCGATCAAGCATTTACCATCGATTCATAAGCTGGAGAGTTAAAATCGATTTTGGCTGTTAAAATACAAGTTTGATGTTGGTTAGGTTGAGAAAAATGGTACTTGAGGAGAAAATGTCTAAAGTTAGAAAACATTTCCAATCTTTTTTTTTCTAAGTTCATTTTCCCAGTTACTAACTTTTTGAAAAGTGGCTGAAGGCATCAAATTTTTTTCGTGAGGTCGGTACACTGCTAAAAGATTTTTAAAAATTTCTAAAACACCTTGGAGTTTTGATTTACCTATTGCTGGGAGTTTTATTTTTTCAGTCCCACTCATACTTCAACAAACAATCAGTCTTTGGATAAATTTTCACATGTGCACTTTTCACTTTGAACACTTGGGTCATTCAGAGAGGTAATCGACGAGAATCAGTATTAAAAATATCAGCTTCCCAGAAATGGTTTTCCTATACAGTCGAACCAGAATATTACGAAGTTGAACGAAGAGTCAAAAATATTCAATATATACGAACTTTATAACCTGATTGATATGAAACGGGCTGTTTTGAGCTTTTAGGATTATCAGGTTAAAACTAGTCAATCACAAACTATTTATCAAAGGTAAATGAAATTGTTAATTGTAAACTATAGATAGCAAAACAATATAAGTGGGATCTGCAATAAAGTTAAAGTAATTGCCCCATAATTAAAATTTTCACCTGTTACATGTTACGTCGGATGCACGAGATGTCTCAAAACAAAAATTAAAACAAGCCTTTATTTTTTCAACGGTTCATCACAAATATATACTTTCAATTAAAAAACACTCAAAATGACGGAACGTCATGGCAAGTGCTCCCCTGTGGGTGGCAGTTGCATAAAAATAAAATAATTAATTTTTCATACAGCTTTCTCAGAAAACAAGAGTTCATTTTAAAAAAATGTTGCCCAATGTCCTAATTAGTCTAAAAAACAAACCCAGTTGTTCTACTTACAAAACTCGCTGAGATATTCGCGGAGAAAATTGTAAAAAGGTATGTATGGTCTAGAGCCCATTTACGGGCGAACGGTAGTTTGTTTCGCTGCTGCATAGCTTTGTAGCACTCAAAGCGAGTAAGGGAAGAGCTCTCGCGCGTGCTGGAAATTATCGACAATACATTTTTCACAATTTTAATCGCGAATATCTCGGCGAGTTTTGCAAGCACAATTTTTTTTTTCTAAATAATTAAAACATTGCGCAACTTGTTTGGATTGAACTATTTTCAGCGAATGCCATATAAAAATTATTATCTTTTATTTTCATTCAAATGCCACCCCGAGGGGTGTAACTGTCATGTCAAAAACCTTTACGTCATTTTGTGTATTTTTCTAATTGAAAGTATGTATCTATAATCAACCGTTGAAAAGATAAAAACTTGTTTCTGTCATTTTTAAGACACTCGGCATAAGAAAATGTTTGCTTGTTTTGTGCGTGTGATGATCGGTGCTTTAAAGGTTTTTCAAACTTTCTCTTACGCGGTGATTAAGATGTTTCTAGATCCAAAATAAACTTTATTTTCTTAACAGACATCCAGCGACTGAAAGGTATGGAGGGGAGTGGGAAAAAAACAGCATTTGTCGCTCCTAAGGAGATGCATGTTTAGCAAGCGTCGAAAGGAAGGTTGTAAATAAAGAAGCTAAAACATTCTTGTCTTCGTGCGAGCTGACCGATCTGCAAGCAGAACCACGAAGTGAATGTTGTCTGTGTAAATGTTTTCCACAGAAGGCAATTCTTTGTTTTCCAGTGATAAACTGAGTGAATGCCACTTATTTCGTTGGCCGATAATCGTGCTGAACTTCGATGGCTATGCGGTTAAATCAAAGTGAGAATACTACGAAGTTCAAGGGATCTAAGTATAAAAACTTCGTTTTACGAGGAACTTCATGTTAGGAGAGGTCGTTATACACTATATTGATAAAAAGTCCCCGGACACCACTTCAAAAGCAAATGAATGGATCCGCTGCGTTGTTAAAATGCGCGGTACAGCTGCAAACAGAATAAAAACAAGCCTGTAGCTGACCGCGATCATATCGCACTAATATGTTGAGTTAAAATGACGCGGCGGAAGAGAACTGACTTTGAGAAAGGAAAGATAATTGGGTTTTATATTAGTGGGCTCTCCATAAAAAAACCCGAGAGGCGTTTAAGCATACCCAAGTCAACTGTTTTGGATGTACTGAGCAAGCGGAAGATACATGGCTTGCCTGAAGCAGCAAAACCAAGACCAAAGAAAATCAGTGATAGAGGACGTCGAAGCCTCAGAAGAGTCGTTACAGCTGGTTGACGGAGTACTGCACAAGACCTCAGTGTACAGGAGAGTAAAAATGCTGGCTCGGTATGTACACGTACCATTCGCAGAAAACTGCATTCCATGGGTCACCGTGGTCGTGAGGCTGCTCGTAAGCTTTTCATCTCCACTCGGAATACTACTTGTCGTTTAGCATGGTGTAAAGAACATTTATCGTGGACCGTAGACCAATGGAAACAGGTCATATGGACTGATGAATCCAAATACACGATCCATCAGTCTGATGGCCGTATGTGAGTATGGCGGCAGCTGGGGGAACGGTATATACCGCAGTGTACTGTTCCTGCGGTCAAGTTTGGAGCTGACAGTGTACTCGTGGGAGTAGGGGGGTAGGGGGTGTTTTTCGTGGTATGGTACCGGCCCATTGGTTATCGTGAACAAACGTGTTAAACAGCACATCTACTTCGATATTCTGGACAATTATGCCCTACCAACTCTGTGGCAATACTATGGAACCGGGGCTTGTTGGTACCAGCAGGATAATGCACCGAGCCATAAAGCAAGGACTGTTACGGCGTGTAATTCCATATCGTGTGTGGACTGGCCAGCCCAGAGCCCTGATTTTAATCCCATAGAGCACCTATGGGATGAATTAGAGCTGTGCATAAGAAGTTTTGGACCAAGGCCTATTACTAAGCAAGAGTTAGCGACAGTATTATGTACCGAATGGAATCGCATGAGTCCAAAACCTTGTCGAAAGCATTTCTCGAAGTGTCGATGCATGCATTAATGCCAAAGGTGGACCAACACCGTACTAATGTATGCCAATAAATGCTGTGTTGTGTTTCTCATCTAGGTGTCTGGTGACTTTTGCCAATGTAGTGTATGTGGGTTCGACTCTATCTCGTTGCACATTTTCAATACAGCTATTACTCACTTTTACTTTTCTTCACCGGATTCGTATTATTAAAACTATTATTGCGGTTTGTTGGATGCTAGGAATGAAGCGCAACGCTTTCCCTGGAATGCAGACAGGAGGCCCTCTTAATAGAGGCGCATTCCTTCAGTTTGGGTGGCGTATGACGGTCCCAGATGAATGTTTACCAGACTAGTACACATGCCGGCACTTTAGACTAAAAGGGAAGTGCAAAAAAGTCCAATACCGTCTGTCTGTATGTTGAAGAAAGACAGCACCAGCAGAGATTTATAATGGACAAAAAGAGCGTAGTTGAGAAATCTGTAAAGAAACTGGAGCAGTTGAAGAAAATTTCGCAAAGGATTCAGAGCACCTCTTGTTGTGGAAACGGCTGCTTGGGCGCTGTCGAAGTTCTATTGCTGCGTCGACATTCTTCGGATTTTGTGTGACTAACTCATTTTTTCTTGATTTTGACACACTTCCTTCTTCCACGACGACCGAATGTAAGTAAGACTTTCAATTATTCTTATTCCTGGGCAGGAGAAACTTTGATAACCGATGGGCGTATATAAGGCCCTCCATCCGCATGCAAATAGCCATTCATGTACAGAAATCGCTTCCTATTAGCTTTGTAAATAAACCGCTGTAAATAGAAATTCCATCGCTTTTCTTCATGTTTAGAGCTGGCTGTAGGATTGCCTGAAATAAGGAGCGATGCTCTAATCTAGAGATACGTTCCCAGCACGGATATTTCATCCGATAAAATGCATGGTGTCAGCAGTTCGGATGGTTCTGGACGCTTAAGTAGCTCGATCATCCCGGTAATAATATTATTGGTTTAAAGATTTGCTCAGTACATACCTGTGAAGCTTTTAACTACCGCGAACGTGTCCACCCTGAAATTAGGTTTATAAAATACATAATTTCCAACGATCTCGTCTTTTTTCGCTCGTAATACCCGAAATTTTGTTATAACTGGGGTCCTCATACACTGAGCTAGCTTTGCATTAAGAACATCCACCATTGCACATATTCGAAGCGATAACGAAGTACCACGTGTTATCAGCGTCATGTACGGCTAGTATACATTCTGCAGACCGTTTGCCAGTAATGGGGAAACGTTACCCTTTCAGCCAATTTGACCACGGCCAGTTAGATGGGGCTCAGAGGGCAGGTGCCAGTATTTCAGAAGCAGTCGCATTTGTTGGTTGCTACGGTACCACTGTATCTAGGACTGGATTAACCATGCACAGACATCCAGAAGAAGGGCTCACATTGGTCAGCCACGAGCTGTTGATCCTAGAGGTAAGTGTCGCGTGTCACTACTGGTATATCAGCAACGACGTGCAACAGTCACCAAGCTCACCCACCAGTACAACAACGGTGTGATTAGACTAATTTCCACATGTACCATGCGCCATACCTTGCCTCGTCTCGGGTTCCACAGCTGAAGACCGAATGGGGTACCCACGATGACGCCCAGATATTGCAAAGAATGAGCCAAGAAATGTTGGCAGTGGACTGACGACAGATAAAAGTAGCTCGACATTAGTGATGAGTGCCGTTTTCTGCTGCACCATTCTGATATCCGTGTTCGCATGTGACGTTAAGTGCATGAAGCCCTAGCCGCTGGTTGCACAGTTGGGGTTCAACAAGCCGGTGGATCTGCTGTTCTGATCTGAGGAGCTTTTTTCCTGGCAAGCCATAAGTCCATTGGTTACCATCCAACAAATACTGAATGGTGGACGCTTCAGAGACCTGTTAGTCGACCATCTCCATCCACATCCACAGTAGGTTTACCCAGACCAGAATGCCATCTTTCAACAGGACAACAACGCTCCGTGTCATCGGGTCGTATAACTGCTGACGACAGAGAATTTGCCACATTGTCTTGGCTCCCAAACTCTCCTGATTGTAACCCGATTAAACATTTGTGGGATATGCTGCAATAGGGTGTGAGAACTGCTTATCTTTCTCCACAGAAAGAGTTAAAAAATTTTGTGGTATGTTGCACCAAAACGTGGTGTTATGTTAGCTGCTCCACTCTCTGAGAAAAATGCACCGCTGTGTGGTGCAAACAAAACGCAGCAACATGGTGAAAATTTGCACCACGTTAAGGTATACGGTTTCGCCACCTTATAGTGTAAGTTTGCACCATGTTGTTTGGTTTTGTGTGTTTTTTCTCAGAGAGTGGGGCAGCTGGAGTAGCACCACTTTTTTGTGCAACCTACCGTAACATGTTTAACAGTGTAGGAACTGACGGAGCTACTGCAGCAGACATGCGTCAAGCTGTTCATGAAAGATGTTCGGCACCTTGTAGAATTTATGTCTAGGCGTCTGCCAGCGTTGATTTTACAGAAAGGGGGAACAACGCGTTATTCGGTAAGCGTTACTAGTGCAAAGCTCACTCAGTGTAAATGAGTTCAACTGTAAGTGAATTTTCTGATGAAACATGTTCCGTAATGTTTCTCTAAATGAATTATCTTAGCAGAAGAATGAAACGAGTTATTAAAATCATGCAATGCATTGATTATGATGAGTTTTCCAACATACCAGAAATCATTGCTCAAGTTATAAGGATAATGGCTGTGGAATAAATCTCGCTCCTGTGTCCTGACCTTTGACCCTATTTCGATGATATTCAACAAAGTCGGTTCAGTGTATTTCCGGCATAACATGGTAAAGTTTCGTCGCAATCGAAGTACGTTTACATAAGTTATGACGCATAAAGTCAATGGAATGGATCCCGCTCTTATGTCTTGACCTTTGACCCAATTTCGCCCATTTTCAACAGGGTTCGTCCCCAGGTAGTCCCCTACCACATACATCATCGGAATCGAACCACTTTTACGTGAGTTATCGTGAGAACGGACGGACGTACGGACGGACGTACGGACGGACAGACGGACAAAGCTGGAGCATATATTGCTTTTTCAACCTACTGTTGGAAAGCATAAAAAGGACCAGAAACTCTGACAAAGGGAAAGAAAAAATTAAATAACAAAGACTGAGATTTAGGAACTACATAAAGACTTTACAGAATCTATTACCGTTGCAAAAAACTAGTGATTTATGGAGATCACAGATTGGCTCTCTTCAAAAGTGCTCTTAAGTTTTCATTTTTCACATATTGGAAGGTAAGCATTTAGGTTATCCAAATTCATATCTTATTCAAAAATCAACATCTTCTATGTATGTATCTCGTATTCCAGTATGTTGTTTTTGCCGTGCCGAGAGATGCGCGATAGTAGCATTTTCTGCATATAACATCCAAAATTTCGGTATTACTTTGGCCATAGTTCTAGAAGTAATTATTTAAACTTCCTATCACAGTGTGCTCTCATGGTGTGTTCTTTTCAGAATAAAAAACCTGTCAAGCATTATGAGTGTTGGAATACCTATTGCAAACTTAGAATTTTAATTTAATACTCTTGCTGATTTAGCAACCTAAAAGATATAATGGGTGATTAGGGGAGAAAGATCTTTGCATTTACATATCTTTTTTTTTCTTAATTGTTATCTCTTCTTTCCTTTTGAATCAAGTAACATGTTTTTCTAACTTTCACTAATAATTCGGATTGCTGTCTCTTTGGTGCTTGACTGGATATGTGTACGTAGGGAGACTGGGGCTATGTCAGGTCTTTGTCCTTTTCCCCTCTCTTCCTAGCTGTTTTGTGTTAATAAGCATAATAATGTCTATTATTTTACATGTATCTGTATTTAAACAGCTGAAATAAAAGTAAATTAATAAAATAAATGAAATGTCGAGGGTTAAAATTTAAATTATTTTCGCCGTGATCAGCCACCGATGAAAAAGAATATTACTCAAAGGAAGTCACGTGAAAAATATCAATATATTTAAAAATATGATGCTGTAAAAATGTGTTGCAGGTATCTTTTCGCAAACTGTGAACAAATCCGGATCTATTGAGAAAACATGGAGATATGCTGAAATCAACTTTGCATAACCAACAGAACAAAATCTGTGCACTTTTCAACATTTTAATAAGGGCGTTCGTCATGTTTGCCTCAAATAAAAATGCCAAGGCAAACTGAGGAAAAGAGAAGTTAGGACAGCTGAACGATCAGATGGAGGAACAGAAGCAGTGAAAATTTGAGGAAAAAGCAAGGAAGAATAGCAACAGCTGAAAAACTGGGGAAAAGCTAAATGAAAGTACGTTAGCAACCAAATGAAGGGCCAGAAGCAACGGAAAATTCTGTGGAATATAAATTAAGGTAAACCGCGGGCAGGTGAAGGATTCAGAGCAGCGGAAAAATTATGGAAAAGAGGAATTGAGGTAAGCCAGCGGAAGAAATAGAAGCAGCGGAAAAATCTGCGGAAGAAAAAATTAAGGAAAGCCGGCGTGGAGGATTACAAACAGCGAAAAAATAGAAGAATAGCACATTAAGATATGCCACAGAGAGGAAAATAGAAGTAGAAATATCTGGGAGGAACGAAATAAAGGTCAGCCTATGGCTAGATTGAGGACTGAAAACAGTAAAACAATTGAGGGAACAGAAAATTAAGGCAGGACAGAATAAAAATTAGAAGGGGAAAATTGAAGGGGAGAGGAAGCCAACAACAACATAAAAGATGAGAAGAAATGAAAATTTTGAATGAAAGAGAATTTAACGAAGTCCAGCAAGACAAATAAAAGTGGAAAAACTGGAGAGAATAATAATTAAGACTGTGGACATAAGAAGAAACAGAAACAGATATCTTCTCACATTGTCTCTGATAAAGGAATCAAAATTACGAAAGTAGGTGGAGTCGTGTGTCTTATCCAACAGCTCTTAAAAGAATTACATGATAAAAGAAATTGAAATTACAAATTATCTTCCTTTTGAGAAAGAAAAAATTCCTTTCCTTTCAATTTTTTCGAGATCAACATAGAAAGTGAAACAATATCGAGCTGTGTGTTTACCGTGTTAAAATTTCAAGAGAAAACAAATTATGCGCTTTGTATCTTCTGAAACATAATGTTAATTATCTAAGAAGTCAGAATCCCTGACTTGTTAGATAATTACCAACTGTGCCTCATCTTGAACTCACACCCATCCCAACTCCGACGATTAGCCAGGAGTCCGCGCCATCGACCAGTTGTTTGCGGAGCATGAGGTTGTGTTACAGAAGTTACTCTGGCCACCTCAATCCCCAGATTTCGACATTATTAAATATTTTTGAGAAGCGAAAGTTCAAATCACACTTTTCACCTCGACATTAATGAGACAGTTGTGTCGTATTTTACCGTAATAATAATCCCAAATTCCATCATCGTATGTGCACGACTTGTATATATCTGTTACAAATCGAACTGCTTCTGCTCTGAAAGCCCAAGGTGGGTCCACAGAATATTAATAAAAAGTTCTCCGCAAACAGTAATTGCTTCCATTATTTTGATAAGCCCCTGTATCTTTGAATGCTACCTGCAAATCTTTAACAAAATCCAGTATGCGTGTAACAAAACTTTCATTACACGAAACATAATTTCAATATTTTGAGTCCCAGTAATTACTCTTCTATGCAACGATATTCTACCATCTCTATATACACTGGCGGAAAGTGAAAAAAGAACACCACGAAGGAGACGTCTGATACCAACGAAATTTATACAGCATAATAACGGAATACAGAGGATAACGTCATCAAAACATCATGGCAAAATACAGCTGTATTTGCTGGTAAACTGAAAAATAAAATTTCCATGTAAAATGGTTAGTACGAGGTTCAACCGCCATGAACTGCGTCACACTGTGCAATTCTGGCATGGAGTCTGTCGTACAGATGTTGGATGTAAGTTTGGGGTATTGCGCTTTAAGCATCCTCAACCTGGACGCGTAAATCAGGGATGGTCGTGGCTGGCCGTGGAGACCAGATAAGTCGTTGTCCTATAAAATCCCACACGTGCTCAATGGGGGACAAATCCGGTGAACGTGCAGGTCATGGAAGTTGTCTCACACCCTGAAGTGCATGTTGCGTTACGTGCCGTGTGTGGGCGTGCGTTATCTTGCTCGGAAAAGACCACAATGGACCGACCTTACAAATGGCACAACAACGGGCTGAATGATGTTGTTGATGTAGGAGGTGCTGTTTAACGTACCCAGTACAAACACTAGTTGTGTACGGGAGTGATAGCTGATCGCTCCCCAAACCAGGAGACCAGGTGTAGGCCCTGTGTGTCGCTGGCGGATTCAAGAAGGGTGGAGACGCTCCCCTGTGTGTCTGCGAACACGCATACGGCCATCGGAAGCTCCCAAGCAGAATCTGTTTTCATCGCTGAACACGACAGATCGCCATTGCGTTCTCCAGTGCAGACGTTGGCGACACCACTACAGCCGTTCCTGACGGTGGGCTGGAGTCAGAGGTACACATGCCAGAGGCACACGTGCACGTAGTCTTGCATCCAGTAGGCGGTTGCGGATTGTTCGCACAGTCACCTCAGGCGCAACGACAGCTCGGATTTGCGTCGCAGTGGATGTTCTGCTTAACAATGCCGCTATTTTTATCGTCGATCGGTCCGCCCATCAGTCCGTCTGTGACTCCCGGTTCCACGTCTTCTCGTGTGGTAATGCTCCACGGACCATCTACGCCACCATCGTACCACCACCGATACTTTCCCGTCCAATTCGCTCCGCAATACGACGATACGACCACCCGGCCTCGCGGAGTCCGACTATACGACCTCACTCAAAGTCCGATAACTGCTGAAATCGTACACGCCTTCCATGTCCAGGCGTTGCAGCTTCTTCACGGTCTTTGCACGTGTCCGTACGCCGACGACAGGTTACATTCACTTAGCCGTGCTCCTTAAATACCAACGACGATAATTTGCATATTATGCCGTGCTGTGGCGTAAGCGCTCACCGATTGATCCCGAAATTAACATCACACCTAAGTAAACTCGACCCCATTAGCATATCTAAATTTCATGATCGTCCGCCAATTTCTTGTTGGTGTTCTTTTTTCATTTTCCGCCAGTGTATAACGATTTTGTACGTAATTACTTGAATGTTTACAAATCACTTGTTTCAACACACGCTTCAATTATTTTTATTGAACCTTCATGAATTTCCTCTGTTGCCTTATTATCTGCAAGATCATTGATAGTTCAATATCCTTATCAGAAAATAGTTAAAAGAATAATGATGTTACCTCGTAATTTCAGCCATATATTGTTTCATTAATCAGACTGCCTGACACAGAAAATTTATTGTGGTTGTCAGAATTGCATAGTTGGTTGCATGTATTGAAACAAGATGGAAATATATTTAGATACATTTGGTCTTCATTAATCACAATCGTCGAAATAACATATTTTCCTGTTGTTTGTGCTACATGATGTTCTTATGTGATATGACGCTAACCATTGATCTTCGTGATAAAAGACCACTATTTTCTGGAGCTACTTATGTCATCTAGTTACAAATGGAACAAAACCTTAAGTAAAGCAAACAGGAAATAACAAGGCAGAGGCCTCAGAGGAAAGTATTTGGGTGGGGGTTACTGCAATAACCCACAATGATGGATAAATACCTTGCATGAGAAAGTAATCTTTCTTCATTCGAGAAACATAATACAATTAATAGCAGTACCAAGGACTAATGCTTTGTATAAAACAAAGTGCATGGTAGCCCTAAAATAAATCAGGAATCTCCACGGTTAGATCTTTAATAATGCTCATCATAACAGTAGATATTTTTGCGAAATATGTGCTAGACTGCCACATATTCTTCAGATGTCCTTCTCCTGAAAGTACAACTAAACGGTTTTTGTAATTTGTTTTTGAGATATTAAAGCAAAAAAAGATAAGTTTCAGTGATCATTATTAAGGTAATGGAGAAGCAACTCACTTGAATCTGAAGATCGATGATTTACAGCAAGACATTTTATGCAAAAGTAAGTTATTAGTGGATTGCAAATACCATACAATGAATTGAAAAAGCATTTCTCTCAAAAACAAGATATTACAAGAATTTAGGAGTCCCTCCCCGGTATCACCGAGGCTTAAGCTATGGCTTCGGACAATTCCTCTGAGAAAGGTCCGGGTTCGAATCCTGGTGCAGTATGGATGTTGTGTTTGCCTTACGGC
Source organism: Macrothele yani (assembly GCA_039090855.1). Taxonomy (NCBI): domain Eukaryota; kingdom Metazoa; phylum Arthropoda; class Arachnida; order Araneae; family Macrothelidae; genus Macrothele; species Macrothele yani. The sequence goes on along the minus strand of CM077002.1, from coordinate 116,638,744 downwards.
ATCTCTTACTTACCTGGAACTAGTGGACTTAAATTATGGAAGGGCGACCACTTATCCATCCCCCTCTTAGTTGCCCACACTGGTCGTTAAATTTTCAAACAAATAAATAAATATTGGGTGTGTGCATAAGGTCTACCCGTTTTTGTACGCTACAAAGATAGGAGGAGAACACAACGAAAAACGTACCTAGTTTTTCACATAATTTCCATAATTCCATATGACCTCTTGCTATCTTTCTATAAAGTAGGTGAATCCCACGCCGGAAAAACTCCTCTCTTTTTAGAGTAAAAAAAGTCATGTAATGCCGTTTTTACATCGTCCACATCAACGAAGTTTTGAAGAGCGAAGGCGTTCTGTAGCGATCGGAAAAGGTGATAAACCGTAGGTTCCAGGTCTAAGCAATACGCCGGGTGAAGTAACACTTCTCAAACAAAGTTCAGTAATTTTTTTTGAGTAATTAAAGCAGAATGAGGTCTGGCGTTATCATGATGAAGGATAACGTCTTTGCGATTGAAGAGTGCTGGCCGCTTCGATATCAGTTGTTCTCGCAATCTGTTCAACTCTTGGCAGTAGAGGTCAGCATTTATCGTTCGGTTAGATGCCAACAATTCCCAGTGTATTATTCTCTGGACGTCCCACCAAACACTCAACAAAGCCTTTTTTGGGATGCAGTCCACCTTTTGAGGTCCATGGAGCAGGCTCCGCCGCTTGGCACATAGTCCGTCGACGCTTTACATTACGGTACAGTACCCAGTTCTCATCACTCGTTACAATTCATCTCAAAAGCGGTTCAGTTCTGTGAAGTGAAAGTAAATAAATACAGGTACGTATTCTCTCCTCTTGTTGCTTTGCAGAAAGCTGGTGTAGAATCCAGTTATCGAACTTAGTGTGAATCAAAGCGCCTGCATCCGTCTTCCAACTGTTGTTCTGTGTACCGACAACGTTGCAATGTTTAGTGGTCGTTTGTGGCATAACTGATGGCCCTGTTCTGGCACATAAGACAAATGATGGGGGTCCCAACTGTTGGGCAGCTGCTGGCCTGAACTGCTAGCCCATATGGTGGCCGCCGGACATTCTATTGACGGTTGGGGAGCGGCAACCTAGTGCTAGGCAACTGCTGGTTTGAGTGCTGCCTCAGCAAGACTGTTTTTCCTGGGAAGGAGGTATATTGCAAACATGCCAAGCGCTGTCTTCAGGCTATGATGGAGTCGGAAACGGGCTAAACGATATGTTAATTATCTTGACATAATACACTTAATGGACAGAAATCATGAGAAATCTACCTAGTAACGGGTAGGCCCACTTCTTGCCGGGATATAATCAGTCACATGGTAAAGCAATGAGTCAACTATGTCACAAAAGCGTTCAACAGGTATTTACACCCATGCTTGCTGCACTGTTCTTTATAATTCCATCGCATTCCTGGGTGGATGACCTCTCCACAGTTACTGCGGCATACTCTTGTAACCATGTGGTAGTCACCTGGGCTCTGTGGAGAGGCGCATTGTCCTACTAGAATAGACCATTGCCTTGTGGGTGCTCCGTGACCATGAACGGATGCAGATGGTCTGCAAGGATGATTACGTAGCGTGGACCATTCAGAGATGCATCAAGACTTAACAGAGGTCCCAACGTGTGTAATGATGCATCTAGACTTAACAGAAGTCCCAACGTGTGTAATGATGCATCTAGACTTAACAGAGGTCCCAACGTGTGTAATGATGCATCTAGACTTAACAGAAGTCCCAACGTGTGTAATGATGCATCTAGACTTCACAGAGGTCCCAATGTGTGTAATGATGCATCTAGACTTAACAGAGGTCCCAACGTGTGTAATGATGCATCTAGACTTAACAGGGGTCCCTACGTGTGTAATGATGCATCTAGATTAGATTTAACAGAGCTTCCAACGTGTGTAATGATGCATCTAGATTTAACAGAGCTCCCAACGTGTGTAATGATGCATCTAGACTTAACAGAGGTCCCAACGTGTGTAATAATGCATCTAGACTTAACAGAGGTTCCAACGTGTGTAATGATGCATCTAGACTTAACAGAGCTCCCAACGTGTGTAATGATGCATCTAGACTTAACAGAGGTTCCAACGTGTGTAATGATGCATCTAGACTTCACAGAGGTCCCAACGTGTGTAATGATGCATCTAGACTTAACAGAGGTCCCAACGTGTGTAATGATGCATCTATACTTAACAGGGGTCTCTACGTGTGGCGAGTTGAACACGCCCCCGACCACAATCGAGTTACCATTAGCCTTAGAATTTTCTTGTTGACATCGGGTGCATCACTTCGTGGGTATTCGGCCAAATCTACCTCCTTCCAAGTCTGTGCGAAATAAATAGAAACGAGACTCATTAGACCGGCAGACCTGTTTCCAGTCACCCACATTTCTGTGCCAATTTTCATTTGTCCAGTTTAAATGTATAGTCTGGTGATTTGACGTCAGCAAAGAAACTCTGGTCAGTTTTATGGTCCCCAGAACTTATTGCGGCTCATAATCACCTGATGGTCTTTGTGACAGATGCTTTTCTCATCACCCATATTGACGCCAGCGGGAATTTGTGCTGATGTCGCTCTCCGGTTGGTTACAAATATGCGAGGCAAATGTCGACGGCTACCTTTATCCATTACCATACAACCTCGATACCAGTAGCGTGCAGTCGTATGCAACGCATGCATTGCATGCCCTAATTAAATGCAAAACTTTGCTCTCTGAAAAAAAAAGAATTACACGAAGAAAAGCGTTTTGTATCGGAAATTTAAGCTACGTATCTGGTTTAGAAGAGTTTTTTTTTTTTAAACCAAATTCACATATTTGTGTGTATTTTAGCCGGAACTGAAACAAAGCGTGAATGCGGACCTGTTATCATACCTGAACTCATGTGAGATTGTGCCCTGCTTGCCAGGGACATAATATTTTATGCGAAATCGTCCGTTGCATTCAGGGTTTGGGCAGTCAACGAATTACAGAACCGGAAACCGTTCTCTCTGTTCCCACTGCTTAATCCCACTAGGTTTTGGGGCCTTTGTTAACTGCCGTTGAAAAACATGTCGAAATGCAAGAGTGTTGCATCAACTAATGGACAGCTTGTTTTTCTTTTGACCGTGAGTATCTGCTATCTAGTGCGTAATTTCAGAGGGATCCTTTTCTTATTCAGTTGGAAAATTGTTCGGCGATATATTTGTATATTCCTTGCCATTCTGAAACACTGAAATGCTGCACGATAATTTAAGCAAACTGCAAAAGGGGAATAAAGATGTGAATGATTCAAATGATTCTTTTGATTTCCTAAGTTTTATAGAAACATCCGAATATTTAAGCAAAGAAACACCAACCTCAAACTTGAGTCGCTTAACATTGTAGTTAAGTATGCAGATTAAATATACAAGCTAATTAATCTTTCAATGTTTCTATGTACCAAACAGACAATATTTGTAGTGGTTAAAATCTCCCAAGCTGTTTTGTTGGCCGTGTTTAATTATTTTGTAATGAAACTGTTAGAAACTGTTTACCATTTACTAAAGAAAACAAATTACAACTCAAAAAATTGTCAAAATTCAGATTTACAACAATAAAACTATACTAGTAATCCGTATTTAATGCGTAAAACAAAGATCAAAGGTTCCAAGATTTCGCACACCAGCTACATGGTTTTTTCAATGAAGGTAGACCCCCAGAGAATAAAGGCTTTCTGCCTGGTAGTTTTGAAATCATAATCATCTTCGCATAACTCTTATATATGGAAAGCTTACGAGCTGAAACAATTATGATACAAAAAGCATATCCCGAAGTGAGCATGAATTCATTCAAAGAACATGTTCCATTTGTTTTGACTTCGTTAAGTAGAAAAGTGAATTAAGCATTTTTTACTCTTCCCCCAGGATTAAGCAGTAAAACATTCTCCAAATCGTTCGAACCTTCGCACGAACTTGGTTTGGAAAAATGCTTGAGGACACTAATACCTTGTGACATTAAATTTTGTGAATAAAAATTATTCACACAATACAGGGTGATTGTAAACTCCTTCAAGAAAACAAGAGGAGTGATAGTACACATCAAGACGAACAATATTTGCAATGGAACCTATGACCACATTCCACTCCTAGTGCCAGAAAAGAGCATGTTCAAAAAACCTCCAGCAGGCACACGGAGTTTCAACCAGTGCATGAGAACATATGATGCAAATCGGGTGAGCTGAACACGTGCGTATACGATGAGGAGCAAACATTTAAAAACACAGCCGAACCCGTTCAACGATATTACCGTACGAACATCACATGAGAATTGACGTATCCGTCTGACCGGCGCAGCGTACCGTGTTTTCCTGGAGCAAGTGCTTCCCCGTCTGTTGCATGATGTTCCGCTTAACACACGGTGGGACATGTGGTTTGTGCATGATGGGGCCCCAGCACACTTTGCCACCGAGATACGATACTTCCTAAATGCGACATATCCCGGGCAGTGGATTGGACACGGTGGACACGTGGCTTGGCCTCCACGCTCCCCGTACCTTAATCTACTGTACTTCTTCTGGGGGCACGTGAAAACATTGGTGTACCAGACATCAGTGGACACTCTGGAAGGTCTCGTCTCAGAAATCACTGTTGCTGCGAACAAGATCAACACCACAACCGGGAGTCTACGAGAGGGATGCGACACTCCTTCATTCGCCGGTGTGGGTTGTGCAACGACACCCTTGGACGACAGTTTGAGCAGCTCGTTTGAGTCTTTCTCTGATGCGATTGAAATTGTGCAACTCATAAATTAGGTACGTCTCTTTGTTTTCTCTGTTGAAGGCTCAACGTTGATATATAACTTCACTCTTTTTTGGCACTACGAATAGAATGCGGTCCTAGATTCCATTGATAATATTGTTCGTCTTGATGTGTACTATCACATCTCTTGTTTTGTTGAAGGAGTTTACAATCACCGTGTATACGCAAAAGCCGAACATACGTATTATCTTTAAAAAATTTAGTAACAATTGGAAACGTTCTCAAAATAGTATAACTATACTAGTAATCCGTATTTCTTGGCGTAGAAAAGAAAATTAAAATTTCCAAGCTTTTGCACATCAACCAGGTGGTTTTCTCAAGGAAGGTACACAACAAACTGCATAACAGAACATTTGGACAATTTGAATGCGGTAATTTGCGAGCGAACGCGCGCGCGTTTGCGCGTTTTTGTGTGTGTGTGTGTGTGTGTGACTAGATGATAAATGAACAAATTCGATTGTAATTATTCATTCGCAGGAACGAGGCGTCATGTTAGTTGGGCACGCGGTATCGTGGGAGTACACGAAGCATTATTTGACAAACTGGTGGCAATTCTAAAAAGACGCTATCATTGCAAGTCCCACTGTTGGTTATCATCTCTAAGGTTTCTCGAATGACAGTATATTCAGGCGTGCAGTAGGAAGCTATATTTTGATGTCATTCCACATAGGATCAGCGGACTTGAATTTGACTTCTCTGGAAACGCCAGTGATTACTTTTCCTTCTCTTGTGTCTCTTTTATATTCGTGGAGTCTAATTCTAAAACAAACACTTGGTCATTCCGATGTAGTATCTCTTAGAGCCGTCCGGATATTGAAGTGGGATGGCATAAACACCTGTCGCGTTGTGAAATGGAGGACTTGTCAATAATTCGCTTAAGTAGTCTATATACAGCGTAAAGATGCCGGAAACCTTATGTCGACACTGAAGTTCATCCCTTTGAGCGCGTTCTTGAGCTGATAGGAAAGTTCTATTGAAGATTTTGATGTCGAAGCCTATAGTTTTAGACAAAGTAACGGAAGAATAAAAAATCGCAAGATGGAATTCCTCTACAAATGACGTATGTTCTTTTTACGTTCACGGCATGCCATGGCTCGATACTGTTAAAAGGGAATACTGCAATTGCTGTACCACCTCCGAGGTAGAGTCATGCATGCGTCGAGTACTCACTACCAATGGCGTATTCGGAGGAAGGGAGGCGCAAGAGGCCATATGCACCCTCCTAAAATAATTTTGTCTGTTATTAAAATTGATAAAATCGTCGGTGACGTTATTTTGTTAGTGTCGCCATTCTGGACTTTCTTAAATTGCCGTTAGTCACTTCTTTATTTGGAATGGCCAGACAAGGTCACATATGCCTATTGTTAATGCCTATCCCTTTCCTTACCCCCATGCACATATGCCTATCGTTAATGCCTGACCCTTTCCTTACCCCCGTGCGCATTTCCCATTTGTATGCCACCAAAGAAAGTGGAGAGCGAACCTGGTGTTGCAGTGGTCAGGGCGTCAAGTTATTGAGTGGTGGGGGGCTGGAGCCTGGGAGAGGGAGGGGCTAAGCCTTTTATTTTGACAAAAAGGTAGAATGAATATTACTTTGTAATTAATAGTATTTAAGAAAAATAAAAACGCCTGTTCTCATGCACATTTTTTCATCACTTTAGGAAGGAATGGTATCGTAGCTGCAGTGATAAAACTAAGAATGAGAGAATTTTTCGATTGTTGACTTGACATCATATAAAGTTTTATTCACTGATGCATAATATAGAAGCAACTTGATGTGAATGTCATGTATAGTATTTGAACAGTCTGATGTAATTGGAAAAGTAGTTCTTTGATCAAATTTAGTTTTTAAATAGCGATAATTCAAAGTACAAAATTTCGCACACGTGGTTTTGACATTGCGGTGACGATATGCACCTCCCAAAATTAATTTCTGGGTACGCAGTTGCTCACTACCATCCCTATTTCAAACTCTGGTAGCTACCGACGTGTATCCATACCGATATCGAATTACCGTCTACTTGAAAGCAATAATGTCCTTCTCTCTATGTACCTGCGAAGCAGCCAGTTCATCCACTAGTTGCAAGAACAACAACTTTGCACTGCCCACGAACCAAGTATCTCATGATTTCTGTCCTCTTAGTGTAAGGTAAACCTTCCACAAAGGCCGAGTGGTAGGAAGAGTTCCTTTCTAACCATTCTTTCCAAGATAGTCAATGTTTAAATCCCGAGTGTGGCATGCATTGTGTGTTTGTTGGACGGCACGGGCTCTATGTCTTCCCTGGAACCAATGGTCCCAAATTAAGAACACGTGACTGTTTATAGCTTCTAGGGTTTCCCATGGCAGTCGTTAAACACCGAAGTACTATTGCAGACCTTTAGAAAAAGACTGAAAATTGCATTCTAGTCAAATCGTCTTTGCCAGGTTCATTGCTCCAATTTGTATCTCACTTTGGGCACCAAATGCAATATTAACACTTTAGAAAGCGATCCCTGGCTGGAGAAAAGCCCTGCATGGGGAAAATAATATTTTAGCTTGTGACGTACTACAGAGGTGAATCACGTGTCAAGCCGTCAAATCTGCAGCGGTACATCCCGTCCGTGTAGCTTAGTTGGAAGAGCAACTTACTCCACAGTGAGGAGGGCACACATTTAATCTCCGTCACGGAGAAACTTGTGTTTCTACATTGGCGCTCGAACGTAAAATAAATTTGATCTACTGGCCGTTAGGTTCTTCGAAAAGTGTGTGATGTTTGTCCCACACATCGTCTGGAATTAATGAAAAATTCCTACTTCGCTTCAAAAAAAAAATATATAAGAAGATGTGACTTCCAAAGTGGAATATATAGAGCTATGCAAGACAGTAAGAAAAAGTATCACTGAAGACGTAAGAAAATTCAACTGTGAACTAGTGAGGAAAGCAATTGAAAACAACCAAAGCCTAAAGATAGCAAAGGGACATCTCAGTAAGGGGAAAAAACAGATTATGGCACTGAGAAAAGAAGATGGTTCTGTAACAAGAAATAGAGGCGAAATTTTGACAAGAGTGAAAGATTTCTACTCCAAATTATATGAAAGGGATGATATATGCACTCCAGACATCATGAAAGATACCAGTACCAGAGTTCCTCCAGTCCTTCCAGCAGAAGATGCACATGCAATCAAGAACATGAAGCGAGGAAAAGCTCCAGGAGAAGATGGAATTACTGTAGACATCATACAAGAAGCAAGTGGAGAAATCGAAACAGTACTCGCCCAAATTTTCACTCGATGCCTTAATGAAGGAAAGATTCCTGAGGATTGGAACACCGCTACAATGATCCTGCTACATAAGAAAGGTGACATTGAGGATCTCGGAAACTACAGACCTATCAGCCTCCTATCAGTTGTTTATAAAATCTTCACTAAAGTTCTTTCACACCGCTTGAAGGTAACACTGGACATGGCTCAACCGAGAGAACAAGCTGGATTCAGGAGTGGCTACAGCACAATAGATCATATCCACGTGCTGAGAGAACTAATTGAAAGAGCGAGGGAATATGAACTTCCATTGTGCATGGCTTTTATCGATTATGAAAAAAGCCTTTGATTCGGTGAAACCATCAGCAGTTACAATGGCTCTGAAAACCTGCGGTATTGAAGATGCATACATTAATATTATTAATAACATCTATGAAAATGCAAGTGCAAAGATTAGGCTGTTTGAAAATACAACACACGTAAAAATTGGAAAGGGAGTGAGACAAGGTGACACCATATCTCCGAAGCTCTTTAATGCCACATTGGAGGGTGTTTTTCAGTCGCTGAGCTGGGAAAACAAGGGGATAAAGATTAATGGAGATTATCTAACCCACCATCGTTTTGTTGATGACGTAGTCATTTTTGCAACTACCCCATCAGAGCTGCAGAGTATGATCCAGGAACTTGCTGACAAGAGTAAAGAAGTGGGATTAAAAATGAACTTTCAGAAGACAAAAGTGATGTTCAATGCTTTTACAAGAAATGAAGATTTATCGATTGATGGAGAAAAGCTGGAGATAACAGACACGTACGTTTATCTTGGACAGCAGATATCAAGTGAGGGTCACATTGATGAAGAAATTAAGCAGATATCAAGTGAGGGTCACATTGATGGCGTACAAAACTTGCCTGGAGAGCTTTTGGAAGAAACAGCATAATTTTCAAGAGCAATATGCCATTATGTCTTAAAAGAAAAGTGTTTGATCAATGCATCCTTCCAGTGCTTACGTATGGTGCAGAGACGTGGACCTTAACTAAAAGAGACATACAAAGGCTGCAGACAACTCAAAGAAGCATGGAGAGGTGCATACTTGGTGTAACCAGGAGAGATAAGAAGAGGAACTCGTGGATCCGAAAAATGACAAGAGTGGAAGACATCATGATCAGAGTTAAATCCCTGAAATGGCAATGGGCTGGACATACTGCCAGAAGGACAGATCATCGATGGACAGCCGAAATTTTAGATTGGATTCCAAGGGACAGGAAAAGACCCAGAAAAAGACCACATGGGAGATGGGTGGATGAAATTCGAAAGTATGCAGGGGTGACATGGAGGAGACTGGCACAAGACAGACCGTTGTGGAGGAAACTTGGGGAGACCTTCGTCCAGCAGTGGATTGATAATGGTTGACAATGATGATGATGATGATATATATGAGGGAGATGATGTGACGTACTATGGAGGTGAATCACGTGTCAAGACGACAAATATGCAGCGGTACATTCCGTCCGTGTAGCATAATTGGGAGAGCAACTTACTCCGGAGTGTGGGGGCGCGTTTCCATCTTCGTCACTGGCAAACTTGTGTTTTCACAAGTTATCCTGTCATTACGAACTAAGCCGCTGTAGTTGCCGAGTGGTATGGTATGAAACGTTGGTTTCTCATAATTCTCCCGGGATGTCTCCGGGCTAGAATGGCACATAAGGCATGGATGGTTTGTTTGTGTGACGGTACCGCTCTCTCTCTCTCTCTCTCTTTCTTTCTTGGAATCAGTGGCTCCAAATTAGAGACGATAGACTGCTTTCTTCCCTCAGAGTAGCTCACGAAGGTCGTTAAGCCACCACAGAACAGAATTTATAATAAATTATGTACCTGATTTATATTAACTGGAAAATTTCGATGTCATAATGTCTACCCATACAGGGATATAAATTTCGCGTTGCTTAACAAAGCACACTTTATCATATGCACCTAAATAATCCTTTTTGTGTGCTTCCGCTCAGCATTAAATAACTCAATCAATAGCATGCGATATGTCCTCATAGAATCTCTTGCCCTTTTCTCTATTTCTATTTCTTTTGCTTTGTCTTCGTCGAAATATGTTCCCTCTCTTATTAGGATAAAGAAGAGGAACTTATCAACACACACGTGTGACCATAGCTTCGCGAGTCAAAATGAGTTTACGAGAGATAAAGTGCCAATAATGCCTGACAGAAGGAAGAGAAAAATGAGGAACATATTTCGAAGAGATGGAATTTAGCTCAGTGGATATTTAAGCTTGGAAGAGATCTGTGGGTGTCTGGCAAAAATAGAAATGGCATAGGAGTTAGAGAAAGGAAGTGAGAAATAACTTTCGAGACGTAAAGAATTCCTTGTAAGAGATAGCATTCAGAATGACAGCGGCCCGTTTCGTTCAGTGATTTTCCCCAATTTTCAACGCTCATTGCGTGACACTTTTCAGTTTTGTTTTATTTATCTTTCCATCATCCCGGTTTTATTTAAAGCTGCTCATACGAGTACATGTGAATTTTCGCCTACATTCGGGTTTCTCAATTTCAGGAATTCTTGCGAGAATTACCTCGGAAACCTCTTCTTTCATCACGTCGAAGTAAGGATGTATTCGCAGAGAAAGAAAGTTTGCTGTTTGTTCTGTTTTGTCAGTGTGAGTGTGTACACAACGCAAAAGAATTTTTGAATCAAAACGCGAAAGAATGTGTCCCTGGCTACCTTCGCTACTTATCGTCTCTCACAAGTGACTTTTAACTAAGTTATCAACAACAGAAATCCTGGAATATAAGAGCAACATTCCCAGCGTCAAATATCAATCGTATATCTAATCCAAATCGTCGCTGATTCTTTTTTGTTTCATTGTTTAGATCACTCTAAGATACGCTTGACAGTACACAGCAGATCCTAAATAATATGACTGGCGTGACTTTATGCAAATTGAAGTAACTGTAGGTAAACGATGGGACTTGTGAAGATTATGAAACTTTATAAATATAATAACACCTGATGCTGAGCTCTCTTAATCAGTGTTATTGTTGTTCTTCTGATGGGAAAGACAGAGGACTTAAGCGAGTTTGAAAAAAGCCAATCATCGTCATCAATGCACCCTTTACGCAGCGCGCGCACGCGGCCTCGCAGCGACTTAACTTCCTCCGCGCAGCTGAAATATTTTCCGCGTACGATTTTAGATTAAAATTTCCAAATCCCTAATTAATTTTCATAAATCGAAAATCAATTACTTTGAAGAATAATAATAAATAAATAAAATTATGGCTCTCAAAAGTCAAAACCAGATTTTCCTTAAATGCCGTTCGCTTTCTCCTTAGTTCGTCTCATTGTCGTCTTCATTCTCAGAGGCTTCTTTGCAAAGTAGTCTCGTGCGAGCAGATAGTGAACGAGATAATGCGCATTAGTAATCTTCTCACGCAGAGAAAGAGGCAGATATTGAGTCTTTTCTCAAAACAACATATAAGCGCTAGCTAATCACAGCAAACCGTTACCAAGTTTATTGTACTAACTAATGCACCCATGCTAGTTGGCGGAGGAAAGGCATTCCGGTCAGTTAACTTGTAAGCCACTGGTCAGTTAAATTGCAAGCGCTCCAGAAGTAAGTTTGAGCTTCTCACTTTTTATAAAATTGAAAATTTTTATAAATGAAATGTTTTTAATAATGTGTTTTATTTAAAATCAATTGCGGAAAGAATCGTGATAGAAATGGCGGGAATAGAAAAAATAAGGGTTCCAATCCAAGTTCCAACTTCCACTGCATTAGTAAGAGAAGCTGAAGAATAACATTTTTTGCCCAAGTGGTTTTGTGACCTGCCCAGCTCATTGGGTTGGGCGCGTATTGGCCATGACTGCTTAGAGGAAATATTGATCGTCACTACGTGCTTGTACCTTCAAAAATACCCCGACGATGGAAACACCACGAACCGCCGTCAAGGTCTCCGCCGGACACTGCTCATCGATACTAGAGGTGAAAGAAAGTTATCCGTATGTTTGGAGTCAATAGAGGGGATATTTTGGAACAACTCGCCGGCAATTTGGATGCTGGTGACGGGAGTGATGTGACACACAACATATAGTAGATTGAACAATGCTGTAAATAGTTGTTGCTTCTATTTTGGTGCTTTGGACCAGATTGCACGGTGAAACGAAATAAGCAGGTGGAGGAAGTGCAATGCTTTAGACGACGTTCCGCTGAGAAACCGTGGGTGCAGTCATTCATGTGCAGCAGGTTATGACGTCTACCATCTACTTAAATATCACTGCAGACCAGGTATATCCTTCCATGGCTACGGTATTCCCTCTATACTCCAATGCACCCTAAAAGTGTTCTACTGGGAAAGGCGGAAAAGCCATATCCCATCTCGTCGTAGAACGCAAGAATGGTATCCATCCGCGTTAATATGCTCTTCTACTGTTTCCTTTCTGATCCACCCACACATTTCACAAGCAGTGGGGATTGTGAGTGGGGTCTGGTGGAGACCGAACTGCTTCCCCTACTGCCTGTTTAAGTAACACACCCTTCGAGTTTTCCCGATTGTTAATTTATTGCCTCTGTGTTGTTAATGTTGGGAGAGGTCTTTGAACCCTTCCCCTTGTTCGAGTTGTATTCCAAGTGGGTAGAAATAGCCGAAAGTGGGAAGCTCTTGATTCAGCAACTTCTAACAACAAATTTATTTCTAAAACCGCTCTAACTTCCAGAATTTGTTTTTAGAGAGCAATTTTGTCTCATAAACTGCTGAGCAAACAAAAATGATTCTAAGCAAAATGCTTTTGGCTCTAAAAGCTAGGAACTATTTTTCGGAGCGGAGGTTGCTGTTTCGTATCCTTCACGGTGGTTCACTGTTAGGTAGACTCGGAGTATAGTTGTGGCGTCTTTCTGCAAGATAACAGTTTACCAGCCTGCCCAGAGTCTTCGAGAATAGTTCCAAGAATACAAGGAAGACTTCCAGGTGTTACCCTATTCTCGAAATTTGCCTCTCATCAATCCAATCAAGCGTCTGTGGTTTGTATTGAAACAACAAATCCAATATGCTGCGGTTTAACCATGTAACATACAAAAGCTCAAGGATATGCTGGTAGCCTCTTGATACCAGATGCCAAAAGACACCTCTAGAAATCTTGTAGCTACCCTACCTCTCTGCGTAAGAGGTGTTTTGACGGCAGCAATATCATATTTGGTAGGTGGACACAATATTTAGGCTCTTCCGTGTACATTTACGTTACCAAGAAATCATTAGTTTCCTTGTGGCTGCGTTAGAACATCATTAAGCGCATGATCGATGCTCAGTGCGTTGTTTATGATCTGTTTACTTACCCATCTATTGATAATTCTATTGTTATTTTACAAATACCCTACCTGATAGAGAAAAGGCTACACCACGAAAACGTAAACGCAGCGCGATGCAAATTGCAGGAGGTGCGCAGGTGTACAAGTTATGCAAAGCATTGCATTTTCAGGCCAATCGCACGAACTGCCCACGGGATATAAACGGGCATCCAGCACGTGAGGCCATCAGTCGAGAAGTCGTCACGACCGCGAGAAGTGAGTGGTTCTGCTGTAACTGTGTCAGGAGAACGAATAAGGGGTGTTAATGCCGTTAATACACCGACAATTGCGTTAAACGGATAAGTTCACCAGAGCTCTCATGGCAAGCCTTCGTACCGCCTGATGCGTCGTATTGCGGAAGAAACGCAACGTGATGAAATAGCCGGCGGCCACATTTGGAGACAGTGGTCCCAGAAAGGATCTGTGCAACGTCGTAGGGGGACCGGAGCACGTAGAAGGAAGTCCGGGGTAACCGATCGTCGCCTCCGACATCATGCCGTAGGGGACCCACAGGCCACAACGGGCGACATTTTACGGGGTGTACGGGGGGGGGGCTTTGACGTTCCGATATCGACGCGGAGAGTGTCGCGCCCATTGGCTGCATCTGATTTTCTGTGCAGCCGTCCGTTGCAAAGGCTACACTTTACATCAAGCCATCGTCGTCCCCGCTTGGCATGGTGTCGCTCCAGAGCTGCGTGGTGTGCCGAATGGAACAGTGTGGTGTTCAGCGACGAATCACGGTTCTGTCTCACCACGGATGATCACCGCGTGAGAATCAGGAGGCGACGTGGCCAACGGGTGGATGGCTCCGCCATTGTAGAACGCCACACGGCGGCCCAGCAACGTGGAATCATGGTATGGAGGTGCTATCAGCACCAACAGCCACTCAGCGCTGGTACGCATTACGGGCACATTGACGGCACGCCGTTATGTTGGCAAGGTGCTGCGGCCCGTTGCACTACCGTATTTGATGCAGGGCATCTCAAACGCCGTTTTTCAACAGGATAACGCCCGGCCGCATACTACTCGGATCAGCCTGCGTACTTTACACGGTATGCGGATGCTTCCGTGGCCATAACGATACCCCCTCCCCCTCCACACACACACACGCACCTCTCACCTATCGAGCATCTGTGGGACACGATTGAACGTCGGTTGAGTACCCTCCTATCTCTGCAAAATGAAGATGAACTGTGGACCCGAATCAACACCACATGGTCCACTATGTACCAGGACTTTATTCACACTATCATTGCCTCGATGCCACATCGGATTGAACGCTGTATTGCCCAAAATGGGGGCCACACTCCTTATTGATCATCCTGTACATTTGGCCACTGGAGCCTAGTCTGTATGTAACAATTAAATCATTCAGGACCTACTTGGCTATCTGTGTGTGTAGTTATGTTTGTCTGCGAGCAATCCTTCATAGTGTGGTATTTTCTCTGTCAAGCAGTGTATTTTGTGATGACCCGATCGGATGCGAAGCAACTTTGCTAAAGGAATGTTAAGACTACAGCCAGCCAGCTTAGAATAGGTACTGCGATGACGTACGACACACAAGACTAACGATGTGCATTTGGCGTAAAGCCACATGACGTTATCAGATGGGCAGAGAATGAAGGTCGGTAAACGTGCTGTTCGGGTGCTGTTACGCCGTTATTGGGAAAATGTATTGAAAGCTTCAGCAACATCGAGAGATACTACTGAAGCAAAAGCCGGGGGAACAGTACAGAGCAGTACTGCACGAAAATGGTTCCCGCGTGTCAATGGACAGCAGTCTCAAAGACAAGCCAAGGTCAGGACGTCAAACGACCACAAATACTAACATTCTAGTTGAAGTTGCAACAGGCAACCCGTTACAAATACAGGACACCCGAGGTAGGGTCTTCTCAATTAACCATCGTTCGTCATATGCCTCGGCTTGGATTTATCCTCCAGCCGCCGTCAAATAGTTTTCTATAAGTTGACACCCCCAGCATCCGGAACAACGTGACGATTCCGGTAAAAAAATGTTGCGGCATTTACAGGATTATAGCTTACGGCGTCGTATCATCGCAGGTAATGAAAAATATATATTTCTAAGTCATCTTACCACAGTAAGAACCAGCGGCGTGGATGCCGCCATGCCAAGGTGAAAACAGGGATGTTGGAGCAAAAAGCCATGTTGTGTATTTGATGGAATTGTGAGGGTCCTGTGCACTGGGAACTCGTGCCAGATGGTCAGGCTGTGGATGGGAACCTCTGTGTCGAGCAACTGCAGGAAGCACAGCGTGTGCTGCAATGAGTGCGGTTTGAGAGAAAAGCTATGTTGTGCATTTGGTGTAATTATCAGGGTCTTGTGCACTGCCAGGTCGTAGTTTAAAACCTCTATGCCGAAAAAATGCCGCGAGCCTATAACGCTCTGAGCCAACACTACCCGGTGCTCACAATAGGAATCGGTAGTTACTGCAAGTGGATAATGCCAAAAGTCACACCTCCAGAGTGGTCTGCCGGAAACTACAGAGATTAGAAGTGGTTGAGATCTTACACCTTTCCTCTATAAAGTCCGGAACTTACCCCATTTGTCTACCAACTCTTTCTCTCCATGGCCTGTTTTCTACAAAGACGGCACTTCGCTTCAGCGGTGTATATGGAATCTATCATCAAAGGGTTTCTTCCCGGGACACCTGCAGCGTGGTACCTCCATGGGATCGTGGCTCTGGGGTAAAGTTAACAAAGTACTATAAAAAACAACGGCCGGTACTTTGCAGGATATGGTGAGCGTGTATGTCTTTCTTGCATCACTAAACCTTCCTAGTGATACCGCCGTGGGATCGTTGCTCTGGTGGAACGTTGACAAAGGACTACAGAAAACAGTGGCCTGTTCTTTGCAGAATGCGTTGAGCGTGTATGGCTTCCTTGCCTCATTACATCTTTTAGCCGAAAACGGGATGTACTTTTCGCTCACCCTGATTGATTTCGGTCCTCTTATTATGGGGCATTTTCTTGGTTTCTCCGTACACTGTTTCATCTACCCATCAACAAATGGGGGGAAATGGTTTTGATTTCAGCAAACACAGTGGCCAGTTCTTATGTGAAGGATTCCAAACTATGACTTGATCCCATTTCGTTGAAATATCTAGCGTTTTGCTTTTAACTAAAACTTACGCTCATCGTCAAAAGTATAGTTGCACCCAGAAAGAAGGAACCGACAGGAATGAAATTTGGTGGGTAGGTTTGACACTGTGAGACATGTAAAGGATTCAAGTATCTCGCTCCTCGGCCGCGCATGTGGCGCAAACAAGGAGGGGTCATAGCGCTGTGCCTGACCGGCTATGTAAGGTAGTCCCGTTGCGCGTGCTTGCTACTCTGATTCGTGCTGTGGTGTTGATTGCATCGTTTGCAAGTGAAGTATGCCCCGAAGAAAAGTTCGGAAGCAATTCGAGCAGTTGGAGGAGTTCAAGAGGGATCACATCGTCGGGTTCCGGGAAGCAGGATGGTCTTATCACCGTATTGCGCGCCATATCGGTCGTGGGGATATAACCATATCACACTGTTGGAGGACGTGTATAGAACAAGGAACGCAGCAGCGACAGGAAGGGTCTGGGAGACCTAGACAAACCACGGAGAGAGAGAGAGAGAGAGAGAACAGACGGGTTGTCCGACATACGCGGAATGACCCAACAGACACGATTGCGGATATTCAGCGAGCAGCGGTGCCCTCCATGCATCGTCCGATTAGTGCCAGCACCATTGGCAGACAGCTGCATGACGTAGGACTACACGCACGCAGACCATTAAAACGACTGCCCTTAACAACATTGCATATTCCCCAAAGACTGCAATGGTGTCATGCCAGTCTGTCATAGAGCCACTCAGAATGGCAGCGGGTGATCTTCAGTGACGAGTCCTGCTTTTTTCTTGTAGGAGACAACTACTGAATCCATGTGTGAAGGCACCATCTTCAGCGCCAAGATGAACGGTTTGTTGCCGAGCGTCACACGTTCAGAAAGCCTGAGGTCATGGTGTTTGGTCCAATTGCCTACGATACCAGTTCAGCTTTGGTGTTCATTACAGGCACCCTGAGAACCCAATGTTACTTTAATGAGGTCATGCAACCAGTGACCCTACTTTTTCTGAAGGCTCACTCCGGCACGAATTTCCAACAGGACAACGCTCATTTACATACTGCTGCTGTCTCCAGAGCTTGCCTTCAAGGCACTGACACTCTGCCATGGCCAGCAGCACTACCAGACTTATCGCCGATTAAAAATGTGTAGGATGCTGTTGTACGAGCTATCCACACTCCACCCCTACCGCGCAACTGCAGGAACTACGTGAGAAGATTCAAGCTGCATGGGATGGCTTATTGCAGGGCACCATTAGGAACCTGTACAACTCCATGCCGAGACGTCTGGCATGCTGTGTGAGGAAACATGGCGGTCCGACGCCATAATGAGAGACACTACTTATTGGCGTGTAGCTCAATAAATATTACCCATATCAGTCTCAATGTTTAATCATTTATTGTTACTGGTAACATTTACCTTCCTCCGGAATTGCAATAAATCAGACAAGTCCTTCTTGGTTCAACTATTTTTTTTTGACGATCAGTGTATGAGCCCGAAATGACATCAATTCCATTAACACAGAAAAGGAAGTGGTATATCCCGCAGTGAGTTTAAGCAACATTAATAATAGTCTTGCTTAAATAGTAAGATTTTAAATATTTAATTCAGTCTCATAAGGAAATCATGTTCCACTACCGCAATTTCAAGGTCAAAGGTTTCAGGGCAGATGTGACGTGTCTGCCCCGCAGTACGCAAAATGAGATAAAGGCAGATAGCAGTGAGATCACATGCCAGTGTAGTATAGTGGATTGCACTCGGAGCTCCGGAGCCGAGAGTTTCGAATTCTGCCCCTGGCATAAAAATAATGGAGAAATTTTCTTCGTCATACATCTTACCTTCTTTTTTGCAGTGACTAACCTTCCTCCTTTAGTAGAGGAAGTTACAACACTCTAATGACATTTAAATTAAATCGTGAATTTAAAAGTTGTTCCTTTGTGGCCATTTTTTCCTGTTCAAAAGCGTGATAGTGCTTTCGAAGATTTAATAGAAACAAGTTAATAAAATAAGGCAATGCATTGATCATGATACGCTTTCCAACATACCAGAAATCATTACTCAAGTTATGAGGATAATGGCTGTAGAATAAATCTCGTTCCTATGAGTTGACCTTTGACCTCATTTCGATGAAATTCAACAGAACCGATAAAGTATACTTCCAGAACAACATGATAAAGTTTTGTCTCAATCGAAGCATTTTTACCTAACTTATAACGCACAAGGGCAATTGAATGGATCCCAATCCTATGTCCTGACCTTTGACCCCATTTCGTTTATTTTCAATAGTGTTCGTCCCCTGGTGGTCCCCTACCACATACTAAAACTTCATAGAAATCGAACCATTTCTACGCAAGTTATGACGCATAAGGGCAATGGAATGCATCTCGCTCCTATATTCTGCCCTTCGACCCCACTTCACCCATTTTCAATAGGGTTCATCCCCAGTGGTCCCCTACGACATACTAAAATTTCATCGAAATCGAACCATATCTACGCAAGTTATGATGCATAAGGGCAATGGTATGCATCCCCTCCTATGACCTGATCTTTGACCCCTTTTCTCCCATTGTCAATAGGGTTCGTCCCCAGGTGGTCCCCTATGACATACTAAAATTCCATAGAAATCGAACCATATTTACGCAAGTTATGATGCATAAAGGCAATGGAATACATACCGCTCCTATGCCCTGACCTTTGACCCCACGTCACCTAATTTCAACAGGTTTTGTCCCCAGGTCGTTTCCTACGGCATACTAAAATTTCTTCGAAATTGAACCATATTTACGCAAGTTATGACGCATAAGAGCTATGGAATGGATCCCGCTCTTATGTTGTGACCTTTAATCCCCTTTGTCCCATTTTCAATAGGGTTCGTCCCCAGGTGGTCCCCTACCACATACTAAAATGTCATCGAAATCGAACCATTTTTACGCGAGTTATCGTGCCGGACAGACGGACCGACGGACGGAATGACGGACAAAGCTGAAGCATATTCGCGTCTCCAACCTATGGTTGGAAAGCGTAAAAAGTGAAAACAACTGAGATAAAAAATGTCGTTTTATGGAGATGTATTTCATTACGGCAGTTATTATTTACGCTACAATCATCATGGAACTTTTGTTAGACCTCGTTTCCTCTGCCGTATAAAAAACTAAGATTTTTTAAAACAGTTATCTGTATCTAAAATTAATTTCTTGAATTTTATTGCTCACTTTGATGGCTTGAAAGATTATGTCGATTACATCCATTACTCTGAGAAAGCACTGTTTTCTTAAAAATAATGCAATGCTTTTTATTGAAGTTTTAATGAAATCAAAGTATTGCTGTCAAACGCGACTTCTGATGCCAGTTTTCTGCTGTAATATTTTTAAATTTTAAATAAAACAATAAATTATTGTAACTCACTGAGAAATTAATAAAAAGGAAGTATATGATCTCGTCGGAGCTAAGTTTACTCTAATTGTAGAATTATTTCTTAGTGATGAAGCGCATGAATCCAGTATACTAAAAAAGAAATTCAAGCTCTTTGATAAACTTCTAAATTTTTAGTGAAAAATGTGCACGTGGAAGGTCCTTGTTTTCCATGAGCAAATTTTTAAGAAAATTGATAACTCTGTTTAGAAACCATAGTGCCTATCCACACTCAGCAAGATATTAAAGAAATGACAAGGCTTCTGCGTTACAGTCTTCCTTAAATGTAATTGTAATTTTTTTTGGAAAGTAAGTACGACACATATGACTCCTGAGAAGTTTAAGGTACTTCTTTGGAAGAAGAACAACAGCAAATTAAAACTATATTTTAGTCGACTTCATTTTCTTAATTTCAAAGTGGCCTAACAATGGAGAGAAAGATGATTGCACTCCCATAAGAGGCTTGATACAGTGCATTAACTTGTCGTCATCGTAGATATTATTGCACGTAAATGGTCACTTTTAGTTCACCTGATTCCTTTAGCGTCTGTCCAATTGTTCTTCATTTATATGCACCAACAGAGTATTTTATGGTGACATCTTATTAGGTGTGAGCTTTCATTTACCGATCTTGAGAAGAAAACATATTTCAGGTTTTTTCCGTTCGTTATCGCATTTTCATCCACCACTATATACCCTGTTAAATTAGAAAAACTTACTTTCCTATTCTGAACGAAATGTTTTATGTTAAAAGTACATAAAAATTTATGAAAGTTGTCTGAACGTGTTTCTACGTATTTTCTATCAAGCGTTTTCAGAATTTTTATGGGTGTGTGTTGCTTGAATGTGTGGTTTTATTGCAATTCCCCCCGTTTAGAGCTTATCGTTTCTTTTCTGATAAATATGGCTGCGTCATGGAAACTCGCATTAAAGCAAATATACTTTACTTTATCTATCATCACCTCCTAGATACGTAAAACGTTTGCCTTCGCTCTAACGGCTTCCAAAAAAAAGTGGAATGGCAGAATATTCTTGTCGTCAACCTCAGTTAATGAGTAGAGGATAATTTGTTTGGTCATGCTGTCTAAACTTAAATTTGCCATATGCAGTGCAGTGACGTACCTAAAAAATTCGCCCCCCTCCCCGAAAAAAGTATTTGAGGACCGTTTGCAAAAATCTGTTAGCTTTCCATTACTAAGATTTTTGACTTCCGTACCGTTAACTAAATTTTATGAACGTCAATGAACGAAATACGGGATTATATCATTGTACAACACAAATGTGGAAGATGTGAATCCGTCTATTGGTGTAAATATGACATGGATGTTAAATCAGATATAATCCAAAAACTTGAAAATTTCATCTTCCTGGAGCGGGAATCCGCGTCTCGCGCCCGAGTATGCTAACCACAACACCATCCAGAACGTCCGAGTAATTTGAATATAAAGACATTATGCGCCTTCGGGCAATAACAGGAATGAGTTCTTAAGCTCTAGATTGACTATATACGAATGCCGGTTGCTTCGGTTAGCAAATCCTGTGATGGTTACATTCAAATAAATCGGAAACTTGAAACTTAGTCGTTCTGGTTGGTGTAGTGGTTAGCATACTTGGGCGTTATCAGGGAGTCGCGGATTCGATTCCCGCTCCAGAACGAGGAAACTTTCAAGTTTTCGGATATTATCTGACTTAACATCCATGTCATATTTACACCAATAAACGGATTAATATCTTCCAAATTTTATTTTATGAACGTTTTAATAATTCAAATTCTCTGCAACCTACAGGTACTTTTTGTAAAACCAAAATATATTGCCCTTGATTGCGTGTAACACAAACAAGTTGTAATTAAAATGATTACCCTAGTTTTATACAAAACATGGGCGCCAAAGTTAATCAAATACAACTTTTATTATTTTACGGAACTAATAGGTTTAAAATGTCTCTTTGAAATGTCTCACGAGCACACAACACACGACACACGTAACTGCTGTGTGACAGTTTCTGAGGACCTTTCCCGATGTATACGGAAATACACTATCTACTAACAAGTAATTGGACACCCCTGCAATCGACGATATCTGCGGTTCCTGATACACGTCACGGCCACCGCCGTTAAATATCGTGTGGGAAACAACAACGCAACCAGTCACGTGCAAGATGCCGCGCAGTTCGGAGCTCTGTGATTTCGAGAAAGGTGTAATCGTTGGGTATCACAGAAATGGCCGATCCATACGTGACATATCCAGCGAGTTGAAGTACCCAAAATCGACAGTGGCCTACGTGATTGGCAAATGGAATATGAGAGGTGACTGTCGGAATGTGCCCCGACCCGGTAGACCCACAAAACTGGGAGTTAGAGACCGACGGGTGCTGGCCAGAAAAATTCAGAAGAGCCGCACCAAATCGATGGGCCACATTCGCGAGAAGTTTCAACAGGCATCCGTGAGTGTGCTTTCAATGAATACCATCCGTAAGGAAGCCCATCTGCTCGGTTATCATGGATGTGCTGCAGCCCACAAGCCTTTGATCACCAAGTCCAATAGCGCTGCTCGACTAACGTGGTGCAAAGAACGTCGACAGTGGACCGTTGAACAGTGGAAACAGGTTCTCTGGAGCGACGAATCAACGGTCACCCTCTACCGTTCGGATGGCAGGGTCTGGGTTTGGCGTCTGCCTGGAGAACGTCTCCTGCCGGAATGTATTGTGCCAACTGTGAAGTTCGGCGGCGGTGGAATTATGCTATGGGGATGTTTCTCCTGGTATGGCACGGGACACTTGGTCGCAATTCCTGGTAGACTCAAAGCCGAGACCTACTGCACCATTTTGGATGAGCATGCGCTTCTTACGTTGTGGCAGCTTGACGGGATGGACCCACGTTATTTTCAGAATGACAATGCCACCTGTCATGTTGCGAGGTCCACGATGGCTTGGTATGGTGACAATGATGTTAATCGAATGGACTGGCCTGCTCAGAGCCCGGACCTTAACCCTATCGAGCACCTCTGGGACGAGTTGGAGCGTCGATTTAAGGGGTGCCCCTAACGTCCGAAATCAGTGAAGGAACTAACCTGTCTTCTCCAAGCCAGAGTGGAAGAAAATACCGCTAGCCGTCGTTCAACGCCTTGGTTGAGAGTATGCCCCGGAGGGTCGCAGCTGCAATCGCCGCTCGTGGAGGGTCCACCAACAATTGAAGGTGAATAAACTTCGGTTTCCTTTGCTATCACAGGTGTTCAACACACACACACACACACACACACACACACACACACACACACACACACACACACACACACACGAACGCGCGATTTCTTAAATTATTATACACTTGAATATACACTCACGGATAATAAAATCTTCGCACCATGAAGGAAGCATCGGATTAAACTGAAATTTTCTGGACATAATGATACAGATGAATATATACATAGGATGGAAAACACAGAGTTGCAGGACAATTACAGAGGGATCTGTGTCACGCAGTTCGGTCATCTTCAATAGCGCGTCGCACCGCCTCGTCCGGCAATACTCTCTGCAATACGGTCCGGCATTGAGGCGAACAGACGCCTGATGTTGTCCTGCGGCGGACTGGCCCACACGTGTTGGACGGTGTGCTCCAAATCCCGGATAGTGCGGCACGGCGGCAGCTGGCGTTTCAACTGGTCCCACACATGCTCTATAAGGGACATGTCCGGGGAGCCGGCAGGCCATGGAAGTGTCTGGACATGACGTTGGCAGTCCTGGGCAACCCGAGCCGTGTGGTAGAGCGTACCGGAATCCTGACCAGGAATGGGAGCACATGGGGCCGTAGGATCTCATCCACAAACCGCTGGCATGTCAATGATCCATGGACCACTATTAGACCTGATTGTCTATCGTAGGCGATGGCTTCCCAAACCATAATGCATGCAGTGGGGGAGGTGTGGCGCTCGATAGCGAGTTTGGGATTGTGCCGTTGGCCCTGGGGACCTTCACACCCGTACACGATGATCATGTGTCTCCAAAAAGAAGCGGCACTCATCGCTAAACACCACACGTCACCAATATGTGGCGTTCCACGTCGCTTTGGCCTGGCACCACCGCACGCGGAACCGACGATGTTCCGGTGTTAATCGCAGCAAACGTGCAGAGCCGTCACGTGTCCACTGCTCCCAACACAGTCTGACGGTATGATCAAAACAATCCACGTGGCGGGTTATACGGCGCGCTGACCACCCTGCGGTTTTCAGCCCGATGATCAGGACTCTGTCAAAGTACGTAAGTTGCGTAAATCGACGTCTCTGGCGCCTAACCGGCATTTGTCACTCTGTACTCTTGCTTGTGTTGGCCGGTGCTTTTCGCTTTCATGGGGCATCAACTACACGCCGGTTTATAAAACTGCCAGTACGTGCTTGCAGCGCCACCGCAGGGTGCGGTCATGCGCGCTCGCACCACACGTGGGTCATTTGCATACCAGCACGCACTCTAGCTAGTTGCAGAAATTTCGAGGCTGTAGCAGGTTTTCTTCTAGGTGCGCAAATTTCATTGTGCGTGAGTGTAGAGAAACACACTTATCATCATACCAGAATGACTTTCCCGTAGTAACGTCTCTGCGAAGAATATCTTTTTGTTCATTACATTCTGAAGGAAGCGTAGTTATGTGCAGGCAATCGACTGTAATACATAACTTCTTATCCTCATTGGTATAAAAACTTCTTATCCTCATTGGTATAAAAACTTCATTCATTAAACAGATGTTTCTTTCGCCTTATCTTGTTAATATACAGTATATGCATAGAAACTCTTGCTATAGCTGTGAAAAGGGACCTCAAGTCCTCTCAAGTAGCCACTTTCCCGTCATCCAGGTTTCATAAACTAAAATCGCGAATATGATTTCTAAATATTTTACTTATTTATTGAAAAATAAAATTGTTTTTCTTTGTAATACTTCATTCAAAGCTACCGTCAAAATTCCCAGCTATTTTCTTAACCAGCTTCTAATAAAATTTCAACTAAAAAATTCGTAAATCATTCTGCTGAGTCTAAAGAGACCCTGTCAGCCGTGAGTCCCACCCCCTTCTCTTAGCAGTGAGCCCCACCCCCTCCTCTTAGCCGTGAGCTCCCTCCTCACCCCCGTCCAGTACGCCCCTGATGTAGTAAAACTAAATCTTTCTCAAGTATGAAATTTTAATTCTTTTATTGGGTTAACAGCGAATCATGTGTAAGAAATGCGAAATCGTGTACCGAAGCAAGTAATATCTCCAGCAAAATTATTATTACAATTTCGTTCCAGTCTGTAACATTATTATTCAAAGACTAGCGGAGATACCCGGCGTTGCCCGGGATAGACATAAAGTTTGTCTTCCAGTAACAATGTAAATCGCACTATAAAAAGAAATCCTACCATGATGAACAACACTCAAGTCGGGCCTCGCGCTGTTCCAAGGTCTCTGCCGCCCTAGATACACTGGCTCTTTCCCGCTGATCCATAAGTCTTCTGCCGCCCCGGTGGCGCAATGGTCTAAGCGATGGCCTCTGATCATTCGTCCGTAAAGGGTCCGGGTTCGAATCCCGGTGAGGCATGGATGTTGTGTTTGTCTTACGGCACTGGCTCTCTCCCTTCCCTGGAACCAGTGACCCTAAATTAGGGACGGGCGACTGCTTATAGCCCATTGAGTTGCTCACGGTGGTCGTTAAACCTCCAATCAAAAAAAAAAAGTCTTCGATCACGTTGTTAGGTTGTCTCACTCTCTCGAAGTAATTTTACTCTCTTTGCTTTCGGCTGAACTTGTCCGATGGGTTTGCGTTTGTTTTGGAGGCAATTCACCACACCTGAAGAAAATTTTATTAAAAAAATCACAATTTATAATGGCCGTTCTGAGCCCTAAAAACTCGAAATATCAAACACGCACAATAATGCACTTCCTGCATGCCGCATTCAGCTTTCTAGAGTGAAGATATACAACCTGATCACACCCAACGTGAAAGAAAGTGGTTCATCATAATATACGGAATTTTTTTACTAATCTCGAAAACTAAACCGATTCGGATACTTCTTTCACCGTTGTGAAACTTTCCGGAGGACATAGGCTATTTCGTTTATTTATTATTATTATTATGTTTTTATTGTTTTTGGCTGTACTACCGATTAACATCGCTTTCAAGTAGTTTCCAATTCCTCATGTATCGTTCCGCTTTGTTTACATACAACCTGATCACACCCAATGTTAAAGAAAGTAGTTCACGATAATATACGGAATTTTTTTTACTAATCTCGAAAACTAAATCCATTCGGATAATTCTTTCACCGTTGGGGAAGCTTACTTTTTTTGTCTGGACATAGGCTATTTCTTTATCTATACTAATACCAATACTAATCTTGTATTTAAATTTTATGTATGAAGAAGACCGTCTGTTTTAACTTCAACTTAACCTTGATGCTATTTGAGATGACCACGCCTATTGGTGGGAACCTGTAGCTGCACCCATATTTGAGACTCCTGCGCCAATTGTTCGGAGTCTAATGAAACCTAATCCTTACAAAGAAAATGCCATGGTAACATAAAGAAAAAAATACTTATAAAAATATGTTCCGCCGGTGTGTTGTATTTTCAAAAATCGGACTCTTCCCGTTATGCCTGAACCGCGGAAGCTTGCGAGGAGTGAGGCGTCAGCTGACGACCGTTGCTCTGACATGCGGAGTAATACCGCAGGAGCGTACTTGCAGCCTGTCTATACAGGGCCCCGTAAAAACTCAATTGACTCCTTTAGGGATAGAATTTATAAAAATCGTCCGCCCTGTATTTTAATCTGGGTGATGAAGAGTAGGTATGCTAATTTTGGTGCAAATCCATCAAACCGTTTAGGAACCTATGCGGAACAAACATACAAACTTTCACTTTTTTATATAGCGAGATAGTTTACATAATTAATGCAAAGAAGTAAAATTGACAATTACATAGTAACATCTTTTGTTAAGGATGCTTACTTCTTAGGCATCCTTTCTCAACTCGAAGCAATAAATATTTAAGATAAAAAGCGTAAACACAAGTGAAATGCAAACATGTTTTGCCAATCTAAATGCCGGTTTTTAGATGCGGAAAGCAAATGTTGGGTTTGAATGCTTTTCGAATTAAAACTTTTTTTTTGGTACGGGGTAAAATTCGGAACACAATATATAGTTGCAGTGTTCAATTAGTTTTCCAAATAGTTCAGCGGAGTGAGTTAAATTTTCAAACATAGACCTAAAGTAACTGTGTACTGTAAAATGCACTCACGTCCACCAATTAAATCGAGCGCATTTTACGGATTTCAATGTTGTGAGTTTCCTTGATTCGTCGATCAACTGTGTCCTTTGAGACGGTGACATCACCAGTCCCAGAAACCTGACGTAGTGGTAACCTTTGGGATGAATCTAAACGCATGATGGCACGATCATCTCGTCTGGTTGTTATTCGAGGCCTTCCAGGCCGTTTTCTGGCAGTTAACGCACCGCGTTTCGATAAAGTCTTATAAATGACTGCCCTACTCCTCTCCATGGCTTTACAAATTTTCGCTACAGGCAATCCATTTGCTCTCAGTCTCCAAATATTCTACACTTCCTCACCAGAAAGTTGACTGTTGCGTGGCGTTTCGGCAAATGAATGTCTGACGGCAGGTCCGCTGTCTTTTGTATGCTGGACCGAATAACGGCCCATGCGCGTGTGTACAACATGCTAATTTGTTCTACTCATTTGCATGTGGCTACTTTACATAGTTGTCTTTATATTTATGACACACCTAGAATTACACTATTTCACTTTGTGGTGTTCTTTTCACACAATCCGGTCATCTCGACGGATCAAAACGTTAGTTGTAAGGATATGTCTAATGAGGTACCACTTCAGTTTCCTACCTATATTCGCATTGTGTTCACGACGCAAAGTCGACTGTCTCTATATTTATGCGACGCACCTTATGTTTTTGCTTCATTACTCGTGTTGTGTTTAAAGTGTTGCTGTCAATAAATGTTTTCTCAATACAACTGTTCCATCTCGTTGTTTCCTTAAAAGCATAATTCAATTTTTTGTCCATCTTTAATAAAAGTGCGTGGAAGTGCGTTGAAGTGTAATTTTTTTCCAGCGCTGAACTTATTTTTTTTTCGATTGGAGATTTAACGAACACCGTGAGCAACTCAATGGGCTATAAGCAGTTGTCCGTACCTAATTTAGGATCACTGGTTCCAGGGAAGGGAGAGAACCAGTGCCGTAAGACAAACACAACATCCATGCCTCACCGGGATTTGAACCCGGACCCCTTTCGGACGAATGATCAGAGGCCATTGCTTAGACCACTGCACTACCGGGGCGGCCAGCGCTGAACTACAGATGGCGCTCCGTCTAACTAGTTGCTCTCTCTTCGCTTTCTGGTGTTAACATACACGAACAGGTGTTGCTTTGTGTTTACTAAACGTGTGCAATTTATTAGTAATGTTATGTTCAAAGCATTGTTAATAAATATCGTGTCAGTTTATCACTTGGCTCTTATATGGACGCATTCCCCTGCAGCACATTGCATTGATTTGACGTCGAAGTTTTGATCGATTTTTGGTCGATATGAAACGTCGAGTATAGATATCCATGTCCACTTTTGTTACGTCTTTTCGACGTCGAATTTTAAACCTATTAAGTCGATATAAAGTAAACAGTAGACGAAGATTCCACCTTTCGAGAGAAACATAAACATCGTTGCTACGTAGTGTATACGTCGATTCTACTTTGATATTACGAAGTTCAGTCATCGATTCTAGTACTCTTGTAATGTGTAATCTACGTTTACTGTACAATTGAAATATTGAAACATGAAATTCTAAACTTTTAATCGTGGCATAAAACGTAGAATGTATTCATATTTGTAGTACGATTCTACGAAGCTGTCTACGATTAAAAGATCATATTTTTTTTCTTGTTTCAACATCCAAGTCACATAATTTTCAAATATTTCACAGAATTTTTGGTGACCTGTCAGCATCGCGCTAGGCCTACGCCTAATTGGGATATGCATACGTACAAATTATATATCTCAAAAAGTAATTATACATAAAGGGAACAAGACTCAACATCTTATATACATACTTTAAAAAAAGCAAAAAGACTAAATTTACCGGCGAAAAAGGAGACGGGTAAGAATCTCGTCTTACAACAGAAATGATACAACCGACCAACACCCCAGCATCCAAAAAGTATGTTTGGTGTAATGGTTGCAAAGGCGCATGCGCGCGATGCTTACAGATCGCATAAAAACATAGATTATTCGACCTAATGGAATTAAAAGGATAAACTGCGTAAAACCGTCTACATGTATACGGAAATTCAATGTAATAATTTTTCTTGACGTTCCGTCTCATCGATTTTTGCGTCGAAAACTATGCCTCGACGTATTATCAACGTGGTAAACAAAGATCAACGTGGATTCGACATTACTGTGTTACCGGGGTTGAACTCACATTACATCGCCATACCCTATAGACTTGAAATAGCTATGCGAAGTGAAACTAAATTGATCTCGAATGTAAAAATTAATTCCTTTAATGTCTGAAGAGTGAATTGCCCGGCCCGGTGGCGCCGTGGTCTACGCAATACTTGTGAAAATTTGTCCGAAATGTGTTCGAGTTCGAATCTCGGTGAGACATGGATGTTATATTTGTCTTACGGCACTGGCGTTCTCCCTTTGCTGGAGCCAGTGACCCTAAACGACTGCTTATTGCCAATTGAGTTGCTCAAGGTGAACGTTAAAACTCCAACCAAAGAAAAAAAAGGAGCGTGAAGTGCATCATTTTTAAGAATGTGAAATCATATAGCAAGTAAGAAATACAGGAAAATTATTCACATAATTTTGCTCCACTGTAACGGCACGCGACCTTTGATTAAACTTGCATCAGAAAAAAATTCAGTGGTGTGACCTGAAATAACTTAGTATCACAGTCTCAGTAGCTTTTTCTCCACTTCACGTGCTAATTGTTTATTGCATGACCTGCCCCATATTTCATTCTTGCAAATGGGCATTGGAAGTCAATTCCCTCAGTATTAATGGGCGTTAGAAGTCAGTTCACTCAGTATTCTCTTTAACCTTCTCTTCATCTTGCTTAACCCATTTTATACACTGGTTTCGATAAATTAGGTAACAAATAGAAAAATCGTGATAACTCAAACAAGAAATATAACAAGAAAGTCTCATGTTCAGTAGAGATTTTAACATAAACAAACATAACATAACATAATAATTCATTTAAAAAGTTATAACGAAGTAAATTTCTCCGTCATTTTTATCCGCGCCATTATTCGAACCCGGGTCCACTCATTCCGGAATAAGTTGCTCTACCAATTAAGCTACGCGGACTTTTATTCTGATTCCAATCTGCCTTTATGTCGTGTGCGTCCTTCGGGCAGGTACGTCACATCTCCTGGTACGTTACATCATCTCCCCCTTATTTTTTATTTTTTTTTTTTTTTCGAAGTGCTGGAGAAAGGATTCTCTTATTTTTCCTATCTCGCGGTGTGGAAATAACATCACACCATTGCGAGATTTCAAACGGTCGGGTCATCCGGATAGTTCGGGCGCCATTATAACGAAGTCAATTTCTCCGTCATTTTTATCCGCGCCAGGATTCGAACCCGGTCCACTCATTCCGGAATAAGTTGCTCTACAAATTAAGCTACGCGGACTTTTATTCTGATTCCTATCTGCCTTTATGTCGTGTGCGTCCTTCGGGCAGGTACGTCACATCTCCTGGTACGTTACAAAGTCATCATACATTAAAACAAGAAAGATGACACCGAATTTTTGGGTGTAATAAGCACGTCTTTTGAATCCGTTCTGATGCAAATTAAATTTATCAAAGCTATTAAAAGTCAATGGAATCGGTATGGGAAACAATAGATCTGACGAAAGAAAGAAGATTTTCAATCGGGTTTTTAATTCCTCAGATATTGCTGAAAACGGAATCGTGAGCTTACGAACTCTTAGAAACAGAGATATCGACAAAAATGAGATGTGACTTTACGTCCCCGGGTGGGAAAACCATAAATTATTTTAGGAAGAAAGTGTTTTCAAAAGGTTTATCCATATAAGCGGTATCGGTCCAAGAGAAAAAAATTAGTCGAGTTTTCAGGAGCCCAGATTTTGCAACAAATACTTCAGAAGCAGAAATTAACACTTATGACCCCTGGTGGCTAAATCATTCTTTACCAAACATTAGAAATTATGTGGAAAATATTTTCCATTAGGTCTTGTATGCGATACAGGAAGCATTTTTGAAATCAGAGCTTTAGGAGCAGAAATAACGAAGAAAACGCAATTTACCTTTGTGCCTCCTAGCGGAAAGTCTATGATTTAGTTGAAAACTTTGAATTTATAGGAAAAACATTTCGCATCGGAAACACTATCCAACAAAGAAGGAATTTTCAAGTCGTACTCTTAAAAGTAGAGATATTGACAAAAATAAGATATACATCTACGCTCCCTGGCGTAGAAACCATGCATTATTTAAAGAAGAAAATGTTCCTAAAAGGTTTGTCGACATGAGTGTTATCGGTCAACAAACGACTTTTTTTTCAATCGAGATTTTAGAAGCTCATATTTTGATGCAAATACAACAGAAGCGAAATTTAAGACTTACTGGTGGCCAAACCATTTGTTACAAAAATTAGAAATTATGTGCAAACGATTTTCCATCAGGAGTTGTATGCGATGCAGAAAGAATGTTTCAAATCGGAGATTTAGAAGCAGAGGTATAGAGAGAAACGCAATTCACCGCTACGCCCCCTAGCGGAAAGTCTATGAATTACTTGAAAATTTTGAAATTATATGAAAAACATATCACACGGAAAACACTATCCAACAAACAAGGAATTTTTAAAATCGGACTGCTAGAAGTAGAGATATTGAAAAAAATAAGATGTACATCTACGCCCCCTGGCGGAGAAACTGTGCAATATTTTAAGAAGAAAATATTCCGAAAAGTTTTATCGATGTGAGTGGCATCAGTCTACGAAAGAATTTTTCAATCGATATTTTAGAAGCTCCGATTTTATGGCAAATGCATCAGAAGCAAAAACTAACACTTACGCCCCCTGGTGGCCAAAGTATTCTCTACCAAAAATTTGAAATTATATGCAAAAGATTTTCCATCAGGAGATGTATCCGCTGAAGAAAACATTTTTCAAATCGCAGTTTTAGAAGAAGAGTTATCGGGAAAAATGCAATTTACTTTTACGTCCCCTAGCGGAAAACCTATGCTTAATTTGAAAAGGAAACTATATCTAAAATACTCTTTGACATAAATGGAATCGAAAGATGTGTTTTTGAATTCGACATCATCAGAATTTACGCCCTCTACCGGCGAAATTGTACATCGTAAAAAAAAACGAAATAAAGGATCATCATTTGCATATTTCAAGCTTCTGAATGCAAAAAGAATTTTTCAAATCGGACTAACAGTTGCAGAGATATCGTGGGTACAGGCGGACGGACGGACGGACAAACTGATAACAGAAGCACGATCTTTTTTTACAAAAGACGTGCTAAAAATATGTTATGGTTTGGATGAAATTTGGTGCTAAGCTATATCAGAGCAAATGCAACAAAAAAAAAACGTAAGAACATGTGATACAAAGCATTTACATTTTGTATGAGTGACGCAAATAGGAAAACACAGAAATAAAGGTATCAAAATGAAGTAAGAAAAGGTACTTCAAAATGGAGTGTGGTTACCTCGATCACCAATACAGGCCCTACAGCACCACCCCGGAGGCGCAGTGGTCTAAGCGATGGCCTCTGATCATTCGTCTCAAAGGAGTCCCGGTTCGAATCCCGGTGAGGCATGGGTGTTGCGTTTGTCTTTAGGCACTGGCTCTCTCCCTTCCCTGGAACCAGTGGCCCTAAAATAGAGACGGCTGACTGCTTATAGCTCATGAGTTGAAAAACAGCATGTTCCATGCTGTTAATTATGGTGTCCAGCAGTTCCGTGGGTAGCTGCGTCCATTGCTCGAGCAAAGCAGTGCGGAGCCCCTGCATATTTTAGGGAGGGTGCTGACGGCCAGCAACATGACTCCAGAGTGCATCCCAGGCATGCTCGATTGGATTCAGGTCGGGAGAGCGTACTGGCCTCTTCATACGGACTATAATCTCTTGTTTCAGGTACTGGTGCACCTGGTAAGCTGTGTGAGGAGGAGGGGCGTTGTCAGCTGCAGTACAAATGTATCGCCAATTTCGGCCGCATACGGACGAAAAATAGTGTCCAGGATGTCGTCTCTATACCTCTGAGCATTGAGGTTTCCATGTGGCAACACATAGATTTCAGTACGGCCGCCTAACGATACGTCTTCTCACACCAAAACACTACCACCACTATAGGTGTCCCTTTTTCTGGATATCAGAGGGAAGATAGCGAGTACCGGCCTCTCTCCAGATGTAAACTCGGCGAGAATCACCCTGTAAAGAGTATCGCGACTCATCATTGAACAGAACGGACCTCCACTGATATTGAGTCCAGTTTGCATGTATTTGGGCCCCATTGAAACGTTCCCTCCGGTGGCAGCGGGTGAGGGGATCTCATAATACCGGTCGCCGAGCATTCAGTCCTCCACCATGTAACCTGCGTACCTTCGAAGCTGATGCCGTCCGTCCCGTGGCTGCCGCAAGCACAGATCTGATATGAGTCGGTGTAACCGTCCTGTTCCGCTGTGCCGGCAGCCGCGAATACCGGTCATCCGCGAAAGTCGTCGCCCTTGGCCTACCTTCACTGTACCTTCGAGAAACTGCACCGGTGGCTTAGAACTGCTGCCACATCCTGGGGACCACAGAACGATCGACGTTGAGCCGTCTTGAGAGGTCCGAGTGCTTCGAGTCGGCCTATCGCTCCGTAGTGTAACTCCGCTGGCAAATGACGTCTCGAAGCCATGCTAACAAAATCGCTATCTCGAAATCTTGTCATTCATCGCCGCAAATGAAATGGCGACTCACTTTCAAACAGCTGGTTTTAAGATCTTTCGCATTTGCATAAAGTGCTGCCAGAACCACTGTTTTGCCTTTCTTACATCGATGCTGCATGACTTCCCCCGTAACATGTGCAAATTTCGAACAATTTGAACTATATTTCGCCTAAGTATCGCGATTTTTTTTATTTGTTGCTTAATTTATGGAAACCAGTGTAGTACTGAGGAAAATATTTATCTTCGTAGTTTTATTGTGACTACAGCACATTTAGAAATAGTTGTATGTTTACAAATAGCCTCCAAAACTTTGATTTTGATTTTTTTAATAACCAAATGATGTTGCAAACTTTGAAATGTGCGCCACTTAGATGGTGCGTGTAAATATTTTTCTCATCACGGATGAATGATTTTGGTATTCGCAGACAGTCCGATTTGAAACGTGTGGTTGTCCCACTGGAACACAAAAAAGCACGATTTCGATTCAAATGATTTCAATAGGTAATTCTCTATGCTGTGATACTGCTATATTCTACCAGAAAAGCGTAAACCTAGGTTTTTAGCACGTTTTTTTTAAATAAAGGACGTGCCTGTGTTATGACTGAATAACTCCGTCTAGCTGTGGACATCTCGTTTCCGTCATTATTAGTCCAATTTGAAAAATTAGATTTGCATCGGAAACCTTGACGTGCGATAACGATGATCTTTGCCGTTCGGTCAGTTCCCGATCCACAACATCGTTACTAAAAAGAGCAAATGCCAATTCTTTCACGTCTCAAGCTGCAATGACTTTGTGACCACCTACTTAATACATGTATAATGACGTCTCGAATAAAGACACTGGCACGCTGCAATGGCGTCTCGAATAAAGACTGATGCAATGACGAATAAAGACTGATGCAATGACGAATAAAGACTGATGCAATGACGAATAAAGAGTAATGCAATGACGAATAAAGAGTAATGCAATGACGAATAAAGACTTAATGACGAATAAAGAGTAATGCACTGATGACTAAAGACGAATTAGACGAATAAAGACGAATATGACGAATAAGACGAATAAAGACTTAATGACGAATAAAGACTAAAGACTGATGAATAAAGACGAATA
Organism: Macrothele yani; assembly: GCA_039090855.1. Classification (NCBI taxonomy): domain Eukaryota; kingdom Metazoa; phylum Arthropoda; class Arachnida; order Araneae; family Macrothelidae; genus Macrothele; species Macrothele yani. Next base: position 116,603,782 of record CM077002.1, on the reverse strand, counting down.
AAGACTAAAGCACTGATGAATAAAGACGAATAAAGACTAAAGACTGATGAATAAAGACGAATATGAAGACTAATGACGAATAAAGACTAAAGACTGATGAATAAAGACGAATAAAGACTAATGACGAATAAGACGACTAAAGACTGATGAATAAAGACGAATAAAGACTAATGACGAATAAGACTAATGACGAATAGGATAAAGACTAAATAGACTAATGACGAATAAGACTAATGACGAATAAGACTAATGACGAATAGAATAAAGACTAAACAGAATAAAGACGAATAAGACTAATGACGAATAAAATAAAGACTAGATAAGACTAAATAAGACGAATAAGACTAATGAAGAATAGAATAAAGACAAAAGACTGATGAATAAAGACGAATAAGACTAATGAAGAATAAAATAAAGACTAGATATGACTAAACAAGACGAATAAGACTAATGACGAATAGAATAAAGACTAGATATGACTAAACAAGACGAATAAGACTAATGACAAATAGAATAAAGACTAAAGACTGATGAATAAAGACGAATAAGACTAATGACGAATAGAATAAAGACTAGATATGACTGATGAATAAGACGAATAAGACTAATGACGAATAGAATAAAGACTGAAGACTGATGAATAAAGACGAATAAGACGAATAAAGACTAAAGACTGATGCAATGACGAATAAAGACTTAATGACAAATAATGACGAATAAAGACTAAAGACGAATAAAGACTTAATGACGAATAATGACAAATAATGACGAATAAAGACTAAAGACGAATAAAGACTTAATGACGAATAAAGACTAAAGACGAATAAAGACTTAATGCAATGGCGTCTCGAATAAAGACACTGGCACGCTGAATGGCAACAAGTTGCGTTTTCTGACAAGTCACGATTCAAATTTATGCACCATGATGGCCACATACTTGTTCTAAGTCATCGTGATGAACGGCATCTTACAAAGTCACAGTGGTCCAACGCCAGGCGTCATGATTTGTGGCGCCATTGGGTTTCAATTCACGATCCCGCGTGATACGAATTGAGAGAACCCTCAACAGCCAGCGATACAAAAGGGGTGTTTTAGAGACAGAGGTCATACGGTCATACCCTTTCTTCAAAGTTTTTCTGGCGCTGTATTCCGGCAGGATAATGCTCGACCGCCTGCGGCTCGGAATGTCCAAGATAAATCAATGAAGGTAGAAATATTCCTCATAATACATGGCAAATCGATAAAATATTCAAAACAAACAGAATATAAATTCTTAATTTGTTTGTAACACTTACTGGTCATCCACGTAACATCCAAGATATTTTCCATGTACGGCAGATACCGCTTTTTCACTGGCCTGCACGTTCTCCTGATATGTCCCCGATCGAGCATGTCTGGAACACGGTAGCTAAACGACTCACCCGTCAAGCTTCTTGTCCAGTCGCCACAAATGAACCCTAGTCTCGCATAGAAACAGCCTGGCAGGTAATTCCCCAGGACAATGTCAAACGACGTGTAGAGCCTGTTGTTATTGCTCGATGTTGTTTCACACAATACTGAGTTTGGAAGCGAAATTGTTTTTATACACACTCACGGACAATGAAATTTGTGCACCAAGAAGGAAGCATCGGATTGAACTGAAATTTTATGGACGTAATGATACACAAAATGGCAAAAACAGAGTTGAAGGACAATTACAGAGTTATCTGTGGCACGCAGTTCGGTCATCTTTAATAGCGCTTCGCACGGCCTCGTGCGGCGATACATGCTGCAATACGGTCCGGCATGAAGACGAATAGACGCCTGACGTTGTCCTGCGGCATACTGGCCCACACGTATTGGACGGTGTGCTCCGAATCCCAGATAGTGCGGCACGGCGGCAGCCGGCGTTTCCAACTGGTCTCACGCATGCTCTATAGGGGGCATGTCCGGGGAGCGGGCTGGCTATGGAAGTGTCTGGACATGACGTAAGGCAGTCCTCGGCAACTCGAGCCGTGAGCGGGCGGGCATTATCCTGCTGGTATAGTGCACCTGGAATCCCGGCCAGGATTGGGAGCACATGAGGCCGTATGATCTCATTCACTAACCGCTGGCCCATCAATGATAAACGTATCACTACTAGAGCTAATCGGCTATTGTAGGCAATGGCTCCCCTGACCATAATGCATGCAGTGGGGGAGGTCTGGCGCTCGATATCGAGGTTGGGAATTGTGTCGTTGACACGGAGACCTCCACACCCGTACACGATGATCATCAATCTCCAAAACGAAGCAGCATTTATCGCTAAACACCACACGTCAATTTGTAGCGTTCTACGTCTCTCTGGCTTGGCACCACCACTGCACACGGAGCCGGCGATGTTCTGGTGTTAATGGCAGCACACGTAAGGAGCGCTGGGATCGCAGATTCGCTTCCGCGAGTCGTCGGGAAATAGTTCCTGGGCACACAGGAGCCGCTACATCTGGTGGATAGTGGACCGGGTCCCCGTGGGATCCGTTCGTGCCTGTCGCATGATCTGTCGATCCTCTCTACTGCTGGTCCTCTTGGTCTGTCCAGAGTAGCTCCGTAATGAGGCAGTGACGTCAGGTGTCCACT